>CM075103.1:2731635-3945331 GCA_037576195.1 Phytoseiulus persimilis
GCGAATTCTCGGGTGAGTTCTTGTGCACTCTCAGTAAACCTCGAAGAATAAAGCCTCGCTGCTCCAGCAGCACCGGCGATCCGACGAGAACCTGACGAAAATGTCTCGGAATCAGATCGACACACGCGTAATTGGTTGGATGCTCTTTTGGATCGATTGTCGTTTTCAGCGGTCGACGCTTGCAGACTCATAGCTGAAGATCAGAGTTTTGCTTCATGCGCATCGCTATTTCGCCATCACTGGGCTGTGTAGCAGTGTATCCTCCCGCAGAACGAATCACCTGAGTCACCGAACGAGCGGAGTGAGCGCAGGCTGAGTTGGCGGAGAAAAGAACACTAACGACGATCTCGAGCTTGCCAAGGAGCAAGGAAAAACGGGGAAGTGGAGCCGTTTCCCCCGGAGTCGTCGTGATTGTCGGCCGGATGTTCCTGCGCCATTCATTTTGGGTGCGAGTCCCCGCGTGCGCCCACACAACAACGACTGTCGGATATGAGACCTATGTGACGAGCTCGTTCAGGTGCCCACGACTCCAGAGTTCCAGTTCCTCGCTGATTTTCATCCTCCAAGTGAGGTGTGAGCGTACCTTCTCCTGAGTTCGCCGGATTTGTTCAAAGTTCCTATTTTTGTGAAATAAGTTTGCGGAAGGCTTCTCAGATCACTGTTCCCGTGGGTTTTTAGCGGGGATGACACGAGCAGATGTTTCCACAAGGCCTGGCAGCACCGATTGTCGCTCTTCCTGTTTTTTGCGGGTTCACGGAAGGATACGGAACTCACGGAGAGATCAAGGGGAGAGAGCCCTGGAATTGAAGGAATCGTCCTCCTGCAAAAGTATCTTCAGATTTTTCTGTTCTTTCTCGAGTGGAAAAATCACATGAGGAGAACTTCGCCTCTCTCAGTCGACAATACTAGACGAACCAGATGGGCGAAGAGGCGAGGCCAATAGGGGGACGAGTTGGTGGGAGCCCCCTGAGGGCGTTTCCCGCACTTGCTTGTAACTCTGATCCAGTCCAGGCCTCGCTCTGCCAAAAATAACCTTACAAAGAGGGAGAAAACGTGATACACTCGGGACAAGGATGATCGTGGACAGAAACAATCGAGAATGACAGCCCCCGCGTGAGCCTCTGGACCACATATGGGGCATGAGGAGAGCCGCGATTTTGTCAGCGAGGTTCATTTACTATGTTCGGCTCCATGTCCTCAGCCGAGGTCCCGGGGACAACGACACGGGTCCAAAAGACAAAATCAGCATTATCAGCCGGACATTCTTGCGTAGTCCGGAGGAAGGAACTCGAGGGTGCTCCAAAGCGGATGGTGTACCCGCTCCCGGTTCACCATTGCTATTGAGTGTTGACTGGTGCGCGCAGATGGTAAACGTTCCGGGATGTCGATTCCGCGGGGATGTCGCGGTGATTGATTGTTACACAAGAACCCACGACCTCTTGAAAATCGGATGGATTGTATGGAATCGTTGAATTCGACTTCCCAAGATGCGGCCTCGGAGTTCTGTAGTTCTTGGAAAAATGGCGGGCTCAGCGGTCAGCGGCGTCAGCATCCTACGTCGAAAAGTGTTGCCTCAGAGAAGGATCCAGAAGCGCCCCTTGCTCTCCGTTCCGCCATAACATTTGCTTCCTCCGATATGAAGGGAGCGACTTGGCGAGAGACGATCAAAAAAGGCAGTATCGTCTGCATTGAAGATGTTTTGGCGCCCATGAAGGGGCAGGATTGTCCGATTCGAATCCAACCGGACGAGCAGTTGGTCTTGATGCGCGCAGGCTATGGTATCGAGACCCAGATTGTGTCGTTCCTCCGATTTCTCAATCCAATGACTGGAAGCTCAGAACTCCAAGATATTGAGACCTTCATAGTCAACACCGCCCCTAGTGGAGGACGTATCCATCCGGCAAACGACAACCATTGCCCCCATTCAGTTTGTCATATACTGCGATGAATTCGGCTCGGTCAGCATCATTCGTCGATTCGCGCAGCATTCACATGATTTGACATCACGTCGTCAGGAGACGTTTACACATGTTGCAAAAAACCACGTCCCGAAATCTCCAAGGTCGTCCGCACCGAGCTCAAAGAGCTAGAGTAGGAAATTCTCGGTTTGTTCATTGTGGGACCCAGCGGCGGAAGACCTCGGAATTCGGAGTAATCCCGTTGTCTACATACAAATCAGCAGTGAAGTTCGTCTCGGCGGTCGTCGGGCTAGTTCCAAAGTTACCAGTGGAAATCTGCCGTTTGATCCCCCTTCCGAACACACGGGTTGGAGCCGCCTCCCGAAAGCTGTCTCTACCCCCTCCCTTCGCTCGCGCACGCCCTGGTAGGGTTTTCGCGTACCTCTTGTCGAGGGTTCTTCCTGTCAGCCGGCGAACTTCGATCTGCGCTAGGATGAGATCTTTGTCCGGGAATCGAGTACCTTTGTAACGAGCGGACTCGAGCGGTTCGGACCGCGAATCACAAGGGCATAGCTCGTTTGAGCTGGCCGTGCGAGATTGCTCTGGTGTCCTTCGATAGCGATTTCTCCCCACCTGTCGAGGGTCCGCTCCGTTAGTTTCACAGTATTTCTCCCCGTCGGCCTCTCCTGTAGACCGCGGTTTCCCCCCAGATCTGAGCCTTCTCCTCCTGACGGCGTGCTCTCAGGGCTCCGCTGGGCTTTGCATTCGCGGCATTATGTGTGGACCTGTCTGATTCTTGCCCTGAGCTGTCATGGTTGGAAGAACAGGGAACCACTTCTGTTCTAGCCCTCTCCCTCGTATATGATGACAAACGAGCTTTCGGTAATAAAGCATGATCATGGATTGATAACGATGCTCTTCGTGGGCAGTCTTCCCATGATATTCTCCGGATTTTCGGTGACCGGAAGGACTCGCGGATCGGTAAAATACACAACGTGGTATTGAGATGATCCACCATTTCCAACAGAAAGAGAAATCAGAGAAGAAGATAATACTCGTCGGCTGGGAGTCTTGAGCCCAAAACTGCTCAATTTTCTAGACCTGGCTCTAAACATCTACTTGATAAATCAGCGGTCACTAATGTTCGGGAGGAAACTGAACCGAAAAATATCGATTTCGAACCCTTCAAGTACTTTCGCCGAATCCTCGGGTCGGTTTCTTCTCCCCCTAACACGATCTCGGAGAGGAAAGGATTTAGCGCCCTCGCCTCCGAATTAGCCCAGCGAGCAAGGTTCTTTTTCTATAATATTTTTTTCCGTGGAGCGGCTCACGAAGCGGGACCCCATGCTTCATGAAAAGAACTTTGCGTGCGGAAATAAGAAGAAATGACAATGAGAGAGATATAGAAAAGCAACAGAGGAAGGAATGCATTTACTCACTACCCAGAAGAATGAAGAATTCAGCCGGAGCGTGGTGCTCATACAAATAGTAGCCCTTGAGAAATCTGAGGCTAATTATCCGGAGGATGGGAGAGGATAGAGGTTTCGAAAGAGCTGGGATTGTGAGTTGGAAAGAGGACATTTGAGGGAAGAGCAACCCAAAAGCGACCAAAAGTGGCATAAACCAACGCCTTGGGTGCCACGCTAAGCTAGCAATCGCGGGTTCGATCCCCGGCCGGGACAACAAATTTCTTGAGTGGTAAAAAGAGGATTCAATTTATATCAGAATTGAATCTGAACCATCTTAAGACCCAAGCCCACCGCCCGCAATGGGATTTGCGAGGCGATAGGGAGTGTTTCTGAAGCAATACCGAAAGGTGATTCCGGGACACTTCTGAGGGCTGGCTGAGAGGTTCAGCCGGAAAAAAAAAAAAAAACCAAAAGCGAGATGTGCCACGGAAGAAGTAGCTCTGCAGACCTTCCCGATCTGCGTCTGATCAGGCTCCCGGATCCCTTTCAGGGATGGGAGGTCTCATCCATCTCATATCCCCGGCATAGTCCGAACGATACGTGTGCTTGAAATTCTACATAAATGTATGAAATGTTCACCATAAGACGATACCGCCGATTCGCAACGTAACAAATGTGTCTGGGTACATCCGGAACTTCGCCTCGAAGCTTCCAGGATGCGAATTATAAATAAGCGAGCCGCCGCTGTCTGTCGTCGAGCGACGACTGCCGATTTTGAAACCAACATGGAAGGCTCGATCAGATGCTCGATCTTCACCCTCCAAGTGAAGTCATTCCATCAGCCATAGACCTGAAATCTTAGCCGCGAGCTCTTTCAGTCTGTTCTGCTGAACGGATCAAGATGCCGTTCCGAGTAGGCCTCATTGTCAGTCGAGGCATTTCTCCGTGCGCTTCACTGCGACTTCGAGGCTTCCGGAAATTTCCGTCGCCCCCGGAGAATGATTCTCAGAAACCTGGAGCAAGCGTCGAAAATCGTCGCTGAATCCCTCCTCCTTAGTGTGCCGGATTCTGTAGAAGTTCATATTTCTGTCTGATAAGTTTCCCACCACACAGTTGGGCAGAGACACTTGTCGCTCTTCCTCCTTCTTGGCGAGCTCACGGGAGAAAGCGAGGACACTGATCGGCACCTCTGCCTTCTTAACGTTTGTCTCTTGGATTGAGAGGAAAGAGCCTGGGATTGAAGGAATCATCGTCTTTCCAAAAAGGAGTATTCAACTCGTTCTGTCCCTTCCTGGGTGAGGCAGTCACATGAGGAGAACTTTGCCATCTCAGTCGACGATATGCGGGGAACTAGAAGGGCGAGGGGGCGAGTAGGTGGGTGCGTCCCGAGGGGACGTTTCCAGCGCCTGCCTGTAACTCCGATTCAGTCCGGCTCTCGTTCCGCCGGGAAGAGCCCTCCGGAGAGGAGAAAAACGTGTCACAAACTGGACAAAAATGATCGTGCAGAGCAGCGATCGGGAGCTAAAGCCTCTGCGTGAGCCTTTGGACCCCATGTGGTGCATGACAAGATCTGTGATTTTGTCAGCGAGGTTCATTTGCCATGTTCAGCTCGATGTTCTGAGCTGAGGTCACGGAGACTTTGACACGAGTGATCCAGCTGTAATCCGTCTCTCCAAAGATAATCAGCCAGACCTTTTTGCATAGTCGCCGTGCAGGAACTCAATAGTGCTCCGAACAGGATGGCGTACAAGACCCGCTCCCGATCGACGATCGCTACCGACCAGGGAACTTTCAGACACGTCCCGAAACTTCATTCAGCCCACTGAAACCAGAAAACGGGCGTTTTCGGGCGTCCCGCCTCCGCGTAGGCAATGGTTGCGTCACGAAGGTCGGGTGTTTTCCATTGATCCAAATGGGCGAATGCATTGGATCCTGGCAAAAGTCACTCATGATCAGGGCCCGAGAGCTCATTCACTGTTTCGAGATTATGCCATAGATTGCATGAGAACCTACTGCAACGGGAGCATGATTTCAAAGAAACGCATAGAAACTTCGGGCCCGATTCATGATTCCAAAATCGGCAGGATTCTCTTGGAAAGATTACGGAGATTCCGATCCGAGTGAAGCAAAGTCTCCAGCATCCACGGTAAGCCAGAATAGGGATTAATCATGATTCCTTGGCCGACGCCTCGGTAAATTTGGGAACTAAGACCTTCAACACCTCGAGCTCGGAGATCTCTCTCACTGCAACCTCCGGGAGGACTGGATCCGGGAAGTTTCTTAGGGCGTTTTGAGATAAGAGATCCCAGAATCCGATTCTCTCAAGCCTTAAGTCGAGATCGAAGACGCAGACGAGAATATAGATTTCAAACCCATGGGTTTCTTTCGTCGAAATTTCCCGTCGATTTCTTCCCCTCAAGCACAGCCTCGGAGAGGATTGGCTTCTGTGTCCTCGTGTCCGGAGAAACCCGTCCATTATGGGGAGCGAGCTCTTGAGACCTTCCCGATGCGGATCTGATCAGATCCCCGAAACCGTTCAGGCATCGGAGGTCTCACCCATATTACATTCCCGGTACAGTCGGAACGATACGTATGCTTTACGTTCCACATACATATATGGAATGTTTCAGATCGTACCGTGCCGATACGCAACGGAATAAATGTATGCGAGTCCATCTGGAACTTTCCTCAAAGTTTCCAGGATGCGACTGAATTATTGTCGTCACCGTCGGACCAACGAGGCAGTCGAATCGTCTATGCCGACGTTTCCTTGAAGAGTGGGCCATCTGCCTGAGGCGCAAGGATCGGGAGCCGTAGGTGGGCCCCTTTCTAGCTCCAGAGTCCTGGAACACCGACTCTTCCAATAGCGAGTGGGATTGAGGCCACCGCCCACACTCTGGCCTCCTGCTGGCGATAGCGTCATTCTGGCATCAATGCAGATCCGCACGAAAAGTGGGACCCTGATACCTACTTGAGCTCACGTATAAGACTGCCACGTCTTCCTTGACTTTCGCTACCAGATTGAGTATCTACACACCACTCGCGACATTGATCTCTCGAGAAAGATGAGGCAAGAATCCTCAGGAACGTTGTGAGCAATGCTCCAACGGGGCTCATCGTATTCTCTCCCCCAGTTAACGATCTCGGGGCAGAGATGGGCGTAATCATAATCATGATTATGACTATGATTAATAATCATAGTCAAAGTGTGATAACGAAAATAATCATACTCCGACTATGATTATTAATCACATCTTGATTATGATTAAAAATCATAGTCAAAGTATGATTATGAATATTCTCATGATTGTGATGACTTTAACCATGTATATGATGACTATTATTTTTATTATTGTGATTATTATTGTTCCTGGTATACTCAAGCACCCGGTGGAAGGATGACACGAACACGAGGTGCGTGCAGGACCGGGGTCCATTGACGAGACTCCGGGATCGATCTTGACCGTACTTTTTGGAGTCAATGGAAGTGATTCCGAGATCGATCTGACGATACTTTTCCGAGTATGGAGGAGTGATTTGGGGATCGATCTGACCGAGCTAGCCTTCCTCCAGAATCCGACTGGCTGTTACAGATGGGTCCCGGAATCACTCCTCCATACTCAGAAAAGTATCGTCAGATCGATCTCGGAATCACTCCTCCATACTCAGAAAAGTATCGTCAGATCGATCGCGGAATCACTCCTCCATACTCAGAAAAGTATCGTCAGATCGATCGCGGAATCACTCCTCCATACTCAGAAAAGTATGGTCAGATCGATCGCGGAATCACTACTCCATACTCGGAAAAGTATGGTCAGATCGATCTCGGAATCACTTCCCTTGACTCCAAAAAGTACGGTCAAGATCGCTCCCGGAATCTCGTCAATGGACCCCGGTCCCGCACGCACCTCGTGTGCGTGTCATCCTTCCACCGGGTGCTTGAGTATACCAGAAACAATAATAATCACAATAATGAAAATAATAGTCATCATATACATGGATATAGTCATCACAATAATGCGAATATTCATAATCATACTTTGACCATGATTTCTAATCATAATCATAATCAAGATGTGATTAATAATCATAGTCAAAGTATGATTATTTTCGTAATCACACTTTGACAATGATTATTAATCATAGTCATAATCATGATTATGATTACGCCAATCTCTGTCTCGGGGATACCTCAAATAAGTAACAAACTCGGAACAATGCTGTTTCCCACAAGCTCTGCTTCCTCAGACGGACCAGCCAGGAATCCAGGATTCATCCTTGCGAGGTCCACCTGAGCACTAAAAATGTTCTCACGGCTCGCTCCCCACGGTAGGGCTCAGTGCGCGACCACAGAAATGTTAACCACCTCATCTCTTCCGAGGAACACCAAGGATTGGGCACCAATACCCGGATAACGATCGAAGTCTACAATACTCCTACCCTGTCCCTTCGGATATTCTTGCTGTCTCACGGTGTAGGGCATCGTGCATGGAGACAAGATCTGTGGTGTTCGGGGTTCTCGATCCCACCAACAAGAGTTTTCGCTGATGGTATTGGAGCACTCGCTCCCATCCCGGCGGAGAAACGTGTCCACGCGGGGACGTCCCGATCAAGGTGAAAAAGGGAATCGGAATCGAACGAGTACGTCACAATCTGCGTCCATTGTTTGATCAGATCTCAGAGAACAAACTCGGGAGGTTCGATGGCCGCGCCAGTCGTTCCGTTGACTTGCACAGCTCGACATCCGATCGAAACCTAGCGAAGTGTCCCGCCGAAGAAAACAAAGTATCGGCTCGGCTGCAGCTGTGAGTGAAACGAATCTTCTTCGTCGAGGACCCTTTGATTCGTTCGTTCCACACTGCTTCCATACCCGACTCGTCGGCGGCGTTGAAGAGGCGAAGCAACGGTGCGCAACATAGTTTTGCCGGCTCGTAGGACATGGCGTACAGTTTCCAGCTTTATCGCCTCCGCTCGATCTTCCTATTCGCCTTCTTTCTATGAGACGCGCACTCGGCGAGTCTATCAGTTTCGTCTGTTTCTCTCTTCGGCCGATGGGACCGTGGCGGCGTCGCTTTCCCGATCGTCGAGTTTGCCAGCAAACAGCGCCTTCTCTCCCGCTTTCCCGACAAACAGCTCACCGTCCGCTGGATTCCCTCTGTTCGGATTGCGTCGATATTAGGACCGCGACCAGCACTGGAAGCCGTCCTGGTGCCTGTTTGTCCATCCGTCCGTCTGCCTCCCCATACAGCCGCCGCTGCCTGCTATCTCGTTCGAGAGCGAGCCCGAATGAAGTGGAATCTCGAATGTGAAAGCGACGCTATCGCCTCGCTGTCTGACGGAACGAAGAGCCTGGGTGACTCCCGGCCGGACAACCGATCCGAGGCACACATTCGAAGAAAAACTCTGCGGAGGACACATGATGCGACATCGAACAGTATACAAGACCAGCGACGACTGAGTCCACCATTGGGAGCAACACCACGATCCCCTTGTGACTCTCGAGCGATTGTTTTCTGCTCGGTTCTCAACGATACTCTCATCCATGGGGAATCGATGCTCCCCGATTCTGATCGGAATCTCGAGCCGGATATCCTCCGCTCACGATCCGCGCGGCTCCACTCCCGGCATGGTTCCAGTGCGAGCTCCCTGCCTCGGGGTTCACGAGAGTGCGGATGGCCAAACTCATCTTTGGTGTCATTCTCGAGAATTTGTTTGACGCGCGCGAAAAACCACTGCGAAATGACATCGCGATGGGGTCCCCAGCGCGGAAAAACGGATCTTGGATTCATCGCCCAGCTCGATCCCGATGAATCAACGAGATGAGTCCGTGGGTCTGTACGAAGCAATACGCCCAGGTCGGCCCGATAATGCCTGAACGCTGTGTACATTTAGTCAGGTAGTTGTTGCAAGTTGCGAGGAAACAGCTCAAAAGGCCCCGCTCCCGCGGTGGCCTGCAGCGAGGCCTATTATTTCGTCCAGAGAACGTGATTTCAAGTCGTTTGCGGCCCGTTAGTGCTGTTGCGTGCTCGGTCCGATGTGCTGCCATGCTCTCAGCGATGCTCCAGGCCCTCTTGATGCAGTTTGCTCCCCGCGCCCCTGGCACAAAATTGGGGAAAACTCGTCCGTCACTCCTCAGGAGTCCGTTTTTCGAGCTGCGCCTTCGGCGTCCATGAAGAACAAGAGAGACTCGAATCCGTCCGTTGCTGCATTGGCAGCGGTCCGGCTGGTCCGCTTATTCCTCTCCCGCTCCTTGTCGAACGTCTGCCGCCCTGATTAGAAACTGCTTTTTGACTCTCGTTGATGACTATGATTATTCCGTTGTCGTCGACGAAGAATGCTGCGGCTGACGAGCACGAGGACGATAATGCCCCTGGTTGTTCAGGAGCAGGCAGCAGGAGAGAGCGGCGCGACCCTTTCAGGCCAACTCGCGTCTCTGCCCGTTAGCAGGCTCGTTCGTTCGGTTTTCGTTCATCTGTAGGTCTGTTCGCACCCTTCGTGTGTCCGTGCATCGGTCCGTTCGTTCGTATGAGCAACGAGTTGGAGTTACGCGTTAGTTGACAAGCCGAGCACGACTGTCAACATTTTCAACCCTCCATATGTGCTTGGTGGGCTCAGTCGAATCACGAACCGCGGTCCGAGGCGAGCTCTTGCCGGAGCCTTCTGTCTTCGCCGGAATATTTCTCCATCGCTGATATTGGAAATATATTCAAATCATCAGCGGCTCCCTTGGCGACATTCAGGTCTGTGGTCTGTAGAGCCAGGGCTCCGCTGATTCGGCTCGACTTTGCGAAGCGGTACGAGTGATGTTCCCTCAACATGTATCCCCGTGCCGTTGACAGCGACACCCCTGAATCGCGGGGAGGCCTGAACGGAGAGGGGCGAGCAACTTTTCCAGATCTCCAATCGTCGGTCGGGCGGGATGAGCCGAGTGAGTGGGATACCGGCCGAAAGGGTGAAGATCCGACATTGTTCAACGACTCTGCCCACTCTGGGATCTGCGACTTCGAGCCATGTGTCACAGAGTAGAGACACGTCTCTCGAATGGTAGCCAGAATGCTTACATAAATTACTAGACCACCACCGCGCGGTCTCAAAGGCCATACTCGCAGACGCGACTCACGTGCCCACCGTGAGGGGCTCGTGCCATTCAGCCGATTGCATCCGCAGCTCACAATTAGCCGTTATTCATAGTTCTTTGAGATCAGCGAGAGAACAGTCACATTTTCGACCTCCTCCCCCGCGTGTCCGTCGGCCATGAGGATGGAGAATATGCTTCCCGAATTACACTTCTCACAATTTTTCATTAAGAAGAGCGGCCCACGGACTTCTTGGAGACTCACCCAGACGGCATCGCGCAAGTTCCAGATCGATGGTGTAGGAGTCTATCGCGCAGGTTCATGAGGCCACAACTTTTGAGTGGCAGAGGTCTTACATTCGTACACAAAAACGGATCCTCGATCTCAGAGATGTTCCCCCGACATCGATTTCCGAAGGAGTTCGGTGAAGACGCGGGGAGTTGCGAGGCTGAACGCTGTTCTCCGTCCCTGATCTTAGTCGAAGCAATATTGGAGAGCAGTCCCCCGCGAGTGCCCGGAAATCCTCGCGCACTCTTCTTCGGTCGCAACGGATCGACCAAGCGCATCGCTCCCAACTTCCGACTCCCCAACCGGGCGGCGTTCTACCTGGTCCTACCCCGGGTCTGAGTGAAGTGCGCGCCACGTGCGAATCACGTGTGTGCGTGGTTCGAAACCGGGGCTCAATTGTGCGGAGGAGACTGAGATCACAGACTTCAGCCGCGATTCACACCGAGGGCCTACTTTTTCTAAAATGGTTCTCTCTCCAGTATGATTTTTCTGGAATTTCCTGTCAAGGTACACAAGACGTGCCAACCACTCGTGGTGTGTGCTGAGCTCAGTGGAGCGTGCACGTTTGGTTGACAAAAAACTATTGACCCAGGGGTCTGAAACGATTAAACGGCTGTGAGCTCGTGATACTCTTTGATTTTATCTCTGTGAGCGAACAATGTAACGAGCCGGGAAATGAGTGTACGCTCCATGCATGCGGTTGCACGCCAGGACACCGTGTGGTGCCAAACACTCTCATCGCACGAAGCCATCATGAGGGAGTTTTGCTCGGGCCATCGTTCGAGTGCCTCCAGACTCGCCTGTCTGACCGCCACGGATGGCGAATCACGGCATCCGATGCGGACGCATACGGACTCCGAAGCGTTCCACAGAGAACCGCTCACTCCGAAGCCGCTGCTTCTGCGGTTCTCCCGCTCTGACCGCCGTATAGAAGGCTGTCGTATGGGGGGAGGGGGGGGGGGAAGGGATTGTTGTTGGTTCCTTCGCTTTTGAATCGGATTCACCACGATGAGCCGGTTGGGGCTTTTTGATGGCGCCGGTCGGCGGCAGCGGCGGAGAAATCGACGCGAGCGACTATTGTTTGCGAACTGAGGAAAACAAAAGGCTATCGCCGCAATTATCTCCAACGTTCGAACAGCGTCGTCGTTGTCGTCGACGACGAGGATGACGACGACGACGACAAGCGTGACCCAGGAAGGGGAGGAAAGAGAATCGATTCCCGATGAGCTGAGTGAGCGTGCGTGCGTCCTCACAGCAGACAAGACCACCAGCACTGCGCCGGGGAGCAGCATCGAAATCCTTGCCAAAAGCATCATCACTACTACCAGCGGCGCTCCACGGACAGGCGGGAGGAAATACCAAGCGAGCGACCTCTCAGTGAGCACGAGCTCGATCGAACGGGGGCAGCGTCCTCTGTGCCGGCCGCAACGCGGGCCCGAATCCTTGGTATTCCAAGGGTCTGGATTCGCGCTACCGTGATCAGAACCTGCTACCGTTGTAGTGGCAGCATTTCTTGCATTTCTGGGAGGCTGCTGCGGAGTCATCGCCGTAGGTAGACTCCACGAGCTCGGCCTCGACTTCTAGCTGGTGGGCCAGTCGGTTGTGCGGGCGGTCAAAGCCCCTGAAATGCAGAAAATGACCTCTGCACGCCATTGAAAAACCCCGATCTGCTTTGATGGTCGGGCAACGCATGCAGCTGGACGATTGGAAGGGCTGTGAATTATTTGTCTGAGCTGAAAAAGCCTCCTCGACTACAATAGGATTCAGAAACCGTGTTCCGGCGGCTCCTCCGCCTCCCCTCCGAAAGTTATCCACTGGACAAGTTAGCGGACCACGGTTCAAGTTCCTGCAGGAAGGAATACGCTCTACTTTGCTCTCTTCCCCGATAGATGTGTTCGAAGAACAGCTCGGAAACCTTCGTAGCGGTAGGAACTCGCAAAGTCTCCCTTAAAAACAGGTGAGGCTCTTGGAGTGAGGAACTTCTACAAAAACGTGTGATCCTGCATGGTTACAATAGATCCGGTTTCACGAAAGGCGTCTCCCTCTCATCTGAGGGCAGATGTTGGATTGATGAGTTCTCAGCCACAGCTGAAGAGCACTTTGGAAATGTTCAGATGTAAGTCAATACGAATCTGATCGACGCTGTGGAGGAAGAGGAAAACTTCACCATCCTCCGAGGCTCCTTTGAACACTAACGAGGAATCTAGCTCGAAGAGTTTGAAGCTAGAGTCATCCGGAGTTCTGTTTTCGAATCTCAGGCTCGAGCTCCGACGGCAGAGCGGAACACAGGAGGTTTCGTGTACGATTATGATGATGATAATGATGAGTCGATCCTTTTCGCGGACGGATATTCGTTTATCTGTCAGAAGCAACGACAGAGAGAATCGTCGTGCTCGCTCCCGCGAGTCTGTCTGAGAAGATTGTCCAGATGGAAACGAGGCCAAGGAGGCAACTAATTATCCTTTGCTGCGGAGCTTGTCGTCGTCCGCTCGCAAAAAATCATCCGTCGACGGGCTCGTTCTCCTCCTCTCCTTGAACAGCGGCTCCGGCGGGAAGACTCGCCGATCTTACTTCCATCTGCGCTTTTTACAAAAGAGCCATTTTTATGCTCTCTTCCTGCTTGAGTCTCCACCCTTCTCCCGGCTACTTCCCTCAGAGTCGACCAGCTGCCAGCGGCGGGAGAAAACGTGCGATTGGGGGAACCGGGACCGCCCCCATCGCGAATCCCGCGAATATTATAGAATTCATAGTAATATGTGCGAAGATTGCTGAATGAATCCAAGGCTCCCTCAATTTTCCGAGCTCAGGTCTGCCGGGATCCCGAGCCTCGGCAATGTGGTTTTCTTTACATACGAACAGCTGACTTGGGATCTGCTGTGCGAGTCCCTGTTTCTTGGGCTCCGCAGGAGCATCTTGCACAAGCAGCGGAATGGGCCACTCGATGAAGGTGACTCTGCCCCACCAGGGGGGGGGGGGGACCCGGCCGGATCCCGAGGAAATCCCAGACATGGAAACAAGCTCCATACTCTGAAATACTTCTCCAGTTGCGGTGGAGCTAAGGCCGGGCATTCCTGCATGGTCGGAGGCTCCGTTCGCGGTCTTCTCACGGCGGACTTGAACGCGAGCCTGTTGCACGGCTCGGTTGCTGCGTGTGCAGCTGTTGCTCGCAGCCTTGCTTGCTCGCTTCTCGTGGGGGTGTTTAATTTGCAGATGGAATGCGGCCGGCTTGCCAGCCGGCTAGTTACGAATATGCTCCGCCACATTGCAAGGCAACACCTGTTTGGGGTTTGCGCCTCGGCTGCCGCGAATTCCTCTCTCGCGGGAGAATTTATCGGAAACCTCGCGAGTTGTCTTCCGTCGGCAGCTTCTGTTAACTCATCGCTCGGAGATCCTCCGTCGAGCTATCCGAGGCCGGGCTCGAAGAGAGACGTTCTTCAGAGATGAGTGGACAGTTGAAATTCTATCTCAGGTCTTGAAGACGATGGTTGTTGAACCGTCGATGAGCACGCGGCTCAGAAACATCAAGTGTACCGACTTCCAAGGTCAGCCCGAGCGCCCAAACGAGTTTGCGGCCTTTGGCGGGGGCGGGGTATTCCTTGGGATGGCGTTGACCTTGCAAAGCCTGTTGTTAAGCCTAAAATCTCCCGCGCGGCGGAAGCTGCAGTTATCGTATTTTTCTTGTAGTACATGAAAACTTTCTCGCCTTCTGACCGTCTGTTCGATGGCATACCGAACCACCACAGTTACGAAAACAACAAGCGCACTGGCAACGAAAACAGCTGCGGTAGCGGCGAGCATTACAAGAAGTTGAGCCGGATTCCGTGGTTTCGATCGCGGTTTTCCGAATCTTCTTTGAGTTCGTTCCAGTTCTGTCCGAGCGGTCGACTCCGGTCTTGTCTGCGGGTAATTACGAATCCGGAGGGAGATACAAGATGTCCTTCTCCCTCGGAAGCTGCATCTGATGCGAGTGGTCGCGCGCCGAGAACGGGAGCAAGTGCGCGAGGCCGGCTGCGGAGAACATGATCTTCCCCAAGATGGCGAAGGCCGAAATGAGGGATGCGGTTTTCGCTCAGGGGGGATTGAATACTGCCATGTTTCTCGCTCGCTGCTTCGCTTGATAAGCTCTACGCTCGCGCGGCAGCAGGAATAGTAGAGGCTGCAACACCCGAAAAGTGAATAAGTTCCGGTGTACGCCAAGACGGAATCGCATCTTTGTCCGCGTGCAGCCCGGAGCTCCAATCTCAAATCATGTCTGACTGTTTGACTCAATAGTTGGTGGCTGCTCGCTCTGACGGTGTCAGCCCCGGACGCGGCTCGTACCGCTCGCGAGGAACAGACTGACTGCCAGCCTGCGAAAAAATAATCCATTTTTTCGGCGCTGGAAAGGATGGGATTAGGAGCAGGTGTCACGCCGTCTCTCATCACTTCATTCATCACAAGCGGGATGGAGAGCACCCGAAATCTTAGCTACGTTGTACCAAAGTTCGGTTGGCATCTCGGGGCTCTGAGTCCCTGCACTTATTCATGGGGAGTCGACTTAGGTGTGAACATAGGATTGAAGAAGGGACCTCAAAGGCGAAACGTCCGTCCGGATGGTCTAAAAACTCCTCTCGAGAATCGGGGACCGGAGTATCTCGGTTGAAAATCAACCTGATTTGAAATGAGCTCACTCAAGCTATTCACGGGCTCTCTTCCAGCTCCGAGAGTACCATACCGCTGGGCACGTGGCTCCCCATCCGTCTGGCCCAGTAATCGGAGAGACGGTTCCGAAAATCCGCTCTCCGAGCTGCGAAAATTTTTGAATGGTCGAGCAAGGCTCTGATGCATTTGCGGAACTTCAATATCTCCGGTGATAGACTCGAGTTATTTTCAAGGATCCCGAACTTAGAGCCGAACGCTCACGCGACCGACAAAAAGCGCTCGCATTAATCCCCGTGAATGGCATGGTGCAAACTCGTCAGCCGAGCGAGCCGCGACGTCATTCGGAAGCCAGATTGAGCCCTGTGGAGGCCTCGCTCATAACGACAGTTTCCGCAATGGAAGAGTTTTCAAAAAATGAGGATTGAATGAACGAGAGGAGGTTCGTGCACAGTCTGGTTAACTACAACAAAGACCACACATCATCTCTGTTCCGAGATTCCTTAATTTTTCTCAAATTCTCAGAAATGTCCCCAACGGACGACAAAAATCCATGAAGAAGTTCAGCATCATACCGTCCATCGGAAGTGCCAGAGTTATCCAACCGACTTCAGAGAAGTGGGCGGCTCGATTCGACCTTGTCACCTGATGATCCAGGCGAGGTTGGACTTCGGAAGTCAGCTCCCGTGTTCTGTGGCTGAGAACAGCTCGTTCTCAGCTGCTCCGTCGATACTTCGGAGAGCTATTTTTCTGCTTTAAGGAGCTCAGATGGACGCAGATCTGAGGGGTCGGGCTGCTGAGCAACCGAGGAGAACCGAAGTCTCAGATAGGACGCCGACACGACGATCTGCCAGTGAGGAGTACGCTCCACCAGTGAGCATCGGAGTCCCCTCGTTTCTTTCCCGTTGGGGTGGATTCGCATGTCTGGTTCCACTCTCCCGCCCCGAACCCGGCGTCCGCTTGAGCAGCGTCCGACCATATGAGGTCTCTGAGGATCTCGGAGATCCCTCCGGAAATCAATCAGAGCCACCAACGATGAGACATCGGAATCGAGAGATCTTCACCCCGTACCTCTCAAAACCAACGTTACGCTGAGATTTTCTGTTCGGAAATAGTCGGAGGTGCGGACCTGAGCTCGTGAGCCGACTCACTTGGACTGTCCTAAAAATCGAGAAGGAGGCCTCCAAGCATCAAGCTCCGAGCGACTGCGTCTCGTTCTGCGCCGGATCAGCGCTTCGTCCTCGAGGCTTCGAGAAAAATTCGAAAGACGGACCAACCGAGGGTAGCGGCGCAAAGAGGAGCCGAAAACGGACCCGGAGAGTTCTTCTTATTGAACACACGAATTTGAACTGCACTTCAGCGAACCCAATAAGAGAGTCCTTCGCAATAACTCTTTGGCGGCGCAGCGTTCCAGAGCTCTCCCCGGAACAGCATTCAGCATTCAAATGATTTCCCCGGGAGAAACGTTTTCCATGATATCTGTCCACTGTAGCGTGGATGGGGGATCAGCGACGGAATTTCCGCCAGTGGAATTCGTAAAATCGACATTTCGTTGCATGTTCGCTTCCCGGACGAATCTCGACTTATTACTCTTCTACGGAGAGCACACTTCGACCCTGGGGTCACGATTCGACTTCCCATTCCGAAAATTTTTCCTCCGAGCAGTTCCTGCGTCGCCTCTCTCGCTGCCGACCGGCGGAAATGGAGTTCCACTGTTTGTATCGCTTCAAAACCTCCGAATCGTGGTAAGGATCCAAAACTCCATCCTTAAATCAAAGACGTTTAATTCATACGTGGAGGAGTTCTTGAGAATGCAGCCGAGCGACGACGAAATGTCGACTCCGAGAGCCCGACTCAAGAGGCTGGCGCTCGCTCCGCCCTGTGAGCCAGGGTTGGGAATCGGGAGAAGTAGTATCCCGCTCCCCCAGAGAATTAAATTCTTCGGGTAATTCTCGGGCATGTTCGCAACTGGAGCCATCGTCGAGGTCGCCTCTGCAGCGATCCCTCTGTTCACATGCTAAACATCCGCAGGGCATGGAATCGTTCCTTTTCCCCTCAACGTTCCGTATCTCCCTTCTTTGTTTTCTCGTTATCTCCCGCCGAGTTTCTCCCCCGATTTTCCTCCTGCCTCCCCTGCTCCACCTCCCCCTTCGAGCCCTCTTTTTTTCCAGATCTTAATTTTCCGAGAGATTCCACAGCGCAACGCTCGTTCCTCTTCCCTGCTTCAGTTGCTTTCGGCTCAGCTGCGCGCGCTTTCCGCCGCCGATCCACTTGTACTCTAAAAGCCTGATCTTGTTCGAGTTCCGAATTAGATTCGTCTTTCTTCACTCTAATTTTCAGTCGACAGTGCCTCCTCTTCCTTGTAATCCTGTGTCTCTTTTCCTGCGCCCGCCCTTCCCACAGATGATTCCATCTCACGGAAGAACTTCTGGTATCCGCTACCTTCTGGTATGAGCTGGGGATCGTCTTTCCAGTCACCGGTTTCCGTGCTGGCTCTCGCGTGAGCGAATCTAACCTAGCTGTCTGTTCCATTCTGAAATTTTTTGAGCTTTGGGTCCAGCTCATAGTACCAGTGCGGCCTTGGATTTTTCAGTCCGGCTCCCACTACCAGGGACTCAGAGACAAGAGCCGACAATCCCAAACGAGATACCGTCCTAAGCTCACTTAGCCTGAGGAGCAGCTCAGCTCTGCAGTTTTGCCTGAACGAGAAGTTTAGGCAAACATCCCGTTCTACGCTCTGGTGCGTGGGAGTATTGCTCTTTCCCTGTATCCGAGTCACTCTATTTTTATTCTGTTTGTTTAATGTACGCGATCGATCTTCCTCCAGCAGGTGGTCACGTCTCGAAGGTCAGGAGCCTCTCCCTTCCTCTGAGAGCTTATTGCTAGACGTTGGCGGCTTGCAGCCTGCCAGGCGGACGAGCTGATGGTCTTCGGACCCTGGCCGATTGTTCCCCCTTTCGTTCCTTTCCTTCAGAATGGGGTATCTATTATGGTAGCAGAACGACTCTTGTTATGACCGACGTACCCACTGTCGGGCGGACGGACGGACGGACGGACTGCGACGGGTCGTTCGGAACGAGGAAACCCTGCCCTCTGAGGACAAGTGGCAACGAACCGTTGGAGTCAATCGGACAGGCAGTCCTGTCGTTCGTAAATCATAAATCATCTTGCAGCTCGTTCCTCCATCGTGCTCTTGCGATGTCGTCTCCCTCGTCTTCCTCCTTCTCTCGGAGGAGACGGGCCAGCAGCGTTCTTTTCAACAGACTCTCCTGTAACACTTGTTCCTCCGGGGCGTATGCTCGGGGCTTCTCCCTTCGCAGCGGGAGATATCGTTTTCTCCACGACCCTACAAATGGTTAACGTTCGTCGTCGAGTTCTTATTCCCTGTCCGGGCACGATTAGATCGACCGATCCCAGCCGGTCAGAAACCCGAAGGCATTCCCGACTTGGATCACCTTGGTTCATCCTCTCTCGAGGAGAAGAAGCGTTCAGAAATGCAGTTATTCTTTGTGGCGTTCCCGCATCGAAACGGTCAGATCCGGACTCGGAAAAACTGCGAGAAAGAAATGTCGCCTCAAAGAATCTCGCGAGCTCCCTCGGCTCCTCGTATTACAGACCTGAGGAATTCCTGAGAAATATGCAACGAAGGTGGCGCTGTATGTGGGCCCCGCTAAGGACGGTGCTGATTCCCCTGGACGGATTTCCAGCTCGTCGACTGAAATTCTTCTGAAAACTGGTCAAGCTGCGTTGAGTTTTACAGAACCAGCGATCATTGATTTTTGCGCCATCCCACGGGTGACTCTTTGACAATTCGGGGACTCCCTGCCGCGGGAAGAAAAGCCGGTCCGCTCTCGTACCGCGAAGATATCATTCAGAGTTCTGATCATTTCTTCTCCTTGAGGGTCTGGTCTTCATGTCGCCTTCCGGATGATTGCCAAAATCACCGCAGTGACCAGGGACGGTAAGCGAGTTTTTGAGAATGAATCCAACATGTAAACATATATCACCGCGGTGGAATCTCTTATGCGCACCCCTTGGAATACGGATTTAGACGCCGGAATCTCAGACGCTCGAAACTCCCCCTCTTCTGACCCTCCGTATATCTTTATGGATTTGATTCTGTAGGTTGATGTTCCCGTCGTCAAACTTGCACGCGTACTTGAACTTGAACGTAAATGCTGCACGCGTTCGAGGGAGGAATGAGGCTCAAATGAAGCTTGGGAGCGAGCAGTTAAGTATTACTCCCGACCAAGATGAAATCACAGAAGACGGAAAAGATCACAGCATTCGATGTATCACGAGAAGGATGTTCGCTCACTCAGACTGCCGGCTGCTTTAAGAGGAGTCCACTTAAAAGAAACTCGTTCTTTCACTAGTGTTAAAAAGGGTGAGATCGATATTCGGGCATATGAGCATTCGGCAGAAGGTGCTCAATCGGGACTGTTGGCTCTGTGCTCGGGCCTGATACCTAATTTTGTTGGATGCTTCGATGCTTAGAATCACGCCGCAACTGGTGCAATATGTGGGGGAGTGACGAGTAGTTCCCGTCGTTGTTTTTTCGTGTATGCCTCTCACGACAACTTCTCCTAGAGACTGGGAACGGTGTCTGCGGGGACCCGTAGGCCCCGAAGTAGGAGGGCTTTCAACGGAGAGACACAATCGAGCTCGGCAACGAAAAATGGTACAGATATTTCGGAAAGCGTCCCGGAATCAATTCCCAGGTCCCGAAGAGGAGCTTCTCCATTTACTCGGCCTGACTCGGCTCACCGAAATCCTGTCCGTGACCTGATCTGATTCAAAAATTACGACTGCTGTGTAATACACATATGATGGCTCGCATTTTTCGAAATCTCAGTAGAGTGCGGGTTCGGTGTACCCATGCTTATTATTAGAGATTTCAGAGACTCGTTCTCGAAACTCATCAAATGGAGAACGATAGCGAACGCAGCTGGGCTTCGCGGCCCTGAGGATCTCATGAACCATACAGCTCCGCGACCCGCGACGCCTCGCGTAGCGCATTGATTGTCTATTATCATATGTCGCTTCCTCGGCCCGAAAAAGAGAATGTTCACTTCCACGAGCGGAACGCAACACGCGTTGTGCGTTCGCACGGATGAAGGACATATTCACATTCGGCTCCATAAGCAGCCTCCAAGAATCAGCCCACTGTGCTGTTGTACGGGGCAAAATATGGTTCGGAGCTTCTAAAGGATTATCTCATGATTTGTCGTCCGACGAGAGGTTCCAGTTTCACGAGCTCCGGTTTTCTCTGCGAGCTCCCTGAATAGGAGCTCATCTAGTAGAGGAATCAGCTCTGGCAAATCATAATTTATAGAGCTCATAATACCGTTGAGGACCATGGGATTTGCAGAGTTCGTCGTTTCTTTTCGGCTTACACGTACACAGGGGTCGCTGCGCCCACAGCTTGTGGATATATTGACAAATGATGAACGGAATGCAGTCGAGCGCCAAAGTTCGAGTGGCGACTCGTTAAAAGTAAGTTCAAGGCACGAGGACTTGTCAAGGAATTCTGGAAACAGCCAAAGAACTATCCTGTTCGGGCAAATTGCCAAGAACCTCTCCAGGTCCTTCAGCTGCTTCGGCTCATCGACGTCCTCAACAGCCACCGTATCAAAGTAGTCTCAAACAGGGTTGACTTTGATCTCCCCTCAGCCGCTGCTTTGGACTTCTGGAGGAGAGAGTGGGAGAAAATACCTAACAAGACCGGCAGCACAGACGAGTGATTCGGAAACTTGGAGCTGCTCAGACGTTGCTGCGAGCCTCGGTTCCGCTCCAGATGGACGAGTTGACTAACACGACTCCTCTGAAGATGATCAACAGAATAAGATATTATCAAAGAGGCAAGCATGAGTTCAACATCATCCCGTCGGAGCGACTCCGCGCAGGGATCCATAACATTCTCATCAACTAAGGAACTCGGATTTGACATTTAACCACTCGAGTTGAAGTTTTCAGAGAAGTCAGATGAGAATTCAGCGCACGGCGACCTCTTTAGTGTCGGCTCAGATCAGAAAGGCAACTTCCTACTCAGCAACATCCACATTTGATGAGAGCGACCCGAGTTTGTTGGAACATGCCCTTGCTAGTCACCGTTCGTCGATGGCCACGCTGCGGGAGTATGGATGGAATATGATTCATGGACCCGTTTCCCGAGCAGGCGACCAGTTGCTTTTGCTCATCCGAGTATACTTGGAGTGGACAGCTTCATACGACCCGTGCCTCTACATGCTTTCAAGTGTGTTTCTCCCTGCGCCTTCAACTTCGGAACAATGACCCCATTGAAACTTCCGCTGACACCGCTTCTGGGTACCTAGCCGCTTGTTTGCCCCGAGCCGAGGTGTCAACTTGGAATATTTCTCCCTTGAGAGCTCCGTTTCGGGCCGCGTTGCAGCAGACTTCAGGGAGCGAACCTGTCCCGCTTAACTCCCTCACCTCTGTACACACTCCCACTTGGTCCCTCCGTGGCTCCTTTGGGTACAACTGCTGCTCCGAGCTGAGAACATCTTGAAATGATCCCCATCCCACGCAGAGCACTTTGAAGGGATGTATTCTGCCTTCGCAGCAAGTGCATATCCGCGGCAGGCTCTTGTCCGGGATCGGATCATTGAAGTCCTGCTCGTGTCAGGAGGACCAGAGAAAAGTGTGCAGCTCGGTTCGGAAGATTCAATCCCAGGATGATTTGAAGAAAGCTGGACTCCCACGTTCGAGCGTAACGGAGCAGAAAAAAATACGCGCGAAACGTCCGGAATCGATGTTTCCAACCTCATCGTCGGAGAGAACTGCGAACCGCCTGTCACTTGTTCGCTTCTTTTGAAAATTACGCCATCCGCGGAACGCAGCTCCCGAGTTATTTCTCGGCTACGTAGATTCAGTGGGCGTGGATCATTCAAGCGATGGAAACCAAGCGTTCCCAAGATGGAATCCCGCACGGGTAATCGTTCGAGCCTGGTGATTCGAAGAGAAACATTGAGGAGCAGAGGACGCAGAAGTTTCCGTCCAGTCGGGCGGACGCCTCATCGGGAACGCTGTGGATTCCTACTGTGCGCCATTTCTGCGCCGAGCTCATTGTTGACGACTCGGCTTCTATTCCAACGTGTAGTTTCAGCATCGCTTGCCTAGTACGCCTCTTCGAAGACGTCGCCGTTAAAGGAAGCTGGCTGTATTGTATCGGTCTCGACGATGGTCGCGACGGGGCAAGCAGGGCATGCCCGAGCACGTTGAGCCACGCGTTAAGGCGAACAAGCAGGCACGGCTGAACGCGACGGCTGTCCAAACGGTACCCAAGAGGGTTGTAATTTAAGAGAAGAGAACATCTTGTATTTGCAAGGCGGAAGCTCCTTTGTGGTGGCCGCGCGCCCGTCGGAGGAGAATAATAAACGTTTAGGAATACGGGACCTTGCTCACATCCGAGACGTCAAAGTGAGCGATGAAGTCAACCTCTCGGGCACGGGCCCCTCAACCGGGGTTGGGAAATCCGAATTGCGTCCGCCGAGATTCCAGACCTCCGGAACGGTTCGGCTGTGGACTGGAGGGAGTTTTCCTCCGGTCGGATGGCGTGGGAGGAGCGGTCGTTGTTCCGGAATCGGAGCCGGCGGACGAATTGAGAACTTTTCCTCTGAGCTCGTCGTAACGAGCGCCATCCCAGCGACTCCTACGCGCAGTGGTCGCGGGCCAGCTGTGGGATCCGTTAAATCCGCAGTGCAACAACCACCATTCCAGCGTGCAAGCTTGGGTGTCTCTTCAGATGAGTGGCGATGAGCCCGGAACGGAACTAGAGCTCTGGAGCACGTGCAGCTGAGATCCTCGCTCCCGCTCATGCACTTCGAGCAGCGATAATAGTTGTCTTAACTACTTCGTCCGGAACGTGCTTCCAAATGAACTGCGGCGGATGCGGATCCACTTGTTTCATTTACGCGCCTGTTTCATTCACTCATGTTATGAATACATGAGATGTGATGTACACAGCCACGTTTCATGTTACAGCTAAGTTAGAGCCATATGTATGCGGAAAAAGCGGATGCAGCGTCTGACTAATCTGATTGTCTGGCTCACTGGCGAGCGGACAGAGTGTTTGGACTGTTGTGGTTGACCAGCACGCTGAATGTTCGCGAGACTGTTCGCCGGCCTCGGGAATGAGCCGTTCTCAACTGCTCATACCTCAAGAGTTTCGTAATCGCTCTCTAATTGGCAGAAGAAAAGCTTTCGCTCGTCCCGGATCGTAGGACTCGTTGCCAGGCGCCTCGTGACGAAAGCCGGCAACAAAAAAGCGAGCTGCCGCTACCGCTAATTTACGTTAATACAATGACCTACATTCGCAGAAAGTTAATGAACTGAGCTTCAGGGCTCACAAGATATGTGCCGTCTTCACTTTGATAGGAGTCGCACAACAATCCGGTTCTACCCATGCATAGGATGCAGCGCACAGACCCGCCCGCTCGAATAGATACCGAGCGGTAAGACCAGCACAACGCGGTGTTCAAGCTCGGCGTCTGTATCTGCGTCTGATTGGGAGCACGCGCCGAGGTGCCATTGAATACTTGAGTGGAATCGGAGGAGTCGGTGGAAAATCCCCGAAGTTTAGATGATCCGGGAGTCCGGGCGGACTGGATCACCGGAACCGTGTCCTCAATTAGTCACTAAGGTCTTGCGTCAGATCCGCTAAGCCACAAACACTCCCGGTTTGCGCCTACTTTGCAGAGAATCCTCTTATTCAACTTTAAATTGAAGCTTGTAGCCAATAAAGTGTCGCCGCTGTAGCGTGAAACTGTGAGCACAACAACGCTCAGTACAACGGGATCCTCATTTTCCTCTCGAGTAGATCGCTGCGAGACATGAGAACGCTAAGGTTTTCTCACATTATTCATGCTTTGTCTCTCGACGCTAGCTCGAAATAATTCACGAGATCCGCACGCGGTTTGCGAGGAAGCCGAGGCTCTCGTTTCACTATCGCCTCGTTTTAGCTCTACTCGCTAAGTAATCTCGTTAACTCTAAATCGACGTCGGGCGTCCACTCGGCGAGCTTGAAGGCTCGCAAGCGACGTCGGCCTGACTGACGGACCGAAAGTCGGGGGCCGGTTGGAACCACCCGGAAGGAGCGTGCACAAAATGAAGTTCATCAATCCTCACATCGGCTGGTAGGTTCTCCTCCGAGGCTGTCCGCGTCGGGAACAGCTGTCAGAATGACCCGATTGTGTCGAGTCGTCAACAAATTAGAGAGCTGAGCGCCCCGCTGTTTACACTGCCTGCGGAAGACGCTTTATTGTCATTGCTTGGCCGTCGTCGAGCAATCAAAGCAAGGAAGTCGAGTCCACTTCCTACTAATATGTTCTCTCGGCCGCATGCGGCTTCCCTTCTTCTCAGCAGCTTAGAGATTGCACTTTCTCACTGTTGAACAAGCATCAACCCCTCCATTCATTGCCCGTATACTAGCTTCATCAAACCGAAGGAGCGAATTTATTAATCTGAGCAGCTCGCTCATAAACGAGTTGGCGGAGCGTCGGCGAGCTCCTGATTTCTGATTTTCTAATTCACTGCTCTGGCAGTACAGGGTTCACATGACATTGGGATCGATTCCACGGGCTCGAAGCCGTCGGGGCGGAAAGTATCGGGATGTTTGAGCGGCGACACCTCGTAACAATGATCGCCCATTCCGTTCGGATTCTGGGAGAAAATTCTTTTCGGGTTCGATATTTTATCAGATGAGCGGGGCTTCACCCGACCGGACGACACAATTCGCGAAGTCAATTTGAAGAAGCAACATGCCATGCGATGCTCGCGGAGAGGAACGAGGGCACATCGATGCTTTCACGAGTGCTTGTTCTCTGATTGATGTCTGCTTGTCGATAGAAGTGGCGTCGGCTCCTCCCAAGAAAAATTATTACATGATAACCACTGACGCGAAAGGCTCATTTATGCGAGAGGACGCGCTGGTACGATCCCCGACGGCGCAAGATTCTTTCTCAGGAGCGCACCTAGACATGTTCCAACCGATACTTTTCCGTTTTGTTAGGTGGATGATATTTGAGGGACAGTTGGTTGGTGAAGAGGAATTTATGGCGAACCAACAGCATAGGTACCGCTGGACTTTCGAGTTCATCGTGTTACAGGAACCTGAATGGTTTGACTCACTGTGCTCATCCACCCTATTCGTCGCTAGGCTCCGGAGCGATGCCTCCGTGACTATGGGGAAGAAGGACTGCTGGTCGCCAACTCACCGAGCTCCGATTGGAGAGCCCAAGAACAGAATTCTACGATCGCCTTTTTCGAGGAAACCACGGAATGTGCTCGGAATCCAGTGCGATGGATTTCCACGATATCTGACCACCGATTCGCGCTAAGGGATTTTCTCCACGGGAATTCGAATGCGGTCCAAGTGTGAATCGAGCGACGAGGAGATGGAGTTGCGTTTTGGATTTGAGAATCTGAAGAAACTCCCCGGACCGCGATATTCGATGCCGCATCCGATTCCAGCGAGAAAGCGACGCCTTGGGTTCGACTCCCAGTGCCAGCCGATGCCTCGTTCCTCCTCGTTTGAATGAACGGTGATGCATGTGACCAGTATAATGGACGAATGGTGTCCGAGTCATTGGGCGAGGAACTACGGGGTCAGCTCGATAGTGATCGTTACCAAGGCTAATGAGCATGCGCTGTTGTTTCGGTTGCCTAATTCGTCAATGGGATGTTGCTGAATCAGTTCTTTCCTCCATCGTCGCCGCTATTCGGCTGAAGAGGCTGTCCTCAAAATAGGGGCTTCGCGGATCATCTGGATCCCATCTCAAACCGCAGTTCGGTGTGGGCGCTTCCGAGAGAAGCCCGGCAAGCGGGCATCGACTTCCAAAAATAGAACGATTTAAAAAAAAAAAAAATCAGCCATGATCGGCTCGGAAACCTCATCTTCGCCCACTTTTGATCAAAGCGTTGGTTGCAGTTGTTTTATCTTGGACCTATGTTGGGAGTGATACATACATACAGTGGTCATATGAATGGGACGTCACGTACATTCCATCCACAGCCATTCGTGGCTCGGATTCTCATTGAATATGTCACGTTTTCTCCGCGTGGGCCCCACTTATGTCCGACGTTCATGATCCGTAAATATCGTTTAAGCGTCGCGTGAGCGTGGTCTGTAATCAGGCGTATGTTCTGCGCAACCTCGCTGCTCGGGAAAGCTATCAAAGACACAGAGACTGAATCGGTAAGAGCTCGTAATGACCTCAATCGACGAAGGTTCTCCATTATTCAAAGTTCAGCTATGGCCGATTGAGATACGCGAGTCTGGGACAGCGACCACTCGCAATGCCAGTTGGAAACTAGCCGGTCGCTACGTTCCCTGCCCAGGCAGGTCAGCGGAACACATTGGCTTCCAGGAATCGTGTCACATGGAGAGTAAAGTCGACTGGATCTATGGGAAGGTGATTTGATGACATGGGTCTTCCGGGGAAATGAGTGGGAACGATATCAATGCCTCGAAAATTCGAGTCCGGCCTCTCAACGGTCGCGTGGCTCAGTCCTGCGATGCAGTAACAGGCAAGGGGAAATGAGGAAAGGCCGCCGCGCCTCCCTTCTTGTTTTACGGCGAATTCTCGGGGACATCTCTCATATCCACTACTTAACCGAGTCCAGCTACGCGAGTCGGAATTCTGACACCCACCAACGCAGTCGAATCACGTCTGTGCGCACAGACGGAGTGATAGTTCGTCGGGCGGATCGCTGGTCTCTCGACTCCTACTCTCCGCACCGGCTATTGTCCTTCTCTCTCGTCATTCCAGTACTACTGCGTCAGCAAAAGCCACTGCCACGCAATCAGTGTCTGGACGAGAGTCCCGGGAAACGCCCGTAGCGATGCGCTAAAGACTAAATTTTCATTTTCAGGGAGTACAAGATTTCGAGGGAGAGTCGCACGACTCTTCTCCCAGGCCGTCTCACCTGGGAACGCATCTACATCCAGAATCATTCCCGTCATCTGCAGACGTTCTCTGAGCCTTAAGCTCGGCATCGAGATGCCCACTCCGCCGATGATAAACCCAGAATAATTCTCGAAGTCAGCCCTAGATCACGAGACAGGCTCAGCGATCCGACAGCGAAAATCCGGGGTCGATAATGAGTCTGGATGCGCTGTCAGCGCGCCCGAGTCGTGAAAACTATCCCGCTCAACAAGGATATATTGGCGGCATTAAAAAGGTCTGTGAGCTGGAGAACGATCCGCACTTCCAGTAAATTATGGACGAAGCCATGAAAATGAATCACTTTGAATCGAGGGCATGAACGAGCATCGAGACCGTGATGCAATGCGCCCAAAACCAGTACATACTTACCTATCACCGGGCTAACTCGAGAGCGTTTCGGAGAGTGACTCTGACTCCTGCCGAAGGGGCTCCGAGAGGGTGGAGGTTAACTGCACGCCCGGCTTTCCCGGAATCCCCGGGGCACAAAATTGCGAGGATTCGAGCAATCGCTGCGAACGTCGCTCGAGAATCCAGTACCATGACGCTCGGGTTCTGTTTTGAATTCTAACAGATGGATCTGCGTTCGAGGAACACCGTATGTATCGGCGAGAAACGAACAAACGGAAGAATTAACGAGAGGAAATTAGAATTTCCCGCAGAAGGTCAGCCGTTTGCGAATTCTGTCCGATGCCATCCGAGCGGAGGGAAACGGAAGCTGCACCAAACTCTGCTGTAATCCCCCCTGGCGAGGGTTAGTTTCCGCCGGCAAGCGTGGATTAATTGGAAGCTTTTACGACTGCAACCACCGCTGTTTCACACTATTTTCTCAGCGCTCCATCTTCGGTTACTGTGGCACGAGAACTCGATGGAGTTTGTGGCCGCCACTTCCGCTCGACTCGCCGTTTCCAGTTATGACGGAAACTCGGACCGCTCCGGAAAGTCCCGCGACTCGTACGGAGATTCGTTCTCCGATCTGACGAGGGACGCGCACACCCATCGACGAGTTCGTCCGCCAAAAGAAAAAGGACCAAAAAACCTGTGTCGGACAATTCCATCAGCGCCGGGGAAGAATTGACTTTAGTGAAAAATTAGTGAAAATTCAGAGGAAAAAAAATTGAATTTCCTCCTCCGTCTGCTCAGCCAGATCCGAGCAGAACTTTGGTCTCGGTGACCTGAAACCATGCGCCTCTCTGAGTTCCGTGAAGTAGCTCGCGGTTCGGGTTCAGCAGCTCCCTTGGAAGGGAACACTCGCCTCGGCCGTCTTGGGCACTTTCATGCGTATCTGAAAACTCGTCCCTGAAAGTCATGAAACCAACCCGATAGATTTTGGATGGTCTCCTGCTCGTAACAGCATGTATATCTTCCATCGCGATGACTATTCAAGCCCCGTTTCGCATGAAGTTTCTTTACAGCTCGTCAATTTCTGAGAGAGACACAATGAGGTCTAAGACGCGCTTTATAGTAGTTCGATGCAGCAGACTCTTGTCGTTCTCGACGTACTCGTTGATGGCCAAGTTTCAATGGATGCCACTGGCAGTCGGATATCCCATGACTGCTCCGAATGGCTGTTATTGTCTGTGTGTCGCTGGTCTGTATCTCCGCTCGCCGGCACAACCCGTCCACCGACAACCAGCTGACCAAGTAGCGGCTTGCCGACCGCGCGATAACAATCCCCTCGAGGCACCTAAGCGCATGATCTAGAACTCTCGAAATCGACTTCCATAGTCAAGTTCTAAAAACCGCCGGCTCGTCCCTCGGCCGCGAGCGACGTTTCTGCGAATCCACTTCGCGCCTCAAGGTCGACACTCGGAGTCATCTGGAAGCCTTACTCCGAGTTCCAGCCATGTGTAAGAAAACGCGAATGAAATTCGAGGTATCGCAGAAGTGGTGAAAGTCGGTTTGCAGCCGCCGCCGCCGCCGCCTCGATCTGTTGACGGGAAGCAGTTGGCGAAAGAATTGATGAGCCCTCAGGCGCCCCCGAATCGAGCCCGAGAAACGACACGATTGACTCTAATGCGATAAATGAATACGCGGATGGCTCCGCGAACAGCCCCTGGCAAACCCTCCCGAATCGTCTGAAAATTGGCCGGCGCAGGCAACTCGTAGAGCTTGCTCTCGAATGAACCAAAATTTATGCGAGCACATATTTCTTCAGTCGGTGGCTGGGTCGGGGGAGACATTGCACAGAAGGACGCCATCGTCGGGCGGATGACAGAAACCGATTCAACTAGCAGCGTAGGGAGAAGCTCATACGAAAGGACGAAGAACGGACGCACGGGAAGGACCCAGCGGGGGGAAGAGAAAAGCAAACAACATTTTTCCAGCGGCAGAATCGGAAGCCATGAGTAGGTCACGTTATATTAATTTGTCACGTTTACAGGAAGTCGACGACAAGGATGTGGACGCCGTCCTGGGTTAGGTTACCCCGGAGCAGTGTTTGCGGAATTCGGACGTTCTCGCTATCTGGAGCGGCCAGGAGTTACAACGCTTGCGAGTTGATTCGCGCCTCTTTCTGTCGTTATGATTCCTCGCATTCCATGCAGGCACTACTCTTGGACATTCCTCCTCGGCTTCAGAGCTTTTGTGTTTGTCCGGAAAGTCCTGCGGAATCAAATTCTGGAAAAGCGGTGGGGAATCGACTCGAGGAGTTTCTGACTGGTACTGATTTGATTCATGTTGACGTTGATGAAATAGCAACGAAAACGTCCGAAAAGTTCTTGGTCGATTTGTTGTTATTTGCTACGAAATTGGTGAGGAGCCGATGTTACGACGATTCTCTCGAACGATCCGGCTCAGAGCTCGGGGAAATGTTATTACAAGCGACGCCCGGGCAACAGGGAGGGCGTACATCATCGCGACCTTGACGATTTCGACATCGCCGCGGAGACCCCTGGTCCTAGCGATTCCGTTGGAGTCATTCGGGGTCAGGATTCTGAGAACCGTCCCCGATATCGAAATAACACAGCTGTCATGCATTCCTCTCAGTTTTCGTGCCCAGAGGAGTCCTCTAGGACCTCCCTTACAGAAATTCGCGGGTTGGGTCGTGGCGAGAAAGATCGGTCGTGCGACGCAGGGTCGCATCATATTCCGAACAGTTTCCAAAGTGAAGATCGTCATTCAGCATCGCGAGCTCAAAGTTGACAAGAATCGTTGAAGAGTATGTCTACAAGTTTGCTTCGTCATCAACGAACCGGAACTTCGTCGATGAGTGCGGTTTCCGTGGAAGTAGGCTGCTCCACATCCATTGACCACTCCTGATTCATCGATGAAATTCAGATTTCGGGGGATTTTCGACCGACTCATGAACCGAGGTCGGATCGAAGCAAAACTGCGCGCGCTTCGCGCAGCGTGAGCGTTGTTCTCGTTGTCGAATGTAGCAGACGGACAATAGGAGATCATTCGGCAAACGACGCGTTGCCAGCAAACAAAAGCTGACCTCATCCGCGTCAAACAACGCGGATAATTTTCCGCATGGTAGACAACAACAGTCACCAACCGTGGCAGCAGAACGGAGGCGACGACGGAGGCTTGGCGGTTGCTTACTCCCGTTCCCGCGAGCAGACGCCCGCACAGGCTCCAAAGCGCGCGATGCTGTGACATGCGACACGTTTTTTCTTCTTTTCGTCACAATGACAGTAGTTGTTCTACTCGCGGTGTTGTGTCTTCTGCTTCTCCTCCCGGCGTTCGATAGCACCGCTCGGCCCGACCGACTGTAGACGGGACATTCCCCGTCCAGGCGTTATTGGGAAGCCGGTATCGCTCGCGCGATGGCTTCCTCGCTCGTTTGGCGTCTCGGAGAGAGATCTCGAAGGAGCGACATCCGAGCGATCCTCTATTCTCTTTCCAACTCGCGCTCCAGGTCGACGAGACCGCCGGTGCTGGGCCCGAGTCGCAGGGAGGTGACCGACGAAACATCTGAGCAAGTTGGCGGAGAGCCAGCCCACAGGTTGAGGCCCGTTCATTTTTCAAATAAGACGTCGATGACTAACGCGGACGTGAGAATTACAGACGGGACTGAATGTGGGAAACGAATGATAACATTTTCAATCGGCGCTGTCGACGTGACCGAAATTCTCGACCTTGAGCAGAGAAAAAATGGATACCTCTCGGTGGTGCCATTTTTAGTGAAACAAAAGGGAGCGTCCCATCGAGAAACTCGTCTCGACTCCCCGAAGTGGATCTCAGGCGACGAAGCTGATGGCGACCGTCGAGGGAGCTCGCAGAGCTTGACCTCCGACTCAACGGACCCTGGTCGAGTTCCGGTGGATATCTGTGGAGCGCACCGTGCACTGGTAGCGGACTCCGCGGATGAGAAAGCGCGTGCACTGACCTCCGAGGTCTCCGTTGAATGCGCGCTAGGTCCATGCGCACGCGACCGAACGACCGAGTCGGAGCACGCGCAGAACTGATCACACGGCTACGTTCTCGCTCGCCCGAGATCTGTCGTGGGCGCATTTCATCATCAGCTGGTCATTGGTGACAGTGATGGAGAGAAGGGTTGCGGCATCGAACGACGACCTTCCCAAGGGCTCTACGCTCCTCCACGATTCCGCTTCTGTTTCCGTTGCGAAGAGGTGCAAGCATGCTTCAAATCTGGCGCTCCCACTTTTCCTCATGGGCAGAATATTTACAACGATGGCAGTTCCTGTCGTGTCGACTCGAGTCTCGACATTTCATTGCGTTTCGAAGCTTCTTGGTTTCCCCTCGCGAGTGGATCATCTGATAATCTGTGGTAAGCCGGGATTGCCGAACCACGTCGTCCTGTGTGATCGAAACGCGATTTGCGATTGAGTAATTCTGTCGACTCCATGTCAATTCCAACCGCGAATCCCTGAGCTGGTTGGATAAGAGGATCCCCAGCTGTTGATCAACATCGCTCGACGTCGGGTGGTCTGTAGCTGCGTATCGGTTGGGGCGCGCGTGTGGTCGGAGGCTCTCGATTTCGTTGCGAGCGAGCCAGCGATCTCGGTATCGCATCGACACTTCGATGCGAACAGAGCCGAGAGGGGGAATCCATTAGCGTGACGACCGTTGTCCTCCGCTCCCTTCCTCCAGTAGATTCTCCCCGTATCTGACGGTGTCCCTCAGTGTTCCAGGTTGATTCCTCTCTTGCTGAACTGCTTTGAGAGCAGCCGTCATACATTCGCGTATTCGTTGTTCCGCCGGCAGAGACTCCGTTAGGTACGGTTTCGTCCGACCGAACGTTCGCTGCATTATCATGAACTAACCAGTCGGATCACAGCTGGCCTCTATCATCATCGACCGGCTGGTTGAATCATTGCCGTGGCCGATGGGGCGCCGTCGCCGTTGTCCTCACTCGTAAAACTCGTTTTCACGTTAAGGAAAGCGAACACTCTCACAGCCGACGCGCAAAACGTGTTCTCTAAGCCTCGTCGTCGTTGTGCTCCTCTTCCTCCCCGATTCGCTCCGCGAATACTCCCCCGCAGATCCGTCCGCGCAACCGGCTGAAAGTCAGACAGACAACTCGAGCCGCAGATGGACCGGCGGACGCGCGGACCGAAAAACTCACTCACTGACTGACAATGTTGGCGGGCTTCGTTCCGATGGAGCCATTGTTCGTTTTGAAAGGATTTTTTGGAAACCGTTCGATTCAGTGGGGCAATACACACTCACAAACACTCAAACACGCTCGCTCGCTCATCCGCTCTCAAGTACACACTCTACCCGGATTTGCCGGTGCCCCGCATCGAGCCATTGGCACCCTCGAGGCAAGCGCACTATTACCTCGATTCGAATCCGTTTCTGACCCGATCGGACTCGCGCGACAGCGGAACCCGTGGCTGGGGGCGAGCGATAGCTCCGCGGTCGAGGCCTCTGCCCGCCGAGGCCTCTCTGAAAGAACAGAAAGGCGCCCGAGGATGTTTTTCGAGGTCCTTCCCGGCTTCTGGGATGATCGAACGATCCCGCCCCGGGAAGCGTCTTTCGAAGGTTCACAGAGAAGTCTCGTTGTGGAATGCATTCGAGTGACAGCTGCTCGTGCTCACCACCGCAACGGCCGGCCACCCGGATTCGAAATCCATTCCCAAGAGTAGAGCGTTCAGTCCAAAGTCGTCGAAGCCAGCGTCATTTTCCTGGTCGTTTTCCCCGAACTCCGACTCTCTCTCTCCCCTGTTCTCCTCCGAGTCCGCTGACCTTGCTCGACCTCATTCGCTCGAACTGTCAGCGAAATACCTTCCAGCGCCTCTAGCTGACTTATTTGCCTCTCACAAGCCACTGTGGCCACCGATTTCCTCAGTTTTCGGAACAGGCGAGTAAATATATGTATGGAGTTGCTTTCCACTGCCCGAGCTCTCTGAGGAAATTCGTTTTTGAATGCCTCGAGTTTTCCGAGTGAAGGCTCCGAAGCGTCGAATTCATTCCTCCTGCCGAACTTCATTTTTCCTGTTCCCTGGTGGTGACTGGCCCGACCTCGGAGTACGTGCGGGCGCGGTTGAAAAATTCACACGCTCGGAATATCGAGCGGATGTTACATACCAACGAGACGAATGATCCGTATCACTGGAACAGGACGCCTCATGTATGCTAGGGTTCGCGATCGTCTTGTCAGCGAAGAAGAAGACGACGACGACGAGCGAGCTCTTCTGTTATTGTTTGTCTGCTCTGAACCTCCCGCCGCTCGCTCACATTGTCTCAGAGATGTCGCACCCGACACGAAAGTAATGAGAGCCGTGAACTTTTCTTGCAGCTGCTCAACTATTCCTCGCGATGGTGGATTACGTGTGGCACGTCGGCCGTGTTGGCATTCTGTGATCTGGATCGGAATATTTACTCTCGTCCCAGATCTCGACCGACCTGAGAACCTGCCTTGGCTCGTGTTCGTCGGGCGCACTCTTCGATCCTCTCAGGGACCGCTATCAAGATGTTCCCGTTACTGATTCGTTCTCCCTGTGTGTGGTAGAACGATTGTTCCCAGAGTTTGAAGGTTCCAACAATCGTTTGCTCGTGCTGATGGAAACAAAGAAAATTCCAGTGGGGGCGGCACGGCGGAACAGACAGCAGAGATACAACATCTTCGACGTGCCCGTAATTAGCTACTCTCTCGGGAACTTCCTTTCCTCCCGGAACCGTATGGAATTACTTCGCGTAACGTTTTCACGCGAACTCTCATCCGAACTCACGCGTTCGGCAGCGATTCCGCCTCGTCGTGTGTCGAAGTTTCTGTTCCCAGGAGCCTTTTGTGCCGGTCAGCTCTTCCTGCAAGGAGAGCGCCGAAATCGGCAACTTCGTTTTCGGTTTTCCGTTCCTCTCCTCCACGTTGAGCCTCGACGTTTTTGGGATCGCTGAGCGAAGTTTCCTCGAGGAACCTCCGCGCGATCCCGGAACTAATGATACCTAGCAACCGTTCTTGAGAAGTTCACATCCGATCGGGCGCAACTTTGTTGCTCAAAAACACTAGCCTCGTGCCGGTCAACCGACGGCCAGGAATCCGAGTCCTCGTTCCACGAGATTCCGCCGGATCAATAACGGGAATGGAAGCCGTGCATTGCGAAAAAAACGGGGGCGCTTGGAGGTACTTCAGGACTAGTTTGAGACTGTTCTCATTTTCCCGTGAGCGGAACCAATATTATTTCACGGACGCATGGTCGAGAACGTGCCCGGTTCAAGACCGTTCCTCGGAGAACCATCGCTTCGAGTGCGCTCTTGGATCCTCCGGCTGGATACCGCTTCCGAAAATTGCCTCCTTCTCTGTGGAACACTGGACTCCCGATTCCAGGGAACCCCTATTCAGGACTGACGGACGTCTCTCGCCAATTCAGCTGACGTTTTACGCTGCCAGAACCCGAAAACTCAATGCATGGACTAAAGAGGCAACGATGAACTTACGCCCCAAAGATTGGTTCCGGGTGGGCACTGCCGTGGCATGTGATTGAAAAAACTTCGGCTGTGGTAGTTGGGGACCAGTTTCCATCCTCCTCGAGTTCCTCTGCCTCAGATCTCGACTTGGATCACCGGAAAATTGCCTCAGCCGTCGTCGATTCCGGATCGGATGGCAAGAGGCGCTCTGAGCTGCCTCAAGTGGAGCGCACGACTCAGGGGCGTAAGCTCTCTCAGCCGTCTGCTTCCGAGGAACCACTTTTCAGAGGAGCTCTTCAAGGCATACCCAGCCCTCACCGTTGTCAAGCGCCGGATCAGAAAACCTGTGATCAGCCGCCGGAATCGGATCAGGGCCCTGTTCCGAGCTCGATGCCTACTTCGATGGGTGCCGCAGAGGAGTCGAGAACTTTGGGATGATGAACGCCACGATCCAATCGAGGAGTATTCCTAGACGCTCGTTCTGAAATCCCCTCGCGGAAAGTGGCCGCTTCGGAACGAATCAGGTCGTGTTGGGCGTTTCCCGAGAGAATCCTTGGCCACGATGAGGTGGTCGTATGAGAGGACCAAAGGAAAAGCGGAAGGAGCAGAGCTGCGCTAATATTCCTCCTGGCATCATCGAGTTCAGCGCCGGCTGTGGACTGTGGCCCGGGGTTCGGCCACCGTTTCTGCGCCCGAGGGGGCCGGGATGAGGGTTATCTCGTGGAAGCAAGAGGGCATTATTCTGCCGAGCGGGCGTGCGCGTTGTTTCCCGCTCGGTTCGTTCACCCGCTCGCCCACTTTTCCGCCTTCCCGTTTGGCCGTAGATGGGCGAGGAGCACAAATCACGAGCATTTAGCGAGCACGTTATGCGTCAGCTCTCGAGAAGACCGAGCTGCCTCATCATGCAACCGAAACCGGCGAGCGCTCATGTTGAGTCGACTCGGAACGCTCCGCTAGATCTTTTGTACTTCGTCCTTATTCCTCGCGCCTCAGATTGAGTACGCGTCGCTGACACTGCTGTCGCGGCCCCCAATCTGCAAGCCTAATCAGTGCGACAGTCCTCGTTGTCGGCACATGATCCTCGTAGCGCACATTTCGCAAAGCCGTCGGTTTCCCGCGAACGTGTCTTCCGCCGAGTCCGCTGGAAGCCCCGCGATCGAACCCCACGGCGGCGGCTGCTCATGCCGACTTGAACTATGTTTCAAATCGGCGGGAGCTCAAGCGTGGAGGGATCTCACTCAAAATTTCGAAATGTCCTCAACGACAGACGGAGGGCCCACGGACGAGCGAGCAGTTGGGTTCGGGCGCCGAAGTTAATCTCGGAAACGAAATTGATTCCCGCGACCGCGAGTGCCTCGGTGGGGCTGTCAAGTTGCGGAACGGATGATTGGTCGGCGATTGGTCCAAGGTGAGCGGAACCGAGGTCGCGTAGGGTGCGCCGAAGGATTGCTCGGGATCGGTCGTGAAAAATTGCCAAAAATGTGGCGAGCGAATCATCAGGATCCAGAGACGCCAAAGCCGCTGCTGGTCGATGGCGACGACGACTCCGAACAACAGGCTGTTTCATGATTGACCCTAATCAAGCATTCAAAGGTCAGAAACTCGAACTCCATAATGGAGGTGCGGGCCGAGAGAAGGTCGCAGTTCCTTCGCTCTCTGGAGGTAGTCGTTCGAGGACGCGCCGTTTTCCCCAGTGCTCGTTGGGCCTTCGGATCCGTTCCTCGAACTCCGAGCTGAACAGCGGAGTCCTCCGACTCCATGGGCGACGATTCAATGAACGAAGTTGTGGAGGTGGAGCGCAGAAAGAAGCGGCATGGGCGGAGGCCATGAGACCAAGGAGCGCAGGTCCCGCGAGGTAATGTAAGTTTAATGTCAGATGTCTTATGACATTTTGATTGAGGTCGGACCCGGTAGCGGCAGCTTCGGCGACCATCTCATCACAGACGACACGACATTAGCTATCGTCCTTTCCCAGCAAGAAGCTGATTCTTGTCGCAAGTCGGTGAAGGCGGCCGGAGGAGAGAAAAGGGAGGAATCGGTGGCGGAAGTTTGAGAGGAAACGGCTGAGCTCGCGACACAGCTTCGCTGGAATATGTAAATGATGCCCTATTGGCGTTCCGAGAGCGCGTGGAGCCACCAAGAACAGGAAAGTCATCGAAAATCATTGTATCGAGCAGAAGAGACGGAATTCCGCGCGTCATCGAAGAGTTGCAGTGTCCGGGTGCTCCTCTGCTCGGTGCACCAACTGGAAACACGCGGTGGGGAGCGGAGGGCTGACGTGGTGCTCCGACGTTTCCTGAAACTCGTACATAATGACAGCCGTTGGCTCCTTGCTCGACACCTTGAAGGCTGTTTCTCCTTATCTACAGCCGAGCTTCCTTCTGCTTGCTTTCGTTTGTTCATCACCAGCACCCCTGTATTCCTCGCGATCTCTCTTCCTCCGTCCTCTTTATGTGTTTCATAAATTTTTGGCAAACTTTTAAAACAGCAGCAGCGGTGGCGGCGGCGACGACAACGACGACTGAGTGTTTCCTCTGGCGGGAATCTGGTTCGCTCACCGTTCTTTTCTTGCTTCGTTCCCAAGTCGAGCCCTTCCGTTCCATTCCATTATGTTCTTCACCTTTCGCAGCGGAACGGCACAGCAACGCTCCCGACGATTGCGCGACACTATGCGGTGCCCATCAAATCGGGACATTGAACTGAAAATGTCGACGTCTCTTCATTTACAGCTGGCGCATATTTCTGCCGAAACTGTTTCCGGTGACACTTTCAGGAGGAAATAACTCGTCGGTCAGGAGCGAATTGTTTGGCGTACTGAGAAATTCGGGACGAGACAAGGCGTACGAGAGGTACGGCCGTTTCATACGTTCAGGATTGCTCATGGATCGGACGAGAAACTCCGGGAGCGAGGCCTTGTGCTGTAGAAGCTTTCGTCTGCGGGTTTTTTCGCTGGATTTGCGATGAGCGCGGTAGTCGGAGATGGGAATTATTCGATGATATCCCCAAAATGTCGTCGTCGTCCCCGATACCCACGCCTCGATCCACGAGCCAATCTCTGGATTTCGCGAATCGGAAGATTTTTGCTACATCGAACCGGCCCGATGTTTTGCGTCTGGGTATCCTCAGGAGATCCAGAAACATCAAAATAGTCGCGATTTTTGAGTTTAAGACGGAAAACCATTCCCGTCGGACTCGATAATACTCTTTTACATTTTCCCGCTGCACTAGAGCGGCACTCACGTCGCATTCCCTTCGATCCGCCATTCCGAACGTCGCATTGTCTCCTGACGTTCTCAGGACAAAATATCCAGGATGAACCCGCGGACTCCCGATTCCTTAATTCGACGGTTACCCACCTATACCGGCATCTCACCCTCTTCTATGAGGCCCTCTTTATCATATTGATACCAGAACCACAATCTCTGGGGTGTGCAGGAAAGAAAGATTTAAACGTAGCGTGAGAATATCACTCAAATCCGTCCGGGGGTCCAGCATAGCCTCGATGTTGCCTAATTTTCCTGCTATCCCATAACTCAAAGGTCAGCTTAGACATTCTTAACAGCTTAGTCAAATGACAGAAACTCGAGGCAACTTTTGGCTCCTAGTACCTGTGTCAGACCTTTGGGGGCCGATGACAAGCGTTTTGATGAGTTCCAAGCTATACCCTCTGATGGACCGACGATCCAGACAGTGTGCCATACCGAGGGTCACGTATTTGAGGATTCATCGTTCAATGCTTTTCTGGTCTCGACGAGGTGGACAGCAGTCTCGAATCGTACGACGACTTCAACTCCACATGCGACTCGTTGGAGAAAGTTATAACTAACGACGGACTCAGAAAACCGTGATTGAGTTTCGATTTCATGGTTGGGAAAATAGACTCAGTTGTGACCTGTTAGCCAAATCACTACAGTCTAAATCTATTCTGATCCGAACCCCTGATGCAAGCTGATCAGACAGGAGTGATGCTTCTTGGGATGCTCTGAAAAACTGAGAATTGAGCAACCGAATCGAACGTTCCAGTGAACGCCATTCTCCGACGCGCGGTCAAGGTCGAAACAGTGGTGATCAAGAAGGGTCTAACATTATTCCATCTCTCCCTCGGATCGATTCGCGATCCAAGAGAAGAACTCACAGTCAGTATTCGAGTGGTTCTGTTCTTTGGAGAGAATATTCCAAAACTCTCCCGTTGGTAACGTGGAGGTCAACTATGTCGTCACTTCACGCTCCGTATGCACAGCGGACAGCCGCTGGGACAGTCGCCTGGTTTGGCCTCGGGCTGGTTTGAGCAAGACGGAAGGAAGTTTGAACGAGCCGAATTAACTCGTGCCAGAACGCGAGACGAAGATTCCTGCGACAAGAGCCCACTGAAACATTCGGACAGCGGAACTGGGTTGTCGCCGAACAGAAGGAACCCCATCCAACGCGTGTCCCGTCTAGTATAAATCTCGCCCGAGGCCGAATCGCGCCGCTGTCGAAATGTCGCAGCGTGACATGATCAATGCGGCTGCTTCTCTGAACCAGCGCACGGGTCGTTGACGGAGCTTTCCGAGCATTTGAATTTCCCCTCGCCCGGCCAACTAATTGACTGACGTTGCCATGCAGGAACCGCTCTAGCAGACAACTGAATTCGAAACCGTGGATTCTCAGCGCGAGCAGATTCGAACTCCGAATGTCAGCATTGTGTGATCCTGTAGAAGTTCAAATGTTGGAACGCGAAAGGGCCGCATCGTCAGCGAACGGGCTCAATTCCGCGAGAGAACTTTTCTGGCCGGTGCGATACGAGCCTCGTCGCGGAACGGAGTGTTCGGCTCGGAAAGCGAAAGCAAAATCTATGCAAATGCACGACCGAGTGGAGAAGACGTGTGCAATGCGAGAAACCGCAGTCGATTCACTGACACCGACGAAAATTGGCACTCGGAACACGATATCGTCTCGTCGCTTCTCCTTTGCCTCCAATTGTAGTCTACGGGGAAGAAAGGTAGTCGGAGAAGGACGGCAACTCGAAAGGTTGGCGAAACTTCCCGTCAGCGAGCCACTCGCTCCGAACAAACCGAAAAATCAAAGCAGCCTCGACGGCAAACTACGACTCGGGCGGCGAATTCCCTCGCCCCACCGCCACTGTTCACCTCGATGCACAGGCGGGCGGCGTCATCCCGCCTGTCTGTTGTGTTGTTGTTGCTGTCCCCGCTGCTGTAGACAATTTGTGCGGAAGCGCCTTCTCCGCCCTGTCTCGAATAACGGATCTCCGAGTCTCGCAGCGTCCTCCCCACCTCGCACTCCCGCATTCGCGGTCCCTGCATCCGTTGTGCTCGGGAGGGACGCGGGAGCAAGTGCGCGAAAAGAGGAAACGTGACGCAATCGAGTTACGGAAGGAGTCCGTTCGTACGCTGCGAGTCGGCGAGCCCGCACCTGAGCAGTAGCGATGTTGCACTCACTGCGGAGGCAGAAAGGGAGAGGAAACATCATTGTTTGCGTCAATGTGGCTGCTGGTAGTGGATGTAGTTCGTTGGCCAGATAAAGAAAGAGATGTCAGCAGCAGTCGTTTCGATGGCGGAGAAACGCTCGTCGAGCGAGCCAATCGTATTACCTTGTGTATCAGCAGGTGAATCCCCGACCGCGTCGCGGCTTGATTCGATGCTCGCCGTCCTCCTTTTGTTCCTCATCCCGACCCCGGTCATTGTTCGATGAGGGGGAGACGCTTGGAATCCTCCCGGAGACTAGACAAGTGGTGACAAGTTTTTCCAACGGAACCCTCACGAGTGAGCCATCAGATCGTTGACTGACTCCGCTGTCCTGGAAATTCCGCCGTGAGACTTCCTCGAGGGCGACTCGGTGGAAACACGGTCCGACCGATGCAACCGAGGCTGGTTGCGACATGAGCTCAGCTCGGGTCAATGCCCGTCGCGAGTTCGACATCGTCTGTCTGCTCATTGCCTTTCTGTTGCCAAAGAAGAGACAGCGAAGTCGAATCAATTCCATGTTTCAATCAGACTCGTCTTTTCGGATGAGATTGTCTACCTGTGCCTAGTCCTTTGTGCGGGTGTTTTGCATCATTAGATGGGAAGAACGAGGTTTGTTAGCGTGCCGCCGGCTTCGTGGAGTTTGCTGCAGCAGGGCTGATGTGGGGTGGGGAGAACGCAGCGATCGGTGGGAAACCGGAGGAATCGGAAGAGCCAGCGGATGAAAGGAACGGGACGAAAGTGGGTCCGGGGGAAAGGCAGGTGGAGGGGCGAGCGGGCGGGCAGACCGACCGCCCACCCAACCTCGCTCGTATGAGGCCAGCAAGTCAGGCAAGCTTCAGTTTTTTTTCCGTTAGCCCGGGGAGAAATTGAACTCCGGTTGCGGTTCTTCCTCGCACCGGACGAAACAATCACATCAGAGACGACGAGGTTTCTGCTGCTACGGCGCCACTTCTCCCCAATTTCACGCTTAGTTTCGGTTTTGACACCGGCTTGTTCGGAGATGGGGGGAGCGGGGGGGGGGGGAGAGAAAACAGAGCAGAGAATCGAAGGCGGAGGAAATCAGGAGGGAAGAGGCGGCGGCCGCAGTAGCAGCAGAGAAGCGTCTCCACTCCCCAAAGACTCTCGGAAGGGCGGAAAACTAACCAGGACGACAGACACCCGATGTCACCGTCTGGCCGGCTGGCGAAAAGTCAGACAACGGGAGCAACAATCGCGACAACGAAATGAAATATTTGCCTACGCCCCGCAGTTGGGCTCCGGGTCAGCCCGGAGCCTCCGCGTCCCTCTGAGAGGCACGGCTCGCCTGTTGGAACTCAACGGGCCGGCCTTCCACGTCTCCGAGAAAACTTTGTCCATGAAACTCGCCGTTCCATCCTTGAAGTTATGGGAGCTCAGGCGGATCTCTTTTTCGTTGCCGAAGACCTCGTATCCTGAACTTCCACACGGTATTAATACCACGAGCAGCCGATGGCCGAATCTTAGAGTGGAGAGATGGAATCCGATGGAGGGCGAGCCCTCCGACGGCTGTCCACGCCTATGATGGTGATGGTCTTTATGCTGATGAGGCCTTCTCGCTGCGGCTAATCTTGACAATGATAATGATGATTTCTGGAAGCCCGTCGCATCGCCGACGTTGGGCATTATCTGCTTGGAACGGATCGCGGGCATATTGCTTCCCTTCAATAAATCGCAATGAATGCCCTCGTTGCGGCTGAGCGCAAAAATGTTGATTGCATTGAGAAAATGCAGCTGGCCACGATGACGCATTGCATCACTTTGACCTCATCGCTCAGCTCATCGAGTGCTCTGTCGGTGGGTGGGTCGCTCGGTCTCCCACTCGTCTATTTACCGACATGCCCTACGCACTTTCTCGTCGCCCTTGCTCGTTCTTGGCAGGAGCTATGGTTATTCGATCGGAAGACTCATTCCACTAATTACTGCATTTCTCAAGGAATATGTCCTTGACGCCTGCACTCATAATGTCCTCACGCGAGTCCACCTTGAGCTCGGTGGCTGGCTGGATGAGGAGACGTCTACGTGAGGAAATGCGCGCTCCTCATCAGTGATCTGTTCCGAGCCGGCCTGTCCATCATCGCGACCAAGGTTGCGAACGCTTCGATGATACTCCATCAGGCTCCCGATGGTCCCGCAGCCGCGTGTTCCTCTGGGTCGAATATCCGCTGTTATTTCGAGGTAATCTTGGGAGAGGAGACTGTTTTTACGGTTCCTCTCACCTGATTTGAAAGCCACAGGAACGTGATCTGACCCGTTGAAAGTTCTATTCGACTGTGTAGACGATCCCCTCAGCAAATCCGGTGGTTCCAGCGACCACCTGGGACTTCGCGCGGAGGTCTGCGTAAGCCTGTTTTGTAGGTCGCTGACGAAAACCGAGCATCTTGGTGAACTCGGCCTCGATTCTCCCGCTCGCTGCCGAACAAGGTAGCGGTCGAACTTCCCCGCTGGTCAGCGAGGTGGAGGCTTTTCCAGGTATCCAACGTCCCCTGGGAGCAGTGGCCACCCGCAACGCTCCGGATCGCCGTGGGGCTCGATTCAGCCGCCGGGCGAGCCCCTCTTGCGCCACGGGCGCAGCGCTGGGCTGCCGTTCGGAGTGAGAAGTTCTCTCGACGACACTTTCCGTCGCCGGTTCACGTCTGACAAAATTCTCGGGCGAACGTGATGTTCGACGAGCCAGCTGTACCAAACAAGTGAGGAAATTGACGGCGTTGACATGCAGGCGGGAACCAGTAGGACGCCCCTCGAGCGTGTTCGGGCACGCTCTATTTAGTCCATTCACTCATTCACGTAGACACGCACCCATAGCCGTGAGACTTATTTTTTTCCGCAGCAAGCGGCCGACTCTTCTCTTCCGCCCCACGGATCCCACCCCATCCAACACGGACGCACGGAAGCCCTTTAATCGAAGTCGCTGAAGCTGCGCAGAGGCTACGCGGAGGTTGCGACAAGGCCGTGATTAATTTAGGCGGTATGCTGGCGTTGTAAAATATTAAAACACATGTTGCCGCTTGTAGATCCAGCTAACGAATGGATGAACGAACGTAGAGCTCGGTTCTGCCCTGCCCACCCTCCTCGGCGGCCCTTTCGGAGACGAGATTCGCGCAGGTTTCTCTGATGTCTCCCCGATCGTCAGCACACGATTTGAGGCGGAAAATATCTTGCACCGAGGAACTAGACGAGCTCCGGAACAATTAGCGAGTCCTATGGGGAAATGCAGCCTCGATCGGATACGGAGTTTGATCTGATTGTGGTATTCAAAGGAGCTGGAAAACCCCTCTGTTATTTTTTGCCCGTTTTCTCCGAGCTATCAAGCTTCCCCGCTTGAGACACGGGTCCTGAGGGGAGAACGTCGCTGTTAGCGTCAATCAGCAGCCGTCATGCTCAACGCCCCTTGTATTTCATGTGGATTTTCAAGCTAGCTTCCGATTGACCTGCATGATTTGTTCCGAGACGGCTGATTATTCACGCTCATGAATGTTCGAGTCCTCTAAGCAGGTGTGATATGCATGCTTACAACGAATATTCATGCATCGGGGAGTTTTCAGACTTACACGCGTGGTGGAAGCCTATTCAAGTATGAAGCGATACGGAAGATTATTAGTTGAATGGCAGAACCCGGTAAAGATGGGCAGGTCGTCGGAAAGCTTCCCGACTGTTTCAACCCTCGGACGCACCCCCTCGCGTTTGCGCGTTCCCACCCAGGAACGCAGGTCAGAGATTCTGAGCTCTTCGGCGCAGTAAGCTAACGAGCGGAACGAACTTGACCATTTCGACTGCTCGCTAGAATTTCGCCAATGAAGGATCCGAATTCACACGTGATCAAGAGGAAGGAGAATTCGGATTCCATTTGCTAAGAAAATAAGAAGTCGATAATTTATTCTTGTTGTTGTTGTCAGTGAGTAGGTCATCGTTGTCAGTAGTCGACATCGACAGTATGGTTCTCAATCATGTACACTTTACAGCAGAAACATACAACGAGGTTCGGATTAGAACGCCGAGTTCTCGCGAGCTCCGACGAATCCAGACGTTCGGTGAGCATTTCGCTCCCATTTTCTTTCGTTTCCTATCCGTTCACAAACAGACGGGGAAGGTCAGCGAACAGCCAGACCAAGCTTCCGTTCGGAGAAGCTCTGGATTTTAGACGAGGGAAACAGAGAGGGTCCGATCGATGTTAGCCGTCATGCGTTCAAAGAAATTGTGCATACCGCTAGGTCCGAATCGACGAACGTTCAAACGGCCGACGGCGGAGCGCGCGAGGAACGCCAAACCTCTTTTTCTCAACCTCTCTTTCGCTTTGAGCCTCCTCGAGGAGGTTACCTATCCCGTTGAGGGCTGCTTCTTCCGGCATTGTCAGACACGAGCCTGGCCCATCACCGGGACTACGGGAGTTTGTTTGTTACAAATTGAGCATATACAGGTATATATATTTATAGCGTCTAGGTATGAACAACCTACAGCCTGGTCTGTTTCTTCCGTAGACCTATTCCCGGCATCCTCTCATTCCTCGGGGGAGGTAGTTCAAGTAATATTCAGCCGCTCCACGCTACATCAGAAATATTCCTCTCCGATCCTACTAGCCGGTATCGGTTCCGCTAGTTCATCCGTCCCGCCCTATTCGAACGAAATTCCTCACTTTCTCCCACCATATTTCCTTTATAGCCGCCATTTTCCAACTTCCCAACGCCAAATCGATTATTTCCCGCTGTTTCACTTCGCCCCATTTTGATTTTTGCCCGTGAACGTCATCATTTCGGAAAAAATACAGGAAATGACATCCGGATTCTCTTAGATCAGGTCTACCCTGCTTCTTCGCGTGTTCCCCCTTACTACTGCCGCGTTGCGGGACTGGATATCGTCATCGACGTCATCTTCGTTGTTGTTGTTGCTTCGGAGTCCTGAAATTTTTGCGCATACAACAAGTTGTTTGTCTTGTATTTTTTTTGTTTCCCACGTCGTCCTTCTACTCGCTCGCTATATTGACTTTGCTGGTGGCATCAGAGAACATTCCCAGTAGACCGAGCTGAATTGATTCCCTAACACGAAAACAGTTGGGATGTTTCGACGGTCGCTGAACTCACATGGGTAAACTAGACGACCAGATCCCCAAACCGTTCAGCTCGGTTTTTCGAACCTGCGATTCTCTCGTGTTTTCCGTAGCCTGGTCGCCCGGCCATCCCGCTCGTCTCCTCGTCTACCTCTTCTTCCTATTCTTCAAGTAAACAGATCACAATACTCTTTTATTCTCTCTTTCTCGCTCTCCCTCTTTTTCTCCCCCTCGCCTCCCTCTCTCTCCCTCAATTCATCGGTTTTCTTCCGTGCTGTCTCCTTTCCCTCGTATCCTGCTTTGTCGTTCCATCCTTTTCTCTAATAATGGTAGTTTATTCTGAAACGAAAGTAACAATCGATTCAGGAGGCGGAATAGCTCTCACTCCATCATTTCTCATCATTGTCTGGGACCGAATAGAGTCGGCGAGCGAGCGAGCGCGCTCGCCGGAGGCCGGTTGTCGGCGGAAGAGTCGCGTGTAGGAAGAACAGAAACTTCGACATCGGCGATTACTTACACACAGACTTCGTTGGAATTGGGTTGCTGGACGTGTGCAGGAAGTACACGAGAAGCATGGTCTGAAGCCACAGAGTGCTGAATAATGGCCGCCAACGAAGAACTAGGATCGGTGGTTGAGCCCTGCAAATACGGTCCCTGTTAGCGCACGTTTCGTCCCAAGAGCTCTGTCTCCCGTAGCGATACCCGGATTCTGTTCCGAAGAGAGACAGAAGCAATCCGGGAAGGGAACAACCGCTTCACAATGTGCATGACACAGCGCTCCCCCCCCCCCCCCCCCCCGTCTCCGTCCACCGTTCGGCGACATTATGGCGCCGTATGTATCGCGGAGAACGTCTCGACGCAAATGGAAAGCGGCAAAGTGTCTGCTGGGGGTTAGAGAAGCGGGAACGAGGCCACCGAGCAGGAGCCGGGCCGGCCGAGGGCTAAAGCAAAGGACGCCCAGGAAAGCGTTGCTCCTGCAAACTGAGCTGGGACAACGGGACGCGAAGCAGCTCAGGAGAACGTGGCACGCAGGCGAAGATAGCTGTTTTAAGGAGAAGGCGATGCAGGCGGCACTAGTTCTGGTGGTTTCGCCGCTCTGCCGAGTTGTTCATGCGGGAAGTGCTGCAGTTGGACGACCGTTGAACGTTGTGCGCATCGCAACCGGCGAGCGCTGAGAGTCAAGCACTAGCCGGTCGTTGAACGCCGTTGCCGCCGTTGCATGAACGGAAGAGTACCGGAAGAATACAGCCAAGTACCCAGTCAGCCACCGAGCAGAAGCGTGCGACAAATGGAACTCTTCTCCCTGCGAGGCGAGAGCCGTTAAATGGCTGTTGGTGCTACAACTCGCTTTCACAATATAATGCCCGTTGTCGCCATCGTCGGCGCCGTTTCTGTTGTCGCTGCTTTCGCCGCCGTTATCTGCGGTCGGTGCCGAGAACGACTTCAAACGACAAGACAATGAGAGCGAACGCAAACCCGTCCAAGTGCGATGCTCATTCGACGTGCACGACAGTGGCGGCAAGCGCACAATCAGCAGCAGGAAAAGCGGCACAGGCGGCGGGGAGCAGGAAAAACCCAACTCGATACAGGAAGAGTGACGCGCAGCAGGATGTCGATGATTGATGGGCTGCTCAATATCGGTGCGGCAGAGGAGGAGGAAAACCCCGCGTGACCCCATCGACGCCACTTACCTTAAGTTGCTGCGGAGCCGTGTGGCCAGTTGCTGCCGCCGACGCCAACAAAGAGCGCGGAGGATGGGGCAGAGTTTGAAACTCGCTGTAACTCAAGCAGATCTGGCTGCAGCACTCCGCCGCCGACGCCGCCTGCTGTTGTTGCTGCTGTTGTTGCAGATGATGGTTGTGATGCGTTCTGGAGATGGTGTTGGAGTTGACGATGGTGGCTGAGCTGGTGTTGGTGGTGATGATGTCGTTGGAGTTGCAGTTGCCGCTGGAGGGTGCCGCCTGCGAGGACGAGGCCGAGCCCTGGCTCGCCATTGACGCCCCCGCTCGTTGAAGTGTAATCGCTTGGTATTGCTGCGCAGATGCTGTCGTCGTACAGTTGCGCTGCTCGACAACGAACAAACAAACAAACAGCAGTCAGTGCGAGGTTCGCTCGATCCATTCATCGATCGCTCGCTTCGCTCGGGAGTTTGCTCGAGAACGCGACTTACTTGTTGGTGTCTCGGTAAAGTGGACACTTTTTTGAGAGGCAGGGTGGCTGTTCCTTGCCGTGGGAGCTGGGCTGGCGTTGAGGCTTCTCTGCTGCTGGCTTTGCGTGAGGGCGTTGTGCTGTTTGGAACTGTCGTGTCTCTGATTGAATTCGAGTTGGCGGGCTGCAATGTAGCGCACTTTGTTCAAACAAGAAAAAACAAGTTTCCCAGCCAGCCAGCCGGTCAGCCAGCCGGGCGGCCGGTCCCAACTCGCCGCTCCCAACTCGTACCTGTACTTTGTGGCTCTCTTTGCCCTTGCCGCTGCTACCTCGGCCTTTGTCTCTCTGGTAGTACACCCCAGCGAATATAAGGATGTTCAGGATGAGAAGCGAGCAGCCGACCGCTATCGTCACCCCCAGGGCAGTCGAGTACGTGCCCTGGGGGAATCCGGCTAAGCCAGACATGAACTGGGACTCGCTTCGATTTTGTAGTTCGCCCCCTCCTCCATCCAGATGGTTCGGAAGGAGCGGACGTCCCTCTGCAAAAAGAACAACAGCTTCGGTGAGCTCTTGAAAAACGTCCATGAGCGAGAGCCGGCTGAGCTGAGAGAGTTTTCTTTCTCCGTTCGTCGAGTATCCTGGCTACTTGGCTCCGGGCACTCCTCAAGAAAACTTCGTCTGCTTCTCAGTTATCAATTTGAGCAGATGGTTTTACGCGACAGTGAGTGACTGTCCTTCAAGCCGGGAAATCCGAGTTCTCCGGCTCCGAAACCTACGAGACAGAAGAAATCCATCCATCCATCCGAGCTGACATGCCCGTTATACCGATGTTCTAAATATCACGGCCATAAGAGCAGCGGTCGCAAACGAGTTGAGCATACGCGAACGCGACGCTCCTCCACGCAGTGGACTCCGAGTAACCCTAAGTGGGTGAGAAGTTGTGTCACTGCTCCCACCAGCTTTCCCCGCTCTCTCTATGTATCTATTTGTTCGCTTCTGTGCTTTTCTTTCTCGGCGCTCCGCTTCGCAGGCAGTCAGGCGGCCTGCCTGCCGTCGGAGCGACGGTCTGTTCGATGGTTGGCTGGCTGAGTTGCGGTATTGATGAGCTGTATCAGACATCTTGCCGACCGATGGGGAGCAACGAAGCAATTCAGCTGCCAAGCACGGCAGACCAATGGTCCTTCGGCTGCCAAAACGTACCAATATCGGGCTGCTGCGCTTGCACATGCGAGGGATTGCCGCCCGACGGACCCAGCGACACCGGTGAAGACGTCGAAGTAGTCGTCAATGTGATGTTCCGGACCACGCCTGCGTACGTTGCCTGCAATACGGGGGAGGAGAAGACCAATGAAAGTGTTCCTTTCCCTCATAATCGAGCGAGTCGTGATCTGAGAGGGTGGATCGTCCCTTGGCGCGGGGCAGCCGTCCGTTGAAATGTCTCCCGACTCGTTTTGCTTCCGAGTGGAACGAAACTACGAAAACTTGTCGGCGACCGAAAGAACGCAGGAGATCAAAGGACCGGGACCAACGAGGCAGACGACAGGACCGCGGTATCTCCCGCCGCTAGCCGGAGCCGAAATTTAGCGTTTCCGCCCTTATCTTGAGTCATGACGATCACATATGGGCTAGGTTCATGGAGCGATATTTTGCTGGAGCAATCCAGCGAGACCATGGGGGTGCCCCGATCAGGAGATTCTCAGGGCCCTCGGAATGCCCTGATCGGCGGGAGATGCGGATCACAGTTCCCTCAAATCGCTTACCTGATTATCGAAGTCCTCGAGCAGATGATGGTCACGGGAGAGAGCGGCTCCTCCGGCGCGATGCAGTTTCGGTATCAACCGGTTCCAGATCGACAGTCGATGTGCGTGATAGTGGTCACGAATTTTCGGTTTCAGACCTGGAAGCAGAGGACCGACGATCAGATTTGAGTCGTGCAACGGGTTCGATTCCCGGAGGCAGCAACGATTCCCATGCTGTAGGCGAGGTCCCATCCGTGAATGACCACAACGCGCCGGGTCCGGGCTCTCCGGAGGAGACTCGAATCCTCGGTTTGCGGAGGAAGAAGCCGCGAGGTTTGCGCGCTGCGCGGCGTGTTTCGAATAGAGGATTAACCTGGGCGCAACATCTGCATGACTTCGATCGTCTCTCCCTTTGCGAGCTGCTCAAAACCGAGACGGAAGTGGGAAGAGCCGGGAGCTATTCCCACGCAAACAGAGAGCACTGAAGATGGGGGAACGATGGTTGAACGTCCGAGAACGAAGCAATGTTCCTCCGCCCCTCCGCTGTTTTGGAACCGGGCGGCGTCCACGTTCCAGCGAGCTCGCCACTCGAGCCCCGCTGATACGTTGGTTCCGGCGGCGCCCCTCCTGATCCCCGTTCTCCTCAGTTTTAGCGATTCGCATCTGTTTCCAGCCGTTTGTTACTCTCCCCTCCGCGCGGTAATCGTCGTCACTCTGGCCGTGGCTCCTGTTCTGCGGAGGGCGCGACGCGCATCTCGCTTCAATGGCTGCCTCTCAAACAACCACATCCATAAACACCCGGATCGCACGTCCAGTCAGTTGTGGAGCAATAATAGCGTGTGCGGCGTACCCGCCTCCAGGAAACGTTCGGGCTGCGTTGTCAGCTCCGATTCCGCTGGGTTCTGGTAAACTCACCGATTGTGAAGAACTTCTGGTGCAGGGGCTCGTAGTCGGGCCAACCAGGTCGCTCAGAACGGAGTTTGTTCTTCGATTCCATGTCCGCGTCCGAAACATTCGGTGACCTGGAAACAAAAGACGACTGTGAGTCGGTCCGGACGGCACAAAGAGCCGTTCGGAATCGGTCTCGTCGCGACGGACATGCAAACCTCCGCCGAGCGAAAAGACATCCCAAACACAAAAGGTCGAGGGAAAAACTGTTTGCTCAGCATGAAAACTCCGCAACAATGACTTCCTCCTGCTCGGCGTCCCCGTGGCCCGCCGTTATTGCATTAGCTGAGAGAGAGAGAGAGAGAGCATGGAACAGAGACGAGATGTTCGAGTGAGCCTAATGATCGGGTAGTTCGCTGTACTCCACAATTTCTTTTCGAAACGGAGTGACCAGACACTTTGAGCTGGAGACTCCGTTTTATTCACGAAGCCGAGTGAATGGGAGCTCTTGGCCGATGTCCAAGGCTCAATCGGCCACCCCGAACGACGGTCCCGTGACCGCCATTCTTATGAACCTATTTCCGAGAGGCCCCCTTATGTTCTTGCTCATATCCAGGTTCTCATACATCTAAGACGACGACGACGACGTCGTCTGACCTCTCGACAGCAGCGGCTGCCGTCGGAGCGGGAACCGCCGCCAGACACCGACGAGCGCGCACAGCGAAACGAGGAAAGACAAGCCAGGGAAGGTCGAGACATGGCGAGTCCAGCCACGCGGGCTGGCGGCACCTACCCAGAACGGAAGAAGTTGGCCCAGTAATTGATAACCATCTCGGACAGCTGTGCCTCTTGTCTCGAGTAGTTGCCGAAAAGGGCGTTTGGAGTGCCTAACAGAGGAGCACCTAACACGTATGAAAGATCCTCGCCGTTTACGCAGCCCGTCTTCTGAGCGTACAAGCTGTCTTCGGAGTGGTAGCCGAATACGTAAAAATTTGTTGTTGAATGGGTCCGTCTGCAAAGGGTTGGGCGCGTTAGCTCGAGCTCGATCGCGGATTCGTTCCGCTCCCGGGCATCGATACTGACCGGTAGGCGACGGCCTGCGCGTGCAGTGTTCCCGTTTCGACGATTGGTCCAACGACAAGAGCATCGCTCAGAGCCTCTGCGGTCTCTTCGAGAACACTAATCGGATGCTGCATGGAACGAGTCCAATCGGTGTACTCGTTAATGATGGTAAGGAAAATCTCCTGTTGATGAAACGAGTAGAGATTGCGCACTAGGGTCCGGATAATCCGATCACGTCGCTCGGCCTGAAATAGACAAACAAAAGCTCTGCGATAAGACATCAGCATCGACTGATTCTGCGAGCCTCCAGCGGCTGAGTGACGAACAGAGCGGTTGGCTGGCTTCCGAATGGATCGGAAGACGGCAGGAAACTGCGGCCGTCCCACGATTCGCGATACAGCTGTGGAAGTTGCTTGGAGAGACAGGCCGGGGTGGTCCAGGTGGAAACTCTTCCGAAGACGTCTACTCCAACTCGGCCCGAACTGGTGAACAGACTCACCTCGAAGCCGTGCTTCTCTTCATGACTCGAAAATCCGAAGTAGCTTTCAAACTTCACCACTCCAAATAGAAGGTCGTGCTGCGCGAACGGGGACGTGAGAGAAGCCATCTCCTGTCGAGGCTCGCCGGCAACGACGCTGCCATCAATAGTTGGTCCGAATGCCGTTAGGTAGTCGGGCACGTCCAACGGAATCCCTATGAGATCCTGCACTGGCCGATGCCGTAGACATTCGACGAACGCGGAGGCTTCGCTGACGGGGCAGCCGAGATGTCGGCCAACTTGGCGGGCGTACAATGCCGCGTCACGGGCAACCGCCCAAGGACTCAAGGCCGATCCCGACATCATGACGCCTCGCTTGAACAGATCTGCAATGGAGATTAATGGTCAACTTAATGGCAGACCGAGCGGCCGTCCGGCCCGCGTGTACGATGTTAGCTTTTCCTTCTCGCACTGCAGTTCATGATGACCGTCCACTGCAGTCTAAACTCGGCACCTGCTGCAGACTACTCGGATTCCCTATTCCTCTCTGTCCGCTCTTATTCCTATCTAGACCCTCTCATTCCTCTCTCTCCGCCCCCTTATTCCTCTCTCTCCTCCCTCACCGCTCTCAACTCTCTCTCTTGCTGTTGCTCTCTCTCTACCACCCTCTCTCGACGTCTTTGAAAAGTGAACTTGGTGGAGTTTCTGGAGTGTTTCGCGTCGGTGCGCAGCTACCTCCAGAGTGCCCAACTGATTTGTTTAGTAGCGCGTGAGTTTCTGCCCCAGAGAGGAGAGTCGGGAGAGTGAGTGTGAGCTTTGGCAGACAGATTGGGTGTCCTAACACTGACAAGTTGAGGCTTTGATGGTCTACCCGGACTGGTGTAGGCTGATCGAATAAAAAGCACCTGTGATCGGGGACAGAGGTCTTGCAGTGTTTTTGCGTCGTTGGCTCACGGGAAGGACCTTCGTAGCTGAATTTCCGCCGTTGTCGTTGCCACTACTGCAACGTACATGGAACGTCGTCCAAGAGCTACACACATTAATATTGCTTACAGCGTCCGATAGCTTCGGAAACGGGACGAGAAGAACAGGAGGTTATAAGCAGCGAGCCAGCCGGTCTCTGTGCCACCCAAAACAGCGGCGGGACGATGGACATGGCGTGCGATTCCTCGAGCGACGGAGACAAGGAGCTACTGGAAACAGGAAAAACTCATGGAAAAGTCGGCGTTCGCGCGTCAAGTGGAACAAAGGGAGAGATGCAATGTTGGGGGCACAAGACGAAACGCATCGTCGCCTCCCCATTGGTATCGCCAGTCGAAGACTCCGTTCCGAAGAATCCCGATGAAAGCTTCTGATGCACGCGCTCTCCTAGGCACGTTCGGCCGCACCACTTTCCGAACGACTGCAGCAGCCGAGGGAGATTCTACCGCCCAAAACTCCAACTGAATCTTCCCCTAGTGATCCTTCTCGCTTCTTGCCCTTCCTTTTCGTTGATGTTATCGGCTTCGAGAACCGTTTCGTCAGCCGTTTTCATGCCGCCGGCCAAAACCTGTTGTCGAGTTCAGTCGGAAACCCAGAGGCTATCGAAGCATTCCGGTCAACGCCGTTCTTCGAGCATTTAGGGAAGGCGGAGCGAACTCCGGGAGAAACTCAAAGCGGTTGAAGGATGGATTTGATCACATTTTGTGATAGAGATTTAACTTGCGACGACGATGAACGGAACGACAAAAACTCCATCTCAAGCTTCAGCTTCACTGATCCGGGAGTCTTTTCTCACCGAGACACGTCGTCATCTCCAACCGAACATTGTTCTGTTCGCTCTCATCTTTTTCTCTCTCCTTCCCCTCGATCGCTCACAAGCCCACTCTCTTCTTCGAACTATCCATATTAAACTCATCAATTGTCTCGGCTCATTGAATCCCAGCTATGCAATGAAACGGAGCAGTCAGCCGCCGGAATGGTACGCCCCGCTCGTTCAACTGCTTCACAAGAATACCAATCCGAACAGTTGGAACGGAGAATCCACCCCAAAAATGGAGGTGCTCCGGGAACAATTAGAGGAAGAGAGATCCGGAGCGAGGGTGCAACAGAGGAACTCCCGGTGCCCAAGTGAGCCGCGGAGCAGAGCATTTCAGCAGCAAGAACCGAGTGGGGCCATCGGGTGACACTTGTCCCGAACTCCGAGCCTACTTGATCAGAGCAAGAGCAGCATGACGTCAGCATTAGCAACAAAATTTAAGCGGCATGGCAGCGGCTCGCGGCTCCCCGTCGTAGTCGTGACAGAAATGAAGGAAACGGGACGCTTGTCCCGACCTAACTGGAGTGGAGGGTGGGTAGATGGATGGCTCAATCGATCGGTGGCTGAAAACCAAGAGGCCGGGGTTCGATCGATAGGACATGGTAGCGTCAGGGAAAAAGGTTCGTTCCGTTATCTCTCAATCCCCTCGTAGGAACAGCTCTATTGAAATTACAACGCGGCCGAGCCGGGCCGTCTCCAAGCTGCCGTTTAGCTATCTTGACTTTTTTTCGGCCGTTGGGGTGGGGCGGGGTTGCTGGGGGAATAAAGAGCGGAGGTCTTGAATATTTAGATTACTCCGCTGCTGATCAATGGCTGCTGTCGGTTCGCCATGGGTGCATAGGGAAGCAGGACCCGAGTCCAAATTTTGTCACCCTTTCGGCCATTGGGCCTGAGAGGAGGGATGGTCTGGTTCCGCGTCTCTTCGATCGGGCGGACCGGGGTGGGATTGAATTTGCGATTTTTCACGTCTGAAACACCCCATTTGTCATCACGGCGCTCTGATCGATGCCACTCTGGGGATCCCGTTTCCTGATTCCGCGGCAGCCTCGAACTTCTGACACTTTTGATCCTACTGCAGTTGCTACACATATTAGTGCTCTGAAAGCTTCATTGAGGATGGAGCTCTCAGTCGAGTGCAGCCTGGGAGTTCAGGCATTTTTTCCAACCAGCTTCCGACAATCCACGGACGCATGGGCACCAAACAATCATCCATCCATCCATCTTTCTCTTCGGGTGGTGCGAAACGGTCGATACTCGAGCTTGCTTGCCTGCTGATGATCGTCGCTGGTGCTCACCTTTCGCCATTGGGTACATCATGAGGAAGTTGACACAAGCGGCTCCGGTGCCGTGACCGAAAATAGTGACGTCATCCGGATCGCCGCCGAAAGCTTCGATATTCCGATGAATCCAGTGGAGTGCGGCCACTTGATCGAGAAGTCCGTTATTCGCTCTCGATGCGTGCTCCATGGCCGGGAAAAACCCTGCGTCGAGGAGAGAAAAATTCCTGTTCGTTTGGAGTGTTTGTACATCATAGCGTCGCCCGGAGTGTTTGTTCATCGCCTTGTTGGATAGAAAAGTTTGGACTCGGAGCCGACTCTGTGAATTTCGAAGCATATGTCTAGGAACGGCCACTCACCCAAAATGCCGAGGCGGAAATTGATGGTGACGAAGACGACGTTTGCGTACGAAGATATGAGGGTTCCATCGTAAGCGTTCCCGCTCCCCCAGTCGTATCCTCCTCCGTGAATGAACACCACTACAGGAAGTTTCTGATTGGTGCGAGCAACTGCAAGAGAACGATATCCAGTTGAGATTTGTCTCCGAATCCTCGATATCCGAAAATACGTCGGTCCCCTCCACATAAGTGCTGGAAGACTTCTCAGCTTGAGAAATTCCGGATACAAGAGAAGGGAACATGAAGTGTTTAGCCGGAAAGGATAAGACGAGTGATGCGATGCTCTGGATCCGAACTGCATTCGTCGTCTGCGAGCCGCAAACTTCCTTTCGAGGCAAGTTGTTCCCCGAGCAGCTGTTCGTTCTCTCATTGAGAACTCGTCCTCAGCTTTTTCCGTTGAGACACAAACAGCGAAACCGGGCGCAAAGGTCTATTGGAAAGAGAAGAAGTGTCGAAAGCGCCGGACCGGGCTCCTGAGCAATAGAACCCCAGGGGTGGGTGAGAACAATGAGCCGAAAAGTTGTGTTGGAAGCTGAATTTGTTTCCATGCCCGGAAGTCAAGGGAACAGATGGGGGGAATGATCATTCCGAGCCATGAAGAACACGGTATCGGACATCACAGAGTGGAAACGGAATGTTATGAACGGATCGCTCGAAAGAATTCGTTTGGATTCCAATATGGGAATAATTGTGCGAGCGACCGAAAATCACCGTTTGGGCACAGCTTCAGGAGTTCGTGGAACATTGCTCAATATAAAATTGAGTCGCATAGGTGTTGTCATTATTGTTGATCGCGGGTCGCGTCGCTTTGATGAGTGGTTGAAGGAGTGAGTTACGCCCGCGTGAGCAGGGGTGATGTTCGCTGCAGCGGCCAGTGGATCCCACTCAATTACGTTGGAACGCGTATCGTGTTATTAATTCAACGTTTGAGTCCCTTGTTCGGGTCGCACCATCCGTAGTATTGGCCGTCGCCACTGCACCTGCAGCGACCTCTGCACGGTAATGTATTCTTTGTCATCCACTGGTTGGTTTCATAGCTGGTTTTGTTCGCCTATTCGGTTTCTTCGAGCGAGGAGAGCCGTTTCGATGGCCCGGGAGACCAAAGGAGATCAGAGAGGAACTTGAGGACCCTCGACATGGCTGTTATTGTATTCCGCCAGCCCCCCAACGGCGCGTTCCGTCCACGAGGCTCTGACACGATTCGTTCGATTGCTCGAGACCTCATCCTTGCGAATGGATCTTGGGACGGTTGAGAGTTTCTTCTGCTTGTCGCCGTCTGATTGCATGAGGAGCTTCGAGGTTCAGCCGCCGCTGCCGCCGTCGCTGGCTTGACGTTACCGAGCGTGCAAGTAAGCGGGTGGGCGCCCGGGCAACCCGGCCAGGGGCCATATATCACTGGCGAGCTTATATAACGACGCGGCCTGCACGAAGCTTATAGTCAAGAGTATTAGCTCTCCGGCCCGCCCGATGTCGTTGCTGCTGCGCTACTGATGTCGCCCGTGTACAATGGCAGGTGGCCCCCGTCGGGTGAACCACTCCGGGTAGTGTTGCGCTGCAAACAGCTAATGCTCCTGACGACGCCTCAGTATAGGTACAAGACGGCAGAGGAGGTCAGCTCTGCAGACTATCGTCTCGGCGAAGTGAGCTCCATGAGCTGCTTGTCAACGCCAGCCGAATGAGGTCGAGTTGTAATGGAACGACTCAAAGGGAATGATTGATAATCCTCGATCTGCTCGTCAGTGACTCCGGGATAGTTTATTCATTCCCGCATTCATCAGACCCGCTAGCTCCTCCTGCCCTTCTTGGCTGATGCGGCGGCGGCAGCACCACCACCGAAGGATAGTATCAACCGGGCTCGCCTTAATTAATCTCACACAAACTGCATGAGAATGAAATGGCGGGCGACGATTTCGGGGCGGGAACGATGTCGGATCTTGAACCCAATGGGCATGAGCCACCAGCCGGGAGTTTGCGTTCGGAACTAATCAACTGCATTCGGATTCTTTGATCCTGACACTCGAGCTGTCCACAGGCCCTTCGCTGTGGTATAGTGGAGTCTGGAAACTCATAACTATGCTCGGTGATACCGAGGGTATCAACTCGAGTGGGGTGACCGCCTTCAATTGAATTGAAATGAATTGTGAAATAACTTTGTTTCGGTCTCGAGCGTTATGGGTGCGTGGTACTCCGCGACATCTCTGAAGGCGTATTCGATCGATTTCCCGTTACTTTGTGCGACCGTTCCTAGGCAAGTGGAGAATTTCCCCGATGCACATCCTTCGAGATTGTCTCGGCCGAGCTGGACTCAAAGATTTCAGTCGATCGCGGAACCCGCTTTATCGAAGCACCCGTCGATGAGTGGCGATACCTTGCGGATTCAGCGCGTAACCGTTGGTCGAGAATGCTCCCACTCGAACATTCCGGAAACGCGGTCGGAACCAGAGTTCGAACCCTCGGCGCCATTTTCTCACTGTGGCGGCCATCCAATGGCGCAGGCTCATATGCCTGGATACGCGGTTTCTTAGATCTCGAACCTCTTGAGATGCTCCTTGAGTGGAGTCTCGACCGGGTTGCCGAAGGTTGTTACGTTGCTGTTCGCTCACTCAGTGGTCTGAACGACTGGGTGGTCTATAGTGAGTTCCCGTGGACTCCCGGAACACACTTCCGCAACGACTACTAGATTGTTACGACATTTCCGGAATGCCGCCGCCGTCGTTGGCAACGACGTTATTTTCCGTCGCCAAGAAACTGAGGCCGGACCCCGGACGGCAATGTGCCTTGCAACCCTCAGTAGAGCTTTTAGTGGCGCACTTTTATTCCCGCTCGAGCAGACAGTTTGTGCGACAAGCCTCGGCCGTTGAACAGTTGTGGAACGCAGCGGAACTGTGCGGGATTCGTGGTGGTTCTTGAGTTAATTATTCTCAACGTTCTCGAGGTGGACCTCGTGCCGTGCCGCACGTCTCAGTGCACGACCGGATCCGGTTCACTCTGTTTCCTCGTTGTTCCCTCGTTTGCCGTTCTCCCGACTCGGACCTTGAAAGCGGTGTCCATCAGAGGAAGCAGCTGTTCAGCTGCCAAGAGTCATTCATCATAATTACAGCCGAAGAAGTGCCGAACCGCGAACTTGGATCCGCTGCGATCCAAACTCTGACCGGCCAGCCGTTCCGATGCGGTGCGCCGGGACTGCCCGATGTTCCGGGAAACGTTTTCGAGGATGACGTATCCCGTTTTCCGAGCTCATCCTCATTTGTCTTCCCCACTCCGTACGGCAATACATCTTCCTCCGCAACGATCTTCCGGAGCACTGATCATCACTCTTTCATCGGTCCGGCTACACTTTTCGCTCCGCGCCGAATCCCTATTCCCGTGTTTCCCTTCCTGTTTTGAGCCGCACCCAATATTTCCAACAGAATCCGCTCCGTGCGGATTCCGTGTCCGCGAATCGGATCGCGTTCGGAGTTCTTACCCGCGTGCGAGATCCAGGCATCGGGTCTCCCGCACGCGGGAACTTGACCGCGAGGTTCCCCACCGTTGGGGGCATCGGCGAACGCGGGTCAGGGTCGCCGCCTGTTTCCCGATTTCGTCCACTTGCTCAACTGATTTTCGGTTCCTTCGTCCGACCGTTGGTTTCGCGACAATCGGCCGGGCCGGCGCGGACTCGTATCGCACTGCCAAATGAAAGCCTCGTCACCACTAAGAGCGTCCGGGCTCCGAGTTCGGCCGCAGCGATACAATAGAGAGAATTAATGAAATCCGATCCTGAGGCGGCCAGCGACAGCGTCGGTTAATAAAGGAAGACTTGCAAACATGACGGGCTGTAGGACGTAGTGAATTTAGATATGCGGACAGATAGATACCCGTCGAATACCCAGACGTATTACCATCCGAACGGCCGGCTGGCCGGGGCTCCAGACGACCGGTCAATCAGACTTGTTGTCAAATAAATCCAAGCGATGGGCTCTAGGCAACGACCTGACCTTGATCAACAACGTGTTCGATGCGAGAAAGTTGCAAGCTCTCTTGCTTGGTGAACCCGCTTCATTGTTTTCAGTGCGCACCCAATTAAGCAGCAGTCGCGCTTCGAAAAGAACGAAGCGCGGCACAGGAAAGCCTGTAGCTCTTTGAGACGAGCTGCTTCAATAGAACAGCCAATTGCCACGGGCTAGTTATAGACGTTAGCAACGACGGCGGCTGCAGCAACAAAGTCCGCTATTGACGCCTGAAGATAATGCGCTTTGGGGGACAGAAGTCGACGAGGAGGCGCCGTCGGGATTGTGGGCGAACCATGTGGGGCTCACCACGCAGCTAACCGAGCGACCACCGAACCAGTCAAGCAGTTGGGCAAGTGAAGGAGCCCGAGCGGCGGGCCAGTCTACCACTGCCCGCCCTGTGGCGGGAGAGAGTGAAAAGGGGTAGGGCGGCCTTCGAATGGCGGGATTGAGCCGAGTCGAGCTCCCATGTGATGTAAATGAAGCTCGCTAATTAGAACTGCTTCTCACTGTGCGCAAGCCCGCCGGGGCGAGCGGGCGGGTAGCCGCGCGCCCTCTTGCCCGCCCTCTGCGCAGACGAGGAAAACGAGAGAGACTTTGTAGAAAGGCCTCGGCTGTTGAGACCGACTGTTGGAGTGAAGCAGTGACTGAATGACACAGACCATTGTGTGTTCGCCAGGCGTGAGTCCGACCGCCTGCCCGTCCTTTCCAGATCTCTGACAGGCCGACAGAGCGAACCGCTGCCCACCTGACAAGAGAAGTCCGAAAGGGGTTCGCGTTCGAATCGGAGGTTTTTTCGCTCAGATCTCTCGGCCGGGTGATAGATTCGACGACTGCTTCGCCAAATATTGGGCTCGATGGGGAGAGGGAGGACTCTCTCGGCCGCCGAGGAGGTGAAGTCACTCCCTTCAGACGAGGCTTTCCACATTGAACAGTTGGTTCACTATGGTGCACGAATCTCCCTCGCAGTCCAGCCATCACGGAGCACTCGGTCTGATTCGTTCGTAGCCCAGCTCCTTGTTTTGGCAGGGCCGCATCTCGGGGTCCGGAACTCAGGAAGGGGTGCCCAGCTCGAGTTCGGGGCAACAACGAGACGCTGATGAGGAGCTCAGCTCGCGCTCGAGCGGGACATCATTCAGCTGAGCACCGCTGGACTCCGTCGTGCCGGTGGGTGTGACTGAACACGTCCCTGACCACCTTTTTGTCATTGGTGTGCTCAACATCGGGTCGGGGGAGTTGGGCTGCCTAATGTTTGTTCTGCGAGGAGACGATGCGTACGACGAATCGTGGAAAATAGCGACCCGCGCAGATTTCGAGCTCGAATGGACTCTGTGTGGGAGCACGACAGACGCACAAACTCGCGGATTCGACGGGTGGCCGACCAAACCAGGGACGGTGGTCGGCCAAACCGTCAGTCTGGCCGTCGAGTGCGGCTTGTGATAGCGATGAAGCATTGTTTCAGAAAATGGGGCGTCATCGTCGTCACTCCACAGACGCTGGGTCCAGACAGTTAGACCGCTCGCTTGCCTGTTTGTCTCTCCGTCTGGCTGGGGCTCGATTGCCCGCCCGCTCGTGCCGTCGTGTCTGTTCCGTTTGGGTCCTCGTCAGTGGTGTTGCCTCCGGGTGTCTCCGCGTCCACAGAGTCGCCTACTCGCACGCTCTGTGTGCCGATGACAGTAGCAGCAGTTCTCTGCGGCGAACGCCTTCTCAATAAAGGCGAACCGCGTGAGCCGCGCAGGGGGGCGGCGGAGGGACATTTCGCAACGCGGAGCGTTCATGCATAAACGATACATTTGTACTAGCAAGCGAGCGAGCCAGGGGCGACGAGAGCGAGTGCGCCCGCGGGGGCTGCCGGTGCATCTGTCGGGTCCAGGGTTCCCCCTCATGCTGGCGGAGATCGCGATGACCGGGCGTCGGCTCAGCATCATTAGGTTCTCGCTCGGAGAGGAACCTCGCTCTCAAACAAACAGCCAGCCAGCGACAGTCCGACTTCGAGATGAGACGATGGGCAACGGTCATTGGCGCGCCAAAAGCGCTATTCACTGGACCATGACGCCGAATGTTACAAAATCGGCTGGTGGACGCATCGAGCTTGGAATTGGGCTGACTCGCGTTCCTGGTCGGGGGTCGGTTCTGGTGAATACTCGAAAGGTATCTTCATCCCGTCTGCAAAGCATCCCGCAAGCGTTTTTTTGTTCCCATTCCCAACCTCGGTATTTAGCTGTCAATTTCCCCCGTGAGAGCTTGAAGGAGCATTGGGAGTCGCCTGATTTCAGAGAGGGACGAGTTTTCAACAGCCTCGCTCTCGCATCTCTGTCAGCCTCCTTTACTAATGTATCCTTGGTCCCCTTCCTCTCCCCCGCTACTTTCGTTTCCATTAGAAGAACTCCGGTGAAGACTGGCCTTTGCCCTTGTCGAGCGGGGGAGGGGGAGGTGGTAATCCTTGCCTCCATATCGACTGTCTGTCTCTCCCCTACTCCTCCTTGCATTCCACTTTTTCCTCCTGGAGACCTTGGCCTCGTCCCACATCGGGTGACCAAGGGACAGCCGAACGGTTTCGCTACTGTTGGCGGTCACCCTCTGCCGAAATGATTCAAGGGATCGGCGATAAGCCTCGAACACGCCATCGGTGGCTCCGATTCTTCGCCTCAGCCCAGTCGCCGTTCTTGTCATTCCCGTCACAGTTTTTTTCAGACTAGCGGGATGCCGGGGGAAGGGATCCTGCAGGGGGTTCGTTGATTACGGGTCTATTGACATGGAGATAAACCCCTGCATTGATGCGGGGTTTCCTACTGTTTGTCTGATTCAATGATGCAGAGGGCGGGTTCTGAATGCGTCGAGTACGCTTTGAGCATCCGCTTCCAGTTCAATCCCGTGTCACTCAGTTCGTCAGAGCCCCGAGCTACTCCATTCAAAAAACGGAATGGTCTCCGTCCTTCAAAAGACGTCGGGATTGGAGAGCACTATGGGGCTGCCGACGGCGGGAACATCGTCGGCTGGTTGCGCGTCAGAGGTAATTTCTTTTCCTCAAGCTCACACGTGGATGTGGGTCCGGCAGTTAGCTGAGATTTTTCGCAGCCTCCTTCCGTTGTGAAGACTCTGCACGGGTGGTGGCTTGCCTGGTGCGATGATGGTCTTCATCCCAATCCTTCTAATGGATCTTTAGGTCTCGCTTCTTCCCACGGAAGAAACGGTGCAATCGATTGCACTCAAGTCTTATCGATATCCGCTATGAGGAAAGAAGCCAGCGAGCTGGCCACGGATGCTTGCTTCTCACCATCGAGCCGGGCCACGTTTACCCCTCACTCAGACTCAAGCGAGGCGACCGAGCTGCGATCAAGACGACGGTAACTGCGTGTCCGCAGAGAAACGCGCCGCCGACCGAGCAGCGGGCTTGTGCGCGGTGGGAGTGTCACGTGACGAGGGCCACAAGAGGTGCAGCCACGAACAGAAAGCGAAGAACGAAAGCTTCGCAAGTGGTATAGTAATGGCGTCACTATCAACTGGGAACTGACACCACATCCAGCCTGCTTACAGGAAGAACGAAAAAAAGTCCTCGGGGGGATCTTACGCCTCCGCCCCCCCCTCCCGAATCTGCGCCCGGGGCATGAATATGTTGGAAGGCATGTACTACGCTACTCTCGTTCAATCAGAGACAAATTCCAGCGGAGTCCAAATGTTCATGCCGTTGGGAGAGGGAAATCTAGCGAGCGACCAAATGCGGTTCTGAGTTGGGATTGCCGAAACCTTCAACTTCAAGATCGCGAAAACCTCTCGCGGGAACGGGGAATCGTCGAAACTTTCGACGAGCTGTCTCCCGCTCGGGACATGGCGGGACACGACGGCCGGAGGGTTCTGAGGAGGTGGGGCTCTTTTCGACCTCACGAAAGCGTAACGCGATCCGTAATTTCGTTTAAATTAGCAGAGACGAGGCAGCTGACAAGCTGCGACTTTCGGCGCTTCTCCCAAGGTCCCCCTCCCCCTTGTCCCTCATCTCCAAGGTCTGTGGTCCAAAGTGCTCATGATAGAGAGCAAGGAAAGGATAGAGCGGAAGGTCGAAGAGGAGACAGGAAGAAGAGAGGCAGCAGGAGCTCCTCCACCAAGAGGAGCGAATTAGGAACAAGACGCGACTGCAAAACTCAAGTAGCGGAAGAGTTAGAAGCAGGAAGACGTTTTTGGATTTCGTCTGGGGTTTCCGCCGCTGCGATTCCGCTCGCTGTTGCTATGGTCGTCAGCCTTCGCCGCCGCCGCCACGGCCGCCGCAGAGACCAGGGAAGCAGACACTACTTGTCATTTTGCTGCTAGCTCTCGAGATTATGAAGATGCAGAGCAACCGAACAACGAGAGACGAGGTCTCGTTACCATTCCCGTCGGCCTGCTCGTTCACTGAGACTGAGGGGCACATGTCTTTTGCTTCCCCACAGCGGCTTCCTGAAAAGTTCCGGAGAGATGCAGGAAGGCCACGGAATGAACCGGAGGAGTGACCGGGCTTTTGACCCGCTCTTACCCCACTGAGTGTCCCCGCGTGATTGGTGTTGTGGAGTTCTCGGTGTAGATACGACCGCCGAGAAGTTTTTTTTCCCTGTCTTGGTCCGCCGTGAACCTCCGCGGAGAGCTCCGGAGCTCGCCATCGTGGACTGGAGATCGCGGACTGGAAATAGGAGTCCGAGTCGCGCTCCCGGGCACAGAAATAGTAAAGTGCTCGGGCTGTCCTGCGGACATACACTCCCGCCGCCGTGGTGGCTGACAGGAGACCGGAGTGGGGGGCGAGTGTCTTCCCGCCGTTCCGCCGTTGACGACTTGAATGCAGCTTTCCGCGTGAAAGAACTGCAAGTGCATGCCAACCGTCGCTCCGTACCTGCATTTGTCTCATCGTCGCACTCGCAGCGAAAGCAGTTGCCGTAGCGGCGAAGCGAAGAAGACGAAAACAAAGCGCGCACCGGTCCGACCCATAGAAGAAAGACGATCCAATGAAGGGATTCATCATCCATCCCCGCTCGCCCGCCGGTCTTGGTAGGGAAGTCCACGCAATGACGCAGCGTCTGGGACGGAACACAAAGCGCAACGGAGACTGGGAACGATGGCAGGAGGAGAGGAATCCGGGAGGCAGCTCCGACATCGCGGCGCGGTTCCAAAGATACGAGAGTATGCCCGAGACAGAGCGTGCAGTGGTGGGAGAACCATTCCACTCGGGAAAACCGCTGGAGCACGGGTTGACTTAGAGCTCCGTATTCGGCTAGTTTGAGAGGCTTTCCGCCGGAGTCTAACTCGTCCGTGAGGAATAGGGGGAAGGGGTCCTGAAAGTGCGCATGCTTGCGAGGCGGCGTAAGGAAGCGGGCCGCTCAAGGCCGCCACGACCACCGACAACGAAGGACGACGATGCAGCACAAAGATGAAAAATGAAACAAGATCCCGATTAGGATGGACTGCTCTGCCAGCACTTTCACCCGACCATCTAGCCAACAGTCAGTGAACTATTCAGTGAGCTCTCTAAATAACTGGTTGGGCAAACCTCGCCAACAAATTGTCTGATGCTCGAAAAGCGGAAATCCAGCGTGGGAGCTTCCCTGTATCCTCAGACTCCGGACAGGAGGGTTGTTTCTCTCGGGGATCCACGGCAGTGTAGAGTAGAGCAGTTCGTCTTAATCACATCGACAACTTTCAACATTCCGGAAATCTACCTGGGCCTCCACATGGACTCTGTGGACGCCCATACAGATGAACATGAGGGACATGCGGTCGGTATAACCCCACGGTTGTTTAATCACCAGACTTCTGGTGGCTCTCGCTCTAAAACTGTGGCATGAGCCGCATCGCGGATATTCCCTTCTTGCCGCACAGAGAAAGAAAGAGAGAGAGAGGGAAAAAAAAGGATACCCAATGTACGTTGAACAGTGTGGAAAAGCACCAGTTAGAGTGTACATTAAGTCTTCCAGAATTGAGTGCCCGTCTTTGAAATTGGAACCGTGCATGATTCCAGTTCCTACGTATGTACTTTGCAAAAACCTACTTTTGCAACACTTTGTGGCGTAGAACACCGGAAGACAGACACTACGGGCGCCCGAGCAGTGTGAGAGACGAGCGAACGGAAGCAGACGCGTATCTCCGGGAGCCCACTTTGTGATTCGGGTGGGTCCCGCCTGGCCTCGTCTTTTCCTTAGTCTTTGGGCGTGTACGGCTTGAACAGCGCTACTGTTTCGTCCACTTAAATATGATACCGTTACGACTAATAGAGATGAACAACAGAGTATCTGACCATCGGCAGATACTTGCGACCGGATAACTACCGCGCTTGCGACACGCACAACAAACCCGCGTAATGAACATCGCTGAAGACCGCTTCACCACACTGGTGTTCAAGTTCGTCCCCCTTCGGCCGATGGGCGGACGGTCATTGCAACGAGCGCGTCTCTCTGCACTTGTTTCTTGTCTCGTTCTTTCGCCTACTTCTTGTTGTGTCCCGTCAAGCAGCCTCTTACGCGTAGATGTAGACCCGGGTTGCCCGGTCAACTAGCTAACGCAATCAACGGCTCCCAGCCGAACCCGGATAACTTTCCTCTCACACGACAGATTCAACCGACCGAGAAACCCCTCTCCTCTGTTCTCCCTTTTCCACCAAACGTGCTGACCGTCTCAATGGCTCCTTCCAGCAAACATTTGGGGTCTGAATAGATTTGTTTGGACTAAGCCTCCTGTTCTATATTTGAGCTGACCCATAGAACGGCCGCTTCATCCCCTTCAACATCTGCGGCAGATGTGAGCAACTCCTTTGCACAACCGTCGGCACAACAGAAAGTCGAATCCGGCGTGAGTTATATTTAACAATGAAACCGGACTCGACCTTCAGTCCCGTACCACGCGCAGCTGGCGCAATCGATCACTGTAGAACCCGACACGCAACTTATTCGCGGCCTTGGTACTCTAAAAGGCCGGATCTATCAGAGAACTTACTGTTGACAGATTTTTGATCCGAGAGTTCAGACAGTAGAGGATCTTCCGATAACCAGTCATAATGACCCAGTAAATGGTTCACGCAGCGCGAGCATTCGGAGTCGACGAAGTTGTTCTTGAATGGTTCCGGAGATCGAAACGACCGCTCAAATGTTGGCTTCCATCCCCTGATCTTCTACCGTGCATGAATGGACTCAGACGCCGAGCCACGAGTTTTCTGCTCATGCGGACAGGAGAAATCCACAGAAGACGATTTATCTCGACGTATCCAACACATCTTCACTGCGAGGACGGAGGTAGAAAGGGCTTAGAACCGACTTGGTGGTGGTGGTGGTCGTTCTCCGAGCGGGCTAGCAGTAACGACATCAGCAATAGAAACACTGTCGATGGCTCTGCCAACTTATAGATCATGGCACCGGGCAGAGAGGACCCCGCTCCAGTCGGTGCGTTTTTCGCCGACTCTTCCAACCACCGCCCCCTAACCATCCGGGAGCATTGACTCAACCCACCCAGTTATCCTCAGAGCGGATCTCGACTGAGCACCCGCCCATCTAGCGGATTAGCTCCCGAAGCGAGTTGTCACATCGAATCGAATGCTCCTCTCGATGTCGACCGGTCGGCGGCTGGGAAAGCCTCCACTTTCGTCTCTGGGAAGCGAGGTGGTCGGTGGGTCACTCGATCGGTCGGTCATCGTCGTTGTCCTCCCGGTCTCTTCCCTCTCTGGCCCACGTGGCCAGCAGTCGGCCTTTTTCGCTAAGCAGGCGGGCAGGCCGGCAGGCGACCGAGCTGACGACCAATATCGGGAGGAAGTTGCTGAGGATTAGAAGGGCAACTCCCCTCTCCTCCCGACCGTCCTTTCTGCTCTCCTGTTTGCTATCCTGGCTACTTGGCCTGCCGGGTGGCCGCAGGTCTGGACGGCTCCGATCAGTAAATTCGGTCCCAGCGTGGTTAATGCCAAAATGATTGCCCTCGAAGCTCTTCGCTGTCATCTTAGGTCGTTCGCCCCTCTGATGCCTCAGAGTCGTTAGAGTTCCGGAGTTGACCTCTAACCTGTGAAGAGGTCTCAAACAGCGCTCTGCCACTCCTCCAGGGAATCGTCGCGTAACGCTCGCGTGCTGCGCGGCCCTCCTTCCACATTCACGAAATCGCGGTACGATTCGATTCAAATATCGTGACAAAAGGTTCGGACGACTGGTGTCAAGTTCAAAAATGTGTTTTCCTTCACTTCGTATACTTCGTCGAGGGTCGCTATTGTATTGCCAGTTTTCGTCGCCTTTAGCCGGAGTGTGCTGCAGGAATTCGCCAACGACAGTTTGCTCGATATTGCATGCTATCAGAGCGACCTGTGAGCGGTATAATAGGGTCATCCCGCCCTCCCCCTCCCCCACAAGGGCCGTCGAAATGACCGGTATCACCCACCGAGCAATCGTCAATACGATAGTTGCCGACGACTTAGTCGGTAGGCGATCCAAAGCGCAATTAATTCTCTGCGGTGAAGGCCCAACGTGCACTGCTGGTCTCTGTGCAAATACGATGATCATCCACGCATCATTCGTCTGCCCAGCCGAATATGTCGACTGCTTCCAGGCTGGCTCTCGACGACCAAGTTTGATACGTGCCATCAGTTGCATAACGAGGACGATACGGCTGGGATCACGGGCCGTCGAACGTCATATAACCCCAGCGCCGTTGCCCACGGCTCGCCTCTCCGGCGAAGAATCATCGGGGGATGCGCTGGGCCATAAGGAGCTCAGATGGATTATCCGAACCCTCTCCGCATACCCTGTTGGGCGCTCATCCAGCACGGCTCTCCCGAGCAAGAGTCCGATCGGAAGCCAACCTCCGCGACCAAGAAGCTCCTCTCGATTCTAACGAAGTTCACAACAGTATGAAGGTTCGCCTACGGTGTCTGTACTCTTAGATGCCAAGAAAAACGTTCGGATCCCCCCCCCCCCCCCGTGTCCCGGCTCAAGAGCTGTACCAGACACGCGCTCCTGCGGGAGCTTTAGACAGTGAGCCGGTCGATTTGAGCGACAGTGAGCCGGTCGATTTTAGCGACCGCGAGGGTGCTCTACGACGCCTCTACATCAGTCGTCGCCATTGCGCCGCCGAAACATCGGTGGGTCAAGGCGTGACGCAAACGAAATTTCCCCCTGCCAATTCTGAAATTCCCCGAGCCATGGGATTGAGTTAACGACCGCCGGGTTGGTTATATTTCGAGCGACGAGCGCCCTGGGAATTCCGGCGGGCTAAGCCGGATTCGGAGTCCCGACTTAACAAATGTAACCCTTTGGGAGCCTGCTATAACAGCGGCAATGTCAGTCGCTGTCCGCCGAATCTGGCAGCCGCAGCAGTCAGAGCCCCGTTTTCTCCTCGAAGCTTAGGTTCAAGTACGATTGGCCTACAGGGCTTCTGGCGGCATATAATACGGTGGGAAACGGTTGGGATCGCATTCCTGCAAAACGTGACCCCTGAACCGAATGGGGGATCCGGCTCTTTTATGGCCGAGTCTGACCGGCGGGACGGAGGAGGTCTTCATAGACGTCGCCCTGTGGACGACCATTTGCATCCGTATTTCTTCCTGCTCCTTCGAGATGATAGGCGTGATTTATCGCTCTGGACGAGCGTCTGCGAGGGTCGCGTTTGGAGAGCACAGGGTCCGAAAACTGTCCGAGTTTGATTTGCTCCAAGTTCGCGAAGCTCGAACCGGAGCCGCGACAAAGGCCGGCCTCTTTGCCGGACGACAAAGGCTACAGAGCGCATTCAAACGCTCAGGTGTGCGAGTTTATGACTAGCGTGGTCAGGGCTCCTCTTCCGTCGGGACTGTGCCGAAAGCACAGCGGCGGTAACAGCAGAAGCACAAAGTTTGCTGAGATGTTGACACAGTGACTACCGCCTTTTCTGATCCTGCAAGAAAGACGCCGCCACCCCCGACGCCGCCAAGTTCTTCTCCCCAGACCGAGGACCTGCTGCCAGGGCGAACAATGGCTCTTTCTCTGCTTGCCTGCCCCGCTTCCTCCTCATCCGCTATTCGTTGCCTTTTGCGTTCGTTCCAAAACCTTGTCGAGTCAGCCAATCATTCTCCTTCTTCTTATTGCGGCGCTTCGCGGGGAGCCACGTTGACGAATATTGAGATGGAGGAACAGCACTGCGAGATGACTTGAGAACGGACACCATGTGCGAATCGAAACCTTAATCCGAATGGTGATCTTCCTAGTTGTCGATTTCTCCCGAGTTCGATGGATCCGGGTATTTGTTCAAATGACATGGTTTGAGGGAGGGAGGAGAACCAGACCTGAGCTCGCTCATTAAACCCTGGCTCGGATTCAACTCTCCCCCATGGCCCGCCAGTGGCAGACATAGGATGTCGTTACTCGGTTCTCTTGAGCTTCCGGCGCTTCGCCCATGAGTTCACTGATCCATCGTATCACGGATCTGATCCGATAGATCGAAAATCAGCTAGGTTCCGCTCTCTGGAGCCGACGAACGCACGTTGAGGCATGGAGCCGGGCCAGGTCCTCGTTTCAATCCCACGCCTGGACCTCATACGGAACATGCACATCTTCCGGTCTCCTTAGGATTCTCGTTCTTAGTTTTTAACGCAACATCAATTAAGCTGTTCACTCGCCACGGGCTGGAGACCCTGGCTGCGCGGTTGCGATACATCCGCGAGTGCGAAGACTTCCACTATCTGGCGCTCAACGACTTCCGACAGGGCCTCGAGAGCAGAGACTGGGAGTGGAGAAAAATCCAGGAGGTGGTTTCAGGTTCCACGTCAGGTCCGTTCTGTACCGGGGCGTTCCGACGACGACGGGAATCTCTTCTCGGCTACTGCCGCTACCGGGTTCGAGAAGAGATCGTCCCACGTTCGACGCCTAAAGTTTGGTAATTTCTCGCCTTGCGGGAAGGGGAGCCGGTTCCGCGGCAAGTTTTTCACAACCGCATCTCATTTCCTTCTCTCGGATGCGAAATTAAGAATTCAGAACTTCCTGCCGGATCGGAGTGCGCCACGCTGCACGTTCGGAGGAGCCGCGCAGAAAAACGCCCTAAGGAGACTTAGAGGACACCGAGGTACGTGACTACAAAATCACAGATCAAAGCGCTCTGACAGTTGAGCTATCTGTCGAGGACTTGGTTGGATATTGATGAGAGGGAAGTTCAGCAGGACGTTCAGAGGTCAAACCTCAAATCTTTGACCTCTTCACGACTCCAAGACCTCTACTCTACGTTCTCCTCTGCTTCTGATCCTCTGCCAAACATTGCTCCTGATTTCCAGTCCCTCTCCCTCCATCTTTCGCTTCGCTTTCTCCCCCCCTCGTCCCGAACTCCGGTAGGTGTTCTCGATAGGACAGGTCGGGGCTGTTGCCAATCCGCGGTACGCAGTGTTCTCGTCATGGAGGATACGCTAGAAGACCGACTTCACGAACCGATCCGGGGCTGGGGTCGAATCGGTTCTTGAAGGCGCAGGCCTGCCAATGTTATTGACGAGTGTCGGCCCTCGCGGAAACTTGTCCAGTGTCTCTCGACTCGCGACAGAATCCGAGGAGAGGCTGGGGCAGAAAATGAGCAACAACCTTTGCTCACGAGGAGACTTCTCCGATTCCATGGTGTAAAAGGACGCTGTGTTTGCGGGTTCTGTGGACGTTAGACGAAGCTACGTGTCACAGCTTCCTGCACCGAGGAGGGCTTTCAGCCTCGGGGCAGGGAGCCGTGACTCCGCCAGATGAGTGAGGAGAAATAGAGGGAGAGGAAAGGAGGAACAACAGAAAAGAAGTGCCATTAAACACCAGATTTTGTCGGATATCTGCTGCAGGCTCATCCGTTGGGGTCGCAGCGATCGCATCCCTCGCTTGGATATCCAAGTGCTGATAACGTTCGGCTCATTGACTTCAACCGTACTTCGCGAGTCGAATGTCTCCGCTCGTCGGATCGATTAGAGCCCCCTCGAATTTCAGCGCATCTCGTGGCATTGGGAGAGAACATATCCTCTGGGGCTCGCCCGCCCTAACCGCATCGCGTCGCTCCGGCTCAGCCGAACGAAAAGGTGATCACGACTTTGGGAAGTAAAATCGATTCCGATCGGCCGTCCGGGAGTGGGGTGCATATTTGGTTTTTTTTTTTCGTCCTGAGCGATTCTCTGGCGAGCGAAACTCCTCAACAAAAAAGGAAGAGAACGAGTCCAAGCTCGCCTCGGTGTTCCGTGCCTTATACCTCTCCGTGTCCTCCCATCATCGGAAAGAGGGTCTTACGGAGCTTCATCCGTGGGGAAGGGAGGGGATGTTCTCTGAGATTTCACTGAGCCCAGAGGATGTCATCGAGCTTCTCCGCCGAGATAGGGAGCTAAGAATCTTCCTCGCGAACGAAGAGCTTGCCAAGTCGCCCGCGAGAGTGATCGCCTCGGAGGTCAAGGAAGAGCGGAGCTCAGCTGCAGGAAGCTGAGCATACATTCATGTGACCACACTCTCTCCACCGGAGACGCGCCGTCATCCGCACAGCAAGTGCTCTGGAACGATAGTGAAAGACAGGAATAAATTGCAGCCTGGTCTTCACCATCAAAACGAGATGAAGGGGCATCGGGAAAGGAGCCTCGGGAGCAGCAGCAGCAATGTTTTAATGGCGTTGTATGTTCATCACGAAGATTGATGGACAGCCAAGGGGCAGACCACCAGAGGGCAAAAAATGAAGGAATTGACAACTTGCTGGTGACCCCGTTCCGAGACAAGCTCTCGCGTGCCGTGGAATGTCGAGAACGATACTCCAAGGCTGAAGGAGTGGGGGGGAGAAGTCACCAGTGAGTGTTCCGCCGTCGCTCATCCATGAAGATAAGTTTTCTGTTCCTGCATTTTGATCCTCATGCAAAAAAATCTCAGAACGTGGAATTCGAATTGCCGCCGCCGCATAGTCAGAGTGATCGGTTCGGATCGATTGATCGCCGCTCGCTTCTCGGGGATATTTTGGAAAATTGATGCCTAGGGCCATGGAGAGTCGCCCCCGCCGCAAGCTCTCAGTGAACAATCGCGAACTGTTCTCTCTCCTGCCGCGGAATATATCCCGCGTTGGTGCCGCCGCGCTGAACGACCCCGCCGGCTGAACGACCGACCTGCTGCGAAATGTTGTACGGCAGCGAAGTTTCTCATTCAGGAATCATAATTACCTGCTCATGGTTCGAGCGTTCGTGAGTCCGGGGAGTGAGCAGAGAGACTGGCCGGCCGGCCGGCAGGAAAAGCCTGAGCGGCCATTCATGGCATAAAATGGTTTTGTCGTCATTGACTTCAGGACATCCAGACGCAGGTCAAGTGGGCGGGGAAACTAACCGCTCGAGCGACCGTCCGAGCGTACGAGCGAGGGCCCGACACAACGACCGAACGCGCTGGAGTCTAAGTGCAAGTCGTACAGGAAAAGGGCAAGAGGCTGCGAAACAAGGCTTCTGCATCGTGATTACCCGTTGTCTCTGGTGGCTCCGCAGCTGCTGCCGCTACCTCCGACTCCGTCGACGTCCTTTTTGTCCCAACTCTGAGTGGGAACGTGTTCTAAACAATAGACACAACAATCACGCTATTCGAGAAACGCTGGACCCCGGTGGAAGTTGGAGTCGGGCGAGGAACGTAGGAGTCGGCCCAAGAAAGAAAAGTCGGGCGAGGCGTACCGAAGAAGATACGGCCGCTGCCGACGGAAGCGTGCGCACGAGCGATGACGCAGCAGAATTCGAGTAGCCTAGCCGAAAGAAATTGCGAACAATAGACTGAATCGAGATCGTCTTTCACTGACAGACGGGTTTATGCTCTCGTCGTCTTCCGAGCTTCCACCGACCGAGCCAGGCACCTTCCGCGTCGGCACGAAACAAAGGCTGAAGAGTGGAGACCAAACTCAACTCGACTGCGGAATGGAAGACAATGAGGGCGGGTTGGCGGACGTAGCAAGGGGAGGAGGCCGCAAGGACAACGTACGCAGAAGGGACAAGGGAGGGAACGATGACCCAAGGCACGGGGATCCCGACCACTCACGACATGGAATCACAGCAGTCGCATGATCGGAGCTTGCCGGGAATTCGGCCTCACATTCTCCAAAGAGAGACCCCGACCGATAAATCTTTTTTATTCTTCAAAATGGCTTGTGGAGTGCCCAGCTCGAAAGACCCCTCGACACTCAGCACCGAACACAAGAGAGCGAGCAAGCCGACTCGTTGGCGATCCGCCCCGCAACTGCGGCGGGAGTCGAAGTGAGAGCGGGAGTTTACCTAGGGCAAGCGCACGGCGGAAGTAGCGGCGGTTTCGCAGTCCGCCCGCAACTGAGCGGGCTCTCAGTACACCGGTGGGGACGGCCTCGGCGCCGACCTGCCGCATCAAACCCGCATCCGTGTAAACTCAGGGCGAGTCCGCAGAGACGGAACTTCTCTTTCCGGTGCCTCGCATCTTCGTTGCTCACACAGTTTAATGCTTTGATTCCACGAAAAGGTTCTTCCTGTTTCGGCTTCTTCCTCAATTTTAGGCCTCAACCAGTCGTTGATCTCTCCCGAGAGCTCGGTTTGCGGCCGAGTCTGCCGCCACGGCGCCCATTACAACAGCAAGAGGGGACAGTGTTGGCACAAGCTCTGACAGGAGGAAGGAAACCTTCAGACACACCTTCCTTGGAGAAATGGAGCGGGCCTGGAGTGAGCGGTGGGGAATCGCCGGAAGAGGGACGTAGCTGAGTCCAGGCTCGCTGGTGGTCTCTGTTGCAGCACGTAGACTATGGTAATGGCGGAGTGGAAGCTAGCACGACGCCTTCACCGAAAAACCGGGCGTCGCCCTATTTGCATAGTATTTCTTCTTTCCAGAAGACGACGTCTAAGAGTGTTGTCAGCAGCCGACACGAGAGCATCAGTGTCTCTTCCTTCCTCGTTCTCTGTAGCTCATCCGGAGGTGAGTTATTACAGCATCCCATCGTGCCTGTGCGACGCCATTCCGGCGCGTGCCGCCAACGCGGAGCGTGTTCTTCAGCGCGAACTCGGAGAGACTTAAATAGGTGTTCCAGTTATTTACGCTGGAGCCACCTTTCCTCCTCGCTCGGAAGCGGCTGCAGCGCTCGTTGCTATCAGACTTTGATGTAAAGGTCCCGTTGGAGCAGCGTGCCTAGTCCTTGAGTATGACCGGGCTTCACGCTGATAACACTGATCCAGCTGCCCCCGTAGGCGGTTTTTGCCCCCCTGCGAGAGGTTCGGATTTGGATCAGTTCCGAAATCGAATCATGAACTGTTCCAGTTGAGTCCCATGTGATGTTCGTCGGAATCCAGTTTCCCCGGCTACACGATCCCATATCTGGCGTCGATGAGCGAATCGAACCTAACTATTTAGCGGAAGAGCAACAGCCGGATCTTGCGGTCGGCCGTGTTCCGTGCTCAATCCGGTTTGTAATAAGCTTAGCGCAAAAAAATGGAGGAACGTTCAGGCCGCCACCACCACCGTTGCTCCTGTTTGCCGCGGGGCTAAATCGCTATACGAGGCTGGAACGACCTGAGACCCGATATTTCGTGACGTGGCGGGCTTCCGTTCTTCTAAGCTTGATATTTCGGAATGCCAGCTAACGAAACGAAGATGGGGAATGATCATTTATCCCACCAATGTCGACAGCACGGTGAGAGCATCCTGCCCCAGACTCGAGGAGACGTGGCACTAAACGCCGGGATCGCACATCCGGGAAAGACCGGGAAGCCGACGAATAATGCTCCCACTGTATGTGCGCGGGCCGGATATCGAGGGTCTGCTGAGAGTCAACTCCCGACCACCATACGATCCCACAACAATCGAATATCCTCGAAGAGTTGGCTCCTCGCTACGGGGTATAATTACCGCAAAAACTCGATCGGTTCACCTACATTGATCCGGACAGCATCAATGGGAGAGGGAGGAGCGAGTTAACGTGATTACTTGGAATATTTCCTCGTCATCGTTCGAGGAAACCTCTCGAGGACGTCTGGTTCCGTTGCGTTTGTTCCAGGGCTCTGTTCAGAGTTCATCTCAACTTCCTTCTAGGATCTGTGCAGACGCTATCTGACTCGCTGAGTATCCTCCCTGTTGGTGGAAACTCCCGAACACGCCGTTTCTTCCTTTCTTCAACTTGATGCTTGTGTCGGATGTCCTGGTATCCAAGACTGCGACCAGGCGGGGGCACCAACTCGCAGTCCGCGCAGCCTGCGACTCGTTATTAGACTCAGAGCGGAACAAATTGCTGTTTTCCTCCCAGGAATTCCCAAGGGTCTTCACTTGGAAGACGGGGAGGACGCCACGAGGTAAATGGTGGAGGACGCGAAATCGAACGTCGGTCAAGGAAAAGGCTTTGATCAGAGAGGCCTCTACTCAGGAGCGTATCGGAAACTATTTCCCCCAACGTGTCGCTCAAGCCGCGTGACCGAAGGGGAGGAGGGTAACAAGCGTGGGCGAGCCGGGTAGTTGTTGGTAAATTTTGGTTTAATTTGGCTTTGGTTGTTGTGGCCATTAGTTACCAACAGACTCGTTAGTCGTGGGCTGTAAGTGCTGGCCACCAGTAATTTGTTCCACTCAAACAGCATCGAGTGGGTCGAATGTTTTCAACCGCGAGTGTCGCCAACTGAGGGAGGACACTGGCAAGCAAATGATTGCTTTGCTCGAAAAGCGAGTGCAGCTGTAGTGGGCGCCTTCCCCAACTCCTCGCCTGGCCAACCGTCCAACCGCGCCCGTCCGTTTGTCGAGAATCCGGCAATAACGTTAGCGGAAGAAGTGCCAAGTCGAAAGAGCCGGGAAACCGGGATACTCCACGCTGCCGTACTATTTTTCCTTCTCTCTTCCTCCCGCTTCGAGAGAAGACTCCTACCCGGCGGAAAAGCCGGGGCGACGTAGGATCAGGGGGAGATGCGGGAAGTCGGCAAGAAGGAGCTCAGAGCTAAATTTCGTTAGAAGCCGGGCGTCAACGATAACAGCCTCTGGCTGTCTTATGTTTGAGACCGAGCCACGGAGGAGATCGACAGACGGACGCCCAAGCAGACAGTCTTGCACTCGGTTTGCGGGTTCCACTGACAGATGGACAGAGCGACGGACCGAGCCGGATCTCCTTCCCTCCGTCTCGTTATCTCCCGAAGAAAGTGGAGCGGAGTACTTGGTCCGGACGAACAGCCAGGGCTAGGGTTAGCAAACGAAGCAAACAGACCGACCGACTAACCCGAATCTGATCGTAAGCTTGCGCTCATTGATACGCCATCGGTGGATTGCAACAACTTCATTGCTCGAGCGAACAAACGAACGTTCGGATCGACTCCGCTCCAGAGGTCAACTCAGACCCCGGCGAGAATTCAGAGCGTTCTCCATCCGAAAATCATTTTTAAATGCACTGCCATCGACGGACTCATTCCGTTCCTGGTTCCGGAAGATACCTCTTGAGTCTTCTCATAAAATCAGCTACTTTCCCATGCCGATAAGATTGGGGACCATGGGAACGAGCCGCCATTCCCAATCATGGGCGTCGACGTCAGGGCCCGGAACACTCGACAGGAAATGTGGGACCACGGATGAATCCGCGCGTGTGGTGCATCACACGTTCGGATTGCGTTTCCCGTTGTCGATCTCGGTCGTTGTCGGGGCGAGGAGGCTGGAAAGCTCGGTGCCGGTGTCGACTCGGCTGGAGTGTTGAAGGCCGACTGGACAGATTGACAGACCGGCGACGGAAAACCGACCAGAAGAGGTCACGAGCCGCTTGACGGATTAATTAGAGAACTCCAATCGGCCGCATTGCGTACACAAACCCGAAGGTTGTCGCTTGCCAATCGCCGAGCCATTAGCAACGCGGTATTCCAAGCGCCGAGGCTGCATTGGGTGGCGGTCGAGCGGCCGGAGCTCTGACCGTCAGTCCTTCGATCGGCTCCCGCTAAAGGGTCGTTCGTTTGGTTTCGAGCTCACCTGATTCAGGCCAGCGCGTGAAATATTAACACATTAATTAGGAATAAAATCTCATTTAGGGCGGCTAGCGTACTTCGGGGCGGAGGCAGTCTCGAGCGAACCGGTGCCCCCCTCGCAGTCCACGCCCCTTTTGAGAGTTCCTCGCTCTTTGGCTAACTCGCAGCTAACAGCTCGGTCCTTCGGTAATGACTGAGACTTCGTTCCGACAGTTGCCACTTGCACAAAGCAACTAATAGAGCTTCGTTATTTCGGTCGGCGGGCGACTTGTCTCGATTAGAGCACGCCAAAAGCTGCAGAAACCATCACCGTCGCCAGTGCTGCTCTTTCCGTGAGCGCGCGGGGGAGTCTCGACCTCAGGAGATCTCGCCGAGCTGATGCCGTAATTCGACGAGCGAACCGATTCGCAGGAACTGGAGTGAAATTCCAACTCGGTGCCGAGCAATGAGAAGACGGGGGGAGAGGGGGGGGGGGGGCGTCGGCAGGAGAACTTTTGGAGAACGGCGAGTTCCGACCTTGGAGCGCTAACGCGAACTCGCGGCAGAATGGAGCAGCGGCAGTTCTTTGGACTCACGGAAGCTTGGGGAAGTGCTCGAAAACCTTCGAACAGCCGTGGAAGACGCCGGGAGCCGGAGGGGCGCGGGGAAAGGGGGGAGGGAGCTGGGTGCCACGCGAGAGTAGGTCGGCGGAGCATGTTGAGAAACCAAGGAGCAGCTCCGGGCGGGAAGGAGGGCACGGGATAGAAGACCGAAAGGGAGCGTTGGCGAACTAGGTCGGACGGAGAAGACAGACGGTGAGGAGCCCTCGGACAAAGAATGAGAAAGAACGTCCCGCCGAAAGGGATGGGACGTCGACGAGAGACGAAAGTGTTGAATTCGGAGCGGGAAGCGGTCGCACCAGAAAAGCGGGAAGCGTCGGGACCCACTCACAGACGAGTGGCTCTCGTCATCAGCGGCGAACGGCGGTGAATTGATTCAGTGGTCGCGCTGTAATCTTCACGCTCAGATAGTCAAACTCATTAAAGTGTCGCAAATATGCACCGATACCATCTAGCTGCTTCTTCTGTCGCCACTCCTGGCGCTGCCGGTCGCGTTTACGGCGTGCCTTCCCCGACTACAGCTGGTTGAGTGGGTTTGGATCGCCGGCGATCCCACCCGAAACGGCGACTGAAGGGAGGGAGCGAGGGAAGCGGTCAGAGGAGGGTTCGAAGCACTCATTCAGATCGCCTTTCGTACCGTCTCCACGCCGAACACCCCTCGAGTTCTTCCCGGGTCCTTCCGTGCGCAGCCCGACTCCCTCACTCAGCACTCTGAGCGCTTGTTTGACGTAGGTTCATCGCCTGTCGTCGTAGCCCTTGTCGTCGACGAGAACGAGCGCGTGCCGCTCTCCACTTCTTATTCAATCGATTCTATCGTCATGTCATCGCGCGTTTCGTTCTCTCTCTACCCGCCCGGTAACTCATCCGGTCCGATCGTGCTCTCGCGCTCGGTGATCCATCGCCGGCCGGCTGGGGGTTTGAAACTCAGGCCGCGATCGCCCGCGCCCCGATACTGAAATGCTTCAACCCTCCTTTTTTTCTCGTATACACCTCCCTCTTTCCGTCGATTCCGCTGTTGTTGTTTCTGTTGTTCGGAACTTACGACGTCAGCAGCCACGTGGCGTGGCCGAAGCATCATGGGCTACAGCCCCGGACTCGGTGTTCGAACCCTCCAACAGGAAAATGATTCAGGGTTCGCTGCGAGGCTTTTTGAGCCCCTCGTTTAAGACCCGGGATTGCGGGGCTGCAACGGTCGAAACTATCACCAAGTCGGATTCGAGGAGTGCGTTGCAACAGAAAGGTTCTGGTTTCAGTTGACTGCAGGCATGCCAGCACGCACGTCGCGTGACGCGGACCTCGCGTGTGGAACCGTCTCTCGTCAGTCGGTGTCCTACGTCTCTTAGAGCCTGCTTGCCTCAGCTCGTTTCAGCATCGAAGTTCCCGCGGCGTGCAGGCACGAATTCGTCGGAACCTTCAAAGACTTCAGCCTCGGTGTGTTGTTGAGCGGCGGGTTCAGAAACTCACTTAATTGCCCGCCAAGCTACGAGGAGCAAGTTACCAAGAGAGCGAAGAGAAAGAAACGAACTGGCCCGGCTACTGTCTTTCCGACGCTGACATCGATTCTGGTTCCCAGTGGATGGACGAACGAACGGAGCACGGATGAGTGGGAGAAAGGTAATCAGCAAGAGCAGCTGATTGCCCCAACGATAAACACCAGGAGGAGAGACGTCATCAAAGATCTTTAATCAGTCCCGTTTGCTAGCTAGCCAACCCTGGGAATTGCTGCGCTCTTCAGAGCGCCGGCAACGCGCGAAATTCTAATCAGGGGGCCTCAATCGCTCCCAAGCGACGATCGGACAAACTATCGAACGGACTGATGGGCAAACAGCGTTTATGAGGACTGGCCGCTACAAGCAAGGGTTTGGAAAACACTTCACTGAGTTCGCTCTTCACATCGATAAGTGCTCGAGAGTGGATGCCAGATTGCTGCGACCCTGTGGAATTGAGACTCAGGCAACGGAACAACAGTGGGGTCAGTTCCCCCGAAGGTCGAAATGCACCTAGGGCCGTGTGAGAACAAGAAATATTTTGTTTCCTTATCTCCTTCAAGGCCACCCTGTGGAGCTCGCTCATGCTCCGGCTGATTTGCGCACCAGCCACGGCCCGGAGTATGGCGACTTTCGAGCTGGAAACAGTGATAGCTCGGAAGGCGGTCCCGACGGGAATCTTCCGTACTCAAATGACACTTCCTCGATTATCGAGTTCCCGTGTCGAGATGATGTCTGTCAACGCCGATGCGCGCATTCTGTCCAACGCCTGAGCTCGGACTTGAGAGCGTCGCAGTGCCAGCGATACAAACAAATAGCCAGATGTAGAAAGGAGAGGTGATCGGCCTCGGAGGGCCAATCCAGGAGGAGGAGGGGACGAGTCGCTACATCGTCAGCTAGGTAGCTTCTGCACAAGAATTGCAGGGGCAGAGGCAGTTCATTAATGAATCTCCTGGATCACACCCATAAGACCCGAGGCCAGCAGCGACGTCTGGATAAAAACAACGGGTGTTTCTTCTTGCGCTGTGCTTCGCATTCCGCGTCCACTCGTTGTTATTCTCGTCTGCTGAGAGCGGAATTGTAACAAGCGATAAATAACTGAATTTATCGTCGGGCACCCTTGATATTTTAAAAGCTTCTGCCGCTTTTCTAAACTCCCAGGGTGAGCGGGCAGCAAAAACTTGGCTTTCCATAGGGATGGGAGAGCGCTGATCCTGATATCCTGAATGAGAGACGTGTTCTTGTCCGATGGGCTCGGATCAGAGAGATTTCTTCGCGTCACACATCGCTTCTTTCCTACTTTCGCTCTCCCCCGACGCTTGCACGAGCACAGGAGCGGAGATGGTGCGCCGGTTAACCGGCAGGCAGGCAGGCGACCAACCTGTCACCGGCAGGCCCTGACCTCGTCCCGTCCGCGCCTCTACCGATTGTGAGCTCTGGAACCAAATGAGAGCTGAAGATACGGGGACGGAATGAATTATTCGGCAAGGGAACGAAAACTCTCGATGATATTAACCCACAACATGTACGTTCCTTCGTTTGTTACGGTGCATGGTTATTTCGCCCTACAGTAACATGCACTCAATAGCGGGAACCCAGGATCGTGCGCAGGTGCATGTGTGTCGAAGGCCAGACTTCAAAGGCCATTATGCTATCCCAGTGTTCCTCTATTCATTCGCAAACTCCACTCCAACCAGCTGACTCATCTGTCAGCCTGTCATCAACGGAATTCCCCGCATTTGCAGGAAACTACTGACAGTTTTGGTGGAGGTCTCGGCCGTTGTCTTCTCAGGTTGCAGGACGTTTTTTTTCCAGCAGGCTCCCTCAAGAATCGGTAGTACATATTCCCTTTCCTGAGTCAGGAAAAGGTGTGCGTGCAGCTTCTGCCCATGGCCCGGGCGCAAACCTCGACACCGTCGAGTCGAAAGCTCGGCAATCGCCCCTGACAACTTCCCCTATCGAGGGAATATTTGACTTCCGATTCAGGGCTTGTCGGAGATGGTATGGTCAGGCGTTCCAAAGCCACCAACGGTCATTAACGGTCACTTCCCGGTGCCCTCTCCCACACGGATTCTAACGGGAGAATTCGTTTCTGAACAGATGAACGGTGAACACTGAAACGAATATTGAGACCGCCCGCTGAACTGACCTTTTGCCGGAGTGTAGATGTTCAGGAACAGACAGTCTTCCGACTGGTTGACAAGGTGACGGGAAATTTTCTTGAGGAACTCGACACGAGCAAGCGGCATCTTTTGTGTTGCTTGCGCTGCTGTCTCATTGCTGTCAATGGGGATTTTCTGCGGGCACACGGGTCCGAAGTGATCCGCCTCTCGAACGTCTTCCCAATGAGGGGAATTCATCGGCGGGAGGAACCGCAGCGTGCCGATCGGCGGCGAGACGTAAGGGATCCCTAAGAACACTTCCACAGGCTGTAGCGTGATGCCGAACTTCGATTCCGGTAAGACGACTCTGCCGCGTAATTTCCCGTAATTCGTTTTCACGATCCGCTCACTCGGACGCCAGCCTTGGAACACTGGGTGTGGAGGAGGTGAAGACGCTCCACTGGCGCCGGGGGGTTGCGACGTCCCGGTGACCATCGCAGCTCCGACGAGTACGATGAGTATTTCCAATCTCATGTCGAGAGCCGTTCTGCGGTAGGTTTGGCGTTCTCGGAGGACTAGCACGCTTTCCAACGCCCTATTCCCAGCATCTCAGCTTTGCTGCCAAAAGTCTTGCTGATAACGCTTGAAGCTCACTCTGACAGTCACTTTGCCCAAGCAGGGTCTCGACTCGATGAGGTAAAACAATAATCCTCGGGGATTTTCAACTGTACACGGCACCCAACATGACGAGCAAAAACAACAGCATCCTTGATTAGCACCGGGAACAAACTGCCTAGCCACTGCCGTCTAGCTTTTCTATTCTGTGTCTTTCACAAGCTGCCGATCGGTTGCAGGTGCTAGACGGTGTTCGAACATCGACTTAAAGAGAAACAGTTGTGACAACGGTTGGAACACGCACAGTAGACGCGAGGCACACGTCAGAGCAGGAGGCTGCGAGACGTGCAACCGGCTCGCGGAGCACGATGGAGCACACTGGCCGTGTTCGGGAGCGGGGCATGCGCGCGCTTCGGGAAAGGACGGTCGGGGAAGGACAACATTCTCCACATCCTCCTGAGAGGGTATGTCCTCTACTCCTGAGAAGAGGATGGGAACCGGCTACTAGCGGCAACATCGAGGTTCCCACCTACACATACGCACTCCAAACCTCCGAGACGTGCGACAAGGACGCAACACGACAAATTTAATAATTGTCGGTCCTAGCTGAAGTAAGGAACCGGAGCAGTTGGGATCGCCGAGAGGTGGGAGCTTGGAATCACGCTGAGCGCAGGTGCCCTGGAAGCATTGACGCTCAATTAAAACTTTTCTCTCGTGATAGCTTCCCAAGCCCGTCGCTCTCAAACGATTGAGCGGGGAAGGCGTGCCTGTGAGAAATATTCCTACGAGTCCTGGTTTTCGTGGACTCCCGGAACAATGTTACAAACGAAATCCGAGCAGCAAATGTAACGCACAAATGAAGAAACGCTTTCTCTGAGTGGGAAGAGAACCAGGAACCCTCGAACAACCGGCTACCCTGATACCCCGATACGCAGGCCCTCCAACCTTCCCTCCCCGCGAGTAGGTCTTGGCTCTGACCCAAGAGAACCGAGGTGCGCGAACTCTCCAAGCTTGTTCCTTTTTCCTTTCTTTCGTCTTCCGTTTGTACGTTCGAGATACCGGTGGCGCCACTCTCTGCCGCCCGTATGGGAAGCGAGCGGCGACTTCGCGTTCGCAACTTTTTCACTCAGTTTCCAACCCGTCGTTCGGTTGATGATCTTGATAAACCCTCTCATAAAAGAAATTCGAAAGAAACTCGTCTTGTATTTCGAGTTTGGCCAATTCTGACGGGAAGCTGGAAAGTCTATTCAATCGCTAAAAACTCGCCGTCGTGGTTCGACACTCCAGTTGCTTGTTTTCCATGATGGGGAACGAAGTTAGAGGAACCTAGAAAGAGGTCGAAGTTCGCAGTTGAGCCCCGACAGACAGATCTCGACTGCTCCGATCGTTCCTCTGGTCGCGATCCCGATGGGCCGGCCATTTGCATCCATTGAAGTCGGTAGCGGCAGGGGGAGAACTTGTCTTACTTGGGGTTCATGTCGTCAGTTCGTTTCAGAGGTCCCCGTTCGGTTTATGGCTTCCGATCGATATCCTTCAGCCAGGTTATTTCCGCTGAATCTCAAAACTTCTGGAACGTCAGTCTCTTCCGGTACAGCTGTTCCCCGGCATGGAACGTTCATTTCCCAGCTCCATTCTCTCCTTGAGAAACGCAAGGATGACGGCCGGGCGGGTGTTTCCTGATTTCACGGCGCGACTTTGAGGACACGATGAAGGAGGAGAAGCGGGAGAAGGACACCCAGCTACTTCACCGAGCCGTTGAAAATCTGAATGCCTCTGTGTTGGCTATCCTTCCGATCTTTCTCGCTCGCTCATATTCCTTTCGACTGACGTCCTTCCCATCGTTCGGAAAACGCGATGACTGAAGTGCGCCAGCAGCAACGAGGGCAAAGGCATAAATTTGAATTTTCCGTCGCACCGCCCTGCAGGAGAACGGATGTGTGCCCGGAACAAGCGGCGGTGGCGTCTGCTCCTATTTTTTCCGCTCCTTTATTCCTTTCTCCGTTTTCAAAGATCTCGCTCCTCTCCTTCCGCTCGATTTCAATGGGATATAGAGCTGGCGGCAGACAAACTCCAGCTCGCACCAGGACGAACGAACGAGCGATGGGAGAAACGCACGGGCCAGTGGGCCGACGGACCTCCAAGACACCGCTCAAGTCTGCGTCCCGACCTACCCGCGATATTCGCAAACATCCGGAATAGTTCGATATTCCGTTAACCCGGACCCTTCATCTCGACACGACAGAATCGATTCCAGGGTATATGTTGCAATGGAATGTTGGTCCAGAATTCAGGAGGAGTTCTCCTCATGGATCGACTTCATATAAGCGAGTCAATTTCTGGATCTTAGGACTCAAGATCGACATCAGTCTTCACCAACGAAACCACGTGGGCGGTTCCGAGAGAGAAGTTCCAGCGATGGAGAGACTCCTTGAGAACATCTACCATCAAAACGGATCCAAATTAACGAGGGATCCCGCACAAGAGGCAGAGAGTGGTGGTCAAAAGTTTGATCCGGTGAGTGCACGCCTCCAGAGGTCGACTCGCGTGGGGGAGGACGCGGGCAACAGGGAGAGGAGAACGCGGGAATCAACAGCTGAATGGTTTAAGGTTCGGGAACCATCCTCGATCCTCCCGGGAAGAGCCGAAGTTACTCGGTCCTGGGCGGAGCGGTGAACCGGGCCGAAAAAACGAATACGAGTGGTCCAGAGTGGCAGGACGACCGTAGGCAGGCCCAGGAAAGGAGACGGGCTTGTTGAGGGCTCAAGGCCGCAGTCTCTGGTCACAGCGGCACCGACCGGGAACTCTTAGAACGAGGTTGGAGCAATCTTGAAAGAAATTCGATTCGGTCGGTCGGTCGATCAGTCGGGTGGACGGGCGGACTGTCGGTGAAGTCTGAGTCGTCGGTTGGCTGATCGGATGGCGGCTGATTCTTCGCCGACATGATGGCAGACGAGAGTTATGAAAGTAAACAAAAACATACGAGTCCCATAACCGGGCCAGAGTTGACGAGATTGAAATCACAAAGCTGGAGCAAGAAAAACATCGGCGGACATCTCAATGCGATAAGATGTGTTTGCGGCCGTCCCGTTTGCTTGTTCGGACGCCGGTCTGCTGGATGGCTGGTGACTTGGATGGCTTGTTGTTGCCTCGCTTGAACTTTCCCCTTGCCCCCTTCTGTGATGGGGGATTTGTGGAATCGGGGAGAGATTTCGCCTCACTCGTTCCTGCTAGCGGCCCCGCTTCGATAGTCCTGTGACTTAGCAGAATCTCTGTCCAACGGCGAGCTGGGAGCCGGGAGATTCTTGGAAACTGTGGACTTCACACATCCCAATGCTCAACGATCAGGAATCATTGCGCGGCTTGAGCATCGGGTTCCATGAAAATCAAACGGATGAAGATGCTGAAGAGGGAGTCCGTCCGCGGAATCGCAAGGGAGCTTGCAGCGGAACCATCTCGGAACTTGTGATTCCTGTCAACGGCTATTCACGAAGAATGCCGCCGAACTCGCTTCGGGGAGGATCCTTCGCCACATGGGTGCATCGCGCGCGTTCTGCCTTCTATCGATCGAAGGACTCCCCTCTCAACACTGGGAGAGGAAATCTCGCAAGCACAGCTTAAGGATGGAGAACAAACTCGGGAACAAGGAGCGCTTCAGAAAAATACAGAACACGCAGGAAGGAGGGAATCTCCATGTCCCGATGGCCTTTCTTTGAGAACCTGAATCCCCTGAAGGTGTCGCGAGGAAGAAAAGAATGGCGACGACTGATGAGGGCCGAATCGATAGATTCTCGGTAATCTATTCACTCTCGCATTCGGATCCGGAACAACCCGAAGCTGTTCGAATCCAGCCTGACCATCAGCACGCCCGGGCCCCTACGTTCCTGCGGGCTTTTGCTGGATCCGTTGGGCTCGGTTTTCATGTTCTCCGTGGAATGGGAGCCACACGTGACTCTCGAATACCACTCATGCTCGAGCTGTTGTTGAGCACAATTCGAGGTGGCGGAATTTCCCCTGGAAACGAGAGGAGATTCGGGAGCCCGAGAAGCGGACAGCTCCGAAAAATTAAATTTCTGACCATGCAGGAAACGCTCGCAAAATACCTTTCCAGTCCAAGAAAATTATCAGGGAGAGCTCGACAGGGGGAGACGGAGACGCTGATGGTGTTCTCTTGAGATGGGCTCCGAGTTTCCGGACTATCTCCACGTTTTGCCGACTCGGAATCGATGAAAACTCTCGATGCGAGCAGTGCGCTTGCCTGCAACTCAGCTATCTTTCGGTCGAAGCAGAGAGCAACCGCGGTGCGCTGATGTGGGGAGTCAGGCGCGCAATCGATGATCGTATCGATCCTTAAATAATAATGAACGGATATTTTCATGTGGAAGTCGAACGTAACTCAGGGCATGGAGATACGCAAAGGATCGTTTCGAGAGGAAAGTTCGAGCAGCCCCAATCAGGGAGTCTCTCCCCTGTTTTTAGAAGAGTGTTTGTGGACAACATACAGAGGATCTCGAACAGATGTTAAGCGTATCACTGATAGGTCGTCAGCAACGTCGGACGTCTAGATTCCTCCTACTCTACGGCGCAGATACGAGTTGAGGCTTTTATCTATCAATCCCATCGCCGTTAATGTCCCGCGAAAGTTTCTGTATCGACGAGTTCCTCCGTTGCATGTCGAGACACACATCGAATCCACAACTTTCCATCTGTGAACAGGGAGCATTGCTACATTGAGGCGAAGAGGGTAGAACTCTGATTGGAATACCGTCGGCTGATAACGGGAGCGTTTCGTCGTGTCCGATCACAGAAACTTCCGCATTCGACGGGTTTCATCAGAAGCATATCTCTCGGAATTCCATGAGATCGCTTCCATGCCTTATCGGCAGAGCCGGGGAGGTTGGGTGATGTTTCGAAATTCTCTCATCGATCGCCGAGGATTGATCCTTGCAATGAGGGAATAATTCCGAAGAATCACCCGAACTTCCGGGCTCTAATCATGAGGTCTGCGAGCCTTCACGTCAGCACCATAACAGGATGAAATTTGCTCGCTCCGAGCAAATGGAGCACTCCTCAAGTTCGTCGGAGGCTTCTCGATCCTTCACACCAAAAATCAGTCTCGGTGGGAGCGAGGAATCCCGTCTTGGAGCAACCAGTTAGATTCACGGACTCAACGGACCGATCGCTCAAGCGATCTGATGGACAGATTCCATTTCCGGTATTTTGCGCTCCCCCGTCTGACACGCTAAAGCTCCCTTCTTCAACTCGGAATGCTTCCTCAGGCGGCCTCCTTCTCGACGGCTGTGAGTTCGTCCTTCCTCCCGTTTCCAAGGCAGTCATTGGTTTGTCTGTCTCCCGACAGAACAAACCAGCAGCCACCGCTGTCAAATGACGCGCTGCGGGTATCATTCTCGAGGACACATTGACGTGTCTCGCCTTGCTTTCTGTCAATGTTCCGTCCTCGCCCTTGATCTCGTTGGCGTTGACTCCGCTGTAAAAGTCTTAATAAACAGGTGTCGGTTGCACATGTTGCCCCGTCAGGGCGCAAAAGTGTCAAAATCTCTACAGACATGTGCCCGGAAGAGAGAAACTCACAGGGGTTATCGGCTGTCGGAGAGGCGTGACCTCTTTCCCAGTCGACTCCAGGACTATTCGGAGAAACGCTGAGATCGAGGACAGCTTGTTCTCTGCAGTTGTCGGGTTCTATGATCATCCAAACTCCCTTAATTGTTAGCAGACGGAATTTGGGAACTATCGCATCATACAACTCGTTCATCCAGTTGCGACCCTCCGTCAGCGGATCCAGCGAAGGAGAACTCAGATCTGAATTGTCGAGTTATCGCGGCGTAGGTTGCAGCAGACTTCAGAGGAAATGAACAAGTCGACAGAGTATCGTTGAGGCGCGTTTTGGCAAAAACCATCTTCTGTCCACGCTGGTGGAGGAGATCCGTCGGAAGCCCGAGCCGCAACATCAACAGGCAACATCGGCACTCCGCACGTGACTTCCGGATCGACAAAAATCTTCGGAAACGGTCGCCGGAGAGACTGTCGATGTTCCGCGGGCCTGTCTTTGGGCGACACGGCTCAGTGACTGACTGACGGAAGGACGGACGAACTGACTGCCACCAAGTCCACAAGCTCCGTCACCGACAATGGCGGCGGCAGGCGAGCCGGCAAGCAAACGATGTGCTTTGTGAAAAGATAAAGACGGGGAGAAGCAGCCCATAAGACGGAAGAAGGCCAGCGCTTCCTACACCACCGCAACCACCACAAGCGGCCGCAAGCTAGAGAAGAGTCTGGGAAGGAAGGATAAAAATCTTTACGAGGCCGCCGCTGCCATCGTTGTGCAGAAGGCCAAGTTCTTATTTTTTCTCTCTTCTTTTCTTCTACTTCCCTCAGACCGCGGTGGCGGTTGCCGTCCACTTCACTTTGCATAATGGGTGGCAGAGCCGCGCCGCGCTGACGCATCACATGGCTTGACCAGTCCGGTCCGTCAACAGCAATAGCGAACCTTGCTCGGAGGGCTCCGTGGCGGAGAACGACACTGACAAGCGCGGGTGGGTTTTGGGGGATCATCGTTGACGCTCCTCGGTGCCAAATGATCGGGCGTAATCAAGAGTTGAACGGACGATGCACGGCTTCCCGAGTCGGGCCTCACTCCAAACCGACCGAGGATCTCAGGCCCCGCAAATCCGGACGGGGTAGGTCTCGTGGCGTGGAGAGGATTCCGCGACCGGCTGAACTCCTGAACGCATACGGAACCTATCCAAACTGACTCTTGGAGCTCGAGTTGGAACCTGTCCTGTCCGAAGGAGTTCTGTCTTACATTCAAGGGGCGGAAACTACGACTTCATGACTGTTCGATCAGTGTCAAGCTGATGATGAGCCTCAACAAAACGGCACTGATGCAGTCGATTCTATTGATAGTAGGCTGGACGTCGAGGCGAAACCAGGTTATTTATAGTCGCGAGCTCGGGATGAGCAAGAAGATCGAGCGAGAGCGGGGAATTCGGGAGTCTGGGACCCCATCGAACAAGGCGGCTTGTACCGTCTCGTCGAATCTCGACGACAGCGGTGCGCCGTGGAGTTTCCGCTCGCAGAGACTACTTGCCGAAGGGAGCATCCGATTCCGTTTTGTGCTCTAGCTTCTCTAGACGCAGAACTTCAAGATGAGTACCTATTCTCTTTGTTTTTCGGGACGATCCAGAGTAGAAAAATTGCGGATGGAGAATTCTGTTTGGAGCATTCTTCACTACGGACAATAGCTCCCAAACGGAATTCCGGAGTCGCTCTCTCCCGAAGTGAGCACTGTCTGCGCGCTCAGGGACGGACTCCGGAGGAAGATTGCGCTCGAGGAACGAAATTCGAGAAATCGAGAGGTGCACTGTCTTATCAGCTCGGCGATAACAAAAATGCAGCTCAAGGGTTCCCCATCATCTACTCGAAGGTCTCGACTGAAACAAGTGGAACCCCTCTCCGGATTCTCGGATCGTTCAACAATCTCATCCGGAAGCGAGAACACTTTTCCATCCTATCGCCTCGCCACGATCGTCGTGTGGCGGGCCAGTCACCGGTTCAAGGAGGACTCTACGATGCTTTCCCATTCCTCTCAGGAGTAGTGAGAGCTTGGTTTGTCTAACCTCAGGGTGGATAACGGTAGATGGATCCGATATCGATCCCGTCCATGTCCCTTCGTAGCTTCTAGTTATTTCCCTCCAAGAGTCTCTCCTCGGAAAAGATCGAGCCACAAAAACTGCGAGTTCCTGGTGTCGTTCTGAAAGCCGCAGCTGACTAACTAGCTGCAGCTTCTAATAGCAGGAAATTGGGTTATGAGGAAGTGATTCTCTTCGGAATCTCGGATCTGGCTTTGTTCCGCTGTCTCGGATATTGCAAAACGAAGCCAGAACCATCTCAATGAAGAGTTAGTTTTACACTCGGTCGGCAAAAGCCTTGCTCATCAAGGCGTCGAGCACGAGAGGATCCAAATCGAAACTTTTCGAGGAGTCACCATTATTGCGCTACCTCAAAATCTCCTCTCCCATTTCCTTCCGAGCTGTCCAACATCGCCCCTCCATTTCTCCGTCAGTGCAACGCATATGACTAGATATCGGAGGGAATGGCGTGATCGTTCTGTCAGCTCTCTTCCAGCCAACAAAATTACGCGCTCGTTCACCGTCTGTGGCAAGTCGTGGCACCGTGCTCGGGTGTTGACAACCGCGCCTTTGGCATCTTGGAAACAGAGGAAGGACTTTATTGTATTTGTGCAAGATCGGTTAGCTGCTTCCTTGGTCGGTTGTTGTTGGTCGACGCTTGCTTGGCTCGCTGCCTAAATGGGTGGCCTGTCCGCCTGCTCTATACGCAAGCTATCCAGCTTTCCCCCTCCATCAGCCCCGTCCCACCGACTCCTACCTGGCCGGCTGGGGTTTGTCACTGTATGCACAAGAGGCACATCCGGGAACACGACCTTGTGAGAGAAGACTATGTACATAGAGATACAATCGTTAGATGACTTGATGCCGCCGCGGCTCCCGTTCCAACGCTAGTAGCGTCCCTGTTGCAGAACAAGCGATCGCCGAGGCGTCCGACCGCTGCAATTGGAGAGGATCAGGGGACGACAACCTTGGGATGTGAGTTACTGTGTACGAAAAATCTGTCCGTAATTCTTCGTCGCTGTAGGAGGAGAAGGCCGGATTTCGACCACTGGGCGCCTCTAGATAGCGAGAACGGCGCCCAGTAGGCTTCGCTGATGCCGCTGCGATGATGGCAGCGGAGCGACGACGATGCTGATAACGATGGTTGAGGAGAACGAACGGGACGAGGAACAGGAAATGTCTGATGGAAAAAGGGCAATTACAACAAAGCACGATCCTTATGTCTCAGCGAGAGAATAATGCTATCGAAAAAACGTGCAGGCAGGCCAGCCTGCGGATGAATGATCCGCGCTCGCTGATGTTGCTCCTAGTGGCTGCATTGCCGCGGGCAGCCGGCGGGCAGGATCTGCAATATGAAACGAAACAGATCAGACATATCTATCATCTTACTTCGAACAACTACCGCAACCGCTGCCACAGCGAGCACCTCGAGCATCGAACATCGAGAAGTACGGGAAGCGAGCTCGACCACGTGCTGTATTAGTGGGAAGCGGGCGAGGCGGGAGAGAGGCTTCTTCCTCGATTGGGACGTTCCGGCGTTTGATAATATGCATGCAGCACACAATGCGGCTCCGTGATCTATTCGTATCACTTGCGATGACTCCAGGGTGTCTTCTCGCGCCGAGCCTCAGACAAGCAAGGGAGTATGGCAAATGCTCATCCGTCTGGGTGCGTGCGGACAGATTGTACATCAGTTTTTCTTGAACGTGTCCAGCTCTCCTCCTGAGGACACTCGATTGGCCTCACTGGCCTGTGGTGCGGATATTAGTCACCCCGGGTCGCTCGGGCCCTGAGACCAAACACTTCAGAGATTGAGATCGAACACTGCCTCCAGCACGGGCTGGAAGAGCATCAAAACCGAAGAACCCATGGAGAATGTCATACCCTGAATCATGTTTCGCGCTTTGGAGGCCATTTGGAGCAGTCGGCCGTCTTGGTGGGCTCACATCAAACATCGGAATACGTGTTTTTTTTTATCTCAGCTGCGTGTGGATGAGAATCGATGTGGATCCGCGATCCCGTATGCAAGCGAGACTAATTTTGGGGAAAGTACACTGTGCAACATGATCGGGAACGGCTGCTTGTTTGTGTGTTCACAGCGCACCAGTCCTCCAAGCTAACATAATTTGCAGCGGAGGAGAGCATGGCGCGCGCTAATCCCGGATGCGCGACAGAAATTATATTACTGGCGGGTGCCATTGCTTTCCGATAATTTCCGCAAGGTTTCGCAGCTCTAGGTGCTGTTCGGGCATGACCTCAGCATGTGGCTCGATTCTGATCAGCCACAATACATGTTCATATTTGGGGTTTGAGAGCCTAACAACGACTCAGTTTGGAATGTGCTCGCTTCGCTCTCCTGTCGTGGTCCCGGGAAGCTGCTGGCTCGCCGGGACCTGACTTCTAGCGACCTTTTCCGTTTGACGCGCCGCCATGGGATCGTCGTTCTCTCCCCACTGCGGAGAGCAGTGCCAGTCCCAGCTTCCTTTTCGCCACCACGACCAGGTATACGTATTCTGCCCTGTGTCGTACCCAGGGAGGGGGGAGCAAGGGGCCCATAGACCCCCAAAAAGTCTGCGATGATACGGTGAAGGGAGGTTTGAATTCTACTCTGATGGACGGAATTGTTCCGCTAAAATTCTAAGTAATGAGGAGAATCTTCAACCGGAGCTACTTGGCCGGGGAAATCAGGAACATTTTCTGTCCCTGAAATTGAGAATCTGACTGAGTTTTTGTCGCATTGCGGTCCCGCAGTGACGTAACCGTTTTGATTGCAATGTTAGATTCAACGAGCCGTGTATGGATGGCCTGGGGGGCGAAGAATACGTCAGAACCCTCAGAAGCTACCCCGTCGCTGCGGGGCTTGGGCATCGGGGCAAACCTGACGAGCTCTATGAAGCTCTTCGTCAGAGCTGGATAAGCCTTCGGAAACCTGAGCGATCACGATTTTCCCACGGTTCTGGCGAATTCCCCCTACGTCGGAGGGGTTCTCTCCCGAAGTTCTGGGAATGAGCGCTCATCAAGACCGACACGAGCACTCGATAGCAACTCGAGAGGAGTAAAAAAATTGACAGGGCATCCTTGAAGTGAGAATCACCACGAGATCGAGGCGACGGCGGCGTACGACTTCCGTGGCCAAGATTAATTCTCTTCCCGCAACAGCGATTGCAAGGCTCATCCCGCCGCCTCGCGATGCAGACTGCGCCGTCGTCAGCCGGAGACAGGGTGATAATTCCCGCGCAACCACGGGAACTACCCGCTCGAGGTTCTCGCACTTCCCGGTAAGCGTCAACCCGAATATCAGACCGAGAGGCCAATAGGCCGAGAAGTCAGCTCCAACGTACCATGGAACCCACACGAACGAGCGTCTTAATCTCTTAGTTAGTGAATATGCTGCGGAAACCGCCGGAACCTGAGCTCGGGCCGGAATGGGCAATCGACGGATCAGCGCGAACGGAAGGGAAATCCGCTGCCGGAACTCTCTGTGAAGACTAGTCTCTTCATCCGGCAATTGGCTTTGTGTCACGTTTCCACCACTTTCAGGCTCGCAACATTTGCTTATCGGCTCAGTGAAATCCTCGAGGGCAATCGTCTTGCAGCGATCGTCAAGTGTGCGTGGCACTTGGCTGACGGCGAGCTAGCGCCCGGCAAAGAACACACGCTCCCTCGGTCAAGATCAGGAAACAACAGGTCTGCGTTGGAAGGCGCAAGCTGACCGTCGCGTGCCTCGGGAGCAGAGCTGCACCTAATTTATTCCGCGGTCATATATCTCTGTAAATGACTGTTAGAATGCAAATGTATACGATGAGATTTTCGACGATGAAGAAAAACTCCTCAGCCATTTGATACAAGCGACACGAGGGCCAAGACAAGCCTGAATGGCTGGCGGGCACGGGGTGCGTCGCCACGGGGTGAACCGCGGGAACTTGAAATGAATATGTGGCGACAGGAAAGAGAGAACATCGGTAAAGACGGATCAGTCGGGTGGGCCTTTTCGCGAAACCGGCTCCAAGCTGCCATGACACGTACACGACTTCATCGCGGTGTCATCGTCGTATACTCGGAAATACGTTTCTGGTAGCTACGTTTCAGGTCCGCCGCGAATGCCAGAAACCCACTCAGAGCAAACCGGACCGAGCTGCGCTCATTCAGTTGAAGATCACGCTCCGAGGCGTGCGCGATTCCAAGTGGATATTTGAGGAGAGCTAACATCTTGAAGCGATCGAGGCGAGGCCGTCTTCGGAGCGGATTCAGGTCTCAGGTTCCTGTACTCTTCGTCCTGTGAAGACGTTCCAAAGCGAAAAAGGAAAACTGTTTCGCCTCGCCCTGCACTCCGGATTGGTCTCGGACGCTTATCGATGAAGAGCACGGTCTCATCCCCGACCCGAGCCGAAGCATTTCGTTCGGAACTCGAATTTTCTCCCGACTCCGGCGACGGTTGGTCCGGAGACGCGAGTTCTGACCGTCATCTGGAAGGGTCGCTGACCGAGCGGGAGGGGCGTATTTTCCGGGAAAAACGAATGATTTCAGTTGTGATCGGAACTGCTGAAGAAAAGATGTGAGAGGAAGTGCCCTTATTCCCCTGCTGCTGTCCGACTGCCGAGGCGGAGAGGAAAGGGCTGAGACCGCCATCCGGGGTGTGAGTGGAGTTGATGAACCACTTAGTTGCAAAGTTTGCTTCTTCCACTTCACTGCCTAAGCCCCGTGTCCCAAAGAGGGCCAGTCCGCTTGCCTCTTCCGTAACCGCCGCTACCGACCCCACCTTCTCGTGATCACTCCATCACACCATGACCGCACCCTGTTCCGGTGAGGAAGACGATTTCTCCTCTTGAACTTTTTCCGCTCATACTGACAACAGAGTCGGGAAGAAAACCCCGTTGAGGAATCCTTCGACCGCGTTGGTGTCGATTGTCGAGTTCAACTGTTTTTCAGTCAAGAATCAACTGATGTTCGCCTAAGACGCGTGGACTTTCCACTCTCGATCGGCCAAATGCGCCTGGAATTTCATGAAATCGTCGATTCCCTTTTCGACTGACTCGCAGTCGCCGAGTCATACGGTTCTAGGCGATCCCGCGCATCGAACGTGAAGAAGAAATGCAGAGCAAGGAGGCACGGTTGCTCCGAGAAGAAGGGAAGCTCCCAACATGCTTCATTCCGTGTCGATTCTGCTGAAGCGGAAGCTCAGTACCCGAGGGAAGCGCTCTGGCTCGTGAACAGAGTTGCGGCTTCGACGCTCTCGAGTTCATTCCGCGAGTCGAACTCGTTGATTCCGTCCCATTTCCTAGATGCGATCGGCGAAACAGGAGGGGAGAGCTAGCGTGACGGAGAAACAACACAATTTTCCGTGTCGTCTGTGCGGATCAAAAGCTCTGCAGGTGGCATCAGCACCAGCGGCGGTGTTGGTGGTCGTTGCTGCCGCAGCCGTATTAGCAGGTGGCCTCGGGTGCCCAGCGGGTGACATGTACTACACGAAAAGCTATTATCCTCAGATCTCCATGCGATCCGGAATCAATAAGGACATACGTTGGAGGAGCGCCTAGCGGCCCGCCCGCCCGCCCGACCGACTAGGGAGACCCAGGAGCACAGCGAGCCGTTTAAGGCCAGATACCCCGAGCGCTCGGTAGTCAAACAATGGCTCCCGAGCAAGCGCCGGACGGGAGTCATTTCGCAAGGTACGACAGTGCTTTGGAGCGGCGGAATCCAGGGCACCGGAATGGATTTCCAATGAACCGAAGTGCTGAGAGAGCGACCGTCAGGTTGCGATCCCCACCCTTTCCTCTCGAGCACTAGAACCATTTTTGATCACCTGACGTGGTTCGCTGGAAGTTAATTCAGCCTCGCAAAGCAAACTTCTTGTCGAGCTTCGAAGCGTTCGTTGGTCGGGTTTCATCCGACCTGGAATGAAGAATGGAAGGTCCTCTCTGATTCGATGACCATCCACCGGGAATGGACAGAGTTTGGTGAATGTTTTCACGCTGAAGTTCGGGAGCGCTGTTATGTGGGCGCAGACGTCTTCATCCGTCATGTTCGCGACACACAGAAGAGCGGTCTGATTCCGTTCCCGTGAATGGAATTGTTCTGAGAGAGAAATGCTACTGGAATATTGAACAGTGTTCGAGACATGAACCTCCTGGACAGTGTTCGGAAAGCTGTAATAGTTCACAACAAATCAGAATGTTGGCAGGTCCAGTGCGAAAACTGTCGTTTTGGGATTCGAAGGCGAGGATTCTGATCGAGGAGTCCGAATGAAGACTCGGCCCACATGAGAGCTTGATGAAAACGACAGTGGATCAAACGAGAAGAATCTTTTAGTAATGGCGACGAGAAGATACTCGGAGGAGTGGGAATCGTCCACCGTAAACTTCCAACCAGCGGAGCTCGACTCTGCCTCCGCTTGTCGGGGAAACCAACCGTGCGACACGGGAACATTTTTGCCGAAGTTCGGCGGCACGCATCTTGAAACGGTTTGAGGAGTGCTCGCAATCGCTTCGTTTCCCCTGAAAGCCGATGGATCAATATTGAGACGTATGAGAGCGGTAATCCTCCCTCATGTTGGGAGTCCTTCGACAGTAACGAAGTGGACTCGAATATCTGTGTGCGGGCAGATCGTTGGGGTCGACGGAGCTCCATCGATCGAGAAGGTGATTGAGGGGGCGAATTCCGCTGGAGAATTCCCGTGGTCTCTCAGTCCCCAATAGACTTCTACAAGGACGACAATGACGCGAGCAGGCTCTCTGAACCCACGGCGGGAATGGCTGCTCATCGGCACCGGCGGTTTCTCCATTGCGACAGAATGTTAACCTCAGAGTGCGGAATGCCATGAAGGCTCCATGGAGGAGAGCTCCTCAACCGGGACCACGGGGCCGCCCGAGGAATTTACAGCTGCACCGTTTGATACTGTACAGCCGCCTGTGGTACACGCACAGCTCCCGCCCCACAGCCGGAGTGGGAAATGCGTAAACGCTCAAGAGCTTCACTCAGAGGGGAAGCAAGGAAGAGGAGATGCTGGGGAGAGGGGGGGGAGGGACATTCGTCGCGACCCGCTCATCCATCGACTCAAACAGAGTGTGACTCAACTCGAGCCACGATACCTCCGAACCCTCTTTCACCTCGACAGGATCTTCGAGTTCTATCTAAGGTTGACAAAGCTCGTTCGGAAACATACCGAGTTTCCGAATAAGTTCTCGACGATCATGCCGACGTCGGCCGCGCAGGCTCTATCGGAACAATGCTGAAACTCGGAGCTGGTGTTACCAGGAAACATGTTCTCGGATAACGATGTTTTCGAAACCCGGAGAGCTCAGTTCCTCGGGGAGCTCGAGGGATTCTCCAAGAAGATATGCGAGTTATGTCAGGAGGAGGAGGAGGAGAATTGTGATGATGTTCCCACTTTTGCTCCTGCCGCCGTTGTCGTGTTGATGATGTTGATGGTGCCCGCCGCGGTAGGAGAGACGGTGGCTTGACACCTGAATTGGTGTGTGCTCCTGTCGGGAGATACCTCCCGCCCGTCTATGTTTCTCTCGCGTGCTGCGGCGAAGGAGCCGTCCGGAGCTTGGCGGAGTCGAGACACACGCATCGATCTGTCTCTCTTGACATTTGACGTTGTGCTTTCGTTGTCTCGAGGAGCGTGCGCTCGTCGTTCTCCTGTCTCGACGTCATCCCCTCCTTCCTCCCGTCGGGTTCCTTGCGCTGGCCGGCTCATGATAAGGAAATGTTCAGGAGCGAGAACTGTTCGACGAGAACGAAGATTCGCCCCCAAGAGTGAAGCCTTCGTTTGCTTCGATAAAAAGTAGGGAAAGATCGAGCGGATGGAAAGAACAAACGAAGCAGCCGGGGAGGTCTATCAACGAGTTTCGAGGATTTACTCGCTCCTGGCAACAGGATAACATGAACACCATGTGTATTCTGGGCTTCGGACCCTACGATCGGTCGATGCGTCGGTCTGATGTCACGATCCAGAGAGCCATAATGGCCTTGGAGCTAACAAGTGCGTCTTTGCCACAAAATGCCTATATTCGTCAATCACAGCTAGCCGAGTCGAATCTTTCACGGAGGTTTCGGCTTGAAACCAACCAGTATCATCACTAGGAAACGTTAAGAGCCCATCATTAACGGAAGGTTTTCGACCACAGGGGTCTTTGACAAGTAAATCGATGACACAGCTCCCCGAACTCCCAGCCCGATACGCGGCTTGGTCAAGGTAGTCGATGCACAGGATGTGTACTTCAGCCTGGAACGTTTTGGTGGCCTCCATGTTTCAAGCTAGATTCCTTCCAATTTTCGAGTCCTCTGGTCGAAGAGGCGCATCCTTTCCATTTCCAATTCCAACAACCAGATCAGAATCGAGTCAACTAGCGCTCGAAAACGGACTGCCCAAGAAATCGCCGATTACCGATTGAACAGGAAGACTCCTCTTGATCCCACTAGAAAATCGGTTGCCTATTGTAGGAAGCGTATCCGATACAAGAAACATCGGAATTCATCCCCCCCCCCCCCCCCCCCGACACCTTCCCATGAACAACCGCCCTAGAACCTTCGGGAAAGCCGTTTCCGTAAAACTCACCGATGGCAAAAGTTTCCTGTGTTGAGTTCCACTCACTGATGATGAAGTACCCGGGTCGTACCGACAGTTTTTGTTCCACCTCAAAAGTCATCTAGCGCTCATCTCATGTTCCGGCCTGGAAACGCATCGCGAATAACAGCTCGGAAGAGTCGCGAGAGATCAAAGTTTTTCATTCGAACCAGACGCCGTTCGCCGCGATGACTTCCGCCAATCTGCTGCGGAAGCTGCGACAGGCTCTTTCAAATTTTCTCTGGGAGTTGTGGCAAACGTTTCCCTCTGCTCTTCCTCGTTCCTGTGCGCTCGCTTGTTCGACTTCATCACGATGTCGTTGTAAACGTGGAAATCCAGAGTATTCAGATCCGGGCTGTTCGGAGGTCAGAGATCCTCATCTCGAGAGAATTTTCGGATCGACCGGCTGATGCAGATTAACGGAAAGTTTGGCTAAAACTGAGAGACTTCTGCCTACTGTGGGTTTCTGACAGGCGGTTTTCCACGGGAGGGTTGTGGAAAACCTGAATTCAGAGGACTCTCGTACCGCCCTTTCTCTGATTCGCAACCAATTTCAGCTCTTAAAATCCGAAGGTCCGAATCGGGGATTTTCTGATCAGTTTTTCTGGAGACGATGAATAAAATTAATGAAAACTCGAACAGAACTCGGTCCAGAGTTATGTATTCGGTCTCGGAATGCCCCGCCCTCCGTTCGAAAGACACCGAAGTCGGTTTTCAGGCCACAATCCTGCTTCTCCGAGTACATCCCCTTTCCATGATTAGAGAACAACGACGTCACAGATCGCGTCGCGGATCGTGCCGCAAATGGTACTGGAGGTGGTTGCGCCGGCCGGCCATTAATTAATGATCTCTTCGGTTCGTCATCCATGCGTCAATCAGCCATCGATTCACTCGAGCAGTTCGCCTAGTTTTCAACGCCCACAATGCTTCAGACAGGATGCGTTGCTCAATGCTTGATGTCTGCACGGCGCGGCGCATTTCCGACTCCGTTTCCGGCGACAGTCTCCTCTCGGTTTGTGGCGGGCCGTCGACAACGAGCGAACCCGATCAACCAACCCACGCACTCACCCAACAAACGATGAAGCAACCAACGGGAGTTGGAGTGGTTGACGGGAGGGGAGATGGTGATCATCAAATGTATCGACTTTTTGATTAGCGGCGTCAGGAGGAAGGGCTCTCGCGTTTTATCTTCTCCTCTGTCATTTATCTCACCGAGTCTTTCTTCTCTCGTGTCTTCCGACCCCCCTGCGGATCGGCCTCTCCTCCCTCCATCTCAGTCGCTTCCCCGTTTCCGCTGAAAGAGACATCTTCCAGCTAATTATCGGTATTTCCCCGCCCTCGTCGTGCATGCGCCCGGCATTCCCCGTGCGACGTCGCGAGTGGTGCCTCCGTTAACGGCCTTGTTTCGTCGCCACATCTCCTCTTGCGTTTCTCCGCCGTCTTGTTCCTCTCCTGATCACGAGAGTTTCCAAGATGCTCCCAACTCGAAACGAAACGCTTATGTGAACGATATCTGAACAATCCCGACCTTCGATCTCTCGGGAAGGCGGCTCCGTTCCGATCACATTTGATCAGAGCCCCCCTCCGCTCAGGGATTCCGAGTTCAGAGCTGGATGTTTGGATTGCTCCCATCATTTCGAGGTGATAACTGTCAGATGAATCAGGAGTGACAAGTGATAAGGAACGCACGTGTCCGCGGCACCGCCAGATTGATTCCTGGAGAGGCGCCCTCGGATTCATCGAGTTTCCCTTTCATTTGACCTCCGATAGCGGATCGGGAACGAGCACCGTGTGCTGCGAGCATTCTATTGGGCCACGTATGGGCGGAGGGGAAACCGACCATATGCCGATGGCCACGCAGCGTGACGACGCATGCGTCCCTTTAAGCCAGAACGGTTTCAACGACCACGATGGCCAGATGCTGCTTGCCAGGCTGTCAGCTCGCTCCGCTGATGAGGACGACTACGTCGACGACCACAACCGCTGGACGGCTTTGAGTGATGGACGAGGTCGAAGACGAAAACTACGACGACAAGGAGAGCACGAAGAAGCGCAGGAGAGGTAACACAAGGCATGATGGGACACTACGTTTCCTGAGGTATCGTCTGTGAGTTTCGTGCCGCGTGGCAAGAGTTTCGATGCCGGGAGGTTTCTGAATCCCTTGTCTCACTGAACACTTTGGAAATATTTCTTGCCTCCGCTGTCCACTCCACTGCTGGCTCGCTCCTTCGGAGGCACCCCAGCTGGAGAACGTTGCAGACCCCAGAAGCGAAGGAGAGGAAACACAGATCCTCAGGGTTTTGCTTTTATGGTTCCCAGCCGAATTCTAAACGCAGACAACGGACCGAATCTTACAAAATGTGAGGGAACCTCCGGATCGTTGTGGGAGTCAAGGAATCGAGCCGACTGGGATTGTTCTCCGGACCGACCAGTGCGTTCGCCGCTCTTGAGATTTCTTTTGAAGCCCCTTGTTCAGTGTGTCATTGTCTGGCATTTCCGCTCTACATAGAGAGCACGCCGTGTTAGATGGTTATGCACAAAGTAATTAACGATCCATCTCTGGCACCAGTCGATTTTACCACACTCTGGTCTTGCCGAGATTGATGATCCTCTATTTTTTCCCGCTCTCCATCTCTCACTTGAGCCTCGCACGGTCGCGCATCACTCGTCCGACTTCTATGTTTCGGACTCTCGCGGGTCCGACTCCGGCCTGTCCCTTGTCCTCACTCGACGGATAGCGGAGCATCTACCTCGACGATATGGGCTCGTGAAGGTTTCGAGCCTGATATCCCTAGCCCACATAAAGTGTGACCGGTGGTGTCTTGGGAAATAAGCATCCGACGTACCGGGGATCAGAAAACCAACCGTATCTGCGCGGCAAACGTCCTTGAAACGTGCCGTTCTATGATCGAGTCATTTCGGGAGGGATGCGCGAGCTGGGGTTGCCCTCTGAAAAACCTTCGAAGCGTCAGCGATCCTCGATAAGGTAAGGAATGTAGTGACAACAAAAGCTTCGTTCTTCCCTCTTCGCAGGCTTCTGTGCACAGGGGCGAACCCAGCTTTTTTTGGGGGGGGGCAAGGATGTGATGACGATGATGATCATCATCATCATCATCATCGTCGTCGCGAGTTCTCCATGACGCAATCAACATGGTTTTCAAGCCTGGGAAGATTTTCCTGATAACAAAGAATCTTCGCGGAACAATTCCGTCCATCGAGGTGGTATTTAGTCCACCCTTCCCAATATTATCGAAGAGTTTTGGGGGAGCCATGGCCCCCTAGGCCCCCCCTGGGTACGTCGCTGTCTGCGAAGCCCAATGAAAAACATTTCCTCGATTTCCACGTTTCACCCGTGAAGTCTCAATCTGTGCTCTGGTATCCTGTTTCCTTCGAGATTATTTCTGTCCCGTATCTGGGTTCCCCTATTATGCGCTTCAACTGTCAACTGGATCCAGCAATGCTCATCACAGGCTCGAACGAGTACGAAACAACCTCAAAACGAAGACAGGAACTGCGATTATCAAGTTCGATGACCTCTCCGCCAAACGGTGTCAGTGATGAGTGAAACGGAGCGATATTCGGGCATATAAACTTTTAAGGAAGGGTTTCTAGAGTCGGGCATATGAATCCGGTCCTCTCGTTTCCGACGAATCTTGTCGTGACCAGTCCTCCTCTCCCTCTCGAGCCCGTTATTCAACGCAAGTTCTCTCCGGCTTGAGTCACGTTTTAAGTTATTGGGATTGCTGGAATATTCGGAAACCCTGAGAGCTACGATCAGATTTGGAGGTGAACTCCCACGGCTGAACGTTGTCGTCGATAGAGGTTCCCGAGACCGACGACCCACGCCAAAGATGCCTTGACATTTCCGACTATAATCTCTGTCGGATCCAGGGCAGACGGTGACCTTCCCGTGAGGTGGAAGAAGTTGCCATCACATCAACGCCAGGAGAAAGCTAATATCGGACTGGATACTAGCCGAGCTCAGACCTTGAGATTCCCTAGTTATGGAGGACTGAGAAGGTCCAACTATTCCTCCAAGAGGGGGATCGTTATAATACCCAGTGCGGTACCTGTCGGAAAACGTGCGCCGCTCGTGCGGACGAGCGGCGCACGTTTGAGCAGTCGTCGCCGGAATCCATAACAGAAACAAGGTTTTCAAGAGTTTTCAAGTGACCTGAACACTTGAGGATTTTTCGGATATTCGTCCGCTCTCCTCATTGATTCCGAGGTTTGGAGGGTAGGCGTCCCCAGCAAGGGAAAGGGAATTGTAGGGAAACTGTTTCACGATTGCTCAATGTTGTGATGCGGCATCGTACACTTCCGTTTTCTATTGTTTCCCGATCTTTCCCTCGAGTCCCGTTGAGTACGCCGCGCAAGGAAGAACTTTGGAATACGTGCCGAGTTTGTTCTTGTCCGGAAAATTTTGATGTCCAGTCGCCTGGTAACAGAATAACGAGCTCGAGATAATGAAATGACAGAGTGTGACAGAAGCTCTAAGGAGAACCTTTAATTAAATCGTACAGATTCGCGCGCTACTCAAGCTCCTCTCGCCGGGGTGCACTCGGCTGCGGTTCGAGAGAATTCAAGCTTCCCGCATTTGACCTTGTGTTCATGATTCGAGCGTGTCAGCGAACTGTCGGGCAGGTAGATGCGGGACGGAGGAGGGGATGAGCAGCTCACAGTAAGACCACCGTGACTCGGCGCTCATCTCGACGAAAGTTTGGGCGGAAACTTGCCCGTCTGCGTGTGCCCTTGTTCAGCCGCGGCCTCGGCTGCCTGTCTGCATGCGAGCCTCGAGTTGGTGTGAGCGCAACTGTCAAGAGCTTCACTCTCGCTACAGTCGTCAGCAACCACGGCTCTGGACTCGGGAAACCCTTGCCAAGTTCCACAAGTTTCCAAGGAAGCCGGACGACCCGGATCAGGGCTCACCACAACACGGAACAAACGGAATGTTGTTACAGAGAAGTAGCAAAACCCCACAAGTGGATATGGCCTTAGTGCCTGCCGGAAAGCTCCGCCCTCTGTAGATTCAGGACTCTATTGTGGTGAGTATTGCCTCCTATCAACACAAACGCTCGGTGAAGGCTTTGGAGGAAAGAGAGATCCGAAACCACATGCAGACCCTGCTGTCTGGGCTTCTAATTAGGGAACGTCCTGTTCTCGAGGAGCATCAGTGACATGCTGGGAGATCCTCCATTGTGAGTCGTCTGAGAGAGTACACGTCGAGCGACGATGTGAGGAACACGAATCTGGCTCCACGGCTCGAGCTGCTCCGTCAGAAGATGGAGAATCAGCTTTGGCTGGCACAGTCTGAGATCAGCAAGACATATACGAACATTACAGACGGGTCAGTTGACCGAGCGAAGGGGAGTCGATTCGGATGGGACGAAATCGCACGACTCGAACGGACGAGTGGATGAGTCTGAACTGCGAAGAGTAACACTGATTTGTTAACGAAGATTCTGAGCAAACAAAATCTCATGCACGAGACTACCGTACACCCAGAACTGTCATTCTGATTTCCAAGAATAATTTCCCCGTCGTCGACTGACATGAAATCGGAACGAAGGAATAAGACGAGCAAGCGCCGCACTTCCTGCAAGTGAATTTCCGAGAGAACGAAATCGAGGGGAATCCGGGTCTGACGTCTTGCACAATCGCTTATCCCCATAATTCCCCCTGGAAGGGGATTCTCCCGCAAGCGATGGTGACTGAGTCCAGAAAAGGTGGATTGTTCCTTATCGGACCCATGGCTACAGACTCCGAACAGAAAGTCATGCCCTCACACAATAAGCTCGACGGATGCTCTGCCAACCGCGTGACTCGGCAGGCGTTGCGAAATTCCTATTTGTCGAAAATTCCGCAATCAGGAAACTCGGACATAGTTCTGTTGTGGAACGCTTCGCATGCAGCAAAGTCAATGCCTGCTTCTCGCCCTCCGGCCGCTCGAGAAGCTTGTCGCAGATACTCCCCTCGTGAAGAGAAGCACAAATATCTGAGTGTAACGAAAACGCGTGATAGCAGCCAATGTCGTCGGAAATATTCCCATTTGCAAACGAGCGGCACGATGAACTATGACATCGGACGGCTCCTGTTCCTGGCCGAGTCCTCGTGATCCGGTTTGTAAACTGTTTCCCGGCGCTGCTCCCGTACACTTCTAGTGGAGAACACGGTGGGTAATTTTAGCTCTATGAGTGTGAGTGCGAGCTGACCCTGGCAGAACTTTTTTCTGTCCAGTTCCTCACTATTGGAGCTTCATTCCTCGGCAGCTCAACGAACATGAGTGTGAGGAAGTGCCATATTCTGCTAAGCGAATGCTGGTGAAGCCATCCGAGCTCCGCTCACTTGAACGGGAATTCTGCGAATGGCTGCGAGAATGGCGTCCAGTGGGTGTCGACTGATCCAGACTTTTACACTTGCTAACTTTTGTTTTCCGGCTGAACCTCTCAGCCAGCCCTCAGAAGTGTCCCGGAATCACCTTTCGGTATTGCTTCAGTGACACTCCCTATCGCCTCGCAAATCCCATTGCGGGCGGTGGGCATGGGTCTTAAGATGGTTCAGATTTAATTCTGATATAAATTAAATCCTCTTTTTCTATATATATAAAAATCCAGGGTCTGTTTGTTTGTTTGTTTGTTTGTTTGTTTGTCCTCAATAGGCTCCTCCGGTATTGATCGGATCGACTTGGAACAAACTGCATAATGTAGCGCGGCTCTCCGGGAAGGACATAGGCTCTGGAGGGGTGATTCTGGGAGCGATCTGGCCATTACTCTCCTACTCTGGAGGGGTGATTCCGGTATCAATCTGGCCATTACTTTCCAACTCTGGAGGGGTGATTCCGAGGCCAATCTGGCCATTACTTTCCAACTCTGGAGGGGTGATTCCGAGACCAATCTGGCCATTACTTTCCAACTCTGGGGGAGGGGTGATTCCGGTACCAATCTGGCCATTACTTTCCAACTCTGGAGGGGTGATTCCGAGGCCAATCTGGCCATTACTTCCCAACTCTGGAGGGGTGATTCTGGGAGCGATCTGGCCATTACTCTCCTACTCTGGAGGGGTGATTCCGAGGCCAATCTGGCCATTACTTCCCAACTCTGGAGGGGTGATTCTGGGAGCGATCTGGCCATTACTCTCCTACTCTGGAGGGGTGATTCCGGTATCAATCTGGCCATTACTTTCCAACTCTGGAGGGGTGATTCCGAGGCCAATCTGGCCATTACTTTCCAACTCTGGAGGGGTGATTCCGAGACCAATCTGGCCATTACTTTCCAACTCTGGGGGGGGGGGGTGATTCCGGTACCAATCTGGCCATTACTTTCCAACTCTGGAGGGGTGATTCCGAGGCCAATCTGGCCATTACTTCCCAACTCTGGAGGGGTGATTCTGGGAGCGATCTGGCCATTACTCTCCTACTCTGGAGGGGTGATTCCGGTATCAATCTGGCCAGTTCTTTCCAACTCTGGAGGGGTGATTCCGAGACCAATCTGGCCATTACTTTCCAACTCTGGGGGGGGGGGGTGATCCCGGGACCAATCCGGCAATTACTTTCCAACTCTGGAGGGGTGATTCCGGGACCAATCTGACCATGCTTCTCCGAATCTAGAGGGGTGATTACGACACCAATCTGACCATTCTTCTCGAGACCATGATGCTGAAAAAGTGAAGAGAGAGGAAAGTGCCTCGATTCCAGGTCGGAATCCTTCCGAGAATCGGTGGCCACTACCGAAGGTCTCATGATCTTACATGTAAGGCAATGTGTGTCTGTCAGCAGTAGACTCCCGAAGCAAGGGACGGGTCGGCCAGCGTAGTCGGCCGAAGGCCGGCTAGTACCAAATAAGAAATTTGTTGTCCCGGCCGGGGATCGAACCCGCGATTGCTAGCTTAGCGTGGCACCCAAGGCGTTGGTTTATGCCACACGGCCAACGAGCCGGTTTACACTTGCTAACTAGCGGCATGTCTTTGTCCTGAATCCATCAGAAGGCGTTCTTGATGGGGAACCCATTCGGAGGCTGCCCTCACTTTGGAAAGTGGTTGATTTAGCCTCCCGGAGTTCGCGCTCATGGTACAATCGCCGCACACCGGCTGACCTCAGATTCTCACAAGGCTCCTGGAAACCGAAATGTTGTGCGTTTATTCGGATTGGCGAGAGAAGAAAAGCAAACAACGTCGACCACCGCGATGCCTGTCAAGAGAAAACCTCGATCCTCCCCCGAAGTGTTCGGACTCGTTCAAGTTATTCAACCGAGCACATCTTGGATAGTTTCTTGACTTTCATTGGCACGCCACAGCTTGGCATTCTTCTTTTTCCGCCTGGAAATGCCTTCCCGGGACCAAGAGTCCAGAATCCGTTCGGTAGACGCCACGAATCATGCTCCAGTCAGTGCAACTATTAGTATATTTGTGAACTGGTTCAAAATTTGAATCCGATCGGGCAGTGCAACTGCCAGTCCGTTCGACGACTTTTCCGAAGTTCGAATCCAATCATGCTTCAGCCACTGCACGCCATTGGTTGGTTCACTGCAACATGTTTTGTCCCCATTGAAACTGCTCCTGATTTCTCACAGCTTTTCGCTATCATTGCCGGGTTGACTAGAAACGCATTGGAAGGCTCGGAGCGGCTGACGCTATAATGCTTCCCCAAGACAAAGCTACAGCCGCACCAACAGCTCCGATGCCTGCTCGCTTTGTGAACCCTGCGACTCAGGGAGATTGTCTGGCTGCTCAACTAGGGAAGCAGCCAATCGAGAGTTTTTCTGCCTTTTCCCGACTGGAAGCAACAGAACCATGATTTTGCCTCAAGCTCGAGGAAAGCCCTCGTGGCCACAGGACAGGACCATATGCTGCTCGGGAAAGTTTGAAGATCCCACACTGCTGCGCAGCCAAAAAGAGGTGTCGTGTTATTGTCGGCAACAATGCGGACCCTCAAGAACACAGGCCCAGAACGGCAATTCGGGAAACACATGCCTCTCTGCTCGAAGCCAAACTTTTGATCCGATCGAGCTCGCCTCTTAGGAGCGTGTAAGCCGCAGCGGGACGCGGAATCATCTGACCCCGAGTGACCACTTCCGGAAACCACACGATCGGAACTTCGGCGCCAAGAACCTCAGGATACGTTTGGGAACGCGGTGGCCCGAGGGCTGTTGTAACCTCCTGATGATATCCGTAGGTCATCGAGCTTCAATGATCTGCGCCATCACACTCCGCAGTGACGTATCGCGAGCATTCGCTGGTCGAATATGAATGTGTCGCACAATATGAGTTGATCGGCCTCACGTAGCTTGAGCAGTGAGAGGAATATGAGCAATTCGTAACAGCCCATGTTGTCCTTTGAGCTGGAGGGCTCGCAGAGCCGGCAAGTGTTCAGGACCGATGAATGACTGATTGGCGGCCGCTTTCGGGTCTGCACGTAACAGCCTTTTTGTGGATTCTTCGAGACCGACCGACGTTACCAGGACTATTCCGCGAGATTGGAGCTCTTCCGGTTCCTTGTGGGCACTCCATAGACTTCCCGTGGCCTGTCCCTCGCACCGCTTTCATGGATCGTTCTCACAGCCGGAGCATCAGAGAAGGTACTTCAACCAACAGAACAGAAGCGCACAGGGGAATCTACGGATCCGTGGACGGCCGGCCGCCTGCCCGCTGACCGGAGAGATCTCATTCCTCGCAGGCTCGTCAATGGCTTCTATTGAGATCCGATCATGGCGGAGCGAGCTCTTGAATTGGACCGGGTTCATTCTTTGCAATCTTGCTATCCAATTCCAGTCAGAGGTCCGTCGGCGAGCTTGGAGGTGAGAAGGAGCATTCCGTAGAGGATTTCCACTGCATGGGAATTCGCATGAGGAATTCGATGAACGACCTGAACCTCTCTCGCAAGCTCAGAAGCCGACAAAGCTTCTCGTACAGTTTTTGAATGGAGCACGTGATTCGAGGAGTCCATTCGAACTCAAACTCGACTTGAGGAACGGCCACGAACCTTCTGCGCATCGGGAAAACTGAGGGGAAGATCCCTTGCTCATGTCTCAAGTGCCCGCTCGTCCGGCTTTGGCTCCGCGATCTCATGATTCAACTCCGAGTTCAAGACAGGCTACGCGGGGAAGATGTTGCGAGTAGAGTCTAACGATTCCGAGGAGCTCCTCGTTCGGAGCACAGGATGGAAGCAGAAAGGCAGAAGCATCGAGTCCGCGAGATAATACCGCAACGCCCGTGTGACGGTTGGAGACACCTGTGCTTGGAGATCCTGAGAGCCAGGATGCTACCAGATCAGAGCAGTCTCCCTCGCAACTGTTCTCTTGTGGGGCAGATTCGTGACCGTTTCCGAATGGGAAATTGGAGCTCCCCGATTCGGGCGGGAAACGCGAACTCGGAGTTTTCTTCTTTCGGCTCCATGTCTGGGTACCAGTCCGAGGTCAATTCCTATTTGCCCAGAGTCGGAGATGGAGCTGCTTCTCCTGGAAACCATCTAGGGCCCATAGCTGCCTGCATTGCTACTCCCGCCTACATTCCGTCTCCTCTTCCTTAGGAGGCGATGAAGGCGGAGGCTACGCTGAACGAACAGATGGACACACTGGAAAGAGTTGCGCGCAGATGAAGTAGGGAGAAAGCGGTCGGCTGTGACGACGACCATCTTAACATGTTCCTGCTGCGACAGCTGACTTCAACGAGGAAGCGACTCTCGCCGACTCGGTGCTCTCCCGCCAGCTGCCGCAACCATTTGCATCGTAACGAAGGAGTTGAAGTCAACATGTTTTGAGGTTGCGCGTCCGTTTGATTTTTTCTACCCCCGGATGGGTCGACAATCGGAAGTTTCTGTGAGGCTTCGAAAATTCCGAACGCCCTGCTGCTCCACGACCGAACATGCTCCTCGGGGCGGGGTCCCCTATCGTGTGCTCTTTCGTCTCAATCAGTCAGCCCTGAAAATTTACCGAGCCCTCCAGTGGAAAGTGAGAAATGAAGGCTAGCTTGCCAAAGCTCCTTTCTGACCGTCGCAACTTCGAGATGACGACCTTGTTTCAATGAACATCAAGTCTCGTGGTGTGCAACGAGCGGGACCTGTCAAAATTCTGCGTCGTCGCTCTTGAGAAATAGCTCATTCGAAGTCGGTGCGGCGATCGTTGGAAGCAACTCAGGAAATCACCGGGGGCTCAGTTAGTCAGAGTCGGAGGCTGTCCTGCGCCGGCGTTGCAGCGGACTCCGTTCGTTCCTGCAACCGAGCGTTGGTCTGCTCTTTGTGTCGTCGGTACGAAAGCAGCGGTTCCGCCCTGGTCATTTCTCATTTATCACGCGGAGGCTTCTTGTGGTGATTCATTTATTCACGCTTTCTTCATTCATTATCTGTCGCCTTCTACTATGAATTGATTGTAGACCGCGGCCAGGTCTGAGTCTGCCGGGCCGAAGACTGACCGCTTGTTCGCCAACAGGCCTGTATGCTCGGAGGAGACAACAATACCGATCTCGTTGAGCTTCTCAACAAGCAACGTCCCAGCGACAATTGGGTTGTTGTTCGTGGCAAGATTAAGAATTCCCACCCTCGTGCAGACCTTCCCTTGGATCATTCTTCAAACACTGATGTGGTCTCGGATCACACGGTGATTCAAACTCATTCCCAGTCCCCGAAGTTATGTTGACAAAAGACCCAGGCTTATCGGCACACTTCCAGTTTAGGCAGGAGGAACCCTCTACCAACTCGAAAAATGTCGCCCCAGGATCGGATCATGTCAGAAGAACTTGGCACCGGTCGATGGACATTGTTCGGATCGCACAGAGAGTGTTTCTTCCGAGCGGCATGGTTTTTGAATGAGTTCTTCGTGTCTCGGAGACGCTCAATTGTTGTCGATCAATGGCTCAAGGAATTCACAGGTCCCTGTGAATTCGTTGCATCGAATTCGAATTCCTGTGTCCCTTCATTTCGCATAAGAGCGGCTTCCTCAACTCTTCGTTGCCACCCATCACGGTTTCTCTATAATCACGTCATCAAGCGTTCGATGCGGGTGCAGGAATAGCTGCTGAGAATTGCTGCCAGTATCGTCGAGAATCGGGATATGTGAGCGGTGAGAATGCGGAGGTATTCCAACGTGAGTCGCCAACATATTCATATCTGAGAATGGAGCAAGCACATAAAGGGCCTACCGGGATAAGCGCCCAACTAGAAAAAAAAGTTTTAGGGAAACTTAAAATGCTCATTCATCGAGAACCAGTGGAGCTACGTCGCCGATAAAGAAAATTGTTGTGGAGCTCTTTTCAAGTGCTATCGAGCGGCGTAGGCAGCGGGTCCTGGGAACCTCTTTTCCAGCTGAGAAAATTTGAAAACTCGTTGGTTCACCCGGGAGGAAAAGGCTGACCACCTTCTCAGATATTGCTACAAGTACTCCTCTTCATCGTCTCCTCGCAGGGCAAGTTTCATCCAGCTGCGAGTTTGCGGGGTCCAGATATCAACAGTTGAACGTCGGCGATGAAGCGGTTTTCCCCAGACCTCGTTTGAAACTAATCATTAAATTGATAGAACCCATCGAATCAAGTCATGTATCTGGAAATAATGGTCAGATCGATCCCGAAATCAACCCCCAGACTCGTTGAAGTAGGCTCAGATCGGTCCCTGACCATACTGACTCACTGACCACACTTCTGAGGGTCGATCGGGGTGATTTCGGAAGAAATCTGAGCACACTTTTCGGAGTCTGGGAGGGTGATTCGGTCGGGATCGATCTGACCATTATTTCCAGATAGATGACTTGATTCGATGACTTCTATTCATTTTTAGGCTGGATTCCAAGCGAGTTCTGGGGAGAAACCGTTTCATCGCCCATGTTCAACCATTGATATCTCGACCCCGCAAACTCGCATCGGGATGAAACTTGCCGTGCAAGGAGACGATGAGAGGAGTACTTGTAGCGATATCTGAGAAGGTGGTCAGCCTTCTCCTTCCGGGTGGACCAACGAGTTTTCAATTGTCCTCAACTGGAAAAGAGGATTCGGGGACCCGCTTCCTCCGATATTCGATGGTCCTTGGTTATCGAGAAATGAGCATTTTAAGTTTTCCAAATTCGATTTTTGCTGTTGTGGCGCTTATCCCGGCAGGCCCTTTAACATGGGCTCCCATGGGCACCTGTCGGATTTGAGGAAGCCAAGGCCGTACGAGCTCTGAAAATCGTTGTGCAAGGTTTGTGATGCCAGTCCATGCCCTCGAAATCGCGCCACGCGACGGGCGTGCCAGCAAAGCTCTGGTTTCATTTTCATAAACAAGTTGTCTCCTCTCTGCGCGCGATCTGTTCTTTTTCTGTGGCATTAGCTGGAGATTCGGTGAGATCCTTGTTCGAAGCCAGGGAAGTCGTTGAAGCAGGCACTGTGATGCCGATCAGTCGATGCATTGCTGTCGCTGATCCAGCAACAGCTGGAGTCTTTGCCAATCGCCCCGAAAGCTCGAGAAGACGCCCGTGAAATTGAGAAGAAACTAGCGGCTGGTATTGTGTCAAGGGTGAGGAATTTCGCGAAAAAGCATTCCGCACACGTTGAGGAGCTCGGGGAATCGTACGAGTCGGACGACCGTGGCGACTGGTCGGAGCTTCCGATCGAAGACCTACACATGGGAGGACCGCAAGGACTGATCACGTTCGGGTTTGTCTGTCGGCCCCTGAACTGCATTGACACTGGAAGTTCAAATCAATACAGAACAATTACCCACGTGTACGGCAACTGAACTACATCGCGAGGTTCAGATTCCATAGAGAAGAAATGCGAACTCTGAGGGTTCGGTTGATCAAGATATCCGAACACTGCAGGGAGATTTTCGACGTCTCGCGGGTGGATGGACCGATCATTCACCGCGAGGATGTGGGCCATTCGAAAAACACGTGAGCTAGACATGAGCGACTCCACGGCCAGTTATTTTTGGATCTCGCGCTAAACTCACAGCCCCAAGATACAGGACATCCTCCTTCCGAATGGTCACGGAGTATGTGGCTGCGCGCACAGAGTTGCATTATTGGACGTCATTCGGCGAGCATCCGCTTGATGGATGGGTGGTCATGATGACTCGATTGAAAATGAGGCTCATCGACGATTGGTGTTGAGCAATTTGTAGCACCCTATGATCAGTGTCGAACTTGAGATGACCTGGGAATCGAGGAACTGATGAACGAAGACGCGTAAGGAGTCGAATTTGTTACAAACCGCAGAGTTGATGTACGTTCGTATCAGTGTTCCAGAGCACAGAGAGTTTTACTCGTTCAGTCCGTCCCGCTGCGGGGGAAAAGCTGAACGAACATCCCTGGCGCTGAAGCACGGTGAGGTTTGCACACATCTCGATCCTCCTCCGCGAAACTTTATTCCTTCCTTCGACTCTGATATCCCCACGAGCGTACCCCCCGGACAGGTTTCGGTAGAGCCAGAAGAGTGAGGCCTAGTATTTGAAAGCGATTTCGGCGAATCATGTTAACGAAGAGCATGCTGCGTGATCACGAGCTGCGCGAAGAATCGGTTGACGAACTTGAGGCGAAAAGATGAAGGAAGCCGCAAACCTGTTCTCACAGGAAGTCTGAAATCTCATCGGAAGGCTCATCGGACTTGAGCCCTTTGTTTGATTGATTTTATAGAGGAATCATTGACCATCCCAACTACGCTCATTCCATACGATGCACCGCTCCCTGGAAGTACGCTCTAGCACTCACGAAGAGATGCTCCGGGGTAAGAATCAGGGACAGAGTGCGCGAAAATTGAGAGCTTCCGAGAAAATATGAATGAAAGAGTGAAATACGGATATTCGTCATTCAAATGGGGGCTGTCAGCACGCGATTGAGTTGATAGACGTCGTCAAACCCGCGGAGCATCGACATTCGGCAGAGGGTCCTCGTGAAAAAGCGGCAGTTCCCACTTGGTGTGGCTTCATTCCTCCTACCGAAGTATTGCGCTCATGGGCTCGGCCGGGTGAAACAGAAGTGACGTCTTGCACCTCCTTTGAGATGTTATTCCGAGTCGTCGACAGCATGTGCGCAGAATCGTACATTTCGAGCCGAGCGGATGTTGACTTCTTCGGAGGGAAGTGATGAGTCAGAACCAGCCTTAGAAGGGATGATGCTCGGCTTGACTGGGGGATCGTGTTGCAGACCGGAAAACTGTCTCACGAGTATGTCTGATGTAAACCAGGGTTGAGCCCATATAGCTCCCAGATCGAGAACCGTTGTATAAACTGGGGCGAACCTCGATGAGGGGCGATCTTCTGAAAACAGCCCAGGTTTGCATCGCAAGAGAAAAAATGGGAAATATAAAGCATCCGATGGCGCCGTAACGCCATGCGGTTCCAGGGGCGCTCGACGATCTTGTGAGACGAGGTAGCCCTCTGACGGAGATTGGTCGGCAACTGCTGGGAAAGGCCTGAGAGGACGAGTCCGGCTCTTCCCCTTCCCAAGTAAATCCTGACCACAGGAATCGCAGCACCGCTTTGCCTCCTCCGCCTGCTGATTTAAGAGAACGGGTTTCGACCAGCCCGAGGTTTGAGGTTTGATGGAATACATTGAGCTCAACTCGGTTTCTCCATGACGGAGCTATGAGGATGCGCTAATATAAGATTCAGGATAATTCCTCCGCCCTGTATGCGTTTGCTACGTTGTTCTCAGCCGAGATAATTCATTGCGTCTCGATTAACCTTGAGTGAGCAACGTAGTCAATTTAAGTTCATACTCGAGGCTATTCGTTGAGTCCCGCAGGGAACTCGACAATATTCTCCTCGGCTCTCGGGATGAGATTCTATTTTTAAACTATCGAGGTGCGAGAGTATTCGGAGACCGATTACGTTGCCTTTCGTCCGTTGGGTTTCGCGTAATTTCTACTCGATTTGACACCAAATACTTCGAGGCTGCAGGCCTCATCCGAATGCGCATTCCGCGGGTCCTTCTTCTGAACTGGAAGACGTCCTGGAGAGATGGAATGAGCCGTTTTCAGCGAACGAATTTGTGCGTGGAATTCCAAAGCGCCTGCGTCTATTCGCAGCATGCCATGGGGGCGGGTTCCTAGCCGTTCCACGAATACAATAATAGGGAATCAAGGATATGAACACAGTTGCTCGCGGAGAGGTTCTTTAGCATAGCTCATTCGATTCCGGGCTCGCAGCTGGGAGGGTGGACATTTGGTACTAGCCGGCGAGAATTCCAAATGAGTTCCGCAACTGTGTGAGCTCCTCTCTCGGTTTCGGATTTCGCCCCACCCTCTGGCGGTTCCCTCTCGCACGAGGGCCGCAAACGCAGAAACTTCCAGAGCTCTCCCCGCCCTTGTGTTCCGCTGAATTCGACGAAGTCTCGAGCCCAATCGCTTCGCAGCTCATTCTCGAAAGGACAGCAGTTGACTCCGACCTCGGAGAAGCCGACTTTAGAGCCGGCGGACCCCGACGGGACAAACTCGCAAAGTTTTTCCGAGATCGAACGATCGTCTCGGTTCAGAAGAACAACTCCAAGTACAGGAATCGAGACGAAGAACACCACGGATCCTCTGACGGTAGAGCAGCAGATATCCACTGCTCGGCGTTTGACATCGAGCTCGTCGGGAGAGCTGGCAGAGTTGTCGGCGATGTCGCCGTCGCTGTTCTTCCTCATTGCGCTCCTACAGATCAAATCCTAGCAATAGCTTAAGCCCCTCCCTGTAACAACATCGTTAGTTGAGTGAGGCCCTTACGAGGGCGGTCCGCGCGACGTGACCCATCCGAGATAAAAGCACGGGATTTAGACAACGGAGGAGTCCTGAAAAGAGAGAAGAGTTAGCTCATCCCGACAAATCCTATGCTTTCGGAATTACCCAATTACGACGAACGACCAACTGCAGTCTTCCCGAGACAGCGAGTTGAACGGCACTCAGTGAGCGCATCGATCGATCTGTCGCGATGCCTTTTTATGTCATTGATGGAGTCATAATCCTGTGACACTCCGCTCTGTCGAAACCGTGGCGACTCACAGGGTGGGACTCGCGCTCGAGAATCGCAGTGATGTCAACTGAGAGGAGCCTTGAGTTGTTGAGCCGCAACAACCCACCGAGACAACTCGCGAGGCTGCCGCTGCTTCACCCGGTCGTTCCGTTGTCCACGCCCTGGCATCGTTGAGGGCATTTCGAAGTCTCGACGTCGACCGCTCTCGGGACTCTCGAGTTTCCGCCTCTGGATCCGACTATGTCTACGTGAATTCATAGAGAACCCCAGGAATTCTCGGAGCCCTTCGGATCGGGAGCAAGAGCTTCAGGCCGCTAAATCACAACTTTTTCTTGGAACATCTCACTCAATCATTCAGCTTCGTCCAAAACTCGAATGCCTCGAACTCAGAGATAACGATTGATGGTTTCCGTGACCGGGAAAAATTCGCTACACTCGTGAGTTCCGTGAACCGTGCATTGTTCCACAGGAAATGTTCCCGATGAAAACGAAGGCAGTGGCTGCTACGCAAGCGAGAGCTTTGTGAGAAAAAAAAACGGTTCTGAACTCGAAGGCCATATCGCAACAAAGGCGCCACATTTCCATTCCCGCATTCGTGGAGCGAGCCACTCGAGAAAGACCACATCGTCTAAGAAGCTCAAGCCTCTCAAGGGCACTCCTCCCGACGTAATCCGCGAGGAGTCGGATAGCGTGCCACGCTCCACTGCAAACTTCAGCGTGACAGAATAAATCCTCAGGCGCTCTCCTATCTGGAGCTGTCGTCCGACGTATCGCCTTCGGATGCTCGATCATGTTCCCTGAACATTTCGGTATTTCAGCCTCGCGGCCTGTGCCGATGTCATCACGCCTGCGTTGTTTGAGAAAGATTTGATCTTCACGGTTCAGGTTCCCACAGGGAGGAACGCTCGACATCGGATTTATAAGTACGACACACGGGGTTGTCGGCTACACACACCTGAGTTCCGAGGGAGGCTCCGATTCCACGCTGACGAATATGCCAGCGTGAACTCCTCTCCCCCGGACGGCCACTTCTCTTGATCGTTCGATACGATTCTTTCCCTGAGAATTCAGAGAAGCAGCTGACCACTGAGAGAATCCGCCGAAAAGAGACTCAACGATTCCGAACAAAGTTTCAGATAAAGTTCTCCGAATTTCGTCGAGGAGATCTACGCGCAACAACGAAGGCGAGGCGAACCGGCTTCAATTCGTGCCTCGTGAGACGGAGGGCTAACATATGGTTTCGGTGCTCTCGCCATCGCCTGCCACAGGAGACGCATGAAGCATGCCGCAAAGAATTCTCTTACATTGCTCTTCGAATGTCATTATTAGGTCTTGATGTTCAAATAACAGTGATAGGTAATGAAGTGAGGTAGACTTGCGAATCATCTGTTCGCCAAACTGCATCTGTGTCGATCACACCGTGAGTGAAGAGCCCATGAGCCTGAAATGAGCTTGTGTTCGTCGCTCCGTGCGACGGTTTCGATACGCCTTCGGGACGATTAGAGAGCTAGAGTTGTCGTCGTACTGTGTAATTTGGCGATCCGAGGAGCGCATTTCTGACCCTGACTTGGAGTGATGAGCGTACCCTCTGATCCGGAACAGTTCGACTGAACCAACGGCCAGCAGCCACGAATGAAGCCGAAAGAGGAAGGGAACTCCTGTTACGATTTTCCATAGCCAATCATAAATAGGGAGCACTCTGGCATAGCTCTGGTCCTCATTCCAGAATCTCATCTGGAGCTGGGCGAGGACTTTTTTGAACGTGTGGCCGTGTGAACGTGAGGGTTGAGTGGCTCTGCCAATGGTCTTATATCACAGGGGCGCCGCCGGGTTGCCTTCAAGTTCGTGGTGGGGAATGGACGATATCGGCTCCACCTTGGGGGAGCACGGAAACATCCATGAGCCGATCATGCGATTGATATCAGTTTATCAATTGGAATGCATACTTGAATCAAATTTCACACCGAGATCAGCATCCTCAAGTTCGAGAGGATGGACGTAGTCAACGTTCAGTCCCGAAGGTATGTACAAAACAGACTATCAGCTAGAACTGACTATCTTCCCTGACAGTGGGACGATGGAGGCGAACCGAACAATCGCCAGCCTTAATACGGGGACATTCTGGTAACCCGATCGGATTGAAATTTCCGAAGAATAACTTCGAGTACGAATAGGCCTCACGAGCGCTCCCGTCATGTCCATAATTCCAGCAGGGAACAGCCATGACCATTTGCATCGGGTAGGGGGGGGAGGGCGTTCTCCTCAAAACATTCGTCACCTACCTCGCTTCAGTTCGAGGTTGCGTCTACGATACCCGTCATGATCTCAGTGTAGGCTACCAGGAGCGGTATTCGTTGTGAGAGGGAGAGATACTATCACGAACCAAGGACATCACAACGGCTGATGAAGGGTCAATAATATATTGGGTGCTCACGAAAGTTCTGAGCGCTGGATTTCAACAGCCCATAACTCCGCTTCCAGGGGACGCAGAAAGTGTATAAGATGCTCAAAATGCATGGATTTCGGGCAGCTCAAAGATACTGCTCAATTAATGTTAATCCAACGAGCCGCCTGCCAACGATGACGGCTTTACTCGGACGGCATCATCCAGGAGGGCCCTGTGGCTGACGACGATGATGCTGCTGACACCTCCATGAGCTCTACGTCGAAGTTGTAGTAGTCGTCCTTGGGCGGGTTAGGGACTGGACTCGTATGGTTCCGTTCAACTCCATGGCCGTATGAGGAGCCGGAGGGGACGAGGGGATCATGCGGAGCACCCTGGGAACAAGTGCGTCGACGGCTGGCCCCTTATCTGAGATTCTCTGCTAGAACCTCGAACCACCGTCTAACGCTCCATGTACGCGCGTTCAAGAGACTCCGACCCAGACAAAAGAGTGCGTCGGGTTTGAACCGCGTCTTCGCAGGCCCGTTCCAGTATGGCACTCTTGTTATTAATCCTTTCATTGCATTTTCCGCTGCTTTCCCAGGTCGCTCGGACGTCGAGCACCATTTCCAGAGCGGGAGAGAGCAAATGAGGTCACTTCGTGTGTGGCTATAGTCCACGCGATCGTGGTTTTCCATCATTATCAACTCGACTCGTCATGTGTGATCAACGATTTGCGCATGAGGACGGATGGATCGCGAACTAGAATCGTGATCAGAATCCCCGAAAACCCGCGACCACGTTTCAACCGCCCCAGAATCTTTGTTTTCCAGAAAGTTGGATGACGACGCAAGAATCACAATCATGAATCTGACCTCATCGACGAATTCAGCGTCAGGTTGGGAAGATCGAGTGAAACTAACACCTGTATAATGCTTGACGACCTGAAAACTCCGCCTTCGTGTCAACCGCCCCGAAAACCTTGGATCTCCAGAAAAGCACACGTCGACGGCGAAATCGTGGTCATGAATCTGACCTCCTCAATGAATTCCGCGTCAGGTCGGAAATATCGATGCAAACTGAGACCTGCATCGCGCTCAGCGACCCCGAAAACCCCCGACTTCGTTCCGAGTATCCCGTAAATCCTGTTTCTGAGAAAAATTTCATGATCACGACATGATTGTGATTATGATTTTAATCCCAATTATAATCACAGGACCGGGAGGCCATTATCATAATCACAATCATGATTATGATTTAGCCCAGCACTGCCTTTGTTCCTCCTAGCAGATCAGAGCTCCGTGAGTTTGCCGGTTCCAAGTCATGCGGGAGCTAAAGATTAATCACTGAATCGCGAATTTAGTTATGATGACATGCGAACATCCGAGAATGAAGTAGAGCGAATGCGGGAAACAGGAATCAGGGGAAGCGGAACTCGGACTTCACATAGAAAATTGGACTCCGACCTCGGCAAAATCACCACAGAGAAGTTGTGATCCGACCATGTAGAGACGGATAGCGAGGGAAGATGGTCCATGACTCGGAGGTTTCTACGACCCCTTCAAGCAGCACAGCCCGATCCGACCGTATTTTCTCCGGATATTCCCTACTATTGTTGAGCGAAGAGGGGGATATGAAACTAGGATGCAGGAAATCCACCTCAGTCGACCTTGAAGTACGCGTAGAATAAGGAAAACAAACTGCGGCGCAATTTTCGAATCCGTTACTCGACGCAAGAAGCCTGCTCTTGAGATGACGACAAGCGAAGGTTCTCATGGATTCACTCGTTCATTGAATTTTTTCGAACTCCTAATTCTTGCGCCCCGCCATCGCCTCAGGATCACCGCTTGTTCGGGGTTTTTTCCATCTGACGAGAGGGACTTATCGGGATTGGTTCCTCCCGGCGAAATGTCAGTCTCCGGGCTTTCTCCCTGTAGCGCTTCGTTTCCCTGAAGGGAGGGTGTCTCCTCTCCTGTTGAGGACAGGGTTCCTTTCGCGAAAATCACCTGTTCGCGTGAAAGGAGGAAAATGAATGAGATTTGGATTTCCGACGGACCTTCCGACGGATGGAGCGTGAAACTTACCTCGTATATCGTAATATAGGCGCAACTCATGCCGGGGAAGTGGTACATTAGCCCTTCGTGTGTTCGACCGTTCCGTTTATCGTGATGAGCCGAGTACAGAACGGAGTAATGTCCTGGTGTGTAAACGACCCAGATCGGCTCGATGGGATCGTTGTAAAACTTCCCGCAAGCCTTATCCGCTTCCCTCGTATTTATCAGAAAACCGATTTCTTGTTTCTCGTCGATGCCTGGTAGATCAGAGCGCCGCCATTTTTCTCCGATTCTCGGTCTGGTGATTCGCGGTCTCGCCTTCGATTTCCTCGCTTCGCATTGCAACAAGCTGTGAACACTCACCTGCACCATAGAAGCTCCTTTTACTCGAATTATCATCGAAATTATTCCCGCACGCTTTCCCTGTTAGCAGAAGGTTCACTAGCTCCTGGAAGCACTGGCCATCTTCTGCAATCAACTGGGAACCGCACTCTCTCTTGAGGTTCTCAATACCTTTGGTCAGAATCACCTGGAAACGCAGGGTGCTTTCGCGAAAAGTCAGATCGTGGAGCGTTGCGCCCCCACAAACAGCACAGACCCGCGTTGAAAGAAGTTGACACTTCTCTGTGTTTGATTCTTCCGAACCCTTGATCTCGAATCGGCAATGAGTGCGGTTGAAAAACTCACGGAGCAGAGGAAAGGAAGAGCGCCGCCTGAGACAATTTGATTGTAGTGGGTTTTTATCGTCTCGACTGTCGCTTTTTCTGTTTCAGGCTTGAAGATTTTCCAAATGCCTTTCTCGCTATCGGGCATATGGAACGAAAAATGAGTGTCATGATTGCGACCTTCGTACACATAGGCGCACGCTTCACGGACGAAGATGTGCAAGTTGTCAGAAACCAGGATCTCCGTGAACTCTCGGCGGAACTCGCGGGCCGAGTTTCCGCGGAGCCAACCCGGTTTTTCCAATTAGGGAATAGCTTCACTTTGAAGCGCTTGCATCGACGCTAATGGTCCGCACAATTGGTCTGTGTTTGCGCAATCGGGCTAATCCTCTGTCACTCGGAAGCTCTTTCTTTCCGGCTCTCGAGTACAATCAAGAGAACCCAGGAGAACGCCGTTAACTCGGCCTGTTGTTCCGAAGCCCAATCACCGAGAGCACCGCGAGTGGTTCTGAAGCGAGAGCGTTATCCGTCCACTATTCCTGCACACTCATAGGTCTTCAGTTGGCGAATCGAATAATGGAACTTGACTAATTGACTCGGGTGAGGATCCCCTTCGAGCCGACCGTAGAGCACAAGGGAATCTCACAAACTGATTCAGATAATTCAAAATGCCTCAGTACGGGAGAGGCTGCACCGGTTGGAATTCGTTTGCGCTCCCGCCATATCGGTTTTTTGTGACGGTTTGTGCAGCATTCCCATTTGAAGAAGACTCGATCGATGGCCTTCATCCATGTCAAGGGTGATTTCCATCAATCGAACAGAAATATATCGTTCCCTCTCGAGAAATGTTCAATCTCTCGAACACCCACCTGAGGAAATTGCCATGTTCTCCCTGAACAACCACTAGGGAGACTGAAGATGATTCTTTTTTGTCTTCGGTCTTGCGCCGAACTTTCCACAGTATGCTCCCAAGCGCTGCTGCGAGTGCGGAGCCACGCACCTCGTTTCGATCTTCTGCTGCTTCCATAGCTACATCGCCGTGCAGAAGATCTCTGAACATGTACGCCTGGAACGTGTTGAAAATTGAACGAAAAATTGGAGGCATCACGATGCTCCTGGTGCCTGGGTGCGCCTCCCAAGCAATATTACAAAGTTTCGGAATGACCAAGACTCTAGTTGTTCACCCCCAACGAAGGCCCGACGAAGCCAATTTGCTCGAGGAAACCGAATTTGTATGTGGGGACCGATGTCCGTCCACATCTAACCCGCGTTCGACGACCCGTTGTGGAGGCGGAGCTCCGGTCTTGACCGCGAGCTTCAAAGATATCACCCCGGACTCCGTGTTTCCGAAGAACACATGTCAATGTACCTACATGCATCCCTTGAATCCCGTGGACCCAAGGCGATCTCGTTGGCGTGATTTGAGGGTAAACGAACAGAGCATAGGCTGGTCCTATCAAGGCATCGCAGCACCAATCATCCTCGAATTTCGACCCAGTGATCCAGGCTCTCTTAGAAACCCATCACATGGAATTTGAGGCGGATTTGCCAATCCAAAGTGTATGAGCTCACACATACTTGAACGGGCGCGAAAACGCCACATGGGCCGGCCTGGTACTGTAGAATGGCGAAAAAAATTGCGTATCTTCCGGAGTCATCGAAAACAAATGATGCGGATCTCCACGCTGTTGGAAAGTCCAATATAGACTTCCTGCGTTGCAGTATGTGGAACACTGCACTTTTTTCCGCTTCGTCGAGCTGCCTTCCCTCCATTATATCCGTCACTGCTTCGTTGTTTTGTGAGCTGCAGCATTCTGAGTTTCAATTCATGGTTCTGGCGGCGGCGATCTCGGAAGCCGATCTGTGCGGATCCCTCTCCTCAGTCTCTTGAAGCAGTACCTACGGTAGAGATTCCTTTCTCCACTCAGAAGGGATCCGGGACGAAGTCAAGTTGAACGTCCATGAAATGTAATCCGTCGTTGGATGGATATAGAGCTTCAAGGGCTGGTGCATGTTTGGCTCGTGCGGAACGAGCAGATCGTTTGAAGCCTTCAGCGCCGTCTATTGATCGCTAGGGAGCTTCCTCCTTGACCGTCACTCCCATTACCTGAGAAATCAAGAGCCGTACCCTCTAAATAACGAGACAGAATGGGCCGTGCTCTCAGGCGGTTCTCAGGGTTGTCAGTACAGCGGAATCTCACTCGATGGGAACACCGGACAATCGAACAATCTGCCTCTTCGGATCGGAAATCGATATCCCCGATCATTTCCAAAAGAATTGCTCCGGCTCATCGGTGCAAGGACCCGCTGAAGCGGATAATCGTATCACGAGCGCCATTTCTTTTGAGGAAGAATTCAGTAGTTTCCACGGCAAGAAACGCTGAGCACGAGGCTAGCTCGCTGAATGGATTCGTGAATTTTCAGGACTCAAAAATCTGCATGCGGCACGTCACCATTACGTGCCGAGTTAGCGCTCCAACGTAGCCAATCCTCAGTTGACCTGCTCAGTTGTCATGGCTCGATTAGGCCACTGCCGCTACTTCCTGCTTCACAGCAGATCTTGTTAATTGATGATTATGCTCAGTGCTATTCTTCGGTTGACTCTCACCGAAGGAATCTGATTCAAAAAACGAAGATGAGGAGCGAGAGGCAGAAAAGCCTGTAGCCATGCGGCTGAGCATAGAACAGAACTATTTCAGCAGTTTTACATGCGAGATTTCGAAAAATCCTCTATCTGAACGACCTCGGACGTTTGCGCCGATCTCGACCGAAGACTCTCGGGGGCGAAAATATGACAGTCTTCGGTGGAATAAATCCAAGGAATTTCAACGAAATATTGATTCGTGCTGCAAATCCACCATCCAATGATGCTCCCTCTATTTCCCCCTTAATCGGATCGTCCGCTTAATAGCATCAGAATTGTTCGATCGCGATGTGTGCCGAGTGAGCGGAGTACACTGTCGTTCCCTGCTGCGGACAAGGTGTATGTTGACTCACACTGATCCAAGTTCATACGAGATCCTTGACAGTTCCCAGCAAGCGACGGTGACTGATCGTCCTTTCCGCTATGTGAAAGGCTGTCGTTATGCGTCCCGTTGCTTCATTAGTGAGCTTTCCAATTTTTGGGGCGAACGAAAGAGGGTTGAAGCAGTGGTGCGTGATACGCAACCACGAACTCTGGAGGATCAGCTGACCCTAAAGTCCTCGTCTGCCATGCGGAGGCCCGAATGTGTCTTTAATCGTTCGAGTAGTGTGGGTGACATGGTGAAGAGTGCCTCATAGAAACACAGAGCGATGCCAACATTCGAGAATCTCCGGCCATTTCACCCGTGTCACTGACCTCCAGATGATTCTGAATTCATTTTTTAACGCTGAAAGATGCGGAACGTACTTTTCTATCTACAAGATCATTATCGAACATCCTCACGGAATGAAATCCGCATGGGCGTTCGGCTTGACACGTTCCTGATCGTCCAAATCGAAGGCTCCCTTGTCTCCGTCTTTCGTTGAACCGTTCCCCATGCAGTGCAAGAAGGTGGCCAGCGCGTGCTGTGTGAGCACGAGGCAGCTCATTCACACCCTGGCACGCGGGCTCGTATCGCGACGACACGCCTCGCTCATGATATCGAGCTTGTATTCCGAGATTGGATTATGGACCCAGGGGAAGGAGCACCTCGGCCCCCGCGCTGGTCGGGGGTACGCCGTTGCGTGGCGAGCACGTACTGATCCAGAGGATTCATCCTGGATGAGCTCCGCACCCTAGTGCCCAACATCGTATTCTTCAGCCATGAATCGCGATGGACTGTCTGAGTAAGGGCCCAGGCCTGATTTCGGAGCAACGATCACATCTCGTGTCGTGTTCAACCATGCAAGCACGATGTTGAGAAAGCCCAAAGCCAAACCAGATTTTGCGGACGCGATGAATTTCAGAGAGAAATACGAAAATAAAAGCTCACTCGGGCTGAGCTACACAGGGGGAGTTCCAAAAGTCATTCTCAGAAAGATACGGAAGCGAAAGACCCCACAGATTCTCGGAAATTCGGGAGAATCAGGAAGCTGAGAAGTAGACAAGCATTCATTTTTGATCGAGTCGATTCGGATCGTCACAGATACTGCTATTCATGAACACGAGCCAAAATATATCACCGTGAAAACTCAGCCCTTCGTTCTCCTCGAGTTCAGTTCGCCTGGGTTCAAGAACATCACCTGATATGCCCTCTGTAAACAGGCTGTACAGTTATGGAGCCCGAATCCTGGATTCCGACTCATGATTTCAATTCCGATCAGAACAATAATTTTATCGAACGTGCATTGTCCGGTTCGGCGCTGCTTTTCACCAAATCAGAAGGAGAATCCGTCAGCCGACTGCAAAAAAAGGTGGAGGCCCTGGCCGCGGCGGAACGAGAGGACACATCCATCCCGCCATCCCACGAGCGTCTCGCTGATTCACTGGAGCAATCTCATAAGTCTGTTACGAGGATCGATCCAGGCTCAGACTCAGATATCGAAGGGCTCATTTGTGCCTTCTCTTCGTCCCCTTCATGGAAAGTCGATACAGCGACCGAAGGAATCCCCGAAGCATTCAGAAGGAGGTGAATGGGTCGAAACTAGGCGGCGATCACGTCATCCCCCGTCAGTGAGCGCACAAGCTATAGCAGTGAATGGCAGTTGGTTGTGGTCAACATTCAAGCGAGCATGTCTTACTCCGTTGCTGATAGCAAGGTGAGAGGAGCGATCCATCTTTATTGAAAAAGGACGACCCGCTTTCCCTCAATTCGATTCTCTCCCGCGACGATAAAGATCTCCAAACCCGCTCGAGATGTTCCCGGTGATCTTCTGAGCGTGCGAGATTGATTATGCAATAGATGAGTGACGTTCGATCCATCGGACCTTGCTCCACGATATCTGCGGAGAGACGGAATCTGTTCTCGAAAATAACCTCAGTCCTCCTGTGACGCTTGCGTTTCAAGGCCGTCCTCGACGAGAAGTTGAGCTCTGCTGGGGAACAGCTGGTATTGATCGACTTCGGTGCTGCGTGGTGCGGACCATGCAAAGATTGCGAGCCAACGTTCAAAGTGAGAGCGAAAACATCTGTATATAATGATGAACTCGCACTTGTTGGGTTATTCCCGACAGCAGAATCGCCTGACCTCAACAGGATTCCCTTGTAGCGCTTGGCTGACAAGTACTCGAGCGAAGTCATCTTCCTGAAAGTTGATGTGGACGACAATGATGAAGCGGCGACGGAGTACGACATTTCGAGTCTGCCAACTTTCCTCTTCATGCGCGGGTGAGTGTATTCCAGCTCAGCCGCCCGCACTTTATGTGATTCAAGAGGACCGTTGAAAGCCCTGAATAAACACAGAGGGAAAATACAATCATACCGGCCTCGCGCGCCCCGAAAGAGTTCTTGAATGAAACGAATAATTAGCCCTAGCTCATCGTTCCGGGACTCAAATGATGTCCGCGATCGTTCGGAAACCGGAAAAGCTCAGGACAATCTCGGTAGGGTATTGTATGTTGCTGATCGCTTCGTCCTACTTTCAGAGGTCAAATCGTGCATCGCCTCACTGGTTTTGTGACTTACGACATGCTGAACGAGGCGATCGAGGCACACAAGTAGACCTCCGATGTCGCTACAGGAACCAATGTCATTTTGCGAGCTACAGATCGAGTTCCATTCCGGGCAGGAGTTCTCCTTCGCCGTAGACCGGAGGATTACTCACCTAAGGGCACGTAGCTGATCCGATAACCTTTGTTTCAGACGCTTAAAACCGTCATGAGCGATATCCACAGCGGTGGTATGTTGGCAGACTCGTCATGGAGAATAGATGTTTGATTGCTTGCCGGACACCATAACCGCGATATCGGCTCTCAGCTTATTTAAGATTCATGTCTCAAGGGCTTCACATCTGATTGCTCCATGTCGCCTGAGCTATACCGCCACGGGCATGCACGTTCCTATTTACCCTCTCCCACCCTCACCGAGTAACTGCTCGGAGTTCGGATCACGATTCAGAATTGCAGAAGCTCCCGTAGAGCTCGGAGATGGTGTACACGTTGGTCAACGAGAAAGTAAGTGACCGAATCAGGCCCGAGATTCCATCCCGAGGGAAGTTTGAATACATTGAGATTGAAGCATCTATGACTGAGCCCAAACGAGGTCGCAGATTGGTCTTGAAAGCGAGCCCGGCCACCGTTACGTACGCCCCGATTCTTGAAGATTCCTCAGAAATATGAGGAACTCCATTTCCAGGATGAGTTTGATGAGAGGATCAACACTGCGGGCGACAAGCTCGTCGTCGTTGATTTCTTCGCTACGTGGTGTGGACCATGCAAGCAAGCTGAACCGATATTCAAGGTAAGCTCGCGAGTCTCTCGGCTCGAGCCCGAATTGCTTCAAGTGCCCGACCTCTGAAGTTTTTCCCTCTATCATTTTCGCGCGTTCAGATCGCGTCAGCATCAGTCGGTTCTGCCGAACGAGCCTCGACGTTCATCTTCCTCGAGTGAGATTCGCCCTTCGATAGCCTTTCTCCGTCCGTTAACGTTTTGTCACGTCCGTTTACTTGATCGGGGACTGCCCCATCCGATATCGACTGACCGAGTCAGATTAATGGGTATCTATTCCCGGCGTGAGTTCAGGCGGACCATTCCACGAGCAAATTATTTCAATCGATATGCTGCAGGAGGCTTCGTATGCAGGAATTCATTGAACAGACACGCCCCGCTTCCATTAAACTCGCCGTACCTCGCGAGGTTAGGTCGAACTCTTTCAAGATTCGAACAGAGCTTCGGCGGTACTAAATGGATGATGCTGTGGAACAAAACAACTCCTTGCTCATTCCAGAGGATCTCGGAGCAGTACAGCGACGTCATCTTCCTCAAAGTTGACGTCGACGAGAACGAGGAGGCGGCCACCGAATACGAGATCGCTTCGTTGCCGACGTTCATTTTCTTCAAAAAGGGCGCTGCCGTCGACACTTTGATGGGAGCCTTAACCTCTGAAAAACTCACCGAGGCCATCGATCGGAACAAGTAAAAGCACCTTCCGGAGAATCCACAATCCGAGTTTCTCGTGGAGGACATCATTGCGGATATCAACGCGTCAGAATGTAGTCGGCTTATTTGGATGAACATCATCACACGCGCTTGCGTCGTGCTCTCCGCATCAGGCCGGGCGGAGATTTCGCCGATTAAGGGAGCAGAGGCTCGAGCGCAGCCGTAGCAGATTCGGAACGGAGTCAGCAGCTCAAAATGACAACGGTCTTCACACTCAATATGTGCACCCGACTGAACTCATCCACCGATCATATGATATTCAAAACCGTCAATAAACTTTCCATTCTCGGAGTTTCACAGTTGAACTTCAAACTCGGGTGTTCCTCGAAGCCTCCTTGGCGAGTTATGGCAAACTAACAATCGCTGAGACCTTAACGCTCGCATGACGATGATGGTCATCACTGAGGATTTTCTCGGGTTACGGGGGAGACTCTCTGCTCCTTTTCCTCCGTCGAATGAAGCGGATCTCCAAATGTACGTTATCATTCCTTCCCTTCGCCATGACCGAGAGGGGAAAAGTCCTGAAGTTGGGAAGCGACGCCGCTCGGTTATCGCTCGTCATGAAAAGATTGTGTTCTCTCCGAGATATTCCTCAGGTCTTTCACTTCGAGAAGGCGGGGCGTGTTCATGAGGAAAATAGAAAAGTCGCTACGTCGCAATTATCGAGAACAAACAGCGACGACACTTCGATTTTCGAGAAGACCGAGTCGCTCGGAATGTTCTGACACTGACTCCTTCAAACTTAATAATCGGTCGAACTCGCCTTCATGCGTTGCACCTTGCACCCCGAGCAACCCGAGGCCCCCATAGAACTTGATGAAAGAAATCAATCGTCCCCGTCACCGAGTAGTAAGATATCGCATTAGTTGCTCTTCTGATTCATGGAGAGATGATCGAACGAGGAAGGAACTCTGTTCCGCCCTTAAACACATCGGATCCATCTCAATACTTTGTATTCAGATTCGGCCCTTCCGCTTCCACCACTGTTGAGAGAATTCTTCCTGAGCAAGCGACGCTTTTCGCAGAGAGAGAGAGAGCGCCCCGTTGCGAAGCTTCTGGTCAGAGCGCGTGGAGATCGGTGTATTCGATCCGCAGCGCTGACGTTCGAGCCGCCCGCATATGCGTTCGAGCCAAAAACGGTCTGTGTGGCTGCCATACACTTCGATATCTTCGAGAATCGGCTTCTTCATGCAGGATGCAAGAAGGGAGCGGCGATTTCGTTTTGTAAACTGCATACCGGTACTCCCAGCACTCGAGGAAGAATTTCGAAAATATGGAATGGTCGACATTCTCCGACTCGCAGTTTTGGGCACTCGTATCGGAAGAGCCCACCCACGGATCGTAGCTTCCGGAGATTGGCTTTCAATTCGGACCTATGACTTCAATGAGGACTGATACTTGAGCTCGTTTCCACTGTCACGAGAGGTTGATCACTCCGGCTCCATTTAGACGGCCCGATTGTCGGAACACGTTGGGTGCCACCTGGTCATATTCCAAGCGAGCTGAGACTTCGAAGAGCTTTCGAATTTCTCCGTGAACGATATCCATGGAGCTCAGCGGAGCGCTTGGGAAGTTCAGGAGGATTCAAAGGATTTTCGCGATCCATTAGGGAAGAAAAAGCTATCCCAATGTCATGGACCACCCGTGCTCTAGAGTTACCAATGTTGTGACCCTATGCATAGCAAAAACCGAGCCCCATTCCGAATTTGTCCAATCTTTGTAGCGCTGAGGGGGATGTAGTATGGGTTTCTTCGCTCTATGAGGTGATAGCCCGAGATGTGAACTTTTAGTCAATCCATTATCAAGACTCCAGGCGACGTCATCCTGATTCCCAAATCTCTCTCTCCATCTCATTTTTTCCTCCTTCCTTTTTTCTTTTCTTCCTCCCTCTCTCCCAGGATCGAAATCTCTCTCTCTCTCTCTCCCTGCGAGAATCGCTTCCTCATTCGCTTCGAATCAATAACTACGGATGCCTAGGGAAATGATACCTGGATGTACCTCTGGCTCTTCAGTTCTCAAACGGAACCGACGCTTCTTCACAGAACTTAGACTCTCTTGACGGCCGGTAGCGTCCGCGGACGCCGATGAAGTCTCATTGAACGGGTGGAGGTATTTGACAGTTTTCCCACAAATTCTCATGAATCACGCCCGTGAAGGATGAGTAATCCTCCACTCGAATTCGGTGCCGTCTGCCGCTATTGGAAGTGAACCCTCGCGATGGCGACTGCATGCCGAGCGGATGACATGCCAACCGGATGAATTTGATGCATCGAGTTTCGGGAAACTTAGTCTTCGAACAAGCGAAGTCTTCTCGCGACGCCCGCTCAGATATGGACTCGGAGTCATACAATCAGATCGGAGCGTAATCAGTCTGTACACAAATCCTCATACGAAATGCGTGTTCATCCGATCTCATCTGAACAGTCAGCGGCCACTATGAAAGGCAGGTTTCCCACCTTACCCTGACAACTCTGACGTCACCATTGCCGGTTATTCTTATTGGAACATCGGTGATGACGAGAACCAAAGCTGAAACTCCGATGCGAGTTGAATGGCCGTGAGCCTGAGCCAACATCTACTTCTCGTCGCATTCATCTCGGCCTTGAGAGCGTCTGTGCGCCATCACGATCTCTCGCGAATCTCGTTCCGGATGGTAAACAATTTGAACAATGGCGAGAGCTCCGAGAGCCTTGATTCCGAAGACGCCTCCTCGGAGGCTCGAGAAATCATTCAACGGAGCTCCACGCCGGCTTCGTGTTTACACTTGAGCTAGACACGCTGAGGCGAATCTTGTTTGTAGTAAATGTTATGAGGCCTCGAATGAGTCAGTAGGTCCTCGACTACCTGGTGACCTTTAACAGAGTGTGCTTCGATGTGGACCCTAGCAGCGGGCTGTCTTCTCAAAGACGCTCACCCTCTCGTCGCAAGAGCGCCGCTTACCACTCGAGTTCTCTGTTCCACCAGAGCGCTGTGTCGTAGTTCCTCTAGACGAGCGGCTGTTTTGTCTGTTAGCCTAGTGACACTCTTAAGTGCCAACTATCAGTTGGAAGCAACCAAAGCGAAGAGGAAGCCGCGTCCGAAATGTGTTCTCCTAGATGTATTTTCCGTCGCCTGCCACCGAGCCACCGATAGATCGGGACCGTGGTCCGGCGGTCGTGATCCCCCGTCTCCGATGAACAAGAATCCGATGCCTCCTGTTTCCCAGCAGTTCAGCGGTCAGGAGCGCTGGCGTGCGGAGCGTGCTCCTCGCACGGGACCAGCTCGTCCGCCTTCGTGGTCGGTGCAGCGCCGACATTCGGCAGAGGATCAGCAGAGCAGCTCCGAATCGAAGAAACCGGCGCGCAACTCGTCCTCGAATCGGTTCGAGAGAAAGGGATTGTCCCCGAAGTCGCGCAGCAACAATGATCTCATCGAACTGAGGGCCTCCATGAGCCCGTCGCCGGAGCCCAGGAACGTGGTCCTGGATTCCGACGATCGCTCGCGGCCCCTGCAGCGGTACTACTACCCCGGCAAGTCCGATCGGACGTTTCACATTGCCCTGCCGAATCCCGACGACGACGACGACCGCAAGCCTCTGGTCAGTCGGTCGTGTCCACCGATCCCGACCATAAACGTGGATCAGTTCTACCACTGGCTGGACAAGAACGAGTTCAAACCGCAGAAGAATGTCGCGAACGATCCCGACGCTCCCGAACACAGGAGTCCATCACTGGTTCAATGGGCGAGCATGAGCCCGACGCGACTCGCATCGTCGAACGATTCGAATCACTCACAAAGCCCTTCGGTCGAGTCGATACACCTCAGTGTTCCTCCTCGGAGTCGCTGCGATAGCGGCGGCAGCAGCACCACCGCCACCACAACCTCTGGTAGCTGGCCCGATCTTTCGGAACTCGCCAACATACCTTTGTCCCGGAGCGAGTTGGAGCTCCACGAAGTTGCCGGAGCACTGCATTCGATAGGGCACGGTCCGTCACGGCTGAGACCAAATTCTCCAGACGGTTGTTCGCTTAACGAGATCAACAGTGATTATTTGACGGCTAGCGATGGAGGGAGCGTCCATCGGTGCGAGAGCCCTGCTGGGAGCTGTTCGAATTTTAGTGACACCGCCGCGAGTTTCGCCACCGGTCTCGATGTAATCGAACCGGATAGTCTGTACCTGAGTCGTGAGGAACGACCTCTCAGTGGGATGAGTGGGAGCTATGTCAACGTTGGAGGTGGCGCTGGAGGCAGACTCTCCCCGAACGTGGATAAAGAGGACGATATCAGTGATCTTCTACGTACAATCGAAATGCTCGAGAGCAGATGCACAATGTTTCTGGACGACTGGATTGTAAGTCATAGCGTATTCTTGTGCCCGTCAAATCGAAAACAGGATGGAAACCCAGGAGTTGCGGTGGTTCCCTTCAGTCAGAGAGGAAAGAAGGAGTTCGAAGTAGTTGGCAACTGAGCGGTGGAAGCCAGTGGCCTCGCCCGAATCTTTCGCGTTCTCGAATCTTTCGATGGACGGGGAGCTGGTCAACAGGTCTCGTGAGAAACACTTCAAGACCCCGAGCGTTCCTCAGACGAATAAGAGGGTCCTTTGGAAAACGCCCCCTGTTGGGAAACAGCTTCCCGTCATGCCTAACGGAAATTCGCGAGCAGTGGTTTCGGTTTTAGCAAGCCGTTCAGCCACTCGGTCGGTCGGTCGGTCGGTCGGCGGTGGTGTTCTAGTCCGTTGATAATCGACCGTTGCGGCTCAGCGCCCACGACGCAGTTCACCATTCCTTCGTGAATTTACAAAATTCTGAAAATTCCGGTGCTTGCGCGTGACTAATCCCAACACGAGTCATCGCTGTCAACATTCGGGACGGATGAATCAGTCAGACTCCGGAGTCTCCGCATAGTTCGCGAATTCTCGAGTCGAAACGAGCGGATCCCGTCTGATCGAGCGACTCGTTCGCTCGTCACACACTCGGATTCGAAGGCTGGAATTGAAAGGCGGGAATTTCACGGGAGGTTTCCATGCTTCCCATTTCTTCCGGAAAGTGCATTCGACCTAACCCAGGAACCTCCCCTAACGCCAAGGGCTAAACCGAGCGATCGAGCCCGCAGTCTTTGAATTATCCAATGATTTCAGCGGGAGTCACCCAGAACATGAAACTGGGGAGGTTGAATCAGAGAGCAAAGGCGGAGTGAAATCGTTCGGGCTACTTCGTTGGGAACAGTTCCCCTCAAAACATTCTGGAAATTAAAACTTGAAGCTTTGGGTCAGACGTCAACTCCCCTGGGCGGTGTTCCCGCGCCAGTGACGGTGGACGGCCGAGTCAGTAACTGGTGTCAGCGACGACCGCGCCGGCAAGCAGCGGTCTGACGGGATGCGGCCGAGGGAGAGAGCGCGACGATCCGTGAGCCGTTCGCTGTCAGTCAGCAGCTAACCGAGCAAACGGTACAAGCCCGCAGAGAAGTGCACCGGCGAAGAGCACCACGAAGCCGGATGACCCGAATTTCGGCGTAACGTACTCCGCTACGAGAAGGATAGCCGGCTAGCCGAAATGTGCTTTCTGTTCTGTGACGTTCTCGAATCGGCTCGCGAGCTGTGCGCACTCGGAAATCACTCACGGGCGCGCCTCGTCTCGGAGCTGCGAGGGTGAACTGCGTGCTGCAGCCTGGTCGCTGTGTGTGAGGATTTCTCGGAGATTGATGCACGCAGCGAGCCCTCCACCGTGGTCATGGGATGAGCCGCCGAGAAGTCGCGCGCAGAGTCAAGCCCCCGTTGCTGTTTGCCCACTCGGTGTTTCGAGTGACGTCCGGTCGACAGCATGAGCTCGGATGAAAGTGGTGCCAATGGCGAGCAGAGTCGATCGCGGTGCGAAACGTTCTTGGCGCGTCTGAGGTTGCCCAGGATGACGACCAAAGTGAAACAGAGGTACAACATGACCAAGGTTTCCAAGAGCGACGACTCGCCCGACGACGAACAGAGACTGGAATGTGGACGCGTTCTGGATTACTTCAAAAAAGCTTTCGTCTATTCGTCATCATGGTGCGGTGGGACGCCCACGTTAAAACAGTGCAGCTGGTCGCAGATTTCGATCGTGCACACGTCGGGCTCGGACAGGGCGGGGGATGAGTGCTGTTCGAGCTCAACGGCCTCGATCTCCGACTCGGGCGTGAGTTCTGGCGACGACGTCAGCGCGGAGTCATCTCCCAAACTCCAGAGCGCCTGCAACCACTTGAATGATTCGTATGAAGGCCAGGAGCACAGCAACGCCGGGCCCCCGGTCAAGCCCCCCCGACTGCTGAAAAAGCGCAAGCAAGCTCCGTGTTCGAACCTCTCCCTAGGGGTTCTGAGTCCATCGTCTACGGTGCCCGTTGTACCAAGAGATCCGAACGACATGTTATTGATGACACCGCCAGTCATTGTCCAGGTTGGTAGCCGTCGGCCGTTCCCGACAATCAGCGAACTGATGATAACTTCTCCTCTTCGGGTGACTGCCAGAGACCCCTGAGTTTTGCCAAAACGCAACGGATGCGGTGTGTTCGTTCTAAAATTCGCGGTTTCGGTCACGAGGGAGTAAAGCGCTTCCCGGCCGTTCCCCCTCCTCCTCCTGAATAATGACGATCATAACGACGAATTTGATGGCAACGCCGGAACGCGCTGGCTTTTCGGGCTCTTTCCGGCTTTTGTTTCGTCCTGACTATCTTCGAATCGTCCCCCATTGTTCAAAGCGAGCATTTCGCCCGGGGAGCGAATTTTAACGGAACACCGAGGTGTTCGGAGTCGATACCGTGTTCTGTGTCCAGAATTCTGCTCGAAGGAGGTTTTCGCAGGCTGGTCTCCCCGTACATCCGAGGATGATTCGGTGAAGCGGTTCGACATTGAGGACATCGAGTCGAGAGCCATGCGGCCGAATGTTTGGCAATCTGTTGTCATGAATCCGTATTCAACGAGGCGGCGAAACTGATAGGAAGACGGTCGGTTTATGTCGGACGTCGCTGTGAGGGCTCGGCCGCCTCCCGCACGGAGCCGCTCGTTCCGGCACGTGCTCGACACGCCGAAGATTTCACTGATAGCTGTTCGCGGAGCCGGAATACCGAAGCGACATCCACGCAATTTCAATGAAAAAGGCCACAAACAAAGGTAGCGTGGTTCTCGCTGGCTGCGCACGGGCTCCGCTGCTTTCCAGCGGCGACCACCAGAAACTCCGATCAGCCAAAGGGAATCACGTCAACTCACGTCACGGGATCCTCCGTCGCCTGGCGAGCTTTCCACTCGGAGCGGACGTTCCGATGTGGAAGCTCCCCGAAGAGCCGCGTTTTTCGTTTCTGGAATCTGTTTTCCCCGGTCGATCACGGAATATCTGTTTGTCGAATGTGATGAATGGAAAACAGCTTGCGGCTTTCCGTTTTTTTTTTTCCAGACGGCGCGCCTCCGCGCTGAATGGGGGTTTCGCTTTTGTCATTCTCCACTCGGGATTCTGGGGAGAAAATTCGGTTTCAGTCCTGATTCAGCCGCTCGGCGGTGAGAGCCGCGGGAACAGAATAGAGCGATTTTCCTGTGAAATCTTCGCTCTTGACAACGAACGGCATCTCATTCGAGCGGCAGTCACCGGAACGCAGCCGAGACGCGGGTAGCCTTGTGGACCCAGTTCACAACCTGGGATCAAGTTGACGCTGTCCCTCGCTCGCCGCGAATCCGTTCTCTTCCCAATTTGCATCAGACTTCTCTCTCGACGGTTCTCCTCGTTAGAACTTCGGAAGAGGAATCTTCACCAACGACGCCGACGGTCGGGCTGTCAGGCAACCGACGAGATCTCTTGCCTGTGGAAGCTTTCCCGATGCGGTTCCAGCGGGGAAGGCGCCCCGAAGCTTCGTTCCGGTCCGTGGATGAATGAATAATGAGATTGAAATCTGTGCGACAATTCGCAAAGTGCTGTCACTCGTCAACAGCGACCGCAAACAACTCCGACGTTCCGTTCTTCGTCGGCTGTGGCCGCTGCCGCCGCCGCCGCTGAACGAATGAGGTCTCCGCTTCGAACATTGGAAGCAATGAGCGTCTTCACCGAACTAACATCGTCGAGCGGCTGTCGTAAGCTCCGATCCCATTGCTGAAGTCGATACACACAATGAACGCTTCGAACTTTGCAATAAGTCACGAGCCTTCAGACGAGGCAGCTCAGAGAAAAATTTCGTTGTGTCATCGTTCAGCTGAAACGCGTCCTTCGATTCTGTCAACTTCTCCAAAAATTTCCATGAGACATGAAGCGAGCCGAAGCGGGTTTTTTCTGCTGCTCCCTAGAATCGCGACTAAAGAAATGAATTTCGAATCGCGTGCACGTACAGCGAGCGTCGCGCCTGGTCAGTCCGTGAGGCTCCGCGGAGTTCGTCCGTTTTTCGTGCGAGGAAAGGGTTGTTTTCCGTTCCCGCACATCCACACATGGCTGTTTCTCTCCGGTGGCTTTTTTTGGTGATTAACCTCACGTTTCGACAACGTCCGGGACGGAGGGCTGACCAGCAGAAACGCCGGGATTCGAAACAGAAAAAATGAAGCTATTCGCACTCCTTCTGGATCGCTCGCGTCGGCTACCGCATCGCTGGGTCAACCGCTCGTGGGCACTGACCGATTGGCTGGAAACCCTTTCACGCCCAGCATTCGCTTTCATCCGATCACCGATCGGATACGCCGCCACGGGAACCCACGAGCCCCTGAGTCCCAGTCCAGGGTCCGAGTTCTGGGCATTCATCGTTATCCGAGTACTGGAGGGTCTTTTCGTCGAAATCTCATCTGGGGTCAGCGTGGGCCGGGAACAACGCAGTTATCGTGATGCCGAGCTCGAGAGATGATTGAATCGTGTCTCTTTATCCGAACTCGCAAGATTGGATGCGTCGAATTTTCGAGCCGGAACGAGTGAGTACCAAGGAACGCCCTCTAGGCCTGGACCGCTGGTCTCGGCCGTTCGACTCAAGTTTCGCTTTGGATTCCCAGCGCTCATCGGACGACGGTCTCACTTTCCTGGCGAAGTTTGCGGCGTGGCTCGAGACTACTTCATCGCCCAGGTCATCTTCGCGACCACAGGTTACTGAAACTTCGAGATGTTGCAAGCTCTTCCATGATTCCGCGGGCTCTTTCCAGCGGGGTGGCTGCGTGGTCAGACCAAGCGCTGCGGCCTAGGGTCAGTGTCGACATTGTTTCAGAACATTAGCCTGTCCGTCGCACATGCCAATGTCGATTCAATGCGTACGCCGACGCCACAGCGCGGGTTGAGTGAAATCCGTTGTTCAAGCCGGGACCGTCCAACTCGCTCGTAACGCGCTTCGCGGCCCGTTGTGCAACCGGAGAATGAGGCAGAACCGCACTGATTTCGCTTCGATTCCTCTCCGTCGGCTGTGGCGGAACTCGGAGCCGAATTCGACCTCTCGGCCGCCGCGAAGACGAAGAAATCATGATCAGCCTTGTTGCGCTGACCAACTTGTTCGGTGGTGGACTTTTCCTCCGAGACAACCTTCCAGCTTTCAGCTGATTCATCTGCGGTCACTGTTCATTGGAACTGGGTTAAACTTGAGGCTTGAGCGAGTTTTGAGATAAATTCGGCTTTGCTCGCCGGCTAGATAAACGAGCGCTCGGAATCACGGAACGTCAGCTCAGGTGAGCGTTGCGTCGCCGCGGGGCATACTTGAGTGCTGATACCGCGGCTCAGAAACACCCACGAGCGATTTTCTTCCCCAGTTGAAGAAGATGCGGATTTGTTCTTGCTGGAGCTGTTGGCGTTGCGGGTTTCCTCCGGGAGATCAGATCCACAATTCTGCGATGACCCAAACCGAGCACTCGAATTCCGGAGTCGTCTATTCTCAATTGGGTTAGGTCGGTTCGATCCGTCGGTGGATTCTGTGACGAATCTCATGGAGAGGCACGATTCCAACCGTTCTCAGACTCCACACCTGAAAAGCAGAAACGCAACAGGAGTTCCGATCCCTTCCCGATCAGCGCGCCGAAGACAAGTGACTAAGATTGCTTGAGCGGGGAACGTTTCGTATCTGTTGACTTGGATGCGGCGTGTCTCAATGTCGGTTCGTCATTTTGCAGCAGAATCATCGGGCCGGAACGGCTGAATGAGTTCGCGTTCACGCTTGATTTCGCAAAACAAATTCCAACTATCCTTCGGGGAAGAAAAAAATCGACTAAATTTTCGAGTAATCAAACGTTGATATGCACCACCGGTGGACTTCGTCCCGGCCCTTGTGGACGCGATCACACTTCCATCGAAACAGATGGAAATGTCAACATCGACAGCATCTACAAGGCGGGCTGGATAGTTCACCAACACCGTCGGGTTTTCGTCTAGCACGAAGCCGGGAACAACGGAGCGGATTACGAAGCTGCCGCGCGGAAACTTGTTGCCGTCACTGTGCGAGAATATTGGATATCGCGGACAAATTGAGATATTTGTCGCTCGCTCCCGTCTAGAATGGAACTTTCGAAGTGCTGTCAATCTGAGTCTTTCCGCAGCAACCGGCGTAGTGACAAGACGGCGTCGCGATGGCTTCCTTCAGTGAATACTGTTTTCGCTTTGGAGCGATTGTCATCTCGTCTATCGCCTGCGAAAGAACTACTTTCGTTTGTCAGTTCACTTCGAGCCGCTTTCCTGCGTTCCATGTTAAGAGCTGCCGCCAGCCAGGCTGACATCTTATTCGGTGACATCTTGTGCGGAACTTTTCCTCGGAAGGAAGTAACTTGCGTTCTCGTCTCTGTCCGGGAGAGGAGGTCACAGGCAATTGAACTCCCAGTCGGTTCTCGGCTTGCGTCTAAAAGAATCATATACTTGGGTATGAGCCCGGTGGGACTTTCTGCTGATCTCAATCCCATCTCTTGAACCCCATCGAGCAGCACATCCGTGTTTCGGAACAATTTCGGGATCAATTGACTGACGAATCATGGGATCCTGCAACGGTCGTTTTCCACCGGCCCTCTGTTAACCGGGTCGTCTCCCGAATACGGGAAAACTATCATGGGCTGACGAGTGGTCTCCCTCCAAAATTTCAATGAAGCAGAAGTTTCGACTCAACAGACGGCGAAACGCCTGCGAACCTTTCCCGAGACATTGAGTTGTGTTGCTGTATTTCGCTGAATCGAGTTCCCAATCAGGTGACTCGGATCCCCGAACGGAACTAAGATCGATTCCCATTTCAGCCGCCATCATCGAGTGAAAGTCTTCCGATTCATTCGCATTCTCCAATCATCTCACACACAATGAGTTTGCTTTCTCACGGTCCGAGGTGAGTCGATAAGTAAGAAGAGTCTGCGTAGTTCCATCCAGAGCATTCCCTTCGCAAGCTGCGAGGTCATACAGCTGCCAATTCCGCTCGCTCTGCGCTTTAATGGGAAAAGCAATCAGCTAACGCCGAAGCTTCTGGAAGCTTTTCCAAATGAACGAATGGACTAGATTCGAGACAGATATCTCGTTGCGGCAAACCAAAGTTGCGGTCAGAAGCTCATCGCTTAACAATCGTCGTTCACTCAGCTATCTGTGATTCGAATAAACAACGTGAGTCGGGTTATTTTCATGATGACGCAGAGGTCTCGGTTTGGAAATCTCCGGTGGGATCGATTCCAAAACTCCGGTGGTCATCGACCGTGTCGACGACGAATCTCCGCTCAAGGGTAAAGTTTTCAAAGGAGATTACCTCTGGATTATCAACGGAGAGCATGTGCAGGGTCTCAGGAACGCGCAGGTAAATATTGACATCTGTCCGATATTTCGTCCGATCATTGCTTCTCGATCGTGGTTTCCCAAAGTTAAGCCCTCGAACGTCGATTATCAGCTGTCCAGAATGGGAAACGGTTTACGGTTGGCTCTGATTGCCTTTCAACTGTGGATGCTATTCCAGATAATGCAGCTGCTCGTTGGTAACAGCCGCCAAGGCGCACCTGAAGAAGAGGAGGTCACCGTGAGCGTTCTTCCTGGTGAGTCATCGCGCCAGATAATTCGGACTCTCGAGACATTCGAGCACGCCGATGAAATATTCCCTCGGGGTCAACTCGCATCGCCAATGAACAGATGATCGGGGAGCAGCTCCTTGCCATGCGCTTCGCTCCGTCCGATCGGAGCTGCTAGCTCCTGGAACGACCCGTCTCTTCGGATCCGATCGATATCATTCACCGGCCCGTCCGATGTTACAGATTGCTCGCGTCCTTTGGAGGCTTCGATAGCAGAAATAGAAGCCGCCGTCCAGTCTCGAAGTCTGGCCGCTCTCTACAATGCCGTGCCGCGATACGACACGCGGCAAACCCATCTGGCATCCAAAGTTCCAACGAACCACGAGAAGAATAGATACTCTGACATTGTAGCATGTGAGCGATACGAGTTTTCTAAATCAACTCATTCGATGAACTCTTTCGGCATGCGATGGATGATGGCCAGCCTCCCAGAATGCTTACCTGGATACCTAACCGGAGGCTTATTTGTGTTTTTGTAGACGATTCTACGCGGGTTCTGCTGACACCGAACGAATTTAACGGGCAGAGTGACTATATCAACGCAAATCATGTAAACGTAGGTGGATGAGGCCTCTTGGGGAAGTCAACGCTGCTGCAGGATTCCGGTTCTGTCGCACCTGACCTTCGTCGTTCGCTTCCAGATGACTTTGACCGGTTCAAACACCGTGTATCGATACATCGCGACACAAGGACCGAAATCATCAACCGTGAGCGATTTTTGGCAGATGGTCCTCGAACAAGGTAGCCGCCTAGTCGTGATGTTGACAACTCTCCACGAAGGCAACATGGCAAAATGCTTCAAGTACTGGCCCGATGAAGGGGCGAAAATCAAGGACGTTCTCGGCGCCTGGACCATCCGGCAACTAGCCGTTGGAGGGGAAGGGGCCTGGATACACAGACGATTCGAACTGAAGAACGAAAAGACCGGCGAGGAGCGCCACGTGACGCATCTCCAGTACGTCAAATGGCCTGACCACGGAGTGCCCCACCACTCCCAAGATTTCGTCGACTTCGTGCACCTTGTCCGAGAATTCAGAGCCGAAGCACCGGTAAGCCAGAACTGGAAGTCACTGAGCCGGATTTTGAACCGGCCCTCTCGAAGACCTTTGAACTTTTGGTAAGACACTACCACCGTTTTCTAGCTCGCGCCGATCATCGTCCACTGCAGCGCGGGCGTGGGCCGAACCGGGGTTTTCATCATGATGGAGACGGCCATGGGTCTCATCGAGGCGGGCCACGCGGTTCGACCACAGCAGTTGCTCCAACTCATGCGAGAGCAAAGACCGTCTTTAGTTCAGACGGAGGTATGGCATGAGATAAATGAATTTATGGTTGAATAATGCTTGAACCCGCGGTCTCTGGATATGACACCGGTATTCTGGAATTCGCATCAACTCCAACTGCTGTTTAATTTTCAATCGTCGCAGGCCCAATTCAGCTTTGTGGTCAAGGCAATCCTCCGAGTTTTCATCGAGGGAACCGTGCAACCCTGTTCGTGAGTCTAGTCTCCTTCTCGAAGTGTATAATGGATTCGTCGTTTCGAAAAATCCTCCGGCACACAGCTCAGTGCAAATGTCATTATAGAGCAGAACGCCAAGAATGAAAGTTCGGAATATAAATACATATGAATGCTGCTAGGATTTGTTGTAAATAAAATCTTAATGGTTCCTTGGGAAGTCCTCGTGTTCTCTCAACGCGGTCGAGCAAGCTGTGACCATTTCTGAGTGGTGAATGCAAATTTTCTGCTCGCAAGATTCCGTCAAAGAAAAGAGAAATACTACGGAGAGAACTCAGCAACTCACTTCACCCGCGATCCGATCCTGCATTGGCTCTTGGAAGTGGGTTCAGAGACTCCATTCCTGACCGCGGAGCTACCGCCCAAGGCGCATGCAACCAGTGAAGATGTATTCCAATCCGATCATCGGCGGGACATCTGTGTTGAAGGATCGGACACGATGTAGGTTATGAGAATCGACTTTCCAGAAACCTGCCGTTCTCTCCACTCGAGGATGTGGGAAACCCGTTCACCGATGCACGGAAAACTTATCTGGGGTAGAATTTCCAAAATTTCCTCGAAAACGACGCGGTTCAGAGAAAAAAGTGCCATGTTTGCTTCAGTACCTCTGTATCTCGAGACACGCATTCTAGGCATCGCCCGGACTCGGCAGACGCAGGCCCTGCTGGGAAGCGCAAGTCATGAATCTTCATCGTTGATGCTCTCAGAGAGTGACGCCCCCAGCCACTTTCGGAGCAGACGCAAGGCTGCGATGATCTAGCGGCTAGAACTTCAATGGTCTGTTTTCGGTCGCTGGAAATCTAAGCGTACATGCTCAAGCTCAAGTTCCAACTATTGACATTTGGACTTGTCCAGGAGTCGCGGAACTTTACATCCCTGCTCCCTGAAATATCCCCCGAGTCTCCGAAGACAGCCTATGATTTGGAGGATCGATCACCTTCCGATCGGAGAGGAGCCTTCGTTCGACAAGGAAGCTCCGCACACTGTTAAGCGCGGTTCACACTGGATCTCGTTCTTGCCCACCTGTCGAACCGAGACTGGGAAAGTAACCAGAAACCATATCCCACCGGCCTTCGTGAATGATTACGATATTCCAGTCAGGACTGAGGTCATGATATTGTCGTGGAAGCTGTTCATGGTGATACATCTCCGATCGCGACAGGGAAGCACCTCGCAATTGTTGGTAGCGACGGCCATTTAGTCAGGACTTATTTTTTTGGTCCTGAGCGCAATATATGTGTGTTCTGAAGATCACAGGGCTCACCACCGACCGAGTGCAGGGTGGCGCCCGCCATTGAATCGCTGATTGGGATCAGCACTGCTCGCCTGATTGTTCGGTGCTGGTGCCTGAGTGTCGGACTATGTGACATAGTCTATGTCTCATCTGCTCAACTGTCGCCAGCTTTTCAATCGCTCTCTGATAATGGAGTGGTTGCAGTGAGTGGCTCGGTGGCAGGACAGCATGCAGTGCTTCCGTCAGCCGCTCTTGCCGAGCTACACGAACGAGTTTTCTCGGCCAGTCAACAGACTGGCAATTCGACCGAGATCTAGGAAACATCCTGAAAGAACGTCTGCGACCGAAGAGCTCCTCTGTCTTGCTCTTTTTGGAGAATCTCCCGTATTCCATCCTGCTCACCGGCATAACTGTTGTTGGATCGCGAAACGGCAAACTTCACACCCTTCGATTCCAGAGCAGCCTCCCGAAGGGATTAAAAACTGGAAGTACGACTTCCCGTTCCTCTAAATTTATGCACGGCAGACTTTGAGCAACCCATGTGGGAAGCCCGCTCTTCGAGCACTGTTTCCAATTATCGAAGATCCATCATGTTTCTTTTCGAGTCACTAGCTTCATGCGTTGAGCATTCGGGCGGGATCGCTTCACTGCTCGATATCTGACGCAGGGGGGAACGGGTGTCTGTGAAGCTTTCTTCTTCTCTTGGAATTCACTTGTCAGCACGGTGCACCCTTTCCTGAACCGGGATGAACATTTCAGATAGTAGGGAAAAGTTCTCAGTTTGTCGCAGCCTATAGACACCAAACGAGAGCTGACGCTGTATTCGAGGAGCGTATTGTATTTTACAAGGGTCATCTCATATCCTATTTTTCTTCTTTTTGTTGCCCGTTTTGACTCGATTCATGTAAGGGTCTCTGTCGAGCCCTGGTCTGACACCTCCGATGTGGCGAACACCCAACATAGCGGCTCTGCTTTGAACGTCATTCGCCGAGAAAGGGCTGTCTTGAGCCGCGTAATCGGGATCGAGAGCATTCATTTTCTTCAGAGCTTTCTTGGGAAGCTTATTCTGGGGTCGAGGCTGATATTCATTCAGAATGGGATTGTTTGAATGCTTTCCGCCTTTGAATAACGGTATACTGTAGCGGAGACCTCTCTGATTAATGGGTTTCTTGAAGTTGATGAACATTTGCATCTCTCCGTTCTCGTCAATCTCGACGGCCACTTTCTTGAGGGTTCCTTTGTGTCCGCAAGACTTGCAGAAGATTCTCGTCATTTCAGATGTCCGCTGGTAGCAGGCGAAACAACGCAAAATGTAAGTTCGTGCGCGACGGATGCACATGCCATCCATAGAAAGACATTTGAGTCCCATCTGTATGAGCACGTTTTGCATTGAGAAATCAGACGTGATGCACGCGACCAAGGGCATGTCTTCGTTCCGAGCACCGATTCCTCCGAAACCCATCGTCCGTTTCACCTGGAATGTCGAGGAATGTTCTCTCAATGGAACGGACCCTGTTGACGATTCGAATTATGGAGCTTTGACTGGGGTGCTGGCGTACGTCTTGAATGTTGTCGGCAGTTATCCATCCTTCGTCCTCATCTTCCTCTCCATCGTCGTCACTGGCAGCTCCCGAGTCAGAGCTGTTTTCCTCATCTTCATCACAATTCCCGATTTCGACATTCTCGATTCTCTTCAGAAGTCGGTCCTCTTCGACGGTTCTCGTGGCTTCTTGGGCTTCGGACTCGTGTCCTGTCTCTCCTGGAAGCATGAAGATAAGATCGCAGCGGGATCGCTCCGTAAACACCCAATTCATCTCGGACGCTCTACACTCATACACAGAGGATTTTGTCTGAACGATAATCACAATCACAGTGATGAGCTCTGTGTGTTATGGAGGGAAGGAAGGATCGCGATGGATTTGGACTCCGGAATTCTTGAACTGATTCGTAGCGGGAATGAGTTCTCGGGCGCTGGAGTTTTCAGGATTGACCTCGCCCTCGAAGTCTTGACTCGAGTATCGAAACTGAGTCCCAACTCTCCCGCGGTTGTGATACGCCCAGGAACCAGCGAATGAAATTCTCTCAGGACGTCCGTAATAGGTTTGAGGGAGATGGCCGCTTTGAGGAAGGAACAACGCTGCTTGAATCCCTTGAGGGAATATTTTCCACGGATTCTACTCCGAATACATTTTGAACTTTGAATGCCTCCCGATTCGTTAAGCCGTGCGGGAAACTTCCTTATGACTAAGGCCAGAGACTTTATGCACCAACCAGTTTGGGCTTATCCCATGAACATGCAATGACTGTGAGAAAAGTACTGAGGTCACGCATGGGAGTGTTCTCTCCCAAAATGTGTCTCCTTCGGGCATGTCACACATAATCCTAAACCGGCCCAGTATGGTAATGGGATTAGCTCAAACCGGTTAATGCACAAAGCCTCTGACCCTACTCATGACTAGAGCTCTATGTTTTCTTGAAGAAGAATCCTCTTAAGTTCACTGGGTACAAGGCGGGGGAGGGGACTCCCCATTCTGGAAGACCGCGGTTACAGCTCCGACGCCTTACCTGAAGGTTCATCCACTCTGCTACCGCCAGTCACAATGGGAACGTGAACTCCGCCAATAAGAGTGAGCTGGCCACTCCTCTGAGGATTGATCAAGGGAGCGTTCTGTTTGGGAGCTGTATGGAGGTGCTCGACAGTGCCATGAGCTTCCTTCTCTAGGAAGTGAGTCAAACCAAGGATCGAGAGATCGGTTGCTGACAGCGACGGATAGTCCCCAGTTTTTTTCGAAAACTCCGTTACAGCCTGGGAATATATTGATTTTTTAAGACCCATGCTCTAAATCAGCTGTGAAATTTCATCATTGACAGAAGGGAACCCCATGAATTCGGCTAATAAGTTCACACTAGAGACGATCGGAGGATGGGCGCAACCTACATGAACGCTCTCTGTAGTCGGTGTTCGATCTACTCGAAGCTTATAAGGGAGGACCTGGAGCCGTTGACGAGTCGCAGTGTCTCTTATTTCCTCAACAACGTCTGGGAGAGTGTAGATGTTCTCGCCGATTTCCTGCAGGAAAGAAATAATACGGGCGGATCAGACCAGGAGCCCAAATATATCGGCTGATGAATGTTGTCAAAAGTCCTCGCGTATTCGCATAACCCTGGAGGGTAATGAAACGTTCACTTACAAGGAGGTCGACGTTTCGAATAAAAGCGTTCGCATCCACGATCAAATGCTTCACTTTACTCCGACGTTCCGAGGCCATGGCGAATCGAGTCTATAACTCAACAAGCAGCAGCCATGTGGATTCGGTCCTCGTGCTTCGTTCGGGAAACCAAGCCTTGCTCCGAAACTCTGTCGAATCGACAGGCGCAAAATTCGAGATTCTTCCGAACGCTACCTCACGATGTAAACAAAAAACGTCACATCCGCCTTATGTGGAACCTAGACTGTAACGAATGCCACAGAAAACGAGAATAATTCATTGATCGAGGATTGTTGTTCGTTGTGAGTCCCTTACACACCCTGAACCACCGGAGAACAGTGAGTTGAAAAATTTCCATTACTGCTCGTATCACTCAATCCCAACGTGGGTCTGAAGTGCGACCCGTATGGACTTCAATGGAACTACCAGTAGATACCTGTTCCTTGAGCTCTGAACGTGCAGACTTTCTTTGCACAGCTCCAACAGCCGTATGAAAATCCGCAATGAGAGCCAAGCTGTGCGTCAGTGCTCATCTTTCGGGTTTGAACCGGAGCATCGCGCTCTTCATGTGACACTTGATGTTCCTCGGAGTATCTCCGGTTCCGATTGATGCGTTTCTCGACCGAGTCCCCCATTTGTAGTATCTTCCCATGCTGAACGCCGATTCTCAAGGAAAGCCGTGAGAAAGTTGAGAAACTTCACGTTGAGGAAGCCTGGCTGCAAGATATCAAATCATATACTTGAGTTTTCCGGAATTCCGCAGTTCTTTATTCGATTTCCCTCCTGGGAGGGACTCGGAGCATAAGTGGATAAGTCCCCGATGACTTGTCCACCGAAGTATTCGTGACAAATGCCTTGAGCCAAACTGAAGCGAAGGGGGAGCATCGAGCGCGTCACGCCGAGTCGGCTAGGCCGGGTGATAAACAGAAGCGGACGACGAAAAAGAGGCTGCCGACTGATTTCAAAAGTGATTCGAGGGAAGAAGACATCCTTAGGCGATACCAAATCCTTCTTATTATAAAAAAACAGCTGCTCGAAACATAAGCATTCTCCCGAGTGTGTCAGTGTGGCCTTGCGATTTTCTCCGCAACCCATGCGCGCCGCTCATGAGCATTGATGTGGATGAGAGGAGCTAGTCTGGGAAGCCACGATCTATACAAGCTCGCTGGGAGGCTCATCGAAATTTTCCGCTCACAGGAAACCCGAAAATGGTATTGATTGCGTCCTGGGACGAGTTCTCGCGAGCTGCCGAACGGTTGTACCTCAACAATCCGGACCGGTGCCGGTTTGTCCTGAAAAACCGTCACAAAGATGGCCGACTCCACGTCAAAATCACGGATGATTGCACGACCTATCAGTATGTGACTGAAATCGCACAAGATGTGAAGAAAATCGAGAACCTTACGAGCCTTTTGTTAAAAGCAATGGTTGCCCAACCCGACGCGAAATAAATACCGCGGATATACTATGTGGATGTGAAGTGATTGTGTGAACCTGAGTCCTGGAACCATGACGTGGCTGCGATATACCATAAGAATAAATATATAATTTTTCATACACTGAGAACGCGTTCCACTTTATGATTCAAATGTGATCTCAACATTCATAGAGAATTTCTGCCAGAACTATTCCTCATAGTGCCCCTGATTTCTGAGAGCTGGTGACTGATCCAAGGAGTTCATCTCCTTACATGTCCCAAGACGAATTCCACTTTGTTTTGCCCCAATTGAGAAGCTCAGACTCCCGAGAGGTCTTTATTTATCCTCGATACGAAATTCTATCACATTGTACATCCATTGCCAAAATTCAAACTTCGACTTTATGAGATAGACTGTACGCTTTCTGATTTAATGATTTTAGAAGAGGTCGTAATGTGCTGCCAGGTCCCACTTCGTAGGTGGTTGGGAAGGGTGCTGCCGGATCTCTTGAATATATCTGATGCATGGTTTGCTCCCATTTCACTGGTTCAACAACGTGCTCAACGAGTGCTTTACGGATCGCATTGGTATTCTGGTAGGGGTGAGCTGTGACGTTAGAGACGACCTGTAAGGAGGGATGAGAATGTCACGATCGAGAAAACATGACAGATTTCCCAACCGGAATATGCTGCTTCCAAGAGGATCAGCTCTAGATTTTCACCAAGTCGGAAGCAGTGGGAGCCGGCATAGTTTCAAGAGCGGGTGAATACCTGAATCGTTGGTAACTTCAGCTCAACTTGGGCCAGCACCTTCTTGAGCACATTTGCAGCAGGTTTCATCAGCCTCGTGTGGAAGGCACCAGATACAGGAAGACGTTTCGATCTCTTGATGCCGAGGTCACGAGCGTTCCTCGCCAAGAAACCCAGTGCCTGCGATATGAATATTCGGAAGTGAGATAGGAGCTTGGGAAACCTGAACGTGCTCGCTTTCTGATCGCAAAAATTATCGCGTTGGATGTGATTCGGGAAGATTTACTGAACACCAGAGGACTCACTTTCGAGTCACCGCCGATGACTTTGCAGTCGGGTGAAAGATAATTCGAAACTTCGCACACGGGGTTCTCAATGCCTTCTTTTTGTGAACACCATTCTCGCGCGAGTTTCATGGCGTAGTTGATGTTAGCTCCAGGACCCGTGAATACTATCAAGAGACCAGATTGCCTCTCATTGGCACATGACTGCATTGCCTCACTTCGAAGTTTCACCACTTGCACCGCTGGAAAGTTTTCGAACATTTCATGAACTCAAACTCCATCTCATAGAATTGCTGCCATAACTCGATCAGAGAGAACCGGAACAATGTTAGAGCCAACAGCAAGTGCTGCCTCGGTACTCGCCTTCTTCGAATGTGAGAACGCCAGCGAACACAAGAGCAGCATATTCCCCTACGCTGAAACCGGCGGTTGTCACGCAGCTTTCGACGGCGACGGGATTCTCGATTTTGAGCTTCTCCAACACTGCGAGCGATGTCACCAAAACTGCCGTCTGACAATTGATTGTCATGTTTAGCTGGATCTCCGGTCCCTGCTCGCAAAGTTTGAGCAGATCGATTTTCATCATGCTCGAAGCGTATTCAAACATCTCGTTCACACCGGGCACCCTCGTCAATCTTTTGGTCATGCCGAGGTACTGGGAACCCTGAATTGAAAAACATTCCCGCCATCATAAACTCCTCGACGGATGGATTGGGAGCTGTTCAGCATATTCGAGGCGTTTCTTCAACCTTTGCGTCAGCCGTGTCGCTCACCTGTCCGGGGAAAAGTATGACTGTGGTATCGCGTGGATTGACACGATCTGTGTTGTGGGCATCTTGTTCCATTCGTTTCAGAGTAGTTTTGTCGACGTTATACGCACTGCTGACGAATCGCTCGTTCTTAGCCTCCGAGTCGAAACTGGTAGTGCCATCCAGGAGTTTTCGCACGTCAGGACGAGTTTTCGGAGCATCAGTCGACATCAGGATTCCGCCGGTGCGCGAGTAGCTCCTGCACAACCGGATGAGACTCCCAAACGGCTTCATTGTGCTCACTACTCTATCGCCCGCTGTCGGCTCACTCAAGAAGAATGCTCTGGGAGATGAACCAGCGGTAATCCACACTCACAATCTAACGCCTCCGAGAGCTATTGGGGGCTTGAGACACTTAGTGGAAGATGCGCGTGTTTTCAGATTCGAATCGGACAAGCAGCGAGCGTCCGCTCGTTTCTAAACCTCGGAAGCGGGGCTAGTCGGACTGCTCAGCCTCGAGAGTACTAAATACGATGTGTTGTTGACCGCTATCCGCAGCTTTGCGAGAAACACGCGCAGAAGTCATCAGCTGGTTGAACGGCGTTTTCGTAAAACTCAACAGCCACGAGCGCGGAACTCGACTTCAGATACCGGAATTCCATTGTCTCGTTGGAACACCACTTTTCATTGGAGGTCACCAATGACCCCGCGAGCGCGCAATATAGAATGTAGAAAGAGACCTCGTGCGTTTCAAAAATAGCTCATCGTATTCCGCTCTGCTATCGTTCGACTCTGATGACTTGTTCTGGCGCTGAAACCACGGTCTGACGATTGCCCGGGATGTGTTCGTTCATTCGCGAACCTCATCGTTTCGGAGGAGAAACCGAGTCAGTGGATGTTTGTGAGTGAGTGTGAGGCAGAGTGATACATGCGCGGGAGGTGGACTGCCCGGGCACGAATCGATCATGGAGTGGACACACTTACTTCCGGCCAACGAGGGTTTGAAACGCGCCGCGGTAATAGCCGCAGTGGGCGCGGGATCCATATACGTGGTGTACAATTTGCTGGACTCTTACATCACCCGTGCGCCAGGAGGATCGTCGGATACGAACGTCAGTTCTAGTTCAGCGCGCTCGACTCGCCACAGATCCTCCACACCTCGGGGGCAGTCCGGCGGGAGTTCCAACCACCTGAGCCAGACTTCCGTGCACCACTCACCGAAATGCACGTCACCCGCGCCGTTATCCGTGAAGGAATCGATAGAAATCGCGCGAAACTTCTCACAGAGTCCTCCCCCTCTCCTCGTAGACGAACCCCTCGAAATGTCTCATCCTATTGAGGAGCAAACCGACCAGTTGACGGAGCTTGTCGAAGATTTGAAATACAACGGAGCTCGTCTCATCGACGAAGACGAAGTCGATTGTCTCGGCTTCCTCCTCACCACCGACGACGAAAGTCTGCTATGTGAAACACTCGGTATCCTCAGCAATTGCGCAGCATTCACACCGAACCAGGACCAGTTCCGCGAGCGCGGAGTCCTCAACCAGGTGAAGAAACTCGCCCGCCACGAGAACGACGCGATCAAAGTTCAGGCCCTGACAGCGACTTCCAACCTCTGCGTGAACAACGAGAACCAAGCGGAGTTCTTCGACGAGATCCCTTATTATCTCAAGCTGGCGTTCCAGGAGGGCGCGAGCATGGTCTCGTTGGTGTCGCTCTACGTCCTGACCAATCTGACGGTGAAATTCGGGTCCAACCCTGAGATACTCAAGCACACCGGTCCGCTGGCGTCAAAAGCAGTATGCGCCGCCAAAGACGAGTCTTTGCAGGCCATGAAGATACTTGTGAATATTTCCTGTGAAGAAGAAGGTGCTGAACATCTGGTCAGAGCTGATCTGCGCGAAGACTTCTTCGATTTGATTCGGTCCGAGCCGCCGATCTCGCAACGGTGTCTCACCATGCTGGCCAACCTAATACCGAAGGTCGCCGAAGGATCTAGTATGGAGAACCGCGTAATTCAATTGAAAGGCGACATGTTGGACATGTGGCGTCGGAACGACCTGGAGGACGCGCAGAAAGACCAGCTCCGTAGAGCCCTGAAAGCTCTCTCAGTGCGGGGCTGGGGACGCCTTTCGGAAAGTACGATGGATCTTGTCAATAAGCAGTAGCGATCATGAGCCTCGAGTTGAATCAAAGTTGATCTTGACACCGTAGGATCGAGACCGCTGAGAAGACTCAAGCGCTCGACGTAGACAGAATATCTACTCCGGGAGTAGCATCGTCATTTTCGAGGAAAGATTCTCAGTTGTAATACGGAATATCCGAAGCGACAGAATGGACTCTACGAGTACAATCGTTGATGTTTTCACGGCTCGCGCTTCACTGTTGCAGTGCTATAGTGAGTTCATGACGTTATTCAGTTGTTCTTAGACGCGGCTTGCTATAGGTATTTTTGGTAAACTGTTGTAAACTCGAAATGAAAATAAACCGGCCTCTTGAACGGAGGTATTAGTGGACTCAGTTGAGTTTCTTCCGGAGGATTACAGCAGGGCGAAGCTACGACAGCGACGAAGGGACTCGTTCGGGACCCACCAACCTTTCATTCCGGAAGCAGATCGGCGCTCAGGACCGGCGAAGACTTCTCAGATTGCGATCTTTCTGGAGCGTTCGCTCCGTATCCCGACTCGAGATCTCGTCCCAGGAGGCATCGATTCTGTCGATGCATCAGGATTTCGTTTTGACCCGGCACATTGTAGCGCGGCGACGTTCCCGATAATCCGAGAACAGACAAAACACGTTCTAGTTTCGTCTGCGATGTTCCGACCGTGGAGATAGCGACATGGCCTGCATTTCGGAGATGTCCTTCCTGCTTCCCTAGGTCGTCGAATAAATCAATCGACGATCGCGATGGACATGCGCTAGGCACCCCGATTGCTGGAGGTTTGCTGAACGAGAAACAGGTACAAGGTTGCCCCGTCACCGTGACCCTCCCATCCTAAAACGGCAAATCATGTAGAGCACTTTCCGTATAAAAGCTCGGGTACAGTTCTATTGTCTCCAGTTCTGACGGCGTGACAAACTATCCGAACATGATGTTGGTGAGTTTCTGTGTGACAGGTGACGGGTTGAGCAGAATCAGAATTCTGATAGCGAACTATGACTTTGCAGTTGGAACCATTTTTTTTGATTGGACTCAGCGGATTCTCGTGCGCTCAATCCGGTAACGAGTTCGTGGATGCTATCGTTTCACATCTGCGAGTGAGTCCCTTCCTGGTCGACACATTGAACAGGACGAGCTACAAAGGGACCTTCCAAGTGCAGGATAACATACGGATGTCGAATGTGAGTTCTGTGGTCTTATCCGGTTTCGCTGAGTTCACAAGTATTCACAGCCGGGGCTCTTGTGACAATTCTGAGCCGCAGCGGAAGTTGATTTCGGAAACCAGGTCACGGCGGAAAACCTTCTGAACCTGAGGAGAGTGGGCGACGCGACGGTCAATGTTGACGCGCTAGGAGAACTTCATCTCAAAACTAGCCTCTCCCTGAGCGATATTGTGGTGAGAGCGATCTACGAGTACCAGAGTTGGCTGAACGTGAACGGGAGAATCGCGTTAAGGATGCCGACGCTGACGATGGACATACACACCACCGTGAGTTTGCCCGGGCCCTCTCACTATCAACAGCGAATATCCTCTTAATTCCTGCTATGCGCTGGCAGCGCATAGCAGGAATTTCCCTGCATCCAGGCTGAGAGATCTGTGAGGTTCAGTCGAACTGGTACGAAACACGTTAGAGAACCGAGTCTAATTGCAGCTTGGGAACCTGACGAGCATGACTTTGAGGACCTTCAGAGTACGTGACGTAGCTCCACCGAAAGTGCTTGATTTCACGGGCACCTCGACACTGTTCAACTGGCTAGGAGCCCGCAGAGTGGAAGCCTTCATAAATCAATCGACGAAGCTGATCGTGGAAAACCTCGAGAGTTTCGTCCACAACGGCATGACAAATGTCATGACGAACGAGAGACGCTGTTTGCCGTTAAAGAAATATGGGAGGAGCGGAGTGGTCGCCTCCGAGTTGGAATGGATCGACGCGTCTAGGAAAAACTTGCGCATTGACACCGAAAAGCTTGCAATCCAATAGCTGATAGAACCCTCCCGACGCGGGTTATCATGTTCAAATATGTGAATATTTTTCTATAGTGCTTGCCGGCCTCAACCGACGCAGCAGGATATTGCCCTCGACACGAGGTTTCCAGAAATAAATGCTATTTTCAGCGGTAACGCTGCCTTTGTTCCATGTGCAGGGAAATATCACCTGCTCCAATTGTTTGCCGTTTCCATAGCCTAGAGGAGTTTGATGAGCCTTCATAGAGTATGAGAATCAAATCAAGAGTCAGCTTCAACATGAACGCGAAATCCTGTAGGGCTAATCATGACATCCGAGACATCCGTTTCTGTGAGTGGCTCTCTGAGACAGCCATGAAACCATTCGTAGAAGAGGCAAACATTGACGTCTTCGACGCGTCGGATTTCGTTGGAATTCATTTCTCTGCATCCACTGTTTGAGCCTCTCGCCGCTGCTCCGGTCTCTGGGGGACGTGCAGTCTGAGATTTTTTCAATCGTAGGGTTTTGGAACTGACGTGTTCGGGTCCTTTGAAGAAGGAGTTTGGTCCTCGATTCCGCTACGAGAGAACTGGTGAGTTCGATTGTTTTGCATAAGCCTCCTCAGAATATTGAGTTTTTACGGAAACCGATGGCCGCCATGTTGCGATTCTGGCACGGAACCCAAATTCTGAACTGCACTGATGTTAGTTCGCGCGCTATGAGTTATTCGCCGGGGTCAATCCCGCCCTTTGATTCGCAAGATTACCCGAATTCCCAATTCCAATTATTCCCACGTTGGATTCTGCCCCAGATGCGGAATATGGGCTCTCGAAACCGGATGAATTCGAAAAACGCCACCCAGGTTGATTCGAGTACGAAAAACGCAAAATTCGTCCTAAAACGCCATCTCTTCATTTGGTTTTTATTCATTTCACTGTTTTTTTTCTTTCTTTTAATGAACAACAACAGAGTGGAGTAATGTGGGTTATGCTGCAATGTCTTCTAAGACTGACCATCAGTTGGGTCTTCTGTTTCGACTTCCTGGTTCCGTTAATAAAAATCTGCACATCCATCATGTAGCCTGGCATACTAAGCGACCTGGCATTACCATTATTTCAATAACGCTTTTTCCACTGCTTTTCACACCTTTGCCAACCGATGCCGCAATGTTGTCGGAGAAGCCATATTCACTATCCACGGTGCTCTCGGAAGCTCTGCCGAAATTGGCGTCGCTGAAAGTTGCGTATCCGGCTCTGATCTCGTTCCGAGCTGCAAGCCAGAACTGCCGGAACCGGAGTTCGAAGAAAGTTTAGCTGACCTAGCCACCGAACAAAACGATTTAACAAAATACAGGCCAGTCCGTAGAATACGAAAGTGTTGATGAATGCACGTGTATGCTCGTTTCGTAGTGGTCGATAGATTTGCATTCGTGTGGCAGCGAGATCAATCTATTGCATGTCGTCGTCAGCAGATTAAACAGCAGCAAGTCTAGAAGTCCATCCGCATCCATATCGATGTTGACGGGTTGGCGAAGTGTCGAAGAACCCAGTTCTTCTTTGGCCGACAGCTGTGGACTCATCCGAGTCCGAACTCTCGAAGGCCGTTGAACAACGAGCACCGATAACGCAAACGCCGGAGTATTTCGCCAAACTCAAAAGTCAACAGTTGTATACACAAAGGTAATAAAGATCTAAATAATGATTTCAATAGCTGTCGAGTGAATATATACTTGAATGTTACTAGCTCGATTTCTGTACTTGCAGCTACGGCCTCCGTGCTAAGCCAACTCAAAATGGAACAGTGACCGAAGAATGTCCAGATGAGCGTCCCGGATCTGCGTATTTTACGCCCGCGTTCCCAGAGTTCAACGGAGGCGATAAGAACTCACGGTCAAGGAGTATGGGTTCCGAGAGCGCCTTGCAACGTGATTGGCTTTTTCGAAAATAAATGCTGCACTCGATGGCGAAGTGTTCAACGTCGGCATTTTCTTGATCCTCAATTCTGTTGTTTCAAAACTCGCGGAGCAGATGGTTCACAGATGACTACTGCTACAGTGAAAGTTCAGGGATCGATCGATATCGCTTCCAGTGTCAAAATTTGCTAAATGTCTTCGTACTTTTTTTTGGGCTTTCGAAACGGCCGAATTGAGGCAGGGAGAATCTCGGCGTTCACGTCGTTAGTCGATCTCTTCTTTTCCTGCTCGTTTGCTTGCTTTGAGGCGATTGGTCGCTTGCTTTTCTCGCGGGGTTTCTCTGCCCGATAGATTCACAGTAATAGATTTTTACGGGAATTACGCTCTGAAAGCCGAAACTCGAACTGAAGATAGCGATTATCTGACCGTAGTGGTAATAGTAGTAATAGTTGGAGTAGTAGTACAGCTACACAGATAAAGTAGAAATATCAGAATTACCAGGATGATTTTAGACAGTTGCGCACCGCCGCCCCGAAAGCTCGAGAAAGATTCTGTGGAGCTCTGCGACGAACAAATCGTCCGGCGGCAAATCAGTCGTTACCTAGGTTTCTCCTTTCCTGCTGTCAAACTTGGCAAGGCGAAGGCCGGATGACCACGTGATGATTAGATCTGTACAGCTTCAATATCCAAAGAGCGATTCCGTGTACGTTGTGTGAAAACGGATCCGATTCACAATCGAACCGAAGCCATGCATGGATGAGGCTTATGCATCGATGCGTTCGACTGATTAGTCTACTCGACGTTTGTTTCGTCGATTTGTCAGTCGATCTTGAAATCGATCGCGCGCGCGTTTTTTGCGGATCTATTTTGTTTTGCATCTGTTTCCGCGAACGAAAGTGTCTGCGTAACGAAGGGCCTCCTCGTGTATGGACCCTCGGCCAGGCCGCTGCGCATCGGTTGCTGGTGATCTTCTTCGAATCATACTAATCGTCATCAGCATCATGATCGTACATAATATATATATATATATACTCATCGTGTTGTTCCATATTCATGTATGTATATATATATATATTTATATTCATATTTATAGGAATCTGTACTGTGTTTGTATGTACACGGTATATACAAAGATATCCAGCTGGTCGTTCCTCAAGCGAGTCTCGATCGGGACGTCGCCCCGTGTGTCGAACAGGATCCGTGGATGCGCGTGGTTGTTTGCCTTCTGTGTGTTGTGTTCAGCTTTCTTACACCCGGGAAGGTCTGATAAATCAGTGTTCCGCCTCGAAATAATATTATTTATATCAATAATGTAGGGTATAAGCTAGTATAATATGCTCTACAACTACCCGCTCTGTCCGTTTCTCGGCATTGACAGTTTTCTGACAAGATCATGGGGGAAGGGAGGAAAGGTTTTACCGGATCATCGTGATGAGCTTGTCCCCTCTCGTCGTCGTCGTCGTCGTCTATGTACAAAAACACATCGGTTGCCCTCCGTGGAAATCCGAGGTGAATCCATGGCCAAACGGATAGTAGTGACACTGACCACAAACTTTGCAATCCCGCAATGTACACCGTATTTACACTGTTGTATGTATGCATGCATGCTGGCTTGCTTGCTCTTGCTCAGTCGTATGCAGTTGAAGTGTCGCCCGCCTCTGCCAGCTTCGGGTCGGGGGTTCGTTATCGACGTCAAGCCCGGATGTGCGTGAGCTCCTCGGGTCGGTTCTTGGGTTGTTCGAGTGGTCGACAGTTCTCTGGCGCCCGAAGAAGGTCGGAACCTCTGCTGCAGCTCGTCCGTCGAGCGCCAGCCCGTCGCTGACGATTCCAATGGCAGAGTACCCGCCTTAGCGTGATCTTTCGCGAGGTTAGAAGATTCGTTGCAGATCGGAGTTCTGCTCAGTAGAAACCCGGTTTGTAGCCGGCTCCGGAGCCGCCGTTGTTAGTTCGAGGACGAGGCGGGCCCAGATTCGAAGCCTTCCCGTGGTGCGGACCGTTGCTCATGTAGCCCCGCTGACTTCCCACGACAGCCATCGCGGCCGCTGCCGACGAACCGACGGCGCCGAGCGAGCCGAGCGGAGATTTGCCACCACGCTGAGCCACGACGCTGTTTGAGGCTTGGGGCACGTAGAAAACCTGCTGGGGTCCGTTGGGGGTTTGCACTGTCGCCGTTGGAAAACTGGCTGAAGGATAAGCGGTCGGAACCGCGATGGACGCTGGCGCAGACGGATTGGTCGACAGATCGCTCGATTCATCTGCACAGAGGCCAAACTCGCGTCGCAACCTCTGACTGAGTGGTTCCCGACGACTTTGGGGTGAGTCCAGCAGAGAAGAATCAATGTCTCGTTCCCTCTCGGGAGTGTCCGGGAACAGCGCCGATTTGTGCAGCGTTGATGAAGCACTAGGTCCACTCGGGACGTTTGACGTCTGCAACAGCTGCATTGGAGGCGCCGTTACTGCGGCTGGTAGACCTGTAACGACGGGCGGGGGTTCGTTAGAGACTCGTTGCAGAAATTCGAAAGCCGCTTTCATGAGCAGAAAGAATGCGCGCCCACAACTCACTGGATATGATCGAGGACGGAAGGTGCATCATCGGGTTCGTGGGGTCTGAGATACTCTTGCTCCGGCCCAGCGATATTATCGACGATGGGATGACTTTGTTGTTCGAGAAGGGACCGGTGATCTTGGCAAGGTTTCCGAGCAGCTCATCCGACATCGGCGCTAGCTTAAATCCAGTACTCAACTTCGGCCGATCGATCGTGTTGTTGTTGTCGTTGTTATTATTATTGTTGATCGTACTGTTTCGAGCAGGTGCAGCGAGGGCAGATTGTGCTGATCCTGATGCCGGCTCGCTTCGTTGTCTTTTGAGATACTCGGACAGACTGACTTTCTTCTTGCGGTCTTTCGGCGGCTCCCTCTCGTTGGCATGACGCGAGAGAAGCCTGAAAGGCTCCATCGGCGGGAGGCGCGTGGGAACATCGCCAGCAGTCACTGTTGGCGTCGGTTTCCCCGCCGCGACCGGCGCCGTGGAGACAGCTTGCTCGCTGTCCACTTCGTCCAATGTGGGTGTTGTCGAGCCTTCGAGTGCCACGTCGTCATCGTCGTCCTCGTCCATACCTTCCTTGGAAACCTCTACTTTACCTCCGGACACTTCTGGAAAATCAAGAGTGAAACTTTAGTTTGAGCGAGCCTGGGAGACATCGGACAAAAGGCGCAGAGCGAAACGATGCATTCGTTTTGCAGCGTGTGAGCTGGCAGAAGGAGTGGGGAGGAAAAGGTTCTCACCGGGAGCAGTGGGCGTCGAACTCTTGGTTTTGTCCTCATCGCATGGAGATTCCCTTTTAGCGGTCGAAGACGCTTGTGCTGTTTCTGACCCAGTCGCAGTCGCGGGTGCCGCTTCTTGAACTGTGTGCGATACGCAGTCCTGCCGCTCATCCTCTGTCTCGCTGGTCTTGACAGACTCACTCGGCGAACTTGCAAGGCTTTCTCTCGGCTTCTGGTGCACAACCTCAACAGGTTCATCTACAGAGCTCCTTTCCTGTCTACTTTCCCGGGGTCGATCCTTGCGATCCTTCCGTAGTTTGTCTTTCTTGTCCCGGTTCGATCGATCTTTCTCCTTTAGCTGTTGACGGAGAGCTCCTTTCAGGAAGAGTGCCCGAGCGAACGGATCCGTGTCGTCACACAAGATGTCGTCCGGAGCCGGGACGTCGTGTTTCTCCTTTTGCTTTCTGCTCGACTCCTTCTGCGTGTTCGTGGACTTGATGCTGGCGTCTTTGGGATTGTCCTTGGGTGACTTCAGGTCTCTGCTATCTTTCGGAGGTCTGTTGGCCGGGCATTTTTCTTTGGAGGACTTGCTGCTCGTCGAATCGCTCCTCGACAGCTTCGAGGCCGGTTTCGACTCTTTGTCGTCCTTCGCGGGCTTCGGATCTTTCGAATGGGAGTTCTTATTGTAGCTACTGTTCGCGCCCGTGTTTCCCTCTTTGCTGGGTTTGGCGTCCTTCTCAGCTTTGCGATGTTCGATCTCTTCGCATTGATCCGACTCGAGCTTGTCAACGATCTTCACTTCCTTGTTCTTGGGATGTTTCGACTCTTCCTTCGGAGGGGCCACAGGGGTCGCTGACGACGATTCCTCAGGACGTTTCGGCGCGGAATTCCTCTCTTCTGACTCGGAATCGGAAATCACGGATGACGTTCGCCTACCGACGATGTCCTTCGATGATCTACGGGCTTTTGATTCTTTCGTGAGCAGCGGAGCGTTTCTCTCGACGGGCTTGGGAGTCTTCCCCATCTCCTGTTTCACATCCTTCGCGGCTGGCGTCTGCTCGTTCGAGCCCGAATCGGGGCTCCCAGACTGCTTCTCGACCGCGGCGTCGTCCTCGATCGAATCCACCGCCACGGCCAGTTTGCTGATGGTACTTTCTGTCGGGACAACCTCGCTTTGACTTTGATCCTCTTTATCGACGTCCATGTTTCCATCAACAGGTGGTGGTCGCCGCTGCTGCTGCTCCTCCTCGTCCTCCTCTTCGGCGGAGTGCCTCTCAGCATCGGCCGCGTCGACTTCTTTATCGTTGACGACATCGACGAGGAGCTCTTTACCGTCATCGTCGTCATGGTGATCGTCCAGATGAGGAGAGTCCGTGAGGGGACTGGGGCTGTCGATGGATTCGCGCATCAGCCGTCTCTTCTTCAACGGAGTCACCAGGTCGTGCGTCGTGTTGTCGTCGTCGGTCGCACTGTGAGCTTCGTTTGTGTTGGTGTTCATTCCCAGATGCGCCGCGTTGATTCCGGTGTTGGACGGGGAGTGGGCTTCGGGCGTGCTGTCGCCGTCGTCGCACATGGCCTGTCGCAGCCACCGTTTTTTCGCCGAACCAGCTCCGGTCGTGCAGTTGCTGGTCGTGCCCTGTTGGGTTCCTGCGACCGCCGCGGTGGACAGCGAATTGCTCCGTCGCAGGTGCGCCATCGCGTTCCCGACACTGTGGCTGTCCCTGACGAAGCACACGGACTCCTCTTCCTCTTTGGGGCATCCGCCGCCGCCGGGAGGATACGATGGAGAATCGCCGCCAGAAAGGTCCGAAGCCCCGTTGTGCTTCTCCTGCAGCCAGCCTTGCATTAGCAAACGCTTCGATTTGGCTGGCTGAGCGAAGCAGTCATTGGAGTTCTGGCTGTGGCTGACTTCCGAGCAGCCGCTGATAGTTCGCGCCCTGCCCCGCTTCATGGGCGTGTTGGACGCGCTCTTGCGACGACCCTTCTTCGCGCTCGCGGCGAGACCACTGCTCGATGACGGCCTTTCGTCCGATGAGCCGTCGTGGTTTGCAACGGCACTGAATCTCCGCTTGTCGGCGGGGTCCTTCCCGGGAGTATGGCGATGTTCGGCGGCCATCTGTTTCCGCTTCTGCTTCTGCTCCAGCTTTTCGAACGCTCGCATGATCGCGTCGATTTTCCGCTCCTCGCGAGTCATCTTGCGCTCGGAGCCTTTGTCCTCGCGGACCTTCTCCGCGGCTTCGCCTTGGTTATGGTGGCTCGTCGTGGTGTGGATGCCGTCTTGGCTTTCGGCCAGCTCGGTTTTAATGTCGAGCTCATCGGTGACCTCCTGCTTGATGGTCACATCCGCTGCCATCGATGACGTCCTGCGTTTCCGGACCGCGGCGCATTTCGTGGGCGAGGGGGGAACAGGGTTGGACAGGGGCGACGCGAGGGAGTCCGTGGCCGTCGACGTCACGGCTTCGTCGACTTCGATCATGTCGTCGGGATCCTCCTTCTCAGTTTTGATTTTCGTCGCGAATATTGCTGCTGAAGGTGCTGAGGGCGCCGTGGGCGATGACAGGCTCGCGACGCATGCGCTCGGCGGCGTCGGGACCGGAGCAACGGCCGTTGCCGTGGTTCCTCCAACGGCTGTCGCTGCGACCGTTGTTCCCGCAGCCGCGGGAGACGGAGTTCCCGCTGTCGAGGGAGCCGGTGCCGTCCCCGATGCTGTCAGGCCGGATGCAAGCGGCGACGACGCCGGGGGTGTCACGAACGCAACGGAAGTCGAGAACGTCGGTGACTGCAGAAGTTCCTTCGAATCCTTGCTGGGAGGCGACAGGCGCAACGATGGTGGTGAGCTCTTGTGGGTTATGGGCGTAATCGGTGACGAAGCGACCGGACCTGTCGGGGGCGGAGATGATGAGCGGAGGCTCGACAAAGATTTCCGTTCGCTCAGCGAGAGTTTCTTCGGCCGAGTGGGGGTTTGCGGTTGCTGCAGAAGGTGCTGGTGTTGTTGGGATTGTTGCTGCTGGATTGGGTGGTGGTGGTGGAGGTTCTGATGTTGCTGAGAAAGTTTGCCGCGACAGTTCGTGGCTCGATATTTACAGTTCGATGTCCGTCCACAAGCGCAATCCAAACCCGATGCCGGTGGAAGCTCGAAAGCGATCGTTATTTCCTCCTCGTGGCGAACGCCTCTGGGACCCGCCACGATCCACAATTGGAGGAGGCCGTTCTGGACGACGTGCCGCAGTTCTGAATTCGGATGACACGACCTGCGCACCGCGCGCGCTTCGTTCCCGTAGCGTCGGGAATCGACACAGAGTGTTTCTTCGAAATCGTCGTCTTCCTCATCCTCCGAAGAGTCCGCTCGGTCGCGGTCCGAGTTCGCCGTCAGCAACTTGCCGGTCGGCGAATAGAACAGCACGTGGTGTTGGCTATTCTTTCGGTTTCCGTTGAATTGATCCATTATCATGAAGCGACCCCGAATCTCAGCAATGGGGAAACCCGGCTCGAAGTGGGTTGTGGCGACAAGACCTTTCGTGTCGCCCAGGCTGACTTCACACAACCTGCAATCGAGACCGAGTTCAAGGCATCTGGAGGAACGAAGTTTTCGAGGGGATCATCGGGAAGAGCGAACAAAGAGATTATTTTCGAGCTGAGCGAGTACTCACCGATAGGGTTTGGTCGAATGCAAATCCATGATCCTTTTGAGCAGCACTTCTTGTGCGGCCGAGTTCCCTCGCAGCGTGAGAATCTGCACCTCTGGCGTGTACTGATTGATTATCGACTCCTCGTACGACTCGTCGTCCACCATGTCCTCGGAATCGGCGACGTCGATCTCGGTCTTGATCCCCGTCGCCGAGCTCCGGAGATGGTTCGTTCGGCTATACGACCCCGAGGGCGATTTCGGATGGACTTTGCCGCTACTCCGTAGCTTCGCAAGCGCGTCTTGGGCTAGGAGCTTCCGTTTAGCGGAAAGTTTTCCGTTCTTCAGAGTCGGCCGCTTGCCAGGCGTCGTCGTCGGGGAACCGGAGATGCCTGGCGTTGACTGGGAACTGAGTGGCGACTTCATGCCACGCTGTGCATTGTTCTCCTTCATCTTGCCTTTGACAACGTTCCGGTTCCTGAAGTTCTTCAGGATCTGCTTCTGTTTGTTCTTGAGGAAGCGTCGATTGAAATGTTTCTTTGCGAGTCCGTTCGAGATGCCGCTCACGTCGGAAATTCCAACATCGAGGTAGCCGTTTATCCTGTGGAGCAAGAAACGATGATGAGAACCGGGACGCCAATTATCCCTCTTTCCCTCGAGATTAGCCCGGAAATCATGCAGAGCTCAAAAAAGCGGTTCGGCGACAAGTGCCGTGAGCCTCACCCGTTGTCCTCGGACTTCTTGGGGTTGACAGAGCCTGTTTCAGCAGTGCCGCCCGCGGAGTTCCGGAGCGGTGAAAGTTTATCCTTCTTCCTCATCTGGAGGGATTTCGCTCGCGTCTTGTCGACCCGGCGTGGTTTGCACTTCTCGCAGAAATACGATTCCGGAATATTGTTCTTATCCAGTCCCATACACTCGATGTGCTGCCAAACACCACAGCCATCACAGCAGATCATGTACTCGTCGTCATGGTTGAAACCACTACACAGGACCCGAGAAGAGAGACGGCGTTAGACTGGCTGTGTTTCGTTCTCCTCCTCACTCATCTCTACTAAGGATTATCACCCGCATTTTCTAGATCATCATCAGAGACTGGAAGTTGAGGTCTTTTTTTTTTTCGAGATTATTCTCACACGGCAAGGGATCAATCCCAGGTGGACGTTGGAATAATTTCGAAAAATCAGCCACACTTCGAGGCTCCACTCATCATCTATGATTGAAGGACATCTCTCGAAGGACTTACCAAACGCATCGCGTTATGCTCTCGTCGCCTTCGGACCAGTTGTTGGCCAGGTCGTTCTGCTTCGACAAGGCGTCGTCGTAGGGCACTCGGCCCTTCTCCTTCGCTTGCGCAGCGTTGACGTTAATCTCCTTCCGACGGCGTTTCTTCTGTTGTCGCAAGAGACCTTTCTCTTCCCGCGTGAGGCCGGCGTTGAAGGGGTGATGCGGTCCGGGTCTCTCCGGAGAGCAGAGGAGGCCAACTGCCGACGTCCCGCCATGAGCTGCGGGGCTGCTATTTTTCGTATGATGTTGTACGTGCTGTTGAAACTGATGATGAACAAGATGGTTCGTTGCCGTAGACGACGGATGCTGCGCGGCAGGAGTCAGGGTCGACGAAGTCGGTGGCCGTCCTCCCGCGCTTCTATTACTGATCGTCGGATGATGAGTTGCACTTGGATGGGCTTGATGATGGTGATGATGAACCTGAACTGTCTGAGTTACGTGGTTCGCGTTCGCATGATGAAGGGGTGACGTACGCGCCTCTTCGAAAGGTAGGTACGACGGCGGCGGTGAAGCCGGGGGTGTGGGCGGCGGAGGGGCGCCGTAATTGTGATCTTGGTAAGGTAGACCGATGTGCGCCTTCCTCGGCGTGGGGTTCGGCGCAGGAACAGGCTGATGATGGTTTGCAGGGACAGCTTGGAACGTGTAGAACGATTCCACAGAACTCCGCTGATTGGAAGGTTGATTGGCGGCACCCGCCAACAACGCTAGTCCACTCAAACCCGCGGACGGTTGGGACGAGGCTGCGTCGAGCGGGATGCCCGACTTCGTAGGTGTGTTATGCTGCCCCGCCGCCTGGGTTTGGTGTTGCATCGTGTTGTGACAATAAAGCAGGAGCGCGGCCGCGGCCTCCTCGTCGTCCGTGGGACCTTTCGGAGACGCCTGGACTCTCTGCCGTTGCACCACGGCATGGTGACTATTCGCGAGTCTCCTCCTATTGTTGTTGTTGTTGCTGTTGTTGTTGACGATGTTGTTGACAGTGGGTTGACAGTTGATTCGACGCACCTGGTCGTGATGTTGACCGTGGACGGGGGGAACATGCTCGATGTCTGGCTCGCCATCCGAATCGGGCAAGGGCTCTTTCGACGAGGCCGAAAGGGTTTCCTCCGTATCGTCGCTGTGATGTCCGGTGTCATCGTCAGCGTTATTATTGTTCAAATATCTATTGTTATTGTTGATGTTGCTCGATTGCCTCCTCCGGTCCCTTCCCAGACGACGGAACTCCTCTTCCTCCTCGTGTGGTAACAGAGGCGGAGGTGGTAAGTTCGAGAAACTTGTCATAGCAATCTGTATAACAGGGGTGATGGCTTGCTCATCCCAATAAGTAATCGGTTGTTCATACGAACTCGGCTTCCTTCGTGGTGGGCATCAACAACATAGACACGGCATGGAGAAAGATACATCTTAATCCACGGTTCCTGCAACGAGCGAGAATACGTTAGTTTCAGTTTGTCGAGACTGCAACGAGCGTTGGAGTAACATTACGACCTCGATTATTTCAACCGATCGATGTGGGAAGAAGGTTGAAACAACCGGAAGTCGATACATACGAGGTTGAAATACTCGGGGTTGTACAGCAGTGTAATCTGAATTGTCATTCTCGATATGACACTGTATTTGAAATCGAAAAAATCGGCGTTGAAAAAACCGAGATTGTTATGTATAGGGAGTAGCTGAACAATATCGGGAAAAACAGAAAATTGCATGGCCACGTCAAGCTGGTGCTTGTGCATTTGACTAGCGTTGCCGTAGTGCCCACATGAGACGGAGCTTCCGACTCGGAACAGATTTTTAGGGATACGCTGAATTCTTCACTTTTCCATGAGTTCCAGTCGATCTTGGCAACTGAGCCGCAATGCAAATGTCATAATTGCTGCTTCGTTGCTCTGCAGCGAGTCGCTTGAATCAAAGGCACCGTGCCAGAAAGCGCTCGCGACATGTGTACATTTTCTTGCTTGCTCGAAAATAGAGTTTGCATCTGCTCGCCTCCTGACTCAAGCCGAGGTGATTAATATTCTCAGCAATTCGTTCCAGTGCATCCCATATCCTCCCGGATCATTCGTCTGGAATCCATAGCTGAGCACGCTTGTGCGCAGAAGCGTCAACCTCTCGCAAGAAGTATTTTCCTCAATCCCCCCCCCCCCCCCCCCACTTCATAGATAACCGAGAACGAGTCATCGTCAAGTGGGCCTCGCGTCATCACCCTCAGACATCGAAAGTAACAAAGGGAATAACCACTCGGAACGAGCGCGAAACAGTCAAGCGCGCGTGTGAGAATCTGAGTGAGAGCTAGAAGTATCAAACACCGACGACGGGCGGGCCGGTGAGCGAGGAGGAATTCGGAGACAAGCGAAGAGAGGATTTTCCTTACATTTGTCCAAGGTTAATGTTTATACACACTTGGAAAAATGCCAATGGATTTCTGGAAGCCTCGTCGGAGGACTCCTGTTGTTTCGCAGTTTTCTCCACGTACAGGGCCGATGTTCACAAGAATTTCTCAGTTCACCGCGTGCGGGGCTCGACTCGAGAGATCACTTACGACCTTCCGACAGTTCGCGCGAGTTCCAACCCAGATCCGTCGATGGTTTCCCCTCTCTGGCGTCCACTCACTATTGCGAAGGAATCTATGTGTTGCATGGTACTCTCGAGTTCACCCGGATGCCTTCATAGGGTTTGAATTCGTGGTCGATAATTTATTTTTCATGCTAACCCAGTGGCCCACAAATCCAGTGCAGTGGCGGTGGCGGCGGCGGAACCGGTCGCACACCAAACTGCTTTCCATGAAAGGTTGTTGAACCACCTTCTCACTCCCCATCACCCAACGAACAACAAAGGGCTGTTGCTCCCTCCGGTGGTGCAGCAGCAACTACTCCTCCCGTCTCTTGCTCGCTGCTCTTTCCCTAAGATGGCTGTTTGAGTTAGCGTGCCTGTGTGCATGCCTGTCTGTCTGCCTGCCCGGTTGGCTGGCTGGTTGCAGATCGCCAGCGACGGTTTTCTCTAGCGCGGCGCCGAAGGTGGTGGCGGCGGCGGCCATCACGACCGACCGCCAAAGAGTGGCAAGCTTTCTAGCCACTGCCTCAACTCGAGATCTGGGCGACAGGGCTGCAGGCGCATAGCGCTAAACTCTCAGCGGTGGCAGCCCTGCTAGCAATCCATTCTGTGCCATAGGAACCAACATCGCTGACTCACACCCCGGCGCCGCCTAGCGATCAAGGCTCAAAACTTTTCTGTTGCACCCTCTGCTGGAGGCAACTGAGAGGGAGGAAGCCAGCCATCAAGTCAGCCGGCCAGCAAGGCAGGTGACAGCAAAGCGGCGGCGGTCGGGAAAAATTCGAAGCAACTTCCGAAGAGGCTTTGACATGTTGACATTCGGAATTCCAATGCGAACTCACAAATGTATGAGTCGATTCAACCTCGACTTCAACGATGAATTGAGAAAGGTGGAGGACAGAATTTGTTCTGAAGAACGGACTCTTTTCCGCTCGATAACCGCTGCCTCCGCCTGAATCAATCGATCCTCTGAGAGAGGGGGCGAGCGACAGATCGATCGATCAATCATTCCGAGCGGAGGAAGGCTGCCTCGAATGATAGATGACCTTCGGACTTCCAGGTATCGGTTTCATTGTAGTGAAAACTTGCTCCTGGAAATCATGAGCGTTTGTTGCATAGTATTGTTTGTCTGAGTATCCGGGTGTCCGTAGGCTAGTTTCCCACTCGCTCCGCGAGTTCCGCTGCGCGTGGTGGCCTCCCAATATTTAGTATGTAGTAGGACGACTACCCGAATCTGCGCGCGCAACTAAGCGCAATTGGCGTAAGCGCTGGCGACCCTTCGTATTCGTGTTCGCGCGCGCTGTTGATGTCCCTAACTCGAGTTCACTCTATCTATCTTCGCATCTAACAGCCTCCCTTTCACAACGATTGCTATCCTCGATGTATGAGTGTTCGTGTTGCAGCATCGTTCGGTACGTTATGTATCAAGGTCTGCTCACCGCCCGAGTTCAATTTCTGGCTCAAAATGGCTCAGTGCGTCCGGATAGACGACTCGAGCTCTCAGTAAGATATAAAGCGAGGAAAGAAGAATGGAGTGAAGCGTCGTGGGCCTAGAGAAGAGCACACGGGAGGGGAACGGAAAGACAGAGATCATTCTCGAGCCAAGGAACGAGGGAACCGCGTCTTCGTAGAAAAGCCGCACAGGAAGAGCGTGCAAGCCGTGGTAAGGGCCGCCATGTTGGAAAGCTGCGTTGCGCACCGCAGACATTGAAAGAGACCCCGCTTCAAATCGCTGATTTGATTCAAAGACCGCCTGAACGAATATCTCATCGTAGTTATTCTCCTGTCGACGGTCCTCGAAATGAGTAGCGAAGATTCAATCTCATCTCCGTCCATATATAACAGGTTTGTCTTCGAGGAACGTTGGGAAGTCAGAAGAGAAAAGTGAGAGGAACCGAGTGCCTCACTGGCGGCTCCAAACCGGTCGCGTAACCATGGAGCTCGTTAGGGACGACTACGGGTACGAATTTGTTTGTGCCCTCGCATGAGAATGAAGCTTTCGATCTTCCGTAGGATCAAGCATCATTTTCGTTCGATGTCCCGCGTTTCGGATTCTTCGCAAAATGAGTTTGAACCGTTGAGCGCGAATCGCTTCCTCTTGGCTCTGTTTGGGCACGAATCATTATTCATTCAGACCTTTATTCCTCATCAATTTATTCAATGCCTTAACGCCAGGGGTACGGCAGATCGAGAAGATGAGTGAGGCTGCACCGTCTCAGAGTACTCGATCAATCAATGAAGTGACTTGCAAAAGGGCACCTCGGCCGTTACTGCGGTTGTCAACGTCAGTGCTGTTCTCTCGACGCGCGATCGCTCGTTTGTCTGTCTCTACATCTGTCTGTATGGCTGGCTGTCTTTCCGTCACATGTTTGCCCGGAGGGGGGGGGGTGCTAGCTCATGATACGGATCATGCTGATCATCGTGCTGATGATGACTTCTAAGAGAAACATCGAAATAGTGAAATGACCGCGGCACCCACCGAGCTGCGAGCAAGCGAGCGTCAGTCGCGAGAAAGCAAGCGAGAGTTTTTCTCTTGTCGCCGAAACGGAACAACAGCTAGCTTGATCGTCCGCTTGCCAACGCTGGCCACTAGCGCTACGATGATGATGCTGTGCTGCAGTCGCTGCGAGGCAGTCAGTCAGTCTGCCAACCCAGCAAGCAAGCAAGCAGCCAGCCAGCTAGCAAGCGCACGAAGCAACGCGCGAGAGGAATCGACTGAGAGAGCGAGCTAGCCATTCGAGCAACTATGAACAACGAATAGATGGACCAGGGATGGACCACTGAACGTAGTCGTCGTCATCATCGCCGCGGCCGTCAGCAACAACAACGGCGACGACGACGGCAACAGCGATGGCGGCACTACAGGCGGACATGCAGACAGACCCGAACACCGACCGAGCGACAGACAAACAGACAGACAGACGGGCCGACCAACTGACTGAGCGACGGACCAACCAAAAGGCAGACCAAGCTGCTGCGGCGGTAGCAGCCGCACAACAACAAAGAACGAATGAGTGAGAAGCAAGCAACGACAAGATGGCGACCGCGGTAGAAACACCAATACGGCTGCTTCTAATGCTCCAGTACTGCTTGTCGGGTTGGAAACAGCCATCGCGATAGAGTCCGCGGGCAGAATGAAGCCCCTGACAAACGCTGACGCAAGAGTTCAGCCTCTTCGGGGGACAGGCGGCTACACGCCTACGGGCTTCAGCTTGAGAATTTCGATTTTTCAAGCAGACAACAACAAGGGACTCGAAATTTTTTTGGCTCCCATTAGGCTTATGATGGGAAAATTCATCGATAGCTCTTCACTCACGCTCTCCGAGAACCGTTTCCAGTTGCCGGAGAGGGCTGGGGAGACCGGTGACGGTTCGACAAAGTACTGACCAAGGATTCGCGCGATTTTCAGGCCTGATTACAACTTTCCACGAAACGGATTCGTCTGCTGACTCCCGAGAGGAAATTCGGGCCCGGGTAGAAAGGATCGAATGTATCTCCGCTTTCGAGCGACAGGTCCAGTCGACAAGCGCCGCCTTTTTGAAGCTTCCTTGGATGTTCTCCAAGCAGGTCGAAACGGATCGGTTTCAGAACGTAATCGCTTACGACTGCAGCAATATAAACACACCACTAGACACTCGAACTGTCTCACACACCAACACTCACAACATTGAGAACAGGAACGAAATTTCATGTCACAACAATGATTCGATTGACAGTCCCCCGCGTGGGGCGTGGCAATCCTTGATGAATACGAATATTAGCTTTTGATTCGAAGTTTTACTGAGCTCGCTCAAGTCCTGATTGAAGCTTGCTGCTTAGCTGCAGCGTTCTGACCCCGCGTACAGAAGAAGCATCATACCGATCTCAGAGGATTTGCTTACCTCCCAGAAGAGAAAGCAGCTTTCCGGAAGCCCGCCGGCACTCGGCTCAACGACGCTCACCAACTGCACGCAAACTGTATTTTGGAAACGGCAAAATTGAGCAGAATCTCGCCGAAAACACAGATCTCTCCGAGCGAGTTCACATATTTGACCGCAGGCCAGCACAATCGCGTCGGGGAGCCCAGCTCTGCTCGTTTGAAACGGCAGCAGTTCGGAGCGCCTCTTGCGGATATTTCGCGAACTATCTCCGCATCAATGTGAAGAAACTCTGATTTGAGCCGTTTTTGATCGAATTTCCGACGGAGTCCGGATGCGGAATCCAGCTCCAAGTATTCCACAGCGGATGCGTACAGAATCCCCCGATGTATCACAGCTGGGAATGCTGTGATCCCCATATCTGCCTTTAATGCGTTGCAAATATTTTTCCTGAGAATCCCACGAATCCGACCCGATTGCTCTGCGAACAATTTTTCCTGAGAAGATGAAGATATTTCCGTGAGAGTCCCGTCTCGGAGCCACCTGATCACCTGCTATGAAGGTCAGTTCTCAAGATGATTCGATAGAGGCGCCCGCGGTCCGACCGGGAGCTGACCCGCATTCGAAGATCATCGTCATCATCTATGTTATGATACTTTCGCTAGACTTCATAAGTATGCTACGTTGGTCGGGTATGGAACTAGCAACTCCCCTTCTCGCTAAGAGGGAGTATGTCGTATGCGTATATCAACAATGAAGGAGCGTATGCGGGGCCGGGAGTCAAACCGCTCCGTGTTTTGCGTCTGGAAGAGTGATCGAGAATGCGGTGATCAACGTAACGGCGGCGATGGTGAAAGCTCTGATCTGCCAGCCTGGAATCAAACATCAGCATAGCATATTTTGAGAGAAGTGTTTGCCGTCTTCCTGGAATATTCGTAGTATTGGAGGCTTCTCTGCCATCAGAACATTCGTTTTAAAGAAGTCCCCGGGCCGAGTTCGTTATGTCGTGAGCATGGCGCCTCTCCTCTTGTCAGTGAAAAACTCCGTAGTGTGAGAGAACGATCTCCATTTTCGCGAAAGCATCCAGTTAGTTCCGGTTCCACGCAGGCTGGATCAGTGCTGCAGGTCTCCTGTGAGCAATAGGACGGTTTCGACGGGGTGGGCGAGTAAGCTTCTGCTGCTACAACGAACTCCTCGCCTATACCCCAAACAGGCGGCCGCAAGACGGCGGAGGTTTACTAGACAGCAGAGCACCAGAGACAAGATGATGGTCGTTTCCTCCGGAACGTCTCTCCTAATCCCTCTTGACGCTGTGTGTCAGAGGGACTAACGCTATCATAACGATCCTCTCCTTCTACCGGTTTAATGTGGGAAGGACTCAAATGCCGGCAGTTTCGTAGTCGAGAGTGAGTGCGCACATTTGAGCACCTTTCATTCCAAATTGTGAATCAAAAGAGAGAGAGCACGGTGGAAATAGAAATCAGATGAGAGAAAAGGCGATGAATCTGATTTTCTCTACGCTAGCTTTGTAGGACGCCAGTTGGAATTCAGGGAGGCACGTGCGTCGGCACGTGGTCCGTCGGTTCGTGGCGGAGGGCTATCACTTCCTCCCTAATGGCGTCCCGGGATATACTGAATCTGATGAGACGTGACGATGTAGTTGCTGTAGGACACGCTGCGAGGATATCACGTCACCAAAAGTGGGTCTTGCACATCTGGAAGGTGAACTTGTTGCGAGTGTCGCAATGAAGATGAGATGATAGTAGAGGCTGATCACACTTCCTGATTGCAATATGCTAGGACTATATCGTTCGGCGAGGAGTTGAGTCAAGTCCATTCTCGGAGCCTCTCGTTTAGGAATGGAAGTGTCCGTCGTTCTCAAGAGCAGGAACTCCTGCACAGGAGAACGCTCCGGAGAACCGGCAATGAACGGGCTGTTGACATCAACAACTTGAGCGAAACCAATGCCTCTAGACTCGAGCAGAGGGATCTCCGCGCAGGAGCCATTCAGCTCTCTCATTCAAGCAGGGGAAAGGTCGCGAGGAATTTCATTGCCGGACAAGATTAATCGTATCCTGCACAATTGCTGACTTCGATCTGCTTCATATGCGCACATACGAATGCAATCAGGAGAGCAATTTCGAATCCGGGTATTGCTGAAAGATCCCGGAGGAGTCGACGGATCGAGTTGAAAGGATCGCGATTCTCATGATTTGAGCTCTCCGATGGAATCAATCGCCATATTTGCGCAGGTTGCGATTTTTTCTTCGTGGGATGACGGGAATTCTATCGACGGGGACGCCCGAGGAGATCAGTGTGCTGCGGGACTTTCCGGCAGCGCGCTTTCTCGGGCCGTGGGCCGGCAATGTGCGCTACGTGACCTCCGTAACAGAGGTTAGGAGATGCTCAACCTAAAGAGTAAGGAGCTATCAGGAACAAGTCAGAAGATGGCGTGACGGCTTCCAACCGTACGCGCCATCGAACATTGAGAATCGCCCTCCGCGCATGCTTCTCGATATCCTCGGAGCACGATCCGAAACAAAGACATCCGAAGACAGTCATTGCCAGTTCCAAACCTTTTCGGGGAGAATCTGCTCAAGGGTTCTCTAATTCAGTAATTTCCGCAGTAAGCTTCTAAAGCTAATCAATCACACAATCCGCTTTCCGGATCCATCATTTTAGTGGGTTTGCCGAGCTGTTTCAGCAAAGAGCTGCCTCATTGTCAACTGCTCAACCAATTGCAGAGCTGGTTTTTCGGTACCTGGCAGCTCCGGGGGATACCCGCATGCCCGCTCTCGGACGCCCGAAGCGCAGCTGCCAGGAAAACAGAAGCGTGGCTGTTACGCCAAGCGTTACGGCGAGCGGCTCAAGGAGAACAGGATCAGATCTCGCATTGATGCAACTCCCGGGAATCCCCCCTCCTGGTCCCTGGAACCGGTATTACCCTGAGAATCCCGAGTGCCATCTCTAGAGGAGGAGAGAAGCTTTAGCAACACTTTTCCCGTGCTTCCAGACAGCTAGCCGATTTTCTGCGGCTTCCTCTCCCGGAAGAACCCTTTCGAATGAGTTTTGTCAGATGAACGCGTTTCGAAATTATCCGGTCAATGTCTGTATTAGAAGTTCTCCCCCCGAGGTCAACAGAAACCGAACGATTCCACTTCCGGAAGCAAGTATCCGACGAGAACGGAGACGCAACCTTAAGAGTGTCCGATTTGAGTAACACAGCGCACCAACGTCGGTCTGCAGGGTTCCCCAGAGCCATCCTCTTGCTAACGAGCCCGGGAATCTCTCGTCGACACTGGAGGGAAGATTCTCACCGCGGGCCCGGTGGGCGCCGCGACACGCCTGTACCAGTCGCTTATCAGCTCACACCCCAGGCAACTCAAGCCCTCCCGAATGAGATGCTCTCATAAAAGAGCTGTCGGAGTCTAAATTTACGTCCGGGGCTCACCACGCCGAGCACCCCCTAATCAACCATATGGAAATGCTCAGCGCGGATGATCATTGAGGATCCGTATTGCTGAATGTATTTCTCGAGGCTTTGATTCGACTCCCCCAGCGTCTAACCTAGTCTGTCCCATTCGGAGCTGTAGCATGAGCGCCCACTGCGTTTCCTATATACAGTGGAGTCCGCCTAATCGGTACGAATTGGCCGGGCCAATCTGATCCGATCAAGCGTACGATCAGATGAAGAAAAAGATGGACGAAGCATCGGCCTGATGGTGGATCCGCTGCACGAAATAATCTATTGCTGTTTCAAGTTCACGAGTGCAGTTTCTGAGGGTCATAGTTTCCAGGACGCTATACCGAGTTCATCACGATGAGGCTCTCCCAGAACATCCAAGCTAATCAGATATGTGTGAGCCTCTCAGCGCTTGACGAAGGATCATTCCATTGTCTACTTCTCGTCGTCGCGAGTCTACGAACGGAATCGCCACAGAGGTCTTTCTTCCTGGGGTTGCTTCATCGGAATCTCGAAGAACTGCTGGAGCCCCCCCCCCCCCCTCCAAAACTCTTCGATCACACTGGAATGGGTGGAATCCATTCAAGTCCATAAATTAAATTATTATCGACGGAACGCGGCTCTAGTGGCTTCCCGGTGAATGTGCTTCGATACTGATTGCTGTGATAATCGCTCTGGGGTTCAACGTTTCTGATTTGTGCTGTGCGTTTTTCGCTCAATTTTTTTGCTGAAAGAAAGGGCGCTCGTAAAACAGTGATCCGATTGGGCGGAGCGCCTGCTATGGCGAATGATTCGAACTCCTGTGTTCCCAACAGGCGAAGTCCACTGTGTTCCCTTTTGTGCTGTTGGAGCCATACTCGAACAATCTTCTTTCCCAATAAATAAGCGAAAGACCATGGATTCAAAAACTTGCAGAACTTGGGTGGTCCGATCTGAGCCACAGCAGTTCGTCCCTCATCTCCTCATTCTCGCAGCTGAGATTTGAGGGCGAAAGTTGCCGAAAGACGCGAACTGTGTTCGATGAATGGAAAGAATCGCGGAAGCAGGGAAACCAAAGGATGCTGCGCGACTTGGATGAAGACTTCCGATCATCCTCGGGGAAGCTGAATCCGATCAGACAGCATGACGCTGATCTGCGGATAATCCACGCGCGGATGATTTCCGATATTGAAACAAATCGCTCCTCATCGAAAAAAGGTTGTGCGAATAAGCAACCCTATGTTGAGGGACCTGTTCAAATGGTCAAATCTCAGCAACGGGAGAACGAAGAAGGTCGATTTCATATTAGTCAGCCCTTTCCAGGGCATCCGACGCGAAAAACTACGCCCGCGTTAGTGAATTATTCCGAGGAGGGGGTTTTCGGAGCGCTTGCAGTTGATTCACGACGTGGAAACTTCTGTGGTCTCTCTCTGGATCCTTACTGAGTCGACAGTAAGGAAGGATTCGAACAAGACAGGGAGTCCATCTTCCACCACCTTCATTTTGATTATAATTCAGATAGAAACAGCAAATCTCGAGGTCAAAATCAATTTAGAGAGCGAGCGGCCGATTGATTTCGATGTTGTAGGACACTGAGGGATTCCAAGCGCTCCAGACTCAGGGATTCGGACGGAACACAAGTATTCCGACTCTTCTAGCAGCTGGACGAAGCACTGCTCCCATGAGCCGTTCATCAAGCTTTGCCCAAGACCTGAACTTCAATCATGAGCATCGGTTAATCTTTCATCTTGATCGCTGCCTCTCGGCAGCGTGAGCTCCGGCAGGTGATCTGCTGGCCGATAAATGAATCGAAGGCTCGAAGCAAACAGTATTCCGTCAGAAGACTGCGAATATCGATGAAGACCAGAAAGGAATCGGGGCTCCGCGAAGTTCCCAGCAGGGTACCCTGATGGCTCGAAAGCTGCCTCACGGCGCCCCGTGGTTCCGCGGAACCCAGGTTGAGAACGGTGGGCCTACCGGACAGCAACTCACGGTCCGGTTGACAACAGGGCATCCGCACCAGTACGGGCCACCTCTGCGTGTCCAGGTACCGATCCTCCTCAGTTTGATTCGTTTTCACTTCGAATTTCGCTTGGGAATGGTTCCAAATATTCCTCGGAACAGGGTCTGGGACAGTTCCCCGTAGCTTCCGAAGCCTCGTCGTTCCTCAATCATGAAATCCTCCAGACACCTGGGGGCAGCTTTCGGCGGGATCCCGATCGCGACATACAGCCTGACGATGAGAGATTCCAGACAGACTTCCAACTCGTGTTGAAGGGTCTCAGGTAGACGTTTGCGTGAGTTGACGCGAGCGGCTGGCGTAGCGGCTTCCTCCCGAAGTTGATGCACGCTTCTTACTTCCTCGATGAAGGCTTCTCCCTTGATAGAGAGAACATACTCGCACTTCGGATACCAACGGGCGTGCTCGATCCATGGGTTATCACCATCCTTCCAATGACTGATTCCACCTTCGCAATGGAAACACTTCGTGAAGTCGCGAATCCCGAGAAAGAACAAGCAGGCGCTCACCAAGTCTTTTGACCTCATTTTTGCTGGAAGAGGCCAAGAGTCATCGGAGAATGTGCTCAGCCTCGACGATGAAAAAACCATGTGCTTCTGTTTTGGGGCCGAGCTGGTTCTCCAAATACCGCAAACATCTTCTCCGCGGGGAGCTCGCGTTTCAATTGACGGGGTCAACGCACATACTCGGAAAGGCTCAGCGCAGAGCTCGGAGATCTCGGGAAGAGGATCGCAAGCTCCGTCAACAACTTTATGGCGAGGTTGATAAGCACTGAATCCTCTTCTGAGGCGATAGAGCCCCGCATACACTGATTCTCGGAAATCGATCCAATGCCTGGCGGTCTTCCGACGTTTTTCTCGACTCTCCATTCTCTGTGCAATCGGGGCGTTGTGAACCGGAAACCTATTCACATTGAGCCGCAATGTGTGTTGCAGCCTCGAGAAGTTTCACGCAGTGATCCCGGAGAGGAGGTGATTGGAATATCCACTGACCGCATCGATTGAATGGAGCCTCATGATATCAGAGTTCAGTTGGATTAACCTCGATGGTATCAACTGTTTGAACATCTGGATCGGCTGGATCCAAGTTCGGAAGCTTAGGAAGTTTGATACGGTGGGAAGCGTACCTGATCTGGAGAATGCTAGCGTGTATAGGGGGGCGGGTGTCCTCTGAGAGCATGAGACCCGTGAAATTCCCTCAGCACCGCGATTTGAATCGAGTTTTGTTCTGAGATTCAGAGAAAAGCTTCCGATAAAGCACATCAACCTGGTGTTCTGATGGAAACTCGGCGGCTCGTCATACACGGGATGCGGACAACGCTTCGATCGTAGCCGATATTTCCGGTAATCGATTGCTATCTGACAGACTCTCCATCCAACGAGGCCTAGCCCCCGTGACAGAAGTCCGGAATCCATTTTTTTTTATGACAGCGCAATACGGTTACTTACACACGTTGCTCTTCATGAGCAGAATCTATTCCTCAATAGAAGAATTCCGTCGGAAACTTCAGATTTCTCACTAATTTATTTGATTGTCATCCTGCAGAAGGAACGCGAATGTTGACTCGGAACCCGGTCGTTCAGCTCCGAGTTACGGCCCTCGGTTTATTGAGATGTTGAAATTGATTTTGGACCGCAAATGAACTCGGAAGTACGTGGGAGTTTACAAAAATGCATATATTATATGCAATGTTCGATACGATTGAAGGTCACACATATGAAATCGAATATGTATGCGAATGTTTCGGGGCCATGTTTGCATATTTAAGCACATAGCCATGTGCACATGACTTCGCAGGAAGGAGTTCCGATTTTTTTTCTCGTTTGAATCCAAGCACACCCGAATCCGTGGACGGCAGTCAACTAGTCCGCGATAGCTTCGCTCTCGAGCTGGCTTTTTGCGAGCAGTCCGTTCGCCCCTGCCCCCGCTCGATTTTCCTCAAGGGACACGCGGAGTGGCCCCTCCAACTGGAGACTCTCCCTTGCCTGCTTTCGGGGACCATAACTCTACAAAACCGGATCCAGTCCTAAGAAATGAAGTGGAAATAGGAAGCTGGGGAGAAGAGCTTCATATTCCTCCTATACTGCTCGCAACTCGGCTCAAGACAAACACAGTTGAAGTGGACGTCCCATTTTTTTCTATTCCACTCAAGGAGTTTCGAGTCGACACTTCCAGTGCCGACCATCGGTCCCGTACTGACCGCACAAGATTGGACAGTCGATTCCGACAAAGCCGGATAGATAACTTGGTCCCGGAAGCAGAGTTCGGCGACGAACGTCCTGTCAAGTGATTCGCGGTGTTCGAAAAAAACAGGGCAGAAGAAAGCTAACACGGGTGTTGAATTGATCTCACATCATTGGGATCGACTGGACAGTTCTCTTCGGTCAGTATGTTACCGATGTCAAGACGGGAAGCATTCAGTCGAGACTCCAGGCGCATCATTGCGCTGGTACTGTGGGATTTTTTTGTCCGGAACAGAACTCCGAAACTCGAATGTGTCACGGTTCGGACGCCCCTCGAAGTTCGATAACAAAGTAAACATTGAGCGTCCAGTACAACCCTACTTGACTCGATTAACATTGAGCCCATTGGCGAGCTGGGGATTGGGGGAGTTGGGAAATGACAAATCTGACGCTTGGTGGTGTGTTGAGGAGACATAACTTGAATCTCAGCGAGTTTCTGGCCCCCCGTAGCTTATCAGAGGAGATGAAGCTCCCTCAACCCCGCCGCAAATCTCAGCGAAATACGGCCCCTCAAGTGGCGTCTTCCGGACCTATCGATGCCGCATCAGCTCCTCGGTCGAGGGAAGGAAGATATCGATCAGGAACTCAGGCTGGTCGGCTGTATTTGAGGCAGACGATATCCTTCTTGACCGAGCCGCTGCCGACGTCGGCTACGATTTTTCACGCCGTGATCCACGGAACTTCCCGGAAGCCTCGAGAGATGACTCCGGATTCAAGCAATACTGTGATGATACATCCACGCTGTGTTGATCATTCTTGTGTCAGCCCAAACCTCCTCTACGTTGTTCGCGACCAGGAATGAGACCAGCGGGTGTTTCCATTATTTCTTCCTTCCGGAACCCCAGGATTCCACATTCGAGTTCGAAGTTGTTGGGGAGCTACAGCCTGAAAAAATAAACTAATGAGAGCGCGATCTTTCCGAAGGCGAAGCGAGCCATCAATGAACGTTTACACCCATCTCTATCTCTGATATTCTGAGAAACTCGAGCCGCCGTTGTTAATCCGGCCGACTTTGACATTGCTCGAAGATTGTGAATATGATTCTCTGATTCGTGAGTTCCAAGTTCCCCAAGGCCAATACTTAGTTGGTATAACTTCAGAAACTGTGGGTCTCGCATGCGAAGCAGCTTTTGGAGTGGGATTCCGTCCAGATTACTCCTCGCGGAGATGAGGGGACCGAATGAATATCGTCATCGCGGGATGCTATGATCGGAAGACGCCGGAGCCATTTCTGAGTGGGGTCAGGCCCTTCAAGTTGCCGGATTTTTTCACTCGGGAAATCCTAAACTTCAATTGAGACAACTGATGTAACCAAGAGAATTTGCCTCTGGAAAAAGCAAGGTCAAATATCCCTATGAGTACAGAGCATGAGCCCCCCTGGCGGATACAGATTACCTATAACTCCGACATCTGTGGACTTCGATGATAAAGATTCTCCGGAGAGTTCATTCGACCCGCAAACATTGTAAGATCCCGAGAAAGAAGACATCATCAAACGCATGACGCGACCACCTCAGAACCCTCAGCCCAAACGCTCCTCATGTGGGATCTGACAGCTGCTCCAACTGAACTTTTTATCCCCCTCCGCTACATCGCTCATCGCGAAATTTCAGCTCCAGCGCATTGATAGAGAGAACGTCAGGATGCGATAGGTTCTACCAGCGACAGCAGCAGGAACGGCCGACTGTGGCTCCAGGAGATATTTCCGCCTATGCGTGAATTCCTCAAACCACATGCAATCCAGCTTGCCGGGTACCCTGCCAGCGAGCACAACCACAAGCTCAGACGATGACACGAGCCAATAGTCAATTCTAATGGAGAAAAGCTCAGTTTCACATAACTGTAGCCAGGAGTCGACGCTCCAGACGGCAGTTCTCAAACAGCTGTGAGCGGTGATGATTGGTTGAAGGAAGATGGAAACCTCGTGATGATTTACGCAAGGCTAGAAGCGAAAACATGTGAGGTTGACATCAAGCGCCGCGTAACAACTCTGCTATTGCAATCACAATGGCTGCCGGAAAGACGAGCCTCTGACGTGAGAGTGGTCTCGAGCGATCTCGAAGAACTCTCATATGACGGATTTAGAGCATACGTTCACATTCGTTCACGCGTTCGAGATCCACGGCTTTCTTTGTTCATGTTAATTTCGAGAGTCTGGAAAGGGCCCGTGCGCGGCGCCATGCGATACTATTGCAAGCAAAGATCACTATCATCATTCACTTCAAGTTCGAGCAGACCGATCTCACTTCCGCGATTCTCTTCCTGCCGTTTTTTTTTTTGAACGGGTTTCCCATAGAGGGACAGACGTTCTTCTATTCGTTTTGAAGGCTGCTCACGCCATACGACCTCCTGTTGAAAAAGTCCGCTCTTCCGTTGAAAGCCGTTCCGAGCCTTGTTGATTCTATTATTATACAGTCGTCGTCGCGGGCGGCAGCCGTTTGTGCCTGTGTGTGGCGTTCGCTGTTGTCGATTCGATAGACAGATATTGTCAGCAATAGCAGAACTATACATTCGGTCAGTTAGTCAATCCGTGGTAGGTTGGCCTGCCGTCGGTTCTGTCGTGCGACGTCTGCCAAATAGAGGGCCGTCATAACATTGAGTGAACAAGTCGTCTTTTTTGTTTGTGCGGAATAACTCTACGCAGTGCTGAGTGGAAAAGTTTCCCGTCGCATCTCAAAATGCCCATCTTCGGCTTCGGCGGTACTCCGATCGAGCAGGAAATTGAAAAAGCCACCAAAGAGACCGTGATAAAAGGTTGGTTGCTGCTACCGTTCTATCAGTCGCTCACCCACTCGCATGATGCCAGCAGTGGAAAAGAAAGGCAGGCTCCAAGGACGGGAAACGAACTTAGAGAGCTGTTCCGCAGATAAAGTCTGTAATCTTGGAGAAGAACGTGAGTGCGAAATACGGGATTCCGGCTCACGCCCTGGCGTTGCATGCAATATCAGCTGATAGGACAGCTCTCGGAGAGGTGCTCCGCCAAAGTTGCTGATGAGTCATAGAATCAAAAAACTGCCTCCTGTTCGACTTTCCCTATCTGCTGTCGCTTCCTCGGTCGTTCTCAAGCCTGGACCAGTGCCGATGCGACGGCAGTCGTTGTCTGGAGCACGGGGAGGACCGGGAGATTTTGAGAGGATATGACGTAAGCAAGCTCACGACACGCCCGCGACTCTGTACATGCAGAATGACGCTCACTATGCTCATCCCATGGATTTCGTTGCGGATCACTGCATCACTCGATTCTGACTAGCGTGATTAGACTCCGACGTGTCGAAGTCACTGCATTCATGATCCGCTGGCTGGGTCGATTAAGTCTGTTCGTATACATCCGCTCAGCTGACTGTGATCTGCCTTCCACCTGAAACATTTTCCTTCATTGCAGAAGATGTATCAATCATGTACGAGCTCTGCGACCGGGTCAACTCCTCACCCGAAGGGACCAAAGAAGCGTACAGATGCCTCACGAAGCGCTTACAAAATCCCAACCCGAGAGTTGCGCTCTTGACGCTGTCGCTGCTCGATGTGTTCGTGATGAACTGTGGGAAGAAATTCCATCTCGAAGTCTGTTCAAGAGACTTCACGACTCTCTGTAAAAATATCCTCAGCAGGGGCCACCCGAAGGTCCAAGACAAACTCAAGTTCCTCTTAGCGAAATGGGTGCAGAACGAATTCAAATCCGATCCCCAACTGGCTCTCATAGAAAACTTCCTCAAACAAAGCAAGTCAGAAGGTGTTCAGTTCGATGTACAGGAGCCGACTCTCGAAATGATGGATGGGATCCCTAAAACACAACCGCAGGCCAACAGGCAGGAGGAAGACGACCTTGCGAAGGCCATCGAGCTCAGCTTGCAAGAAACCAAAAAGAAACAGACGACGACTTCGAGTCTGTATCCGTCGATGAGCACCATGTCGAGCAACACCATGACGACACCGATCAGCACCGCATCGGCGACAAGCAATGGTGCAAGCAGCAGCGCGGCGGTGAAGTCCAAAGAAACCAGAAAGGTCCGCGCTCTCTACGATTTCGAGGCCGCCGAGGAAAACGAGCTCTCGTTCAAAGCAGGCGAGGTCATAATAGTACTGGAAGATCGCGATTCCAATTGGTGGAAGGGTTCAAATCACCGTGGAGAAGGTCTTTTCCCATCGAATTTTGTCACGTCCGATCTTGAAGCCCCACCCGCTGAGGATCCCTCATCTTCGAATGTCATTGAAACCCCGCAAGTTCAGCAGGTAACCCACATCGACGAGAGCAAGATCGACTTGGTGCTGCAGATGTTGCACGATGCCGATCCCACGGCGCTGCAGCGAACGGAGCAGGACGCGAAAATGGAAGCTCTGGATGCCGAGTGTTCTCTCATGACTCCGTTGATCGACGCCGAGCTCGTCAGAGTCGATCAGAAGCAAGCGTCGCAGGCGAATCTGACAAGGCGACTCAACGACGCTCTGGCAATGTACCACCAGCAGTTGCGTCAGCCTCAGATGCCGTTCGTGCCACCCGTGATGGGGATGCCGCCTCAGATTCCTCACGGAGTTCCACAAATGCCTTATTATCCTCCGGTTGGAATGCCTCCGCAGGTCGGAATGCCGCCTGGGTATCCAGTGATGGTCTCGGCGGCTAATATGTCTGGAGGGATACCAATGCAAGGTCACCAACCTCCTATGATGGGCGCCGCTCCGGCCGCTGGCACCTATCAACAGGATCAGTATTGAGACCATCGGTTCTCATGTAGAGTAAGACTCCGAGTCTTGCTCTCGATTCCGCAAACCGATCACAAGCTGCCGTGGCAATTCAGTCATGAGTGAGAACACGTCTTGATTCTGCGATGGGCGCCACGCGGGCGGTGTTCATTCTCTCGCGTTCCCGTGATTCGAAGCGCTTCGTTTCTGCGCCATCGTCGTAAAAGTTGGTAGTCGTCTTGGAAGTTTGTTAAGTACGGATTTCAACGACCAATGCAAGCGAGTGTTTCAGAAATATATTCAATACGAGAGTGCAGGAATAAAAACGGATGGTAACGAAACAACCGGCTCATGGTTCCATCACCAGCATTTCCAGAACTGAACAGGCGGAAATTCTTCCGTATTGTTTATTCGACACAAGACTATCTGGCTCGATGTAACAAAACAGGAGCGCATCTCCTCCAATAGAGGGAAACGCATCTCAATCCCTGCGCAACCTCCTCTCATTTCAAATATCGATACTCTAATGTTGCGTCCATTTGATCGACTTCAAGTCGACGCCTTCTTGCACCATCTCCCAGAGCGGCGACATATCCCTCAAGCGTTTGACTTGATCAACGATTTTCGTTGCTGAATACACTACTTCTTCCTCCGTGGTGAAGCGGCCGATCCCGAAACGGATCGATGAATGCGCAAGATCGTCATCGGCTCCGATCGCCCTGGCAAAAGAATCCTCAGTTAAGTCAGAACAGTATCGAGGCTGATGTTTCATGATCCAGGAATCCTTCACACATTCCATTCTCTAGCACAGGTGTTTCCGCCGATCCACAATTCACTCGAGACCGCGAACGATGATTCGATCATATAATCAGTCTTTTTGGATAAGTAACAACTTCCGAAAAAATCGGTGGATTTTGAAAAAGTTCTATCGATCACTCGAAGAGAGATCTGTTCCAAGAATCGTCGATCAACGACCTGGTTGGACTAGAGCGGTGTGACAGCAGGACTTGATCGACAACGGCTAACCCTAGTCTAATGAAAAACGGGAGTACACCAACCTCAGAACGTAACTCGGCTCGAGACTCGCGCTCGTGCAGGCGCTACCCGAACTCAACGCCACGTCTTTCATTGCCATCAGCAACGATTCGCCCTCGACACACGAGAAAGACAGGTTCACGCATCCCGGGTAGTTACTATCCGGATCTCCGTTTCGAACAACATGAGTCAGATCCTTCGTGATGAGGTCGATCAGAATATCAGAGAGTCTGCTGACATGCGCGTGGTCATATTCTATTTCCTCTCTCGCGAGGCGACAGGCGGCTCCAATCCCGACGACCAACGGCGTGGGCACGGTTCCGCTCCGCAGACCACGTTCTTGACCTCCGCCACTTTGGAGCGGTTCCAGGCGAACTCTCGGTCGCCTTCGCACGTAGAGAACCCCGACACCTTTCGGACCGTAGATCTTGTGACCACTAATGGACATCAGATCGATTTTCATCGCGTTCACATCGATTGGTATCTTCCCAACAGCCTGAGCAGCGTCTGTGTGGAAGAACACTTTCCTTTCTCGACAGATTCTGCCGATCTCCTCGATGGGCTGACGGACCCCGATCTCATTGTTGACTGTCATGACAGAGATGAGCGCGGTTTCGTTCGTGACCGCTCTATCGACTTCACTCATATCTAGAAGACCGTTCTTCATGACGGGAAGATATGTCACTTTGAACCCTTCGCCTTCGAGGGCTCGACACGAATCCAGAACACATTTGTGCTCGGTCTGCGTGGTCACGATGTGGTTTCGTTTCTCCTTGTAGAAATGCGCTACGCCTGGAATCCAATGCGGAGTGCTGATTTTCTGAATTTTCTGCTTGCTAATTCTAGTTCAAGGCGATGAAAAATCCGAGCAGGCCCGCTTCATCTTGGGAGCCAGTTCTCAGGAAACTCAAACCATTCTCGTCACAGTTTACCGTCGTCCAAAGTATTGCACTGAACCTTCGCAGTTTCCACGGAGTTTCGGTGTTTCCTGAACTGGTTAAACCGAGAAACTATCAAGCGCAACAAGCAAAATCCGTGTTCCGACGAAAGTGAAGGTCGAGGTTGTCAGTCGGCAGGCAGCGTAAAATCTACAGAAGCGACCGCTAACAGATGATAAACACTTCCTGGAAGTGCCTTACCTTTAACAGCAATGTTATTACTTTCAGTAGCCCCGGACGTGAAAATTATTTCTTTGGGATCAGCTCCGATCAGACTCGCTACGTCCGCTCGAGCTTTCTCGACCGCAGATTCGCTCTCCCAGCCGTACTGATGAGTTCTCGAGTGTGGGTTTCCGTAGGAACCGACTAAAAACGGAAGCATTTCATCCAGAACTCGAGGATCCATGGGTGTAGTGGCTTGGAAATCCAGGTAGAGCGGCCGAAGGCCATCGTCCAGATTGGTTTTTGATTCGTAGGGGAACAGCGGACGCGGCTGCAATCGCAAAAGCTAGTCTATCACTGCCTGCGCAATTGGAGTCGTCACGATTCTCTGCGCGGATCCGGGTTCGACAGAATCTTTCGATCTTGGTTCGATTAGAAAGCCATCGAGAACATCATGTAATTTCTGGCATGCTATAATACGTGCTGAATGCTTACAGGAGGTAGCTGCGAGTTACTCAAGAATCTCAGAGCCACGTATCCGCGTTTGCCAACCGTTCGAAAAATTGGGAGCATGGTTACTGGATGTCACCGATTTCGATCATGAGTGTCGGCATCTAGAAGACGAAGAACAAATGTGTGTGAAGAGTAGGGGTGGCCTGCGTATATTCCGCCGCATAACTGCCCTCTCGAACGCGAGCTCGTCATTGCTCGCGAACGATCATCTGGAAGACGCCGAATGAAATTATCAATGGAGAAGACTACCTTGCAGGAACTCACAGCCCAGATTGCGCTAGTCACACGGCGCGTTCAGTGACGAGTTGTGGTGTTTATGCTTGAGTTGGTGTTCCTGTCGAGCCAAAGGAGGGAAGGACGAAATCACGGTTCCACTTAGCCACACTGCTCCGCTCTTGAAGATGTTATTCTGATTATGCACGTTGTGCGCTAGTGCTCTGTAGTCCGAAATAGTTTCATCATCATCGAACATATGAGCTTGTGTGTTGTGACGGTGGTGAGAAACGGCGGCGACGGAGAGGCCTTTAAGCTCACCCTCTCCAACGAACGGGACAACCGGTCCACGTCTCAGCAGTCACTGTGCGCTGTGTTAGATAGAGGCCGCTGCGCTGTCAAAGCGCCCTGCTCTTCAAAAGGAAGTGCACTGAAATTCTCAGAAGCACCTGAATGGAAATCAGAGGTGTGGGTGCTACCGAAGTTCCAAGTCCTGCCCAGCAGGTGCGCGACTTCACTGCGAAGTTAGAGACGACTCTCGGCGAGAAAAATCTCAACCGGTGATAGGACAATGGAAAACCCGTCCGGAAAGACGGCCGCATGAACTGCTGATGCAGGTTTTGTAGCCCGCGAGAAAGTGCTTCGACGCGCGGAACCGTCTCTGGAGCCCTCGGTTTAGGATGAAAAGCGCCTTCCTAATCATAACTTTGGCGACGTTCTCGTGCGTTGCAGGAGGTAAGCATGGACTGCCCGAGAAACAGCTGAGACTTCCGGCCAGAGATTCGATTCAGGGGTCATCTCCTTTGCTCTGGAGGTATTCCACAGATATATCCCGGTCGGAGCGATCCCAGAAATAGCAGTAACTGTAGGATTATCGCTCTGTTTACATAACCCTGCGACAACTGTTTCACCGTGAAGCGGATCATCGTGGCTTGACGCTCGCTTCCCGAGACGCAGCTCTTGAAACTGAATATCAACACACTCGAGACGAAAAAGCCAGTTAGGCGCTTCGCTTAGATCCAGCTCACTCGGAGACGTCATGCTCTGCTGATAATCTCCTCTAACGTGCATGCCTAGACGGTGCTTCAGAACGAAATATATAGGTATCCAGCCAACATCTGAAGAGCTATCGCCAGCGTTTCCATAAATGCATCCAGAAACGCCTGTGCGGCGAACAGTGGCTGCTCGTTGCCGAACTCAGCGAAGCCGCGCGAAGTGACCCGATCCGATAAGCCCCCATTCCTTCTGGAGCCATTGAGATCGCAACCGACGCGGATCGTACTCAGTCTTCAGCGACTCCAAGGCGACCAAGAAGTCCATCTCGTGGCAAATTGTGTTTACCACTGTTCGGCACAGCCCTTGCGTCCGCTGTCATTGATTCGAGGCAAGGAGGGGCGCTCGAAATTTCTGAGACAAGTAATTGTCGGATTGACCGAACTCGTCACGTTCAGGCCGTGACGGAGTGTCTCAATCACGCAGAACATCATCGAACCCGGAACCAGACGCTTCCTCTTCCGTTTAAGAACGCAGCACGGAGCTCACTGAGGGATGAGAACCGCGTCAACATTATGTCAGGATCGAGATGAATCTGACACCGGGAGCGCGACTGGGTCTCTGTTGTTCGTGGCGCACCGTGCGGTGAACTTCGCTCCCGCGATGCGAGGAGCTTCGGAAGCTACTTCCGGAGAAGACTACGAGTTCTCGATCCGTGCCATTCGAAGGACGTTGCGCATCCGCGTTCAGAACAAGGCTCCTGTTAGATAATTTTGGGCATGCACAAAAACTTCTGCGGTAAGATCAAATTGGATGAGTTCGGAGCCAGACCGGGCGTGAGAGAGTGAGAGACTGGACGAAATTCTCGGAAAACGTATGTGAGGCAGGGAATTGTAACTCGGATTCAACTGAAGGGAATGATATGAAGGTAGTTCCCGGTGAGTTTTTGGCATTCCTATGAGGTCAGATTGCTTCGTCGAATCGGAGTAGTTGGCTGCGTCTCCTCCTCGGCGGCTCTCCAAGAATCAACAGATCGTCCCGGGTCGGACAGAAATCAATACGTGAACGATTCCTGATCGGGCAAGAACGATACTACAACCTCTAAAAGATTGATGCCCTCGGTTCGCAGAATTGACGCCAGCGACAATCCGTGGAGTCATCCGAAAGTTCCATCCAAACTTCTCGTTCACCGGGAATTCAACACTCGATCTCCAGAATCTTTTCAATCTCACAGTTCAAAAAAAACTCCATCTTGACAGCTATGAGATCCCCGAAGCTGACTGCATCCCAGACCAGAGGTTCAACAGTATGTGTTCCAAAGGAGGAGAGGTAAATTTTGCGTCGTCTGCTGTCACTTTTTCCTCTGAAGATATAGCTCTGAAATTCGGTGGAACGATTCTCTTGCACGACCAGCTTTTCGCCCGTAACAAATCAGTGGACCTCCGTTCTATAGATGTGCGTGCGGCTGGCCAACCCTGAATAATCACTATCCGTTTGTCGACCATCTCCACTGGGGCACATGATGCCTTCCCAGTTAAGAGCTTCTTATGTGGCGCCCTGACATTTCTGAGTATAATCCATTCGGTCAGCGATATTTTCCACTGTTTTCTTTATCTGCTCTGTGAACCGTACCTGCTCGGGCAATGATGCGGCTGCTTCCTCACAAGTGTCTCCTGGCAGTGATATTGACGCTATCCGCTTGTTATGGTGCGTTCACTTCTACAGAGTCCGGCGGGGCGCCACAGGGGCAGACTGGGAGACGGGCTCTTGTCCTTGAGGGGAAGATGGATTGTTCAAAATTGCATTGAGTTCCGCAGAATGTTCGTCGTTCCAATATGACGACTCTCCACATTTTTTGAGGGGTATGAAGAATTTAGAGTCGAGGATGGTATGGTCTGGAGCCAACAACTCTACTCATTTCCAGTGCACCCCGTTGCACGAATTGGTCTCCGCGGCTTGGGACTCTCCCGGGAGGGAGCCATTGGAGGTGACATTCCGAGAACTCTGCCCGATCCTCTTCTTCCAATCCCATCTGTGTGAGTCTTTCAATAGTCCAGTCCATGTCCATCAGCCATCGTTGTCATCCTCATCTTCGTCCCAGCAACAGCTGCCAACGACTGCGAAGACGAAGCCAGAGCTCTTTCAAGGTGAGAGTGGTCGCGCGAGGTGTGTCCATTACGATAGTCACACACCAAGGCTATGCTTGCGGTGTTTCCCTTTATCAGCAAATATTTCTGGCAGCTAGTCGATCTCTCTGTATTTGGTGACTGCGCAAAGTATGTGAAATTCAATCGAAAAAATATCGAGTGCCGTACACGAATGAGTTCCATTGCCTTAAATCTCATTGACCTCAAAACTTCAAAAGTGCAGAATCTGGGGATTCGGGGAAGTCGACCAGGAACCATTTTATGATACGCGATGCGGCCAATGAGTCCGAATTCAGCATGATTTCCGCATTGAGCCCAGGAGTCTGAGCCATTTGGCTGGGGTGCAGGAAAGAAATGGAACCAATGGATGAGCTTAACATCACTCCAGAAAAGTCGTTCGATCAGAGTTGTGACTGTGCGGTGGCGCGTTCCATAAAATCGATGTCAAACGATATCCGTAGAAGCTACATAATTGATTCCCTCGATTTACTCGATTCCCATTCCAGTTTGGTTGTACGGCATACTATCAGTCACAATCATCTCAGCATGTTCCTTGACTGGTCTCGCAATCGTCCCTTTGTTAACGCGTCAATTGTTCCACGCGATGATGAACATGTTCCAGGGACTCGCCGTAGGGTCGCTCTGTGGAAGTGCCATATTCCATCTAATCCCGCAGGTGGATATTTCTCTTCGCTCTTGTTTGAATAACACGATCATCGTTCATACTTCAAATAGAATCTGTCTCGCCTATTTATCAAGAATCGAAGCCGGGCCACATTCTTGTTTCCTGGGCTCGATGTTCTAGCCCCCCTTCGTATATTCTGTGTAGAACGCCCTTTCACGCCATCCACGAACGCCGTTCGATAAGCATGGATTTATCAATACTTTCCAGGCGTTTGACTTAACGCATCAAGACGGATACCTATGGAAATCTCTGGTTGTCTTCGGCGGTATCTATTTTTTCTACATCTCCGAGCGTATCATGAAGTTGATAGGCGGTTTGAAAAAAGAGGAGAAGAAGAAAATCAATCTGACTCCGATAACCGAGGAAGCAGGCCAACTCGTTGACGGAAATCATGGTCATTCACACGAACTCCCCAAAGGTGATCATAGGAAAGACCGTTTTCACACCCTCCTGCGGCATGAGGCGCCGGAGTTCCGGACGGATGATTTCTGCACAGCTTTATTCATGACATCCGAACGAGCTCTCTGGCGTACCGGTGATGTTCGAGGCTTCCGCAATCACTGACGAAGCTCGTTAACGTGATACATCTTATCATTCCAGACGGCTCGATAGCTTCGGTCGCGTGGCTGATAATATTCGGTGATGGCATGCACAACTTTATCGATGGCCTTTCGCTAGGCGCAGCGTTCAATACTTCGATTCTCGGTGGGATCTCGATCTCAGTCGCTGTGGTTTGCGAGGAATTCCCCCACGAGCTCGGTGAGTTGCGGCGACCTCGTTCTGTTTCGTGTTCGGACACACGTTGGCATATTGCAATCGATCACTATAATGAAATTATGGCGCGTCGAGAAGATATCTCGAATACGGAAAAAGGGGGGTTTGTCTTGCAGGGGACTTTGCAGTATTGTTGGGTGCGGGAATGTCTGCGAGGCAGGCGGTTTTGTACAATTTCCTCTCTGCACTGACCTGCTTCTTGGGGTTGGCTGTGGGTATCCTAGTTGGTGACTTGACGCAGGGAACTCCAGCGATTTTTGCGTTCGCTGGCGGAATGTTCCTCTACATCTCTTTGGTTGGAATGGTAAGAGCCGTCAAGACCCATCTTGATTCACCGTCGGAGAAGAAGAGGGCGGAGGAGTATCTAGAGTCTGCATTGAATTTCAGATGGGCGAAATCAACGAGAGTCTCGAGCGAGTGAATGGATTCTTGCCTCAAGTCAAGACCTTGCTTCTCCAGAACTTGGGGATCCTTACTGGCGTCGTGACGATGTTCGTCATGGCTAAATTCGCGGATGTGATTGACTTCGAGACGTTCTCGTTGACTGCCGAAGACAAAGCTGTCTACAGCAAAAGTCTGGAGCACATCAACAGAAATGCGAAAGGGATGATAGGCTCTGGTTTCTGAGATTACAGTCGATTAGGTAATTTCCGAACTCAAGCCCTCTCCCTAGATGTTCGCTCGGACAGTCGGAAGTTCTTCGAACCTCGACTCCCTTCGAGCGATTCGTTCTTCCTTATTATAGTCCGAGATCGATCACATCCGCAGTGGCGGTTGAATCTTCGCGTTTACATATCGCGAAGTTATCAAAGTGCTTTTTTACATAAGCTAGGAGCGAAAGTTATGAATGTGAGATTTCAACTTCGGCGGAGACACGGGAATACTCCGAGGCTTATTTTTCGACGCGCATAATGAGCGACCCGTTCTAGTACACTGAGTATTTCCAAATCTTGAATATAGATTTATATACATGGACAATGGAGACAGAGAGAATATATATTTCGCACGATGTTAATTTTGACAAATGAGTTGAACAGAGGTATGTTGAGGTATCGTTCATGATGTATATTCGCCTAGGACAATTCTTTTGCAAATAAAATGACCAGAAATGAAGTACCATCTCGTTGATCGCAACGAATGTCGGAGTTCTCATTCCGGATAGGGCATTGCTCACTCCCTGATCGAAAGTGGACTTTCCGTTCCCTGACACCGGGATCGTGTCACAAAGAGAAGGAGACTTTGGAGGAGGCGGGTTCCCTCTTGTGGCGGAGAGAATCAACGCTGTGCAATTGCAATGCAGTGACGAGGAACGGGATCTTCTGATGAGCTGCGGCCCATGAACAAAAGAGCGAGCGGCTTCACGAAGGAAGCGATGGTATGGTGGAACATGGAACGCCTATCCGATCCGGTTCAGATAGGAGTTTCAAGCTTATTCCATCTGGCTCGCTCATATTGTCATATGCGTTCTCTTACTGTTTCGAAGATGCTGTCGCTGGCTGCAGGAGAGGATTCACGCTCTGGGTTGAACAGCCACCGTTAAAGCTCCAGCCTGTCCTTTTTTTTCCAGCGACAGAGCATGCTCTTTGGAATATTCTATTTCAGGAGAGCGGCCGTCATCCCATGCTCCCGAAGATGAGCCAAAGCCTCAAACTTCTGCAGGCGGGTTCTGGTTCCCATGGCGTTGTCTCCCTTACGCTCTGACTAGACTAACAGCATCCATTGTTTTCATGCTCGGCTCGCAAGGAGAGTCTTGCTTCGTGGGAGTCTGAGATCCGTTGTGAATATTTTCAACCTCCATGAATGGTGCAGGCTCCTTAGTAAGTTTAGGCAACGGAATCAACTTGAGAGCTGAGATTGAAGCTTGCAATGGATCAGCTCTCCTCTATCAAGTCGACGATGACTTTGAGAGAAACGCGCCTCCCTGCCTCGGGAGATTCCCGATCTTCCCGGAGAATCATTGGTCATTATGGGCGGCATCGAACGTACGTCGAGCTGCCTCCGTGCCGAAGCAGCCTCGATTCTTGAAATTGGCGCCCTCCCCGGCAACCCGCCATGAGCTCTCTCCCTCGAATTCGTCTGGTAGGCCTTTGTTTACATTCTATCAAACGGCTGAGAGAAGTGCTACTGTTTTCAAAGTGGATCACACTGGCAGCCGTTTACAGCCACCGAGACAGTTGAAATGTCTCTGTCTCTGTGAGTTCCCGCGTCGATTCTTGACCTGCATACTCGACGCATCACTCGCGACCAGGATGTTCGAAGACCGACTTGTCTGACTCCGTGCCAGAACCGGAGGGGAAGTCAACCGGATGATATCTGGTGAGAAACGAGTAGTGCCCACAGAGAACTGGAAGATAATCAGAGAAGATCGGAACTGACTTAACATCGATCGAGAGCTATGCCCCTGGCTGTGGTGGTCCGTTCACGGATCGGTGCGACCCGAACGCGGTCCGCAACTCAGTGAGCTTTTCTGGAACTAGAGCTGAGCGGCCATGAAAAGGGTTTGCTGGTCGATGGAACCTTTGGTTACCCGAATATATCGCTTCATTCCCCCGCCGAACATGAGCACGCAACCTCGGAGACTATCAGATAGCCAGTGTAACCTCGATGTTCACTTCGATACCATCGATTTCTGGCTCTGATATCCTTCAGCTGCATGAAAGTTCTCCTTGGGCTGGCCGGGAAGACTAGCGAGATCCCGCTGTGCCGAATGGTTCGAGAATGCGGTGACTGCGAGCGGATCGCTGGGCTGAGCTCTTCTCAGAAACTACTACGGCAATGGGACAGTCAATCAGCAGTGGAGTTTGTTGTCCGCTCTGTCAGAGGAGCCGGCTTGCAGACGCCATGAATCGTGACAGAAGATACCGCGAAGACGGACGCGTGTCGTTCCACATCGTTGGACCAGTAGGAGAGCCACTCTGGGAAATCTCATGTTCGGTAGAATGCGATCAGTGATATTCGAATAGGTTTTCGAAGAAGAACCCTGACTGGGACTGCTCACCGGAGACCCTGCCGCCAGCACGGTCGACGCCGCTCTCGTCCATACGACGCTTCTCAAAACACTAGCCTAGTTTATTTGTCTTTTGTCCATTGGCCAGAAACATTGGGAGCCTGAGAAACGACGGCTCCGAGAGCCGTCTCTTGACCACGTGCCGTCAATTTTCCGATCGGTTGACTGAGCGTCGCTGCCGTAGAAATCACCGTCGAATCGTCTTCGGGCTGCTGATATTCCCGCAGGCCGTCACAATAGTTCTGAACGAATCGGAGAGCTTGGATGAGGAATCGCAGTTCGAATCCGAGAATTCATATTTTATGTTTCATTCAGCTCACGAATGCGCGGCCGTTCTGGTCTGTCGGTGTTCTTGCGTGTGTATGTGTGTGTGTGAATTCCGCTTCTCCAACAGCCGGTCGCTGGAGCAGGCATTGTCTTCTGGGGTGGGCCTGCTCTCGTCTTCATTTGAACAGCAAACTTCGTCATCGTTTCCCTCTTTTTCGCTGTTTATGTTGCTTGCGGCTCGCTTCGCTCTGCGGTGGTGACCCGGCTTGGTCGTCTGTTGGGTGATTGTATGACGGATCAACGGACGAACGGCAGACCGGGGAGCTGACCGAAGACGCGGAAGATGCTGTCGCTCGGGGGATCTGCTGGGGAAACTATGAGTCAGCATATCACCGTGAAGAACTTGTTTCCCTTCCTTTCGTTCGGACCCGCTTGGAATGAGGGCTCTGTCGATTCAGGGGACGCCGGCCCCGGGCGGGAAAAAGTTCCCGCCCTGAAATCGATTAGAGATGGATTGTAATTTTCAATACAGGGGTCAGAAGTATCGGTGGTATCTAACTGGGAAACATTTGCGCAGGACTGCGAGCTGGCATGACAACTCAAATCAGATGTAATTAGAAGTTCCATTGGCGGAGCAACGCGACGATGGCTTCCGAACTGGAAGCCGCGTTCCTCAAGTCACCGATTGCCCTATGGGCCACTCAATTCTACTCCGGCAACCGGAACCTCACCTTGGCTGAGTTCTGCAATGGAGATTTCCTGTATAACGATGTGTGGGTCCAGATCGACTCTCAAGCGAATGAGCTCCCGTCGGGTGAGTTCACCCTCAATGAGGACAATTCGAACTTTGGCTGCTATCTTCCATGCTGAACTGAAGTGATGTTTTCTTCGTATTCGAAACAGGCACAGACGATATGGCCACCCGGACGAGAACCCTGCAACGGTTGTTGGAAGCGATGCTGAATTTTTACAAGAACCACTTAGGACAGGTGCGAAAATTTTTGGGTCTTCCCTCACGTATAAATCAAGTATTCGCATTTTCATCTCTTTTTCCAAATATATCTAGATGCGGACGCGGTCACAATCACCATTCCCCATTGCAGGTGCTTGTGCTGAAGCTCCCTGATGTTTTACTGTTAGCTCAATACGCTGATTATTCGAAGACCAAAGCGGATACTGTTCGCCAGGTGATTGAGGACGAGCGTTTTTGGGCACAGTATGAGTCTCCGGGTGGATTGCGGAAGGATGCGGTCTCACTCGAACCATTTCCAGGTCATCTCGGAGCTCACCTCGCTCATGTTACTGCTGTTGGGATGCGCGGTTCAATGCGAGCGAAAGGAAGACTTCATCACTTCAATCAAGAATCTGGATGTTGCCGCTCAGCATTCTCTGATGGAGTCGATTCAACAGATCGCTGACAACCCAGGAGCAGTTTGGCCAAGAGAGGGTGGCACCGTCGATGACAACGCCATGTACATTGCTTTAGTGGATAACGTTAGAAGGTAACTTCGCATGGTCTCGCTTCATCTATTCGGGCCTGATCCAATCACACCGTTGGTACTAGGTCTGCTTCCGGACCGAGCTCTAAGCTAGAGGTGTCTAATTAGGCTCACAGATGAACGTGATAGTTTGGCGGCTCAGTGCATTCAACTCACCCTCGATAAAATGACGCTGAAGGACAAAGAGATCCTCCCACCGCCGAGTCCTGCAGTCAAAGAGAGCTCAGGGCTCACGCTGGAACTCGCAGACACCAAAAGCCGGTTGCGAAGACTTCAGCACGACTACGAAGAAAAGATAGAGATATTATCCGAATGCAAGGAGGAGTGCGAACAACTGAAAGAAAACTTGCAGCGATTGAGACAAGTTAGTGCCCAATGTCAGTACATCGCTCCGAAGGTCAGACCGGGGAGGAGGCGGGTCCTCGCGGACCCGCACGGTCGCTCTCGTCTCCTAGTCCATGACGGTTACCCTGGATCTCGTTTCAGGACAATCTTCAACTCGTCCAGGATTCTCGCTGCGCCAAAGCGCTTCGAGACGAAATCGATATACTCAAAGAGCGCTGCTTGCGCTACGAGACCATGGAGTCGACAATGCAGAAGTACAAGGAGAAGGTCAGCGATTTAGAATTCATGCGAAGCCGGTGCGAGGAGCTCAAGGAAGACTTAAGGGTGACGAACGAGACCAAGTTCATGATTGAAGAACAGTTGGAAGCGTCGAGGAAGAAGCTGGACACCTTGGTCAGTCTGGAGTCGGAACTGATCTCCCTCAAAGTGGAACTGAGCGAAGCCCACCTCGAACGCGACCTCGCCGGGGAGCGACTCAACCGCCTGGCTGAGGAGAACTCGCAACTCCACGTCGACAAGAAGAATCTCGTTGAGGAGATATCTCGCTTGCAGTTGGAAAGCACGCACCGAGAGGATGAAGAGCAGGACAGCAATTTGGCATTCGAGGGTCCGTCGCTGCTGGAGCAGATGCATAACGATACCATGAGCAGGTGCAACCAGTTGGAGCTTGAAAGGGAGAGGCTGTCCTGTTCGCTGCAGGAGAAGGAGCGCGACAACGACAAACTGCAAGGAGACATTTTGACACTGAGTCTCGATGTGAAACAGCTTCAGAAGAAGCTCGAGCTGGCACAGGCTGACTGCATTAAGCTGCACTCGGTAGAACAGCAACTCAGTGCGGTGAGTCTGGAGAAACAGCGCGCGCAGCGAGGAGCCGAGGCGACCGAGAAACGTTTGGAAGAAAACCAGCTGGAGTTGACCGCTCTCCGGAGTGAGAACTCTCGGCTGACGACATCTCTGACAACGATGAGGGGCACAATGCAGCGGGTGAATCAGTTGGAGAAGGAGAAGACCGAACTCGAAAGCCGCATCAAGCAGCTAGAGGACGACCGGAAGGCGTCGGAACGAGAGCTTCAGAGAGCGCGCCTGAGTGTTGAGGAGAGAGAACGCGAGGTTGACGCCATTTCCGTGAAGCTCACGGCGGCCGAGAAGGAGTTGGGTCAGCTGAAGGAGCTGGTCCTCTCTCAGGGTTCGCTCAAGGACCAGTTGGCTGCGAGCGAAAAGCAAGTTCACGTTCTTGAGGAGCAGCTATCAATCGAGAAAGCTGCTCTGGTCGATTTGAGACAGGAGATGATTCAGGAGAAGGTTAAAAACGGTCTCTTGGAGAACGAGCTGGAGCAGATCCACATCCAGCTCGACAACATGGAGAGGCAGCACAAGGAGCAGCAGCAGCTGCGACAACGTGGTGAGCGCCCATTCTCTCAGGATTTTCACTCTCGACTCCTTAGATTTTCCCAACGCAGAGGCCACGATCGCGAGAGACCTCAATTGGCTTCCTAGTTTAATATAAAACCGCCTCGTCCAGGTTCCACGACAGATGAATATCTCTCTACGGCATCGTCTCTGACCAGTGGTACCCTCGAGGTCAACGAAGGTTCTACGACTTTGAGTTCTCCAAGTATTGCTCTGGACCTTGATGACGACAGGATCGACAATGAGGTAACAATCTCGGCACATGAGGAATTCGAAGCCGAGTGGGACTCCCGATCTTTCCGAGCAGACTCTGGTTTTCGTGTAGAACGTTCGTTCATTGCCCTTCCAGATTCTGATGGAAAACACTAATCCGTTGCCGAATGGGGAGCGAGGTTCGAACGGATCGGACGACTTGACGAAAATCAGGGAGTTGGCAGGGCCGTTCTCGCTGCCTGCCGACACCACGTCAACGATGGAACCGCAGAGAGATTCTCTGGCCGGAGGAGTGGTGAGCTCACGAATCGCTGATCTCAAGGACAAGATAGTTCACTTGGAACAGAAGAAAATCCAGAGTGAGAACGAGTGTTCCGCTGCCAAGAAGGAACTCTCCGTGGTCAAACAGCAGCTACTTAATGCCGAGTACGGAATCGCGCAGGAAGTGGCCAAGCGGGAGGCGCTGGCCAAGCAGAATGCGGCCCTCCAGTCGCATTTCGCAAGGCTTGAGGTGAGTAGCGAGAGCACTGAGGCTCTTATTCTCACATTTCACCGAATCTCAGATCCCACGGCAAATGACATTGGATGATCAATGATGGAGAAAACGTTCGAACCGTACGATGATTTCCGCGCAGGTCGACCAAAGCGTAGCCATCTCGGCCAAGCAACAACTTCAGGAGCAAACAGAAGTGCTTAAGCAAGAACTGGGACAGGTGAAAACCAAACTTCGTGAGAAAGAACTCGAAGTCATCCGCGCCATCGAGAACCAAGACAAAATCAACAAAGACTACCAAGTACTCGACAAACTGCACAAGCAGTTGGGCAACGAGTTCGAGCAGACCAAAGACACGCTCACCGAATCCAAAAATGTTCAGAAAACGCAAAAGGCTAAAATCACGGAGCTGCAGCGTCTGGTGAAACAGCTCGAAGGTAAGCTCGGCGTCGATAGGCTTCACTGGGACTGGAGTGCGTTCCAGTTGTTGGTGTGCCTGCCGGTGTGTTCCTATTTCCAATGTTGAACACCTGGAATCGACTCGCAGTCCCTCAGCTCACCGTTCCAGTGAGGAACTTTTCAATCTAGCTGAACTTGTCTCCCATCTGAATTCAGATCAATTGGAGACGACGCGCGAGGAGCTGCGTGAGAAATCGGAACTGGCATCTAGTGTGGAGCTCCTTCGTTCGATTCCTGGAAGCTCAACGGATTTCGCAGAGAACGCCAAGCTCCGCGAGGAAATTGAAACTCTGCAGAACACGTATCGGCAGCTCAAGGTACTGATTTCTCTCTCAATTAATGCCCCTGAACAAGGCAGCGTGAGGTTTATTCCAACTCTACATCTGATCTCATTCCCCTGTTTCATTGCAACTTCCAGGACGTGTGCAACCAGCAGTCGCTCAAGATCACACAACTCCAGGGTCAGCTGAGAGATTCTCAGGACGAAAGGAGCTCCCACGAGGTGGAGATATCCAGACTGACAACCTCATACCAGATGCTCCAGCATATAAATCAGGTTCTCGAAGAAGAGCGCAAGTCACTGCTTTTCAAAGTGACATCTTTGATGACTTCATACGACCAACATTTCGGGAGGTTGTTGGACGTGATTTCGACCTGCGACAACACCCAGACATCAAACCAAGGACAAGGAGTAGCAGGGTGAGCCACTATTCCGCACATTCTCATCCTGCGGCGCCTCTGCTTCCGATGCATGTTGATCCCCCTGCGTTTGTGGCTTCCGCAATTCGTCGAGAGTTCCTCACTGAGTTATTCTCTCGCCAGGTACGAGCAGGAGCGTCTCAGAATGGAGGAGGAGAGACGGCTCCTAGAGGAGAAACTGAACGAATATACATCGAAGTTGGACAACAGCATGTTCGTGAGCAAAGCAATCTCATCGCGAAGCTCGACGCCATTGCCCGCTGGTGACGTCAGTCGAACTCTTGCGACGCCCTCGCCGATTCCGTCGCAACCGATGCGCGTCAATCGTACCGTTGAGAATCACACCACGGTCAACGTTGTCAATCAGGTCAGTAAATGCTCGACGATGTCATTCGTGAAGCCCGATATCGAGGAATCGCAGTCTCCATACCATACTCGATCTGAGAGCGTCGCTTCCCCCCCCCTGCCCCGTGAAGGTACATCACTACCCCCCACAACCCGCTACTTCAACACCCTACGCGAGCTCGTTTGGAGGTTTGAGCCGGTCCCCGTCTGCTAGGCACTCCATGTATGCTCGAAGAAGCACGCAGCAATTGTTCGATGGACACCATCATGAATCTCATCGTTCGAGTAGTCCTGCCGCGGGACATTTATTCAGGACCACTTTGAAGAAAGAGGCGGCAGCCGCCCTCGGGTCTGGGACTTTATCAGACGTCGATACGCCCTCTCGAAGGAGCGTCTCCTCTTCGGCCGTCGCGAGTCCATCTGCGACGGGAGGTACCAATACACCGACGAAACAGGATGTGTGGTACGAGTACGGCTGTGTGTGACGGGTCAGGAAGGATTGAGGATGGGCCGCGCTTCCTGCCGTCGTGGTGATAGGATCCCGAGGTTCGGGGAACCCGTGCGAGTTCGAAGTCGGTATGAAAAGTTCTCCTAGTTCCGAATAGGTCATATGTCGAGGACAGTCGCAATGTATTGGACGAGCTTCCCCACGAGAACCCGGCGAGGCGGGTACGCCGGACAGCCTGCGGGGGCGAGTCCACCTCTAAAAGAAAAAGGAGACTGTTTTCCACGAACACTTCAGGCCATCTCATTCCATGCTCGTTGTGGACCCCTGAATTCTATTCTGCACTGAAAGAAACCATTCGGGTCACATAGTGAAGGCAAACGTCCACCTGCAGTTGCTGGGCGTCTACCAACCTCATATTTCTCGGCCTCACGTTTCAAATCCTGCCAAATAATGCCGTTGTAGACTATGCAATCAATCCCGACGTGTTCGAGTCGTTGGCGACGAATGTTCCCGCCACACGGCTGAGAGGCGCCTCCGATAGATTCCGGCACTATACTTTTGTAAGGACGTTTTCGAGAATCTTTTTGCTAATAATTGAAGCTCCAGCGAATAGTTTCTCAGGATCTCTGCCTGTTTCTCGAAATCTAGAAAACCAGGTAACAATCTGATCACCAAGAACTCATGTTTCAGGAGGTTGTTTCTACCATGCATTTCCGAAACTTGTTACTATATTATTCATTTATCAAGGGAGAGGATAAAGCTGGAATTCGTTCCTCCTGTAGAGCCGATATAAAATAGATAGAGGACGAGTGTACTTTTACGCCTCGTGTAAGATTTCAACCCGCTTCGAAGAGATTTCAAGCTTGTGATTCGCATCGCTAGAGTATTTTGTGACGCTGGAAACATCGAAGAAGATTGAACGAGGAAAACTTCAAAGAAAACCTCTACAAATGACGGCGGACCTCAGTGCAGACAAAAGTGTTTGCATGCTTTGTGCGGTACGTTGGCGGGCCGAGAGCACACTGTTCGCCCTTCATGTCCCATGTTGATTCTCAATTGTTGGGTTCTCTTTTTGTTCTCCAAGTCAATAAATACGGCCTGAACGCTAGGCATCATAAACCACCTATTCACAGCGTCGTTTTCCGTCCACATTCAACTCTGAGCACAGCCGGAACCGAAACAGCAGCCATCTGGATGAGAGACCGCCGTGAGAAGGGTCTGGATGCTTGGGCATCATTCATTATCAATACCATCCATTCATGCATATACCTATCGGTGAATGAAACGACAGCTTGATCTGTACTGCCTCATCGTCGAACTTGAGACATCAAAGTCTGGATCATCCGCATTTCCATCGCTTTGAATGCGCGAATTGGGGGTTTCGAAATGCCTGAACTCCCCGACTCAGGTAATGCGTGAGGTCGGCAGAAATGATCCATGCAATAGCTGAGAAATGCATGGGATCAACCACTATTCGAGTCGTGGCATGGTTTGCAGAAGACCGATCTATACCCGGACCGATTTAAAAAACACAATACCCCAAGAAATTAGGACAAGACAGGGCCTTTTTCCGGAGATCGTTCTCCTCGAAAGGATCGGCGTGATTCTCGCTGCCTGGGTTTTCGGAGAATTCCTCCTACGACGTCCTGCCCGCTCGTTGCGTTGCAATCCGTGTGGTTGACGATTGCGGCATTCATTGCTGAGGAGAATATTTGTTCATTCTGAGGTTTCCTGATCTGGAACCCGATCTTTGGTTCTACGAACCTGGAAGCCACCCGGCCTCATGTTGGCTACGCTTTTGATTCTATAAGTTCACATTCCTGGAGGCTTCTCTCATCCCAACCAGCTTAATGTGGGCCATTCCACTCGCGTATGTCCCACTCATCATGATTTACTTGAAAAAAAAATGGATCGGAACCTTGACGGAGCCCTTGTCCGCTCCAAAGGGTCTGGGCGGTTTTTTTCCATGGTCCACGGATTTCGCCGAAAATTACACTGAGGCATCCCGACGTGGAGTGGAGCTACCACAGCAAGTTTCAACCTCCAGCGATCTTCCGCTCGCTAGAAACAATAAAATTAAGTCTTGGAAAAAAAACTTTAAATCGTCATATCTCGAGAACCACAGGGGCTACAGCGCCGATCGACAACTTTTTGGAATGCTCTCGCCAAGGGCCATCTTTTGACGTTATAGGATTCAAGATCGGTCGATCGCTTCTATGATTTTGGTACTCGAAGTGTCACTTCCCGGCGAGTGGCCACTCCGGTAAGTACCTTAAAATATAGTCCTAGGACCCTCCTACGTGCTGGGGAAATATCAGCGAGATCGAAGTGTTCCTTCCCTATTCATTTGGTTGAAGTAGTATGTCGATCAGACCAGGGTTTTGCCCTGTCGCCTCGAAGCGTCACCGAGGCTGCCTGGAGCTCGCTGTACAACGTTGTTTCGAAGTGAGGGACCTCGGCACGCCTCGGAGACAAGAAGAAAATACACTGTTTCTTGTGTAGAAAATACTTCCCATGAGCTCCTAGGTCGATCTGACCATACTTCTGAGGGTCTATGGGAGTGATTCTAAGGTCGACCTGACCATAACGCCCATCGCTCATGGGAAGTACTTTCTACGCAAGAAACAGTGTATTTTCTTCTTGTCTCCGAGGCGTGCCGAGGTCCCTTACTTCGAAACAACGCTGTACAGCAGGCAGCTTCGGTGACGCTTCGAGGCGACAGAGCAAAAGCCTGGTCTGATCGACATACTACTTTAATCATATGAATAGGGAAGGAACACTTCGATCTCGCTGATATTTCCCCAGCATGTAGGAGGGTCCTAGGACTATATTTTAAGGTACTTACCGGAGTGGCCACTCGCCGGGAAGTGCCACTTCGATTACCAAAATCATGGAACCGATCTTAAAGCCTATAACGTCAAAAGATGGCCCTTGGCGAGAGCATTCCAAAAAGTTGTTGATCGGCGCTGTAGCCCCCGTGGTTCTCGAGATATGACGATTTAGAGTTTTTTTTCCAAGACTTAACTTTATTGTTTCTAGCGAACGGAAGATCGCTGGAGGTTGAAACTTGCTGTGGTAGCTCCACTCCACGTCGGGATGCCTCAGTGCAATTTTCATCGAAATCCGTGGACCATGGACAAAAACCGCCCAGACCCTTTCAAATCGGCCCGAATCGGATGGAATCACCCCGCGGACCCCTTCCTCCTACATTTCGCGATTTTGGCTGAAAATCTTCATGCTTCCGCACCTAGACGGTTTTTCTCCGCCGGGGGCGGCTGTATCACACCATACCCAAGTTGGGCGGAGTCTTCTCGGAATTTTCCGCCCACCAGCACCGGAACAGATGATGGCCTTCTCGCCCGCCCCCTCTCCACAGCAGGAAATCTAGAGCTGTCGCAGAGAACGTTTCCACGCAATACTCCGAGAGGGCAAGAGGTAGTCATGCTGGAAATCTGTCAAGAAGATGAGGAGCCCATGGGGGGGGGAGGATATTGGAATGTTGACCAATGAGCTATGAAATAGTTCCTGCATGGGGTATCAGGTAAAGGAGAGAGGAAGCTTTGAAAATGCTGATTTCTGCTCAATTGGAAGGCAAGGCTGAACGCTCCTGGGTGGTGTCGAAGAGACTTCACATTCCCTACTCGCGGGCTCTCGCGGAAACCCCCCCTAGGCTCTGTGGGCCCCCTGTTGAGATCCGTTTGCCTCAGCCTGAGCGAAGTTGCGATCAGCGAAAGCGTGCAACGCGATATTCCTGCACGGCCGACTGCGGATGAGTGCAGGGATGATGCATCCGAGAAAACTAGGATAACATTCCAGGCCCCGCACATTCGGAGCCTTCCAATGTCCCGGAATCATCGTCCGACGTGAGTTCGAGACGCGCGAAGCGTCCGAAGTTTCACCGTTACTTTCGGAAGCCGTTCACGACTTCTTTCTGAGCCGAAAAAACAGCTTGTTCTTGTTCAGCCTGGACAAGAAAAGTGTGACGCAGGGCTCGCGCCCGTCAGCTTCCTACTTTCCAAAGGTTGGGCTCACCCGCCGAGTGGTTGAAGCGGTCGGCTCTCCACCTGCATTTTTTCCCTTGATGCAGAGGCGAACTCGATTTGAACACCGATGTTTGGATCGACAGTCGAGAGTCTGGTTTTCAAGCCCGGAATGTTGAGGCATATTTCCAAAAGGCTCCCCTGGGCCTCTGGTGTCGGGCCGCCCTCCGGAGCCTCACTTTCACTGGCAGGACAGGAAGCTGTTCACGAAGAGACCGTATCGAGGGACTAAGAACGACTTCAATCTGGGCAGCGGATTCCCACGAACCTACTTCAATATTTCACTGGAAGCATCATGAGCTCGGAGTTCCTCAACTACTCGTTGTAGTCTCCCGTTCTGCGAGAGCTGCTCAGTATGTATATTGAAGTGTATCAGAATAGGATCAGGACAACGACGTTCAGACTTGAAGAGTGAATGGGCAAGCAAGCATTTATTCGAAGTAGACCGCTCCTTTTATAGCGTCGCGGGGAACGCTTCGTTGTAGTTGATCGTCGAACACAACATTCCTCCCTCTTCAGCGGGCTAGCGTCCGAACATGCGCCTGACGCCCGCGAGGACTCCGTAATCCTCGACTTTCTTCGCGACGCGCGCGGGCTGCAATCGTGCCGGACCTTGAGCTTGCACGAGCTCTTTTGGGGGAATAGGACGGATACTCTCCTCGCTGTCATCCTCGACCGACGGAGCTGAAAGGCCGCCTTCTTCGTTTTCCCGGAGCGAGGGACTCGGACACGGACCCGCATTGCACTCTGACTCTTCGGCCAGCTCGGCGCCGGTTACGGTCACCGGCGAAGAAGGCAAGAGCTCGAGGGGGAAGTCGTTTTCGTCGGTCCATGAAGCAGCCCGTTTTCAGATTTGATTGAGATGCCGGACGACTTGTCTGCCATCTACCTCAAGACGAGCCAAAACCGCCCCAACCGGTTCCACAAAAGTCGCGGGTACTCGACGCCGTTTGTCCAACGCGACGACAACTTTCTCCCCTCTTCGAAAGAGACGTGGACGCGTCCCATGGTGCCTGTCGAAATCAAGCTTGAACTTCCTGCTGCTGTCCGAAATCGTGGAAGCCTGGGACCTGAAATGGGGAAAAACGAACGACGCGGGCGACCGAAGAGAGTCTCAAAAGGAGTTTTCCCGTTGAGAGATGCAGTTGGCGTGTAATTGTAAACCGATACGGCCTCGTCTAAGCTCAACGGACCTGTACTCTCGATGGCATTTTTCAGCGTACGCACCATTTTCTCGGCCAAGCCATTACTCATTGGAGAGTACGGGGAAGATCGCAGGTGGATGATTGAGAACTCCTGACAGAGTTCCGCAAACGAAGCGGAGGTGAACTGACCCCCGTTGTCGGTGACGAGGGTCTCCGGGGGACCAAGCAGGCGAAAAACCATTCTCAAATAGTCGACGAGTGTACCGCACGATGCCGGATACATGTACGTGGCATCTACGTACTTGGAAAAAGCGTCCACAATGACGAGGAACGAATGACCTTTTTGGGGTTCCGCGTAATCCATGTGAAGACGGACCCACGGCTTCCTCGGATCTGGCCACGGGGCGAGGGGAACTTTCGTCGGACTCGCGACATGCTGAGCGCAATGCGCACACGATTTGACGAGGGTCTCGACGTCCGTGGACATGCCCGGCCAATAGAAATGCGCCCGCGCCAGTGCCTTCATCCAGACAATACCTGGATGGGCTCGATGAAGCTTCCTCAAGACGGTGGGCCGGAGAGAAGATGGCACTACCAACCGATCATGTAGGAGGAGAATCCCTTGCGAACTACACAGGGAATCTGCCTGTTGAGCGAACACGCGAAGTGTGTGGCTTTTGAAATCGGCTCTCTCCCAGCCGTGACGGAGACGTTCCAACACAACCCCCAAGACCGGGTCCGTGGATGTTGCCTTCTGAACTTCAACTCCCGTTGGTGTGAACACCTTTGAGTTGACGAGATGCTTGATGTCGATCTCGTCGACTTCCAAAGAGGCGATTACTTCGTCCATACCAGAGTTTGCTGCGTCTCTACGTGTTTCCTGAATCAATCTCGACAGCGCGTCAGCTTGACCAAACTCCGATGTCCGAACGTACTCAATATCGAAATCATACCCGACGAGGCGCAGAGCCCAGCGGCGTAACCTGGCCGCCGTCCGTTCGTCCAAACCCTTGGTCTGCGAAGTGCGGAAGAGGGCGAGCAACGGACGATGGTCCGTTTGAAGGGTGAAGTGGCGACCCCAAACAAACTTCTTCAGACGTTCCACGGTGTACACCAGCGCAAAGGCTTCTTTTTCTATTTGCCCGTAATTGCGTTGCGCAGGAGACAGAGATTTGGACACGTGGAAAACGGCTTTCTCCGTGCCGTCAGCATAACGTTGGAGCAGGACACCGCCGATTCCGGTATTACAGGCGTCCGCAGCGATAATCAGTTGTTGACGAGGGTCATAATGTGCCAGTGCGAGCGGGCCCGAGAGAACTTCCTTGATGTCATCGAACGCTCCGTCGAGCACGGAGGTCCATTCGAAGCGCGATGATTTCGAGAGGAGAGCCTCGAAATGCGCTTTGTAGCGATGCAGCTGGGTGACGAACTTTCCATAGTAGTTGATCAAGCCTAAAAGGGATCGAACTTCCGACACGTTAGTGGGACGTTTGAGGTCTTTGATTGCAGCGATTTTCTGCGGATCTGCTCGATTGCCTTGGTCGTTGACGATCACACCCAAATACTTGACTTCACGGGAGTTGAAAAGACACTTGGGCAATCCAACCGGAAACCCCAGTCTTGAGCCTTGACAGAACCTGGCCCAAACGACGATCGTGCTCCACAACGGTCGCTCCCATCACCAGTATGTCATCAAGGTAAACCAACGTGCCATCCAGACCTGCGAGAGCTTGATCCATGGCGCGCTGAAAAATGGCCGGGGCTGTCTTAAGCCCGAAAACCAGGCGATTATACTGAAACAAACCTCGATGAGTGTTTATGGTTGTCAGCGGCCGACTAGATGGATCAAGTTCGAGTTGAAGATACGCGTCTGAAAGGTCGAGTTGAGTGAACAACTTATGACCTGAGAAGTTAGACATGATCTCCTCCATGTTTGGAATTGGATGTGAAACATCTGAAGAGCGTCGTTGAGACCTGTGGAGTAGTCGGCGCACACTCTGATCTTTCCGTTCGCTTTGCGTGCAACGACGATGGGGCAGGCCCACGAGGATGATTCCACAGCCGAAAGAGTTCCATTCTCAACCAGTCGGTCTAGCTCTTTGTCCACCGCTTCGCGGAAAGGAGCCGCAACGGGTCTTGCTCGAAGGTGGACAGGTTTGGAACCCTCCTTGAGCTCGAGAGTGACTTGCATCTTGGTACAGCGTCCCAAGCCTTCTTTGAATACGTCAGGGAAAACGCGATGCCCACATTTCCGGAGTTCTGACTTCTTCGGCAGATGATATCTGGATGGAGGAGCCTGGTACGAGAAGACCTAGCTCGAATGTTGGGCGACAACCAAGAAGAGCCGTCTGTTGGTTGTGCAGGACGATGACACGATCGCGGAAACTGGCGCTCGCATCACGAGACAGTGAGAAATCAGCTTCGAAGTAGCCAAGGGCATCCAAACCTTGACCGTTGGCTGCCATACAACGGAATTTCATGGACCGTAAACCTGGCGACCCGAGGCCGTCCATAACGTCTTCCCTATCACAGTTACATCTGCGCCGGTGTCGACTCGGAATTTGACCGGCATTCGATTGAGGAAAATTGATGCGAACGGGCGCCCGCGATCCGGCGGAGATTCTTCCACACTGGAGGCGACGACAGTCACTGTCCCGAAACTAAGTTTCTGTTCCTTGCGCTGGAAGGCTCGACAAGCTGGTTTAATATGGCCCTTTTTGTGACAGAAGATACAGGTCGACGTGAGATGCTTACAGGTTCGTCGATCATGTGGGCCTCCACAACTGGCACAGATTGAGGAATCTCCTGCTTTCGGAGCTTGTCGCTTCGGTTGATCTCGTGGTTTCGAGTCTTGTCGTGAATTCGGAAGATTGCGCACTGGTCTCTGTTGAACATAGCTGATAGTGGGACTCACCCCGCCGGGGTCAGATGTGTCGATCGTAGAATCTCTTGCTCGGGTAACGTACCCGTGACAACCTCCCGTAACTCTTTCACCGTTAGGTCAGCCTTGTCATCAGCTGCCTTCAGCATTACATTGCGGATGTTTTTGAAGGTCGGACCGGCTGCGTAGTTGATTGCTAGGAAAATTTTGAACTTTTCCACGGACATGCTGCCCCACTCGAAGTGATCGCCTTTGAGGTTAGCCCAATCGACGATTTCCTCTGGATTATCCAGAGCTGTCAACGGAGCATGTTGACTCAAGATGTCATGCCGTCTCCGAAATATTGATTTCGAGGATCCGAAGGTCGTCTTAAGGATTTCAACGAGGTCATCATACCGTTCAGCTTCCGGCAGCTCTGGCGAGAGACGACTGAGGAGTCTAGCATATTCCATCGGCCCCAACGCCTTCAGCAGCAGTTGGGTTCGGAGTTTACTTGATGGGGTCGCTTCCTCCAGAATGGCCTTGTGTCGTGAATACCACGTTTCGAAAATGAGGTCTTGATCCGGCTTGTGGAAGAAAGTACCTAGCAGGGTCGCCGTACTTTGCAGAGCTGACGCCGCCGTGTCCCCTCGTTGATGACTTTCTGTCAACATCCTGATAGCATCGGCCATCGTCCTCAGAACTTCCTTAAGGTTGACTTCCTGATCCTGATCCCCGTCTAGTCTTCCACCTGCCATGGTTCGACAGGTTTGCAGACTGTTCAAGTTCTCGACTGCGCCAATGAAGTGTATCAGAATAGGATCAGGACAACGACGTTCAGACTTGAAGAGTGAATGGGCAAGCAAGCATTTATTCGAAGTAGACCGCTCCTTTTATAGCGTCGCGGGGAACGCTTCGTTGTAGTTGATCGTCGAACACAACATATCATCGTCATTGCCTGCGGCGACGCTCGGAGCACAGCTCCGTGACAAACTTGCCTGTTCAGCTCCAGATACCTTCTGTGTTCCTGACAGAACAGGAGCCAACGAATGCCCGGAATAATTTCTCTGTTCGTGAACACGATGAGCTCGAAAACCTGGGAGTCAATAAGGCTCCTATTCATCGCATGGCGTCGGCCCGCCACCCGAATGAGACGATTCCCACAGGAAACGGCAGTAACGGTTTTTTTCACGTCCGTCCCTTCTCGAATCGGGGCTAGAGCGGCCGGAGCTCATCGACAAACGGAAGAAGAACGGCCCCTTTTCGAAGAACGGCATTTCGATGAATCGTTTCATGCAGGAAGAACTGAGGTTTCATTCTAGGAGAACTTCCTGTATCTTGATGCCGGAAGAATTCGATGGTTGCCTCCGGTTGGTCACATCTTCTCGAGCTGGGGGTGTCCGGAGATGACGATGGGTCCGATGTGAGGTGGGCTACCTTCGTCACGGCTTCACGAGCGCTCAGCAACGGCGTTTGTTCTGTAAGAGAACGAACGCGAACAGCGATCTCAGCTGCTGCTAGTGGCGCAGCTGCGGAGTCCCCTCCCCATCTCACAGACGCTACCGTGAGTGGGAGTCGATGGAGCGCCTCCCGAACGAGCGTGGCGCGGGAACTTACGATCGGATCCAACCTACGATGAAGGCTTCTGCTCATTCATCTCATATCACAGGGAAGGGGGGCCGACCCGCCCTCGCGGCACTTCCTAGCGGTCGTATGAGACGCTAAAAACTGCTTCGTCGGAATGGTGGAGGATGGACAGTCATGCTCACATTTCTCTTTTCAAGTCAATAGATACAGAGCTTGTGTTTTAAGTATGCGTGGGAACTCCCGACTAACGGCTGTTTCGCTCAGAAATCCGGTAACTGGAAAAAGCCGGGAATGTTCTTTCCTTGGAGATACGATGTATGGACACCGATTCTCAGTTCGACGAATACCTCGAGCACCAGTGGGCAGAAGCTTCCTGGGTTCTGGACCTTGCAAGTTCCCGAATTCCGTTCAGGGTTTCTATCTCAGCGTTCCTGTCCAAGGAAATCTCCTGCCATAGGAGGCCGTTCACGAACCACCGGTTTAAGCTTTATTAACGACGAAAATGAGTGGCAATGGTGTCTCGCACTTCGAATGCACCACATGTTTGACGACGGAATTCTTTCCGATGAAATGATCCGGAAGTTCGCCGATGCATCGCGGTTCAGCATTTTCCAGTCTCGTCGGTCATCCATTGCATGAGGTTATCCAATTCCAGAGAGACCCGGAACGATTCATCTGCCATCTATTGATGGCTTTATTCCGCAAACTCGTACAAGAGTCAGCTGAGCGTGTTTCTCTTTGGTGTTGTCGGAGTAACCGTTGGCGATGTTTTCGAAGAATGTGGATTCCAGCAAGAGGACAGGTTAGAGCGGACGTCGGAATCTACGATCGAGGCTTCGTGAACGGCGATTAGCGGAGGGAAAAAAACGGCTCCATCCTGGCAGTCATGTGTCGCTGGAGCGGTCGCAAGACACAGAACAGACGAGAACTTCTGCACAAATAAGAAGCTTGACCCACAGCCTGGCCAGGCATCAATGAAATAGCTGATCGATCGATATCTTCCTATTCGGCACATATTTGAGCAGGCGGTGTACGCGAAGCAGGTGTGCCGTCAACTACGATATCGTTAGAGCGTGTAGCAGTTTTCAAACAATCGGGGTGGGAGGTTCTGAGGGCAGTTATTACGGAACTTCCCACCACATGGAGGATGGGAATCAGTTTTTAAAATTTTCATTTCTGCATGGAAGTTCGGATTGAATGTCACGAAACGTTTAACACTCCGGACATTTTATTTGTCCGGATGAGTCTGTTTTTCGGAGAGAAACCCGATGTGGTCAAAGCTCCAAATAACTCGCGTAGTCCATGGAGCGGATCGGCGGACTTCGTTCGAGTTAGACGACGATCGACGTAGCGAGAAAAAGTAGCTCCGAGTGCCCGAGTTTGTTCAGCAGGTCATCACACAGCGCTGATCAAACTGAGCCATCGAGTTGGAGCGCATAAAAGCCCGATGCTACGCCGAAGCATCACGACAGACTTCTCGACGACAGCAGCAGTGACGTCCGCACAGGACTCCATAGCGATTCGGTCAAAAGTCCACTAGTTTTCAACAAAAATTCGCCCAGATCGGACATCGGATTCAACTGCCGAGAGCTCTACGCACAATGTGAGTAGAAATTATCTGGTCTCTCCGGGACAGCGGGCGAGGGTCGAAGACTCGAAGGTTTGTGGACAACAGGAGTTTCCGCGAACCGGATCGTAGACCCGGTGCATTGGCAAGATGGTGGCATAGTTGCGATCGCAAAAAACCAACTATCTCTCCATCAGGCCCGTGACTCGGTTGTCGAATATCGTCGATCCCGAATCCATTCAGCGAATTGCCGGTGAGTTCTTGTGCGGACGCTCGTTCAGGGACTTGGTTTCCGTTTCGCACTCGTATACGCGCAGAAGCTGATTTTCGACAAGATCTCTGTTCCGCGCCGCTCAAGCCGTCGTTCTACCAAAACTCGTCCTCCCACGGTCCGCGCCACCACCAACGAAAAAACGCGTTTGGCTCTCATAGAGCGTTGCGTTCAGTTTTCGCCTTCAGTGACGACATGAATGTCCCGAACTGATTGTGAGTCGACGATGTCGCTGCGGAGATTCAGAAAGGCCCGCAGGGCTGGTGCAGAAAAGGTTCGAAAGTTCGCGGTTCCGAGCTTGCCTGGCGGGCTGCTCTATCTCTTGTTTTGGTCTTGAATCAGCTGGCGCAGCACAGAACTTCGTGGAGGTGATTCGAAACCGAGGCATAGAGCCGCTGTCGTGAAAAATGACCACAGCATTGAGAGAAACGCTCGAGCTGATAGAGGAATCGGTCAACGATATTGCCAATCGGACTATGGGTGCGTGTCTAGATGATCCTCTCGACGCTGCGGCACTGAAAACGCTCATCAAGGTTCGACTCCAGGTGAGCCGTCTTGAGAGGGAATGTCCTGTTCGAAAGCTTCATTCGCCGCTCAGAATGCTCCCCGGTAAGATCGACTCGATGAGGCGTCCCATTGCAGGATCTTTCGAAACACAAAGAAATCGCTCTTTCTGCGGGAACACTCCGAGCAGAGGAAGCTGCGTACATCATGAACCTCGAGAACACTCTAGCAGTCTCTATGGCCAAGTAAATACCCATGTTGGCGTAGGATTTATTCATGTCCAGTCGTTAGTTCATCATTTCTTGAGCCGATTCCAAATGGAACTTCGTCCAGGTGTGAACTGTATCTGGAAAACCCGGAACGGTACCGTGAATACGTCGTCTACAAGAAAGCTCTGGTTTGTGATCGATTTTGCTAATTTCGGCAGGTTTCTGCTTTCTTCTCAAAATGATAGCTCGGATTAATTAGCTCGGATAATAGCTCGGATCCGTACGCCAGGCGTACGGGAACGGGACTCGAGCTCAACTGAGTTTCCGCTCACATGCAGTCTGCTCAAGTCCCTTGGGAGGGTCTCCATTTGAAACCTGAATCCGTTTCTCTGACCACAGGTGAACCGGTGGCAGCGTCGCTTCACCAAAATTGGACTTCTGTGTTTAGCGATAGGTACAGCGTTTGTTACCATGAAGGTTTTGCGCAAACTCCAACCCGCCATCCAACATCTCGACCTTTGAAAACACGACGGACTAGTCAAGAATCCCCGAAACCCCGGACGTCACGCTTGGACGCCACCATGCTCGCCCGAGGAGGTTCCCCTATCGCTTGTATAACATGTGGAACGAGGGGGCTGTTCCCCTGAAACTCGAACAAAATGGTGTTTCCGGTGCTTTGTATGATTCGGCAGAAGAGTTGTCCCGGTATCGTTTCCGGGTTCAGCGGGTTTTGGGGAAAAACAAATCTCGTCGAGACGCCGAGTTGACTAGCAGAAGTGGGTAATGAGAGAGGAGAAACTTTAACATTCGGAATCATTCGATTTCATCGGGACAGGTCGCAGTGCCAAAACTTTTCTCCATTCCCGCTCGAGCCATCACGACAGACTCCAACGAGCTTCCAGCCGTTGCGCTGGTTGCCGGCGTGGTTCGGCCATTCAGCCAAGTGCATGGGTTCGGTGTTAATCGTCTTTTTTCGAGCTGATTCGGATCACTGTCAAAATGAGTCTTCGTCGCCTTGTGCGTCGATTGCGAACTCCCCCTTCAAACCGTAGCATGTGGCAACGGAGTGAACTGAAACGATTTTTACCGGTTTATTAGTGTTCCGAGGAGTGACTCAGAGTCAAATTCTTCGTGTTTTCGATTTCACATTTTCCAGATAATTTTTCTCGGTTCGAATCCCTCCATCCCGGTCACATTTCAAGAGCACTTCGTTGTCTACATTTCCAAAAATCGGGACTCAAGCTTTTGTGAGATCATTTCGAATAAAGTCTACCTGCCTAGCGAGTCATGTGAAACCCCGACAAAGCAGACCAAAATTTTACCTGAGCAGCCCTCTTGACAGGCCAGAATACATGCATGGGAACGCATTGTGACCATCATGTGACTAACTATCCATCTGAGTATTAGGGTCGGCTGGTATAGCTGTTGAGACCCGGTTTTCCCTTTCCCATTTTTCGTTCTTGGTTGAAATAAAAGCATAGGCATGATCAGCTTCAGGCGCTGAGCTTTGGGGAATCTCTCCGATCAACGTCGTTGTCACTGTAGGACCCTCCACCCGTTCCATACAAAAGCGAGGTACTCAACAATAGCGATCGCTCATCTACCTAAATGAAGTAGGGATTCTGTCCAGGGGCTCTTTTAATAGAGTCCGCCTAATCACCGGATGGATCGATGAAAGATCAAAGCCGGAGCTTCCCGATGCCGCTGATCGTTCGGCTGACATGGTCGAATGTTATCTTAGGACTCCCACGGAGCGGAGAACTCTCCCGTTGAGCTTGCACCGGCAAGTTGAAGTCTACTATAGAACCCGACCTTGTGCTGTCGCACGGTTCAAACTGTGGCAGAACCATGGCGCATCATAGGGTCAAGATTTTGACCTGTGGAACGGTAGGAGAAGGAACCGAGGAAACATGGAATCAGAAACCTTGCCAATAAACCGTTTATAATCTGGACAAGAGTTCAATTTCAGTGGCTCCCGAAATCACAGAGCTGTCCTCCTGAAACAAGCCCCATCTGCAACCATCTCTCAAGGCTTCGCCTCTCATTTTCATGAACGTTGTTCAGATCTCTTCAGACGCGGTCAAACCGAGATCTCTCTGAGTTGAAGTTGAGGATTATGGTGCTGTGTTCTTGATGCGACGTGGACGGCGCTGATGACGGAAACTCGTGCGTCAGAGTCGTTCGCAAGTTCGCGGGGATCAACGAATTCGTGAAAAGGAGTGGCGCGTTCCCTCCTTCACAGCACTACGGCTTTCGAAGCGGCAGTTTCGATCTCATCGAGGAGGACGTCTCGAAATCCTGTCGTGCCTGGCTCCTGCGCTCTGTCAGTTTGTCAGTTTGTCCGCACTTTTTCTGAAAGACATGAAGGTGATTCTGGGACCAATCTGAACATATTCTCCCGAGTCTGGAGAGGTGATTCCGGTACGAGTCTGACTATACTTTTCAAAAGCTGGAGGGGTGATTCTAGAACCAATCTGACCATACTTTTCAAAACGTGGAGGGGTGATTCTAGAACCAATCTGACCCATACTTTTCAAAACGTGGAGGGGTGATTCTAGAACCAATCTGACCATTACTTTTCAAAACTGGAGGGGTGATTCCGAGACCAATCTGAGCATTACTTTCCCCAACTCTGGAGGGGTGATTCCTGGAGGGAGACCTCAATCTGAGCATTACTTCCCAACTCTGGAGGGGGTGATTCCGAGACCAATCTGAGCATTACTTCCCAACTCTGGAGGGGTGATTCCGAGACCAATCTGAGCATTACTTCCCAACTCTGGAGGGGTGATTCCGAGACCAATCTGAGCATTACTTTCCAACTCTGGAGGGGTGATTCCGGACCAATCTGAGCATTACTTTCCCAACTCTGGAGGGGTGATTCTGGAGACCAATCTGAGCATTACTTTCCAACTCTGGAGGGGTGATTCCGAGACCAATCTGCATTACTTTCCAACTCTGGAGGGGTGATTCCGGGGACCAATCTGAGCATTACTTTCCAACTCTGGAGGGGTGATTCCGGACCAATCTGAGCATTACTTTCCAACTCTGGAGGGGTGATTCCGGACCAATCTGAGCATTACTTTCCAACTCTGGAGGGGTGATTCCGGACCAATCTGAGCATTACTTTCCAACTCTGGAGGGTGATTCCGGGTCAATCTGAGCATTACTTTCCAACTCTGGAGGGGTGATTCCGGACCAATCTGAGCATTACTTTCCAACTCTGGAGGGGTGATTCCGAGACCAATCTGAGCATTACTTCCAACTCTGGAGGGGTGATTCCGGGACCAATCTGAGCATTACTTTCCAACTCTGGAGGGGTGATTCCGAGACCAATCTGAGCATTACTTTCCAACTCTGGAGGGGTGATTCCGGGACCAATCTGAGCATTACTTCCCAACTCTGGAGGGGTGATTCCGGGCTCAATCTGAGCATTACTTTCCAACTCTGGAGGGGTGATTCCGGGACCAATCTGAGCATTACTTTCCAACTCTGGAGGGGTGATTCCGGGACCAATCTGAGCATTACTTTCCAACTCTGGAGGGTGATTCCGGACCAATCTGAGCATTACTTTCCAACTCTGGGGGGTGATTCCGAGCATTACTTTCCAACCAATCTGAGCATTACTTTCCAACTCTGGAGGGGTGATTCCGGGACCAATCTGAGCATTACTTTCCAACTCTGGAGGGGTGATTCCGAGACCAATCTGAGCATTACTTTCCAACTCTGGAGGGGTGATTCCGGACCAATCTGAGCATTACTTTCCAACTCTGGAGGGGTGATTCCGAGACCAATCTGAGCATTACTTCCAACTCTGGAGGGGTGATTCCGAGACCAATCTGAGCATTACTTCCCAACTCTGGAGGGGTGATTCCGGTCAATCTGAGCATTACTTTCCAACTCTGGAGGGGTGATTCCGGGTCAATCTGAGCATTACTTTCCAACTCTGGAGGGGTGATTCCGGGGTCAATCTGAGCATTACTTTCCAACTCTGGAGGGGTGATTCCGGGTCAATCTGAGCATTACTTTCCAACTCTGGAGGGGTGATTCCGGGGTCAATCTGAGCATTACTTTCCCAACTCTGGAGGGGTGATTCCGAGACCAATCTGAGCATTACTTTCCCAACTCTGGAGGGGTGATTCCGAGACCAATCTGAGCATTACTTCCCAACTCTGGAGGGGTGATTCCGGGCTCAATCTGAGCATTACTTTCCAACTCTGGAGGGGTGATTCCGGGCTCAATCTGAGCATTACTTTCCAACTCTGGAGGGGTGATTCCGGGTCAATCTGAGCATTACTTTCCAACTCTGGAGGGGTGATTCCGGGGCTCAATCTGAGCATTACTTTCCAACTCTGGAGGGGTGATCCGAGACTCAATCTGAGCATTACTTTCCAACTCTGGAGGGGTGATTCCGAGACCAATCTGAGCATTACTTCTCAACTCTGGAGGGGTGATTCCGAGACCAATCTGAGCATTACTTCCAACTCTGGAGGGGTGATTCCGGCTCAATCTGAGCATTACTTCCCAACTCTGGAGGGGTGATTCCGGCTCAATCTGAGCATTACTTCCCAACTCTGGAGGGGTGATTCCGAGACCAATCTGAGCATTACTTTCCAACTCTGGAGGGGTGATTCCGGGACCAATCTGAGCATTACTTTCCAACTCTGGAGGGGTGATTCCGGGCTCAATCTGAGCATTACTTTTCCCAACTCTGGAGGGGTGATTCCGGGCTCAATCTGAGCATTACTTTCCAACTCTGGGGGGTGATTCCGAGACCAATCTGAGCATTACTTCCCAACTCTGGAGGGGTGATTCCGAGACCAATCTGAGCATTACTTCCCAACTCTGGAGGGGTGATTCCTGGCAATCAATCTGAGCATTACATTTCCCAACTCTGGAGGGGTGATTCCGGCTCAATCTGAGCATTACTTTCCAACTCTGGAGGGGTGATTCCGGACCAATCTGAGCATTACTTTCCAACTCTGGAGGGGTGATTCCGGGTCAATCTGAGCATTACTTCCCAACTCTGGAGGGGTGATTCCGGGCTCAATCTGAGCATTACTTTCCAACTCTGGAGGGGTGATTCCGGCTCAATCTGAGCATTACTTTCCAACTCTGGAGGGGTGATTCCGGGTCAATCTGAGCATTACTTTCCAACTCTGGAGGGGTGATTCCGGGCTCAATCTGAGCATTACTTTCCAACTCTGGAGGGGTGATTCCGGGCTCAATCTGAGCATTACTTTCCAACTCTGGAGGGGTGATTCCGGGTCAATCTGAGCATTACTTTCCAACTCTGGAGGGGTGATTCCGGGGACCAATCTGAGCATTACTTTCCAACTGGAGAGGGTGATTCCGGGGTCAATCTGAGCATTACTTTCCAACTCTGGAGGGGTGATTCCGAGACCAATCTGAGCATTACTTCCCAACTCTGGAGGGGTGATTCCGAGACCAATCTGAGCATTACTTCCCAACTCTGGAGGGGTGATTCCGGGCTCAATCTGAGCATTACTTTCCAACTCTGGAGGGGTGATTCCGGGCCAATCTGAGCATTACTTTCCAACTCTGGAGGGGTGATTCCGGGGTCAATCTGAGCATTACTTTCCAACTCTGGAGGGGTGATTCCGGGTCAATCTGAGCATTACTTTCCAACTCTGGAGGGGTGATTCCGGGTCAATCTGAGCATTACTTTCCAACTCTGGAGGGGTGATTCCGAGACCAATCTGAGCATTACTTCCCAACTCTGGAGGGGTGATTCCGAGACCAATCTGAGCATTACTTCCCAACTCTGGAGGGGTGATTCCGGCTCAATCTGAGCATTACTTTCCAACTCTGGAGGGGTGATTCCGGGCTCAATCTGAGCATTACTTTCCAACTCTGGAGGGGTGATTCCGGGGTCAATCTGAGCATTACTTTCCAACTCTGGAGGGGTGATTCCGGGCTCAATCTGAGCATTACTTTCCAACTCTGGAGGGGGTGATTCCGGGCTCAATCTGAGCATTACTTTCCAACTCTGGAGGGGTGATTCCGAGACCAATCTGAGCATTACTTTTCCAACTCTCTGGAGGGGTGATTCCGAGACCAATCTGAGCATTACTTCCCAACTCTGGAGGGGTGATTCCGGGCTCAATCTGAGCATTACTTTCCAACTCTGGAGGGGTGATTCCGAGACCAATCTGAGCATTACTTTCCAACTCTGGAGGGTGATTCCGGGGTCAATCTGAGCATTACTTTCCAACTCTGGAGGGGTGATTCCGAGACCAATCTGAGCATTACTTCCCAACTCTGGAGGGGTGATTCCGAGACCAATCTGAGCATTACTTCCCAACTCTGGAGGGGTGATTCCGGACCAATCTGAGCATTACTTTCCAACTCTGGAGGGTGATTCCGGGGTCAATCTGAGCATTACTTTCCAACTCTGGAGAGGTGATTCCGGGGTCAATCTGAGCATTACTTTCCAACTCTGGAGGGGTGATTCCGGGGTCAATCTGAGCATTACTTTCCAACTCTGGAGGGTGATTCCGGGGTCAATCTGAGCATTACTTTCCAACTCTGGAGGGGTGATTCCGGGGTCAATCTGAGCATTACTTTCCAACTCTGGAGGGGTGATTCCGGGCTCAATCTGAGCATTACTTTCCAACTCTGGAGGGGTGATTCCGGGTCCAATCTGAGCATTACTTCCCAACTCTGGAGGGGTGATTCCGAGACCAATCTGAGCATTACTTTCCCAACTCTGGAGGGGTGATTCCGAGACCAATCTGAGCATTACTTTCCCAACTCTGGAGGGGTGATTCCGGGGTCAATCTGAGCATTAAGGGGTGATTCCGGGTCAATCTTCTTTCCAACTCTGGAGGGTGATTCCGGGGTCAATCTGAGCATTACTTTCCAACTCTGGAGGGGTGATTCCGGGACCAATCTGAGCATTACTTTCCAACTCTGGAGGGGTGTGATTCCGGGTCAATCTGAGCATTACTTTCCAACTCTGGAGGGTGATTCCGGGGTCAATCTGAGCATTACTTCCAACTCTGGAGGGGTGATTCCGGGGTCAATCTGAGCATTACTTTCCAACTCTGGAGGGGTGATTCCGAGACCAATCTGAGCATTACTTTCCAACTCTGGAGGGGTGATTCCGGGGTCAATCTGAGCATTACTTTCCAACTCTGGAGGGGTGATTCCGGGGTCAATCTGAGCATTACTTTCCAACTCTGGAGGGGTGATTCCGGGGTCAATCTGAGCATTACTTTCCAACTCTGGAGAGGGGTGATTCCGGGTCAATCTGAGCATTACTTTCCAACTCTGGAGGGTGATTCCGGGGTCAATCTGAGCATTACTTTCCAACTCTGGAGGGGTGATTCCGGGACCAATCTGAGCATTACTTTCCAACTCTGGAGGGGTGATTCCGGGGTCAATCTGAGCATTACTTTCCAACTCTGGAGGGGTGATTCCGGGTCAATCTGAGCATTACTTTCCAACTCTGGAGGGGTGATTCCGAGACCAATCTGAGCATTACTTCCCAACTCTGGAGGGGTGATTCCGAGACCAATCTGAGCATTACTTCCCAACTCTGGAGGGTGATTCCGGGGTCAATCTGAGCATTACTTTCCAACTCTGGAGGGGTGATTCCGGGGACCAATCTGAGCATTACTTCCCAACTCTGGAGGGGTGATTCCGGGCTCAATCTGAGCATTACTTTCCAACTCTGGAGGGGTGATTCCGGGTCAATCTGAGCATTACTTTCCAACTCTGGAGGGGTGATTCCGGGGTCAATCTGAGCATTACTTTCCAACTCTGGAGGGGTGATTCCGAGACCAATCTGAGCATTACTTCCCAACTCTGGAGGGGTGATTCCGGGTCAATCTGAGCATTACTTTCCAACTCTGGAGAGGTGATTCCGGGGTCAATCTGAGCATTACTTTCCAACTCTGGAGGGGTGATTCCGAGACCAATCTGAGCATTACTTCCCAACTCTGGAGGGGTGATTCCGGGCTCAATCTGAGCATTACTTTCCAACTCTGGAGGGTGATTCCGAGACCAATCTGAGCATTACTTCCCAACTCTGGAGGGTGATTCCGAGACCAATCTGAGCATTACTTCTCAACTCTGGAGGGGTGATTCCGAGACCCATCTGAGTTACTTCTCAACTCTGGAGGGGTGATTCCGAGACCAATCTGAGCATTACTTCTCCAACTCTGGAGGGGTGATTCCGAGACCAATCTGAGCATTACTTCCCAACTCTGGAGGGGTGATTCCTGGCTCAATCTGAGCATTACTTCCCAACTCTGGAGGGGTGATTCCGGGCTCAATCTGAGCAGCATTACTTTCCAACTCTGGAGGGGTGATTCCGAGACCCAATCTGAGCATTACTTTCTCAACTCTGGAGGGGTGATTCCGAGACCAATCTGAGCATTACTTCTCAACTCTGGAGGGGTGATTCCGAGACCAATCTGAGCATTACTTCCCAACTCTGGAGGGGTGATTCCTGGCTCAATCTGAGCATTACTTCCAACTCTGGAGGGGTGATTCCGAGACCAATCTGAGCATTACTTCTCAACTCTGGAGGGGTGATTCCGAGACCAATCTGAGCATTACTTCTCAACTCTGGAGGGGTGATTCCGAGACCAATCTGAGCATTACTTCTCAACTCTGGAGGGGTGATTCCGAGACCAATCTGAGCATTACTTCTCAACTCTGGAGGGGTGATTCCGAGACCAATCTGAGCATTTACTTCCCAACTCTGGAGGGGTGATTCCGGGCTCAATCTGAGCATTACTTTCCAACTCTGGAGGGTGATTCCGGGGTCAATCTGAGCATTACTTTCCAACTCTGGAGGGGTGATTCCGGGCTCAATCTGAGCATTACTTTCCAACTCTGGAGGGATGATTCCGGGGTCAATCTGAGCATTACTTTCCAACTCTGGAGAGGTGATTCCGGGGTCAATCTGAGCATTACTTTCCAACTCTGGAGGGGTGATTCCGAGACCAATCCGAGCATTACTTCCCAACTCTGGAGAGGTGATTCCGGGGTCAATCTGAGCATTACTTTCCAACTCTGGAGAGGTGATTCCGGGGTCAATCTGAGCATTACTTTCCAACTCTGGAGGGGTGATTCCGAGACCAATCTGAGCATTACTTCCCAACTCTGGAGGGGTGATTCCGGGCTCAATCTGAGCATTACTTTCCAACTCTGGAGGGGTGATTCCGAGACCAATCTGAGCATATATTTCAAAATCAGAATGCTGAACCAGTGAAGGGAGAGAAAAGTGCCTCGATGGCAGAGAGTCCAACCGCGCGCAGCGCGGCCGACTCCAGTCGGCCGAAGGCCGGCTGGTTTCTGAATAACCGCGTTCACGGTTAACCGATAACCGCAAATCCATAACCGCAATAGCGGTTAACCGCAAAATCTTGACCGGAAACGCGGATATAACCCCGAATCACTGCGGTTATATAAGAGAGTGCCCAGAGACGTGATTCCGACCAGATCCCACACCGATACCATCGCTTTCACTTTGGAAATAGAACTCGCGATAGGAGTTCACTCCGTCCCCGCCGGAAGATGATGATGGCTCGTGAACTGCTTGTGTCTAGATTTTTTCTTCGCTGTAGCACTGTCGGCTCCTTCGGATGCTCACAGAGCTCTACGGTCGAGGCCTAGATTCCTCACGCGGCCTCGCTTTGGGAGGAAAAGCACGGAGCTCCAGGAGGCCATCAAAAGCACGTTGGAAACTCGACCCGTAACTTCTGCGTGGATCGTGTACAGAGCCATGGACAACCATAGCAACTTCCTCGGAAGTGGAGTCGATTCACATCTTGCTGTTTCGCGCCCCAATTTTATGTTCCAGTCGAGTTTCCCCAACCAGTTTATTTCACCGCTTCTCAATCTTGTTGATATTCATGTTCCGATTCGGGATCGTACTCATACTATAGAATCTCAACTCAACATTTGTTTGGTACGCTATGCTGGAACTTTTCGACGAAAACCAAGCGATGCTCACTCCTTCTTTTATCGAGAAAACGAGAACGTTGGGGTCATACCCGGCTCGTCAAGACTGAGGTCAGTTTTTTTGGGTGGAGCAACTCACAACGAGGAGACCCTATGATGTGCGAGATGCGCGGGTGAAGGAGGGAGAGTCAAACTGAGAAGAACGATTGGTGACGGAAAGACCGAGTGTTTGTCTTCCTTGGCACACGTTGGCTGCGAAAGGGTCTGTGGGGCCCTCATTCCACACAATCACCCTGAAGTCTAGCGATGAGAAACCGCTTTTTGAGCCACAGTTATACCCAGATTTTACAATCGTCGACGGGATTTCCAAGACTTGGCGTTTTTTCCGTAATGGACGGAATGTCGCAACATCGTGCAGATTTATCGGAACCTACCGTGCACCCAAGCTATTGTTCCAGTAATGTTCTCAGTCAAGAAAGTAGTCCCTCATACGCCATGAAGGTTGCAAGCTCATACTACTATCATACGAACACTGCTTTCGCCTGGAACAAGGCAACAGAAGTGATAGCAAACGAGCAGACAAGCGAGCCAGCAATGGATGGGCACAGCTGTGGCCTCCCATTGTATTTTGAAAATCTCGAACTCGTTGAAAGTCCGTGAGAATAGGGAGTGCTTCCGCTGCAAGGGCTCCCCGCTTCTTTCTCCTAAAGCTTCTCATGTTCGTGGAGATCCCGTATTTCCTCTAATAACCCGGCATGCCTTACAATTTTTCGAACCCGCTCTGCATGCCCGTTCATAAGAGCATGCCCAGTCAATGGAGCGTGCTCGCGTATCCGGCAAACTCGCTTCGGCAGGGACGACATCCTGTCACGATATAATTTGGCTCTAGCTAGCGGAGGGCGGGAGGAAGAATCAATGAGATATGCTAAGAGTCCCTATGACGTCCAGAGAGGAGATACACACATGAGGAGATTTGTGGGTTCAAAAAGGTTCCAGACGAAAAACAACGCTCAATCTGAATCGACCGGCGGCCGTCAACACAACGTGCTGCGTAGACGTGCAACAGTAACGTGCTAGGTTTCCGCTTGGGCTGTCGCATCAGCGGTGCCTGCTCCTCAGAGCATGCCCGGTCGATAGAGCATGCTCGGTTATCAGAGGAAATACGGTATTTGGCTCCGTTGAGCAGGATAATTTCAAGTTGTTTACACTGATGATATGTATGTCTTGGAGCGGTTCGCCAGACTCAGAAAGCTCCCATCGCTTCGGGATGTCACAACAAACAGGCGGACTGTTTCCGACGGACGCGCAAGAAAGTCCTTCCTCGGCAGGTCCAGGCGGTCGGATGATATGTATGTCTCCTATGGGTTACCTCTGCTGGACTCTCATTGGAATCGGCCGCCCCATATTCTCGATATTGGAAATCGAGGTCTCGCTCCTCTTCGGATTGGAGTTCAACTGAGCCTGAACTTCAACTTCTGGCGTCTCGTTCAGAAGAACCCCCATGTACTCACACCCTGAGGCGAGGAAAATCAGATCGTCTGCGGACAATAGCTCCGCAATTTGCATCGATTGGTTTGGCTGCTAGGGTGTGATCGCTTCGAATCCACATCTTGTCCAGGAGCCATACAAGTTCATAACACAAACGCCTTGGAGAACAGCTTGATTTGGCATTCAGCTCTTTTGCGACTCAGAAGTCAACACAGAATGGTTTGCTCTTCAGATGAATGATATTCCCCAGCGAGCGGGACTGCGTAACCGTCCCGCCGGAGCTTCACATTTGAATACACTCATGATCATTCGTCCGAAGATACCTATTGCATTGGGCTTTTCGTTCTCCTCACAAAGCCGTTCGGGGGAACTTCATTCGATCGCAGGATGTCGCGGGAGAGAACACGCAGGAGACCAAAAACTTCTTTGACTCCGACTCCTTTTGACACAATGTAACAATGCTTTTCAGGACAGTATATTGAAAGACCGTTCCGTGGCAAATGCACATTGTGCGTCAAATATCCTGTGCTGTTCAGACATAGCGGCGCCGTCAAGGTACCTCGAGGTTGTGAGATACAGAATCTTCGGCGACGGAATTTCGACGGTTCCAGGCAAAGCCGGGAACCTGTCTTTTCTGCATCCCGTCGACAGACTAAGAAGTGAACTTTGGCTCATGTTCGAGGAGCGCGGCATCCTGCGTAACCGTCATGCAGCCTCATCGTCCCAGACGGGGCTCTCAGTCAGCGTGTCGAGCTCGATTGAGGTCAACGCGCAAACAAATGCAAACGAGCTTGCGAAGGAAACGTAATTTTTATTCGGGGAGCAGAAGCCCCGCTCACGTGCCCTTCAATAGTATTTCCCCATCAGCTGGTGAGACTGTCACTCGTAAAAAACTTGCTCGTCATCATAGGTAATTTTGCTGAAGACTTGCTCGGACGAATTGAATGTTTGACGACTTGATTTTCGAGAACGGGGGAGATAGAGGCTTTCGTTTTATTCCATCGGAGAGCTGAGGAAAAATGCCACTTAATGGTAACCTTTTCAATGGAAAGACATCCTCTTGTGTTATTCTGCAGTTCCATGGGAGCATTGTCTACGCATCGCTATTAGCCGTTTTGAGGGACTTCTCGTGAGACCTCGGTGCAACCTCAGACATGTGGATAGCCTCCGAGCTACGGCCCCTCCTCACAGGGTAGCTGCGCTGTCATACTGGAGCCGATGATTTCGAACAGGAGGCGGTCCTGACGCTTACTGATTTCTTTCTCAAGGTACGCAAATCGCGCTTCACGAGGAACACGTATGCAGGATGCGAGAATGTTAACATCCATCTCCCACCAAGCTTCGTGCGGTCTTTCATGCAATCGTTCCGGTTCCTCATCGTAATCTCCCAACATTTTTTTTTCATATTCAGTTTTTCATGGTTGCAGGAGCACGTGATATGGACAGCGATGAAAGCAGCTAACGTGGATCATGTCTGAAAAGATGCCTCACGCATTTCACTGACCCCCGATCATTCGCATCACAGCCGCAGCGTACCGCGGTCAGAATCATACTAAGAGAATACGAAATTCTCTCGGTTTAGAATGGGCTGGTGGAGTCGAAATTCGTCTCTGGATTCAGGACATGTTCTCGAGCAGGTGTCATCTCGTCCAACGGTAACATATGGCGTCTCCAGCGGGGAGTGAGTCAAGTTTAACAACGCAGCGGGTAGGGCGACGAGTAACGAAGGCCACGTCGACAGCGCATGGCGATCGAGAGAAGCTCAGGCGACTTGAGGGACAAAATGGCGGACCCGATAAACGGTTATCGATCCGAGGTCCAGCAGATCAGACTAGTGCACATGGTGACCAGACGTTGCTCGGCTTCCTCGGGAGTAGACATCATTTTCCGTAGTACGGAGTACGGCGATTGAATTTCCGTACCGGCCCAGTACGGCAATTCAATTTCCGTACTTCCTGGTAAGGAAATTCATTTTCGCCGCACCGGTACGGAAATTCAATTGCCGTACTGGGCCGGTACGGAATATGATGTCTACTCGGGAGTGTACTTCGCGGTCTCTTGAGTTTCGATTCATTTTCTACAGCTCACTTAGCGAGTCCCAGGATGAGCGAATATGTGGCAAGAACTTTCTTGCCAAATCTACGGCAAAGTCGCTCGCGCGGCGCTCCGTCCCCTCTTCTCCCAAAATGTACTCCTGAAACGTATACATCATTCTGGCTCGGTCTTGGAACTTTGGCTTCGGTGGAAGCGGCCTGAGCATTCGAATGTCGACGAAAACGTAGTAGGCGGTGTGCCCGCCACCCACCGAAATTCGCGTGGAGAACGGCTGGCATTGTCGGCTAGTAGCTCAGTAAGTCCGTCTGTCTGTCTGGTGAGAAGCCGAACGGGCACTCCGGGATGCCATCCACCGCTCTTGCCGCTGTCAAGCTGCGCATGCGCCGTTCGCGGTATACCAACCCGGCTGCTCTTGCCGCTGCTGCAGCGGCGACGCTGGCTAGAATGAGTGTGGAGAACCGGCAGCGCTGCTAAGGCTGCTGCCGCGGCCGCTGGTTAGGTCGCTTGTTGGCTAGCTTGCCCACTCTTTCTCTCACTGCTGCGCTACGACTGGTGGATGGAACGTCTTTGTTTTGCTGGTTCTGGCGTAAACCCCGTCCCGCGTAACGAAGCGCCGTTTTGTCGAGTTCCGCAATATGCTAGTTTGAGGGTGAATGAGTCACTGGGACAAGATGCAAACCGCTGCGGTCGGATTCGATGCCATCCAGGAATCACCTGTGTACAAGCCGTGCGCCATGTACGATTCTGAGACCTTCGAGCTGTGACAGTTGCTGTGTTTGTAGTGCAACTGGGAGAAAGTACCCAATCCGTGACAGCCTCGAGAGGCGTGAAGACGACTGCCAGTACGGCGGAGCTCGGGGCAGAATGCCAGGGAATCGATGAGGTCGGGGGTAGTTGTTCCCGGATGATCACTCGTCAGCTCTGAATTGGTTCGAGGCCCTCCAGTCCCGGGGGAAACCATCGCTTCGGCAATGCCACTGGGAATTCTGTGCTTGACTGTGATTCCCATAGAAAAACAGGGAGTCTGAAGACAGAGTCCTTCACTGAAGCGAAACACGGAAAATCTGGTAAATTTTCATCGAGTCCCTCCATCGGCGCAAGTTCTGGCGAGCATTGAGCAACCGGACGAGAGGTGAGACCTAAAAGCATCTCCGATGTTCTGAAAATCCTCCGACAACCCCGTGCTGTGCGCCTTCTCGAGGACCCACTTGAGTGCGCGGTATGGGAAACTCATCAACCGTGTCAGAGATCGCAAGGCGTTTCTCTGCATTCAGGGGCTCCCTTCGATTCGCGGGTTTCGTAGTTCGGAAATGCTTTCCTGAGTCCGAATCGATACTGCGCGCCGACATGCCCAGCACAGAATTCGGAAATCGACATCGAGCTGTGTGTGACTCAGTGCAGCGTCCATATTCTTGGTGAACTAAGAGGAAAACCGATTTTCTGTTCGCTTGGCAACCTCCGGTGAAGACGTCTCTGTCGAGCGGAGGCGAGCCCCGCAGACTTTCATCCGATCTCGTGCCACAAATAACTGGGAGCTTCCTCGGTTTGTTTTGGCGGGTGTTGAGGAATCTCGGAGGCGTCGGCTTAAATGTGATATCACCATTGTCCTAGAAAGATGGCGAATGCCTCTTCATTGATTCAAGCACTGTTTTGGTAACGACAGCTCCCCGAGTGCCGGGCTTTTCGTGCCAGATATTATTACTTCGGACCTGTATGATTCCATGAAGTTTCCTCAACCCTGTCGCGAATCTCCGATATTGTTCTCGACGGTTTTTCACCATCATTACCAGCCGTACAGAAGCGTCAGTCAGCACTCAAGAGTTGAATCAATCAACACGGCGAAACAGAGTCCCTAATGTCGGCTCTCTCGATAAAGTAGCGCTCGGGGCCGCAGCCTAAACATCCGCAAGAAGTCTACAAAAATGTCTACTGGCAGACCAAGCTCGAACGAGACTGAGGAAAATGGGCAGATTACTCGGTCGCAATCGGCGTTAACTAGGTTGCTGCTCGAAGCGAGCGAAGAAATTTCCCTGAATTTCAAGACCGGATGACCTCGAGTGATGGAAAGTCGGGAAGGTAGGTCTCCTCACGCACGGGGCTCCTCGCAGAAGGCTTCGACTCCCAGCTGTTCCTAAGCGTACATGAGTTCGCCGGCGAGGATGTCTGCAATGTTCGGCGTGATCGAAGTTTTGAATGCATCGAATAAAACCTCGGGAAAATTCTGATACGTCAAATCTGCCACTTTTGGAAGTCTCATGTTTGTCGGGATGCGGATTCTTCTATATATAACGCTGCGTGTCGAGTCAAAACATGTGTCGCGAATTGTGACGAACGCGCCCGTTGGGTAGATGATTACGTAAAAAGCTCTTTGATCGACAGACTTTTTCTCTAACGAAACAAGGAGTTTCGCTCCGAAGTTCCGTGCAGTACCATGAGTGAGGGTTGAGGAATAAGGCAATGGCGCGAAGATTCTGCGGGAATTGGTGGATTGGTCGATGTACCGGCGAAAAGACGGTCCGCTGTGGGAGACTTCTGACCGATCGGAGGAACTATCTGATGGTTCCCGCTCGTGGGTGGAAAAGATGATCAGGATTCTATCCGGATTTCAGGTGTTGTCAGCCACGGCCATGGACTATTCCGCTTGCTGGGACTGGATACAGTCTCTCAATATGATGGTCTCCTCTTTCAAATGGAACCAACCTATAGAGTACTTGCAGAGCACTCTCATTTGCGATGCTCCAAGGTCAGTCTGCGATTCGCATCATTCGCGAAACCAGGATAAACGACATGGACAGTTTGTGTCCGGCTTAACCGGACGGAGCATTGGGCGACGATGAGTCTCAAGAGCTTTGAACGTCTTCAGATACTTTCGACGGGAATGGAACCAGAGATCGCGTGAGAACACGGACTTCGCCATAATATCAACGGCCACGAAAAAAGGATATCAGAGATGGAGTCACTGCCATCGGCACGTTCTACAGGTGAGTCGTGAAGGAAGGACTGTCCGGTTCGGAAGCCCCGACCCGAACTCGACATTGATTGAAGACGTGACAATGCGACGTTTTTTCATCTCTGATCAATCTTCCTCCCGTTTGAGCAGGCCATGGTCAAGAACCTCTCAAGTCTGGGGCATGGTTCGAACATTGACTTGAATCTTGACAACGAGATGGTGGAAAACCTCCTGAGAATCCTGTACACGCGACAGTGAGTAATTTTCACTCGGTTGCATTCTTGCTACACATCGGCATGGCTGGCGACATGAAATTTCCTACGTTCCAGCAAAACCATTTCCTTTCTCGACCCAGGTACGTTGCAGTAGATTCCATCACGGACAATCATCAACTGGTGCTGCGCTTTGCTGAAGAACTGCAGTTCGTGCCTGATAGGATGACAGCGATAAGAAACTACCTGCGCTCTGAGTTCCACCGGTTCGCATCCAACAGAACGTTCCTACAGCTCTCGGAGAACGAGGTGGGTTTCGCGCTGCCTTCCGGGTATGCGTTGCTTCCATTAGTGAGAAGTCACTATGAACCAAGAGCTTCCGTCACTGTTGGGGACCGAGAACGTCCGCAACTTCCGTTTGCCATAGATGACTTCATCAGACGTAGTCTCTCCCTTTCCAGCTGAGGCACTACCTGAACATCGACACGATCCCTCTGCATACTGTGCTCGATGCAAATACGGTTTTTCGCTCACTTCTGACGTGGGCCACGCATCCGCGGCATTGCTCCTCGGATAATATCACATTCACTCACTTGAACAGGTTTTCTAGTCTGGCCACAATCCTTGTAGAAGTTCTAGAACAAATCCACGGAGATCTCGCCGCGTCCACCGCAAACTTTGCTACTTACAAGAATAGTTTCCACGAAACCGACTTCGGGCATCTGAGACCTGAATCGACAGATTGTGATCTTGCTGTGATATGTTCGGACGATATCGAAGTCTTGTGCCAGAGAGAGATTCTTTGTCGCGTCGCGTACTTCAATTCCATGCTGCACGGAGGCTTCAGAGAATCTCTGGAGCGCGACCACTTGCGCCTAGAAATGCCTTCTAGCATCTTCAAAGTCGTCTTAGAGAGCATCACGACCGGAACAGTCACTGGCCTCTGTCCGGACCGATTGCTCGAAGTGTACACGATGTTCGATTACCTACAGAGTGATCAACTATTCGAAGTTCTCGACAAGTATTTTCGCCGGAACGTATTTTTATGGATCGAGGAGGATCAAAAAGAGTTCCTGTTGAACATTTCGCCAAGTTTGATGCACAGAGTGCTGCCATTCATCCTGACCGACTTCGTGGAAATTTTCGGCCTCCGAGGATACGCTTTCGCGTTGCGGTTCCTTCTGAAATGGATCGAGGTTTGTTGAACAATCTCAAGGCTGGGTTCGTCCGGGAAATTTCTTGACCGCGAGGATGGGAGCCGAGAACGAAATCGTATGGAATATTCGTTACAGGGCGACGTCAACCGAGATGAATTCGTTGTGCCGATTCTCACGAACGCGCTGAACGTGTTGGACTCGGCCGAACATTCCAGAAAAGTGAGAACCGGTTGTGCTCGAAATCACGCGTCATATTGGGGAACGAGGAGCAGCTTGAGACCGGGGAGGGAACTGGTTCGTCTGCCCACCGCAGACCGACCTTAAGCCGCTCCCGAATTTCGTCGTCTTAGCTTATCGCATGTCTTGTCCCTGCAGGTGGTATACGAATCCTTCGACGGACATGTTCACATGTTCGACGGGAAAACATGGGCGCCTTGCCACTGGGGTGATTTCGACTCTTCTAGGGAGGGTGTTTATAACTTCCAGGTGAGTAACTTCCCATCGCAGGAGTGTTCACTGTAGAGGTTGGCGCTGATGAACCGAAGTGCAGGTGGTCGAGTAACTCGGTCGATGAATAGCAGACAGCTGTCAACCTGCAATGCTGCTGCTCTCGACCAGCCCGGAGGACGGGAGAATCCTCCTCTAGGCTCGGGCGAGGATGCTGTTCGTACGGAGGTCGACTCCCTGATACGGAAATCGGAGAAGTGATTGCGAGCAAAAAATTTCCTGCTGATCTCCCTCGCTTGTTTCACTCTTGGGAGCGGGAACGGGAAACCCATTTTCCTCTCCCTGAAAATGCGGAGTTCGCGATATGACTGGATTCCCCGCCAGAGCTGGTACGCTCACCCCAGATGAGATTTTTGCAGTTCCGTGTTGATTCAGGTGTATGCCAGTACCCGAACTCCGGACAGCTCTCTTCTTCGAGCCCCCGTTTCATCAGTCCTATTGAATTATCCTCTTAAGTATCAAGGCGTCTGTTCGATAGAAGGATCCGACTCTGGAGACTTTCCCTGAAAACCGACGGAGACTAATGAATTCGATTTCGTGTGCTCCACAGGTTACGCAGTACAAGAAACGTTACTTGGCGCATAATTTCCTCAGGAGCAATACAATCGCGCACAAAGAGAGTCAACTCGGCACAGAAACGGTCATCGCGCGGCATTCGGAAGGGGCCAGCGGCTACTTCGTGGAAATGTTCGGGAGAGTGTTCTTCAGCGTGAATCAGCAACATTATGTCCTGACGGAAAAACTTCAGCCCCGACATCTGCAGCTGCCGATCGTCGATGGTTCTGCGCTCGAGCCACGGTGTTTCGACGAGAAGAGCCGCCGTATATTCTTCGATACTGAAGAAGTCGGTTACTTCGTTGAAGTTGACGAAGAGTTTCGGGTCGTCCGCCAGGCCCAGTACTCGAGTATCGGAGTCACCCCCGACCACCAGCTGTGCGTTCTGGAGGAGTTTGTGTTCGCTTTGAAACTCGGCCATGACAGCTTCGTCCTCGACGAGGATCGCATGGCATTCATTCCTTTGAATATGCACAGGAACTTATCGGAGAGCGAAAGTTGCCTAGATTTCGATCTGATTTTGCCACGGATCTCCGGAGTCATCTACAAAATCTTCGGCATCGAAAACAGCACATTCCTTATCGTCACCGAGGACGTCGAACTCACCCAAGCAAGGCTCAGAGTGAGCGAAACTGAGTCAGATCCCAAGGTGGTGGGATTCTACCAATGGTGCCGAACCTCGAAACAGTTAGTTAGATTCTTCGTTGGCTCGATTTGGATCTGAACGTCAATAATGTTCTAACCTAAATGCAAATAATAGAGCCTGTCTGCCTCGGTTCGTTGTCCCTCGCCGCATCCCACATCTGCATAGGAGAGATCGAGTTCGAAGTCTGAGGAAGCCCATTCCGTTCTTGCAGGTGGAGGGACATCCTAGCTTCTAGTGGAATCCCGAGGACTCAGATCCAATTGACGGTGGTGATGAATCATCCTGGAATTCCTCTTTACGCGAGAAGAGTCCGCAATATTTAGTCCAAAACGGTTCTTATCGTCTCGTTGCGGAGCAATCAACTGCCGAGTCGTTTCAAGCATCAAGCAAAATGTATTCTGTTCCGTCCTCCACGTTTTTCCATGGAAGCTTTCCTGGAACCTTGTACGAACTGTGAAATCATAATGTGCGATTGCAACGTTTTCGGTTTCTCAACGATTCCATCACGTTATGGTGAAGTGCCCAAATATTCTTTTGGTGGGGGGGGGGGGGGGCAGAGAAGGCAAGGCCATACAGACGACTAGTGTCCTTCTTGTCCCGTCCAGTCAGTATCCATCCCCAAATTTCTCGAATGTCTATCTGGTTAGTCATCTCCCGATGCCTTGAGTCCAGATGGAAAGCTGCACTAATGGGAGAGGTATTCGTTCTCAATCTCCCAACGATTCTCCATTCTCCGTGCTGGGCATTCTGTTTCAACCTATAATACTGAAGAGTATCGACTGCTTGTTTGTTGTCCGAAACTATTGGAGTCAGGAGTCAGATCTGACAATATCTCAGTGCAATGGTGGAGGATCAGCGGCACATTTCCTTACAGCCGGGGACCTCAGATGCTTGCCGCCTACTCCAAGACCATAGCTTCTCGAGGTGGAAAAGTGTGGTAGACGGTTTCTGGAACGTTTCCGTTTGTAATCCCTGCTTATGCGTGACCGGAGGAAAACTTCTAGTTCTTGCTCCCACGGGGCTTTGAGGGATTGAGTTGATGGTTCACTGTACGATCGTTTCGAGTTCCCGACCTCACTCATTAACTGATTTTCTGCGACCGATGTTGCGGAGCATTCGATGATCGGGGAATCCGAAACTGATATCTGCGGGCTGGACTAAGAGCGAGAAAAACGGAAGCTTCCAGTGCGGTGTCCATAAAACAGTTTATTAGAGTGATCTTGTCGTCGACGATGGAACTTGACTACAGCTTGAGGCTCGTTAGGTCGTACCAATTTGATGTATAGAGTATTGAGGAACGATTACTAATGTAAATATATGACCGTTCGAGTCTTCATTGTGATTATGGCTACCAGGCCGAGGGTCTGAAGGGAGCATAAATACACGATAATAACGAACCTACGGCGTCTGCGTCATCATTACATGATATTACAGATACGCAGGTAATCGACCTATATGAAAATGAACGTTCTCTCCGTTTTTACATTCTCCGGTACACTTGGATGAGATGATAACAATAACGTTGTCGGCCCTGAGACATAGGAAAAAGAGCCTGAGGCCTGGCTCCATATAGGAAGATACGAGAATACAAATGTTCCTGTTTTTCCGCGCTCATTCACTTTCGATCCTCATCATATCTGTCGCTCTATGTTCATTCAAAAGTGTGAGGAGCTCAAGGTCTGATTCACTCTTTCATCATTCTTGTCTGATCCGATCCAGCGGGTCCGTGCGAGAAACACTACTCGGTGAACCCCTCGACGAAAAGGTGCGTGGGTTGGGTTTGGCACCAGGCTCAGTAGGACACCCTACAGATCTCTCGCTCGGTTCGCTTCATTCTCAGAACGTCTGCACGCACGCACGCACATCCTCACATTTGCGCAGAGGTGGGATTTCGAGATAAAAACAACGGACTATTGAGAGGAGGGCTCTGGCGTGGAGCCCTCTGTGTGTCGACGACTCTTGTAGCCGCTGGCCGACGGGATTCTGGAACGGCGTCATCTTGGGGGAAAGTTTCAATTTGGACTTATGACGCTGGGTTTCCATTGAAGAAGTAAACCGCGGGCCGTTGCCACAAGGAGCGCAGCGGCCTCGTATGACGTGCGACCTACGTGAGGAAACTGGCAGTAAGAGTTCCACGTTGAGGGAGCATCATCGTTTCTTTCCTCTTTTTCTCCGCCGTCTTCCTCGACTATATTAGTAGTATTAATAATATTTCATGTGCCTGCTCCGTTTTGGTCCGATACTGCTGTTTCTGCAGCTGGCCGCCTATCACGTGGGATGGATTGAATTCGTACGCCGCGCCGGCGACGACGAACTTCATCGCGAAGCTTTGTAGTGTAGCCGATAACTGCATTCCTAGGCTAAAGCGCTCTCGCTGTTTCTGTGACAGAGAACACGAAAATTGGTTCGGTTGATCGAAGCCGCTCGCTCAGGACCCCGCGAGTGAGGTGAACGAAGTGATTGATGAAGGTTCTCGGGTCCAACAGAGCCGAGACGGGATCCTCGACTTTCTGTCGTTCAAGGACTCGGGGAAATTTCACGGGGGAACGATGGACAACGTGGGGGCTCGGATCGTTGAGTGGTGAAGCTCCGTCATACCGCCGGGAGCGCTTCACGAGAGGATCTTAGGAGATCATACGACCTTCGGCGCGAGTTGAACGTAGGACTCTCGAATCCGCGAGCGCCGAGAAGGTTTGCTGTTAGATGTTCTTGCTGGGTTTCAGACGACCGATCTTCATGCTCACGTTGCCGTTGGCCAGCTGGAGAAGAGAATCAATCGTTACGCTCGGAGAAGATAGCCCCGGTCTGGAATTGATTCCCGGCTGGTAATTCAGCTGTCGGCCTATTTTTGGATTTCCCGGGAAGATATCACGGAGGCTCGGGCTCGGTCGGAGCTCCTCAATGCGCGGTCAATTAGTCAAAGCTCACCTTGAGCAGCGCTGCTGCATATTCAGGGGAAGCTTCCTTGACGTCCTGTCCATTAATTTCAAGAATTTCGTCTCCTTGGAAAAGGCGGCCGTCTTGCTCGACGGCCCCGCCAGCGACGACCTCGGAGATGAAAACTCCGCCCGGTGGATCGTTCCGCGACACAATACATACGCCAAGACCTCGACCAGGTTTTTTCGCGATTTCGACTTGGAACGTTTCGTTGTTCGAATTGAGATTTTGTTCGGTGTCCCGATAAACGACCATCCGTACCGGCGAGCTGACTTGACGGAGTGCATTGATTGCCTGAGGAAGGAACGAGGGGAGTTTCTAGCGGGCCTTATGATGGCGCCCCCGGAGCTCGCGGTCGGTGGAGCGGAACCCTCGGACCATCGAACTTCGAGCATACATACCTGCTCATGGGTGGCGGTCGATAAGTCTATTCCATTCAGCTCAACGATCTGGTCGCCGACCTTCAAGCGTCCGTCTTGATGTGCCGCCCCGTGCTCGAGAATCTCGTGAACGACGATAGCGCCGAGCGGGGTGTCCGCGCCTCCGATCACACTTAAGCCCAAACCAATTTTGTCCCTCGAAATTTCAATGATTGTTTCCTCGCCTGTGACTATGCTCTCGCTCACTGTGTATCGCGGTGCATTGCATGATGATCTCGAAAGAGGCGTGTAAGCTAACTGCGACTGCAAGAACGACATGTTTTAGGAAGAGCAGTTTTTCGAGGGCCGGCTCGCTCTCCCGTTCGGATTCCTGGGAGAAACAGGGAATCGCCTCTCGTCTCCGGAGGTGTCCCCGGACGAAACGAAGAACCGCGAAAATCATCGTGTCTGGAAATATCTCCCACACACGGACCCATCTTTGAGATTCTCGGGCGTAAAAGCTCGAGAGAGCACGAGACCCGGATATGATGGAAAGCTTCCGACGCGAGCCACAGGAGCACTTCTTCCATCTTGGGACTCATCTGGGATCATCTCTTGGCGGAGTATCTATTTTGGCGAAAGGCGAGCCGGACTTACTTGCATTGAAGGTGAATGAGGTATTTCTGCTGTGGGTGAAGCGCACTTCCGACTGAAGGGTCCCATCGACTTGCGTGTGTGAGAACCCTGTTTCGAGTTCAACTGATGTTGGTTGGCCTCGAAAGATGAAGCTTTTCTTTTGATGACGCTCAGGTTAGACGGGTCCCGGGTGGGTTTTGCTATGGTGAACTGCACCGTGCCTTCGTTGGCTTTCAAAATTTGTACTGCTCTTTCGTAGTCAGCCCCAACAAGGTCCTGTTGGTTGACTGAGAGGATCATGTCGCCGATAGCGAGACCCGCGTGGAAGGCCGGGCTGCCTTCTTGGATGTCCGAGACGAATATGCCTTGCCCCGCATCGGGATGACGTCCTTCGATGATCATGAGACCCAAACGGCAGCTACCCTTGCGAACCACAATATTCTTGATGTCTTTGTAGGATGAATAGTCGGCCTGCCAAGCGAATGGACAAATACTTATTTCCTATTTATGTTACTCGTTGCTTTTTGGAGTCGTCGCTATTGCATTCCACGAGTCATGCTGCTTACCTGATTATCCAAGTGTAGGGGATAGGTTGTCAGGGGCTTCACCGCCATGTCTTCCATTGCATTCTCTCGTCTGCAAGGATCACTCGATTCAGGCTGCGAGCTCCGGTGGAAACCACTTTCCAAACGAGACTGTCAAGAATCTCGTCACCAAGACGCGCTCTATGAACGGCTTACCTGAGGACTGAAATTTTGTAAATGGGCCCGGTGAGGGATTTGATGATTGCTGACGCGTTGAGGTGTGATCTCCCAAAGATTACGCTGCCGTTCACCTGCGAAGCCAAAAGAGAATTCTGAGGTTGCATCGCAACACCGGTGGAGGCGAGAGCATGGTTTGCATTTCGGTACATTCCGCTGTCGGGAAAGCCCAGACGTCCCTCTGGTTTTTCGATGTTGATCGTAAAATATTGTGTTGAACGTGAAACAGAGCCCTGGAATCCGAAACACGCCAGCTAACAAGCAGAGCTATGGAACAAACAGGCGAAAGAGTAAACTATGGCTGGTGAACAGCCTTCGGGGCCCTCCGCTGTTGATTCAAGGGATGCACAAATCTTCCGGAAGACCTCCCAGCTGCAAGTTTGTTCCAATCAATGCACAGCGCCAGAACGGTACGTGAGCGAACTTTTTTGCAGCTTGTTCAACAACGTAGCGATCTCGCAAATGTACTGGCACCAGGACTTGAGTCCGCCCTCCGACCTAGTGACAAACGGTGTCTGGCAGGAAGTGGTGAAAGCACTCCGCCCGATAGAAACAAGGCATTCGCTCGAGCACGCGTATCATCCCTGTGACCGGAGTGATACTCCGTGTTCGAGGCGTTGAATTGGCTCAATATCGATCCATCGCATTCGGAACTCACGGTGCGCGAAATCCGTCTCACCTCGTCATGGAAACTTGCGGCACTCTACTGCGGGTGAGTGGGTTCCCGAAATCGATCCGTCGAGATATTTTGAATAGCATCGGGATCGATCGAATACTCTCTGAGGGATCGTTCCAATGGCAAATTCAACTAGAGCTGGGATCGATTGAGCTCCGTAGCTGAACTGCGTGCATCTGTCGCTCGGTCACTTACCTCAAGTATCTCGTCGCCTACTTTGAGGGTGCCGTCTTGGGATGCTACCCCGTTGGGGTGGATTCCGCAGATAAACACCGACATCTTGTTTCGGTTTTTATTCCCGGCAATGGATAGTCCCAATGTTGTTCCGCCGTTCCCAGTGGCTTCGAGATTAGTTACGATGACTTCGCCACCGAGCTCAGCATATTTCACCATGACCTCATCAACGTCTGCATGGACAGAGAAAGTGATAGTGTCAGCTAAATCCCTCTTTCCCAATGATCGGCACAGTGTCTCTAGAGGCGAATGTTTCTCTCTTCGATAGATCGAGTGTTCGATTCATTCGGTTGCTCGAAATCTCCGTGGAGTTCGTCGTTGTTTATCGCGCTAGCAACGGTTTCCATTTGGGAGCGGAACTTGACTGCAGCAATCTCTCCGGGATGATAGCTTCAATCACTCTCAAAGTTCATGAGCTGGGAAGAACTATGTCCTAAATCCTGCGGTGGCTCTCAGAATCGACGCATTCTCAATTCATTCATCCCTCGGGAGCTGGTGGGAAAATCGTTGAATAATGCTTGGTACCACGGGGTCCAGAAATAGAATCGACGAATCTGACGAGTCTCCAAATGAAGACTCATAAATCTTGGACTTTTGCACTCAAGCGAGTCAATCTCGCAACAACCAGCTCTGACGGCGGTGAATGATCAAACGAATGTACTATGATGACTTTTCGAATGTCTGAGGGTGATCTCAGAAAGCTGCGTCTCGTTCGAAACCCTTCTCGGAGCTCCAGTGCCATCCGGAACGAATCAATCAAGGCGCAATTCGTTCTTTCTCAGTTTTGCTCTTCCTCGAGAGCGACTCCGCCAGGCTCGAGAACTCAACATTCTCTGACAACCACTCAGCTCTAGATGTGAAATCCTTCAATTGTCCGAAGACGCCCTGAGAGAATCATCAAAACTGTCAGAGAGAAGCACCATACCACGGAGTGCGCCTTCAGGAGACATGGGGAACCTTGAACTTTAGACGTGGGTTCGAAAACCGCAACGAGCTCAGCTCGCCCCGCAACTTACCTTCGCTGGTCTCTTCCGTCAAGTCTCCGGTCGACATCGCGACGGAGTCGGTCGAAGGCTTCCAAAAAGGAAGTCAAGCAATATACTTAAAAAACAGATGCGGTGCAAACGTTCAGAGCAGGTGACAGCGGAGAAGATGGCAACACTCACTTACAGCAGTGGCTGCTGAACCAGCAGGCAGGCAGGAAGGCAGCCAGCCAGGCGGGAAAGCATGATAGCCTGCCGCTGCAGCCTGCCTCAGTAGTCGCCAGAGGGCGTTCGCGGTGGGGATAGAGTTGCCCGAGTATGCGGACGATGAATTTATTGGAACTTTCCCTTTACTGCTGAGTGGATCCTGCTCGAGAAAATTTCATCGCATCTGAATCCTGGAGAATCAGGGAAATTCTCAGGATTCGGGTGCGGGAACAGGCCGGGAAATTCTTCACCGGGTCGCGGCTGGGACCCGTCGAAAGTTCCCCGAGCCATCAGCTAGGGTACCCGAGCTCGCGCAACCCATAGCGTTCAGCTGACGATGGGTTCGTTGCGGAAGTCACGGCGTCGATTCCGGGGGAAAACCGCGGCCCGTTCGAAAATCTGTGTACAAATCACCTGAGTAATTGCACGGGGTCGGAGGCGAAAGAGCCCCGGTCCCTCCTTCTCCAGAGGCGTCTGCTTGACTCCCTCCCTTCAACATGCCTGCGCTCTGACTTGATTCGTTTGGAGACGTCGGGAGCCAGCGTCGTCAAGTTATCGTCTGACCTTTTCGCGAGACTCGCTGCTCTTCACATGCAGCTGAAAAGAGCCCCCTGCAGATTGTGCCATCGTTCCAAAGCGTTCAGCTCGCTGAGTAGGCCCTCAAATCGGTCTGAGACGGACTTGAAACCGTTTCTCGTGGACCGAACATCTGCCTAAACAGGAATATGAAGGAGGCGGACGCAAGGCTCTCTCCTTTGCCGGAAACCACCTCAGCCGTCGACATGGACAAAGTGAACTACTACTACGGAAACATCTCCAGAGAGACTGCAGAATGGATTCTGTGTGAGCGGGGCTGCAAAGATGGTTTGTATCTTCTGCGGAAGTCCAAGGAGGATTACGTCCTTTCGCTGTGTTTTGAGAAGAGGTGAGTTGAGCTCTCCGATGGAGGTATCATCAAACCATGGCTCGAATCCAGAGCCTTCCGAGCTCAAATGGATTCTCAGAGCTCGATTTTCGCCGCGAGGGTCTCCGAATCGCAAGGACTCTCGCGACGTTTCTCTTCCAAAACCGGATTCGGGGGAGAAAACTCGCTTGGGGGAAAGATTCTGGGCGTTCGAGTCCGGAAGATCGATTGTTCTGGGTTTTCGGCCTCTTGCGATCTTGCACGCTGAGCTGACCGTATCGGGAGCATTTATTGACTTACGCAAGTTTTTCATCGACGACGCTCGGAGAGCTCCGGGAATCCAGTATTGTTTCCAGGAGCTGGAGCCGAGTTCGAGGAGCTGTCGCGGAAGGAGGAGCGATCCGACTCTAAATAAAAACCGATGATTTTTGTGGGACGCGAATTCCCTCAAACGAGTTTCCGCTCCGCGTTGAAGAACCCGATAAGCCATTTCCTGCATGCGTGCTCAATCTCGCGGGTTCCTCCCTCTGCGAAATGCCACTCGAGCGATTTCCGTTTTCCTTCTTCGCGAGCGCGTGATTCAGGCCGGTCCGGATACGTCTCCGCTTCGTCGAATGCAGCTCGCTTCTGTTTCCGGCCCGTTGATGTGAATTTTTAGCTGCTGTCGAGTCTCTTCTGTACCGCCCCAATTTCCATTCACAGTGTGCTCCACTACCGGATTTCGTGTCTCCCGGACGGAGGTTTCGCTTTGGCCGGAACACAAGACCAACTCTTCGGGGACCCTCTGCAGCTCGTCGAGAACGTCGAGGGGCTCGCCACAAAACCCCTCCATCCGTGCCAGCGATGCGTTGAGGCGATTCTGCCGCCCACGTACTGGGGCTTATCAGAAGAGCAGGTCAAGAAGTTCATTCTGCTGAGATCACGTCAGTGGGGTCTCGATGTGAGTACCTGCGCGTCCGAACAGTCACGAAACTCCCCTCGAAAACACGCTGGCTCCCCCTCGGAATTGGATGCAGCTTGGAGCGTCGCTGTTTGTCGCGAATGTCCACGAGTCAGCGGGTAGGTCTTACGCGAACTCTGACCTCGTTTGCAGGAAAACCGCCTGGAGAACCTGACTCAACAAGACGCCGCGGATCTCCGTGTGCTCATTAGCAAAACCCTGCACGAAATACAGCCTTGGTTTCATGGACCGCTCAGTCGACTGGAAGCTGAGGCTCGGATCGAGGAGGCTGGCCACGCCGACGGTCGCTTCCTGTGAGTAGATATAAACCATTCAAGTGGAGACGGCTATTTCCGACTTCCGACTAATTCGACGACACACACACGAACTCGCCGCGAACGTTGCCCCCTCGAGCCATGGACTTTCAGAAGAGGGAGAAAAGCGGAGCCGGCAACTCCACAACCGGGAAAAATGTTCTCGAGCTACACAACCGTAAAATGTATCGTAGATCTCGGGTTAACGGCTGAACAAAGCGAGGGCTTTGTCAAGATGGGCTCTGATCGCCAGCTTGTCCCTCGAGCGGTTTCTTCAAAAGTTTTCGAGGCTCATTGCTGACATTGTTGTTGGCTATTGACAGAGTTCTCGAGCGCTCGTAAGGGCTGTCGCGGGAACGCAGTTTGAAAGGTTTTTTTCCCCGGAAGCTCGTCCGGAACCGTACTCGGTTATTCTTCACGCAGCCCGGAGCCGGATACTACATGAATTCCTGGATGACCGAAACCGCTCGTTATCTCGGAACTCAACACGAGTTGATCTCCACAGAATTAGAGAACGGGACGATTCGAGCTATGCGCTGTGTCTCAGCCACGCCTTCTCAGTCAAGCACTACAAAGTTGATGTGCTATCCAGCGGAGAATTCGCCATCCAGGACGGATACGCTTTTCCTAGTCTGATGTCGGTGAGTTGATGGACCGGAGCTTCTAGAGAAACGTCCGAAACGACGAAAGTGCGTGGGAGGGGAGCCCTCTCCGCCGTTCCCGTATGTTCAATCGCTTCTTACGATCGCAGCTCGTCAGCCATTACACACTGTTCGCCGACGGCCTATGGTGTCCGCTGATCGAAGCAATCGTCAGACCAGATTCCTTGGATGAAAACACTTTCCTGAAGAATATATCGAAAGCAACGCGGCAATTTTTCAACAAGTCTCCGAAGTCGAAGCTGTTTGGAACGATTCCAAACAAGGGCATCCTCAACAAAATCGTCTCTTCGATATCGACCCAGGCGACAAATACCTCTTATCGTTCCTCGAAGACCTTGCCAAGGTGACTGTAGCTAAATGCTCTTTAGAAACTTCCTACTTCATCCAGACTTGGGCGAGATCGAGTCCCCGCTCCTGTCAATCATCCATTGAATATCTCACTCGAATCACGTCGAACACTGACAAAACAACTCCGGGACAATTTTACAGACTGAGTCAAGTTCGTAACGCGGACTCAGCGTGTTGCGGGGACGAGAACTGCTATCCGGGCACGCTAGAAGGGAATTGCAAGGCGTCGACGAAGCTCCAGAAGTCCTCGTCCATCGACCACGTGTTGCCCGGTTTCATACAGTATTTCATGTCGTTAGACGGAACAGTGAGACGGAGTCGAAAGTGTCAGGAAAGCAAGCTGCTCGATGAGCTTGCGTGCGAACAGGCTCGGAGTATGGAGCAACACTACAACCATTACGGGTGAGAGCATGCTTGAACTCGTGTTTCGAACCCTCGATCGATGGAACTCCGCCGAGGTAGAATTTTTGACTGGAGCGGGCTGGTTAGAGAAAGCCACCAACACTACTCGGTGTTGACTTCCAGGATGACGGTACCGTTGTCGTCGGACGGAAGCCCGCGGGTCTTGACCGAAAACTGCTGCTCCGGCCCAGTTTCAGCGCCGGTTCCCGCTCCTAGAACATCCTTGGCGCGGCGCGACATCCTCACGGAAGAAGATCCGGTCTATGTGAATCGGGAACCTGACGGCACAGAAACCAGCTATGACTATACTCCTAGGCGCTTGTCATTGGACGTGGTAGGGTCTACCCAACGGAGAATAGTCGCAAAAGACAGAAATGCAAAAATATCCGCATCGGCTCAGTGTCAGCGGTCAAGGGGACGATAGAGAGAGGGAGAGCGATATGCTGACAAGATACATCAATCCCGTTCCAGAACCTCGAAGACCGTCGTAACCAGCAGTTCAGTGGACTATTGGCATACCGGAAACCGATGAAAATACCAATCGATCTTTCCCCGTCACCGCCGTTGATTGATCTTTCTGAGGCGAACTACGAAGAAATTGATTCTCTCATCGAGAGATGTCCGAGATTCATTCGTGATCTCCCGGATGAGAACATCGATATACCACAAGTCGACGAAATTCCACGGTAAGAACGGGTCGAGGGGAACGGTGGACGCCACCGATCCACGGAGGCACAGAAACTCTCTGGATCCAGGGGCGTACCCAGCTTTTTTTGGGGGGGGGCAAAGGATATGATGATGATGCCGATGATGATGATCATCATCATCCCCCCCCCTGGGTACGCCACTGTCTGGATCGCCCACTCTTGGACCCCTTGGGTTCCAGAAGGAGAAGGAGTACAGTTACCATTAACGGGACGTTTTCGTCGAAAAACCGACTTGCACGAACCTGGAGCGCGAAACCGGATTATCGAATCCTCTTCCAAACCGGGATATAAACGCTCCGCCGACCAAGATTTCACTCGAAGCTTGAGTTTTCGGTTCATTTTGAATTCCGAGTGAACGCCAAGCCTATGAGAGTGCAGTAAAAGAAGCTCGAAACGGCTGCTGATCACACAGCGCGCAGTGAGACGAAATCATGGACCACGCGCAGTGCCGTGGCTTAGGAGGAGGTAATAAGGATTCGGGACGGCAGGAATGACTCGTTCCGAGCAATAAAGCTCGACGAATGTGAATAATCGTCGGGAACCGCATCAAAATGCATATGCGGGAGATGGAAAAAAACTCTCCACGGCGCGGAAGTGGACAAAAGAGTGGAAAATAACATGTCTGGTTTAGTGAAGGCTCTGATAATGAGCCCTTCAAGATATTTTGATTCATGGATCGTCGTCTCAGCTCCGTATTTTCCGCAGGGATCGCTTGGACAGGACAATAGCCGAAGCTATAGAGGAGACGTCGAACCAAATCATTCAGGAAATCAAGGCCGAAATCCGCGCCGTGGAGAACGCGTCGGAGAATCTGGAGCGGAGGACCAGCCCGTCTTTGCACGATTTCGATCCGCTCTGCACGGGAAACGTCAGCGGTCCCCCATCGCCGGAGAGACAGAGGAATTTCGCTCAAGGTAACTCGGTATTCTCCATGAGCAGGGAAGGAGGGGGGGGCTGGAAAGGCCCAATTCGGCGGCGGGCATAGGATGGCATGAAAGGTTCTCAAGTCCGGTTGAAAATTGAGCCTGTACGCTTCAGCCCTGGCCGATGTGCTTACTCAAGAGCAATCCGAAATGGCTTTCAACGAAGTGAAGAAGAGCCTGAACGGCCTGGTAAAAATTCACCGGGATCAGATTCAACTCATCGAGATGTTTGGTTGTGGCAATTTCGGTCAAGTGCACAAGGCTACACTCAAGCACGAAGGGAACGAAATTCCGTGCGCAACAAAGTCCCTTCGCGCGGAATTCTCTCCGGCCTCCATGGTGAGTCGTGTCATGAAATGATCGCAACATCATGGGGAATCGGTTCGAGCCGACGTCGATTCCAACGTCGGAAGCGACCGGCGGTCTGTTTTGGCTGGAGCTCAATTGTCCGAACCACGCTGTTTTTCAGGGAGCTCTCAGTCAGGAGGCAGACCTCTTGGCATCTCTTGACCATCCACACGTTGTTCGTTTGTTTGGAGTTTCGGAAATCGATACGGGACTCATGATGGTCATGGAGCTCGCACCGCTCGGACCGCTGAACCGTTTTCTGCGCTACAATAGGTCCGTTGCTCCCGATCTTGACCCTGTTTCTGGATTCCTGGAGTTCAGAACTCAGACCCGGATGGCCATTGCCTCCGAAGTTCCTGTTTTCATCGGTTCGCGTTCTTCCAGGGAGACCAGCATTTGTGTGATATTGAATCTAATGCTGCAAGTCGCTCTCGCGATGGAGTATCTAGAGCAACGAAATTTCGTTCATCGCGATCTCGCGGCGCGGAACGTGCTTTTGGTGAACACGCAGTTCGCGAAAATATCGGATTTCGGAATGAGCCGAACCTTAGGTATTGGGCGAGATTACTACAAGGTAAGCAGAATGAAGTTCAAATCTCACACTGATGGACTAACAATCCGACGCTGGCCGATTCTCACTGAATTCTTTCCGGTCAATCCAGGCGGAAGCAGCCGGGAAATGGCCGCTGAAATGGTATGCACCGGAGTGCATTTACTTTTACAAATTCAGCACCAAATCGGACGTCTGGAGCTATGGCGTTACCTTGTGGGAAGCCATGAGCTACGGCGAACGACCTTACAAGGTGAGTATGGATAAGATACTGCTATTGCTCTCCGGAAGCCGCAAGCTTTCCTTTTCCGAATCCTTATTCGGTTTCTCACGACGGCCCTCTCCATTGTTTCAGAATCTCGCAGGCCAGGATATCCTTCTGATGTTCGATCGCAATAAACGGCTCGAAATGCCCGACGAATGTCCTCCAGAAGTCTACGACATCATGTGGAAGTGTTGGGCTTTCCTGTGAGTGACCTGCTCTCCCTCCGTGACTTCGATTTCCGACATCGACGAATCTCTCGAGAATCCGGAGTTTCGCTCGAACTACCTCTCCGCTTTCGAAGTCGAGGAACTCCCAACGATTCAACAACTTTTTATTTACCTTTTTCCCAGGCCTGAAGACCGACCCGACTTCAGCGAAGTCTGCCAACTGATGAGGGCGGCGATAGACAACAGCGAGGGCAGAACGCCAACGAGCTGTGAGGAAGGTCATCAGCTGGAATTCCCGCCACCACCCTCGGACCTCCAGCTGGAACCCGGAAGTAGAGTCTCGACACTGTCCACGGTTGAAGAGGCTGAGCTGGAGGACTGCACGGAGTGACTGAAGACAACAACCTAGTTGACATTTTTGCTAACACTCATTTTTAAGGAAATGTAGTTGCAACAGCATTGCAGCAACGGTGATGTTACATTCTGGATCTAAAGTAAGCTTCGGATTTTTTCTAGAAAATAATAACTTGATTGAGTATTGAACGAATCTGCTCGGTTCCTTATTCATTCCGTCGGCGAGCTCATGGGAAACTATGCGAATTGACAAGGAGTTATTCAACTGATCCGTGGCGCCGAGGCGGATAACAAACCAATCATTGTCCTAGATCGTCGTTCGAAATCGATAGCTGGGGCTGTCTCTCAAAACTGACTCTCACTCGAACTCACTTCGAAATAGGGTTACACAGGGCAGAGATTTTCGTAAACCAAATCAATTCCGGCCAAGCTCTTCTCACGTGTTTGAGAAGCTCAATTGATGCCTGCTCCTGTTAGAGGGTACAACTCGATTGTTTCTTTTCCGTCTCATACGCCGGAGCTGCCAAAGAGTGGCGTCGTCTGCGTGCTGCGTTGACATCCTCGGGAGTTTGAGAAATTCTCAGGAGGGAATTTCAAACCCGACTAGTTATCTCGGGAGTCTGTTTTCGTTCTACGGGGAAATCCGAGATGAATTCCCATATAAGGGCAGATAGCAATCGAGAGATCGATGACGCCCTGTGTCCGTCAAAACATCGCAGCGTCGAATCCGAAGCTCGATGACCACAAAATCAGGCCAGAATGAGCCGCGAAATCGTGCGGATCTCGCCCTGGGCGAGAATCCCAGTCCTCGAGACTGGTTATCGGGAGAGCAGCGAAGGAAAAAAAAGAGAAAATCTCAGTATCCTGTTCGTTCCATCAAGAGCTTACTGTGTATGGGAACTTCCCATTCCTGAGTGAGTTCTGCTCACTGCTTGTTGTACTGTTGTTTCGGGTTCTGCGTGTTGTCATCCATGGAACATCCTCCAACTCCAGAGACGAGCAAGCTCCGCTGGTGGAACCTTCGAGGTCTAATGATACCGTTGGACCCATCCCGATTGACGTACAGTGTGGCTCGGAATAAGGGGCACAACAGCTTGATTCAATCCACTGGAGCAGACAGAGCGAAGGTGGGCGGAGACGAGAACTCTGCAACGCTGACGACATTCCCAGGGTCGTGACTAGTGACCTCGAGGAGAGAATCAATATGAAGCCAATGCTTCCTGTGATTATATTTCCCCTCCTTTTCCAGTCGTGCAACGCTTAGCAAGCCTTCCCAATCGAGGGTAGTGAGTACTGAGTTAGGTAGCCTCAGACAGGAGCTTCGGATCGTTTTCTACGTCTTCTACGAACTCTTGAGATATGGACCTTGCTTCCGTGTAGCCTCCTCTCAAGAAGTAGAGCAGCACGACCAAATCGCTTGCACGCGATAATATCTTGATCAGCCGACCTCCGCCTCCATTCGAGTTCCATTCTTGCACAAATGTCTCTCCAACATTCGAGGTCGTATTCAGGAAACTAGAAGAATCACTGAAGGCCATTCCCAAGAATTGCCGGATTCAGTCTACTGGGTTCCGAATCCGGAACGTCTTGAAGAGTTACAGGAGAAACAATAGAGAGGTGTAGTGAGGGAAGTCCCAACTTCATTGGAGCCATCTCCCTGGTTTTGTCACGATATCGGAAAAGTCGTCGGCATTACAGAGCTCGCTCCTTCCTCCACCCCTTGTTTTGGTTTAATCCCAATCTTGATGGGAGGATCTGGTCACAGAGCATTCCGCGCTAGGATTCCCATGACGCTGGCTGGAAGTGTCCCGGATACTGGGAGGAAGAAGCAGACAGAGTTCCAGCTTTATACTGCCTCCTTGTCTCGTTCACATGGTCGAAAAATTGGGGTGAATGAACGAGAATAGCTCGAGCGACAGCGTCTAACGATATTCCCTTGGGAAGCTTCACGCGCAGGCTCCCCGTTGAGGAAAAGCAGATCGGCTTGGAAGCAGATGCCTTGGAAATCATATGATCTGGTAGCAGTTTATGAGAAATAGGCCTTGGGGAGGGCTTTTCAAAGAGCTTTTGTTCGACGCTGTGCTTCTTGAGACATAACGATTCTGACTTAAATGTCAAAACCGCTGTTGTTGCTAAGAACTATGATGGCTGTGGAACTAGGTGACGGGGAAGGCTTGAAACCCCAGGAAGGCGTTCTTCCACATCGAGAACACGATCCAGCTGTTTTCAGGGAGATCCTTCCAGTTGGGGCACTCGACCGGCTGGACGCTTTTCGCTGAGTCCTCCTTTCAATATCACCACACTTCTAATGTAGTCAACTCAGAGCGGAGCTCTTCTTCATGTGATTCCGGTCACACGGTCAGACAGATGGCGCTTGGATGTATGCGGTCAATGTTTCAAGCTGAAATATTTAGATGAAATCCGTATTCTGCTTAGATTCGATGGGATCGAGACGTTTTTCCTATCGTTGGCTACCACGAAAGAAACCATTTGAGCCGAATTGCCCAATAACAAAGTCATCGCGTCGGTGCGATGCAACCCACACAGCCTCGTCTCTCACGCAGCGCCGTGTGCATCCTGTGTTCATCTCGTTGGACAGAGTCAGCCGTCGAAAGATTCTACCCTGCGAAGTCCTCGAGCTCACGGAGGAGATCGGGCTCAAGACCCATCGAACAACGTTGAAGTGACGCTTTCATCGATGGTGACTCTGCTATTTTGGCTGGTTTGGTTGGAGTCTCCCGATCGAAAACAGCTTGGAGGGAAGAGCTACCGAATATTCTTCGTCCAGAGACAGCTTGTCTAAAAATAAGTTGTGTGGAAATCATCCACGCGAGAGTGCTGGGTTTCTTGATTCCGCCTGTGTCGAAAGGAGGGGCATCTCACGAAGTCGTTTGTCTTGAGCGAAGAATGCGCAAACAATGCCCCTCAGCTATCGTCGGTGCTGTTATCGCACGGTCATATTACGCTGAGGGTCGCACATTCTTAGATAAACTGGTGACCGAGCATCCGATGTCGCACGGGACGAAACCGTGTTGCGAGAATCACTTTGCTGGAGAGTCCGAGGCATTATGTTGAGCGACGTAGATCGGCCTCGGGAAAACGGAAGATGGACCCGTCATGGTTTTGAGCTTGACCTCAAGCAATTTACTCTGCGGCGGAGCAACGAAGACCGCGGCCCCGTCAACCGCTGCGGAACAAAGGACTGTAATAACAGACGGATGCGCCGTCCTTGGTCAAATCCGGGAATGCCGCGTCCATCGATATTTCGAGTATTCCATCAAGAGAAACGTCGATGATATATCTCGAGCTCTCGCGCTTCCAGTCCTCCTCTCAAGAATCGAATTTCCAGGGCTCAAGCTCAGATCTCATACGGAGTGCCAGTCGGATTGCGGTCCCTGGCCTTCATGCAGGTGCTTTTCTCTTTTCATTGAGTCAGCATCATTCCTAAAAGTATGTTCTCATTCGGTTGATTGGCACAGTTTGTTATTGTCAGATCGACTCCGCAATCACCTCCTAGAACTCCAGAAAGTAGGGTCCGAATCGACCCCGAAATCGGACCAGAGTGTGAAGGGTGAGGCAGAGCGAGTGGGATCGGAGTGCTACATGAGGTATAACCACCGCTGATCGCGGAAGCAGTCGCCGTAGAGATTTCAGAACTGTGGGCGGGGTCCGACGAGTGAGCGGAACAAGATGAGAGACCGGGCTCAAATATGAGCGGTAAGGGAGATCCGAATATGGGCTCTGGTCTGGTCCCGCTTCCTCGATTATTTCTTTTTGTGAACATGCGCGTTCTGGAGGATGCTGATTAATGCTGTGTCGCATAGTTCTCCAGCCTCGTCTCTCTCACCGAGCTCATCCAGTTCGGATTTTCTGGTCCTGCCAGGACTCGGTTCTCAGAAAGCACTCCACCTGAGATTCCCCTGATAAGATCTCCATGCGCTGGGAACCGTTTTGAGTGACTCTCGCGAGAGTGGAACACTCTTCGTAGAACTGCATAGCATAGTGTAGAAATATTCCGTGCTGAGCTTCCAAGCCACACGTGGTGGAATAGGAAAGATCCACATCATCCGTGGTCGAGGACCATCTTCATCTATTTTCACCGGGAGTACATATTCCTTCGTTTCGCCTCGTCCCCGTCTCTCCCCGCCGTCGACAAAGGTAGTCATTCAATTCAGCTCTCCACACTTCATTCGACTCTACGTCACGTGCGCTCGCGGCGTTGGGGGGGAGGGGGGGGGGCATTCCCATCGTTTGAGGATCGGGTATTACTGGGTCGACTTCTTCCGAGTTGGTCTCGATCGGGAATCTGGCTCCTGGGCTCGCCCGGATCTCAAATCTTGGGAGCAGAACTCGAGTACTGTCAACAAGTGCTATGAGCCCCGCTGCAGCACACCCTGATGTTATTCCGCATTCCGCAGTCTACACAGGTTCCCCTGGAGGAAGTTTGCCCGGAGCATCTCTATCGGGACGGCGTTGACTCGCATGCAGCGATCCTTCACGACGTTTTCGAACTTAAAATCCGAGCAATTCTTTTTCCAAGTTTTTTTTCACCCTCAGGCTCAATACTGAGTTCAGCAGACGCTGCTTAGAGCACTCAGTCACCTTGCAGTGTCCTGGAGGCGCGTTTACATGGATTCAACCGGAGGATTCTCCGTTGAGTCCGGTGCCTACCCGGAATCCCGAATAGAGAAGATCCCGACTAAAATACCCAGAATCTCGAATACCCGGAATCCCGACAACTTCTCTCCCCTGAAATAGAGGCTTGGTGGAAGTCAACGAGACTTGCTGAGCGATTCGGTCGAAAGAGGACTTTGGAAGTATGAGGGGAAGCTGAGGCTTCAGAGGGAACAGCTTGAGATCGCGAAGTCGGTGAATTCTTTTGTTCGAATGAGGTTCACAAGCGCTGCGGAGGCCTAACTGCGATGCGACGACCTCGAATGATCCAAGTACAGCCCACAACACGAAATTATCGACAGTCAAGTTTTCTAGACTATTCCTGATGACAAAGAGAGATGATGTTGATGCTGCCATGGAATACTCCCAGCATCACCACGATTGTGGCGATAGAATATTTCTTCGATTCGAGGAAGACGACGCGTAAGATTCCAGAAAATCGATTTCGAGCCGTAACATGAAATTATCGACAGGCTGATTTATTCCACGATTTCGGAATTCTCGAAAGTTAATACTTCGTCGAACCCCCTTTCGCCTTGATGACCTCAAAAATGCGCCTTGGGAGAGAATCATAGAGTGGTTTTATGTCTCGTTCCCCAATTCTGGCCCAAGAAGAAAGAATCGCATGTTTCAGTTCTTCTCTTGAGTTGTACTGCTTCCCATTGGGATAGACGAGCCGAGCTAACGTTCCCCAGAGGTTCTCAATAATGTTCAGGTCGGGGCTCTTCGGAGGCCAGTCAAGAAAACGTACTCCGCTCTCCCGGAACCAATCTTTGATTATCGCCGTGTGCACGGAGGCGCAATCTTGCTGGAAGATGAAATCCGTTCCAACTTTCTCCAAAGCTTGAGGTCGCAGGTGGTTCTCGAGTAGCAGCTTATAGTCCACGGAACGCATTATTGTCTCCACGAAGATGATTTGGAACGTCCCGCGGCGACTGACCGCTCCCCAGATCATAACTGAACCGCCCCCGGACTGTCTTTTGGAATAGAATCGAGGCTCTTTCCGAAGATCGTGATAGTAGTTATGGAATCCATCCGGGCCGTCCAGATTGAACTTTTTCTCATCGCTGAAGACAACTTTATCCCATTCCGAAGTCCAACTCATCCATTCCTGGGCGCGATCGAGCCTAGTGTCTCGGTGCTTTTTCGTCAGCGGGGGCTTCCCGCACATTTTCTTGAATTTCAGATGATACGCACTTCTCAAAACGCGCCAGACGGTCTGTGTATGCACTGGGAGGTTGTTTGAGTCTCTGATTTGAGCGCAAGAGACACTCTTGTTGCTCGCATCCTGAGTTATCTTCCGTTTCTGACGATCTGAGAGCTTTGTGCTTCGTTTCTTGTACGATCTGATGCCATACTCCGCCCCTAATCTCAAATACCGCAGCACTACGTCCGCTGTTCTGCCGATCTCTCGTCCGATAGCTCTTGCTGCGAGCCCAGAGCCGTGTAATTGATCGATGCGAATCCTTTCTTGAGGAGTCAGAGCCGGTTCTCGTCCCATATTGAGGGAATGAATTCTTTCTCACAAATCTTGACGAGCCGGAGTTCTGAGTCGACAAATCGTACTTGTGTGTCCTTCGTTAGCACTAATTTGACGTTCGTCGGTATCAGCCTCACGAGAAAATGCTGAAACTCCAACCGAATGCGCGATTTCAACGCTGTCGATAATTTCGTGTTACAGCTGGATATCAAAAATGTTCGATCCTGAGCCTAAACTTCGTTCTTCTCAGTCGGTTGATATAATCTCAAAGTCTGTCGCACCTAGTGGAATTCCCATGGCAACACTGACTTCGTTATCCAGCGGGTGCGGAAATCATCCACATAGAATGCGTGTCGATAAATTCGTGTTGCGGACTGTATGAGTTCGGGAGTCGCTTCCTCCCTGGAAGATACTTAGAATAAGTACCGGATCGCGCCTCTGCCAATCCCATCCGTGGCCTCCATGGTTTCCTTTAGAATCTCAGCTCCCTCTCTTACACTCCAAGTCCTCGATCAGATCCACTGCCAAGCAAATAAGTCCTGTTGACTTCCACCAAGGTTCTCTTTGAGGGGAGGTAAGGTGCCGGGGTTCCGGATACTTGGGATTCTGGGTATTCGGGATTCCGAACCCAAAGCCAGAGTCCATCTGGAGTCCGTGGCACTTCCAAGAATGAATGTCGATGTTAATTCTCTATCAAATCCCGATTTCATCTCCAAGAGAATGATCTTCCATATGAGGCACGTTGCAGGGGTACAGTTCATTCATTCATTCCAGACCTTATCAATAATATGGAGAAACCATAATTTCGACTCACCTCGGTGTCCGACTTACGTCGCTCCCACGGGCACCAATTACTGATGTAAGTCGATTTGAGACTATACAATGAGCACGCAGAAACACGATTCGTGACTCGCACCGGGAAGATCCGATTTGAGTTCTTGGGAGCAACAGCCACTCGTGGTAGTTGCGTCGTTCAGCTCCTTCGTCCTCGGAATGTCGTCGTTGGCGAGCATAGCTGAGGGGTTGTCGGAGGCCGCAGAGCTATGATCCTCCCTCGTAACCGTCACAGCATTCGATAATTCATAACCGTGCTAGGGCGACTCGGGCAGCATTCATGCATCGAGCTATTCTCGGTTACCCAACTCTGCGGTTGGATACTGATGAGCATTCTCTCCGAATGCTTCAGGGGATGAGTGAAATCTGCCCTGAACATCACCCAGTCTTGAATCTCGTAAGATTCGGAAGCAAGAAAAATTCCAGAATTTATAATAAGCACACTTTGACTGGAGGAGCGCGAATAATTCTCCAGCGCATGCTCCCTCTGTGCTTTCGTGCGGCCGAAGGTCGCGAGCGAGGATGCGCGGGAAACTCCGCCGGAGTTTGAGCCTTTTCCCTCCGACACCGCCGTGCATTTCGCTGAGTGGCTCCTCGGCGAGTATTCAGGCCCACGGCAGGGACTGCTTCCATCAAGATCCAACTTTCGGCAGGACGTGTTCGAGCGCTGAATTCGGCTATCGGGCAAAATGAGACCATGAGCCACTGAGGCACGACTCCGCCAGCCGGGGACCGAACGAGGAATGTGGACGGAATTTCGAAAACGATCGAAGCGGCTCCAGATGAAATTAGCAGAGCTGAGCCGCGCTCATTATGACTGAATTCTGTTTGCTCTGTCGTGGAACTAGGTCTCAGTCCGTGCGATTCGCTGGAAGCTTCCCTGAATTTCATTCGCGTTCGACGTTTTCCGTCCGCGGCGAGTCTACTCTTGGATCCTCAATCCCCCCAGAAAGACCTTCAATTATTCTTCGAACGCCGAGCTCGTTGTTTCCTGATCGAAAAACAGGTTCTGACGAATTCGTGCGGTGTTCTTAACTGACGTTTATAATCATGGTCGAAACCCGCTCCGCGCCGAAACGGACGCTTTCTCTTGAAGCTGGCCGAGGCCTCGTTGATCTGTTGCTCGCGATGTTTTTCCGCTGGTAGCCGGCATTGATTGTTGCGAGTGCTCTCCGGTCGCTGAGCAGGAGTGGCGCGACCTTGAATCACTTGACGAGCCCAACTCACTGGACTTTCTGTCGTTTTCCGAGTTTGCTGAGCGCTGACGAACCTCATCTCCGCCTCGAGGTCACATCCTCTTCCAGCATCGCTTGAAGTTCGCAATTCGCAACTCTGCGTGCGGGATAGCGCAGCGAAAAAAACGGAGGCGTTCCGAATCGCTTCATATTTGTCGGAAGGCGCATCGGTTTATTAGCCGGTTGAGATAAGCTCAACCGGGCTCTCTCAGCCGGACGCTCCTTGTGTCTACATAACAGCTCGTTAAACAGCTCAAGCTCTGAGCTGGCTGGCTGTGCTTGTGTGTATCCCGTTACCGTTTAGTCAGTCGCATCCGCTGTCAAAGATGCGGGCTCCATTGGCCATCACTTGGAAACCGGGAATGCAGTTTAGCGCACCCGCACACAACAAGGCCAGGGCTTCGGCAAAGGGAAGATATCCCATTAGGGACCGCTGTCCATCTTCATTTCGCCGTCTCGTTTGCGATCTTTGGAGCTCCCGCACGCCCGCCGGCCAGCTTAGGCCCTCTCTCCATTGGTATTATTATTTTTCATCATTGTCCTGACGATCATTCTGGCAGCTGATTTAATGAAAGTGGTGTTTCTCATTCCGCTTGTCAAAATCCCGAGCCGATGTGACGCGCGACTTGCCGAGCGGAACGATGCCACCGGCTAAATGCTGAGTGATAGCAGCGGAGTTTGAAGAAACCCTGTCAGTCCGACTCGAATCTTCCGCGTATTCCGCCGAGATCGGTTCGTCAAGGAATACCTGAGGGAAACATCCTGAAACGGATCGGAAATGTGGCACCGGTTCTTACTTCTCGAAGCTCTCGCCGACAAATCTTCCGGGCGGAGCCAAAGTCCCCGAACTCTCCGATCGGGGAGAAGAGCCTGAGCCCCGACGCCGTGTTTTCCCGGGTCGTCCAGGCCATCTATGTCAAGGCTCTATTGGTTTTGATATATGTCGCGAAACGCATCGGAATTCCCGCTGCTCATCGCAGACTCTGATGCCGGATTATCGGACGATCTGAGAACCGACGGGCGAAGCGATGGAGCCCAGTAGATATCAGATTGCGGAGTGAGCTTCAGTCGTTATTTTCGGTCCTCGGCGGAGCATCGATAGCGAGAGAATCTCTTCTTCCCACAAACGACGTTGGGTGTATATGGCTCGGAAGTATCGGCTTCGTCTCATATCGGTCGAGTCTTGCGAGACCGAGTGTCGAATTCGAACCGTTCAAAGTGTAGCAGGATTTGTCAGTATTGAAAGCAGTGTTGCGTCACGGAGGAGACATCGTTCGTGGTGGGACCCCCGGGACAGCGTCGACCGAGGTGTAAGTCCCCCGAGGGTGGACTGCGGAGCCGGAAAGGAAATCCCGGATTTCCAGGACATTCACTTCGGGAACGTGGTCCTGAAGCGAACGTCGATTTCCCGTTCAGTTCGAAAACATCAGAAACTCCGAATGTCTATGATAAACTTCGATCGGAACCGAGCGCGACGAGGCTATTCGGCCTGAGGGCACAACTCTGAGACCGTTCCACGTCCCTGGGGGTGAATGAGCGTCCAACGACGCGGTTATCGAACGCACTCGGGCGCCGTCGAAGAGCAACGCGACAAGGAGATTCTACGCAAAACGACTGAATAGCATTTTTCTCCGACGAAGACAGAGGCGAATGCAGTGGAATTCCAATTGTTGATGTGGGACCGCGGGCAAAACTGAAATTTAATTTGTTGTGCCGGGTTTGCCGCCGAAACATTGTCTGCGGCTGTGAACTGATGGGAAAAGCCGCAGCCATCGGTCGCAGCAGCGTCACGAATAGGAGAGCGTGCTCACGCCCCGATGCATGTTGCTTCCGAATGCTCAATAATTCGCTGGGAAAGTTTGACGTGTCATTCTCGTAACACGCCGCTCAAATTCGATCAGCCCGCTGCGGCAGAAGACAAATGAAAATTGCGATCCCGAGCTGTTGTGTGACCGTTGTGATTCCTGTTCTGTTCAATCCAATATTCAGATGTTGTGCACAGATTTTAGTGGAGCTATTCCAATGCGAGAACATGTTCGGGCGTACCCGTTCGTGATTGGCTGATTGAACGGCCACGCTAACGGGCTGCAGGGCTCATTCCGATCGCAGAAAGAGTCCAGAAGAGCGGTTCGATTGTTTTCTATCTCATTGCAGCGGAGCGCAGTGTGATTCGAGCTTCGGGGGACCGCTGGCTGGACACAGCAGAATCCTGTTCCCCTTTGTCAACATTGATACAGGTTGAAAAAGCTGCTGACTGCAGCTGAACGTGACGCGGCCAAAACTAGGCTATCAGTATCAGCCGGTATGTTCTCGGTGTCGCAAACAAGGAACTGCGAACGAACGCGGGCAAGTTTCTCCTCCGGGCAGCTCCTAGCCAGGATTCCTGAGCCGATTCGGACCTTCCTGGTAGATTCGGTCAGCGATCGAGCACTGAGGGATTGGGCCTTCGTGTGTATGGTCATACTTATTTCTGGCGGGAACCGATGATCGCTCGCTGCATGAGTTCATGGCTGGCAGTGGGCTCCGGGAAAGTCCGGGTCCCCGGCTCTTTCCGATGCTCACCGTGGTCTGACAGCTGTGGGCTGAAGCCGCCCCCCTTGGGAGCGCTGCTGTGTTTCCGGCCGCGACCTGCCCAGGAGCGCCAGACACGAAACCGGCTTTCGGAATCGGATTTTCCCAAAATCAGCAAATTCCGGTCCTGGAAAATCTGAGGGACTGGACCCGGTGTGCCAAGTAGTCCGAATCGGGAACTCGATGATGAACCCGCTTGACGTAGCGGGCCACGGAGCTTCATACCGCGTCCGTCAGACAACACTGCTGTGGAGCAGTGTTTCCTCAGGAGAGCACAAAAAGCTGTCGGCCAGCTGTCCGAAACGACGCGTCGAGGGTTGCGAAAGTTTATTATTTCCTCACCATGAGGCGCCCGCAATACCTCGAAGAATCCCAGTTCGCGGACCAGGCTCCTAGGCTGGGAACCGATTCTCAGAAAACCACGATAGACCAGGAACCGGTACTGGACTTACGAGTGCCGAGAAAACCGGTTTCTGCCGAGCGCGGTGTTCGGGACTGGGACTTTTCGAGGAATGACGGTAATTAATGATCACCGCAGTCCTCCGACGTGGGGTATGATGCGCAGCCATAAGTGGCCCGGAATGCTGCCACTGACCTGCTGACTGCGGAACTGACCGTTGAGTAGGAGGGTGCCGTAGAAGCTCCACACCGCGGACAGTCAGACTTCCAGAGAAGTTGCGAGCTGTGCTCATGATTCGAAGAGTTTGTTAGAAGTGAATATTATGGGAATATGCCCAGACTCATCTGCTGCAGGCCGTGATTATGCTCGGCTCAGCCCAACAGAATGAATGGTTCGAAATAGGTAATAGTGGAGGGCTGCTATCCTTTTCTCGTGTCCCACCCGATGTGAGGGATACTCACACTGACTTCACCGCTTTGGAAGAAGCTCGCTCATCTTCAAGGATCAAAAAAAGCTCAGTCATAATCGATGGAGTTCCTGAAGCATCTCGAACATTGATCGCATGTCAGGAGGAAAGGTCCCATATTTTCGCATAATCCAAAACTCTTTGCTCTTGAGTATGCCCGGGGGGGGGGGGGGGGGGTCGCTAGTTGGATGTAAGAGAGATCGTGGAGAAAATCAAGAGGAACATCAGCTAGAGAACGATGGGACCCGACGGTGGAAACAGACGCCGGATAATGACAGTGCCACCGCAAATTAGAGTTCCGACCGACTCCGGGGAAGCGGTGAAGACTGATGCGAGTTTGAAGCTGATAAAAAGTGCCGGGATTTTAGGGGGCTCCGTGCTGCGATCCTGCGTAAGACCACTGAATTCGGAATTCATTTTAAGATCGAAACCGGAATTTTCCGCCACAACTCGAATCACTTGTGGACCCCTTCTCTCCCTTCTTGGGTCACCTGTATTTTGGGGAACAGGGTGTCTGCACACTCCTGTGCCTATCCCACGCGATAGATGAGGAGCGTGTCTGTCACCGCATAACAGCGGAATTCTCAGCTGGAGTGGACTGGATCGAGTGCGAGAGCTCGGGCTGAGTCTTCATCAGGATTGACTGAGATACCGTAACCGTATTCATTTCGGAGTTCCCTCGGATCTGGGCCTGCTCTCCACCAAACAAGAGGTGCGGAACCAGAATATACGTAGATTCCGATTCCCTCATCTCCCCTTTCGCTCCACACGACGGTATTATATCGGCTATTATTCGAGTCGAATGCCCCAACTGAGCTGCTCATCAGCCAATCATCTCAGTATAGCAGAACCGTGAATCGGACTGGTTTGCTTGGAAAACTTTAGAAATGAACGCGGGCTCCACGAGGAAAGCTTCTCGGCGTACTCCCCCAACACGCTTGCTGAGAACCGTTTTATCAGATAACGAATAGCCGGTTCGGTGATTGCATCTTTGACTGAACCAGCCAGGAAAACCAGCCAGGAGCCGACTGTCTTTACCATGACCTTTTCACGTGATTCGGTGTCCGGCGCCATGAACCGACAAGCAGAGTCTTCCGACGCCCACGGAATATCCCTCGCTCCTTTCCTGCTTCCTTGGAATGCTATCTCCCTCCTCTGAGCATCGATGGATCCTGATCGCACCCCAGCCTCTGTCGACGGTGATTCTTCAGCGTCTGCATTTCCTCTCGCCATTATCCGGCGGCTCCCTGCCCGTCACGGTAACTAATGTGTTTCTTATGATCGCTCCAGATGACGCGTTGCTATGAAGAGGCAGTGTCGTTCCCCTCTCCACGTTCAATATTCGAGGAGAACCGATGTGCCGAAAAACACCGGTTTCGCGAAAGTTTTCCAGCATTATCAGACGCGAGGTCTCCCGATTCGAGCCCTTGCCCGTCGGAACCACAATGAACTTCCCGTGTCTCAGTTTCGAGTTGAACTTCCCTGACTGGCCATCTCTTCGCGCAGGTTAGGTGTCACCTGCCCGACGCACCCATGGCCGAACTTCGTCCTCTAGCACTCCTCACGCGTAGGGAAACGACCAGAGATAGCTGCCCCAACTTAAGCCTTGACAGAGTGTAAACCATCTCTGAACAATGGTTGGCTGAGCGAATCTGTCCGAAGCGAAGCCGCGTGGAGCGCCAAGCATTTGGTTGGTTCTATCCGGACAACATCGGCTTGTCGTTTCCCGTATCGGGTAACCAGCTATACGCGTGCGCAATATGTCCTTGAGCAGGGCATCCGGCGAACGATTCCGCCGAACCCATCGACTTGGAAAGGATGCGCGCGCTGCGGTGGCGGCTTTCAGAAAGATTCGACATTGAGGAGACTGGTGCGGCCAGTGATTTCTCAAGCGTTTGTATCTGTTTCCGCCGCCTCCGGGAATATTACGGTCTCGATCAGTCTTCGATTTTGGGTCGTTGCTATCAATTGGATCCAGGATCGCTGCTTTGTGGCCTAAATGAAGCAAGGCTCCGCCCTGGAGCGAATGCAGGAATTACATTCGCCAATCGATGACCATCGAATCCATAGAGGCTTGGCTACGCGACGCGTGAGGAGTAAGAGAGGGCGAACTTCGGCCCTTCAGGGATCTTGCATCCAAGAGGCGGCCGTACGAGAGTCGGGCATCTGACAAGGTACCGTTGCACGCACACTCACGCTTCTCGGAGCTCACTGCCCAGACATCGTTCTGGAAAGTAGCCGCTCTTCGGTTCCGCTGAGATCAGAGTGACCTTTGAGGGTGCCTCGTTCCCGAATCCGGAACACTAGTTTTCAGCGACTCCATAGACCGTCCGATGAGGAATTCAAACTTGTTTACGTTCAAGGAGGGCATTTCGCAGCGTTTCTTTCGTATCTGAGGTCATCAAATAATACAATCAGTTCGCATCAATCGCATTCATCTCCTCGGACCCCAAAAGAAGAGAGTGGGTGGGTTGGGAGGGGGGTATGAGCTCAAATCCGCCCTGGGCATCACGGGGGCTCGCCACGCCAATGTTTCGCTGCACGTCTCCAGCGTTGTTGGTCCGGGATCGATTCAGGCAGAGCCAGTCTCGAGAAACGGAGCTACGAAAGTCGCTCTTGGACTACGTCTGAAGAAAGCAAAACTAATGAACTTGACTTGGTCATCTCGCGATGGGTTCGAACAGAGCCGTGATTCGAGCGGATCAGCATTACTACCAGTTGAGGATCCTGAGAAAATCCAGAACTTGAATCAGTCACCCTAAATTCTACGACCCAAATAATTCACTCATTTCCATCATTTCTCCCGATAATTGCAAACAAAATTAGCCATAATCAGGTGTATAGGGTTGCAGTCGATTAGGTTATGTTTAACTTCTGTTCCTCGCCCAACTATTACCAGATCTGCTGCACCCTGTGCTCTCGTATTACCTCAATCTCAACTGTTACAACCATCGGGCTGCATAACAGCAATGGCTGAGGGATAGGGTAAGATATGAAGGCTAACCAACACGGAGAATTGAAATGCAGCCCGCGAATAGGGAGTTGTTTTCCCGAGAGAGACGTTTTCACGGGAAAAAATTAGGTAAAGTTCTGGAAGCCTGAAAGAGTCGACTCTCCTTCGACCGCAAACGCAGCATCATACCAATCGAGTGGGAGGACGATCTCGGCAATTTTGAAGTTGATTGACGTCCCGCGAAGGTGTGGCTTGTTTTGCGTCAGCTCTCGCACGGTGCTCCACTTTGTTTCGCGATAGATTGCGCCGCTTTTTCAGGAAACTGCTCTTCGATACGAAGAGGTCCGTAAACTCATTCGGGGATCAAAACAACACTCGAGAGCTCCCTCTCGAGAGTAGATGAGACTGCGGAGAGGTTTGGCTTTGACGTCGCGAAACGAGCGGGTCGTCTTTGTGACACTCAAGCAGCAGCGGCAACTTGTCTGAACGATCTAATGCGTCTTTGATGCCGGGACGCGCAATCATCGTCCTGATGGCGGAGAATCATCGATATAACCGGTGTGTCGGAGGAGATGCTCCGACCGCGGTTCCTTCCTGGATCGTTGTGAGACACGCCATGCGATCCCTCGTGCCTCACTCGCTGTCGCTGTCACTCTAGACCAGTTTTCCGAACGTGGGCCATGGCGATCCAGCCGGGCGCAACGATGCCGGGAAAATATCCGGCTTTCTCCATTCTGGGAAGTCCCCAATCTTGATCGTGCAATACTCATTTACATCACCCATCTGATTGATCGATAATAATTAGAGCATCGGATGGCCCTCTTGGGATTTTTTTTTTTCACCTATTCAAAGGGATGAGTCACCGCGCAAGATACGGTGGAGGAGCCATGGGAAAAAGAAAGTTGGGAACCACTGCCCCAGACCGAGCTGAACTGACCTAAATGGTTCGTCGGAGCTCATTAACATCCTGCGCTTCGACTCCTAACAAATGGTCGTCGCTGCTCAATAAAATCGAAATAATCTCCTCGGCGAGTGCAACGGGGTCTGGGACGATCTGAAATCCTGAGGAAAGCTCAAATCCATATGCGAGCTGGACGGAACGTGCGGCGGCACTCCGAGTCATGTGATGGACGCCGGTAGTGTCTCATCAAGAGAGAACGTCATTAGGTCGTAACGAGATTCCTCAGATTTTTTCGAAGTGCAATCCGCCCTCGAAGCGATGGCACTCAGGAGAGAATTCCAATCCTTGAGGCCAACAACTCTCGGCTATCAGTGCCTCTAGGGCCCCGAAGGGAACGCTGCCTGGGAACTCATTTTGTGGAGAGGGTCCGCGAGCAGTTCTGGAGACGAACTGACATCTTCGTTCAACTGCGCCAACTATCATCCATCCTCGTCCCGGCTCCGCTCTGATCGGGCGCAGGAATTCTCCTGCGGCAGGTGGCTCAGAGGTCCGGTATCTGATTGCAACCACGATTCAGTTGCGTCGGTTCCTCGACACAAAGCAGGCTGTGATTTCTCCGATCCTCCTCCGCGTTGAACGCAAACGGGCTCTCCACGTTGATCATAAGAGTGAGATTTTCCGAATGAATGCTGGGTGTGAATTCGTTTGTTGAGGGGCATCGATGTTTCTCCCTGATGTCGCATGCTGTCGCCCGACCCAGAACAACAGAAAAAATCGGGGCACCCTTCCCTCCGGGTTAGTCTTGCGGCGGAGCTGAGGAGAACCCGCATCAGAAGGAGTCTATGAACTCGGGTCGAACGGAAACACTTCATCGAGGGCATCTCCTCTCAGAATCTCGGGATCTGTGTGTGTACTTTCCGAGTGGAGAATTCTCAACGAGTTCAATGATTGTCGGAAAAGCCGTAGATATGAAACAATAACACTCGAAAGGTTGGAGGAGTTCAGCGCATCCGATCGAGACGGAGTATCGACATGAACCGATGAGCTGCCAGTCCGCTCGAGTGAGAGCTCCGACTCGGACCAGCGGTCTGCGTTCCTGGCAAGCAATAAGAACTCCTTGATGCTGCACAACACTGCTTTCGAACCACCGCCGCTGTGCTCATGGCCAAGCTCCCAGTTTGTGGGAGCCACACCACGAAGGCGATTGAGTAAGAAGAATGACCCGCAACGTAAAGCTATCCAGGACCCTAACGGAAACCTCGGGAAAATTCCGGCCGGAACAACAACAACGTCCGATAGAGTTCTTGCAGGCCTGATTCGGTTCCAAGTCCAACGAATGATACCTGAACATCTGCCATGTATATTGTCTGGGACAGAGAGTCAACAAGCGACGCTCGCTACCGTCGCCGTGAGAGGAGTCGTTTCAACTACACAATGGTTGCTGGGAAGAAGAATCGAGGGGGATGAGGTAATAACAGGAAAGACGAAAGAGAGGAAGCGAGGAAAAACTCTGAGTAAACAACAACGTATGAGCAACGAGGGGAAATCTACACAAACAAGCTAAGTGGCGACGGAGCGGCAATTGAACGAACGCACACAAATACGCCACAGTCACAGAAGACACACGCCACGGGTTGACTCCAGTGCTCACTCCGAGCAGCCCGCGGAGCCATACTGTATAAGATCGTGGGAGAGTAGCAGCTCCGCGAGGAATCACGACTTCTCCCCACAATCGAAGCCGACGGGCAGAGATGCGTTGTGGCAACGAGAAAGCCCAATACATTCGGACAGACAGTGATTCCGACGAGTCGAACTCCGATTTTCGCTGCGAGAGGATTTCGCACCGACCAGCAAGACTCTACCATCCATATCCAGGGTATTCGGGACACGGCCACGGGAGATGCAGCGGAACGCTCCGCTCGCAGCTCGGAAGACGTGCGAGGCCAACTGCTGCGAACGAGTAAAAATACCCTAATTGGAGTGTAAGCGGTCAGACGGGGAAGCGGCTATCCCGTCGACATGGAGAATGACTCGCTCAACGGGGGCGGCGACGACGACGACGTTGACGGCGGCCAATATGCTTGCGGAGACGCTTAATATACCACGGCGGCTACGACGACGATGGCAACGGCGACGGTGGCAGTAATTAATAGGAGCGACGGAAGGAAGGAAGGCATCAAGCGAGCCGCCGAGTCGACTCAGTGCAACGCAACAGCATCCAAAAGCAAGTCTAATCTCTGAGCCAGGGTTCAGCTGCACGTAGTATTTCGGAGGCTCAGTCTCGGGGCTTTTTTTTCCGACGGGAAAAGGCAGCAGCCGCAAACGATACTACCGGACAGAAATAGGCTGCAGGGGACGGCGAAGGCCTCGGAGGACGCGAGAGCCGCTTAACGGATCTTCAACTCGGAACGCACGCGGCTGAATCAGTAATGCATGTGAGATCGTGCACATCTTTCAAGCTCCAGTCCCACGTATGTCTTCGCTCATTTCGAAGCATGAGACTGGCTCGTTGCCAGGAATAGAGATAGTACTCCGATCGGGCCACGGCTCGGCTTCCACGGATGCGAAAAAAAATCGGCAGAGGATATCTCAACGACTTTTGTTTCTTCGGTGCTTCTACAGAAGTTTGAGCTTCTGTTCGCTCAGAATCTCACCTTCGAGAGCTCTGAAATCACGCTCAGTCACAGAACGAGGAACTGAAGGGATTATCTGGACTGTTCGACTCTCAACTCGTTCCACAGCGGGACCTGAATCGTTTTGTCCCGTCGCTGGTGATGAGCGTGCTCTCAGGGGGGGGGGGGGGGGGCGCTTTGCGACTCGGGCGATTCCGCGACCCATTCCATTTGAGGGCTTGATATTTACATCGAGCGCGCTATCTGTGGAGCCTCGCACGCGATATTGCATCTCCGCTCTTCCATACCCTCCTACCATGTCCTTTGCCGGCCATTTAAAAGAGATTTTTGGCTCCACCTCTTCCAGCTCGGGAGACGGAAACGCTGAATGAGTTCAGCAATCGCATTATAATATGAGGATTGAGTGTTGAACTTGTTCGAACCTTCGCCGAGGGCGACGCCCCAGCCATGAGTCGACCAACGGCGCCTCTGAGCTCATGAGATAGTGCACCATGCTGTTGAATGTTGGAAACGATCTCGACACCGAACAACTCTGGAATAGCGGTCTCGCCCAAAGCATCGTCGCCGTGAGCGCGCTGTTCTCGCACGCGTCTCCAACGCGTTACTCTCTGCCGAAGGCCCTACGAGATCAGAGGTCCCGAGGGAGGGAAGCGACACAGAGCAACGGAATACAACTAAAATCCTGAAGTTGGTGACTGCTTTGCGGGATCACCCAAATCATTCGAGTGACATTGAAAGCGGCCATCGCATGGAACGTCTTCGGGTCGTACAGGAGCGGAATCGACCTGCTCTGCCGGGGGATCTTTTCGGTATCCGGTACCAAATCGGTCCTCCGGCGTTGGGGGCTGTTTAAGCCTCCTGCAGCTGGTCGTGAGAAATTGCAGCGCCTATGCAGCCTGCGTCCGGCAAGGAGACCAGCTAGATGCGCCGCACCAACTCGATGCGGAAACGCGGTGGATGTTGGAAGCAGAAGAGCAATTATGCTCGACTTCTCAGATTTCAGTGGAATCGGTGACTGAGACGTGACATGCTTGAAGTGAGTGAGCCTGGGGGGGGGGGGGGGGAGGCGTCTTTAATCAAGGAGCGGTCCGGATTTAGACGTCCCTGAAGATTTTGGGATCCCAGATAACGACCGGTACCGCGTCTGGGGAGATTGTTGGGGAGTACATTGGTAGAATGATGAATCCGCTTTCGGCGTTGTTCCCTACGACGTAAACGGAGCTCCAGGTCCGGCATGATCTTCATTGGTGAGATCTCTGATAAGTCCTGGACATCCGAGGAGAACTGGAAGAACAAATTGATGTCGGCCGTCAAGCAGGAATACCGACGAAAATATTGGTATCGTATTTCTCGTTCCTCTCATTAGCCTTCTGAGTCGTCAAGATCTGACGCTAAACGCAAGCAGATGTGTTTTGGGTTTTTAGAGCTTTGAAGAAGCACATAAGCCAAAATGATCATCATTGATCAACCATTTCTCGTCCAACAGCACCGATAAAATAGGTCCTGGAAAGCTGGCGTGGTAGGACTACTGGGCTGCTATAACTTGAACGCATCCTAAACTGTCTCGGACTCCGAGTTTCGCAGACCAAAACTCGGAATAACGGTCGCCCCCCACCCTACCCCCGATTTCGGACTCTGCGAAACTTCCGGAACTCTGGTGGGCTCTTCCTTCTTCTTCTCCTCAAACGGCGGAGCTTGCGCGAGGTTTTGGAGGCAGCGGTTAGTGATTGAGCTCAGGACAGCACCCTAATCGCTCACTTCACACATTATGGGTTTCTCAATAGTGAGGGCGGCCCAGTGGCCATCCCGAGGGAGCAACCCGTGTCCGTTTACGCCGATGGGATCGCGGATATTTTCACCTACCTCCCAATGATTGTGTGGCTGCGTTGCTCGGCCGTCGCCGTTGCGTGATGTTCCGCGTAGCATCCTCAATGCAATGGATTGCAATTGGACTTCCCTCACTGAGGTTCTTCGAGCCCGCATCGTCAAACTGTGCTTCCCGGGCGATCTCAGTCCCATGTTCGATGTCGCCAGCAGAGTTCCCCAGGAGCGAGAATAAATGTTTACAGTCCAAGGTTTCACCCCACGCGAAATAGTTGTACCCACACATCCCGAAAAAAAAAACTCAAAGCAGCCCATTTCACCCTCGGGCACGCTCAAATTTTTCGAGTACGGCGACTTGGATCCTGAGCAGATATTGAGTGCTGGAGAAATGCTTGCTAACTGGAAGCAGCGTGCTCGTACCCGTGAAACTCACATTCTCGGAGCAAGTTTCCCCCTGAGAGAACGAACGACAAGTTGACAAGTCGGATACAAGCGACTTTCGTATAAAGTGTTTGGCATGCGGTCAGGCTGCGTGCCGTTACGCCAAGCACTTGCATCCTCAGCAGTCAAGCTGACGGAAGGACAGGAGAGGAGGCCAAGGTCGAAGAATGTGACTCGGACGTGGCGGACTCTCCACACATTCCTCCCGAATTTTGTGCTAGATTTTCGGCACGAGTTCGGTTACCCCTGGTTGCCACGCAAGCCCCGCTGCTGACGGGTACCACGCCAATGCCTTGTATAGTTCGGTTGCTAACAATCGAAGACCGTCTTGTTCCTATCTTTCATTAGATGTTATAGTCTGGTTGTAATGCGGGATTCGGCGTCATGGATTCGGAGTCGGGGAAAGGCAGAGCATTTGCCTGTTTCTGCAACGCTCTACGCGCTCACGCTCACGTCAGTGCATGCGCATGCGCGGCTGTCCTCTCTCGAGGCTTGTTGTGTTGTGCTACCTTGGGACCGGCCGCTGTTCTGCTACCCACCGGTCCGAGAAACGTTTTTTCCGTGTAGTTAATTGGGAATTGTTGTTTCCACTCGACATGGCGAAGTTGGTGCACGGATATTGGGAGATCCGAGGTCTCGGCCAACCCATACGACTGCTGCTTGCGTACGTGGGAGCAGACTACGAAGACAAGCGCTACTACACGGGACCAGCGCCCGACTACGACAAGTCTGACTGGCTCGCCGAGAAGTTCAAGCTGGGTCTCGATTTCCCCAATTTGCCTTATCTCATCGATGGCGATGTGAAGCTTACGCAGACTCACGCGATCATGCGTTACCTGAGCAGAAAATACAAGCTGACCGGTACCGACGAAAACGAAACTATCCGCTGCGAAATCGCTGAGCAGCAACTGGCCGATCTTCGCGGACTACTGGTACGCCTGTCGTACTCGCCGGCCGAGAAGTTCGAGCAGATGAAGCCGACTGCTGCTGATATGATGAAAAAAACGCTGACAGCCTTCTCGGAATTCCTCGGCGACCGCGCGTGGATGGCTGGCGACCGCTTGACCTACGCGGATTTTCTCTGTTACGAGATATTCTTCCAGGCGCATGTCTTCGACAAAGACTTGTTCGAAGGACTGGATAACTTGGTCGCGTACAATAAGCGATTCGAAGCGCTCCCCACCATTTCCACCTACATGAGCTCGGACAAGTTCATCAAGTGGCCTTTCAACAACAACATGGCTACCTTCGGCTCGAGAACCACTCCCTGTCCCTTCTGAAAACTGTGATCGCCCCCCCCCCCCCCCAAATACGCAGTCTCGATATCCGGCATGGATTGTGTGTCCATTTCCATTCGAGCAGTGAATAAATGGATCGATGAACATTATTTGCTGAACCGATTCGTTCTCTTGGCTTGAAACATCTTTAGCTAGCATTTCGAGAGGTAGTCTACCGAGCGCGGGACGGGAGACACTGTTCCGAGCCGTTCCCGCTCATTTCGGGAGCACCCACATATCATCGAGGTAGCAATCGATCAACGTTCCCCATGGATCAACTCCCGATCATCAAAACGGATAGGGAAACTTGACAGAATACATGAATAACGCGTATCGCGTATCCTTGATTTGCCTCGTTAGCCCAATGCCCAAGAGAATCCCAATGCTTCCAATTCATGCGGACGGGTTCCCTTTCCACTGAAAACGAGTAGAGGCTGCTCGCAGCGGACAGGAATCGGTTGGTCTCGTTTGCTTCGGAAGGGGCGAGCCGTTCGCGGATCGTCTCGATGGGATGATATCACATGACGTTCACGCACGCAACGCGGCGAGAACGGACTTTCCGAGCTGCTCTTCCTCAATACTTACTGGCAAGGCTCAGCCATCGGTACAAACCTTGCTGCGTGCGATACAGTTGTTGAAATCCACCGAGGAAGATAGGAATTGAATGAATGATTAGGAACATCGCATACCTTGGCATGACGGAGCATTCTCCCTCGGGAGACGGAAGCGAGAGACCCGAAAAGCTTCACCGAAACACTGGACCTGCTGGCGAGTGGTTTTAGAATTCACAGGCAGGTGATAACGCTCTGCAATGACTGAGGAATGTCGTGACTTCGAGCGATCAACATCTGGCCGCTGAGATTGCCGTCGAATCGTTCGGGACTTCCATCTTGGGACCCGCCATTAGGAGCGCCCGCGATGAATTGGGAATTCCATTACTTTTTTTAATATAGGCCCCATCCGCGTCGTCGGAGCTGTCGAGCAGCACCGATAACTCGCGTTGTGGCGTCTCGGCTACTGCGTTATCGGAGGAGCTCAAGTTGGTTCTGAGTATAAAGTAGAATCACGCTCGTCGTCGTGCCTCCGCAGCGCTCTGCTCCGACGGAGAGAATCAAAGAAAGTGGATCCCTTCAATCTCCCGTGGTGGAAGATATTATCTTTTGTGAGAACATTCGGAGTTCCGTCTACTGCCTTTCTTTCCATCATGGTATTCGGTCGAGGCTACGAGAACCCATGAGAGCAGAAAATTCTCAACCCACTTCGGAATTCCTTTTCGCAGCGACCAGAGCTTCCCGACGAGGGGAGCACGCTACTGCACATTTCCCGTCCCCGTATTGGTTTCCTATGAAAAATGCGTAATCTTATCTCCTCAGTGTCATCGTTTCACTCATTCCTCCTCCTGCGGCGGAGGGATTTGAGGGATCTCTTGAAGGCGTCGTTGCTCATCTGAGCCGGCTACACCCAGATATAATGCTGCTAGAAGTTCTCCTCTTTCTTTTTGAGCACAACTTGTGCCGCCGTCGCTTCTGCTGGTGCCATCCTGTGTATTCGCGGTGATAAATCTCCTTCGGCCGTTGTTGGTTTTCCTCCGTCCCGTTTGTCCCCGAGCAGCCATTCTGAAGCTATTATTTAAGCGTCATAGTTGCAAAGAGCTAAGGCTCCGTTGCTCTTCTGCCATTGTGGTGGTTCCATTTTTTAGCTTCCTCACAAGCCTCGCCGAGCCCGCCAGGACTTTCCAACGCGAGCTCAGGTGCCCCCCCAGCCGTTCAGCCGCAGAATCCGCGTCGCGATCACGCTCCACCACTCGATGGGATACGCAGTCGGAAACAATAGAAGCGATGCAGAGCGAGTCCCCAGCTCGAACTCAGGAGGTGAAGTCATTGAATCTATTCCGCGCAACGGAGCAGGGCTCTGTTGGCATGGCGGGCGAGCCGGCGGAAGATAGCGGAGTTTGCGCCGCGTTTAACCGTCATTAACGATCGAGGTCATATCGCGGCGCGTGCGGAGCCACGGTGAGGAGAGCTGTGCCTCGCTCTCTGGATTGCTCACAGTCATATACGCAGTCGAATCGAGTCTCATTCGAGTGAATCGACTCGACTCGACATGATGAGCGAGGAAACCATGCGCAAGATCGGCTATCTTGCCAGAACAGCCCAAACTCTCAGAGGTCGTCCAGGACGGCGAAGTCCAGGGTAGAACATTCTCTCGGCTAGCGAATGAGTCGAACTTACAAGTGTAAATAAATGGCTCAGGATAGATGACTCTGCTCGGAGATTCCGCATCGGATTTCTCGTCGGAAAATATTCTCAAAACGACAGAGCCCCATGTGGTAAACATTCTGCGAACGCTCTGCGAGATCGAGCTTTACGAGGATACTTGACAAAAACATCAAAATTGAACCCTAGCACTCCGCCGAATAGGACCTATTTCCGCATGATCGTTTCGTCCTGGGACCCTTGACGCGGGGCTTTTCAGAATCCTTTCGAAGTTGCCTAGGGTTGCTTCTGGACGAAGTTACCAGTGTTCGACCTCATGGAGCTGCACCGTCTCGGAATACGCTGCGCTCATTCTTTCCGGTCGGGAAATCGATGCATATCCTCTGGAGCCGGAAAGCGTGTTCACTTGTTAGACGAGTGAACGATGGACGAGAGTGAGGAACTCGCAGGGTTCGTTCGGAGCTCAGAGAACCTTTGCTGTATAAAGCATCCGATAATGTCCGAAGCGTCCAGGCAGAGTAGTTTCAGGTCGTGCTCTCAGCGAAAGGGACACATTATCATGAATACCCGATAGAGAGGCGGTTCGGTCAGAACGAGATGACTTCTTGGCCGCCAGACCAGCGGGAAGACCAGAGGAGTGTAGGAGCAGGGTAAAGTTCGCCGTTCTGCCAATGTGGTATTCAGATCGACCAACGATGGTCGCTCCATGGGGAAGGGCTCCGGTTCCGGGTCAGAGGACTCGGCGGATTCTCCTGGAGAACGAGAATTGAAACGAATGCGAGAGCAGGGCAAGCTGGACGGGAAAACCGGATTCTGCGGCGATTTGCGGTGATCCCCCGGTGCGGTTCAGTGCTGTTCTTCGATCACAGAATCGACCACAGGCGACCGTGGACCCATACCCACCGAGGTGAATCACCGATGCATTTGTGATCGCTCGCCTTTCCTCCCTCCGGCATGGGTTCAGGGCTCGATCGGACACAATGCTCGATTTGTTTGAGTCAGAGAGGACGCCGATTATCAGAGCAGAAGTCAACAGTCCCTTCCAATCGTGGCCAGGCGTCACTAGAAGCGAGAGCGCTGTAATTGATTTAGCCAGCGAGTCTGCAATCAGGTAAACTAAACCACCAGGACTTTAATGAAATCGTAACGGCGCCTCTGGGAATGCGACGGCAGGAACAGCGGTAAAGGAAGCAGCTGCGGCAGCGATACAGCAGTTGGGGTTGGGGGCAACTAACGGCCAGCCGGCGGGCGGAGAACAGAAGTTACAGGGAAGCACAAGAGAACATCCTGTGTATTATGTACGGACTGAGAAGCATTGCAAACCATGCGACGAGGCTCGCTGACGACTTCGCCGTCGAGGAACGCGAGCGCAATCGGATCTGGTAACAGCAGCGACAACTCACGGCACTAAGATCACTCCAGCCGGAGGTACTGTGTTGACACCGCGTTCTCTCTCATCACTCTCCTCTGCTTCACGGACGCACTCGATGGGGACGGCTAGCTGCCACCCCGGACCGGAGTCTCCGAGTGTCGCGCTTACCGTTGCGACCCCGAACGAGAGAGAGAGAGAGAGAACGGGGGTAGAAGAGAGAGAGAGAACGGGGGTAGAAGAGAGAGAGAGAGAACGGGGGTAGAAGAGAGAAAAAGAGTGAGAGGAGAGAGACACAGAGGAGAAGGAGGGTGAGAGACATGACGTCGCCAGGAACAACAGCGACGGAGAGTGCAAGACACGGAGGAGCATTTCAGCTTTCTTTTCGAGGATGGTCGTCAGCATACATACCCATAGCAGCACTCCGACAAAGGAGCCCGCTCGAGTCTGCTCGCATGATGAGGTGCGAACTTCTCTCGGCCTCCGTCGAGCTAGGCTAAAATGGATGCAAGCGAGCAAGCCAGTCTGGGAGTCTTCTCTGCTGAGGCTCTTTCTCCGTGCTGCGGGAGCAGCCGGCGTGACATTAGCTTCATTAGTCGGTGGAGCCGTGCCTCACCAGAAAAGGAACCACCACAAGGGCTAGCTCGCTGGCGCCAACAATCAGACTCGGCAGCAACTGGGGAACTTGTTGTCGCGACCGGGACTGCGACTAATTTCGAGCAGTTCGGAAATTAAAACCTCCGTGCGACTGCGTCGTTGATCCTGGCACGGTACCGTGAACTCGAGAAATCTTATCACAATTTATACGCGACACAACCAGGTCACGCTACGAGCGAAACTCCGTGGGAGTTCGTTGAGGCATTGGCCTTGTAAAAATCTTCTGAAGTTCTTACCGCTGTCAACATTGAAGTTTAGTTACGAACGGAACGATTGAGTAGTTCGAGAGCTCAGATTGAGGGGAGTCGAGTGTTCGCTTCGAGAGCCTGACTTCGAGGAGTATTTCGAACTAAGTGATCCAAGAAACAGAATCATGCTGAGACGGTCTTCAAAGACTCGTTACAATCGAGCACATATTTTTGGACCTTCAAGAACCTGAACTCACACTCGACCGAATTCCTCAAGGCCTCAACACTTGAGGAATCCTTGATGCAAGATACAATGGCACCTTTATATTGAGCGTGTCTGTTTTGTCGTGCTGTTGGCAACGTCTCTTCTGTGAAGGTTATTATGGTAATACGGTCAGTAATTAATGTACGTTCCGGGGCTCCTCCCTACAGTGGTCCGACAAGTTCAATATGGGGGAAATTTGTTTGTGTCTAGGATCTATGGCACCCCGGCTGCTCAACTCGCTGTTGCCGGGTGTCCTCCGACGTCCTATGTTCTGTTGGACCGTGTTACGCTGATCAAACAGGAATGGAATCGTGAAAAACTTACTTGTGAGGGACGCTTCTGGCATGTTCCAGGTTTTGTGAGTGAAAGCAGATATCGCCCCTAGTCCGAAGCTAACGGAAATGCAGGAAATAAAACAGAGCTAGGAAGAGAGCAGGTCTAAAAAGAGAGAAAGAGCTCCGCTGCAGCTAGCAGTGGTCTCCGCACATTACAGACGAACGTAAAAAGTTTTTAATGCGAGCGTTCGTCTCGCAGCTCGAGTCTGAGGGGAGGCGATCGGCAATGAGAACAAGCACTCCTCCGGAATCAGAAGGAACTCCGAATCGCGTAAACAACTGTAATACGCTACACCAAACTTCGAGCGGGGAGGTGCCACGCGATCGGGTCAGATGCCGCAACTTGCTGGATCCAGAAGAGCGTAACAGATAAGAACGAACACAAAACTTCTGTGGAGCAGAAAGCAACACCCTGGGAGAGATCGGATTTCACGGCGTATACCACCATTATGATGATAGGAACCTCCTGCATGAAACTCATCGGTCGGAGGCGTGGAGTTACATTTTCGGCAAGGTTCGTTTATTCGGAGAGTTGTTCATGACGGGGGTCTCGGATTCAATTATTGTATTGCTTGGAGAGCTCAAACACGACCACAAGAGCAGAGACATTATGCTGATGCGAGACATGGCTCTGATAGTTGGTCCGACTTCTGCGCGACGTTGTTTCCGGGTGCTGCGTCGAGAAGCGTCGGAAGCAGTTGAAAGATCGTTGGGGACTGCGATTGACATCGATGCTGGGGAGCTTTTCTTCTTTCCGTTCGTGCGCTCCCGTCGCGCCATCCAAGACTTTTGTGCCAGCGGGCGAGACTCTCTCGAGGCGAGAGATACGGAAAGAGGATTCACTCCGAGCAGATGGACGAAAAATCTAGATGACTATTCTCGAATTTGGCTGCTCCTGTCCGACGGTGTGAACATCTCCGCTCCAACGACTTCTGGAGACGGAAGATGGAGTTTTCGTATGTTCGGCGCGATGCAGCGACGAATGGAGGGCGAGGGATCAAGAGGAGCACTTCACAAACGAGATGCAGATCCTCCAGCGGCGACGTTGCTGAGCCGGGGCGAAATCCCGCGAAGGAATCCCAGAGTTAGGAACAGGACCGTTTCGCCGCGTGAAGTTCTCGGGAAACATGGAACCTTCAAGGAGCGGGGAGCGTCGACCCACATTGACATCCCTGGCTGGTCTGAATAAGAATGACGGCATACGTGAGCACACTTCCCATCACCTGCCGAATTAATTTTGAGTGAGTAGTCACTCTCGAGACGATCTCCCATCGACGGGCGACCCTATGCAAACGATCGTCTGCAGCTGAGGGACGGACCCCGAGGAAAAAGCAATTTCAGACGGCGTTAGTTCCGATAGAATGCGGTCAAGCTTCCCGCCATGAAAAGTTGTCGCTGCTGGAAACTAGATTAAGCATTTTCCGGCAAGCGGAACAAAAGAGGACGAATGTTGGCACTGAAACTCTCGGAGGTGCCGCGACGGCACGGAGGTCGTTTGAAGTTACGGGAGAATCTCAGCGAAAGCGGAGAGCGAGAGAGATCTCGCCGATCACCGGATCTTGATCACAGGCAACGGAAAGTGAGCCTCATAGGAACGATTCCAAAACATGAGATGGTCGCCGAGCAGACGTCTGTTCAGATTTCCCGTTCCGTAGCGGTCGCTGCTGCTCCGTTATCAAACTTCCAGTATGCTGGACTGTAACCTCATTTCGGGTCGATGACTTCCCCACCAAAGCTCGACGTCCAGAATTCGTGGAGTCATACTTACGGTGACTACGAGTGACATGCGTATCCTGAAGAATCCGCAGCCAGTGAACGTGATAGCGGGTACATCCAGGGCCTGGAGAAGTAGTTGGGCTTGGGCGACACACTCCGGCGTCCTATCGAGGTATCTCGCACGGTGAATATTTTCGCGAATTTCACCTGCCTGGAAATTTTGCCAAACGTGACTCTCGTTCCGAAGCTCATCTTCCGAGTGGACGTGGTTCTGTGGTGTCGGAGGTCAACGACAGATGTTGGTTCGCGAACGGAATCATAGCTGCGGAAACCAGCATCGCTCCCGACGATGTCCGAGAGCATGCGAACCCTCGGCAACGGATTGAGAGCTGACGGAAATCGCATGAATGCACGTCCCTAGAGAGAAACTTCAGTAAACTGAATCAAATCAAACAAACTTCTCACAGCATCGGGGACTTCGAGCTGGAGTTTGATTCAGGCGAGTGCACGCGTGGTTTCTCCTGATTCGACGAAGCGAGAGCGTTTCTCCGAAGAGAATCCTTCCTCGAATCATAATGCCGATCGCTCTTAGATTCACTGGGCGAGCAAGCTCAGCGAGACAGCGCTCTCGGCCCGAGGAAAACAGACAGCGTTCGACCAGATCTCGGGAAGGATAAATGTCACAATCGATGAACATGAGATAACTTCAGAGGTGGACTCCGGCCGAGGAGCTCTGCGAGTTCTATGGCGAACCACGGCGTTGATTCCAACGCAGCCACGTGTCGCACGCTGCCAGGTAAGTGAGGGTCGGAAGTTTCGGATGGCTACGTACAGGGAGAGATGAGTGGGTGAAATGTTAGAAAAGTGACGCCACGCCATCTCGTGTTGCGCTGCGTCAGGTCACGTAAGGAAACTCAACGAAGCACGTTGAACCTGTTACGAGATAGACACGACTCAATGATAGGATGCCGCTGGAATTTCCCCTCTGCGCTGCCGGTAACTTTCAATCCCACCCTGTACGGGTACTCCACTAAGGATACGTCGAGCTCGGCATCTCCCACTTCGCTGAATTCCTCCTTCGCCCCTGATTTCGATTCGATATCTGTCGACTCCTAACGACCATCACTTCAATTGCACTCGATATGATGATTGCTCGATTCTTTTACGTCAGCGTCAAGATATATCAACCTGTCGCATCAGAGGGCTCGAGTTTGATAAGCGTGCTTATGCACATGATCTAACCGAGCCTCGATAACCAGATTATCTTTCGCGATCTTCGGAGGGTACGAGGTTCCAGAGGGGAAAAAACAGCCGTTCCCGAAGTTTTCCTCCGATCTCCAGGGGTCCTAAGTGGAGCTCATATTCTTCCCAGTTTGTCTCGCGGAAGACCAGTGGGGAGGTTTTTCCGGCGTTCTCTAAGCTCATGGTCGTTCTTACTCTCCCTGTTCGCGATATTCATGCCCCAATTGCGGGTACTGTTTTCAATTCGTTTAAAGTTAGGTAAACTGTCCTCCAAGGCAAGGCAGAGGGTCTCACTTCGCACTGCATGACGTGGACGACGTACGAGCTGTGGCACATATCGATTATACTGTAGATCCCATACGAGAGCGTGTACCAGATCTGCCATGGCTCTCGGATGGACGTGATGCAGGAGTAGATCAGAACGGTGAGCACCAACATCGTGCAGGGATAGAAGACCAGGATCGAATACTTGAGGACGTCGTTCGTTTGCCGGAGGAGCCCATAGAATTCACAGAGCAACATTCTATTTTTCTCAAGCTCCTCGGCGCAGTCTTTCTCAGCTTGGAGCGCCGTCTGAAACAGCAGAGATATTAATAAACTTCAGAGGCAAGATGATGAAACATCGAGCGTACTGTCTATATTCTTCGCCGGTCCAGCATCCGCTCATTCATCCAGAGTCAGGCGGACCCCTTCACGGGGAGCGCATGAATAATGATGTATAACAGGGAGGGAAAACGTTGCCAGAGAAGAAAATCCCATCGGAGAAAGGCGCGAGACCTCGCCACAGCATCGACGGCTCCCTGCGAACGGCTATCGGCCTATATGTATGACGAAAATTTTCCGCGGAATCACGTTATGACACCGTTCCTCGAACCGCTGAAGGCGACGCTCGGAGACTGCTTTGAATTTTTCACGATTCAGAGTCTGCGATCGGACGCGTCTGGACTGTACAGTGGCCTATTACCGCGTTTCCGTCGGATCTTTCCCCTCCCGTCCCCCCTTCCTGGCTGGGGGCCGCCGCTCATTCGGAACCGCTATTGGTAATACTTCGGGACCTGACAGGGAACCGGCAGCACGGCACCGCAATTCAAACAACATTCGAAAAGGCGCGCTTTCGATCCCGTCATTCCCTCGCCCAAAACGTTCACCTGTCAACGCACGCGGTCGCAACGACGTTTCGTCGGTTACTTGCCTCGACGATTCCCAAGGAGCACGGCCGCGGCTACTTCCAACTTGATTTATTGCTCGAATCCATTCATTTGGAAACGCTATTAGAACATCCCAGGAGTTTGAGTCTAACGAGATTGAAGCAGCGACGTCCTATCCTAATCGTTCTCCGCAGTCGCACGACTCGAGTCGAGGCCGCTAAGCTCCTTGTTCCTCGCTCTGACAGGGCGCAGGCGAACCATCGTTATTGACGGCTTGCCTTACGTTACCGAAACACTGGCGTTGATCCGGCGCAGATACATCCAGAATATGTGTGACAGCGTCTTCAGCATGAGCCGACTTGCGTTCCCCCACATACAGAGGATCATCAAACTCAGGATGTCGATTACGGTGAGGAATAGCCACAGGGCTTTGTCGGAGCTCCCATAAGGCCTGATCGATGACACGTAACAGAATATGGTGCTCAGAGGTATAGCGAAGCCGTAGGAGAGCATGAACTGGACCCAATGTCGACCTGTTGACAGCTTGTCAAACGTTAGACAGTTTGCCTGGGGCTGGGCTTTCGGGTCTTCGCGGCACCCGAACACTCCGAGGCACTGAGGACTCACCGTTGCTTGGACAATCTCTGCGGGTCACGTTGAGGTTCCGGTCGTAGATTTCGCCGCAGAGTAGCATCGCTCTTATCTTTGAACCTTTGACGAATATGGTCCCTGTATTTATGAGAACCTGTGGGATTTCAGACTCTCTCTTTGACCAGCACCTGAGGAATAGGGATTCATGGAGAGGACAAGCCGCCTTACCTGGAGGAGAACTACCATATTGACAGCCACCGCGGTGTAGAACGGGATCGGCACTCGAGACCCGCGGTCGGAATATTCTTTCAGAGAGGCTCGAAGTGTCGCCCACCGCGTAACGAGATGGACGCTCCACACCAGAACCTGGATGAAGACTGCATACAGAATATACAAGCCGCCGAAGCGCACTCGGAGGTCATGCGAGTCATTTCGTCCGCTGTACCCTGAAGTGTCAACCACTGGTTGGTCAAATGACACCGAGCGAGGCATTTCCATCGGGACGGTTTAGCTTCTGACGGCCAATTTTCGGACGATGCCCGCGACCGTCTGTCATTTCCTGGAAATGTTCTAGCTTCGATGGTGTTCCGCAGAGTAAAGTTGAAGTCGGAGTGATTAATCGAATGTATCATATGAGCCATCATTTTTTTCCTCGCAGAATGGTCCCGCCTTCACAGAGATCAGCAGTTGGAGACCGCGACTTCACGCTCACTCAGAGTGAGCTTTCCAGACAACATTAATGGGTAACAGCATGATTTCAGCCCACTAGTGGTGGATAAATCTGCCTCCCCCAACCTATGAACAGCGTCTGTACTTTTGAGCATTATTCATCGATTCCTTCATCAATCCCCGAGGGATCAATGAAGTGATGGATGAATAGTGCTTGAAAGTACGGCTCTTGTCCTTCTTCGTTCCTTCATCCACCTCGACAGCCACTCGATTTTGGTAATGATTTGAAGAACCCAAACTTGGATTCACTTGCGTTTGAATTGGAATCCGCCGTTGTGGCCGCGGTAGAGCCCACATCGGCCTTGGCCTCATGCCATGCTCACCATTGAGTGTCGAAAAAAGAATACGTTCCGTCGCTCAATAGGGAGATGAGGACGAGCGGATGGGTCGGCTGAAAGTCATCCCGAGTCCGAGACGCGGTCTGGTTCGCGCGAGTTCCCATCCAATGCGGGAGGCGAGCCGCATGTCAGTCAACGCACCCGATTTTTCCCCAATGACTCCATTCATTCAATTTTTCTCTCCCTTTCCAGTCATGCTCTCATGGTCAGTCAAGCACACCATTTGCGGCCGTCCAGTGGGAGCGTAGGTCCGTGCATCCGCTCGTCTGCCAGCTACTCACCTTCTATGAAAAGACAACCCGTCCAGCGGAAGCAGTACGCCAACGGCAGGAACTGCTTATACAGCAGGCCACTTTTTTTCTTTTTCCACTTGGCCTCAATCGGGATCTCGGCTGCTTCCTGGTCGTCCATCGCAGGAGCACGTCGTGCGTCCCCCTCCATGCCGTCACCGATGGCCTCCGATGGCATGCTCACCACCGGAAAATGCTAACGTCTTCCGATTGAGATTGTTGTCAACTGCTGCAGCTGCAAGTATCCGAAAAGATCACCGTCGCATTTTATTCATGTGCACGCGTCAAAGCTGTCGGTCGTCAGGGACATATGAGATGGTTTTCGGATACCCTGTCGTGCCGTCAACATCCGTCTCGAGCTCTCGAGTCTATTCGGAATCCGAGCTGAAACGAGCTTCATTGATCGTGCGAGCGCAACTTCACTACGGTCGTCACATCAGCGTTGGAAAAGGGGTTCTTCGTTAGATACCTCGATTGCAGCTCTCGTTTTGGCCTTTTTACTTGAGTTCAAAAGATGTTTCCGAGGCTTTGATCACATCGAGAGATGAAACGACTCTACGTCACATTTCTTACATATTAGAGTGACCGGAGTCCTGGATCGTTGCGTCGCACGATCAACGATTCACGGAGCCCGAGCCCCTTCCTGTCATAGACCTTGAGCTCCGACAGCGTCAACAGATATTGATGGCGCTCCGGTCTTCCCACAAGTTCGCCGGAGAGCAACACCCCGACGTGTCGAAAACTATTCACAGCACTCATGGGCTACGAGAGCCCATGCGCCTCCGGTGCGCCTCCTTGATCGACTTTTAGTTGCTAACAAATTGCTCGTTTACATACATCGATGACGGCGGAAACGAGGGAATTCGAAGCTGATGTGGGGTGTCGCGGGCTATCCGCGCGCCGGTCATGACACTCGATACCATCGAAAGCGCTTCGCACATCAGCTGCCATTTTGGGCGAAGATGCAAGCTGATTCGGAGCATTCACGAGCCGAAGGCGCTCGGAAGATAACCGAAGGGGGGAGGGGGTGGGGGAGGAAATTCCGTTCGAGAACGAGTCCGTGGGAGAGACCAACTCGGACGAATTCGAGCTATCCATGCTAACGACAACACGAAGCATTCCTTTTCATCGAACCTGTAGGAAATACGTTGGCGCTCTCTCGACGGGGAACATACAAGATGAGAGCCAACATCGATGTTGGCTCTCCGCTGTTGGCCGTTCTTTGTTGCGAAAATGCCGCGACCTCCATGGAGAAAGAGTCACTGAAAGTCAACTCGACTTCGATGAGATTCCTTCGATCACTCCGGGGTTTGCTCTCGGAATGCAATCACAAGAACGGTACTAGCAGCGGGGAATCCGGTTGCCACAGGGAAGCAGGAAGAGTTGAAAAGCAAGAGGCTAGAGTTCGAAGAGTGAAAAGAACACAAGAACCGTCCTCCGTCGGTTCAGCGAGCGGACAGTGGCGATAATGGTGTCTACCGGAGCGTTGAGAGATTCTGCGATCTGTTGTTGTTGTCGTCGCTGCTGCTGCCGGCGGGGCGGTTGGCCGCTGAGGGCAGTGCGTTTTTTTGTGGAGCGGAGGGAGAAAGAGTCGTCGGCGGCGGGGGAAAAAAACGACAAAAAGACGCTTCTCATTCTACGGCTCTCAAAAAGGACGAACGACGAGGAGAATTAGGAGCTAAAGAGGAGAAGGCAACTGCCAATGCTCCTTCTGCCACCACCAGCACCTCCACCGCGACGCTTATAACCGACAGCAACAACAAAAACGAAACGTTGCAGTTGTGCTGTTTCGTTACCGTTGTTGAAGCTGTAAACTCCTTGTCCTCGAAGCTTTTTCTCCGCTCTCGCACTCCTCCTTTCTCGGCAGTGTTCATCCTCCTCTTTTTCCAACAGGTCGGCTGTGATCATCGACTTCTCTCCTGCTTGAACATCGCGGCGCCACTCGGTGCCCGCATTTTATTTAATTCGATTGGGAGCATTTTCCCCTCTCGACTGTTATCGTCCGTCGAACGATTTTTTCTCGAAAATCGCCAGCGCCACAGACCGGTCGTTGGTGTTCGCTCTGCTTAGAATAAATCCGAACGTGTCTCCTCGATTTGGTGAAGTGCGTGGCACGAGCTTCGGCGAGCCATGTGCATCTTCGCTCCTGTCCAACGCCGGGTTCTCGCGCAGACTCCCGGAGAATATCTAACGAAAATTCGCGTTGACAGGCTCAATCGCAGACACCGTGCTGAATCCGTCTCGCTAGCCTTGAAATACCTTTTAGGAAGGAGGGGTGCTGTAATCCAGCGTTTTCCACAAAGAGACCTTCCTCGATGTCACTGAACAGGGGCAGCGAAGGAGCTCATCGGAGGCAAACGTAAAATGTCGTCTCGTCCTCGAACGCCTCAGCGTGAGATTGAGGTGAGGCTCTACTGATCGGCTTCGACTTCCGTGGGCGCTGGCGTTACATGGGAAAGGGCAACGAAAGTCTTCATTATCGCACAAGATCATAAGTTTGCATTTAGAGGGAGTTCCCAATATCAGAGTCGGAGCGTCGTCTACCCACCTGTTCACAAATCCTGCTCATTTCGTTGCTGAGAACCAGGATGTCAACTGTGCAAGTTTTGAGACCCTGGAGGATCTTTTTGTCTCTGATGTTGATTTCGGAGTCGGCTAGAGAGTGCACGCTCGAGCGTTCGTCGAGACCGAGTCCGAGAGAAGCTCTCAAACGGAGCCCCACCGGTGCGCTGGGTTCGAAACTCAGGGAGTTGCTCGAAAATGCGAGAGCATTACCGAGTTACTTTCGCGACACAAGGAACCGCAGAAGACATTCTATTCCGTATCACGGATTACGGGACCTGAATTGGATCACGGCGCTGGGGGACTCTCTAGCGATTCGCGTGGGTGTAGGACTTTTTCAGCGGTTTCGATGTTTCGCGTCTCCCAGACAGAATTCTCAAACTTCGCCGTTAAAACACTCAGTTCGTGGATGCAAGAAACATGAATGCGAATTTGAAGATGGAGTTGTTAGGCGCTTCCACGGATACGTGGGACGCGGAGGTAGAAATATGGTTCATGCAGAAAAGCCATGACTGCAAAGTGTTCCATGAGAAACGATCGACGAATGCTAGCCCGAAGTCTGCCACAAATCATTCGAGTATTGCACCGCACAGCAGAAGTCGTATGAGGAAGGCCATCTGTCATGGGGATACCGAAAGTTTTACGAAAGAATCATAAAACAAGGCATTCGCGAAGATGGACAACCGCCGCGCAAAAAGTCCGCTGGAGTATCGAGACCAGTGGCGGAGGCGCCGTAAACGACTTCTCTCAGAAAGTTGCATCCAACGAAACGGCCACTGAAAATGATCTCTCTTCCCTGTGTCCGTCCCAGAGGTTTCACGACATTGGGACAAGGGCTGAGATCGAAGAGAAAGTGCAACGACTCAAAGTCATGAAGTCGAATCAGAGCGTTTGAGCATCTGAGCTCGAAATGCCCATCCATCCCCGAGACCACAAACCGATAGACAGCCGGAATGAAGCCCCGAGGCGATCGCCTCGAAAGCCGCTCGTGTTTCTGCTGGATAACAATCTACATGTATCCATTGAAGAATGAATTTGATGGACGGATGAGATCGAATGGTGGAAAACAAGGGCCGAAACGGAACAACGGCAGAAAAGCCGGACTCCAAATCTCTGGGAGATTATGCAGCTGCTGGAGTAAGAACAACGCGATTTCGAGAGAATTAAAAGCATATCGTCGTCATTAGGGCGCTGGCCCAATTATCGTTCAACGCCGGGCGATACTGATGAGCGAAGGAAATCACAGGGAACAGATTCATTCCTTTCTCTCAACGAATCGAAAGCTCGCCCTTGCTTCCGTTTTCCTTGGATTACGACTGCCCTGGAAACCACCACCACCACCTTCAAGACGACTGCCACGAACAACTATTCCTGAATAAAAAGAGCTTTTGTAGTCCCGACCGAGGAGGAAAGGAGGACCAGGCCGAGGACTCGACTCGGGTCTAACTCCTGAGCCAATCCCGTGCTTTTTCTTCCCAACGCGAACAATAGGCCACTTGGTGGACCCCACAGCGTACTTCAACTGCGCTGGACTGACCAACAAAGCGGCCGGCAGGCTATCTGTAAGTCTCTCTGTGCGGTTGTCGGTTCGTGCGTCCGAACAACCCACAATCAGATTCAGAAGGAACAGCGAAACTTGAATACAGTACTCGGACACTAGACTTCTGATATATCACTACGAAATCTCTAACCTAATTAATTGCAGCCACGCTGGTGCCGGAGTGGAACACTCTGCCGGGCTAAGTCTTTGGTCAAAGCGAGACACGCGACCGGGGCGTATTTTTAATCTTGGATTCTTGAGCGACCGTCGGGTCTTTGAAGAGGCAACTGATGGGGGCCTGGGAGCCTCGTTGGCGGAGGAGGGGGCTGCGGAGCCCAAAGAGAAAGTAAGAAGAGCTTGGGGAGGGACTGAAAGACCGAGGGCGGATGCTCTTTTGCGTCTGTTCCCTTGATAATGCGTTATTCCGACTTTTCAACTCTCCTGGTGCCTCTCTTCTTCGCCTTTCACCACCTCTCGGAGTCGCCGTCCCGTTAAAGTCCGCCCTAGCTGAGCGCTTGCGCGTCTGCGATTTCTCCAGTTTCTCTCTTTGTCGCGCTCCTCCCCGCTCTGTTACCGCATTCAAAGTTTCCGTCCTCGTTCCACCATTCCTTCAGTATTCGTCGGAGCGCAGCTTCGTCGATGTCAGCAGCCCGGAACGCGCTCCGCGAGCGGCGTGACCAACAAACGGCATCATCGACGACATCGAGCAGTTTCGAACAGACTGCCGAACCGTTTAGGCTGGAGCCGTTCGGACTGGATCCTGAGCGCGGACCGAGCTCACCACTCGAGCGCTGATCGAACATCCCCTCGGCAGAATTCCCGGTGCCTTGTTCTCTCGGCCATCATTCAAGTTTCTGACCCCGGCCGATAATGGACGACTTGGTCGAGGTCGTCGCTGCGGTATCATCATCGTCATCGTCGGTAGTTTCGTAGACGCTGAACTTATTGTTAGATCCGAGCTGATTCAACTCGATCATCGACCTGTAAATCAATATGACGACCGGACTCTAAACGAGGAGCATCTCATTTATCGAAACAACATCCTTGCCATAATAATAACGAGGAACCGGAATACGCTTGCGCAGAGTTCAGGAGCGGAATCGATTGCACGAAGCTTCGCGAGGTTCGCCGTCTGTGCGATCGGTTTTCGTTTGCATGGAGCCCTCCCTCCCACATTTTTCGGTCCCGATGTTCGTCATGTGTACCGTCCGACAAATCTAGCAGCGGCGGCGTTCCCGCTTGCACGCCGGAGCGAGATACGCAGCGAGCGACGGGGCCGTGTCTGCATGCCTGGAGAGGTCGTTTGTAGGCTCCGGATTCCGGTCCCAGATGAATGTGGCAACAGCTGCACGGATTTCCGAAACGGGGAAAAACTGCCCCGAGAGCGGGCCGGCTACCCAGCCACCTCTAATGACTCGTTCGGATCTATGACACTCGCATTTGGGTGGAGCGTCGCTCCCCACCTTTCGCATCGCGACCATTCATCGGACTCCGCCGCTGAAAGAGAGCGAAGCGAAGAGCACAGCCTCTGCGACGTTTTGAGGTCACGAGCTCGCGGTGAAGCTCGTCGAAAAAAAAACGCGAAGCTGTTCCACCGGAGGCGGATGTCACGCGGCGCTCGAGGGCTCGAGGCCCCGGCTGGAGTTTCCGGGATATATGTCATCTGGCGCGATATCACCATCGTATATGTCACGTGGACTTCCAGAGGGTGGACTTGCTCCACCAGTTGCTCGGGAGTGTGCCCAGCCAGGTTGAGGGAGCTGAGGGGATGTGTGTGTAAAGATAGTCCGGTTTCGGGCGCGTGATATGCAAGACAACCAGGACACCTGCAGCTGAAGCATCGTTCCGGAAATGGGTCCGACATAATTGGTAACCTTCAACCGAAATTCGCTGCCTGGCGTCCGTTCGTGTGCTGGTGGGTTTGCCTCCTCTGCGCCCGCCGCTTGCGCCGACGACAATGCAGGCACTGAAGGGCACAGTGATTTGAATGCGCTGATTTGTCCCTTCGGGGCTGTTGGAGGCACCTTTGTTGCATATAAATGACTAGTTACGGAGGAGAGGGAAGGATGAGAGCCGCACAAGACGAACACCGCCCCGAGTGGAGAATGACGGTTCTGGTCGGTGCTGTCTTCATCTTTTGTCTCAGAACTAGAAATCGCGACCAACCCTCAGGAATCGAATTAGGCTCCGGAGAAACCGGTTCGGTGAGCGGAAGTTTCGTTCTTTAGCTGGGAAATTCTGTCCTGCATTGTTTTTTTCACTCCGAGACGTAGAGGATCTGGCGGAGCAGCCGAAAAGCTCGTTCCTGACTTCAATTTTGACCCGAAAATCTGTCACTGTCTCATTTTGTTCTCGGCAGATGAGACAGTTTCCGAGGAATCTCTCCTCAGGGTGCTTCAAGTCTCAAAGCGAGGAGAGGTGGGCGCTTGATCGGGATTTCACCTCTTTCATCCTCAACCAGCCGGCGTTTGGCCGACTAGGCTGACCCTTGCTTTAGGAGTCCACTGCTGACACACAGACATTGCCTTCTAATATGACGTGTCGTAAGACCTTGAGGAGTGGACACCGATTCTCGCTGGCATCATATCGGGGCAGAGCGCATCATGCTTGAGATTCGTATACCGGTCACGAATGAGGACAAACACAATTTTGCAGATCCTGGCAAAGAGGCACTTTTCCCCCTCTCCATTGGATCAGCACTATTTGAAAAACTGTCTCCTTATTTGGCTGATTAGCGCATGTTGTCCGTCTGGTCAGACCGACCCCGGAATCACCTGCCTAGACTCCGGGAGAAGTGGTGAGATGGACCCCGGAACCATCTCCTTGGGCTCCCAAAAGTATGAACAGATCGACCTTGGAATCACCTCCCTAGATTCCGTAAAGTATCGTTAGAACGATACCGGAAGCACCTTCATAGTTCCCAGAAGGTGTCAGCCACGTAGGAGCCCATCAAGGACATTCGTTCCTTCCTTCGTGCGAACGGAGTTTCCCGTGAGCCCCCTCCCCCCATCGTCCTCATCTCCCTAGGATGCTCCCGATCCCGGGAACCGAGATCACCCGAGCAGTGATCACGGAACGAAGATCACGAAGAAGTTCCGAGCGAAGTACGTCGGAATCCAGTTGAGCTCCGGGACGAACTCCGCGGCTGGACTACGGGCTTTAGAACCTTACTCGCCGATAATTGAATCGATTTGTTCTGCGTTGAATAATGACCACAAATGAGATACCATCACGGCAAAGCGCACGAGCTCTCCATACTAGAATTTTTCAAACATTAATCATTCGCTTTAAAATTGTTGTTGGTTGAAGCTAAGACTGTATCGTCCGTCATGGAGCTCGACATAAACAACGTTTCAAGCGGCTTCTCCTACTCATTTGATTTATGAACCGCAGGTTTTCATCAGGGCGTCGCAGCAACCTTAATGAAACCTATAAACTTTCTATGAGCCCCTGAATTGGATGATTCGGGAGCCGAGTCGGACTGGGTCGGAGTCTGAAGATCGGAACCGTATCCGTCGAAGCCAGTCCCGTCGGGTGAAAAGGAAGGCGCCACCATAACTAACTGCGTCATCATCAGCGAACTTCCCCTCCAGCTGAGACTTGCATGCAAGACGAGTCAGCTTTCTGCAAGCTCAGCGAAGCTCTTTGTGGTCCAAACGCCTGAGGATAACAGAGCTCTCAACGGACCTTCAAGGAGGAATCGAACACCCCGAGGTTCCCGGACATCGACTACCGGAGTCAAGGTATCATTCCCTCCGCTCCGGATCGCACGGTCTCGCGCCTACGTTCGTGTATCGAAGTATCAGCACAACAACAAAGGAAATCGAGCACTCTGGGACGGAAGCCCTCGGAAAAAAATGAGCGTTCCAAGACAATAGATCACGAAACAAAAGGAACAGGCCAGACGGGTAAAGGATGCAGACCCGCAAGAGGATGGGAGAATATTCCGAGCTTAATGGAGAAATGGGTCGGATATAACGGCTCTGGAGGTCCGCGACGACGACGACGACTACAACAACAGTGTCGTTAGGGCCAAGGCTTGCCGGCAGCCGATGTAGCTAATGAGTGAATCAGAGAAAATTCAAGTGATGGAGGTCTGAGGAGTTCTTTTTGCATACTAGAATAGCTGGAGATCATCCGTGGACGACGGTTAAAAATGCACAGAATTGTGAGGTGTCGACGACGAGGCTGGGGGCGACGACGGAAAAAAGACCGCTCCGAAGCCGACTAACGAAGGAGTCTTTCAAAATTTTTGGCAAGCAGAAGACGCGGATGAGCAACTAACGGGCGCGGAGCTGCTGCAGTCTCAGTGAGATTTTTTATGGCGGTCATTGGTGCGTCCCTCCCTTTTTCGCTCTTTACTCGCCTGTCTTCCTTCCTCACCGTAAAGGTTATTAGAGCCTAGTCCCGTTCTCTCGCAGGGTAAGCCCTTATTCTTCTTCCCGGCACAAAAGCGAACGAGCGACCGGATTCCGTCGCATGCTCGTCTTCTGGCCCGATCGGCGGCCCTTCCGCTGTTGTACGACCGCTGCTCAGAATGAGTGTGAATTGTGTTCGGGGTTTATTGATCTCAGCCTCGCGTCCACTCGGTCCCCCGTGATATTTTTTCGTTTTGGTCACATCATCGACCCACCGCGATGCGGGAATCTCGAACACTACTCGCCTGGGCCTTTTCGATCCATGAGTTCACCCCGAATCCGACCGGCGTGTACACACCGCGAGTTCGAGAAAAGACTTTCGTGCCTGATCGAGGTGCTCTACAATTTCTCAGAGAACACAACCTCCGATGAGCTCGCCGCTTCGTTCTAGGCAGGAAACCGTACGGTGTCTGGGACAAAGTGAAGTGTTCCTGGAATTCAGTGATTCAAAGAGCGATAACTGTAGGCTGGAACTTCGATTGCCTCATGAGGCCGATAATATAAAGAACTGAGTGAGAGCTATATTCCCCTTCTTTGTTCTGTTCCTGGCATTTTCAATGTTCTGACATGTTCCAAACTGTTCAAACCTCTTCCCAGAGACGATCATGCGGTGTCCTGGAACGGGGCAGTCTGGTTTCCGAGGAAGCCGGCTCCAGGTCTCAGGAACCTTCAAATCGGGTCGTGAAGCCCCGTCTCTGAGCAATGTCAGAGAAGTCATTCGAACCTGCGCTGCTATCTGAAATGTCGCCTGATACAGGTCGTTGAGCTCGGTAAGTGAGCCCAAAGCGGTACGCTCCCCCTAAGCAGATGTTAGAAGGAACGAAGAGGCCTTGGCTCAAGGGAAACGTGTCCTTTTGATGGGAGATATGAAAGAATCTAGTTTTGGCCGACGACTCGAGATTTCCCGATGAAATGTGCTGCCCGAACTCCGTATGACGTAACACGCTTAGTCTCCAAGAATACGAACAGCACTCGGACAAGACGGACCGTTCCGCTAGTGCGTTTTGTGGAGCCATCACGGAATACGGTAGTATGGAGGAATGAGGGTTTTACGAACCGTACTGCCGAATACCAGCGGTGTTTCATATTACGGTGGGCAGGGTATACTCGAGGTCCAGGTGGTGACGCACCAGGAAATATTGCCGAGTCGGGGAGCAGTGATCCGATGATCAGACACACGTAAAAGGTCTTGATAACAACCTCGACGCCTCCGAGTAAAACGGTTATCCGTCTCCTGTCGCCGCCACCTCCTCCTCCCGCTGGATGACAGGTGTGATTGCGAAATAAAGATAAAGTCTTCTGACGAATCGCTTGGCTGTGCCCATGTTGGATCTCCTGTCCAGTATTGCGAACCGTTCTTCTTTGGTCTAAAGTTGTTGCCTTGCAGGAAGGCTGTTGGAAGCAGCTGTTACCCTTGGCTCAACTCTCGTTTTCGTCATTGCAAAAAATACTTGAACCTCCTGACTGCTTTCTGCCTCCCAAGACGGAGACTCTCGCCGAACGGCTCCAATGGAAAGCGTTGGAAGCGCACAGGGAAGGAAGGAGGAAAAAATAAGCAAAATTAATGACTCGTGTCTCGATAGTGCCTCCCCGTACTTTCCGTGTCTGTCAGCAAGGGCAGCTCCTCCGATTCGAGGCATGCGGCCCTTCATCCTACCTTCCTGTCTGGCTGCTCGTCGGCCTTGCCGCCAGTTCACAGTCATCAGTGGTATTGATGAGTCATCCTCTCCCTCTGAAGCTTTATTTCCATCCGAAACAAAGCAGCCACCCGCTGACGGCAGCGAACAGCGGAAAAAGTAACAACGATTCTTCCCTTCTGAGGTTCCGTTTCCGCCTTTCAATTTTCCATTGAGACCGATCCTCAGCGACAGCGGGGTGCTTCCAAGCTACCGAAGGTGAGACAGCTTTGATTCCAGACAGCTCTCTGGGGCCTCCACTTTTTCCTCGATCGATCCTGGATGCTGGCCAGATGAACACATGCGAGTCGCTACCCGCTGTGACCTCATCCCGTCTGACTCCAGGGTTCGACCACGGACTCGGAGCCACCGCGGGGCGTTTGAGAGATAGAAGGCGGTGCTCACCCCTGCCACGCGGTTAATGACTGCGGACCGAAGTGCTGAGTCGTCAATGGTTTCTTTGTAGCGCTCGACTGCTGAAAGAACGAGCGTATAGAGAGCGCTGGGGGAGCAAAAAGGAGAAGGGCGCTCGTGGGGAAACCGAAGAACGCCGACGCAAGGTCGCGCAGACCCCGATTGGTTCCTCGCGGTTCTAGCCCGCCAGTGCGATCTGCATCGCCTGGCTTTTCCTTCCGAGTGTCAGTATTGCTCTCTACTCGCCCCGATGGAATATTGTAATGCGGAGCTGGTTTCCTCACTGCTGCCGACCTTTCCGTTCTAGGCCCGGGAGAATTCCTTATACGTAACACTTTCCTCCTCTCGCTTCTGTCCGTTGGGCCTAATTGTTTTTGCTCGTTCTTCTCGCTGGCGCACTAGCACCATCACCGCAAGCAGCAGAGAAGTAACGGCAGAAATGAAGAGGTCGCGAGCCCCGGAGCAAGTGTTCCTTCCGTTGGAACCGTACCGGGAGCGGTCGAAACCCTCCGTCGCGGTAACTGATCGACAGCTGAGCACACACCTGCACGCTGGCGCTCGAGATGAAGTTCCGGAAACCCGAGCCCAAGCGAAAGATCCGTGGCACAATGACGACAGTAGCCGTCGAATTGAGTGTTATTCGTGGAGCCTGGAATTGGGTTGTCGAAATTATTCCACCCATCGACCGGGATGGATGCATTGCAATGAGGGGATAGTTTCAAAAAATCACCCAAAACTTCCAGACCCTACTGGGTGCTCATCGTGAGTCGGGAATTTCCTTGCTCTCTCATCTTTTGCCCATAAATAGGTGAAAGGTTATCCGATTCTGGATTTTTTTTTTCGCGTTCGATAGCTTGAAGGATGGCGCATCTTATTCTTTTCTTGCATCGTTAGAGAATTGAGTTTCGTTAATCGGCTCAAATATTGCCTTTTTTTTGAGTTTTCTCAAAAAGACAGTGGACAAACTTCTGAAGTTGACCAATTGAATTCGCAAGCGCCACGGTCGACGCAGATTAGGATGCTGCTCAAACGCCCGGAAACTCCGGATCTCTAGCTCAGGATCTGTGAGAAGGACGGAAGATCGTTTCAACCTTGATCTCAAGATCAACCGCCTCACAAGATCGCGTCCCCTTTGCATTTTGGCCCGTAACACCTCAGGGAAGCCGGATTCGGAACATTCCGATGGCAAGAAGTTCTTAGATTGGTCCAGACTACCTGACCCAGGAGTTGTGGGGTCGATCCGACTCCCCCCCCCTCCCCCGAAAATCCCGGCATCTCAATTTTTTGGAAAAGTTGTCGGATAGACCCGTGAGCTTCTTGGTGCGGTAGTTTGGATCAATCTTAGAACTTTTCGCAATCGGGAAATTTTCCGAGTCCGGCTTCCCTGGGGAGTTACGGGTCGGAATGCAAAGAGGACGCGATCTTGTCAGGAGGTCGATCTTGAGGTCAAGGTTGAAACGATCTTCCGTCCTTCTCACAGATCCTGAGCCAGGAATCTGGAGTTTCCGGGCGTTTGAGCAGCATCCTATCCTGCGTCGACCTTGGCACTTTCGAAGTCGATGGGTCGACTTCTGCAGTTCGTCGACTGTTTTCAGAGAAAATTCGAATGAAAAAAAAAGCAATATTCTGAGCCGATTTGCGAAAACCAACTTTCTACCGATTCGGGGACATCGAAAACAAAAAGATGCGCCATCCTTCCAGAAAATCCAGAATCGGATAATTTTTCACTGATGTATGAGCAAAAGGAAAGAGAGTAAGGAAATTCCCGACTTACGATGACCACCCTGTAAATATGAATGGGATCAACTGACGTCGCACGATGGGCCAATGGTGGACAGAATTTCGCCTCTCAAACGCGGCGCCACGGTGGCAGCTCGAGGTATCCAGGGTATCGATATGGAGTCGTTGTTCCTTCGAAGATCAACCTGATTTCCCGCTGGAACTCCGCCAATTTGTCTGGGCGCACTCATGAGGAAGCTCACACCGCTGGTGGGCGGGGGTCTGATTGGAGAATGTTCCATCGTGTTAACCTCCCTCCCTGGCGTCGTGGGAATTCCAGCTCCCGGCAGGTTCCGGAACGCACACTACGTAGTGGAACAGCACTCCATGCCCAGCGGCGTTATAACCGAAATGGCACCAGAAACGCGAATCACGATCTGTCGACCGTCTACGTCACAGGATGCTGGCGTTCCCAGATTCCCCCATCGATCTACGGGGGATGGCTCTGGAAGTTCTTCTCGAAGACTCACATCGATAGTGATTTCAGTTGCTCTATGGTGCCAAAAATGGAATTATCATTATCCTTAAATTACGAGCACGAAGCAGCGTCTTCACCTTCCGTTGCCAACGGCTTTGATATTGTTTTCGGTGACGGACGATTTCGCGACCCTCTCACACCCTACACGCCCCGAGTATCCGGAAAGAGCTTGACTGGCAGCTTACAGTCTGAAAGAACCACCTTCTGGTCTGATTAGGATTTCCGCCCGCCATGGTTCTCCAGTTACTCGAGCTCTCTTCGGATGCGTTCCTTGACTCTTCAGTTTCGCACTTCTAGAACTCGAGCTGAGATTCTTGATTTCGAAGTGACGCGGCGGTCTTCGTTCGCGAATGCTCCGCTCGCATTTGGGATGAGACCAAGTCGCCACGCCAGAGTGGCGACCAGTGGCGCGGCGGTGGTGATCCCGGGAAGTCAACGACGATCACGGCGTATCATACGTTGAATGCGTCGCAAGAGACGGATCGAGGCTTACTCCAGACAAAACTGACTAAAGCATGTTCGCGAACATCGACGACCATTGCAATTCCCCACCAAGGAACAAGAGAACAAGAGCCGCTTATCTAGAGGGCGTTGGGCCTGACAGAGAGAAACGAGCGAAAATTTAACAAGAAGCGGAACCTTTGGGAGCTTTATAAAACGGCGAAGAAATCGGTATCCAGCTTGACACTAATGGTCATCTCCTGTTGAACGTCTACAGCTTAAAATGTGAGGGAGGATGGTTAAGGTTCAAGATGTGAAGAAAATATAGGGGAGAAAAGTCTGAAATCGAGTTATATTTCACAAATTGATCCTCAAATCACACGGGGCGATTGGGAACCCAAGAACCATTGAGCCTCCTACACACACACAAGGGCCGGGAGAGTGCCGCACATCGACTGTGCCCTGGCTCAAAATGCCCAAGGATCTGAGCGATTCTTGACAGAGGACTGCGCTGACAGACTTCTTGCGTTAAGTGTCGATTATATATTAATAATGTAGCCAATGCATCCTGCCGGGAGAAATCAAAGTCTCGATGATTTGAGACGGAGACCTCAGACAGTCAGGGCTACGGCCCAAGTAACGCAGGCTTTGAGAAACGCATTGCGGATTCCTCTGGAATGATCTGCCTCGACTACGGCCCCCAAAACTTCGGGCTTGCTCGGCGAAAACCGTATCAGGATCCGGCAGACGATATTCGTGAGAAAAGCTGCTCCCCGCGGAGTGGTGCTGCGAGTACACGCATGGAAATCGTCCCTCTTGGACTCCTCTGGTACCCGGGCTGGAATTTGTTCTGAACCAAACTTTCATTCTAAAGTCCGATGAACTGGTCCAATCGTCACGCTCCTTGTGTTCAACCAAGGAGTGGCAAACGGATTCGGGTTTGTAATTTGATCCTCGAAGCATTGCAATACAGGAATCTATCGCTCATTCGAGCTCTCTGCGGCAGTTTTCGGCCTGAAGCAGTGCTCCAAGAACTCCGACCCGCGAGCATATCCCGACTCACGCATATCGCCTGCAATGAGTTCCTTGTGCGCATCCCCACATTGGGATAACCTCAATAACAACCGCTCTGCTACAAGGAACCCTAGTTCGGTCAGGACATCGAGCACGCCGAATTCACTTCAATTTTTGAGACCGTTCGGGCACGGCTGAACCTTCGAGAACACAACTTGACTGAATCGGGGCCAAGGGGACGAAGCCCTTGGTGACGTTTGGAGCAGAGTCGCAGGTTCTCCAGCTTCAAACCTCTCGCAATGTTTTTTGTTTTCTCTTCAGAACAAAAAAAGAAATCGAATGGGATTTCGTAAGCTGTTGAGGATAAGCACTTCCGCTTCTTCCCAAGAGAGAAGGGAAAGACGCAGTTGCTCCAGATCTCCATCGCCCTCTTGATCTCCTTCAATCCTGAATCATAAATTTTTCAACAAACCACCCCAGCCACTGCGACGGTCGCACTATCGCAAAGACGGATCTTTATCGGTCTGTTCCTTCATTCTCTCTATCCCGGTCCCTCCTCAAACTCTCGTATGCCCGATTTTCCCTGTCCAATTAAATGCTCAACAGCTCTATTCCTGGTGAAGCATCCCAGCCTCAAAGAGACAGACCCAAAATCGTCAAAGATACAATCAAAGGGAGAGAGAATGGTCATTGAAGTTGATACGGGTTACAAGGGTCCACATCATTACTCGCTCTGGTTTGGGCTCATTAATCGGGGGAAACCCTCTCAGAAACTCACTCGACGGTGCGCGATGAGGCGCTGGAATCCGGGAGAGCTTATGTCTGCCAATGCTCTTTCTTATCAGTAGCATGGTTCCCAGGTTCTCTAACCTGGGGCCAGGGTAACCAGGTTCTCACACATAATCATTCAATCAATTCCAGAGCTACTGATTCCTACCGAGTTTTCGTCGATCTCAAGTTGCAATGGGCACGGGGAAAAGACATTCCAATGGTTCCCGGGTCAGCAGTCAGAAGGAGAACGACAGAACGAAGTTCACGTTCGTCGAACGTCGATCTTGAGTCACTCCCGCATGAATCCTGGGCTCACCGATATTCCACTTCCATATCATCACTCTCGTCTGACCTGTGCAGAATATGGGGAGACCCCACATTCGAAACATATTCTAGTAGTGTTTTCCGAGGATATAAAATGACCTCAATCAAACGGACTGATGTATGTGAAGAGCGGTCCGGATTGGGAAGAAGCATGACACGTGGTTCTGGTCAAAACTCGGGTCTTTCCCCAACTATCTATGATATTTGATGTGATCATTATCAATGGATACCGCTACTGTGACAGATAGTTGCTAAGACCATGACCAATAGTCCGTTATGCGAAGCTCACACAGTCGAGGCTCCATCGATACTCACCGCGAAGTCCTGAAGCGTTTTGCGTCCCGCAAACAACGAATATCTCGTGGGAAACTGAATTCTCGAAGGAGCTGGGCGCTCTTGAGACACGTTGCAGGAAAGCCGAAGCATAGAGGGATGTCAAGATGTTTTGGCGAGCGCAGCACACGTCGACATTTGAGGCTCCATCGAAGCGTTGTGCCTCTCTGTTGTTTCTTCTGCTTGAGGCGAGCATCATTGGAGCCGGTGACGATAGTGCTCCGCCTTGGGTAAGCAATTTAGAACTCAGTCAACCAGCTGTCCATCCATGGTCGTCCAACAAAGCAAACAACAGAGTGGTTCGCCACCAGCCAGGCGGACTCGTGGGGGTGGGCAGGCAAGCGGTTGAGAAACACAGGAAGAAACGTTGAGGGAAATATACAGAGCTCAAGTTGTTCCGCGAACAAAGAAAACGACCGGGGACATCGTTCACAGAACGATGAGCAGGCCCAGTAATGAGGCGCCATTCCTTTTTGGCCCTCCTCGTCCCAGCTCCTTGCCGAGCGCGTTTCTCACGTCGCCAGCCGGGGCAATTTCTTGGCTCAGTTTTCGGTGGGGTGAGAACTCGGTCTGGGCAAACCTCCCCCAATTCGGGGAATCGGACGCTGTGTGCGTGCGGATGACCTTGTTGTCTGCCGCAAAAACCTCGTTGGAGAGGTTCACCAGTCGCAAGAAAAGTGCCCCTGCTCCAATTTGATAAGTTTTCAACAGCTCCCGCAACCTTGGCGAGCTTCGGCCACAGCTCGAATTCGTGATCCCGTTTCTAGAGGCGTTTCTGAGGGCGTCTGCACGATGGGAACTTCGCACGTTTTTGTCCTGGCGAGCTGAGCGCTTGAGTACTCTGCCGATTGCACGATCCGAACAGACAGCCCCCGAATACGATATGAGAACCGGGCTCCAAGAGGTTTTTCCGTGAACGAAACGGATCGAGGGAATGTAGATTGGCGGCTTCGCTGTCTGAATTCGAATCACCGGTACGACTTCGTTGTGAGGAATTGCACGCGATGAGCCCAGGAAGAAACTGGAAAGTTCGTTATTGAAAATCTCCCCGATTCGGAAGTTGGAGCGGCATTTTTCCCGTTTCCTGGAGCGAAGAGAGAGAGAGAGAGAACAGTAAACATAGATGACTTCGGGAACGAATAACTCCGTAGCCATCATTTAGGAGCCTCCGCAAGATCATGGCGGAATCAGAGCTTTCCGTAGACAACGCTTGATTCGTCGATAATCGTTGCTCCTCTAGGGAGCATCATCGGAGCTCATTCTTATTCCTCGAGTCCAGACGACTCCCTCATGAATATGTGCATCGAACACATTCGGAAACTCGGCTCCGAGAATTTGTTGGACGAATCCATGTTTTACTTGTTCAGATGCTCACAGCGAGATTGCTCTGACAAGTAAATGTCACGGAGCGACGAATCGAGTTGGCCATTCAAATGTGGTCCAAAATGAAGCTCTCGACGAACGGAGAAAAATGCGTATTGAAATTCTGTCAGCCTCGCAGAGCCCGTCGTTGTTCCCAGAAGTGAGATTCAGGTACGTAAGAATCTTCTCCAACCTAATTCGGGGAAAAAAGTTTTCTACGGTCTCCTTGGACGATCCTGCGGCGGCTTGGAAATCACTCAAAATCGCTCTGACTTCTGGCGCGTTGGAACGAGCAAGAAACTGAGTGTTCATGCTCGGACAGGGCTTTTCCGCCTTCGAGGTGTTCGGACGAAGCCGTTCCGAAGCTAGCACTGTAAAAGAGCGGGAGAAGGTGGAACGTTTCACTTGCGGATGCCTCAACTTATCGGAGATCAGGCGAAACTTGGGAGGGGGTGAACGTCTGTTCGACTAGCAATATAACATTCATATTTCTCTCGAAGTATTGTTTTAGTCGATTGATTAGTTGATTCCTCCCGGCTCTCGAAGGGATCGATCTGGACACTCCCATGAGCATGCAGTCAATGTGAAGCTGCACTGGGCTGCCGAAGTTCGGGAGCGCAGTTCTCTCCTCTCGACGAGGGCTCCACTCAAGGCTGCTCTTGGATTGGCAAATCGATTCGTTGTTCCATGACTTCTACTTGTGAGCTCCGACATTTCGGAACGAGCAATCGAATTTGCGAGAATACAAAGTTCAAGCCACGGAAATAGGCGTTCATCGATCCTTGCTTCGCAGCCGGGCCAACTTTGCTCGGCACGCTCCTTACATCGCGGACAGCGATTCATGGATGGAGCTCCGAGTTTTGCATCCTGAGGATCGAAGACTCATTCGCAGGCTTCGATTCAAATCTTCGACTTCATCTCGATCTCGAGGATGTCCTTTCGAGGAGCTGCTTCTATTCGCCACGTAGCTGGTTCCCTCTGACAGGGTGTCAGCCGAAATGTGTCCTTCGGTGGAGGATTCGACGCTCCGAGTCTGAGCGGCTAACAGCAGAAGGAGCGAGTGACACGCCGGCTAGAATCGAGAGAAATATGCGGTTGCGCGACGGCTCGTTATTGGGGAACTCCGAGCGCACATTCCGGCCGCCGAGCAGTGACAATGCGAGGGTCTTGTTAACGCTTCATTCGATAATGGTCGGGAACTTTTCTTCTGAACTATACCCTCTTTGTTGGTGGTGTCTCCGCCGCTCGACAGACCGAATCGATGTGGCCAAAATCCACCGCCTCCGCTGACTACGGTCGTCTGGCGTTGCTCGGAAGTTCAAGATTGCCGCAGCGAGTCGTTTCATGCATCCAAAGTTTTCGCATCCTTTATGTGGCAACGATGAGCCTTGTTCGTTCGAATTTCGCTCAAGTTGGAAGTCCCGATGAATTAATTCATCATAATCATTGTTTGAGCGGGGAATCGGTGTCCTCCGACCTTGAGCGAGTTCCTACCGAATCGGAGCCACAAGAATTGCGCGGATGAGCAACTTATCGAGCAAAAACAGGAGCACGAAGGAACTCTGGGCGAAAACTGATCCAGATTCTCCTCAGATGTCTAATGGATTCTTTTATTACTTTGTAGAGTGCCGTGGACGACCCGCTCCGAGCCCGAAAAATGTCGGTGGAAACGTACAAAAAACGAACAGTCTCTCGGCAAGGACAAAAAAACGAATTCCTCCCGCTTCACGAGCTCCGAGAACTTTTTAATAGGCCGTAAGCTGAGCGCGGCCGAAGGAGTTGCCGATTCCTGAACGCTTGCGAGTGCTCCAACATTACGAGTGAGATTGCATCGAGGACCGCCTCCACAGTTTCGAAGCTTTCCCCGTTAACGAGGCGGGCGAGTTTGTTTCACGAAAGAGAACGCACATGAACCCGCGCTGCCATAACTTGGAGCCTCAGGACGCGTTTTTTAGCACCTCGTCCTGTGTAGGAGGTGTAATGAGCTCCTGTCCGCTCGACGAAGACTTCGGAACCCACGGCGGCGCAGCGTGCGGATTAGCTGTTTACGGTCAACCAAGTAAAGGAGCTTCGGGATTCGCATCTCGAGCTGGTGTTCGAGTAAACCGAGCAAAGCTCACGGTTTCGATGGAAATATCGATTCAATCGGCTCCAGTCATCTCAGATACACGGTCTAGAACGAGCATTCCCTCCCGTCACCCCTCGAACTCGAGATCTCTAAGCTGAAGGATTCCCCGGAATGCGGTGGCATTAGTGGGGGCTCCGTGTATCCACCGGCTACACACCTGGAAAATGAATTCACGCACGGGGTGCCGTCCAATCGTTTGCCGCCCGTCTTCCCGTCACCCGCTAGACTGACCTCCCTCTAAGATTAATGTTGACTGCACGCACGAGTAGTTGAGCAAAGGACCCTGACACCTACTCTGCCCATGACCGTCGCGTTGGCTCCATGTCTCGTCCCCCGGGATCGGTTTCTTTCCATTCACGATCCACTTGAACCGAGTTGGGCGCGCCACGAAAGAGTGAATACCGGTCGAAACTGATTTTTTTCGCCACGTGTTCCATCTCAAACAGTTCCACCTGGAACGGAGGAATGCATCTCTGCCCAATGATTGGCAAACGACTCGATCGTCGACGGGGCAAGAACGATGATGAAACGCTTTCGAGCAGAACGCTGACATCTCTAGCCAGAAGATGATAAATGTGACCAGGATGACGATGTGCCTCAGGGCAGCGAATGGCTTTGCGCTGGTTTCCCATCGCGTGAAAACATCCCGAGCTCTGAAACTCGAGCACACTGAAGAAGTATCCTGCGAACACGCACCCAAAGTGCATACCCGCTCCGTTCTCTGGGCACCGAACGCTCTCGAACGAAAATATCCTAGGTGAATCGAAGTGCGTTCCGTAGCTCAAGCTTAATCATTCATGAACCATGTGCAATAAGTTACCAGCGAATTAGCAAACGTTTCGGAACGCTCGGAGGTCGATCACAATGTGGGAGCTTTCAAATCCATTAGGGTTGAGTGCACGAGTATGCTCCGACCGCGGTTTGAGCGAATCGCAGGGAATAATGAATGTTAACAAGTGGGAACAAGAGATCTGCGACCAAGCGTGGCCTAGTGGTAACAAATTCTAGTCTGTGACCCTTCCACAAAGCACAGGAAAGCGGCTTACGTACTATCACCAGTTGACTCAGCAGCCTCCGTGCGCCGAGAAGAGCCTGCGGCTGCCGCGGGCCCATCAGGCCATCGGACTATTGGCCAATTAGGTCATGGCAACACACGATGCACGCACGCGACCACAAAAGAAGATCCCGTTCTTGCCTCCTGCACCATCCGTCTGTCGCTGGGTCCCTCGCAGCGATTTCTCAACGCTCCCGATGCCATTGCGACACTTGCCCTCTTATCCCGCGAGTGGATGTCCTCGTTCCGTCACACCTCTCTAGTGCCGCCAAGCAATCAGGTTTGAAATCCGTCCGGACTGTTGCGTGGTCTCCCCGGGTTGCGAGACAGAAGATTTCGATGCTGGAAGACGAAGCGTGGTTCCTCTATCATCGACGTGCGGATCATCGCGTGGCGTACGTTATCAGCACGCTCAATCGATTCCTCGCCCTTGGCCAGATTGAGGAATGTATATGGAGCTCCGATGGCGAATCATCTGAAAACGTATTTTCCGAGCAGTCAGAGTAGCAACCGAAAACTTTCCAAAATCTGGCTGACGTGCTCCGAGGTTTCGATATGAGTAACTTCTGACTCTCATCCCTCATTCCTCGGATTCAGCGGGGAAGGCGCCCTTTATGTTGTACTTATCAATATTGCCTTCTGATTTCCTACGGCACAGTTACCTGCAGCTCCGAAGACAGCGGGGGGCGTGCTAGCGAGCCTCGACTCACTCTGGCGGAGGCATCCAGACCGCGAACAGGAGCATCCATGGAAACGGATCTTCTCAGCGGATAACAGACCGCAGGTTCTGACGGTGGTACGGCATTCTCATGCAAAAGAGTCGCTTTGCATTCGGCGTCCCTGCCGGCTCGATCGCCCACCGAGCTTCTCTGGCTGGCGAAGGGGGAAGCTCGTCCTCGCAGCCATCTCGATAAACTAAGTGCTGATGCTTCTCCCCGGTCAGAGATTGGCAGCCACTCGACTCTCGACTGTCTCGTCGTGATCGTAATTTGTTCTAAGCCGACGATGCCGGCGAATGCCCGCCAGCCTAGCGCGGTCACACCTTTCGTTGTCCCCAGAAACATTCGATTTCTCCTCACTATTTCAAGAAGGGAACAACTTCTCCGGACAGGGAATGTAAGTCGTTCATTCTGCGCCGGTCGAGCAAAGTGTATCGATTGTCGTCTAGTACCGGCAGGCAGCTCTCAGCGAGACTGCTCAGATTAAAAAAAATCGAGCGGAATGCTGACATGAGTCGGGTCCTGGAATCGGCCATGGGTATGTCTTCGCGGCTTGATGAAGCGCAGAAACAGCAGAGGCAGCCGCGGAGAGAATCGGAGGACGCTTGCATTCTCCCCCTCCCCTACCCGATATCTGAACATGAATAGCGAGGAATCAACAGCGATAGAGGATGAGAGGCGGAGCAAGTCGCATAGAACAGACGCCTCGTTAAGTTTCCGTCGTCGGTGATGTCGTTTCTTCCCGAGTGAATGATTGAGCGAGTGCTTAGGCGCAGCCAGCGCATGGCGCAATAAACAACTACGTAATGAGGCCGCCGCCCCACCCGCCCTGTCATCTCCTCAGCCCCCCCCCCCCCTGGACTTTCCGTTCCTCCTCCTCCTACTCAACGCGCTGAGTCGTCGAAATGCATGACTCGTTCGAGCGTTGTGTCGAGCCTTCAGTCTCCAGTCACAACCTTCGCAGTTGCAACCGAAGGCCTCGACCACAGGCTCTGTTCCTTTCGTGGTCCGCGTTTCCATCGCGCACGCGCTCTCGTTCAGACCAGGCCAGGCACCTTCGCGTTCTTCGGAGGAACTCTCTCGCAGGAGGGAGGACAGAGAATGTTCCGCTTTCGTATCGCCGAGCAAGCACGTTTGTGCCACTAATCGAATACAACGTACTATATCTTCGTTTAGCAAATTTAGATCGACACCGCTATCCCCGACTGACCAAGGCTGCCGAATCACATCCTCGCAGCCGTCGCGGGTCAAGGGGGCAGTAAACCTCTCTCGTTGGGAATAATGGATTCTGGCTGTGGGTCGGAGCCGTGCGCGAACTAGTCGATGGATGATCCCTCCCACGTGAGAGTTCTGGGGTCAAAACCCCACGAAGACGATATCTGTTGAACTCTGAGCTCGGAGGACCCGAGGAGTAAATGGAGCCGCCGGCGACCGACTGTTGTTCATGACGAAAGTCGGCTGTTCCCCCTCAATCAAGCCGAAATCATCAGCGGCGATCGAACGTCCTCCTGTCATAGTTTGTCGAATCGAGTCTTATCTGGTGGGAGTGAACTCAATTACGATATTGTCGCCGAGGCCTCCCAGTGCTGAGGTCGATCGTGTACTCGGCCAGCTGCTCGCCCGGCTCGGACAAACGGACGGGATCAAATATATGCCAAGTGCTTACAGGAAGCTGGCATTGTCGGGATGAAAGCGAACAGATCTTGACCTCTTCAGCCGCTGAACAAACGGCCCGCCACACTGGCAGACAAAACGTGAGTTCTTTCGTTCATACAGTCATGAGGACGAACCGCCTTCGTAGAAGCCTGACAATGGAGCCGGCCAAGGATCCCAAACACAACGCTGCACACTTTACGCAAATGACAAAAACAGAGAACGATGCCGTACCATTATCATTATGAACTGCTGAGCCGCGGCTTCTTCTTGAGCTCCCCAAGAACAAAAACTCGGCCTTCCGTGAAGAACTTGACACATAAGACCTCACTGTTCCTGCACCTCGTCAGCTACATGAGGGACAATCACAGAACGCCGCCTCTGATGTTGCTCAATCGAAGCTCGGGCTTGGCTCGTGGACGTCCATGTTTCCTCGATAACGGCGTTGGATGATCACTCGAAGAGCTTTGCGCCTCTCGTTGCACCCGCCTACCTGAGTGTTTAGAAGATGCTTTTCCCTGAAATTCGATGAATGTTCAAACACGCAGGGGTGTTGGGCGCAGTTATCGATACCTGGAGGAAGACAGGAGCCGCTTCTCACATCGGCCGTATTGATTCGGGCAACGTGTTCCGATGGATACTCGCTCCAGATGTGAATACTTTGGACTCTCGGAGCCCATTGTGGGGTGATGCTCGACAACCGCTTTCAGTTTCGACATCTGCAGCCGCCCTGCTGTTCTGACAAGCTCTAACGAGATGCAGGGGGATTCCGAGTCGGGCGGATTCGGGCCAGACATATAATCGTGTTCCGAGAGCAGAGCATGCATCAAATTGAGCCAGCAGTCCCGGAACGTTTTCGTCATCGACACTGGGGGTCGTCCACGCCACGAAAAGATAGAGTACCAAACTTCATATGCCTGGAACTACCACAGGTGGAACGCGGATGTTCAAAATTGATGAATCAATTGCCATCCATCAGTCTGAGGTCGAACGGGGGAACGTTCACTCGATCAATGATGGCGAAAGGTCACCGGATTCGAGACATGCAAGCATGAGCTGAAGTTCTTCCTGCCCACTGCTCCTCGCCCGAAGCAGCTGATAAACCAGGCTGATGATACCTAATTGGTTATGTTTTCAGCACGTGGGGAACCGCGATGCGCAACCGCGGCGCATCACAAGTTGCAGCGGGGCGGCAACTTGCTCATCTCGATTCCTCAGGTCCGCTGGAAAAATACCCGAGCGGGTCTTCCATCGCTCAGACCTCTCAGCTAGCGAACGAGTTGTAGACACCTTGCACAGCGCCGCCTCATTGTTCGTTGACAACGTTCTCGTCCGGTTGTGGGACGCGTCGTCGCCAGAGATATTTTCAGGAAACATATAGCTGAACAGAACTCTTCAGTTTCCCTTATTCGGTTTCTCTGAGCTTGGTCGCACGTCACTTATAGCTGACACCACTCGTAACTCAAGACATTTTTTCCGCACCCCACTCCAACGAAAACTAATGAGTCCTTTCCGTCGGTGAGCAGCTCGCTCGCTCGCAGTCCAGCTGAGCACAGCTGAGTAACTCGCGAAATATGAGCGGAGCTGAACTTAAAGCTTCGTGCATTACGTCCCAGCTCAAAGGCAGCAATGATTCCCGGGTCAACGACAAGCAGAGTGACAACATTCGTCCTTCAATATCCTGTTTAGAACCTCGGCCTTTCTTCGGAGCCTTCGCGGGAATGAACGTAACTTCCAGCTCGGAGACCTCGAACTCGAGGTTCGCATGGAGCCTGACACGAATTCAGTTTTCTCACCTCCCATTGCACCAGCAGATCTTCGCCGCTGAGGAAAAATGAAACATGCATACTCCTGGCAACGTCACGTAGTGGATTCTGCGTCGGTTGGGAGGGGAAGGCGGAGGTCTGAGATTTCTGGAAACGGAGGATCCGAGGGTTTCATTTGGAAGTTAGATATTCATTGGAAAAAGAATCCCGAACAGCGTAGTCGGCTCCTCGTGCTCCCGAGACTCGGCTCTCTCTAGGAGAACGTTTTCCGAGTCTGCGCTCAGAGCGAGAACTCGCGGCCGCCGAACGGTGAGGCGCTCGAGTCTGAATAGAATGTACCCACGAGTTGAATCAATACTTCCGAGTGAGAACGTTTCAAACGGCGGATTTTTGTCGGGGCCCGACAACAAACACCTTATCGCTCGCTGATTCACTGCCTGGCTGCTCAGTTCAGACAGAAAACGAGATAAGAACAAGCGTGAGCCCTGTGAAAAGGAAAGGTTTAGTGACGCTGTTTCCTGCCAGTCAGTCAGCATTCGCTGTAGCTGTAGTTGCAGGAGCGCCGAAGGGGAGAGTTGGAACTGCTCTGAGAGTTGCTCCTGCCGGACCGCTGCCGCGAAGGTAGATGCAACAGCAACAGGAAACACGAACGGAGAAGAAAAACCGAGCGAGAAGGAGAACATTGGCAACAACACCGTATCCTTGGTCGTATTTTCCGACGTAGCGGGAAGAAACTTGTTGTGGTTGCTACTGCCCACACGGAATTCAGACAATACTTGCGTGCAGCCCGCTCCTCCAGGAGTCTCTCCCGTTCCTCTCGACTTCGGGAAGATATCAACCGCAACGGAGACAAAGGAGCTGCTTCGGTCGCTATTTTAAAGGTCCTGCCCGAGTCCCCACCCGTCGGCAGCCCAGCCTAAAGGGGCGCGTCACAGATTGCCGCTCCCCAAAACTGATGGACGGACTGTTGGGGAAAGTGGGCAATGACGAACGCGAGTGTAGCCCGGAGGCATACACTCGGGACTTTGGAGAGGAATGAACACAGAGCGAGAATGACTTTCTTATTATGAGGAAAAGCTGAGAGAAGGAGCACACTATTACGAAACGAGCGAGGAAAAATCTCATCTTCCACATACATCGTCGCGATGCCTGTCGACTTGCTGGCTACTCCGACACCCCCCTGTGCCCCTGTCTCCCAGTTCTCCTACCGCTCACACAGCAGTCTCTTCTTCTTCCCTTCACTAGAGAGCGGAGGAGGCAAGCAAGTTTTCTGTCCAAGCTCGCCGCGGCCAACTGTCCACAAACGCCTGCCCCTCGGCTTCTCCCGGGAACTTCTTCCAGAAGCTCCACAGTCATTGCGAGATCCCTGTCCGTCCCCCGCTGAACGCGGCAGCAACGATTCAGCTACATACAGACGACGGAATCAGAGCGATGTGGGTCCCTGAGCCGGCGTTTCTTCAGCTCTGACCCTGACGGCAAACGAACACCAGGAGGGCGAATCCATGTGGGATTCATCCGAGAGCATTCGTTCGCGAAGTATGGAGAAACCCGGTGAATCATCCCCCCCCCCCCCCCCCCCTCCCCCGACACAGGAGTCATTGATGACTCCAGCCCGTCGCTGCCGCCGAGAGTTTTGTCTTAAGCAAATCATCGGAGTCATTCAATATGTGTGGGTTTTGTTATTTCCTTACGATTTTGTGCGAAGACGCGGTTATTACAGCGCGAGTCCGAACCCGCGAGAAGGTTGACGTTGAGCTTTGTGGAAGTATTCGGAACTATCTGGGCTTCCTGAGCGACGCGAGTTCGAAACCCCTTCGCTCAAAATTTCTCGTAATATGCCCTTGATTGGCATCCGTTGACTCTGCGATTTTGGGTCCTCCTCTCCGAGATTCGCTCCGAGCCTGCCTGCCTCCCTCTGATTCGGCGCTTATCCCCCGGTTTTCGGCTGCTCGGTCGATCCACGAGCAGAAGTTCAATCTTCCCGGTGTTCGCAATGAAAGAATATCCTCTCGAGGGTCTCTCTCGACGAATCTCACTCTGCCGAAGACGTCAATGATTTCATCGCCAATACTCGATCAATTGTGAGGGGGCCGATCGAGAGGGATTCTGAGCACAGAACGATGTCGATCATTTCAACTAATCGAAGCAGGGAACGGTTGAAATAATCGAAAGCTGAAATAATCGAGGTTAAAACAATCCTCAATGGATTCGGAATGGTTGGAATAACCGAGGTGGTACAGTACAAACATCTGAACTACTCAGCTTGTTCCAGAGGCCGGCTGACATCGCGGTTCGTTCAACATTGTACCTCGTAGGCTCCGTTCCACGGGCCCACCCGGTGCGGTTGACAGATTATAGGCTTAGTCATCCCTCTGCTGAATGGCACGATAATAATAAACGACTTCGACGTGGGCCCCGGAGCGATTATATCTCCGTTTTCTCTTCAAGATCCGTCGGTTCGAGCGATTGTTCGGTGCAGGCCGTGGTTTTCCCTGAGCTGATCGGTTGATGCTTCAAGAGCTGGCTTCTCGGTATAATACGATTTTTCTGATGGAATTAACTTCGTTCCGAGCTGTTCTCCTAGCGGCTCACGCAAACGCTTCGGAGAGCAGACCGTTTCTGGACGAGTCGTTTGCGGAAGTTGGCTGGGCATCGCTAGGAGGACGCTCAGGCACATGACTCGGCAGGTTTCATTGTCTGAGTCCGCGGGAAACAACAAGGGAAGTTCAAGCATCGACTAAACTGGGCATGTACCACCGAGCGTTGGAAGCCTAACGTGAGACAATTCAGGTCAAACGGTGAGGACAAAAGCTGCGAAGCGAACAAAGCGCGGGCACACGGACCGACCGGTGGACAGAGTCTTCGTACTTTACACTGCACTCTACTTTAAGAGCAGAGCACACCGACTGGACGTTTATGCCCTCGAAAATCCCTGTGAAAGGAGCTGGTGGACAGGGCCCTGACTTGGATAGGGCCCAGGCCCTCGGTGTACCGAGCAAATCACGGAGATCTCCTCGGAGCATGACGGCTGAACGGAACCACTCTGAGGCGGCTCAGGACACCTCGAACAGTGAGGTCTCGTCACAACGGACGAGATCCACCGGGCGTCCCCTTCGGAAGGCCGTCTCCGCTTGGTCTCCGTCGAGTTCGTGAACGTTTAGATATTTTTTTCATCCGCTACCGCGAGAAGGGCTGTAGTCAACCCCAGGTCAGAGATCACTTCCAGAAACGAATCAAATCGTCAGCGCGATCTTGCGACCACGAGAACCGACCTAAGAGCTCGCTCGAGTCCCTCAAGGTATTGGCGGAAAGAATGCTTCTGCCCAATATCTGTATGAGGAGCTCGGGCTTGATTTTTGGTCTGGAGGGCTATGGCGATTCTCTTGTGGCAGCTTGACGATGATTCAGACTGAGAGCTTGTTGACACCCCGGAAAGGGTTCAGCAGCGCGCGGGAGATGTGATCGCCACATTGAGTTAGATCGATCATTGGGGCTTGACGACGGGTCGGATGCGGAGCCACGGATTTCTGAGCCACCTCAATTTCTGAATGTCTATGGTCACGATTAGGGGTCACGAAAATCCACAAATCCTGTGAAATCCAAAACAAGTCTGTGATTCTTGTGACTCGTCGGACTCGCGAGTCCAAGTCCACGAGTCCAGATGTGGCCCCAAAATCCTATATTCGGAGCCAGATTCATTCGCATGAAACCTGTAACTGTGTTGATATTCTAGGACTAATTCGAGGATTTTGGGTCGTGAGCCATGCACCTGGACTCTGGACTCGCGAGTCCGAGTCCACGATTCAAGAATCTCTGATTCCGGGCTAGTGATGACCAAAATCGGAGGCTGACCGTGGTTGTAGTTGAACGATTCCCATCTTCTTCCAGAAGCAAGGGCTTCTGTCTCGTTTTGGAGTCGACTTTCCCGGACTCAGTCAGCCCTGACTCTATCAGGCTCTACGGGCTTCACGCAGATACCCAGATATGAATCTGGCTTCGAATATAGGGTTCTGCGCCTTCACCTGGACTCGCGAGTCCGAGTCTACGACTCCTAGCCACGATGCGCAGGGCATTTCAGTTCGCAAGAGGTTTCCCGACTCTCTGTGGATTCAATAGCTGCTGGGCGGGACCATGCTGTTTCTCCCTGAGAACAACAGGTGGAGAAAACCCTAGAAATATGGGAGAAAGTGGGCTCGATGCGTTCCGAACCCCTTCGTGGTCAAGCCTGGGATGAGGAAGTTCCTCTCAACTCTTCTGTCGAGAGTGGCGCATCATTAGCTAGCGCACGGATCTCTCCCAGAGGAGAATCCAGGAATCGGGTCATGCCGAAAACGGTATGGTACAGAGAATCAGGAACAATGAGGTTTGGAGCGATCGGAGCGGGTTCCTTGCCCAGATCCATTTAAAAAGGGATTTACCCGCGAAAACTAGGTGAAAAATCCGAAATTATGTTCAATTGGGGTTCATGACCTCACAGGGGATCAAGACGACCAGCTCGCAACCATTCGCTCGCGCGGTCCCTAACCCAACCTCTACGAGCCCGCGACCCGTAGTGCTCCTGTCAACATCAAAATGCCATAGTGCCGGCGCCGAGTTGTCCGGTGCCGAGTTACCTGGCAATGAATGATTCTCGCGGCGAGCTGCGGGGGGTTCAAGAAGATCAGCGAGTTGTTTTGCACCGTTGCGGCAAACGTCCTTCCGGCACCGGGTAACGCATCCTAGAGCCTTGAGCCTTCCAAGAAACCGCTTACACAAGAAGACTCAATAATTATATCCATCAACAAATCCACGCTAAAAGCTCAGTCATCCTGGAGGGAGCGAAGCAAACATCGCATCATGGTATCGAAATCAATGAGCACATTGATGCCTGTGACAATACTGAACAACCTCGACTTCATAATCTAATTCGCGAAAAAAGAGGTCGATGTAAACGAGGGTGAGACCCTGAAAGTTGATGTAACCGAGATCGACATAATCGAGGTCGTACAGCGCTTCCATAATCACCTCCAGGACGAGATCGATGTGTTTGCATGAGAGAGATCCGCGATGAGATGAGTCGCTCTGGAGAAGATCCGTATCCGGCGGATTGAACGAATCCGCACGATTGCGACTTCTGATGTTTCCGCTCATGCGTGGAACTTCGTCAGTTCCAGCACTCCGTTCAGCTCAAGTTAAATGATGAGGGCGACGGCAAGCTCGGGCGGCCTGATTGGTTGGAGATCCTTGAAGTGCGCCTAAAGCGGCTCGTAGGTGCGGCCGCAGCTCGTTGTCTTGGGCCTTACAGCTGGCCAATCCGCCGTCCGTCGTGCATAAACTTCGTATCGGGGAGAATTTGATCAGGAAACGGGGTACGGAGAGCCCCGTTATCGACGAGAACGCTGACATCTCACCCTAGAGGATTCGAAATTGAGCGCACGAGATTCGGGAAGCCGTAACTCGTTCAGTAGCGATATTTTCCGAGTATTGAAATGAATGAACATCGCTGGTTTTGGAACTCACTGGCTCGTTAATCTCTTTACCCGAGGCTCTGTCGTCCTCCACGGCGCTCCGGACATCGGTCATCGGTCCAACTGACGTCATTGGCTTCTTAATTCCCTCATACGCGCCCGCTTCCCTTGTGCGTTGGCGACCGGACGTCTCACTGCCAAGCTCTTTGGCGGAATGGACTCCCCCCCCCCCCCCCCCCAGAAGTGCTTCCCTTACATTCAGAGTTAGGCGAATTCGACTGTGATAATGTCAGCGATGGAGGCTCCCTTGAATGATAATCTGGCATTGGTCTTGAATTCCCCCACCGAACACGACACGGAGAACTGAAGAGCCGAAACACCTCACTTCCGACCCTTTCCGTCGCTTGAAAGCCGAAGTACTCGCGATGTTTCTGACCGAAAAGTGCCCGGAGATGCCGGATCAAGAGTTCCGCAACACCCTTCCTGCCTTTCCTATCACTATCCAGCCATTCGGAACCCTATCTGCATGATTCCTGATATCTATAATACATACTTCCGGGGAGAAACGGAAATATATCGAAAAAGAGAAGAGATACGCCTACGATGTTCTGGGGTTGCGCCACGCGTGACCAGACTGTTTGCTCCCCCCAACATCCTCCGGAGAGTTCGGGGGATCCCAAGACACGGCCCCGAGCTGGTCCCCTGTGAGGCGTTGGGTCCTGCGATGGCATAGTACGCTGACGTCACCTGGGATGGCCAAATCCTCCAACTCGGAAACTGAGGGAGCGTTTTCTAATGATGCGAAGCCCTTCGGAGTACTTAGCGAGAGGAGGCTGAAAGCCTTCTTCAAAGTTGAATGTTTTGCACCCCAAGAAGCGTTCTCTCCTTCTGCCCTCGTTCTGGGAGAAACAGTTGTCGGCTTTCAGACTCTTGTGCAATCGGAACACTGGGGGAGGCGACACCGAGGGGGGAAATTCGTTGTGCAAGATCCCCAAAAGGCATCGAATACCAAGCCAATGTTGAATGAGGAATCGCTCATTCCCCGTCGAGTGAGAAGTTTTCGGAGAAATGTCCATCATATCCGTTTGTTCAGTTCAAGGGAAGGCGTTGTCTTGGAGACACGTCGTTTGGAGCTTCTGAATGCGGAGTCTCGAGTCGTCGTTCACTGAACCTCTGTCTACGCTGCTGAAGTCCCGCCGTTGACCACAGTGTGTTGGAACCGGAACCAGTAGGGCCTTGCGGCGGAATTCATGACCGCGATCTCATTGCTCTGATGGCAAACTCACCCTTTTTACCCCTGTCGGAAGCAAGGAGAACGGTTTTGAGAGCCGGCACACGCAAAAACCCCCGTAGAGCGACTAGCCATCGTCGGCCGGCGTTGCGCACAGTAGAGAGGAAAGAAAGAAACGTACAAGAATCGCAGAGCGAGTCGAGGAGGAAAAGCTTCACCGGCTACAACTGAAGTAGGAGAGTTCCTGTCTCTGACCCGGGAGCTGGTTCCCACTGCATCAGGCGCGGGATGGGAATAGAGACGGTGCCTCACAAAATAATGGACTGTAATCCACATCATCACGGAACGAACGAAATCGTCAGACGACTGTTTTCTAGTAGCGCTACGACGGAATCTCGAAAACATGCAGGACGGCATTCTGAAACTACTGAAGAAACCTCCCAGAGAACCTGAGTCTTCGTGTACTTGTCCCTGCACCCATGTCGCAAGGAGTCTGAGCGAGTATTCTGCAGGATTCCCGCATAAAATTTCTCTGTCGTACGACGATCGATAGCCAAACTGATTCTTAGAAAAAAAACTGGATCCTCTGTGCCTATTTCTCACCTTTGGGCTCATATGAGGACGGCTCGAATATCCTGAGAATCATGGGCTCAAGGGAGCTGAGCTCGAATAACAATTTGGAGCAGGAGCCGATGATTTCCCGAATCGACACAAGTTCAAAGGTTTGAGACAAAGCTGATCATGAGTTTCCTGGAAATACGGCAGAGGTCATCTCCGGACTCTCATCTCCTAGAACGCGTCCTTCTCGAGAGATGCCCGCCGAACCGATACTTCTCCACCCTGTGTTTGAGGATCAAAGAATATGAACACCGAGTTCAGCAGGGCCGGTTCCGCCCACTGAAGAGAGCGCCAAAGGAACCTTCCTCATTTCAAGCAACTTTGACCCAACAGGACACTGCCGGTGAGCCTTTATTGGACTCAGAATCTAGATGAGAGACAGCGGGGAGCCGACCAGTTACGAAATCGCGACACATGGTCCACTGACATAACCTCATGAGTCCCGAATGAGCAGGCCGGAAGCTCGTTCCAATGTGCCGATCGGCAGTTTCGCTGATGACCGTTCTCCCTGTGGAGGATTTTGGAGGAGAGCCCGTCGTGTTATAAGTTCTAGTTCCGAGCCCAACGCCCAGAGGGGAGCGATCCGATCCTCATGGAACGAGGGAAGCCTGTCGGTTCTGTCTTTCATTTTCTCTTTTCATCTGAGAGTTTGTTTGCCTTCCCGGTTCGACTCGGCTCCCAAAGGTTATTGCAAGAGTTATATTCGGGAATTTCTCCTCGAGCTCCTTCCCTGTGCTCTCACCGTCCTTCGCGTTCTTGGAGCTCGGTGTGCTCGTGCCTCTCGTCGCTTCGTTCTCCCCGAATGACTTCTCTCCTGGAATCGGGGGATCATGTCTTCTGTGACATCTTCAGAATGCCTCCGAGGAGCCTATTATTCGCCAGGTCGGATGCTTTCTTGTTGAGTAACATGCTTGTTACTGTGAAAAGCGCGGTTTGGATCTCGGTCCGCTGAGCAGCGACAGTTCCTCCGTCTCGCTGTTCTGATCGCCTACGACGTCGAGCCATATTCCATGCGATTGAGCAGTGGAAGACTACGGATTCCGACCCACAACTGCCATGAATTCGAGTAATCTTCCCTGACATTCACGGTGCGCGAAGCTGATTGCCGACCAAGCCAGCTCGACCGCCCGCTCGCCCAGTCCATGACTTTTCGAGCCGCCAGTCGAATGACGGAAGGAAGAGACAAACCTGCGGTTGCGGGAGACAGCGCTATCCATTCCTGGAGTTGCCCCTCGTCTCCTGGTCGTTTCTCGAACGGTGCTAGTCGCGGCACCGCGCCGCACCGGCCGCAGCGCAACGGTGATGTAGAGCGAACTGATAAAACAACGGACTGCGGCCTTCGGACGAAGCACACACTCCAGCCGAGCACACGGCGCAGCGACCGGGCACCTGGTGAAGGTTTGTCTGTGTCTTTTCTAACAAGACGTCGTAGAGGAAGAGAAACGGTGACGTAGCTCCTACCGCCTTCAGGTGAAACAGCACCAGCGGCTCTTCGAGGTAATGGAGTTGAGGTGGCCTCTGGAGAATCTTTTGTACCTGGGAATGTCTTCTCTCTTGAAATCTCGCGTGAGCCTCCTTCCTGTTAGTCGGTCGGGGCCCAGCACTCCAGCCAGCTTGCCGGTCGAGAGACGGGCCGGTTTGTGTTCCGATGCTGCCTCCCCGGCGAGCGTCGCCTCCTCCACTTAGCTAGATTGGTCGAAGCAACTTCTCAGTCCACGGCCCCTCTCCAGAAGACGAACGAACGAAAACAAGTTGGCATATGGCCGTGGTACGAGCAGGGCATTCGGGCTTGGTGTCATGCGAACACTCCTGCTCCGCTAGACTCGACGAAGCAAAGACCTCGTTCGCTCGCTCTGTTGGCCGCCGGCAGCCGAGCAGACTCATCCGATGGCGCTTTTATGAGGCCAACTTTCCTTTATGGCTTCAAGAACGAGCCACTAGACGAACGGAAGCAAAGTCACCAGCAGCTTCATGCACTCCTGTTTGCACGGCTGCTGCTGGACCGGTGTCGCCTGCGCGCCCGCGCGGACGCAGCTGTCGGCGTGTCGAAAGTTCGAGACGATGCTAATCGCTTGAAATGAGCTCAGCCTGCTCGATCCGAGGCCCTCGCCAAATGAAATCGGCTCCCGATATTACGACTCGAGGTCCGGAAAGAGCGCGAACTCGTTTTGGGAGACGGTGGCGTGCCACGACTGGAAATACGTCGAGGTTCCGGGCTAATAGTTCCGGGCGAAAAACACCCGAGAGGGCCTCTACCCGGGCCAGGAACGAATGGATGTCGCAACGAACAATTTTCAGTTGGACAGCTGGAGGTGAAACGCGGGGCCGACCTGGATCTCATGAAATTTTTGAGGCCGTTCCAAAGTCGTAACAATTATCTCCTCTCCGAGAAAGGTCATCTGCATAAATGCATACGGAGCTGCAGACGCGACTCGGCTTGATGCGAGCGACCCCCTCCCCGCTGCTCTGAGGTGAGTCCTAAAGTGAGTTTGAACCCAGGAGGTCGTCAGGAGTTGCGAATTAAAACAATTGAGTCTGCGGGAACTCGGGCCGCGTCCCGTGCGGCGGACGGGTCGTCTGCATCCCGCTGTCGCGGGTCACCTTGACGAATAGCGAGCTTATCAAACCCGGAGGAGGACTATTCAACCCGCGAAATCTTGAATCGATTTCCGCTCGCAAAGTTCCCAGTGATGATCACATTTTGGTGAGGGAGCCTGCAGCTCTGATCGCCTCTCCTGTGACACCGACACGACGGCCTTTCCTCCTCGATATCGCCCAGCAACTAATCAACGGCGATGCCCTCTCTGCTCGGTGGATGTTCGACGAGCGGTGCGATACGCCGCCTTGCAGACAATCAGCCACTCGATCGACCCGAGCGGCAAGTTTCGCGTGGTCAGTTCTCGGATGTCGATGGCGCTCCGTGAGAAGCGAATGGAGACTTGAGCCGCAACGGGAAACACTCGCAAACTGAAAGCAGGAGCGGCACGTGACTTTCGATGATGCCGGAAATGAGAATGGGGGAAATCCAAAGGCCCCAGGTCATCTTCAGCGCTGGGAGATCACGCCTGTGCCTCCTCATCAAGGCTGACAAGTTTACCCGCCCTTCGGTTTATATTGCAAATCACGGGCGTCCGAATGCGAGTCAAGTTCAAGACGCCAGCCGTCGATTCCCAACAGAGAACGCCTGCGGCTGTGGTCATCAACGAAAATGATCCAGCCTGGCTCAGTTTTTGAGGTTCTCATTACGGAACCGGAGTCCCTGAAGTAATGTCTCAGATGACGACCGGGGGAGGGAAAACTCAGAAGGGAAGCTGACCGACATTTTGAAAAAGAGAAAAAAATGACGGATTCGAAGGCCGGGGACGGTCGGTACGATAGAATCCGCTTATTCGGCCTGTCCGCAGCCCCATCCGTGACATCCAACTGACCAGATAAATGACCCATCTCCTTGCCCTTGAAAAGAATGTGAACTAGAGTTTGAACAACCTGCCCACACATCCAAGGTATCATCCTCACAGATCGTACCGATTGAGCTGATTCTAGCGTCGAAAAGCAAACGTCAGCTGACTGAGCGCGAGTGACCTTGGACCTCGGCTCGCGAGGAAGCATGGGAGGGAGTTCGAACTCTACTGTTCGCTTGTCTCACCACAGCAATCAATGCTTATTCCCTGCATCAACGACGGCATTGGTACGGCTCCTCGTCCGGTACTCAGATGCCCTCGGGCACAAACAACTCCTTCCAAGGCCGAAGGGTTTATGATAGTTTAGATAAGCTTCGGCTTCCATTTTATTGCTCGTGCGATTATTTTGGCACGGATAGTGAGTACGAGTTGACTTCTATGATTTTCAGCCCTTGAGAACGAAACGTTTCGTGAACCGTGGCCAAATTCCATAAGGTGAGCCAGCTCATGAAATCAGCTCGTCTCTGCTGATCTCTACGTAGATAACTCAGAAAAACCGAAATCGAGGGAATCGTGGCCCGCTGAGGTGAAACGAAAGTGAGTTCCTGTCCTCGATAATGGCTGCCGCATCGACTTGACTTGCTGCGAGTGTGTTCGTAGATAACGAAGCAACGATGCGATGTTCGGGACGTGATCTCCCGCGACGAGACTCCACAACAGGGGGACACGACCAGCGCCCGCCGATATTTATGCTCGCGATTATCGCTGACGGCGTCACGCACTGAAAGAGGGGTGAACGGCCCGAGCCCGTCCAAGTATCTCTCGGCCCCTGATGTTTTCGTTGCGAAACGCGGGCGCCGCTGTCCGTCAAAACCCGGAATTGACGAAGCATCCAGAAGCCGAAGCGAGATCTTTTCGACACAACCTCGGGAAATGTTTCTTTCGGCATATTTCACGGACGCCGACCAGAGTTGCGGAGAGAATCGTTGAGACGGCCGAGTTGCTCGCCTTGAATCGCAGGTTTCGTTGGATATCTCTTGAAAGAGTCGCTGAAACGAATGTTTCGTTGGAGGGTCCAGGTGGATGCCGGGATTCTTCTCGTGCGGGATCCTTGCCGAACTTGAAATAAATCGGGCGTGAATATCTCAAGAGATCCTCGGGAGCTTCAAATGGAGGTCCTGATCCCAGCCGTTCCGTTGAAGAGCGCGTCCCACAGGTGCTCGTAATCAGCTCTACAGATTCTATCGAAGCGACGATGGCGGTTGGGCGTACATTTCTATCGAGAAGTTGATTACCTCTCATACTGTAACGCGGCTCATTCGAGGATCCGAGTACGGGCTCGAAAAAGTTCGACTGTGTCCCTGAAAAGGAGGGATTCCCCCCCCCCCCCCCCCCCCCCCGTATCTCCCTCCCGCGAATGCGGATCGGAACTTCACAGGACCCGCGGGAAACTCTCTGAAATGTCGACTTTCGAGTAGCGAATTCCCGGACGGCTCAGAACGGTTCCTGAACGCCTGTAGGAAAGCCTGCATGACCGAGTCGAAACACAAGGGGTTCGCCTCTAGTAATAAAGGTTCTAGAGAGGTTCTTGGGTAGCAATTGGGTTTCCGCCAAAATCTGTCGGTAAAGTCGTCCGGCTACTATCGTGGCGGCCGCTGTTGTTGTCGTCGTGGTGGATGAGCCGTGGCACCACAGTTGTTCAACGTCGGACCGTCGGCAAAGCTGCTAATACCACCAGTCGGAGGCTGATGGTTAATCCTAGACGAAGCCGCGCCCGAGCCTATGAACGCCGTCTGTTCGATTGCTCGCCCATCGCACAGTGTCAAATTACAAACGGCATTCACAGAAACTACAACGAGACCTGGGTCTACTCGCGAACGAGGCTGGCTCGAGCGAGCAAACAAGTTGATTCGAGGTCACGCTCTCCGTCGTCCTGGAGTTCCCCCTTCGCGCACTCCTCCGGAGGAGCAGTTGGGGAAGTTCGGCTCCAGAGCTGGCCTGGCGACGTTCCCTCGACGCAACACGGCTCAATACACTTGCGTCACGGTGAACGTTCCCGCTCGACTCCTCTCACTCTCGGTCGTCCTGCTGGCCTTCCTAACTGACTCGCTCCTGGAAGCTGCTGATATTATTCATGAGACTTCCACTATTCCGATCGAAAACAAATCGTGAATAATGTTGACGCGCACGCGTAACTTCCGCTCACCTTCCTTCTACCGAGCGAGCCGGTTCCGCCCCCGTCGCCCACCATACAGGAGAACAGGCGCGAAAAGTGACATCGGATTAACCGACAGACGGAGCCACGAAGCATGTGAGTTGGTCATGGATTGGAACTTAAACGGAGGTTCCCGGACGTTAACGACGGGGAACCGATTCGATCGATGCGAGAGGAAAATTCCCGAATTTCAGATGCGGGAACTCCTGAGTGTTATGCTCGCAATGACGGCGATATACGATTTTGGGGGACTTGAGCTTACCCGAGCCATCAGAGAACCACGGACGGGCCCACTCCGGTGATGCCTGATGACTCGATGAGAGCAGCTCGAATGATCAGCTCGTGTCGTGCAGCCGCTCGTGTACTCCTTGATGCCTGAATAACACGTACGGGTGCCCAAATCGAAATCGCACTCACTCTTCGGCTGCAGCGCCTCGGCTGGGTCCTCGGAGCTGTAAGCCATACCGTCGAGCGGTGGATTACTCAGCTCCGTCCTCGCGAGGAAACACGGGAAAGAGCGGGGAAGGGAGGCAAAAATGGCTTAATCACATCAACGGTTGGGAGCGAGCCGTTTGTACCAACAGCTGCAGCGTTCTCTGAGCTATGCCCCAAACAAACTCCCTCTCCGTTTCTGGGTCTTCATTCCCTTCGGTCTGTTTTCCCTTGTGGATTCACTGCTTCGTTGTCCTGCGTTTGCGGGAGAGGCAGCGAAATTGTGGCTAGTTACAGCTCAGGGGGACGACCGGTCTGACGCGAACGCCGAATCCTAACGCGGTCGTCGGGCTGACAGGCTGCCCGAAGACTGGGATGAGCGAGCTCGCACCGTTGGGCCTTCGCGATCAAAAAGAACGGGAGGGTTCGCGGACAGAATACCTCATTCTTCATATAAAACAGAAGCGGAGTCACAGAACGAACGCCTCGGGCACCCCACGAGGGCTCAAGCATCGCGGAGAGGTCAGAGCGGCTGCAGAGGAACAGTCACATAAACCTATGAGGCTCCTCCCTCTTCCACCTGGTGTCTGGGTTCCCATCTTGACGGCGACTGACCTTTTCTTTCCGTTTTGAATCCTTGTCGAATTCCCGAGTCGGGATGGTGGCAGTAACCAATCGACGATTCTTACATCAGCGGAGCTTCGAAATCCTAGCGGGCCCGAAAATCGCTGCATTCACACAATGCCATCCCCCCGCCCGAAGTACCCGAGATCCCGATTCCCTCCACTCGTAACGACTCGCTGTCCGCTTGAAATCCACGCGATTCCCTCAGAGGCCTGTGCGGTCTCGATGAAGATATTGAATGACTCCTAGGCGGGGCTTCTTCGCTCATCCCACCGGCATGCCTGTTCTGGCTGCCCGAAGATCCCGAGTGCTGAAAGCGAGTCAGGCTCGTGATGGCTTCACACATTCTCGAGTGAGGGCTTCCGAGGCGCCGACGCACTCTCCGTGCGCGAGCACATCGAACATTTCACTTGTAATACGTAGATCAGAGTTGGGTAAATGCACTGGTCCCTTCAGACGATTCCTCGATGGCTACCGACTTGAGCCGGAGGCTAGTTATGCTCTCGAAAATCTCCGACCGACCTCAATGGATCTCGAAGTTGCGTGGTCGACGATAGGCGTCGACAACTTTCGGCCGCGAACGCGTCGTGGGGAAGGGGGACGAAAGAATGATTATGATGTATGGCGGTGCCCGGGGAATCCTCCACGAATAGCTATGACGACGCGCTCTAGCCGCAGACGTACTTGAGTGTGAAATACTCCACCACCACGATGACCGACAGCGAAAACAGCAACGACACCGACGGCTAGGATGACGTCAGACGACCGTCGTCCGTTTCCGAGTCCCGGCCTCGATCTGTGGAAATGTTTGCGTACCGTCGAACGCTAAGGTAACTCGACAAGTACCTCGATGAGCTGAGTCGGCTCATCTTGAACAAGTTCTCATTTTCTCAACGAGGAAAGATCCCTCCGATGAGAACAGCGCGATGGACGGGTGTTCGAGAGCGAAGACCACGCGGGTTTCCCCGCTGTGCTGAAGCGGGACAGAGAGTTCGATTCCGCTCCTTGTTTTGAGAGGCGGAGAAATCTTCCTGAGGTGGTCTGGAGTGCGTCTTCGCTCCTCTCGTCTGATCTTCACAGCCCAGCCGCCGCTCCCCGGGTTCACCTTGGCGGGCGGCTCAGGTTGCGGAGTCTGATCAAGGTCGCAGAGAGTGCTCACGGAGCGCCCCGGGAGGGGGGAGAGCGAACTCCGAAATCAAGGTCGGAAGGAAGACGGAATAACAAGCAATCGACAATGAATACCGACAACGGACTTGGAGTCGACCCCTCACCACACGTGGTGCTGCCGTGGTTCCCCGCGTGTTTTCGAAGCCCGCCAACGTGATCTCGGAAGACGCGTAAGTGAGCGAGCGGAAAATCACGATCTCAGAAGCTTCCTGATTCCTTAGAGTCCCGTTCCGCTACATCTCTGACGCTGTGGGGATTTTCTAGATGATCGAAACCCACTTTTGCGGAAGAAGTCCATCTCGACTCTTGCGGGGTCGATACGTCCGCAACTCGAAGATGAATCCCAGGTATGTTCCCGAGGGAGGACGATTAGGTTTCCGAACAACGGCCCTAAGAACGCTACTGGAAGGGTTCGAGCCGGTGTTAACATCCGATGCGGCTGTTTCAAGCTCGGACGGCGTTTCAGCTGGGTGTGGCTTTGGCGGTGTCGAGAGTGTGGCTTCGCAAAGCGCGGAAAACAGGTGTTTCATCATTCCCGCGGCGGGAATGCTCTATCTATGGCATTCCGATCCGCTGCTCACCAAAACGGCTCCTATTCAATACGAAGCCGATTATTGGGAACGGCCTGAGGATTGGAGATCTGAATAGACACGAAAATCGGTGATTAGTTTCCTCATAATGATCGATCGATCAATCAATGCTTGTGCGTCATGGTTGTCGCTTCAGCTTAGAACCGTCGACCTACTGAGCGAGTAAGCAGCCACAGCCAAACGAGGGAGTTAGCGATATTGATGGCGGCAACCTACTGGAGTCGCACATAGTGATTAGGTTCGGCACAACGTCAAACCGCTGCCGCAGGCCAAACGACGTCACGGGAGAAAAAATCCAATGGTATACTCGCCCGTGTTTTTCTCGTGAACGACAAACAGCGGCAAATTAAGGAAGGCGAAAATTGTGACCACTAGACATCTCAATCACAACGCATGATCGTCTGCCAAGATCGAGCTGAGCAGGCGCCGCGACTGAATCCTGACGTTTATTGTGATTGAGAACAAATGGGCCTTGTCCCCGAGCGCCCTGCACACTGCGGAGCGGCACAGCATCGAGGAGTTCGAAAAAATCCGGTCGCTCCGTATCCGGAAACCGAATCCGACCCACGCGACATTTCCGACGCGTCGACAGTGACTCTTCGAGAGCGGAGGCTTCCAATCTATGTAATGTCGCGTCCAGGCACGATAGCTGCTGGCTGCAGCCATCCCTACGAGGTCGAACTCGGGACCTCTGGCCCTCGCGTGTTGTCAATTACCTTCCTTCCGAGCCCGTGGGGAGAAAAGAGACATCACGTTAGAGGGGAGATGGTCACTTCCAAGGGGAGAGATGGGGAACAAGCAGCCGCAGGGAAACGGCAGGCGGGAACCAAAGCGAACGGAGTTCGAGAGGGAGGCGGACAATGGGATGGAGGAAAAGGAGCGAGCAAACGAGAATAAGGGAAAGCGATGGAGGGAGGGAAGATGGAAGCGTTTCCTTGTTCCGTAGGTCATTCGTTGCGTTTTGTGTGGCGCATTCTTCCGCGTGCGGTGTGTGACCCATGCGGTCCGCAGCGCTATCCGTTCAGATCATTAGGTGCCCCTCGAGCAACTTTGTCTGCACGGACTCTGTCTTCAACTCTAAAAAGAGATATGATGTCATATTCCGTCGGATGCCCGCTCATCCTTGTGGTGAGCGAGCGGCAAAGCTGGACTGACGTTCTTCTTCCGTCTTCTGTTTCTTCATTTCCCCGTTGCCTGTTACTCGTTGGCCCGGAGAGAAATGGACGCAACGCTCCACGACCTGCGGTCAACCCGTTTCGTCGTGATGGAAGTCGGAGTTGACAGTTCAAAACAGGCTCCCACCACCATCGCCAGTTTTGGCTTTTTCCTGCGCGAACCTCAGGACTGCTGCTCCGTGGTAGATCTCTCTTGGTTTGCGCCACGTCGTCCATCCATTCCGAACGCGTAACTCCGTATCAAAGAAACCTCCTCTCAGGCACGAAATCCTCTCTTTCAGCCGTTCCGAGTGTGACGCCTCGGATATACCAGATTGGATGAATCCTCGTTAGCAGTGCGGTAGCTCACCGAGAGGCAGCTGCTGCTACTCCTCCCTCGAAAAGGTGCGGAAACTGTCCTGATCCCGAGCGTAGTAGGGAGAGGCGCCGCCACAGCCATCGCTGAGACATTTCGCTCGAAACGAGAGGCCGTGCGAATCTTCAAAGAAATCGGTAACAGCTCATCCGGACACTTGATGAGCTCGAAGAATGCCGCAGCGATTCGTGTCGGGTCTCCCCGATTTTCAAAGCAGACCTAGGTGATCTAGGGATGAGCTCCCCAGCTTCCGCTGATCGCAACCAAATAGCTCTTTCCTTGGTGTCGCGTGGCCTGAATCGATCGGAGTCAAGCGAGAATCCATGGCCGGATGACAACGGCGGGGAGGAGCCGAGTCTGGTTTCGTCATTCTCAACTCTTCATTTCTTCCTCTCGCTTGCCGCCTGGTCACGATGGATCCGCCGGTACATCCCGCTCCCACTCTGTTTGTTCTTCCTCTCGAGCCGTCCTGTCGGCTGGTCATCTCATCGGTTTTTGAGAGCACCGCAGATCAGTCGTCAACGAAGCGAGTTGAGCTCGAACGAAAACGGCGACAAACACGCGAGAGAAAGGAGCGGGATAAAAAGTGAGTGAACGTGCGACTCATGAGAGGGCAGGATGCGGGCTCTGTCCGCCCCTGACAGCCGGGTTCGCACTCAGAGTCAGGAAGGAAGGCAGGCAACGCTTTTCAATTTTCGATAACAAACATGTTCTCCTTCTTCCGTTTGCTCGACGGTTTCGCTTGAAAGTGCGTCTGGTGTGGTTGGGTTCTCTTTTTTTTTTCCTGCTGCCGCTTACTTTCCCAGCTGTTCAAACCTCTAAACCTGAGTTCGGTGGTGTTGGTTCACCCTCTCCTCTCTCGGTGGTGGCGGAGGTGGCCATGGAACGGCATCCACAGCTCCGTTATTCTTCCCGGCTCTCCTCTGTGTCGGCACGACATACGCTGTATGCAAGCTATCATTCAGTTGTCAGTTTTATCTTTCGCAAACGTTTCCTACGCTGTGCCTGTGAGCGAACTCTTATCTCACTGTCGGTTGCCGTATGGTATTTTACTTCCCGTTACCCCGCTGCTCGAAGACTCGTGTCGGGGAGGTGAAACTCGATTATTAGTTAACGCGATGTTGTCCTCGTTCCCAGAGGGGTCCCCTCCAGCGCGTGTATTCGGCGTTCCTGAACTACAGCAGAGAACATTAAGAACTCAGAGAGCAAAGACCTCGGTATTCAGCGGTTTGTCTCCGGAAAAGCAGTGAGGAGAACTCGTACAGCTTTGCTGGTCTCGTAACAACGACTTCCACGGATTCTGAGGACTTGCTGATGTTGAGGGCGTCGACCGTCGACGGGAGAAGGTGGCGAAGGACGAATTTCCAACACTGTCAGGGAACAGCCAGAGCATTTCTCTGTGAAGGATCAAGCCGGTGAGGCAAGGCCCTTGAGGGAGCGTGCGTCATGAAAAAATCCAACTTCGAAACTTTTTTGATTACGTTCGCGGTGTGAATTGGAAAGAGACGACCCGTCGCCGACGTTCTTGTCGCTGCGGCTGCTGAGCCCGTAGGTGGTGAGGGGCTCAATGCGGGAACGCGGCCCCCTGTCGGTCCTCCCTTGCTTTGTCCTTCGGTGCTCGGGGAACAGCGACAAGAGGACGCGACAAAAACAGAAACTCCGTTCTGTTTGCTCTGCACCGGACCGTGTTCAACCGCCAGTCGAGTCGGATGCTCGAGAGAGAAGATGCCAAGACAACCGGAAGTCGAGCGAGAACGAACCGAAAGAGCTATATCCTTGTCATCTTTGTCCTTGCTGTAAATGATAACGACGGCCGACTCCTCTCGTCACTCGTTCTGCCCGACTCTAGCTCAGCGTTTTTTCTCTTTCTGGGCACGAGCAGTTTGGCTGATATTATTGTCCCGCTGTGGCTTGCTCCGCGATCATACTGCGCGTCGTTCTGAAAGCGTTGGAAACAGGTGACGGAACCTTCGATGAACCCTCAGCCGCGGAAACAGCCGACTGGAACGTTGGTTTGCGGCTGGCTGGAACAGGTCCCCTCCCTCAGGAGACAAAAAGTCGGTGGCTCCCACGGAGTTCCCCATGATGCGCTCCAGCGAATTCGCGGTGCAGGTAGTGACTCGGTTCCTCAATTCGATTGACTTCCTCCTGACTCCCCTGGAATGTCTTCGCCCGAGCGATGCTCCACTTCCAAAAACTGAGCCTCATTCCTAAACGCAGGATTTTGTTCCGAGATTCAGCTGCTGATCCATCGTGTCCGCTGCATCATCAATTATCCTCTGGAGTGTGACTCTCACTTGAGGCTGAAGATCAACGCTCTCCTAGGCTACCAAGGCTCCTATTTTAGTCTGTGACGCTATCGTCAAAGCCTCTGGCGGGAAATTTCTCAAACTCGAAAATGCGGATCAGGACCGTTCCTGGTGAGTCTCGATTCGAACGGGCAAACCCCACTTGAGATTCGGGAGTGACGAACGAAATCCCTTTCTGAAGTAAGTACCCTCGACGTTAATGGCCACGACCGCTCCTCCGACGATGGGGGAACGGAGGAGCAGGCCAAACCCCGAAGAGAGCCGCCACCAGAGTCGCCAAGACGTTTCTCGATGGAAGAGCTGGTTTGCATCGTAGAAGACCTCACGATATATACTAAATCTCACGTATAGTGCATACTATGTGGCGGTCCAAGGTTTGTTGGCTCAAGCGCTCAGTAAGCATTCCAGGAGTCGCAGCTCGCCAAGCTTTGTCATCTCAGGATCAATGCGTTCTCGGAGAAGTTATACAGGGCTCAAGCATTGAGTCCTCTCGAGATCTACGTCGCAAAGGGAGGCGGAGCATTCGCGGGAGCCTTGAGAGCCAATCTGGCTAAAAGAGAAAACTAAGACGAGCGGTTAGAGCGTCGAGGCTTGCTTTTGCTAAGCCGTAGAGGAGTTGCTAGGCGCACTCGGGAGCGTTGATTTAAACTGATTGCCTGGATCTCCCGCAGGACCAAACAGCTGTCAACTTGTCTACTCTTCCGTCTAGGTCTTCGCCTTGTGCTCGTACTCGCTTCGCTCGAAACTCCACCGCCTCCGGTCTGATGGGCTATCGTTCCACGTTTTTCTCGTTGGCACTTCCTTCCCTGTTCGAGTCCACCCGGTATAGGGCTCCTAACCCCTTCTCCCGGGGCACTCGACTCTATCTCTCGGGCCGTGACCTGTTTGATCCCCGGAACCTCCACACGCACCGAACACAGCGCAAGAAAAGACAGACAGGCAGGCTGGCGAGCAGTCAGGCGGGCGAGCGAGCAGGCAAAGATATCCAGGAAGGAATGGCAACACACGCAGGTCAGACAGATTCGCACAAATAGTTTCTGCTGCTACTGCTGCTTGGTATCGACATGTGAAAGAGTGGCGTTTTGACAGCCACAGGCATCCATGCAACTTGCAATCTAGGCAAACAACGCAGTACGCCCTGGTTCTAAATGCGAGCGGTTTTCCTGAGGAAGTAAGGCAGCCTTGAATCCTACAGAAAATTATTTCCGATCTTTCTTTCTCGGAATCCCTCGGTGGCTTCTTGTGATTATGGTCGGTGATGGGGTGAACTGGTTCGAGCAGTTCCCGAGCGCTTCCATTGCGGCCTATCTCGTGGACTCTTGCCCTTCAGCATTTCCAAAAGAAGCATTTCCTCGGATTCAATTCGAGCCAAGCTCGGAGTTGCTCGTGTTCTATGGGGTCTATACCGGAATGCCGCCTGCTCGATGACTGATCTCGGAAGCACCCCTCATCGTTGAGCAGACGAGAAATGCGAACGAGCGCCGTCGAGGACTTGCTGGAATTTCTCGCTCATCCCCAAGGTCTGATGCGCCCACTCACGGGAAAATCCCATCTGAACAAATGGATGCATTCCTCTCATTGTAGTGCAGCGTTTCTTGACCACGGAGGTGCGACAGAGTTTCTCGCGGACGTTTCAGATGTTTGGGAATCGCAGTAGCGAATGAATAAATTCCGAAGTGGATGTTCTCACACGCGGAAACCGAACTCCTACCCCAAGGGTTCCGGCTCACCTCACCCTCACGCTCTATGATGGCTTTCGTGGACGTGAGAACTACGTTCCCTGTAGCTTTGGTGCACTCAGTTGGTACTTCGTCATTTATGTAACGAATTTCGAGGCTCCGGATTGTCCTCAAACTTCGCTCGTGATGAACCGAAAACGCTCCGATTTTCCGAGAGGGTCACAGATTTACGGGGGAAGCCCCCATACAATTCCGACATTCATTCAAGCAATTTCGAATTGAGTCCGAGCAATATGTGCACCCCCTCGGAAAGCTCGGAAATCAGCAAGCATAACCGTTCTTCACGGTCGCCGAGAGACGCAGTGGAATCAATTGTGCAAGGAAAAGTGCGCCTATATGAGCTTCTCTCGGACCGCCCGTCATTTCTCCTCCAGGTCATTCGATCTATCATTTTTTTGGTTTGGAAAATTAGTGGAATTTCTGGATTTAATAGGGTAAATTGGAAACGATCAGCGGCGTGTCAGACGCTGAGCTGTGGATTTCTCCCAAGTTTCGAGGTCTCAGGACGTGAATTCATATGGGAGAAAATGGAAGAAAATTGATGAGTTGAGAAAAATCAAATTTCGAGGCCATCCGAGTCACGACGCTGAACAGCTCGAGCATGAGATCGATGATCATTGATCGAACAACGAGGTTTCTGCTCGAACGATGAGGAGCTATTCATCTCGGGCTAGAGAACTCAGAGTTTCGGTTAGTTTCACACTCTCTGCCCACATTTGAATGGCGCGTCCGAAAACCCCATATAGTGCTCAGCCCGAGCGGAGAGTTGGAAGCTTGGGGGCCGCCAAAGGACCCGAAGAAGGTTTCAGAGAATAGGTCCTGGAAGTGCTCTCTCGAGACTTGAACGGGTATCATCACTCGTTCGTAACTCACCTCACCGAGGACAACAGAGAAAATACTACACGTTTTCACGAAAAACAAGCAGAAGCATGGAATACTACCATTCAAGAATTTGCTTTGTTTTTCCCTTGGAGCACAAAGGGGAGACTGAAAGGGGATGTGTGTTCCAGGAAAGTAAAAACGCCAATCTCGTTTGTTTACGCTGATCGACAAGTTCCGTTCCGTGCCCCATATTCAGCCGCAGAATATCGAAGAAAAGCCGCGGAAAAAATTGCATGCTCATGTCGCACCGCGAGACGTGGGATGGCACCTCAAACTCGAAACGCATCTCTCATTGAGTGCTAATACTCATCGCTACAGATTGTGGTACTATCGGGATACGTGTGGACGACCGCGGACCTATCAACGGATGCTTGATCGATCAAATGTCGGGGCGAGGATCATTTCCGGAAAACTCGAGGGAGCCACAGTCTTTTAAGAGAACCTCGAGGGAGCTGCGGAGATAAGAAGGTCGAGAACCTCTGTCTTCCTGCGCTCTCTAATCGAAACGAGGAATACAGCGTACTCGGGACGCGGGCGCACGGATGACCTCAGGAAACACACAGCATTAGAGAGTGACTTTGAGCAGCTTTTGACTGGCTTGAAATTCTTTAACGGAACCATCGCTCCTGCTGGGTGCAGCTGCTGCTGTTCTGTATGCCAGAGCACGTAGCCGTTGCTTCGGGTCCTGCTGCAACTGCGCAAGCCAAACAGTGCTGCTCCAACAATATACACATCACAGTGTCGACACACGACTCATGAACTCAGCCCCGAGCTGGAACGCCCTGCCGTTCTTCTGACACAGAATTCAGAAATTAGTCCTGTTTCCGGACTCGGACGTCGAGAGCGCCGCGAACTGAGCGAAGACCGGTTTGCTCTACAAACGGATGGTTCCGGACGAGGTTCACGGATTTTCCCAGGTGGCCATTGCCATAACTTCGACACGACGTGAACGGAGAGAACATTGTGAGTACAGCTAGGTCTCTCCTTGTTGAGCAGTTTCCTCCGTTCTCGGACGAACGCATCATTCTCCGAACGTTCGAGATTGCGGGGGAGAAACTCGTCGCCGTACAACATCCGATTCTAAGTCTTCGGGAACACTGGCATGGTGTCGGAGTCCGTTCCCGGGTTCCCTCGTCGGATTCTAAATCCATCCGCCTATTGCTCCCCCTCGCCCACAGCGTTCCGCACTCCCAGCTGGGAGTGTGTATTTTCTCGAATTCCTATCTCGTCCATTCCGAGAGCCATCGCAAGCCTTCACCGTCTCCGAGCTCCAGTCGATCGCCGCGCGGGAGAGTCAAGCAATGCTGTTATTCCTCGGAATCAACTCGGAGCGGCTCATCCGCTCAGCAGCATGAAAACTCCTATTATCAGACTCAAAAAGCACTTGAGGCTTCCGCTTGAGGAGTCCATATGGGGATCAGGCCGCAGTATTCTCGGGATCGCCGGAGTTCGCTCTGATTCTTGCCGTTCACGCGTGAGCGGACGAAGTCGTCGCAATGTTTCTCATGCGACGGCGGGCGACACAGGCCTTGGCGACACAAGAGTATTGCGGATTATGGCGAGCACTTCAGAAAGTTTAATTGGGTTCTTCCCTCGCAATATCGTCCTCGATGCCGGTTCTCCGGGCTCATCAAAGAGGATCAAGGAGCGGTATTGATTTGCTCGAACACAACGGGCCAGATCGACTTCACACTCGTCGACGGGTTCCGACCAAGATTCAGGACCCGCCGCCTCGTACAGAGCCTGAAGTGGGAGCGGAATCCCTCTTGGATCTACATCCGAGGTCGGGAGTTGATTTCAAGCGTTCGGGACGGGGATTCCGGCGGCCGAGAATTTGGCGCCCAAAGGATTTGGCGCCGATTTTTTTCACGGCGGACGCGCCATTTCCGATGTCGGATCTCGATCAGCAGCGAGTGAATCGGTACAGCTTTGTCGGAACGGAACTCTCGGCCCAATGGTTATTAGGACTTTCCTTGCGGTCGGGTAGTCGGCTGGCTGGCCTTACCGTGACTGCGCAAACATGCCGCAATTCGACCGCCAGGATGGCCGAAACGGACGAACGGAACCCGACGGCGAGCATGAATAATCTGGTGGTTGCTGTCGGCGGCACGCGACTGTCATCCTCACCAAACACTCTTCGCGCTTGGTTGGCTCGGTATTTCATCTAATGAATTGTTTGCTCACTGCCTTCCGAGCTCGTTCCTCGGCAGTGTTCGTTACCGTGAGAGGCGGGATTGCTTTTGAACTCACATCGGCTCGCCAACACGGCCCGATTCTGTTCACAGCGATTCTGCAGATGTTTCCGTTATCGCTGACTGAGTGGTCGACGGGCTCAGATGGGAGCTTGCGATTGTATTCTCGCATAAAAACCGAGGATCTTCAGCGGAGCGATAGCGCGCTCTTGTGTGTACAGTATGCGGTTCTTCCTTGTTGTTTTTGTCTGCCCAAGATCGACGTCCTTCCTCCTTGTCTGCGTCCTCATCCTGCTCGTGCTCTATCTCCCACAGGGAAAACCGCCAGGTCAACTCGGATGCGGTGAGACTGGTCTGCTCAAGAGCAGGGAGGGGGAAACCTCTAAGTACACAACGGTGTCTACATGCATGCATACATATGGGATGATAGAAAGCGCAAGCTGAATAGTTTATCTTAATTCATCGCCCGGGAAGAGCCAAACAAGTTCGCAACACGACGGATGGAGACATAGTTCCGCGGGTCATGCAAACACCAGCGGAACCGACGGCTCATAATAAATCTGGCACCCGTTGCGTGAATGAGCGACGGAAGAGTTTATTGCGCGGCGGTGGGAAAGTTCACGGAACGGCATATGCTCGTATGTGACATTTTCATCCTGGCTAACGCCGCGATGCCGCTCTGTATTAGTGGCGAGCGAGTAGCCCGATCAACGGAACAAATTGTGTCGAGATCGGCCCAAACACCTGGAGCGATAATCTCCGCCGGAAATGAATCATCGAGCGAGCGGACAATCCGCGGAATGTCGGATTAAAAACTCTGCCTCATCTCCATCGCTCCGGCCGAACGGGAGGAGGGGAGAAGTTAGCAGCGTCGGAAACAGAACAGAGGAAGCAGCATGAGTTATACATACTTGTATATCTACAAGACTCGGACGGAGCTCGAGCTTAATTCATCATTTCCTATTCTTCTCAGCGTCACCCTCTCTTTTGTTCGTTCAAATGAACAAAGTGTCTTCTAATGCACTTGTACGCTCTCTCCCTCGCTCTCCTCCAGAGCCAAGGCCGGGAGTGACTTTTGTTTAACATCGCCGACGGACTTTCTCGAACTGTTCGGGGCTAACCAGCCCGTCAGGCGGTCTGGGGCCAGACGAGCGGGGCTTCGGGGATCCACTTGGGACCGCGACGTGATATACTCGACAATTGACATGAAATCCATCATCGAAACCGGCTGTTTCCCTTGGCGAAGAGTGGGAAGAGTTCCAAAGGCACATGATGATGTAGCACTTCTTGAAGGCGATTAATCGAGGCGACCATCTTGATTTCAGAAACACTTGAACGAAGCTCCTCGACGATACAACTCGAGTTCGTTCTCCGTTCGAGTGCTGCTCAGAAGAAGTGTTCAACCTGCGCGACTCTGCTTCGTCCGCCGACGTCGTAGTTCCTGCCTCATGAGTATCTTCGACCAAGAGCTTAGGACCCTTTCCTTACAGGGGTCCTAAGCTCATCCATTTAGGAGCCGTTTATGTTCTCAGCCGAACTCGCCCACCCTGATTCGCAAGCAGTCCGGACCCCTGGCAAAGCTCACCCTCTTCATCGGTTCGGCAGCCGTTGGTTTTTCCTCGCGGCTCTGAGCACCCTCATCAGTTTGAGAGCCGCTCACTTTTTTGCAGTTTCACCCTCATCGGTTTGACAGCTTTTCGGATCCCTTGTCGATGGAAAAATTGATCTGCGCCACACGGAAAACATTATGTTCCGAGCTCGTGCCCGCGCGAAATAAACTCGGGTCCTCATTGAAAAAGCAAAGGGAAAGCCGATCTCGGAACCGCAAAGCACGGAGCGCGGATTCGCACAACGCCGCCGAAAATTCCTAAACGAAGTTCTTCATCGCAAACCGTGTGATCGTTGGATTCGCGAATGCCCTATGTAAGAGTACCGATGCCGACTCAGGATACTCAGATGTACTTGCCAATATGGACAAGGGAACATCGTTCCCGGCGGTTTCCGCAAGGAGAAAACAAGCCCACCCTGTGTTCCAGTGCAGTCGTCGCTCGTTTGGAACGGATATGGATATATCATGACCCGTTCTGGAGACCGACGCCTCCCATCCATGTCTGGTGCGGATGAGGGGCCTTCGACAGAACAAGCACGTTAGAACGAGATATCTGGCTTTTTTTCTGGATATAATTGACTTTTAGTCTAATGGTGAGTGGCTCTCCGCCGTGAGTATCGGATATCGATACCGAGAAAGCAGTCGAGCAGAGAAAGCCGAAGGTAAACACAGCAGGAAAGCATCGGCCGCCTGCCACAGCTGCTTTGTCATCATGGAGGCTTTGGCGTCGCATCCATTTCTTCGAGGTTGGCAGCGACCCATCGGGCGCCGTTTCAATCGACCGATCCACAGATCGTGTCTTCGTCAGTCGGGCTCGAACATGTGTTCCGTCGGAAATATGTTCTCCCGCAACTCGGATCCTCAACTCCGACCGCGCCCAACGGCTTTCCAGGTGGGGGAGCAGGGCAGAGCTCAGAGCCAACGTCGAGGCTTCGTCGGAAAACACCAAGAACCCAGAATTGGGGACCAGGGGCCGATCTGCTATCGGCAGGGGAAATTATAAGACGAGCAAGCGTTCTCCTCGACGCTTGACAGAGCCCCAGCCGTCTCCCGTCGGATGGGACGGGGGCGCCGATCGTATCGGAGTAGTTGTTCACTTGACTTGGGTGTTCGTGTCCATTAAAGCGAGTCGCTCAGTCGACTACATCGGATTATTGACTCTTGCTCCTTCCTTTCTTCTCTCAGAATCTCTGACCGCTTTCTCCGTCGTTTCTTTCATCGCGATCCGTCGACGCGAGCAGTGTCTGACGGAGTCGCCGAGGACAGTCACCAAGTCGCTCAGTAGTCGGCAAGCCCTCGAGGTGTCCGAATCGGAGTAGCTGAGGTTCTGATCAAAAATTCAACTTCTCTTTGAGTTTTGCAAGCCGACGAAGCAGCCATCATCTTTGTGGAGCTTTTGACACAGGGCGATCCGGGCGCTCGCCCAAAGCGGAGCGACATTTACTGGCGCCGCATCCTCCGGCACCTCGTGAGCCAGGAACTACGGTTCCGGATCCCTGTCGGTTACCAGATCTGTTCGAATCGCGGATTTTCAACCTCGCATGCCGATCGTCGTGTCATCCGTAAATATGGAACATACGAGAGGGAGGGTATCTTGAATACCACTTGGTCTCGCGCTGAAGGGAGCCGTCGTGAAAATCTTGCCTCGGGGAGCGGTCTCTCTTGAGCTGGGGAGCCGACGATCGCAAGTTCAGGGTACGTCCAGACTTGAACGGAGCTGTGGAATCGAAGCCTCGCGTCCAGGAACTATCCAGTCGAAAGAATCTCGGGAGGGGGTTGACGATACAGCTGGAGCTGTTCTGAACTTTGAGCAGAGAGAATGCATGGACTGGGAGGTGATGACGAATTTGTAATTTCAAGTTTCTCCCTACCAGAACTGCGCCATGCTGCTGTCCTTTCCCCGTCTCTCCAACTTCTGTAACCAGTGGTAAGCCCTGGTTGGGTAACGGGCCCGGCTCCTGAGTTCTCGCTTCTCAAGTTACAAAGGGAATCAACGCAAAAGGCGACGCGTTACGGCTATTGTTCCACGGACGTTCGCTGGAAACGGTGGACTTCAGATCCGGTGGCGGCCTGTCATCATTGATCAGGTCGACGGATCTCAGGGTTTCCGCATGATGGACTTGTCGAATGGTCCACAGTTGAGGAGCCCGCTGGGCTCAACACTCAGAGACCTGTGTCTAACCTCTCTTCTTGGTCTTTTCTGGACCAAGCCAGGAGTGACTGCATCGACTGAATGCATCTATGTAGTTGACGGCTTTTCTGGAGTGCACGATATCGATTTCGGACCGAGTGATGTCGAAATTTAGAAGGGGGCGAAGATGCTCGCCATGCTTGATTGTGAGATCCGAGATGGAGTCAAACTCGAGACATGATCCGCCACCGCATACGTGTGATGATTGTTTGAGAAAGTTCGATGCTCTCACAGAGATCGCGGTCGCCGAGGATTTCTCCTTCTGGTCCACCTCTCCGTGAATTTCGGTACTTCTAAATAGGGAACATTCTGCAACTTGGCCCGCTCAGAGAGATGGAAACTCTGCACAGCAAGAGTTCCGATTCTGGTACATCGCGAGCGACGGGCCGAACGGTCAGAAAAATGGATCCACTCCGTGCGAGTCGGCCGACGACATCTTCCACAATTGAAGCTTTTTGAATGACTCCGAGTCTGGTGCTCACGGAACAGACAGCTCGCATCAGAGGGAAGCCAAGCTTTGCATCAGTGCTCAGGATTTGAGATTTCATCTGAACTAGGACGGGAGAGGTAATAAGCTCGTTCGTTCTTGTAGGAGGTTGGCGGAGGAGCTGTCAATGAGTACTTTTGATGGCCGAGTGGTTCCAACACTAAAAAGCTCGTTTCAGTCCCGAAGTATTTCGGAAAAATGGTTCTACAGCAAGCTTTTGGGAATATCGCTAGTCAGGAATGTTTTCAGGTTGAAAGCATCCTGGGGCTGGAAACACCAGTGCAAAGACCCTCCAGGTGGAACCACTCTTGAGATAAAACTGCCCCGGGGCTGACCCACCCGGGGAACAAGATGGGATGAAGCGACCCCGCTCCCAATCGAACTCGTCCCCGAGGGGCCGGATTACCATTGAGCAGTGTCCGTGAGGAGTTCTGAATTTTATTTCATGACGGCAGAACTCTTCGTCATCCGGCTCTGTCTGCGCCGCGGGAAGTCGCATTTCGCTCGGTCGTCGGGGCCCGTGGCTGTTCTGATGGAAAGTCGGCCTCGAACCTCATTGGAAGGCTTTGGAAATCCTGCAAGAGCAAGGCCCCGTTACGCAAATCAAGTAGCAAGTGGACTGTTCGGGCAATATGGATCTTTCATTTCAAAGGAGAGCTCACGTTTCGAGCTCCATTGGAAGAGTTCCTGGAACGCATGACTTACAACAAGAGTTGGTCATCAATGTTCCCAACTGAAGGTCGTGTGGAGACATTTCTAAAGAGATGATCGCAGCAGGTTTGAATCGGGAAGCATAGGAGTTCTTCGACAGTTCGGTATCAACAGCCGAGCCCACCATGAGTGGGTCGAACAGTTCTCCTTGGCCAACGGACGTGTCTCGAGGATTCGGATTCCTCGCATCAGGAGGAAATCGTTCGGCGAGCGATCTGCGTCGCTCTCCAAGACAACAGAACTCTGGAGAGGAGAAGGCCAGACCTTATCCTCGTCCATGGTTACAGGACGGGGATCAAATCTCTTCGCTGGTAATCGGTGCGTGTATGTATTCGACGAATCCCCATTTCGAGCAAATCTGGATTTTGATGCATCGAGAAATGTTTTCCGTTTCTCATGAGTTTCTTGCGCGTGGGAGGTTCCAGAGAGCCAGCATGGCGCCACTTGCGTTACGCCTTCAGCGACCCACACTCACGCCTTCTTCCTGTCCGATATCATTGAAGCAACTACGAGCACGAGGTGGAATTCGACTGTTCTCGGCAGAGGTTCCCATCAAAGGTTCAGCCGGCCATTGAGTCACGAAGCAATCACCACGTTCGTAAAAGTCTTCAGAGTGAGGGATCCAGCCGCTCGGCGACAACGGAGGCTGCTGACTTTTACCGCCGCCACCGACTCCTTGTTAACCAGACCGTGCGGCAGCGGGTCCTTATGCGGAAGCACGAAGGGAAACCTGGAGCGCGGCCTCGGCCGCCGACCGACCGACCAAGTGAAAAGCGAGCTCAGTCAGGCTTTCAAGCCACCAACCGGCAGCGCTCTGATCAATATCATTCATGAAAGTGAGTTTTTACGCGAGCCGGTACGAATTCTGCGCCAACGGGCAGACCTGAGTCCGTGAACTTGAAAGCGAGCCAAACTCGACTCAAGAACCCACTCACACGGGGATCGAGCCGCATCCCAATTGAACGCGTGTTAAGCGGCCAACCCCAAGCCGTCTCAGCGGGTATGCTTTTCCAAGCAGCTGTCCGACTCCTCGGCCGGGGAGAGGTCTCACCACATAACGTTGCTGTTTCCGAGTGGTGTTGCTCAAAAACACCACGAGGCACGAGCCTTCGCGCGAGAGAGCGACTTGCGCGAATACCCCAGAATGTTCATGTCAAGTGTGGAATAACGCAGAGCGAACTATCCGCCCAGAATCTGCCCTAATTGGATGCAGCCGAGAGCGAGAACGGAGTTGAGCTGGGAAGCGAGTTCGGGAGCGCCTCATGCTCGCTCTGCATTTCAATCATTGTCACTGTTCACTGCGAGATCGAATGAGGACGGAGAAGACACATCGAGCCATCCGTCAACCCCCAACGTCACGGATTCGATCCGATAGAACAGACTCGTCCCCCGTTTGATCCTCTCGCTGTTCAGCAGTCTGCAACTGTTTGCGAACCGCTCCCGTGATTACGGTAATGGGAAGAACGATGCGGTCGCCAGCGGGAGGGAAAACATGGCTGAAGAGGCTCGAAACTCATTGGAGCTCGCTCCTCTCACACTCATCTCGGACGAAAAATTCCGCTCGTCTACCAAGACCAACTGCATTGCTCCTGACGCCGCAATTTGCGGCTGAAGAAGAGCACCAGAGATAATGAACTTGTTGTTTTCGTTGCGCGTCGTCGTTCCGAAAAGCAGTCGAGCTAGAGTTTATGATGGTCTCACCCGAGCGACCTGCGGGCTCGAAGGCTATTCAGCGCTCATAAATGAAGCGTTTCAGTTTTTCTGCTCTTTTATTAGAGTCCCTCCTCCAAATGAAGCCGCCGCCGCCGCCGCATCACTTAAGGAATTCCAAGACAAACACAAAGCATCTCCATCCGCCGCTACGTTGTCATTCCGGGCCTGACATCCTTCGCTAATTGTGCGTGGCAGCAGCAGGAGCCCGACCTCCTCAAATTGATAAAAAGTCTGGGATGAGTTATGATCCGATATTCGCAAGTGGCCGCCTGCGTGAATAAACTCGCCCACCCTTCAGAACCCCCCTAACGAGAGGCTCAAGCTCGCCGAGGAAGGCAACGAGCCAGCTCAACGAAGTCAACCGTCCCTCATGATCTGAGCTGCACGTAGGTAGATGTGAACACCAGTCACTTCCATGGAAGCGTGACACATCGTAAGCTACACGTGACATCCCGGACACGTGTATCCCCTCAGCTCCCGCCCCACCAGGACAAACGCCCGCGCTCGACGTCGGGCGAGGGTGAAGCTGATGCGGTGGCTCAATAGGCGTCTCATCCATTCTTCGCGGACTCTATTCCTCTTCCCAACACTTTGGAATGATGGAGAAAATGAAGCCAGCAGTTGGGTGTGTAAAGCAATTCCCGAACTCTTTCTTTTCCGCTATCCGCCTCATGGAGCCTTATATCGGAAATGCATTTTCTTCCCTATTGATTCCGGGTACCCGCATAGCTGAAGACAAAGCCGTTCCACTACGTTACGCGAAGCCGGCCCGGGTCAGGCCTCACCATGCTGGGCTATTCCAGGACTTGCGCGTTGTTCCGGGAGGTTGGAGCTGAAGAGAACTTCTCTCTGAGAACAAAAAGCTCCCCCGTCATTTGCGCAACATGGAATAATAATTGAGCGAGACATGGCGAGCTTCTGTCTTCAGGGACGAAAATAATGCAACCCCGTTCTGAGTGCAACATCTTGCGTCTCCGGTTTTCTTTTCGCATTGTAACGATGCATCCCGTGCTCCGTTACAGTCGTCCAACGTGAACCAAGAGGCGGTCTCCGGACCGCACGTTGATGGATATCGTGCGCTACTTCGTAATAGACCGTCGTCCCCTCAACGTTTTCCGTCATCGGACTCGTGGGTTGCATTCCTCGGAAACGCGCTGTTGGATGGATTTGCGTCGGACGGAAGGCCGAGGTTACTCTCCGCGAATCGCACCATCTTCTTAATTTGGTATTTTGATGTCTCGTCCCTCCTTCCCTCCCGAATTTCGTCCTCCGCCGCGCCAGAAACAGAAGGCGGCAAGGCGCCGACGACGACTCGTGACTCGGTCTTGATAGATCCATTGTTCCACCTGGTTGCGTCCTGAGCCCCGAAACCATTGACGACTCGGGCGGAGGCTCGAGCGCCCTGAACGTCCCTGGAACTGCGACTCGAAATTGAATTCTCATCGAAGCCGCTCCGGAAAACGTCGGTCCACAATTGCGGAAGCCAACCGCGAGTTCGGACACGACGGGCCGTTGAGACGCATATTCTATTCCAGCTGCATTCGTTCCGTTTTCGGAAGTGAGGCACTCCGTTTGTAGGAAATGACGAAGAGGGAGACGTTCAGAGCCATCACTGTGGGCGGGCTTCCGAGTTGAACGGAGCACCAGTTGCTCGCTTCGGCTTTCTAAAAACAGCAATCCGAGAAATCCGAGCCGACGCAACTGCAAAGCATGCCGCCAAGCTCGAAAAACCGGTGAACTGTGCGTTCCGGGAGTTTTTTCGCTGCCGCTGGTCGAAACTCACTCAGATTCCTGTGAGTTATTGGGGGTTGCTATGATCCCGTTGTGCTCGCGTACGCTGCGCCACTTCAGAGGAGCTAGCATGTGAACTCAGTCGGAAATTCGGGTTCCCGAACGACCAGATTGAAAGCAGCGAGGTAAATCCATTCTGTCTCAATATTCGCACCGGAATATTCCGGATCGAGAATCCGGAATATTCCAGGTGGCGGCTCAGACGTTGTTTCCGTCCGACAGCGGGGCGGCACGTGTCCAATTCTCGTCAAACTTCCTGAGTTCCGGCATTGGAGGTGTAAGCAGACGAGCTCCAGAGCCGACAGCAAATCAGGAAAACGGGAGCAGAACACTCCTGGGCCTTTCGGAAAACTCCAAAAGTGGTGCAAGTTGTCTTACAAGCTACCTACGACTTGATGCTCGGTTGAGACTCCCCGTTCACAGACCCGGGAGGGCTCAACTCCAGGTGGAGTGGAACTTCATCAACTGCTTGATTAAAGCTGGGGGAGAAACTCGCTCGGCGGCTCGCAAATTGTATACAAGGAAGTGAACTTCTCCGTGACGTGGCGGGAGTGAGAGAGGGGACCCGGCGTCGGACACCTTTTTCGGGCTCGGCTCGGCGGCAGGGGTAGTTTCCAGGGTGGTCAGGTGGCTGTTTGACTTGCTGGTTGTGAGTTGCAAGCAGAACGCAGAGAAGCCGTGCCCGAAACGAAGAAACGGGCCGACCAGGATTGTCGAGGGCGACTGCGCGGCGCTCGAGAGGCAGAACGAAAGCCTTGGAGGGAAAACGGATATTGCCGAGCAGCGAGCGTGCTCCGTCCCGGAACTCATAACACTTGATAAGGGCTCCGAGCCGCTACCCCCAGCCGTGAAATAGACGACTTCTGCGCTTCGCATTTACCTGCTGCCGTCGCTGGCGGTGTTGCTGATGCCACCCGTCCTGCCACTTCCCTAGAGGCGGCTTCGACCTTCCGCCCCCGGTCCTGGGCCCGAGTCGGACGTCCTGACCCGCAGCGCACCCCGGGAGCCGAGCAGTCCTCCCCGTCCCAAAAGTCGTCAGACCGCTGTGGGAACCGGTCTTCAACGGAAATCACATCGAGCCGCCATTTTTACGGAATCGCATGGGGACCGGTCTAGCAGTTGGAAAGACGGGGTATCGGGAAATTGTCGCCTCTCGAATCGAGATCGCCGCGCCGCTCGGAGCTTCGAGCAATTGTGGCACCTCTTCCTCGGAGGGCTCGAGCACCAGGACAACCATCTCGCCGCTCTGTGGATCCTTCTCCTGGAAACAGGATCCCACAAAGGGAATTTGTCCGACGCTAACAATGGGCTTAGGGCCTCAGGAATAAGTGAAGTGCGAATGAAACTGAGCAATGATTGTCACCGTTGCCAACATCCTCACCTCCTTTGGTAGCTGAACAAACGAGGGAAAACTCTCGCAGACGAATGGCATCGCTGTAACAAGCGCACCGCCAGCGGGTCAGGATTCCGGAAGGCCGTGCATCGTCTTTGTTCTGGACCGATCCCCGCCCGAAACGACGGGCCTTCGACGGGAGAACAAAATCCAACACATACTATCGACGGCCCGACAATACAGTCGCCGACGTTGCCAAGCTTTCGTGGAGGATCAGGAATGTCCGCGTCCCAACTGCGAGACGCCGCCCGGCCGTCGGTCGTCCGAAACAGAATCTGGATCCATGTGTCTTGTGCGCTTCTCGCCGACATCTTTGATCAATAACGAGGCAGCATTCAATATAGATGAATCGAGAAAGCTACACAAACTCCATTGATTCGCTCGGCTTGTTGATGATATTCCCGCGGCGGCGGTGGCGGCGGCGGCGACGTCGACCCAGACGACGACATCAGGAGCCGACAGAGCGGCAGGAGGGCCGCATCGCCTTGCCGCGCCTGGAGGACACAACGTAATAAATCTAACCGTGGGCAGGAGCACTCGGGCGCCACCGAGTCTGTGAAAGAGACGTCAAAGGTGTTCGAGCGATCGAGGCAGAAAAGAAAGATTCGCTTCGGCTGCTCCTGGTTGGCTGCGGAGCAACACGCAATCGCACAGATATAGGTCACCTGTATCGGGCGAATCTCAGTTCTTGTCTTCAGCGCTCGCAACCAGAGATGGGAGAGAGGGAGCAGGGATGGGAAGAGAATCTTTCATCAATGTCGCGCATCCGGGCACACGTGGTCGCTCTGACGTGGGAGCTTCTTCCGTCTCTTCGAGAGCCCTCGCAAGCTTGCCGGCAAGTCATGATACCTCGGAGCCGAACAAGTCCGAACGTTGAGTATTGGTCGTGTTCTTGATTTTCGACCGTGGGTTCTGAATTCCTCCGACCCGATCGCATATGTCGACTCGGTTGGGCATCCACGACCTCAGGAAGCTCCACACGAGGCGGACTTCTAGCTTTCTCGGAGATTCTCTGATTGCCTCTCCCTACCTCATGCTCAGTAGTCATTCAGGCTGGAGAGGGTAGGAGGGGCGGGGGGCGTGACAGATTTCAACTGCCCTCTCCAAGTTGGATGAGCCTCGACTATTCGCTGAGGGCGGTTAGCGTCAGGTATAAAGTAAGAAGTTGTACAAGAGCTCCCTCGTGTGCGCGGAAATCCGCCACGTGACGGATGGCTCGGTCGTCCTCGATTAGCTCCCGCCCGGCCGCAGGAGAACTGTTCGTTGCTCTTTTGTGTGGGAACTCGCTGTCCAATCGGCAGGTACGACATGTGTTTCACGGAATAAAAATCTACCACAGAGGGAAAGCACTTTTGTCATATAACCTCCCCGTCGGCGGAATAAGTGAAGAGCTGGCAAAAATTCCGCTGTAACTGGTGCCTCCTCAATAGCTGTTTTCGCTCGGAGGGCTACCTGCTAACAAGCGAGCAACACCTAGAATTGATCACGGTTCCCGTCTTCAACCCTTGACAAGGTCTCTTCGGGGCCCACTTCCCTGATACGGGCGGTTATTGCCCCCAATGATACAGAGCTTCCAGTGAGCATCCGAGCTTCAACGCACAGAAACCTGATGCGGAACGTGAGTTCTCTTCTGGAGAGAAAACTGATTCGAACAAGCCTCCAATTTCTACGTCACTGAAAATTCAATCATCCCTTGAATATTCTCGCTGTCTGGGAAAACTCGATATGCACCACGATATTTGGTAACTAGAGGCTGGATGGGATCGGCTTACACTGATTCAACCAGCGCACGACGCGTGCGAGGATGGAATACCGCTCTTTTTCTCTGTCGTATGCTTGACCTTCAAGTCAAGTTCAATCGAGGACAGATGAATGTTTCCCCATTCGCCGTAACATTCACGTCAGCGGACACTTCGTCGTTAGAGTGGACGGTTTACGACGTTGTTCAAGACGCTGGTATTTGCTCTAATGGAATGTTGACGGCGAAGGTTGTTAATCTTAACAAGTAGCACTATCGTTGCCGCGTTCAATGAAAACCGGAGCACTCCGCAGCTCTGAATACGAAACTTTGCAGTCTCCAAAAAAAAACACGCGAGTCAAGTGTCCGCAATGATCATCAAGGCCTCATCGCGATTTGGAATCCACTCACGTATGTCATTCTGTTGCCCGAATCTCATCGGGTCACGGCCATGTCTGAAGATAACGATCAGGCGAAGCTTGAGGTGAGAGTCAGGCTAGAGGCTGCCTATGATATCGGAGCGATGCCTACTCGTGCAGGGTTTCCGAAGGGAGCGGCCTGACATTTCCCGGAGCTTGCATCTGGTATGTTTGAACATGCCCGTCAGGAATGTCCCAAGACGGAGACGGGTTCGCAGACCGAACGCACAAGTTGCTGTTTCGGAGTTGTGCCATGTTTCGGAGACGGCGATCCTGTCCGATTTGTCTCATTCCGACCATCAGTGACTTCTCAATGAGAGCTAGAGAGTTTGCTGGTACTCGCAAGATGATCAGGAAACCTGAACGGATCAGGAACTTCGAAACGCCCAGATGCCCGAAAAGTTCTCCGATACCTTATCTCCTCTCGGTGCGCACCGCGAAGTGGGAAGCATACCGCCTCGTCCCAACTGAGGAGCAGCCAAGACTCCAGAGCCAAGCTCAGATTCCGAAACGTCTCCGACGTTATCCGCAGACTGGATGCTACCCATGAAATCACAAACCAACGAGAGGCAGGCGCCGAATAGTCAGCGCCTTCGGAAATATCAAGCAAGGGGGGAGTTTGAGTCAGAAAACTTTGCGAAGCAGACAATGCCCGCCTGAGCACCACTGCTCGTGGGCAGTGGATCTCTCGAGCTGGATGAAGATCAATATTTTCGTTTAGACCGAGGCTGGAACATACATGTACCACTGAGTTGTGCCGCATGGGAGCGCAGGAAGCTTACTGTGCATCTGCAGATGTATCCTGGCTACAGTTTTCACTCCTCGTTCTCGAATCGTTCCACGTTTTCCCTCACAGGAAGACCCGGGCCCCTAGTTGAGATCCGATTAGAAAATTCGGGACGGTCTTCATCATCAAATACCTCATTCCGAGAGTCGACTGATCGAATTCGGAAGTGCCAAGGTCGACGCAGGATAGGAGGCTGCTCAAACGCCCGACAACTTCAGATTTCTAGCTCAGGATCAGTGAGAAGGTCGAACGATCGTTTCAACCTCGACGTCAAAAGCTGACCCTTGACAAAACGCGTCCTCGATGCATTCGCCCCTTGTCTCCTCAGGAAAGCCGAATTCGGAAAATTCTCCGATGGCAAAAAGTTCTTAGATCCAAACTACCCAGCTTGGGAGTTGCTGGGTCGATCCGGTCACTTTTTCTTTTCCTCCGAAAATCGAGCTTCTCCGGTTATTTCTCCGCTGACCGCTCGCTTTTCGGGCGGAGAGAGAAACGATCGTATCAAACCACAAGCCATTCCTTGTCGGGTAGCTTGGATCAATTCAAGAACTTTATGCCATCGGAAATCGTTTCGAATTTGGCTCCCCCGAGGAGTTGCGGCCGAAATGCAAAGAGGACGCGATCTTGTCAGGGGGTCGATCTTTACGTCAAGGTTGGAAAGATCGTTCGCCCTCCTTACAGATCTTGAGCTAGGAATCTGGAGTTGCCGGGCGTTCGAGCAGCCTTCCATCTCGCGTCGATCTTGGCACTTCCGCGTCCGATCGGTCGACTTCAGAAGTTTTGTCGATCAGTTTTTTGAGAAAAGTTGAAAATAGAAAAAGCAATCTTTCAGGAGAAATCTTCGATTCGATTAACGAAATTCATCATTCAGACGATTGAAGTAAGTCGAGGAGGAAAGGACGTGCCATCCTTCCAGCTATCGAACGCCAAAGAAAGCCCAGGATCTGATGATTTTTCACCGAGCTATGAGCAAAGGGAGCAAGAAACTTCCCGACTCACGATGACCACCCTGTATATCCATAAGAGTTGGGCGTAACCAAAATTATGGTTATGATTAATGATCATAATCATGTTTAGGATTAATGATCATAATCATGGTTATGATTAATAATAATTCATAATCATAGTCATGGTTATGAATAATAATCATAATCATAGTTATGATTGATAATCAAGCTATGATTATCCAAATAATCATAATCAACTTATGATCATACAAATAATCACAATCAAGTCATGATTATTTTCATAAATATGATTATTATCAGTATTTCTGGTATACTCGAGCACCCGATGGGAGGATAACACGCACACGAGGTTTGTGGGGGACCGGGGTCCATGGACGTGACTCCGGCGTGCACGCCGGTAACGCTATTGTACTTTGACTGACTATACGAGGTAGCTGTCTTGTGATGGCCAGTTACCAGTGCCAAGGATGCAAGACTCGGTAACGCTCTGCCACCGAAAGCAGCATTGAATGCTTGACTCGTGACAACACGTTCGTTCACACGAACGATGCTCCGAAAAGGATAGGCCGGAATCATGGAGGTGGAGTTATGCCCGGGATCAACTCCTTGGACTCCAAAAAGTATGGTCAGTGATCGGATCGATCTCGCAATCACCTCTCGAGACTCTGGGAAGTATGGTCAGACTGACCCCCGGAAACTGATTTTTTACTTTGACTATGATTAAAAGTCATGAATATGATTGATGATCATGATCAGGATTGATAATTATGGATAATAATCATAATCAGGATCAAGAATTATGATTAATAATCATGATTAGGATCATTAATCAGGATTAGGATCATAAATCATGAATAGGATTAATAATCATGATTAGGATTGATAATCATGATTGAGAATAATAATCATTGATTAGGATTAACGATCGGGATTGATAATCATGATTAGGATAATCAAACATGAAATGGGATCGATAATTATGCTTAGAATTACTAATCATGAATATGATTACGTCCAACTCTGATATCAATATATCATCCCGATAGTGAGTCGCCGATTAATGTCGTGACCTGTTAGCGTGACCGGCTGGCTACTCTGGTTGACGCAACTCAGTACAAAACGGATCGGCACCGGTCAGTCTTCTACGAACATCCCCTCACACGGAGAAGCTCATCTCGGGCGGTAACCCTCCTGTGGGTCGATCTCCGATATGAAAGCACCCTGGGTGTTAGGGGCTCCCGACCTTCCGGGAAGTCCGAAAAACGAGAGAAGTTCCCGGAACAGATGCTGCTGACTCGAATGATGAAGTGGCATCCTCCGATGAGCACGACACATTGAGCGTGCGAACAGCAAACTTCTGAGCTGCTGCGGCCCCTTCAAGAACGTGGAAGAGCCTGTGCGCTTCCAACAACTCCATGCAGAGCGACGGGAGTTGTGATCAATGAGGCCCTCAATTGAAATGAATGAACATCGAGACCTTCAATACAACTGCGTGAGAAGGAGAGTCAATGTGGTATCAGAGCACGTGCTTCCAGCTAGCTGTGGTCAGTCTACTGACAACACCCCTTGTGGTCCTCCTGAGTCAAGAGTCCTGACCCTCGTTGGGGGTTTGGAGACTCAGCGGGAACAGGCGGCTCACCATCCGGGGACAATTGTTCTATTTTGTTCGTCCTGCGCGATGAAGTCGGTTACCCCAGTTTATGATTCTCGGGTGAATTCGGATACCCGCTCAGTAGCACTCGGTTCCATTTCTCGCTTCCCTCGGGTACGTTCCGTCCGGAGTTCGCCTCCGTCCGTTCTTCTCGCTTGTTCCTCGTTCAGGAGCGTTCGACCCGCGCTACAAATGCATCTGGAACTACGCGATGAACCGCCGGCGGGGGGCGTGGAGGATGATCGCGCGGCCGCAACATTCTCCCATTATAACTAGATTAACCCGTCACCCAATCAGCTTCCGCCATTTGAGATTCTGCTCGATCAGGTTCAGTGAGGTAAGCCATCGCGACCGATGGAGAGGACCAAGAGGCTGAGATTTGATACTTCGTCTGAGCAGGTCTTAACGACTTCCATTCCGGGCCTTCCTCCGTCGCGGCATCCGGAATCACGGCGAGGTATCGCTGAGAACCAGCGAACAAAGTGCTTGCGCAGCGCCGCAATGCGAACAATGTGCAGGAGTGCACTAGCCGGACGCGCTCTCGCTGAAAAACGTTGGTCCATCAAGGCATCCGATCGGAATGACTTCTCGTTCGATAGCTGCAGGCACGAGCTTCCCGGGGAACGGTGCGGGCACGGAACGGGCTCCTTGATCTCGAGTCGGCGCCGTGTTGCTCCGAAGGTCTCGGAGGTTCGCGCCGTCCGAGCGAGAACTACGGCCTTCGAGTTCTGGTTCCGCCGCTGCGGGCTTCTTTTTTGAAAAATCTCGAGAAGCCGTTCCCCGGCTGCCCGCCCACCCGCTCGCTCTCTACGCGTTTGTACGATGAGCGTGTTTCTTATGCTGGAAGCGCAAGCGAGAACGACTGAAATAGAGAAGGCGAACGAGCTACAGACTATGGAGATATCTCGTCCTTTTGTGATTTGGGAACGCCGACCGAATGTCAGTCAGGCGGGTGGAAAAGCATCCAAGCAAACAACAAGACCAACGGCGGGCCGAAGCAACAAACGAGAACGAACAAGCCAACCGTGGCAAAGACTGTGTTTGGCGGATCGGAAAGAGTATGAAAAAGCGCTAACTCCGACCCATTGCTAATGCCTCTGCGGAGCCGAGAGCAGAAGCAGGGGTTAGGAGCGCACCGTTCCTCCTCCCCCTCCGGCTGGGCGCTCATTCGCGATATTGACTCGATGAAAACCATTGGGCCGGGCGCCCGATTTCCACGTCGGCGGCGGCGGCTCGATGCTTGCGCCTACCATCTTCATCGAAAGCATTTCTGAGCACAGTTCACGTGGAGGCGTCAGCTCAGACTCAATTCCTGCTCACTGCGCGTTCAGATAAGTTCTCGAAGGACTCGGACCGTCCGCAGCAGAATCTCTGCGGAGTTTGTCAACGTCATATCGAGAGACATTCCTTGCGCGGGTTTGGCCACTTCTCGGAACATCTGACACGGCGATACGCTCTGAAGAAGAACGAACCAACTGACGTGTGCCGGCGGATGATTCTTCCCCGAAGGAACGTATATGATCTGGATCTTGGGGGAACACAGCATTCCTGAAACTCCCTCGTCTCCGGACGCTTCATGATTTTGACAATCATATGAATTTTGTTCAGTGCCGCTTCTCCGAGGGAGTCAAGAGAACTCTGTCTGAGCCACTCGTCTCCCCCGGTCTTCTCACGGCTGCTTCGCGACCATTTAGGGAGCATGGCTCCCGAAACAGGCCCTTCCTCATCAGGCACAGAGCTCATCCTCCGCTCGTGTTCCCATCCGCCAAGGATATATATCGCGCTTTCCGAAGGTGCTCCTGATACTTTCGGCGTGATTTGTCGCACCCGCTCCTGGGGGATCCGCGCGGATCTATGTGGGATATTTTCGAAGCTGATTTCGTCTCAAGTCTGATCGCAACATTGTTTCCGACAAGGCCCCACGAGACAAGCCTGTCGTAACCTCAGCAAGGCTCCTTTCGGAGACGAACCGATGATTTATGGTCGATCCTATGGATGCTTTTCATTGAATCGAAGGAAAATCCACCCTCCGAGCGGCTGTGAATGGAGTGACGACGCTGACGGAACGGACAGATGGACGAGTGAGAGAATTCAAGATTTTCGACCGCCGTGATTTATGAGCGCAGCAGATGATCCCCGGTGAATGCCTACTCGTCTCAGTCACTCAGTTTCCTCTCTTCCCTTTTCCTCCACGACCGAGTGAAGCGACCGCCAACCAAGCGACCAATCGAGCGACCGACCGACAACGAACGGACGGACGGAGCAGGCAGCCAACCGAGCGAGCGAGCGAAGATCCGCCCGACCAACCAATACTTCTAGCGAGCCAGTGTCGGCCACAGTGGTCGCAGGAGACAAATGCCCATCCTGTTCGCCCCAGCTAAGGAGATCGCAGCCCTTTATTAGGCGGGCCGAACGACAAACCGCAGCCCGGAACGTCTACCCTCTAGCCTTTCGCGTTCTTCCCGTATCTTCCCATATCCATTAGCTGTTGAATCGCTTCGGCCGTGGCAAGAGTCAAGGAAAGCAGAAGTACAAAAGGGAAGGGTTATATGGAACTGATGGAGAATCGAAGGGGTCTTCTTCCTGGGCTACAAAGAGCGCGACGCAGAGGTCTATTTTCAGGGGAAACTCGCGCCACGTAACGTTGGACATCTCTTCGATGTTTCGCTCGGTTGATGGTTTCGATCTCGCTGAAAAAATCTCCACGCGTTGATCGAGTCTAAATCGCTTGCGAGACAATGCTCCCCAAAGAGAAACTCCTGTGTGCCGATGGATTCGCGGCGGAATCATTCGGGCTATTTTTCATTTTCATTCGCATAATTTTCGAGAGTGTTCACGAGAATGAACGGATGGGGGTAAATGGAAATCGAACATAGGCTGGAGACCCGAGCGCCAGCGGTCCTACGACGACGAGAAGGAGCTCCACTGACGGAAACAGCTCCTCTTGCTCGCTGCGACGCTCCCATGCGTACAGGCAGCATTCAGCGGCTGAAGCTAAATTAATGCTTCGAGATAAAAACAGGCGTCGTAAATGATTTCATTAGCCGGGTGCAAGTGAAGGGGCATCATGAACAACAACAACAGGGGCTCAGCGGGTATCCGGTCCACTATCGCTCGGTCACCCGCTAAAACCGGCATCTTCTTCCAGCTCCTAGAAACGCTCTCCCGCCGTTACTCTGCAACGCCGAGCCAAGTCCTGGCCTGCTCTGCCCAGCCCGCCAGCCCTTCCTGTGTAACCGTGGCCTCACTCCGTGCTCGCTACCGGTCCCGGCCAGCTGTTACGGCGGACTCCATCAAACGGAAACCTCGAGCTCGCGCTTCACAACGAGCTGTTAAAGATTGGGAGACGGCAGGGAAGTTTCGGAACGCATCACGCAATCATCTAGCGACCACGTCCCGAACTATTGAAAGGAAGTTCAACTGCAGATTTCGAGCAACACCGTTCGTTACGCGTTTTCAACTCTGCCAACGACCGAGGGGATTCGAGAAGCCTTCTGCAACGGGGGCGATTCCTGCGCCGGAAACGAGCCCAGTTCTGCTACTGCGACTCCGAAAAGAGGCTTCCTCCAACGACTGCTGTGCGGAGCCCTCATTTGAAGCTTCTGAATGTGCGGTCAGTCTCCGAAAGAGCTCAGGGCTCGTGTGCTCTGTGTTCGAGAAAGTGGTACAGCACTGGGATTTGTAAACGCTCTAGTCATCGAATTCAAGTCGGACCTCCTGCAGGAACGAGCTCGAGACGGACAAGACAACCTCCTAGGTGGAGGAAATCGAGCTGAAATATGAACTTTGGAGCTTTCTCGGACTTCCACGCAGTGGATTTTCGTCCCGATTCGTTCTGAGATCGGAGCGATTTAATTCCCATATTCGCGCCGCAACCTATTGATTCCGCCTTCGAACTGGCGAAAGGACGCGTCAGCAGCTCCCGGAGGTCCGATTGTCGCGATTGGAGAAGGCCGCATTCTCTGTCATGACGGTTCAAGTTCTTCTTTCGCGTAGAGTGACGAAAGCTCGCTTGATGAATTGTTCGGAGAATTGCCGTCCTCGTTATCCCCAGCTCCCGGCTTGCTCGTTTCCGCAGACCCTTCCTTAAATTCCCAACTGGTGCTCAGGGTTGCATCCGGGTCGACTGCTCGGAAGACCTCCGTTGTTCGTCAGCAATTCTCCGGGACAATCGCCGCAAGGACATTTTTCGTCAAGCAGAAAGACGGGTGTCATTTTGTGGCCGCAACTCTGACAGCGGTGACTTTCCGCAACGCCACCAAAGACGCTTTTCTCCTAATTTCCTCCGCCGCTTTGTTGATGGGAGACGGCGGACGGAGGTTGCTTGCTCCGTAACAGTAGATTGTATCTTCATTTTCATTTATCACGGCGCTTGACATCAACAGCCAGCTGCCAAAAGCTGCACGCCAGCCATCTGACTGCCGCGTGCGACTACTCAACCTTAGGTCAAAGTACGAGAGCGACGGACTCAACGATATGGTCGAAACCCGTTCGAACGAATCATTCTCTCGAGCATCAGCCCCAATGATTTCGTCGGCGTTCCCTGAGGTTTTCATTCGCACCCGAGCTGGGATCATTTCGGGGCAACAAAAAAGAAACATAGGGAAATCGCAAGAACGAGAGATTGACTTGATGTGGGATTTACCCCTCATCCACCTCATGCAAACAAGCTGTTGACGAGCTTATGCTTGGCAGGTGCCGTCGCTTTTATATTCATAGCTCTCCGGGTGTTCCCTCGCACGATACGGCACAATTCATCTCTCCACGTAGTTTCTTGGAGAGCTCACTTGTCTCGTTTATCGAGCACTTTACATCAAACGTGCTGAAAACCGGCTTCATACTTCCGCATCTCGATTCTCAGGCTCATCCCTTCCACAAAATCTCCCGAAACCGCAAGCACCGCTGGAGAAGTGATTGCGAGCTACTTCGCATCTGTACACTGGCACTTGAAGGAGTGTGGGCAGCCTCTGAGCTTGAGCGTCTCTTTCAGCCATCGATACTTTTTCGCTATTTTCTAGCTTAGTCGAGGAAACAGAAAAGTCGAATTTGGAAAAAGAATGCTGTTGCGGGGAGTTTTGAGGCTGAGACCGCATATGTAGGAGACGGGGGAAATCGAAGTTTTTCGATTCTCCTCTTTCTCTATTTTGTTCGAAAAGCAGGTTTCGATCTTTCACTTATTCTCGAGTCCCGACTGGACAATCGTCCCGGACAGTCCCAGCGCTCGCGGAACATGGAGTCGAGAATCACTGATGAGTATGTTCATTACGGAGCGCTGCCCGGGACATATTCCAATATATTCGTCTAGTGGGGTGGGATCTCGATGAATTGGACAGAAATCCAAGTTTTCCTCAGAAAGACAGGGCTCCGATAAAGAGCAGAACATCAGGGCCAAGAGAGATGAGGAGATGTGATCGGAGGCAGCACGAATCTTCAAAATGCTCTCCTCCTCCCCTAGTATTTCTTTCTTTCTCCCCTGTTCGAATGAGATTTCGAGAAGTTATGAAGAGTCTCCCTATTTTCACGAGCGCCGCTACGCGTCTCAAACACCACATGAGGATTTTGAGAAAACCTTCGTTGCGAGTTGGAGAGATTCCTTCATCTAATGGATCGCAATCTTGAAAACTTCGTCGTAAAGCCCAGAGCGTCCCGATCTGACGACTTCCTACGAAAGTCTAGGAGACGTACCCTTCAACTTTTACGACGTCCAACTCGGCGTTCATACGCGAATCATGCCCACGAGATGCGGGTTGAGGGCAACCTGAAAGATTGAGATGATATGGCGGACTGCGATCCGATGCAAAGGTCTTCAGTGCATTAGAGGCTCTTGAAGATGGGCGCCGTGGCGCCTTTGAGGGGGAAGGAATTCGATGAAAAATCCATTGATGCATTTTCTGGGCGAATGCGGAGCCGATCATTATGAACTGCGACGACACCGGAGGTCAATCATCTGAGATCACGATTTGGGTTTCGGATGCAGGGAGCTCGAGTCTTAAAAACTCTGATTTCTCTGCAAACTCTGATCTTCTGAACGAATGCAAAAACGCAACTCTGTGTGCTCGTCCCGCGCGGGGATTCGGAGAAAAGCCAGCTGGGACCTGAGAGGATTTCGCACGAACTTAGCACCCGTCGGAAGGGAATGCAGTCGGTGAATATCCCGGATGCTTCCGTATCGCTAACAAAAATTTCTCCTTTGTTCCGCCTGGTCGTAAGCAGCTCCCTGATGTGGTTTAATGAAGATCTACCAACGTCATCAGGATGAGATATAGTAGGACGATGAGGGGAAAGAGCGAAAAAAGGAAAAACGTTCGTCGAGTGGACGCTCGCTCACCCGATCCGGATGGGACGAGAAAGACCCGGCCGGCAGTTAGAGAGAGAACCTTCGACCGGTTGTTGTATCGAGTCTGTTCGCTCCCGCTCGATGCAAAAATGGCCCTGGAACCCGGCGTTCGGCAGTCGCCTGGCCACGTTCTATTACAGAACATCCCCTCATGCGATGGATGGATATATAGAGAGTCGCTCCAAGAAGCAGCAGCCGCCAGCCAACGAAAAACGAGAAAAATCAGGAGCAACGAGAAAAAAGGGCGAGGGACGATAGACAGGCGGGAGGGCGAACAGGCTGAGAAGGAGCAGGGTTCGCTACCCGAATGCTTCACCTTTCCCCACAGAGCGACACGGGTCGTGTACTGGTGATCCATCTGGGCCGTCTCGAACAACGGATGCCAAGTGACGGTTGGGGCAAGGAGGTAAGGCTGGCGAGCGGTGCGAGGTAAGGCAAAGCACTGCGAGGTCGGGACCCTGCTGCACAGAACAAAAACCGGCGGGCAGCAAACAGACAGACAGATAGACAGACATACGAACGAACGAACTCACAGACAAATCGCCAAGCGCTTCATCAGGCCCAGCACTCAGCCTTGCCCACCTTCCCCCTGTTCTCTTGTTTGACCCCGTTCGCTGCCGTGCTCGCTGATTGCAGCCTGAGCGAACAAGAGCCATTTTTGCCTGCTAGTGCATCGGTTTCGAATCCTCTGTATCGCTCCGAGACGATCAGCATCGTAACAGCTTCTGCTGTGTCCTAACCTGCTGCGAGGGAGCGTCTTCCAGGTTCCAGCTCGAGCTCGGACTCGAAGTAGTGAAAGAGTCGCTGCGTACTCCGAATGCTGCCTTGTGGGAGGTCTTGACGACAGCGGAATCATCATACGTTCCATATCTTGCTTTTTTCAAACATACTTGTTTCAACAGCTACGTCGGGAATCCGTGAAGTTTTCCGGAACACATGCTCGGGGAGCTTCCCACGCCCAAAATGAGCCCCCCGCACTACGTAAGTTGCTTCTTTTCTGATTGAGCTCATGCTCAGTGAACAGTGACAACACCGCTATGTATTTGAATTATTGAATTCATCGAGATGAATACGTTTTGTACATGTTTTATTTCGGACTCTCGTATGATTTCGATTTTGCAGTATACTGTTGTTGTACGAATAGTTACTGTCAAAGTGATCGTTGTCGTCATCATCAAATCAAAGTGCGGACTCTTGAGATTCCTTGTCGGAGCCGACCTCTGCGGCTCACTCCTCTGCGTCGGCAACCAACCGCTTAATGTTTATCTGCATCCGTCGTTAACATTTCAAGTGGCGATAGTAATCGTTTCATCGAGTTACCTTCAACATTAGTTTCTTTTTACACTGAATAGACACAGATATTAAAAGAATCGACCCCATTCTAAAGAAGGGAAATACGTTCCTATTTGTAGGGTAAACTATCGTTGATGCGGATTCGCCTCCTAGTGCTAACTAGAGGCCTCTATCCGTTCGCAACCGCTCTCGATCCTCAAACCGAGGAACAACATCGAAACCACGGCTCCTGCGAACCTGTCTCCCGAAGCGGATCGCAATTTCGAAGTTTCTAGTTCCCGTTCGCTTCAATTATTCTCAATTATCATGATCAATTTCATTATTGTTCTCATTGTCGTCCTCGTCATCAACGTTATCGTATTACAATTACTTTCCGTATATCTCCCGATCTTCGGCTTTGTTGTCGCAGCAATCCAATTTGTAAATCTCAGTTTCTAGGCTCAGCGTTGCTAAATCGCTTCTCGACTGGGCGCGCCCTCCCTGTCTCTCTCTCTCTCTTTCCCTCGAGATGCTGCAATGATTCCCCCGACTGCTCAGTAGCTCTTCGCATTCTCCGTTGACGTACTCATTTCTTTTCCCTCAATAAGCTCTCATTAACGGCAGAAATAACATTGTTCATGGAACTTAGGAGTTGTAGATCGATATTTTCCTTGTTTATATTCTCCGTACAGCTATATTAAGTATATTGTACTGTATCATGGGGTTCGACGGCTGCCGTCGCGTCCGGCTCGCGAGCCCTGGACTGACAGGACATCCTCTCCGTGAATCCCCGTTCCGCAACTTTCCCCATGGAGACCAGGTCGCAGTCCGAGCGTTCGGTTAGCTTCTCCTTCCTCATCCGAGGAGATTGATGTTGTTTCGCCGTAATGAACGCCCGCATGCAGTCGACCTCCGTCAGAGGTCGCTGCATCTTGAAGAACGCTTGACCCGCCTCCGTATAATTGTTGATTAGAATTGCTGGAGGGTACATATCCGACGATGGCTCCTAAATGAGTGTGTTACAATACGCTAGAGTGGCCGTGACATACTCCGATTGAATTCGAGTATCGTCGCGCATTTATATTGGCAGGTGGGGTCGGAAAAGAAATGTTTCTCAGATATTCCGAGGATTCGGTGTGTGTTCCACCTGGACTACTCCCGCGGAGATCGCTCCACGGATACCCCCGCCAGCTTCGTGGACAGCTTTGTTGCAGATGAGAATCAAGGAGCAGCAAATATAAACAATCTAAATTACAATATCGTGTTGTGTGGTTGAGTTCCAACTATTGATCGTCGCGGAATTCGTCTCGTGAACTTCTCCCGAGCTATAGCATACAAGAGGCAAACTGACACCCTCACGGCTTATGCAATCGAAGTGGGGAAAATCCTTCCCAAGATCGGAGAACTCGGACAGATCAAGTTCTTCATCTCGATTATTTCGAGCTCTCGCTGAAAGACGAGGAATCGGGAATACGAACAAGCTGATTCGATTCTAATTGTCGTGAACACGATGTGTTTGCTCCCCTCGGGTGTATGCTTTGTACTCTGATCAGTCGTCTCTTTTCCAAGAGAAATCGGAAGCAATTCTAATTTCTCTCCGATTGGGAATGCTGCCACCACGAGGATCAGTTCTGCACAGACGATAACTGTCACACGGAAACAGTTCGCAACGAAACTCTTATGATATCTGAGTGATCCTATATTTACAACTACATTAAACTTTCTAAGCCATCATTCCGCTGATTTGGTTAAGAGAAAATCACCTTTCGTTCAGGCAGACACCTTCAAGTTTCGTGAACTTCTCCTAGTATTGAGCTGTGACCGGCTCTGGGGAAATATTGTGTGAGACACTTTCGGAAAAAAGTGGCATTGGTTTGTGAACTCAGTAAATGAATCCAACAACATGTCTAGCTATCTCACTCAATCGACAGATGTTTCGACCAGTCAGTCGATCCTGAACGGACCGACACGACTAACAGATCAGCAAGGGAGAATTATTCTTTTTTTTGTGGAGAGAATCTGTTCACACTCGAAGCTCACGAAGAAACTCAATCGAGGGATGACCAGATATCGTATCAATCGAAAAAAAAATGCTGAAGGTGAACAAATTCGTCAGATCTAACTCAGGAACGGATGGGACAGAGATATCTCCGAAACGTCGTCCGTTCCGAGGCGAAATGCCTCCTGTCGTTTCTACTGAACGTGAAGAGTATATCTGTGTGCCTTAGCTGAGGTAAACCTTCGAGGTTGCGCGCGCACGTAACCACTCCCGTAAGGAAGTGGCACTTGTAACTGGTATTACGACATACTCTACAATTATACTACAACCGTATCCTAAAACCGTCATTATTGAATCAACTACTTCCAGCACTCATCAACCCATCCATTCATTCATTGATTAGTTCATTCGTCAGTCTTCTTCAGCGGCAACGACGAACGCCTTTAATCATAGCCTCAAAACCTGTGAATTTCGAAAAAGGCCTGAGCTTTTGGTCAAACCCATCATGAAGTTTAACCAAACCATTCAATCGGACAACAGTGAACACAAGGGTTGTTATAACACTCACGCACACTCGCAAACGGTCATCATCGAGACCTTCGACCCACTCACGCACACAACGTTCACGTCTCTCCAGCGCATTTTCTCGACAAACGCTGTCAAACTGCTCAAATAGTAATAGTGGTAGTAGCAGAAGTGCAGTAGTTGTAGTAATAGACAGGGAAAAACTATCGAGGATGGTTTTGCTCCAGTAGCAATCTCACCGGTCTCAGTGGAAATAGTGGAAGTAAAGAGATCGTACTTCATGAGAAACTGTCGAACAGGGAAATATGAAAACGCATTGAGTTAGCTGTACTACTGATAGTCGGTCATTTGTCTTTTCGACAGTTCTTGTTGGCATTTTCCCTTTGAAACGAAACGAATCGAAGGCACACTTGAACAAAGTGACCTCAGCCATACAAAAGTCTTCGACCTTTTCTGTGACTGAACCTCTTCTAGTCCCGCAATCCTCACATGATCATCTCGTTCCCCTGACTACCATCAATGAAGCTTCATTACATCGCGGTCTAATGAACCATGTACAATTCGCCATCTACGAGTCGGCCTGGTGAGCAACAGGACCGTTAGAACACGGCCAGCTGCGCGGCATCGCATGCAATGCTTATTGATTATCGGGAGTTTAGACAAACCCAGGCGTTTGCTGCTGAATTCCTCGACACTCCCATCGGTGATCCGTATCGGAAATATCCTCTCAAGACGGTGCCGTCTAACCAAGGATGCTGTGTGATTTGATTTTGGCAAACTCGCGCCTGTACGAACTTTATTTGTGTAGTTCGTCGATGCCAGTTTTTCAAGTGAGTGCTTCCAGAAGTCACCGGAAAACAGAAAGTAACGAGAGAAAGAAACGAGAGAACCGAGGACGCGGGAAAGACATGCCGACAATTGAAATGCATCAGCTCGAAGGTGCCCCCACCGGGAACACACTTCACTGAACAGAAAGACATCCCACATTGTGTTGCCTGACACTTTTTGCTGAGGTTTTCGCGTCCGCTCCTCGTCCCAGGCCTCTCAGGCCATCGGGGGCTCAAGTTTGTCGCATCTCGTCCGATGATTTCATTCCGTTCGGGGTCGTTCGGTGTTCCTGCTCCCTTCATTCGTCGCTACAAGCATGAGAGAAGTTTCCCGCGCTCATCGTTTGTTGCTGTCGTTACTGTTATGGTCGGTGGTTTCGATCTTATTGACGTTGGTGTCATTCCTGTTGAGCTGTCTCTCCATTTGCGGCCGAGTTTTTTTTTCCGAGTTCATTCGACAAAAGCAAGTACTGAGATCCTTGCCTGGGGTTTCTCACCTTACGGACGCGTCATTATGCGGCACAATGCGATATTCTTGGAATATCATCACATCATGTAAGTATTTACGTACTTGAGTCTCCATTTTCAGGGAAGTCTGTTCAAAGTTTTCGACTAACACTCAGCACTTACGGCTAGCTTGGATCCTAGTGTTCGTCCTGTGGGTTGTATGGTTCTTCATCGTTTATGTGTACGTTGGCAGCCCTTACATGCTTGAGAATCCGTAGCACAAAATTGACTCAAATCACTGAAACGCGATCTTGAATGCTAGCTCGGACGGCCTGCATTAACCGATCGCAACGGCGGCGACCGCGGCGGCGGTGGCGACCGCGTCACTCGTCGCCATTTGAAGGTCGAAAGAAATCGTTTCGGACAGTACATTAGGCTAACCGTAATTGTATCATATCCACTGTATCGAGCAACGATCATAAATATTCAACTATATCACATTTCACGGAGGGGTAACTTGCAAACAGCGCCGCACGGTCTTGATGAGTGAGTCCGGCCGTGGCGACACTGGCGGAGCCTGCGCTCTGGTTCGAGAAGAGGTAGGGCAGGAACTGCGACGAGGCGGTCAGGCCCCGTAAGGTCACTCCGCTGTTGGTGCCACTATCTGCTTGAGACGTGCGGCCGGCCTCGTGTTGCGCCTGATCTTCGGCCTGTCCTTGGCGTAGGGCGCCGAGACTTTTGGTTCTCCGCCGGACTCTGGAGTCCATGCCCACGCATGTGCATTCTCCACCGGCGCCGACTCCTCCGACACCTGGCAAAAGAGGAAAGTTTCTAAGACGACGCCCAGGAGGGAACTCCGACGATTTCGTGGCCTCCCGTGAGGGCGAGTTCGCTTTCATGACGCTGACGATCTCGTACCGTTGAGACCGTAGTCTATAATGTTGTTGATGGTTTTGGTCGGGCCGACATCTTCAGCTCCATAGCCGCGATTTCTGTGGTTCATCTGTGATGCGCACATCATCCCGGCGCCGAAGCAGCTCTGCAAAGATTACGTAGCGGAAATAAGCGGGAGGCGGCGCTCTGGCACTCGAGATAAAGTTCCGCGAGACCGGGACGAGCAGTCAGACTCGCGGACCGATAGTCGTCGTCCCGGTCGTTTGTCGATCGGACTGACGGACGGACGGACGGACGGATGGATGGCCGAGCATGGCAAACTGCTCACCGAGCTGTGCTTGTCGTTATCAGGGCTGTGATGTCCTTCGTCGATGCCGTCGTCGACCTCATCGGTCAAGGAGGGCTGATAACACACTTGCTGGGCTTGCATCATTTGTTGCACCTCTGAAATCAGCGACAGCGGCCGAAGAGTCTGCAGAACTTGGACACTGGCAGTACCCTCTCCGATTTCACTTGCTACACCAACGTTGCCAACGTTTCCGCATGCGTTCACTGCGCCCTCAAGGATCGAGGTCGCCACAAGCAGACTGCCCTGAAGCGACGCCATCGAAAGCTTTCTGCAAGAGGAAAAAACTAATGAAGTTCAACTCAACTTCTCGGAGATACTGAGCGAAGGGACGAAACTCGGAAAGGGCCGTTGGCATCCGGTGGAGCCGTCTCCGAGCAGTCTCGCTCGCCCCTCTCACCGCTCGGCGATCGTCGCGGGAAGGCCCGGAACGGACCATTTCTCAGGAAACCCAAGAGGGTGCATCTTGCACCGCACCTGAGTGAGATTCACGGCGGGAAAAACTCGTGTATCCGAGTAGTTTCCGAGTAGAGTCCGGATTTACGGTTATTCGCATCACGTCCACAGGCTCCTGAGCATCATCTCCAGCGCCTGCTCAACAAGTTTTGGCGCACTTTCCGCACCGTGTTCGGAGGGGCCTTACCTGCTGTCGGTCTTGTGATGGTGGATCAGATTATCAGTATCCTCCGAACTCGATATCACTGAGTCCTGACGGTGTGACCGGAGGGCTTGACATTCTTCTTGAAACTTGGGGTTGTACTCTGCAAGGAGAGAAGCTTGTGACAGTCCCGGAGAAAATAGAAAGGACCGACGAACGGAAACAAAGCCAGACCGTGCCAGTTATCTTGTTTGTCGTCTTCTTCTTCTCCTGCTCCCGATTCGATGCTTTCTTTCTGCCGCTTATCGAACAGATAAAAGAACCCCCCCCGGTCTCGCCGAGTTATCTCCAACTCCTGATACTAAAGGACGAATCCGACCCCAGCTACGAACCGAATGGACGCTTTTATCACGGCAGCTGTCGCGAGACAAGTAGCCGGTTATCACAGTAGGTTCTCCCTTTGCGTCCGTCTGTTTGTTTGCTGACCTAGCTGCTGGCCTCGCTTCTTCGCATTCGAGCAATGGCCATCGATTCTTACCTTGCGTTGCCTTTTGTGACGTGGAGTTGCTCTGGGATTGCGAGGGTGAGGGTGAACTCACTTCAGGAATTGTACTTATGGGTACTTTGCTGGCACCGCTGGATTCTTGGTGCTGGTTTGTTATCACGATCTGAACCGGATCAGGTTGGTTGAGTTGGGCAACCAGCTGCTGGAGTTCTTTACTTTTCTGTGGAGGGAAGGGCTCGCATGTCAGCTCTGCGTCAGGGGAACTTATCGACAGGCCTCGCGAGTAGTCGAACCGACCTCTTCAAGACGCGTTCTACAACGCAGGTTGTCGTCTTGCAGCTGTTTGATCCGGTTATTCGCGTTGCTATCTGAATCGGAATCTCTCCTCGATTTCTTTAACGGCTTCAGGGTGGCCCGAACGCGTTGCTCGCCGGCTGCGGGATTTCGCCGAAGTTCTACCAACTGTACCCGGAGGAAAGAGCGAACGCAACATTAGACTCCACGACGTGCACTTGTTTACTGAGGAGCAGGTTATTTGGGTTTGTTCTTGCTTCGCCTAGTTTCCTCCTTTTCTCGTATGCAATAATTAGTTCTGGTCTATTCCTATCCATAAAGCGAAGCAAGAGCTATTCCAGGACAAACATCCTTCCTCCTCTACTCGAGCCTAATAGGCCCTCGAGGAGAAGTCTGTGTGTCTGCCTAGTAGAGGCGGCTGCCAGCGCGCTTCGTTGCCTATGGCCCCCTTGAGCGAGGGAGCGGGTGGACGGACGGACGGGTGTGCCTTCGCGTTTCCCGTCCTCTCTGCCCCGTCGGTGCCTGTCCCGATCCCGCGCCTGAGCCTTGTGGGAGTCTGCTTAACACATCTCTCCCGCTAGTTGCCATCGGACCTGGTTCTTCTCCTTCGTCGTCCTACTGCTCCGGCGAGGCTAATCCCAGTATCCGCTGCCGGCTTTTGATTCGGACCCGGAATACGTGAAAACGGGGGAGCTCTACATAACTCTCTCGACGGCGCTCCCACTGCGGATCCCCGAAGCTGCTATTCACCGGTGCGGTCGCATTCCCTCCTTCCCCATCTGACCTCACTCGGGGGGAACAAACGGATACGACAGGAGCCGTCCCTCAGCCTAGCGTCTGGGATCCTTCGTCCCTGGCCGAGATGATGGCGATACCCATCAGACACGGAAGAGGAAAGGTTGAGCTGAGCAGGAACTCACCTTGGGGACGAACACTAGACAGAGAGTTGTCGTGGAGCAAAAGATGATGAACACTGATATGATGATAAAGGCAGCGTCCTGGTGATCTCTCAAAACAAACGAAATTGCTGCTCCGATCGAGCACATGATCACCACGTTGTAAACACTCATGCCCACATACTGGCAGCCGGAAGGAAATGCGAGACGATGGATGAACGTAGGCGATAAGCGCGCGACGAACGCACGGGTTTGAGGAAAGATGAAAAGAGAAAAGATTCATTTGTTCGTGAATTATTGAGCAAGTCGATCGATCAACGTCCCTCGATCACACCGCCGTTGTACGTGGACGACGTCGACGACGACGACGAAGACCATGACGACATCATCGACGGCGATCGAGATCACGACAGCAACGCAACTGTTTCCTGCCCAGCTAATAACCTCCATCCCGCTTCCCAGTCGTCCGATCACTGATGGCTCTCTCACTCACTTTGGAATCGTTGAGGGCCGGAATGGAGACATGACGCGTCTCCCAGGCCAGGAAGCAGCCGAAGATCATGAGCAGGCCTTTGTATCCGTAGATAATGCCCAGGAAAATAGTCATGTGCTCACTTTGGCAGTACTCCATCTCCGGTACGACCGAAATGTCGTCGTCCGACGTCTGTAGAGAGACAAATTTCAGCAACCAAACTTTTTTCCATTACAACGGTGTTCCGAAACAGTGATATCTCGGGAGATACTCTAACTTCATTCGACAAAACACAGCGCAATTCCCTTTGTCACGCTCTGGTCCTCGTTGGAGGACCGAAGGAAGGAAGAATCGAACTCACCACTGGGTCTCCTCTTTTAACGTCTCTATAGAATGGATCTATGATTTGCCACGTTGTCAATATGATAATGTCCAGTAGCAGGAATACACCAACGACCATAAACAGTTTATAATCTTTGATCACCTGAAACGGGCGAAAGCGTCATCAGAAGCCGAAACATCCGGACCGATGAGAACCCTTCACCCGGCGGAAGCTCGCGACGATAAAAATTCAATTTCGCCCGAAAAGTTCTCGATACGGACCGAGGTGTCTGCCTGAAAGCACCGATGTCTGCCCGCCTGTCAATCAACCGAAGCGAACGGACAGCCAACCAACCGACCAGACAGCCAACTAGCCTCTTCCATTGTTGTCATCACTATCTGGACAGTTCCCGATAGCATCGACTGAGCCCTTCCATTATTTATATTGTTATCAATAGGATTCGAGCTAATTTACTCGATCGACGATTCGCTCTAATTCGTTTTGTCCAATTTTTCCCGCTGGCGTGTGATCCCGGGGCTTGACGGTTTGCTCTTACGCCTCGTCTTTGAGTTGTGCGCTGGGCAGCGGATCAGGATAGCTTCGAATGGGAACGCAACGCCGAGTGAGCCCCGCCGCCCACGGGTTGTCATCGTCTCCGGTCGGAGTTCAGTTGTCCGCGAAACGGCGCAGGCACTTACTTTTTTGTTGAGCTTGATATTGGTGAAGATTGCGTGCACTCTCCATGTTTTGCTGAACATAGCACCGAAGGCCAAGGTGAATCCAGACATGAGCACCCATGCCCGTGCCTGAAACGAACGCGCCGATAATAGTTCCGCACAGTGGGTGAGATCATTCTGACATGTAGCCATCCACCCAGACACCGTTCAGTAAGCCGCCATCCACTCTCAGCGTCGAGACCCTGCCATTACGGCCCGCTCACACATGAGCGCACAACACAATCCCACACGTTCAGCAGGCGGAAATTCCCCCTTGTCCTTCCGCGCAGTTCCCTTCGGGGCAACCCCTCATTCCTATCACCATCATCTGGTGTGTAGTAGTCGCCGTCTTCTTCTTCTTCTCGCCAACCGGAGGGAATAAAACAGACGGACTCGGAGGCGAGAAGGCTGACATTCAGACATAGCACTCGAGCCGTTGCGCAAGTCCGAGCGGAGGTCCGCGCGTCAGGAGTGACCGACCTTTTCGGAATATGACCAACATCCAGGCTCCCCGACCCCGGTCCTCAAGCTGGAAGCGCCCTACTCACGGCACAGATGTAGGGGAAGTTCTCGACCGATGTGAATCCCGAGTCCATGCCGAGCAGGATGACCGAGGTGTACGTCAGCATACAGCCCACAATGATAAGGTTATTGAGGTAGGGACTGCTCATCTTAATGTAACGTTGATTCCGGAAGCGGATGTTGATGGTAAGAAAGACAGTGGCCAGGACGATCCCAACGATGCAGGTGACGCTGACCGCCGCGTACATCGTGGGGTTCACTCGCGTCCTTTCAATGACTTCTTGAGACCGGTCCTTGGGAGGAGTTCTCCCATCTGCAAGCGAATCGGTCGGTCGTCATCCTCGGAAAAAAACATCCCTACAAGCCGCAATCTTTCTCAGCAAGGCGCGCAGCTTGCCACTCACCTCTCCAAATGATGTTATGCCCTTTGTGGAGGTCGAGCCGGTCCTCTAAACAGTTGTATTCACCGATTTTCACTTCTCCATAACCTTCTGCAACAGATTTCCACCGTCACATCGAGCGAACTCCCGACTTCCCGATTCACGAGCACAGAAACGAGCTCCGGAAAATATTCAGTCGGAGCCAATCGGAATCGAGGAACGAAAGATCGACTGTTAGAAAACTTACTTTGAAACTGTTTTATTAGCACTTGACCTTTCCGCTCATTTTTGAAAAACCGAACGGGACCCTGCGGAAAATTATCGCTTATCAGTTGCTGACTCTGAAGTCCTGCTCCTGTCTCGCAATCCATGAGTTCCATCGAAATACCCTTCCTCGCTCGCTCCCCGGAAAAAGGGGCTGAAGACCTCGCGCGTTCAAGCGTCGTCGAGCGGTCCTGGAACCAATCGTCGAGTGCTCACCGTTACTCCAACAAAATCCGTTTCGTTGAGGGCCTCACGAAATAGTTTCCCCCAGGTGCTGTTTCGGTATTGGAAGTCGGTGACTTTCGTGAAGCTCTTCGGTGTTTCCTGAGCTCGTAACTTATTGATGACGTTGTGCACGGCGAGTGCCAAGGTCCAGATACCGTCGTAGGCGTAGCCGTGGAAGCGGCTGTATTCCTTGTTTCGAAGCTTGTTGTACTGTGCCTCGTACTCGCTCGGAGTCTGAAAGCGAGCGGAGCGTCGTGAATAAGGGCCGCGGAGCCTCTCCCGACCGCGAATCTCTGCCACTCCCGAGACACATTATCCCGCCGAACAGCGATCACCCATCCGTGGAAAAAGGAGCGCCGTCAATACCCGGTCCCGTGCCCCGGCTCTCTCGCAAGGATCGTGGGCGATTCCCAGATACAGCGCTCTTCCAGCCCCGTCTACTCCTTGACACCCATCCCCGCTGTCGAGAATCATCGGAAGAAGTTCAGAGTTCCTCGAACGGGGTCGACAGCGTCGGACGTTGTTGCCCGGAGCATCTTGTTTCGTGCATTGTGAATCCATACGAACTGCATCGCTGCAGGGACAGCTCTCCTCTCTGAATCCCGGTCGGTGCGCGCTCCATCGGAAATCGATGAGAGAGTTGAGGCTTGGAACCGGGCGACACGTAGGGCCTCCGGGTTCTCTTTTGGATGAATCGTTGATCGCAACCGGGTCCTGTAGACGTTGATGCGAGGAGGCTGCGGGTTGGGCTTTCGAACGGTGGAAGGAGCAACAAATTAGGGAAGAAGAGGACAATTCGTTCTTTCACGCAACTCCGGCAGGGCCACCTCATCGAGCAGGACCGTTAGTCGCCCGGACGGTCGGCCGGCCAGCGGGCCGCTCAACGATCGGTCACCGCGGTGGAACGACGTCTCGCCTGGATGGCTGACTGGACTGGAGCCTTGAAGGTCTTGCTTGACGCGGCCCGCTACGTCGATCGCCAGGCCGCTACGGACCGCGGCGATGAATGGCCTTCCGGTATCGGCCTTCTCTCCGCCTCATTCATCTCTATATAAGTTTGTCGATAGCGCGAAGAGTTGGTCGTCTCTCTCGAAGCGAGCCCATCCTGCGTTCTCCTTCAATGAGCCGGCCGCTCGAAATCGCTGTGACGAGCTCCTCCGACCGGTGGCTTCGCTGACCGTGTGTCTGGCCGCGCCAGGTTCCCAGATACCTACCTCCCATCCTCTGCCAAAGGGCACCGTTGAGTGTTGGCCACTTACCCAGCCGGAGACGGTTATATTCTCGTTCGTACTGAGAGGAAGAAGATCGAGTCCGATGTAACCATGAATAGCTTCTTCCAACTCGTCTGGAGTGCAGGGTACATCGTCCTGCTGGACCTCCCACCACTTGGGTCTGTACATGGCGGCAATGATCCATTGATACTTGCGGCCGAACATCTTCGAACGATAAGCGGAGCAGAACACCTTGCGCGCCCACTCCTCGTCGAAGTTGCCCAGGATGATCCGGACATCGATGTCCTGCAAGGGGAAAGCCAGGAAGAGGTTAACATCACCGACATGTTCATCGAGCTCTTGTCTTCCACGAGGCAGACATCCCGAGTCGTCGGTTTGAGGTGTCGTCCGCGGGAGTGGATACCTCAGCTCGACCAACTTTTGAGACACCTGACACATGTTACGGGTCTCTTCGTCAGCCCTGCTCTAAAATACGTACGCGCATCCTTTTCGGATGTATTCTTCAAAGGACAGCGAACTGGCGCCAACTCGAAGGAGAAACACGAGCTATCACAGCGGTCGGCAGAGCCACCAGTCGGTGAGGTAAGAGGGCGATTCAAAATAAGTCTGTCAGCTTCCTCTGACACTGCCTTTGCAATTTGCGTAATTTGATAAGTCGAGGTCTAATTAGAGAATGAAGTCGGCTGCGACAGCGCCGCCGCCAACCCCGGACCTCGGAGAAACTGGGGCCGCCGCTGCGAGGCCGGACGACAGAGAAAGAACCCGGGGGTCTTTTTTCCTCTATTCCCCGAGGAGACGGGGGAAGAACTCACTCGAAGTTTGCTGAGTTCGTCTGTGAGGTCATCGCCTTCACCGATGCCACCTATCTCGTCGATTGTGATCTTCTCTTTATCGAGCTCGGTGTGGAGGGCGTTTTGAGGCTGAAAAATGTTTTCGATTCTCAATCACTATTATTGCTTTCTCGAATCCAGCGGAATACTCCTTTTCGCTCCCCGAGAGGCAGGCATCGCAAGATCTGGATGCCCGAACAGCGGCTCCCTACGGAAAAATGTGCGAGGCCACTTTCGCGTATGATTTCCATTGTTTCGCCGTGATTCTCATCGATCCTACCCGAGTCGAGTTGAGGAACCTACCAGAGAGTGCCGAGGGTTCGTCTGATACAGAGATCCAACACGGGTCCAGTTGAAGTATTTGAGCAGAGAGACCATCGCGGGATTGAAGGCCGCCTCGCTTGGCACCACTCGGAAAAAGTTCGGATAGTTTTCGTCTGAATACATCGGATGCGTGTCCGCGTACGACAACTGAAATCGAACAAGTTCTCTCGTTTGCAGCGGATGTATCCTAGGATCCTCATGAGTATTATTCTACGCTTCGCGCAGAGATTTCCGGAGGATCTTGAATTGTGTATTTTGCAATTTTCACGGCTGACTTCTATCTCAGTTCGATCAGAACCACGGGATCCAGCTGATTCCTGGGAAATTCATAGAAGTACCTCGAAGCCCCGCTATACACGCGCGACTCGAAGACAAGTTTCAATTCACCGGAAATGAGGGTTTCTCCCCGCAGAGACTTTCAGACGATCGGGGTTCGAGAAAAAAAAAAAAAAATACATGACGTTGTGACGGGATTGCACAAATCGATGAGCTTAACGAGCCGTGGGAACTCGGAGGGATGGATGGTATATGTGTTTCACCTGATGTCGTTCTCGGATGTGATTCATTCTGAACTTACCTGAACCAGTTCGAAAAATTGAGAGGCCTTGGCTATTGGGTCCGTGACAGCGTTGCAGGCCGCTCCGAAAAGTGCCAATTTCTTGGGATGGCTGTGCACCATATCAAAAAATGATTTCATGCCAACAGCGGGATCACACTGAAAGGAAGAGACGATGTCATGAGGATACGCGTTCGACGATGGATAGTCCGCAGCTTTCGAAATCTTAGGTCGTTCGATCTTTCGACACTTCTCCGAGTAGCTGCCTGCCTGCCTGGCTGAGCGTTCCTCCGCCTTCGCCGATCCGGCGGCCCGTCTCACCCGTTTTTTTCTTTCTTAGGTTTCTCAATTTCTCCTCCCTCAAACGGACTGACCGGGCGAGAAACTCGGGAAAACTGTTTTAGTCGACTGCTGTAGTCCGAGAGTGTCCAAATCCTTGTTCCTATCTCGGCTCTCCCTCGCTCCGGTGTCCGTTCGTCGGATTCGTCTGTCTTTTCCCGTTTTTTTTTTCGTTCATAAAGCGCAGAAAGGAAGTAACGCTTTCTTCACCTCCGCCGTTTCCCGTCCACAGCGACGGAATCACACCCAGCAGGATTCTTGGCCGCCCGGGTCTTGCGGGAGCGGGACCCGCTTCTGGAGCTAGGTTGCGCGGAGGAGTCGGCCGCCCGACCGACCAGGCCGAGGCGAGCCGAGAGTCGTCTAACTTTTTGATTCTTCATCCTCTCAGGAGCCCGAGGCGATTTCATATCCGGTGGCGAAGATAGACGAACAACGAGCGAAAGAACTCAGGAGCGAAGGCGAAGAAGGCGGAGGAACCTACAAACGGTTGTAGCCGGCTGGCCAGCTGACTAACCAGCCGACGGAGCAGAGAGAGGACGAACATCGCAGACGTGATGATTTTCCACCGGATGTTGATCTAATTACGGCCGATCCTCTCGGGCCGAGTGAAACTCGATCGACGAGCGAATCGTCAATAAGAGACAATTCAGACTATCCTACGAGCTCGATCGTCTCAGCAGCGAGCGCCGTTGGTTCCACGAAACCCGGCTGATCTTCGATTGCTCCTCGACGTCAGTGGTATTTGTAGCCATAGCCGTAAGTCTTCCTCGGAGTCGCCTGAGCCGCGTCGTTTGAATCAACACTGACCGGGGGAGGAACGAGCGAAAAAATCGACTGAACTTGCGGGCGCTTATCCCGTCACATCCGCCGAACCTGCGCCAAGATTCGAGACTCGCTTGATTCACCGCAGTGAAGTGACTCCGCAATCGCAGAACTTGCTCTGATGATTGGATTCTCTCTCAAACTAGGCATTTGCTTCCCTAAATTCCGAATGAGGAGCGCTGTTGAGGGTGCCCGCTGTGGCAGGGGGAGCTCCGAACGAGGAATCTCGAGGACGCGCCTCCAATTGAAGGTTTTTCTTTGAAGCAGATCGTGTCGCAGGGATTTCGTCTCAGGTATTTCGACAGGGAATCTCATCGACACTCCCTCCGGAGATTTCCGGAGCTCTTTGTCGATAGAGGCGTTCCGACCGATTGCCAGATGTCAGTTCTGGCTCTCGTTTCATTCGCTCTGACGCAGGAGGGAGCGCGCAACTGTGAGCCATCGATTTTTCGACTCAAACGAGCACGCTCCCAATCAGCGTTACCATTCCAGCGCCTCCCACGTGGTGTCAGCTGTTTGTCGCGGTCGACACTGGGAGCAGTTCTCCCGGTGGAGTTGGGACAAACAATCCCCCGCGCAGGTTACGGAACCAACCGTCGTGATTGTCTTCGATTTCACGATTCCGTTGTTTGCGCAAGCCGTCACCTCAAACAGCGCGCAGACTTCCGAAACTCAATGGAAGCGCCGGGAAAGACTCAACGTCGTACCACCGGACCCTGTGGCCGGAGTGGGGCTGCCGGGCGGTCACTCAGCTCGATGGTGCACCGGCGTGGGCTGAGCAGGTAGTCACTATGTCTACCGAGGGAACAATGGCGCTGAATCCCGAGTTCGGGATCAGACAAAAGAAGCATTAACCCGGAGCAACTTGAACACGAGGAAGCGGGTTGGCAACCGCTAACTCAATAATTGCGAGTGTGCTCCGCCCTCCGTGCTGACTCGCCCCGATGCTCTGTTCTTGTCAGTTCACCTCATTCCTGCTCGTGGGAGCGGATCAAGGAGCCCGTCCTCCGCGGAGGAGACAGCAGCGGCAGCCGCAGCGCAAGGAAGCTCCACGAGAATGAGGGAAAGGCAAACAGGTCACAATGAGTTCCGATTAACACCGGTCCCCAGTTGCCGCCGTCTCTTAGTCCCTGATATCTGCTGCTGCTGCTGCCGCCGCTACCGACGCCGACTAACTCCTTCCTCCTGCGCCATCAAATAGGCCATTGGAACTTCAGGGAACCATCGCTATTACAGTCAATTATCTTTATCTTTGGAGATAGGCGCTATCCTCCGCGAACAGCCCCTCCGCGAGTGCGTGATCGAATCACCGCCCGTGGTCTGCTTCGGCTCAGCGCCGGATTCACTTTTCATCCTTGTCCGTGAGGAGCTCTTGCCACTGAACAGCCACGGACCTGTTGATGGAACGGGTCAGCGACCCTCGGATTCACGTCGTCCACTCCCGTCGTCTCATTTCACTCAAATAAGGCCCGATTCAAGCGTAGTCCTGGGACCGCTTGCCTGCCGTCCACCAGTGGATGGAGCGGGGTGCCAAGCCTGCACCGAGTCGGACAGGCCAGTGTCTGGAGTTGACAGCGGCCCTCGACGACCGAAAGAATCTCTCCTTCATTCGGTCATGATGACAGCGGCGCTAACGGGACAAACGCATTCGAGACCGTTGGTTCCACTCTTCTATCTTTTCTTCGTCACTCTCTCCTTCCTATCCCTTTGGCTGTCCTCAGAGCTGTCATCGTTCTCTCACTTCATTTTTTTCTAAATTCCCACTCCCGTTCTCCTTTTTCATTTTTTTCTCGCCTCCGTTCGCTTCCCTCATCTCCTTCCACCGCACAAGGTTCGCCTTCATCCTGCGTTCCGTGATGTTCAAAGGAACAAAAGGAAGCGCCCACCTGCGGTTGTTCGCAGGCGAGCGCTTCCCGTGTGCTATAGGGTCATCGGGGAAGACTTGGTTCTCAACTTGATTTCATCGAAATCGCGAATGGCCGGATGAATAGAAGTGAAACACACGCTTTCTCCATACTATAAATGTATGTGTTCGTGCCTACATATATATCTATGTATGGAATGCAGTACAAGAATATAACCGCAACTCTGAGCAATTTTTATTCTACACGAGATTTGTGCGCTCAAAACAAGAATGAGGGCCGCGCACCCTTGCCCGAGACCGTGGGTGCAAAAATGAAGTCGGAATACTTCGTCTGTCCGCTCGAGAAGACCTAATTCGATCAGATTTGAGTGATCCGCGGGGAACTGAGGCCTTCGCTCACTTTTTCAATGAGATTCTTCTGTTCTATCCGATCAAGGACGCCGTGGTCAGTGGAGTGAGACAATGTGCTTCGCACGAGTCGTTCAGAACGTCAGTGAGTTTCCTTGCTGTGCAAATCAGGAGCAGTTATTGAAAGTTTTCTCTGAACAATTGTGTGCCGCTTGAGTCATGCGTGATTATCTTTACACGAAAGTCGCAGAGAAGACGTAGCAGGAACGCGTCAGATATTCCGCGCTGAGCTTCCTTTTCTTCTTGTAGCTCCTGGTACAACAATGCAATGGACAAAGTGCTTGTTTTGGCGAAATCCACAAACACCTCATCGCGTATTTGTCGCGTCATAAAGACATTCGACATCAGGCATTCATGTCAATCAATACTCCTCTCAACACTCGATCCAAAAATGAAATTCTGACTCATTTCTGAGCACCAGCCTCCGTTGTCCCGCTCCACGAGAGGTAATTAAGCTTATTTAGCACAACAAGCTTGCTTCCAGCATCAACTTCGACTCTTGAACATTTGAGCGTACATTCTGCCGTCTTCCAGACGTTCAGGTCTACAAGGTGGTGAACGGAAGTCGGCAATCCTCTCACCCATCTTTCGTTCGCTCATAACTCGGTGATGTAGGAAAACTTGCGTCAATCGGCCAAGAATTGACTTCTCTAGAGGGCCTCGGAAAATCCCTTCTAAATGTTCTTGAAAAACTGTTTGTGGAACTTCTTGTGCGAAGCGATCCATTTGGTATTGATTTCAATGGATGCAGAAGAGTATTCCCCACATTCGCTGAAAGAATGGCGAGGGTCAGTCAAAAGCTCGAAATTGACGACTGATCGCATCAGAATTACAAAAATCACTGATCTGTTGACAAAAAATCTCGCTTCCGATGCGATTCCTCCGTATCTCCTCGAGGGAGCTGAATTCGGGAAGTTTTTCGAGGGCAAGAAGTCCTTGGATTCGTTCAAACTAACCGACAATGGGGTCGACCCGATTTTTTTGTTTGCCCCAGAATCGAGCTCATTCAGATTTCCTCTCCAGAACGAAAGACTGCAAAAGCTCGATTTTTCGTACATCTACCACCCGGCTTTGAGCAAAAGGAAGGGGGTACAGAAATTCCCGCCTGAAGTTGAGCACGTTGTACATCACGAGCTCAGAGTTAGAGCACATCGTGATTTCCGAGCGACTAGTGGCGATCTCTCATGGTATGAGTTTGTTCCACAAAACCATGTCGGCATGGCCTATATTTCCGAAAATCGGCATCCGAATCTTAGTCGCAGAGCCTGATTCTCCAGAATACTTCCCCGCAGTTTGCAGCTATAAAGAGATCTCGTTCGCTCAGCCGTCTCCTCGCCTTCAAGCGTTTACAGCACCTCAGTAACCTCAGGAATCCGCTCTCGGGAGGGGCGGACGGTTGGACGAAACAGCGCCTACCGTGTGCGGGCGACTCTCTGTTGTGAGTTTGTCTTCTGCAATTCGATGGCACCCGAGCCGGCGGCTGTGAGCGACCGCTGCCGATCGAAACCGTGCGACCTTTAAGATACCACCACAACTACCGTCGGCATCGGTGGGCGACAAGGTTCAGATTGGAGAGCTCTCGAACCGCGGTACACACGAGCGTGTACAGAGCGACGGGTTCATTATGCATGCAACGAGAACTCAGACGTATGGGGACGCAATCAACAAACTGGATAACAGCAAGGCGAACAACGGTCAGCGTCGATCTTGCACGAATCAGGAATAGTGTTCGGCGGGAAGCGGGAGCGCCGTCCCCCTGTCTGTCGCTCGGCAGCCGGAGGGGGACATTCCTGAGCTCGTGACCAACTAAGACGACCGAGCTGGAGGCGTTTCGCTTCCAATCGCTCTCGACCGATTCGGGAAACCGCATCTCGTACGGCTTCGTGCTGGACTCGAGAGCTTCGGGAGCAACAACGTCAAGAGCCATCAGGCGTTTGGCAGCGAGTTCTGTCCCGAGCCCGAGAAGGAGTGAATATGACGACGCTTCAAAGCCAGCAGAGGAGGAGACGGACGTTTCGAGCCACGAGTTGCTGACGTACCACCGACAGTGAACGGGTGAATACGTCGCCTGGTTCTCGTGTACTCGCTCCGCTCGCTGGTGGCAGGCGCAGTGGTTTCTTCCCTTCCTCTGTTCCTTGAGGAAGTGTCAAAGCCAGGTACTGTCGAGCTTGGTCTCGTCGGTCGGCTCTCTATCCCTCTCTCTTTCTCTCGAACCAGTTTGCGAACAAGCATGCGTCTTCACTGCGGAAGCGAGTTTCAATCACACCGCTCTCGTGCGGCACTCCCTGCGCTGCGCAAACTTTGTCCGCCAGAAGCCTCCGTCTTGCGTCTTTCCGGAATACAACAGCTCCAACATTGATGACGCCCGTTCCGTATTCGGTGTTCCGTTCGGTCATCCTGGTGTTCGCAGACCACACTACCGCTGATTTCAGTCGGCCCGCTCGGTTGCGCATATTTTAATCGCTGCGCCGACGGCCATTCCGCTGAAGAAACCGAGGGGCAGGGGAGATCGAAAACGGCAGGAGATCACCCACTGACGATCGCGTAAATGGCTTGGCGTGCTTCGTCCCTGTCAGTCATGATGCCGAGTTCCTCGACCCGGGTCCTCAGCGCGCGTCGCCGCCGGCTCGGGCTGGATCGATATCGGACGCGATGGCCGCCGCGCCCCGCTGCACCCGCTCCGTAGCCTCTCGACTTTCCGCCGACTTTTGCGCGAGCGTCACCCGACTGCGGAGCAACGACACCCTCGAATGTCCTGCTCTGACTCTCTGTCTTCCTGTCTGCATGGCTGCCCTGTGTTCCGAAACTCCATTCGAGAAACAACGGCAATACGAGCCGACCCGTCAAAGGGAGGTGGAGCGAATGTTGAACTCAGCTCATATTGCGAACATCTGCACGGCTGGTGTTCAGCAATCGGACCGGCGCGCACACAAGCTTTCCAGCCAGCCAGCGTGGTGGCTCAACGCCGGTTCCAATATCTCGTGTCGTCCCGCTCCCTGGAACACGCCCACCGAACACTTCCAGGCCAGGAGGAACAGCGGACCGACGAGCAGGGCCCGAGTCGCGTGCGAGTCGACCCCCCGGGAACAATCGTCATCCGTGCAGTCTGAGATCGACAACGGCCTCCTTTACATGAGCTGCAAAGTTACGTCCGGCGCGATACCGAAGTATCGCGAGGCGCGTGCGTGCACCGTATCGCACGGAGCCTTGCGGACAGTAAGTTCGCATGTACAATGTATGTGCGCGGAGGGAGAGGAAGGGAGCTGGATGCACGGGACGTCGAGCGGGCGCAATCACCGGCGAACATCCAAAAAGTAGACGCCCGATATGTGTGCTGGGAACAGCTGTGCTTACCCAGTGACTGAGCTCTTCGTTGTGTCGCTAGGTCGCCCGTCGAGGTTGCATACCGCGTATCCCACCAACGAATGTTATGACAAACCGAGCTCGCCGCTGTTCCTATGCAGATATCGCACGGTATCCGGATCTGGCTTTCGGGCTGCGTGTGGTAGCGCCGGAAAGCACGAAGAGGGGAATGAGATCATTCCGGGGTCGTCTTCTGCTTGTCATTTTTCTGTCGTCGCGCCGCCAGTAGAAATGGCTCGGAAGGCTTTTCATGGAAGGTTCGCCTCCGACTTCCCCGGCCGCGCATGATCCCCGGGCCATTCCCTCGCTCGTATGAGCTGAGGGAATGTCGGAGTTGGCAGTCGTCGCGAACTCCCGTCGGATCGCTGAGGGATTGGGCAGCGGGAAAATAGACCGACGACTCCTCCTCTCCGGAGCCTGATTTGACAACGGCAGCAAGGCTCGGATCTATCTGCTGTTCGTGGGAGTCCGGCCTTTTCAGGAACGTGCGTCACGTCAGTGCACTGGAACGTGAGACCGCCCGCGGCAGGAGAATCGGCCGCTCGACTGCAAGCAGCATTCCCGGGCACAAACACGGGATACAAATGGACGGTCATGCAGACAGGCTCGCCAGCCGGACGGCGGGCCCGCCGTCAGGAACGCGGTCGTATTTAAATAATGCACAAGCAATAATGCACTGGCCTGATCGGTTGCAAGGGAAAAATTCCATAGCAGACTTGGAATGCCGAGCGGAAGCTGTTGCTCTACTCAACGTCAGTACAATGTGATTGACCGATCGGCTTTTGTGGCCGAGTGGCCAGTATTGGCCGTTTCCATTCGATGGCGGCGGAGACGGCGTTTGGCCAGTTCCAGCAGAACTTTCTCGGATCCCCCGGACCTTTTGCGGGGACGAGGCCGCAACCTATGGCTGGGTGGGCCACGGCAAAATGAGTTGAAATCGCTTCCGCGTTCGTTCGCTCGTCCGGAACCCTGGCGGTGGGCCGGTGTCCTCGACGCGAGGGATGATCTTGCGGGATGCCAGGGGCCGAGGTGTCGTTAGCTCAAGTAACGTGGTATCAATGTGCCATTAGGGCGGCTAAGAAAAACTGTTGTCAGAGCTGTTAACGGAGCCTCGACCCTCGCTCGTCGGGCTTCCCCTCGCTGTAGCCGGGAGGGAATCTTGGCCCTGGTCAGCGTCCTCGAAACGAGTCGAGGAAGTCCGTTTGCTTGGTTCGAGCCCCGTGTCTTCAGTGGGGGCCCCGCGGGCTGCTTATCGAGTCGATCCACGCATAATCGCATCTCGTTCTCGGGTCTAACGCGAAGCGGATCGTCATCATCGACATTAACTGCATCCGGCCCGTTGCCTGGATGGCTGCGGGAGCAAAGGGGCGGAAAGCCCGGGCCTGAAACCCCACCCCGTCTGCGGTCGTTCGGCTCCACTGTCGGTCGTTTTGTCGCCTTACGTCTGTCCTATTCCGCCTCCAGAACCAGGACGGCTCTTTGCGAGCAGTTCTCAAACGGCCCTCCGCGGAGTCTGTGCACGATCGAATTGCCGCACGTCGAGGTGAGCGAGTTGCGAACGCTGCCGCGTGCTCGATATACGGCTCGGACTAAGACGTTTGTGGAGGAGGTTATTCCTTGAAATCCTCTGTTTCAGCGGGAGCTTGGGACGTTTTTGTTTCGGCGCCGATTCGTTTCGGCGCCGCTCTTGAGTGAAGTTTCGTCGTGCGGGCGGGCTTTCGTTTTTCCGCTGAGCCCGCCACGGAGTTTCAGGCGCTCAAAATGGACGTCGGACGTTGTCGAAGAACGCAATAGACAGAGGGACAAGCAGTCACGCAAAATAGAACCGCCTACTGGAGTTCCTTGGTGCCGTCGTCGTTGAGAATTCCTCGTCCCGTTCGAAACTGTCAACGGACGGTTCGAGGAGCGAACGAGCTGATGTCGGTGATCCTGCAGTGCTTCTGCCCCAACCCAGCCGTCCCCGAGTGAGCGGGCTCGCGGCGAAGCTCGAGTCGAACTGCTACCAGTCGGAAACTTTTTGTCCTATTGCATTCTTCTCTCTCTCTCTTCCAAACGCGCCGTTCGCCCTTCTTGTCTCGTCTGAAGCTTTCTGAAGAACTTCCAAGCCTTGACGGAGGGACGAACGGACAGACCCACTGCTCGCTGGCTTCATCTCGTGAATGACAAGCGCAGATGGAAGATGTCGCATCTGAAACCGAAACCAGCTGCTCGGACAGGCATATATCTTCGACTTCAACCGTCGCTGCCGCGGCAGCCGCTGTTCGCTATTTTTCCCTCGGTTCCGATGGGAGCAGTCTTGCTTCATCCACTCGAAACGGATGGATGTGATCGATTGATCGAGTAGCTCTCGTGATAAATGTCTCCTTGACGCCTCCCGACTCAAACTCAATTCAACGCTTCCTCTCCACGGCTGGTGTTCGACCGCCTCTCCTGGTCGAGGGAACTCGATCTGAGTTGTTTTTGGCCGAGGTCGCCGTCCCCGATCAACACAAAGATCTTCCCTCGAAACTCTCGCTCGCCAACATCGAAGTTTGAACTTCTGTGCAGTGGAAGGTGATTCCTCGTCGTGCGGAGCGTGCAGCTCGATTCCCGCGTTCGGAAGCTTGTTCAGCCGGGACAGCTGATCGAAAAAAATCAAAGCCACTTGGCAGGTAATCTAATCCAAACGAAGCTCATGCCACGCTGAGATTGATTTGTTGAGCTTGTTGGGCTCCGAGGGAAGTCATTAGAGGAGGCAGAGCTCCCGCGGGAAAAAATTGGTCGCTCTCCTCTCAAACGACAGCGCGGAGGCTCTTTGGAGAGCCTGTTGAGTTCACGTAAGTGACCGAGTCGGGAGATCGGCCAACAAACCTCAACGACGAGACGCAGCAAACTAGGGTAACCAACCGGAACACGCCACTTGCTTTTTCCCGCCTCTCGCGGTTTCTGACTCATTCAGACGTCCCAACAAGAGACTTCCCCGGACGCCGTCAAGGCCACCACGGTTGATCATCAAGGCCACGGAGAGATGAATCGGGGCGTCGTTGCGCATGCTCTCAAGGTTTTCCGGAACCCAGAACTTGTCGGAAAGCTCTGCCCGTTTCGGTTCTGTTCCCACATCCAAGCAGCAGCCGATAGACTCGCTCCTACCGATACAGGTCGGCCCAATGGAGCCCCCCGGAGCGGAAACGGGAAACAAAACACTCACTGGGTCCGGAGCTCTTGGTCGCCGAGCTCGGGATGCACACGGACTGTTCCATTATTTGCTCCGAGTTCTCGTGGAGTGCCGCGATTCGGAGCCGTTGTTCGGAGCGGAATTTCCTCCGTGTTTGGCAGAGTCAGCTGAAATAATCCATCAGACCGCTCCGGTTGATGCGGCCTTCGGGACTGCCGGTAGCGACGACGCCGGCGCCCGGAGAGTTGTTGGTCGAACGGTCGGTTGGGTTCTTCGTTCGTTTCATCCCTCCACCATTGAGGTAGATCGGATGGATGGACGAACGCAAGCTTTGAGTAGAAAGAGCAGTCGAGCGTACGGGTTGTTATTTTTCTTCACTTGTGGCAGGAAATCGAAACAAAGGAGGGAACCGAAACGGCGCCGAAAAAACAGAGGCGGGATCGGGAAGACAAGAATCTTAGTTCTGCCCCTGTCCTGCCTGAATCTCCTTCACCCCTCCCCCACCGCCTGCCCCGTCCTACTCTCTCCCCCACCAATGTCTCCATTTGCCGGCATTCGTCCTTCTATGCGAATCTCGCTCGACCGAGCTCCTGGAGATCCTGCTCAACGAGTCGCTCGACTTTGTCGCAGGTGTTTTGAAACGATCTGTACGTGCTCGCGGGGTTTGAGTCATCGTTTCAGCAGTTCCAAACTCGAGGGACGACTTTTCGTCTCCTCATCTGCGATCCTCCTCTGCGTTTGGCTTCAAAGACATCGGGACCCAAATCAGAGAACCTCGACCGTCAGACGGACAGCCTCCGACCGACACTCACAGCTAGAGGAGAGACAGACCACCGAGAGGGGAAGAACTACCATTACAAGTAATGGAGTCACGGAAACGACGACCGCCACCCAAGCGCTCGAACAGGCAGTCTGCCAACGGAGCATTGCCGGTGTTGTCGCCAACGTCCTCCTCTTCCACATCCTCCTGCTAGAGCCTCCGTCGTCGTTCTCGTGGTCGAAGTCGTTGTCGGAGCGAATGAAGAGGAACAAATGAGCGAGATAATCAATTTGATTTTTCCGCGCTCCTTCGTTCGCGAACATCCATTTCGATCGGTGGCGGCAGCGGCGGCAATCTTCAAGTCTTCTCTCTGAGCGCGGTGTTTTCCTGGCTTATGCCTCGTTCTCTGTCTCATTGCCCTCTCTCCGCGATCTCTTTTCTTGTTCTTCCCGAAACGAAGCTGGCAATCGATCGAACTGACGAACCGGCCGGGCGGAGTTCCCTACCGGAACCAAGGCGCACCGAAGAAAACCAATTCGATTGCGCTCCTATTTCTAATCGCCCGCGCCAGTCCGCTGCGTAGTTTTTGCTCCCGGCTTGTTAATAAGGTCAGGTACTCTACTCGGTTCCGATGCTTCGGAGGGAACCAACCAGACTTCGGGGCTGAGGGAAACCAAAATCGAAGAAATTTTCCCAGGAAGACTTTACATTGAACAGTAATATCGTCAAAAGGTCTATGTACGGGCCGTGAATGTCTACTCAACGGATTATCGACCGCGAGTACTTCTTCGGCGATTGTTTCGATTGGGCCTTGTTCCGCAACCGAGAACTCGTAGCTGACTTTACGACCTCATCTCTTCACATAGGATGTCTGCGCGAACGGGAATTCACCCAGGGCGTCTGCACTAAAGGATCGCTGCGCGGATTAGAGGATGCGGAATCCAACCTCTCCGAGGAACACTCTCGACAGGAAAACGTTCACGTCGTTACAGGATGTTTCTCGCTCAAATCCGGTTCGCGTCAGGCCCTTGTGTACCCTTCTACCGCCGCTCTCGATTACCCCCTCAGCTATACACTAGGAAAACGAAGACTTCACCAGTGGGTAAACACAGACTGTGAGCCCGGTGATGAGTTTCCCTCGGAGAAATTCCGAACAGATTGAACGGAGGAGGGTGTTCCGGCTGCGGGTTGGTTCTGGGCGCGGGGGTCGAGACCTCACTCCAGATCTGGGAACAGCAAGCCTTCTCCGACACCTGGGAGCCGGGCTTTCCCCCAGACGCGACACTGTGTTCGTTTCTGATCCCCATTAGGAGTCATCCGCTGAATAATAAATGTGTGTCCGACGCCCGGGGAGGGTCTTCCCCGTTGTTCCGGGATCGAGCGATTTATTTCCAGGGTATGCAGGGTGAAAAATGGTACGAAGGAAAGTTGCGACAGCGCGAGAGCCGTCGCGAGACAGGAAGGCGGTGGCAAAGCCAACACCTTCCGCGGTGCAAACTCTGTTCTTGCTCGGCTGCTCTGTTTGTGGGTTGCATTCCAGGTCTATGCTCCCCGTTCTGTGACCATCATTTTTTTCCTGCGTTTCCCTCTCCTCATATTGCGTTCTTCAAGCCTGGTTCAGTTCGCTTTCATCCGCTGCGTTTCCTACTCTTCCGGAAAGAGAAAGAAAAAAAAATCGGGAAAAGCTCCCGCCACTGCTGCTGCCGGTACAAATACTTTTTCTTCGTTCCGAAACTCACCCAGGCAGGCGGGAGGACTTTATTCGTTCCTCTGTTTCTTCCGCGTTGCCGCGTGCTTCTTTTCTCGCTACCGCGGACGCCTACTACGCTCCATGGTGCCCTTTGAACGCTTTCCCTGCTTTCGGGGCAAGCTTGCCTCCACAATATCAGAGTCGGAGCCGGGGAGTCGAAGCACTGGCTGTAGCGGAACCACTGAATGCATGAAATCCCGAACGAACCTCAGACCAGCCCGATGGCGAGAAACAACAGTCCCCGCGGAATGGGAACGCAACGGCCCAACGGGAGAGGCTCACGGTCAAATATGGAACGAATCGCCCTGCTGTGTGGAATCCGGAGGAAATATTCCTGAGAAAGCTATTCGAAACCACCGCAGCGGACATGTGCGAGCACGTCGCCTCGTTCGATCGGGGGTCCCATCTTCTCGGCACAACTCTCCCAGCGACAACCAGAGTGGATCTGGGGAGAGTTGAAATGACGATCCGTTGCCTCGCTCAGCTCTACCGTTTTTGTACGGCCTTTAAGGGACGTCTCCTTGGTCGTTTCGCCAGCGCCCCAATCGCTTGGAGGAGCGTGAACCATGAACGGCGGATCCGCTATTTTTAATTATAGCCCGGGAAGAACTTTCGGATCATAGTCGCCAGCCAGCAAGGCTAACAAGCTGGAGACAGAATTGAAGCGTTCCTCGCTGCGCTCACCCGACCTCTTCGCAACGGTCTCATCCTAGCTGCAGGCACAGCGTCGGGGATGAACTCGACGGGAGCCGACCTTGCGTCGCAAGATTCGATGCACGAGTACGTCTGGAGTCTTCCTCGCCGGCGGGTCAGGAGCCTATTCTTCTTTGGATATTTCGTTGGCTCTTCCGGGGAGGGAAACAGTTTCCGGAGCGAGCAGGTTTTCCTTATTGAGGGGGGAGGCCGGCTCTTCAGACCTTGATCAGAGTTCGAGTTTTCTTTGTGGTTGATGCGGCCACTCGAACATCACGCAAGCGGAGAATCCAGTGCGTCCGTCCGTCAGTGAATCGACTCCACAAATTGGACCCATGAGGCAATATCCATCTAGCCGGCGCGGCGTCGATTGAAACCGATCGCTGCGCTTCGCCGGGACTCGACCGCTCCGGCTCAGGACCATAAGGGTTACGGGAACTGCGGCCACCTGGATTTTTCCCGGGAAACACTTCCCCCCGTTTCGTTCCGAGCGATCCATCGAGTATTCCTCATGGTTGTGCCATTCCGCTTGCGACCGAATGGATTTCCTCGCAGCCCGACGAGACGGTTCCCTCTCGAACGAGTCGCGCGAGCTCGTCCCCACATGACGCAAAACCTTTTCTCCCAGACTAATGCTGAAGTTCTGCTGTGGTCCATGTACCAAAGCGTTACGTCTTTCGAGGCGATATGTATTTGGTCGTCGACTTCGATCGCCTCCGAGTGCGCTCCGGGGCCGCTCCGGGTTCATTGCGACGAGCCACCCTGGGACGGCTTTGTGTTGAGTTACGCGTTGTCATAAAGTGCAGTGTAATAACAAAGACATGAAAAGCTTCAGGTTATTGGTCGTTATTGGCCTACTTTACGGGCATGACACACCGCGCACTCCTTCGTTCGCTTGTTCGGTCGTCCTCCTGTCCAGCTTCCTCTGAAGATTTTTCATCCGCTGCTTATAACTTTATTCGACAATTCGCCCTTCAGATAATTTATTTGGGACAAGGCACTCGGAATTCGCTTCGTTCCTCCAGGAATTCCTGGTCGGCGCGAGTTTTCGGATCGAGGACTGAGAGAAACGAGGTGCTACGATTGCCCGCTGCTCGGGATCCCCACGTTCTCGCGGAAACACTCGACAGGACCTACTGGCTGGCCACGATCCGCGGGGAGGGGGAGGGGAACTTCGTCGACGCTCGGAAAGGGTTCGAGGAGCCCAACTAGCGGAGAGGTTGGATGGGCGATTCGATCTGAGAGAAATCTATCCGTTCGCGACTTCCGAAAGCCTTCTACGGACCCGCGCACTGCCGCCGTCGTTTTGGCGCGGTGCGACTTTCTGTGCGAAGCTATGTACATAGATGTGACAAGAGTTTCTGCGCGCAATATTTCGCTCTTGTGTTTACTGTCTGCGGCCAACACTAACTGAGCAAATAAGCCGCCGAGAAGCCGCGCGGTCAGGCCACCACCCAGCCATAGAACAACCTGCTTTGGCGGGCCCACCAGCTGTTCGTGGGGACCGGGAGGACGACTGGAGAGCCTTCTCACGGATTTTTGCTTTGGTTTGACTTTCTTCTAAAGAGCGTGGCTGCTCGCCACCGAACGACTCGAGGGGGATGAGTGCGCGCGTCCTCACGGGCGTTCCTCTCCCCGTAGGGGTTGTGGGGTGGTGCAAAAACTCCGCGATACGTCCCTCTTCGTTCCGGAACCGGTACCGCGGGGAACACCTATGTATATCTGGACCTGCTCGACGTTTGTGCCCTTGAATATCTTCGGAATGCGCGACGATCACCCATGAATTCGAGTTTGAGCGTAGCTGGTTCTAATCTCTGCCGAACAGGCTCAAGCAGCGCAGGACGTCACGCTGCGTGCCCGTGAAGCGCGAAAGATTCATTGAGTTTTTCCGCGGCGCAAACTGCGCTCATTAGCCGGGAGTCGGAGACGACCGTTGTTCTCTCCGCCCGGGCTTTTCAGTGTTTCCGAAAGTCACTCAGCCATTATCCCTGGACATTTTTTCTTCGGCGTTCGGCCTCCCTCTCTCTCATAACTCATCGTTAAGGACGGACAATCGTTCATCTGGATTCCGTTTCTCGTCTCCCTGGGTTCACGAGTTGCGCCGGTATGAATCGAAACGCCGCGAAGATGACGTGGCTATGAATCCGTTGGAAAGTCCGAAGCACAGCGGGCCCCTCCGGGAAGTCCGCGGGTCGGCGCGTTGAGCAACGTTCAATATTCTGCTTACCTGAAATGCAAATAATAAATTGTTAGGTTCTTACAAGCGCGTGGAAACTTCCGAATCGATTGAATTCGGAATCGATGGTCGAATGCGCAAGGAGAAATCTCCTGTTTTTCTCCTCCTGAGCGAGTCCTACGGCAGGTTTTTGAACACGAGTCCAGCTCGACGGAGAACTAGGCACACAGGAGCACCTCGACTGATGGGTCGGAGTTCTTCCTTCTCGGCTGAGACTTTCGTTGAGGAGTTGCGATGCTCGGAACGTAGCAATATGGAAACCGATATGGATGAAGTTGTTCAGACAGAAGTCCGCTAATAAATACGAGCTGATTAACGAAGTCGGGTTCGTCAATCGAAACTTTCGTATCGCCAACCGGTATCGTGCAGCGAGGCAATGAGGGAGCTGTAAGCGAAACGTGCGTGCGGACTCTTCTCAGTCTCGATTTGCATTGCGAGGATCGAAGTGCGGACTACCAAGAAGGAGAAACCCCCCCACCTGCATCTAGCTCTGCTAGGAATATCGGAGTCGGGAGGATTTCAACGGATGGCGCTTGTGCACGTAGCTTTGCGAGCTATGTCGCATGGAAGTCGGAGACCAGCATAGGACAATGCCAGGGAGGAATTAGCATTTTGTTATTCCTATTTCATGCGACGGCGAAGTTACCGCGCCAACGGTCCGGCGGTTCCTTTATGGGCCCGAGGGACTTCATATTCAGAATGTATTTATGTAATGACCCGGAATCAGGCTGCTGCGACGAGTAAATGGGAGAAGAGCTCCGAATCGTTGGAGCAGAGACTCCGGTGAGAGAGGACAGACGGAGCGGAGAAGAGGACTGCCGGCGACTTGGAGAGACCCTCAGAGACCCCGCAGAGCGGAAGTCCCGGTTAAAGTCATTCCGGTAAATGGGACGTCCCCTGAAGAATTTCAGTAATCGATCCGAACTCTGGAACGAGGCCATTTCAACGGTCGCGATTCGTTTGTCCGTGGAAGCGTTTGGCGGTCCGCGAGGATGACAATGACGACAACGCTGACTGACTTGCTGAAGTCGCGGTTATCTCGTAGAAGTCACCGCGAGTCGACGTAAATTGATTTCGTTCTCGGTCCGACGGCTGGACGGACCGCGGTGCTCCCGGATTCTCACTTCCTGCGAGCGGCGGCGGCTCTGATTGAATTTCGATCGGAGACTTTCAAAACTTCATTCCCGGCGTGTTGCAGTTCTCGGGTCCGCGAGGAAACCAACCGACTCATGAACCAGCATTTGATCCGATTTACTTCGACCGTCGGTCAGTTTAGGCCGCTCGTTTCCCTCTTTATTCCTCCGCGGCGCCCGCGAATCCGCGTCTCTAAACGAGCTTCTGCGCAAACGAGGTTTTGCATCAAAAGTTGTTGTTTGCGTCCGGCGAGTCACGATCTCGGGGGCCGGGCTGGAACACTGTCCCGCCGCCGTCGTCTCCCCTCGAGCTTCTCAGTTTTTAATGAGAACCCCTTTCATCTCGAGGGTTTGTGTCCGCGTGCGAGCATTATGCGGCGTCCGCCGAGCAACGATATTCGCACGGACGACTTTTGAAAGCCGCCTCCTGCTCAAGCGTCTAGGATCTGCTTGATTTCTCCCCTTGTTTTAAGCGATGTTGGGAAAACCGAGGCAGCTCTTCATGGTCCGACCGGAACCTAACCAAAGTGGAGCGTTCCAGCTCGGCGAGGCGGATTGTCCTGAATGGTTCCTCTGATTCGTTCGGAAGCGTTCGCTCCCGTTGTCCCGCGCGAGGGTCGGATCATGTAGGCGATGAGTCATTCGTTTCTGGAGGACCGTTCCCGGACACGGTTGTCTTCGCTGCGTGCCGACCCGGGATGCGCGATGTCTGGAGTGGAAAGCTCAGCTCGACCAGCACCTCGCTGTGCCACCTGACTCTCCTCCTTCCGTTCCTCGGAACGCATCTTTCCCCTGTGTCTCCTGATGTATCCATTTTTCGTTCCTATCCGTTCTTCCCCCGAACCGTGATGACATAATGCATAAACGCCTTCAAGAGCGCTCCAGGAACTCTTCCCGGCGCAGCAAGCCTGACGAAACCCTTTCTCGGAGCTGCCGTCTTGTGATATTCGAAGAGAGAAGCAAGCAGTAATGGTTGCAGCGCTCGGTTGTGGCGCCTTCATTCGAGACGTGCGGGATTCATGCCTTGATGATTCATTCATCCAGAAAGTGCTCTCCTTCATCGGATGACGGCGGTTCGTTCGGGGCGATTCGAGAGCTTGGAGCCGCCTCTCCAAATTCCGGTCGGATCTGCTCTCAGTCTCTATTTGAGAAGCATGCCCGACAGTTCCCACTTCTCAACTTCTCATTCAGTTTACCGGCGTAATGGTTGACGAGATGCTGAGTTTTCGTACCTGGGTGGCCCAAACCTCAATTTCCCCCGCCCGCCCGGATGCCGCTCCAGACGATCGATATAGATCCGTTCGAACACGTTCGCACGATGAGTTATCGTTTCCGGTTTCTCTGCCTCATTCGCCGCAACAGCGTGTCGGATCGAGATTTTTCTCCTCGCATTGTCATCTGTCGCGACAGACGCCGCCCCCGCCTACGTCCTATTCTCATTACCGATATGTATCCTGCGTGTGTCGCCGCCGTAACCTCCTGGTTCCAGCCTGTTGGGGATCCCTTCCGTCAGAACGGAATGAGCAGCTGTGCCAGCAGCAGCAGCTTGCAAACAAACGATCGCCCGGAGTCCGGAAAGCAGGGCAAAGTCAGCAGACGTGAGGAGCTCCTTGCGGACTTGTTTCAAGAAAGCCTTCGATTCGTTTGGAGCGGGAATCCTGATCGACTCGCTGGAGCACGCGAAGCTCCGTTCGGGCTCTCCGGAGTCGCTTCGATCCTTGGGCTAACGTCGCCCGCCGTCGGTGGCGGGGATGCAAGCATCTCTCCGCTGCCTCTTCCCAAGTTAAAGACTTGTTTGCATCGCTTGTTCCTTTGGGGGGAAGACAGAGGAACTGGGAATGAAAGAATACCAGAAAACGGCGGGAAACGCAGAAGTGCTCGGCAAGAAGAGAGACTCCAACGAAAAGGGTTGTAGACTAGCGGCGGTGGTTTCGATGCTGAAGCAGTGGGGAGCGATGCAGAATCCAGAGACGACACTGTTCTCGCTCGGTGTCCTAGGCGATGGTACTTCGCGTGCTCTGTGTCGAGTCGCCAACGCGGTTCCGGCCGATCCCGGAGTGGGAGAGGGCTGGCGCTCGAATAGCCCACGAGGGAGTTTCAATGTGCTGATGAGCAACGGATCTATCAAGGAAAGCCCTACCACAACAGGGCCATCAGTTACGGCAAACAAACTCGCTCAGAGAGGAAAAAATGAAGTTATGATGAAGCGGGGAACCAGCCACGGAATTTTTTGGCCTGAGCCCCGCTCAAGCAACCGGGCGGGAAACCAGACATGAAGGCTGAGCAGAACGGAGGGAAAATCGAGACAAGTGAGCCGAGTGATTTCGGGCAGAGGTTTGTTCCTGTCAGCCGGGGCGACCTCGGAAGCCGGTTGCTTCGCAGCGCATTCTGACGAGAATGCTCACAGCGACGGATGCGCCCACCGGAGCAGCTCTTCGGTCCCAATCCGAGCGAAACGTTAGCTTCGAGAAGAGTGAAAGGACCCGACGCAGACTCGGATCCACGGTCAGGTAGGTAGAACAGGCAAAATCAAAGTGGGTAATGGGCGGGGCTGTTCCTCGGAATCGTGGACGGTCGCACACGCAACTTGAAGTACTGCCTTATCTTGTGTCTAAGCTAATCTTCAAGCCCAATATCCTTACATCGAATTGGGCTTAGAGATTAACTTGAACTCAAGCAAGGCCGCGGTTGCGCTTCACAAGTCATCCCTCGTGATCAGCCCCTTTCCTCCTCCGTCCTGTCGGGACGCTCCCGCGGGTTGATGCGGGTCATCCACATCGAGTCTCTTGGCAATTCGGAAACGCCTTGCCATTGATCCGGATCACAATCGAGCTGGCGTCTCGAGCGGTCCTCCGACGGCGGATCGGCGAGCAACGGGGCAGTGACGCACTAAGCCACACCAGCGGTTGAGCAGCAACAACAACAAAACGGAAATAGGGCAGGCAGCGAAAGGAACGAAACACAAAAAAGCACCGCAAGCATAGGGAATATTTCCGGGGAGAGGACGAATCGGCGCCAGGCCGATCAAGGCTCTGACTGAGCACGGAAACGTACCAAGTTAGGTCGCCGTTCGAGGATTTATCCGAACCCTGGAGCAGAACACGATCTCGTCTAGGCGTTCGATAGGAATAACGCAGGCATACCCGCAACGATCACCGAGTTGGAAATTCGGGGAGAGCGAGCTTCTGAACTTTTCCCCGAGTCCCGCGCCCACGGAGCTACAGCAGAGTTTCACTTGAGCACCGTTCGGATACGATGACGCCCAGGAAAAGCGGATCCGGAGCTGCTGAGTCAAGTCCCCGCCCGCCTTCCCGTCCGGTTCGCTCCTTCCTCCCTTTATCGATGATATAGAATATCAAAACTGCACGCCCTGGGATCCGGGGGCGCGCACGGTCGCTAAGCGGATGTTCCCGCACGCACGGAACGAGGTGTCTTTTCGACGACCGCGCGCACGAGCGAAAGAGCCAGCGCGGGACCGACTGGCAGAAGCCTTAAGCGGTATTTAGATACAGAGCACTCCATAAATTATGTCCTATCAGGCATCCTCCCGACCCGGCCCCTCCCGCAACCCGTACTGCCCGTCATTCCGACCGACTGGCAAAGGTTAGCGGAGCCGTCGCGGCCGCAGCTCGGAAATCCGAATCGTCCGACGGGCGAGCTCCGTCAACGAACAAGCGGCGCCCATGTAGAGAACAAAAGCCGGAGAATCGAATGTCGAGGCCAACGGCAGATGGCCTCTGGGACTTCCCCCTTCCCCTCCATTTTTCTCTGGCGAGTCTTGACTACTCCTTCGCCGACTCCTTCGTTTCGCTCTCGAGCGCTGTGAGCCGATCAATCCTACTTTGGCTCTCGCCGAGGAAGCAAGCAGCTCCGGACGCCCAGACGAGCGAGCGACCATACGTGCCCCGATACCCGGGAAGAACCCCTATCTCTCAATATTATCTAAACAGGCTTCCGGACCCCGTGCGGAACCTTCGCCAGACCCTCCGCACATCCCGGCAGACTCGCTCCGCGACTCTCCGCCGACTGCCATATTCAATAAGGAGTTGGACGGTGGATATTCCTTAGAGCGTGGCAGGTGACTTCTCAAATTGGCTCAGGCGCCGGATGAGAGGGACGGAATCTGGCGAGTGAGCCGGGGTCGCGAGACCGGCGGCAAACGAACCGAGGTTTCGGAGACCATATGGCTGAATGACTGACACACCGCGCGAGAATGAGACTGAGAGCTCGGGAGATTTTTCGGGCCGCGCCGAGCATCTCGCGCATCAGCAATGAGCATATATTCTCGAGATCCCAAATAGTTCTTGGTTTGTTTCCCGCTGGAATCTCAATTCCTCGTTAGAAACCTAATTCCGCAGCTGAATGTTGACGATTCTTGGGTGGTTTTGGAATTTTTGAAATGAGCGCCGTGATATACGTGGTGCGCCGAAAACTTCCATGGACTTTGGATGTCATGCTCCAGTGAGCGTCGTGCGCGGCTCGCGGACCTGGAAAAAACGTATCGCGAAACACGCGACACTTCTCGGATCCTTGCGCCGCGGATCTCGACGCGGGGAAATTCCAGTGGGTATCGGAATCGTTCCGAAGAAGGCACTCGAATTGGGAACAGCCTGGCGTACACTTTTGCGCGTTCTCCCGTGTCGGTCGAGTACTCCCGCTCCGATAATTCTGATGGGACTTCATCGCGCTAATGACCGCATATCGTGACCGCACGCTATCCCCCTGGATGCTTCTGATGCCGGCGCGTCGTGCAAGCAACACTCTCGGACTGAATATTTCACGAGAGTTTTTTGCTCCTCCACATTTACTTTTGTGGGAGGGAATTGCCCTCTCGAGTCAAGGCTTTGCTCCTCGCGCTAATTGCGTTTAACAGCTTGATACGACAGCTTGCAACCGTGGCACGACGGCGAGGGAAAAGTCGATACGAATCCGAAAACAGCTTTTCCCGGAAAGGAGCCGCGTCCGGGAGGAACGCCTCCGAGTGTTCCAATCACATAACCATTGCGGAACTAGTTTCCAAACTTTCGTTTTGAGGTGCCGACGAATCGATGATTTGATCGCGTTTCGTTCGGATCGATTGCGTCCGGAATCACCGAGGCAAGTGTCTGGAACACGACCCGCCGCGGGATTGGGTTTAATCTGTTTTCGCTCGCTTGGATTTGCGAAAACCAGCGCCGCCGGACAGACGAATGGGCTCGTTGTTTAGTTGGTTGACTAGCTCAGTGAATCGATGAACACGACAAAGGCCCCACCTAATAGCCAGCTCCCACCGCGAAGGTTTTGACCACCGCCATTTCCACCGCAGCCCTGTGGACGCCGCTGTCACAGCCACGATCGCTATTGACGCAATCTAATAGTTGTCTTCCCCAGTCCGGCTGGTGTCGTTTGATACCTAATATTGAGTCTATATGGGCAGCAGATGACATCGCAGATCGCACTCGGGATCCATCGAAGGCTTTCGCTGGAACGATTTTTAGCGGAACCGAGTCGAGTGAGGCGGCTCTACGTGGGACCTGTGTGCGTACAAGGCGCCGCGTTCGTCTACTCTCCGTCTAAAAACTCGCCGACGTAGAGCGGGCGCTGCGCGAAAGGTTGGAAGGTCAGGTGGCATCCAGTGGCGAATTATTCACGAGCGCTAAAGTGGCAAACCATACATGGCGACAAGCGGGAAATGCAGGGAGGGGACCACTCCCTGTCGTGTCCCACTTTTTCCTCTCGCCTGGCTTCGCAGCTCGTCCACTGAACCAACACAGCCGCGGCGCGGGAGGCATGGGGAGCTTTGTGACGACGTGGCCTGAGCGAAGAGGGGAACGCAGCCATCGAGAGCCAGTTTGTTTCCCGAGTTCCATTCATGAATTCGGACGGCTTTTGTGGGATATTCAAAACGTTTCCTGGTAGTCTCACTCGCGACTTCAACCTCTCAAACTTCAACGAGCATGGGGAATAACGCGCGGTTTTCGCATCACGTCCTCCGCCGAGAAGAAGAATGCGACGACAAGGCGGAATCTTTCGTCGACGAGCACACCGCTCAGCTTCGAATTTCGTTCCAGTAAGAGCTGATTGGGCACCAGTGAAGGACGCGAGATTCGTCGGTCGAGCTCGTTTCCAAAGTGGACGACTTCAGAGATTCATGAAGGCAGTGGGACGGGGCGCTCGAACCCGTCAAGCGGAACTCTGCAGTTTATGGAGACTGCTCGCCTCATCGATGGATGGATGGATTGATTGATTGATCGACGGCACCAGCAGTTTGATCGACTGAGTTTGCGGTAGGTGCGGAGCTCGGAAGCAGAGTTGACAGCTTGACAGGAAAAAATGCTGTCTGGTTATTGTTCTATTAAGCGTCGAATAAATAGAGGATGGAGAGACGACCTCGTTCGCTCGGTTGTCGTCGGTCTGGACGTCGTCTCGGCCTCCTCTGTCATCGCCGCGACATTTCTACTTATCGAGGTGAATCAGCAGCGAAAGCACCAGCAGTGGGGGCTATGTTTTATTCAGAAGACCAGTGATGACACTTCGATCACCCGACCCTCCCTATGTATCTATCTATCGAGCACAAAATCGCGCGAATCGATTCCATCTACGTTGTCCAGCCGCTTTTCCCCCGCGGAAGCTTAGGGCAGGGTGTTAGGAACTCGCAAAAAGTCGCCAGTGGGTCCGCGGAAGTGCGAGAAGAAACCGGAAAATGACGGAAAAAGTCATAATGGTGGCTCATGTAAAAAACGTGACTTTTTACGCGGGACGGTACAGATGGCTTTTCTCCACATGTCACGCTCTCTGCACGTAACGTTTCTCATAGGCCTCGTTTTTGCATGCTGAGTCGGTTCCCTGCCTCATGGAGTGATAAGATTCAAATTCACCTGCGCAGCTTTCTGTGCGTTTTTTCGCGCAGTTTTTTACGCTCGGACTCCGCGAGCGGCCGATGAACCACATTCCCGCGGTTGGATCGAACGAAACCGGAAATAGCCCAGTTACCAGAGTCGAAAATGCGCAATCGCTCCGTTTGATTCCCTCTCGTTCTAGGGGCATTTGTCCTCAGGCTACCGGGAACACAATATTCTGAACCGGCTTCAACTATCGGGTGTTTCCCATATTCCCGTGTCCGGCCCTCGTTCTCTGAGTTCGTCGACGAGCATTCGTTCTCACACTAAACAAATTAAATCGCTCCCCAGACCCCTTCCCCGCTTCTTGATTTCGTCGAGCGATTCGCAGAGTTTGGAACAGAACACTATGCAAATTAATTTGCCACCCGGCTCATAACGTTGAGTACACCTATCCGAATCGAATCCGTCACAGGGTTCTCCGACAGATTCGTCTACGAAAGATTCCGTTTAATCGAAAACGGGCCAAGTCGAGCGTTCGGAACGATCGACAGCGAGCTCGGCTCGGAGAAAAATCGATCATTGATCATTCCGGTATTAGATTATTGTTCTATTAGATTACTGCCGAACGAAGTGGCAGCAACAGAGCCACGAGAAGATCGCGCGGAGCAGAAGAGCGACCACCGGCCAACCGGCTGGCTCTAGTGCCGCCAAATGAGGCGGAGGAACGAATGCGGCGGGAAAATCGAATGCTCGAAAACCATGTCGATCTGTCGATGTTTGCGGTTCGTGTGCCGTGGGCGCGTCAGGATTCAGGATAGGCGACAGCGGAGGCTGATTCCGAAAGATCAGCCTTCCTTTGCGCGAGTCGACAGGAAGCATACAAAAGCTCTCTCCAGTTATTCTCAATGTCTTTGAATCAAGAATTCCATGTAAAAGTGACTCGGGCCCTCCATATAATGCCATCTTGTCTTCACTCTACGCAAACATGGTCGCGTGGAATATGAAGAACCTATGAGAGGGTCGATGGATAATCACAACTCTACAAAAAAACACACACACAACTTTACTATCTCCCCGTGACTCGCTCTTCTGCGAGACCACATGTCGATTCGAGTCCAGCGCCCAATAACCAATCCAGCTTTGAGGAAACTGATACCTCCAATATACTCAATATAGCTTAGAGAGGGTAGCGGCGATGTTTCTTCCCCTGGCGCCAAATCCCGATATCTGACCGGAGCTCTGGGAGAGGTTGAGGGAAAGTACCACTCATGGAACGGATATACCGTCCGGGAAACAGTCAAAGGGCATTGCCCCTCTTGCCATTCCGAAATCTCGTTGTCATGGTTCCTCGTTTCCACACCGTAAGCAGTAAAAATCATTACAGTTACTGCTTTCAGCGCTCACACTCGATGGAAGCATCGCTTCCCGTTCTGGAGTACGGCCCGGATTCGGGTCACCGAGAGCTAAAACTTCCACATCTGGAACTTCCATGTCAATGGTGCCTGTCCGATGTGTGCCAAGTGTTCCATTACCGATACTTTTCCATTTTGTATGGAACGGAAAACTCCAACATCGCGCAGCCTCCCCCTGTTCCGAAACACAGGCTTGGGTCCCGGTGCCTGAGGTTTTTTGAATGAACGAGCCCGAAAGCCTGATCACTTCAACGTCTCTCCACGAAGATTCGAGACTTTCGTGACGAATATAATCTAATCCGCTTTGGCAGCGCTCCGGACTCGATGTGCTTTGCGTTGTTGACAGCTTTTGGCAAACGAGCAACAAAGGCCCCATTGACGGCGAAGCTGGCAATCGCGACTCGAAAAGTCGATTTAGCAAACACAAATTTCAGCGACAAGGAGACTCTTGGTGAGGACATATTCCTCTGGGCGGCTGCTGAAAAGATAGGAGGGAACACATGGAGCGAGATGGCGACGAGCGATTTTCAAAAAAACTCCGAAAGTGAAAGAAATCTTGTGACCGAATAGCGTGTAGCGCCAAAAGGAGCAAAGGACCCTGAATGATTCAAAGACGCACTTCCACTGGACGACCATCTGGTGTCTCTGCGAACGAGCGAGCGACCGAGCACGATATGAATGCGCTCCAGTCATATTGTGGATGGTGGACTCGGGAAGATAGTTCGAGTCGAAAAGACCGGCATGGGAGAAGAGGCCTGCAACGAATCCAAGCGGACCTCGAGCAAAGGTTCAAAGCACGCTCCCATTCGGTAGATCCAGCGGTTGATGCGAACGGGAGGAGAACGGAAATGGGACCGAACGTTCAAAAGGAGAACTTGGGAAAAATGAGGCTCCCACCCCTTTTCCCGAATCGCACATCGGGTCTCTCCTCGGAGACCAGAATCTTCTGCCTTCGGACGCCGAAGGAGACTCATCGAAACTGAATCGTGTTCTTGAAACATTGACACAGTTTCTCACCGGTTGAGTCAAATGCCGGCCGAAGACGGGCGCAATGCCTCAGAGATCGCCAAGGTCGCCAAATCAAATGACGAGGACGGGGATCCTGCGATCCGCGTTGGACGAGGCTTTCCATGGAACGCATCGAGGAGATAGGCAGAGGAGACTAGATGATGGGGGAGGGGGGGGGGGGGGGGGGAAGAGGAACAAACGGAGCGAAACGAGGAAGAAGGTGCGGCCGGGGCGGTGGCGAGTGGGAGGGGGAGTCGAAATAATGAGACAGGAACGAGTTGACAGAGGGGGGGGGGGGGATAGAACAAGACGACGGGGAAGGAATAAGTGAAAGGTTGGGAGTAATAAGGAGCAGCGGGTAGAACTCGGAATATTGATGTGGACCGCGAGACGCTGACGAGAAATAGACCGTAATTTGTAGCGTAGCCTCTCATCGCGAAGATTGCCCGCAGACCGAGAAGCAAGGAGAAGAAGAAAAGACTCATTCGATCGATAGAGACATGGATTGTACCGGACGAGTGGGCTAATGACGAGTTCGGCGCTTGATGGAGGGATTACCCAAACAGACATGCAGGAGCAACCGGTCATCCGACGACGCCGACGTAAGTGACGGCGGAGGGAGTCGCTTACTCGCGGCAGACGGACTCGCCGTTGAGGAAGTCGTCGACTCGATTCGGAGCACGATCACGTCTCTCGGCCGGCGGCTGCCTGTCCCGTCCGCAGCGGCCATGATGACCGCGGTGGTGGCGACGGCGGCGACGACAACTGCGAGAAGAACAATGCCGGGAGAGCCGTAGCCGACCGATGTTCAGATGGTTAGCTCCAGAAGAGCTCTTGAATACTAGCACCCCCTGCTCCCACTAGGACTGACTACATCGCCCACTGCGAGGAAAACGACGTCGGCAACGTCGTCCCCCTGTATTCAACGCCCGCCCAGACACAAATGGAAACAAGTGGACAACAAACGTGACTGCTGGAGGCTTTTGTCTTAGCAGGCACTCTTCGTCCTGAAAGGCTGAAGCAGCCGATTCCTTGAGCTTCTTGCCTGTCGACTTCGTTCGACCTATTTGCGTCTATGGGAACATGGGTTGGCTGAACTCCAAGCACGGGAAGAACTCCTCAACGCTCCCTCCGCTCGGAAGGCTCCGTCTCTCCACTTACCATGCAACCACTCGAAAAAGTATCGTTGAAAAAATCCAGCCCGCGAACCTCTTCGGTTCCATTGTTTCCGAAGCCTGATCGCGGCGGCATCCGCTGTATGGGAATAAGGGGGAAAAAATTGCACGGCAGCCAGGAGGAGAGTCGAGCAGGAAAGGAGCAGACAAGAGGAAAACGAGCCCACCGGACACGAAGAATCGTGAAACAATAGCAGCGCAACTACTCCACAGCAGAATGTCCTCTTGGCTGTCGCGGACGCAAGCGAGTTCCGACTATTTCAACTTCCAGCGTACTGCGGGAAACGAGAGCTGAACTGTGTCCATTGAAGTCACCAGGAATGGATTTATATTTTGTCTCTTCCTCCACTTGGTATTCACGTGACGGGAGAATCAGCTCCTGGCACCAACAATCACACTATCACTCGACGAGTGTAGAGGAAGAGTGGAGAGGGAAGAATTGAACAGAAATGGGGAAAATCGGGAAACACGTATGGCCTGGGAGGGAAATTGAAGACGTGCCAGTGCTGCGAAATTCAAGGATGAACCGATTCGGGTTCGAGCGTTGAAGCACGCAGAGGAACGATGGGAAAACGTTACAGGAGAACGAACGAGTTTCAGATGAGTGCTCAACTTCTCGCAAGTAGAGGAGGAGACGAGAGAGATCGACGAGGACAAGCGGGATAGCCCGAATGAATAAGCAATGAGAAAAGAAAGGAAACTGTGAGGAAAAAGGGAAGGAAGCCGTCGAATCAACGAGTAAAACGGAAAACCAGTTCACTCGCTCACCAATTTGGGCAAACGAGACGAAGCAGCGGTCGACCCGATCGTCCGTCCACCCACCAGTCGGCAAAGCCAGACCCCAAACCATCAAACAGTCTATTTCGGATTTCAACCACGTCGTTCGTGGTCGTTTGTTCCCTTAACTCTTTGGCACTCCCTCCTTCTCTATCGCTTCCCTTTTATTCCCGTATCAGGATATATAAGGCCACGACCTCATTTTCTTGAATTCATTACACATTAGGAGTTAACTCAACAAACTCGATCAAGTCAATGCCCCCGCCCGCGCGCCGCCTCTGTCAAGCGACCTGTGCTGGCCCCGAAAAAATCGGGAGACCACCAAAGGTAGCGTGTCAGGGCTTGTTCCTCCAAGAATATACAGAGATCCGTCTAGAAAACAGACATCGAACGTGCAGTTTCAAGACTTGGGCCAGGAACCGGTTCTCGGGAAAGAGATCCGCTCCGAAAGGTCCTCTAGACTTCCCTGAGAAGAGCCGACGAGAAACCCTTCAAAACCGTGAAAAGGTCGGCCAACTTCGAATGGTGCTCTCACGGTTAGAAAAAACCAACCACTTCCGGCTGGTCACAAGAGCGGGGATCCATGTTCCCAGTGGTTTTCCAGCGTGAAGCTCCGTCCGCAATCCGGCAGCCTTGAGAGATCTGTGTTCACTAGCACAAAGGTGTTGAATCCGCTCTGGAACTCAACTCAGAGTAGGCGACGCTCAACCTGATCCGGGATCAAGCTGGACTCCGATGTAAGCGTGATGATTCAATCGAATCATCTCCCGGGCTTGACTGAGATCCGGATCTAATTTTAACCGGGGTGTCGAGAACGTGCATTGGTAACAAGCTCTCAAATCACGCACCCTTCTCTTTCATGTACGCGGAGGAAGACATCACCGCAGAGAATACAATTTCGAGCTCCGAAATCGATCACGGTCGAGCTGACTCTGCGGTATTGACTCAGAAGTGTCCCAATACCCCCCGGTCGCGTGTGGGAGAGTCTTTCGGGGTGGCCCGTCGCAGCCGGCTCAGACCTGGTGGCTTGATGCCCGGCCGCTGCAGCAAGACTCGGCTGCCGAAGGATGTCCACAAGGTACTAGCGTGATGGTGGGCCGTTTGTCAGCTCACAATGCGGCTCTCTTTCCTTTGTATCTTGTTCTATAGTCTCTGCTCCTACGGTTGTCGTCGTCGTTATCCTGGCGGATTCACCGCCGAAAGTGGGCGAAATGAATGAAACTCCAACAAGTTTTTCTCGCTGTTCGCGCATTCTAGCCGACCATCCATCGCTGGTTGGGAAGGACATATACATGCAGTAATCGTGCAGTTTTGCACGGGAGTTGCGCCAACCGTCGACGGGATCCTCGGCCGAGTCGTTCAGTGAAAGTCGCGGCGACGCTCATCACCGAGGAGAATCAATCCATCCATCCATCAATCCATCCATCCATCCATCCGAAATTCGATCCATCCATCTCCTCAACCCCGAGAGGCGGAATTACAAGGGAACCATTCGGACGACAGATGATACTTTGTCCGATAGGGCCGCGGAGAACAAAACATCCTCTCTGTTCTTGTGTCCTCTCGATTGAAGCTCGCAGCCTGTCGCTGGCCCTTGCGCACAACTGCAATCGGACGCCTTCCGTTTCTAGCCCGCTCTTTCTCATATCGTCCCTCTCAGCCAAATCATATGTATGTGGGCTCCATTTGCGAGATTAGCCGCAGATGATTTCGACTCGAGGTAAGAGCAGCGTCCGAACCAGCCGTCTGCCTGCCGCTCTGTTCATTCATCCGACATCAGCAGCGCGCAAACAAACTGACTGTGATCCAGCCTAAGACCGTCGATCTCTGCGCTGACGAATAAAGCGACAGAAACAAAAGCGTCGATCCTTTCACTTCTCTCATCTGTTTGAGCAACATGGATGTGCGGACTGTTTCGCAATCTGGTATGGGGCTATCCTGTCGCACAAGTGAAGTTCGAGTGAGCGAACGGGACGATCCGTTGTGCATCCGAAACAAGTCGAGCTGAGAAGCCCTTTTGTCACAATTAAGCTCGGCTACTTATCACAACCATCGCTTGTCAGAGAAGAGCTAGGACCGTTTGGGAAGGGATAGAAACGATTGCTTCCTCACTGAAAGAACCGGGGAATACCTTTGCCGACGTCTTTGAGCAGCGAAAGGAGCACTATGTCTGCCCACCTCGCTGCTCGTCGGTCCGCTTGCCTGCTTTCAGGCCCTATTCGTCACCCGGTCAGACCCGGATGGCTTCCGCAGGTGACTCGCAGCTTTCTTTGACCCGTTTCGCTCATTCGCCGCGACGGCCGCGTCCTTGTTGTGGTCACCGTACACGGGCTCCTCCTCCTTGACACAACAGAGGCGGCAACAGCATCGGCACCGGTTGCGGCGGCCGAACGAAGAGAAACAACAACAACAACATGAGCGTGCATCTATGAGATACTCCGATTTGACCATCTCGACTTCTCCAGTCCGATCGAGGATAACGCGCTGCGAACGGATGGTGAGCTGTTTCTTTGGTCGCTCGTTCGATACCTCGACGCCGTCTTCCTATCTGGTCCGACCATGGAGGTGAGGGAGCGGTTCACCTGGCCCATTGTAGAAGCTGACCAGCTAAGCGTGGCCGCTCCTGCCAGAGATTTCGCTCGAGGTCCACAGAACGGAGCCGAGGTCCCGTCAAGAGTGGGCTCAAGCAAGACATAAATCACAAGTTCATTGCTCACCTGGACGGTCTATCCCCCTTTCTTTGGCCGAGCCATCCGAGCGTGCGTCCGTCTTCATTTGGTCGTGCGCGCGATCGGCCTTCGTCCTCTGCTCGTCTCCAGTCCATAAGACCCAGGAGGTAACCCGCAAGCAAGCGTGAAAGCCGCCACAGCGTCTTAATCTGTCGACAGAACTGACTGATAGCTTGGGTAAAGCCGGCTAATACCATCCGCCGGCGCAAGCAGTATACCTCGATTCCGAGATGGAAGCAGCTTAGCCGGCTGCGTCCGTAACGTGGACGGAGGCCGCGAAGACGACGACGATCAGAATAAGGAGAAAAGATGTTGGATGCAAGCCAGCATTACAAGCCCGTCGAGAGCCGGCTTCACAATATCAGGCTTCAGGATGGAGCCCGGTCGGTGAGAAGGCCCTGCTTGGCTTAAACGATCCGTCGTTCGACCGATTCCGGTGCACCAACATGTCATCTCCTGACCGGTCGTCGCTTCCGAGCGAGCCGCTGGTTATACCGCCGTTACGCTTTTTGCGACTTGTTCGAAGAGATGCAAGCATCGATGGACGAAGACAACCGCGGAGGAATAACGTGGCGCGTTACTTTACTTCGTAGCTCATTCTCCCTCGTAAACCCGGCTTAGGCAACAGGCCTCTGGGTCGCCGCTCATCTGATGTAGAGCAACGACGACGACGACGACGCCTTCTATATTGTCACCACCGCCGCCGCCGCACTTGCCACCCTAATCCTTCATAATTAGCTAATGGCCAAAAAGCCCCGAAAGGAAGGTCCTAGACAAGCAGACGACCATATCTGCGAAGCAGTCTGCTAAGAGCCAGCCAACAAAGCTCGACCGAGTGTCCTCCCGACCCCCACGTGAAAGACCCAGGCCCGCGCAACGTGAGCGTGCTATGCTGCAATAACGTGTGGTGTATTCAAACTGTCCCTAGAGTATGTGCACTACCTACGTCGATATGTCCTCGCTTGTTGTGTACCAGCTCCATCCAGGCAAGCCGGCACGAACGGCTCACAGCTAACGACTGAGCATTTGGCCGGACAAGCGCCTAGCGGCTCGATGGAATTGGCGGCAGGGGTGGAAGCCGTCCGAATCACGAGTTTTGTCGGTTAACCGACTTCTGGAGCCAGTCGCGCTCCTCAACTTTCTTGCAACTGACTGTCTCACAACAATAATTGTGACGTGGTCTTCGTCAACGACGGAACTCAAATAAGGAGAGACGCGGATAATTCCTCCCACTTCGAGCAGAGTGATCCACGCGCGTCTCGAGTTTCTAACTCTCGTGTGTACACATCTACCAGATCTTTCCGATATAGACACTCCGAATTGAATTTGAGATATGTACACAAAGTTCGGCGGGGTCTACTCGGAGCGCCTCTGAAATATGATCGGACAAGGATTTGAGCTGGCTTTTTATTCAGTCACGCGGCCAGAGATACGGCCGAGTACAGCTTCGATGCCAGTTGGGAAGAAGGAACCCATTTTGAGGCGTTCGTATGCAATTACTTGACCTCCACGGTGGATTGAGGGGAGGGGGGAACTTATTTGTACGCTGGATCGGTCGAGGGAGCTCCAATGTTTGCTCAGGTAAGACCAAAAAAGTTGGCTCAGGACATCGAGATGGTTTTCCGAGGAGCCAGAGGGCCGGGGCTGCGCGGCAGCGCGGGTCGAGGAGGTTTGGCGGCTGATTTGGCGCCAAAAACTGGGTTGATTCGATCCGGGAAACGAGAAGGAGACTAATGTCCACATCCGCTCCAACAAGAACAGCCAAGCATGTCGCTTCAGAGGCGGTCGACGCCGCCGGTGGAGGAGGTCAACATTGAAATCAAGTGGATTTTTCGGTCGGTGAGTTCTTCCGTTCGTCCGAGGAAACCCTCCCCTCGAAGACATTTGAAGAAGCGTCCCGTTCGTCGTCACACCGATGATCACCGCCGCTAGGCTAGGTCAATCATTCACATGATGAAGCCTTCAGAAATCGCTTGACGGCATTCTGTCACGCAGATGGGAAACCATTGCGCCATTATCTAACAAAGCGAGGACCACCTGACCGGCAGCAAGGTTGAAGGGCTGGCGAGTGATGGACAGCCGACTTGGGCAGGACGGGAGATCACAAACGAGTCTTCCGAGAATTGGAGCGAGCGAATATATGAAGCATCTCGATAATTATCAAAGATACTCCCACGCACCGACGGCGATCTATTCGAGATTCATGTTCTCCCTTTAGTACAGCAATCAATAAACGATCGCCAGGAACTAGAGAAGGGCTGCGAGGAATCTGCCGCCGCTGCTCTCCACATCCGTTTTCCCGCTCTCGAGGATAATTCACGATTCGTCTCTCGTCCGCGGTGCCGGCCGATCGAGGAGCCGAGCCGGTCAAAACGCAGGATATCCCGGAATCCCGGAGCCGGACCGAAGCTGTCGGAAGCTCCACAGACGCAGCGTAAACGACCGCCGGCAAAACTTCGGCATCAAACAAAATAAGACCTCGAGTCGTTGGGCGGAGGAAACTCCACCACTTCTGTCTGCGATAACTACCGCGCTGTTGTGAACGTAGCGGTTCTAATCAAGATACGGCCCGCTCCGGAGACAGTGTGCTCAGAAGCTGTGACAGGAACACTTTTTATGAGGTCACGGACATCAGAGATCAACCAGATAGTCAGGACGGGGAGGAGTGCAACGCAGGATGAGAGCTAGCGAGCGAACGAGGGAAAAGAGTCATTTAAGGCCCTCGGACGAGATAGCTTCCGTTTTGGAAGTGGAGGCGAATGCCACAAGAGACGAAGGTATAAATAGTTCTCGCAGCGGCAGCTAAAGACAGCGGTCCAGATTGGACCTGGCTATGTGAACGTAACAGGCGCTGTGCGCGAGTGTGCGAACACCGTATACCCGCCAGCCCGCTAACCCGTCGCTAGCCCCACGGGCCCGTAATGGAATGCTGCGAAGGAGGGGAGGAATGTGGAACAAAATGGCCGCCAACAAAGAAAAACCAGTGAGCCGTGGTCTCATCGATCCGATCGTCTGCCTCATCGCCTACCAAAACTCGATGCAATTTAGGCGATCCTTGTCACATCCAGTGACAGCGGCTGCGGGAATCATCTCGAGGTTTCTGGGTGATGTTCTCGTCTCTCTTCTCCAATTCCACTTGAGGCCGGAGTCGAGATTCCAAATATCGGGAAAGTTTCGGCGTTTGCTCCTGAGCTTCTGACCTCTCCTCCTTCCGGCTCGAGCCACGAAAATTCTCGGAATTATGGAAGCTAGAATGTATCGCCTGACCAATCAGGCTCCCCCGTTCCGTTTCGTGTTAACTCGCTTCGCTCGTTGCTCCCACGACCAGTTTTCAGAAAGGGGAGCAATCAAAGCGCTCCATGCTTTCGAACCAATTCTTGCGGAGTTTGTGATCGTGAGGATGACGGGCTCGCGATCGAATTCAACTGCCGCTAGAGGGTGCGAGAGTTTAATCAAGCGATTGCGGAGGTCGACTGCATGATGGAGCATCATCGGGCGTCGGAGTTTCAGTCTGTGCCAGAATCGGTAATTCAATATGAAAGTGTCGATGCGCTGGGAACGAGAAATGGAGGAGGCATGAGACGAACCGGGTGAATCATTCGCAAGCGCTTCGGATGATCCCCAAGGAAGAAATTCCGTCGAACTACCGGGCACTCTCCGAGCCGTAAGCTTCACGAGGGGTCCTGCTCTCAACTTCCCCGGCGTGAGATGTGTTCCACCCACGTTGCCTCCATTCCCACTGACCTCGCGGAGAGGAATTTCAAGTGCCGGGGACTGTTCCTCTGCAACTCGGCAGCGCAGGAATATATGTACGAGCTCCGAGCGGAACCAGGAGCCCAGCCGTTATAATTCTAACGAGTTTGCGTCCGAGTTGGGAACTCGTGCTCAGCGCCGCTGAGAGCAAACAAAAAGTTGTTTTTAGGGTTGCCGGGGCATTCGGGCTAGTAGAAAGGTGGTGGTGTCTCTTGTATTTCCCTCGCCACCGTTCTCTCTTTTTGTGGTCTGTCGTTCGAGCTCCTCTTGGTCACGTTCCATCGATTATCAATGCAGAATGTCACCCGTTCGTTCTTCGATGACAACGAGCCTCTCGGTGTGACGTGCCGTCTTTTCCGATTTCCGAGCTCCGGCCCGCCAGCGAGCCATCCGGGTGGCTCCTGTGGACGTCTAGCATCTGTATATGTTCGCGCGCATCTGCTTGCAGACTGTATGCTCGCCTGCAGACGAGAACCACATCGTGTAATTATTTCCCGATTCTGCCTCGTTCGTCCTCCAAGCTGGTCAGTGCTCGCTGGCAGAAAAAGATGCCCTGCCACGATCACGAGGAAGGTTGACAAGAATAATCCGACGACCTACTTCTGAGCTTCGCAACGCTAACAAGATGAAACGACAGATAAAAACTGACAGATGGTCCGAATGGACTATGAGCAGCTTGGTCTTGTCCAGAAAAGATAACTATCCTCAGCTCCGGACCGTTTTTGCCCCTCGTTTGTCGACGCAGGAACGGCCCGGACTGCGCTCCGTTTGCTCACATTTTAACTTTGATGAGACCGATGAGAGATCGTTTGTTTTCCTTTCTGGGAACTGTGTTTTAATCTCTGAAGTGGAGCAAGTTCCGGCACACTAGCTCAGATGGTTCAGCGAGCCGACAGTCGCGCCCTCGACCCCCCTCTAATATCACCGCGACACGATTCGTGTTCCGAGCGAGGCGCCTCGGCTAATATTAGTTGAACCTTCTGAGGCCGCGTGTTGCGATTCGGCGTAGTACTCACTTCCAGAAACCTTTTTCGGACCCCGCGCCGAGCTCACCTGGAAGGTGTCGTATCCCGGAAGCATGGGGCGCGAGGTTGGCCGTGACAGCGAACACGATAACGCTCTCCGTTTCAGTTTGTCAGGTCGATCGAACAGCTCTGCGAGCAGGCTTCGGCAGGTCTTCATACGCTGCTGATAGGCTGCATGCAGGGCTACCGAACAAGAGCGCAGCGCGACAGAGTGATCTGTCGCAGATCTCGGAATGCAAATTTCACGCTGTCAGAGCACAGACGGGCCGCCATGGTCCGCTTCTCCCGGGCCGGCGCTTCTTTCAGTCGTTCAGTTCGCTTTCCTCGCTTGTTCCCACAGCGTTCCTTTTGGATTTCGCAGAACACTGCCGACTCCGATGTCCTTCGCTTTCGCTCGATGGTTCAGAGCGCGGTCTGCTAAATGCTCCTCTCATCTGTCGAGTGGACCTACTCAGTTAGCTAGCTCCCTCCCCAAATACACTTTTGCCTCTTTCAAAATCTGTCTGTCGAACGCCCCGCTTCGGGTCTCTATCGCTTCCGCCGTTGAGGCAGAAGAACAAGGAGAAGCTTCCGAGCGCAACCTTAAGAGAGCTCTACTTCAAACAACCGGGAGACGGAGATCGGTTCGAAACAGGGGAAAAATACTGTTCAGCCGTGACGACGCAGCCCGACCTAAAGAGCGTGGGACGCTCCCCCCGACTGGCTCAGGACTCACTTCCTCTCCCGTTCTCTCGGTTTCCTATCTGTTGTAGGTTCGCTGCAACATAACAAGAGTTATCTCAGCGACTTGTTCCGGCAGCATCTACTCTACAGAGTACACGCAACACTAGTGGACGAGGACCATTCGGATCAGAATTTTTCTCGTCCTCCTTCCGACGTGTGCTTCCATCGTGTACCCATCAGCAGAGCTGTGAGATGCGCAGATTTCGCGGTACGAAGACGTATCATGTGCCGAAGTATCACGCACTCCCGGCCAGCTAGCGCGAGAAAATGGAATGGGAACAGTACGGGCGCTGGGTCTCTGGTGTGGGTCTGATACCGGACGCACATCGGTTGTGGACGGAACGCGATTGTGTGACCTGTCAGTTCGTTTGGCTACTTCTGAAAATTCCACGACAAAGAGAATAATTCAAGAGCATTCCGCCTCGGGGGCGGTTGTACCGGTCGCTTGTTTCGTATAATTCGGCCGGCTTTGGGGTGTCCGACAAAGCTCTTTTCTGGGGCATTTGCTGTGTACAGTACGTCGATCTCTCTGTCGTGAAACCCGAGAGCGGGCCGATAGGACAGCCTCGGAGCGAAGCGGCAGAACCGATGAGTACACAATCCCTGGACCGGACCCACCTCGAAACGGCACCGACAAAACCGTCCACTACACCGGGTGTACGGGCCGAATCAGTATGGAGTGTGCTCCTCGGCCACTTTTGAAATCCGGCTCGGGTGACAGTGGGCCCAAGTGTGATCGAGCCAGCTTGGCTCGAACGAGTATTCTTCCCGATTCCGGGTGGGAGGATTCTCACGGTGATGCCTGGTGTACAAACACGCGCATGAATATTTCCCGCGAGTTTGTGTTTGTGGCCCCACTCGGTGTTGCTTTTGCTGCTGGTGGAAGGGCTTGCAAAGTGAGCCCCTTTTACCGCATAACTCCCCGCCTCGGGCGAGCGGGCGGGAATTCCTCCTAATGAGGGGCGCGCCTACCCCGCTGGTGAGCCTGGAAGCTAGCCGGAGCGAAACTCACTTTTGAGGAAGAAGCCGCACCGACGCGACTTGGCCGCCCCGAGCCAGTCGGCCGGCCGCCCGCCCGCTCGCTCGCCTACGCCTACGCCTCCGCCCGACGGTCCGGGCTTTGTGCGAAGTAGGAGCCACATTGGCTGCAGAGTACCGAGGAGAGTCTCTTCGGGAGAACAATCGCGCAGCAGAGTTAAACAGTCACCAGCTCGGGAATGGAGAAAGAACACGGCGAGCACAAAGCAAAACCCAATAACGAGCCGTCTGAGTGAGTGGTGGATATCAAACCCTAGAACCGGCAACGGGGAAGAAGGGAGTTTTGAAGTCGGACCGAAGTCGCACTCCTCGCGCTAGATTCGAACAAATTTTCTCGCGATCCGATCGTCGAGAGTTTCGATTTGCGCCGCGAGAAAGGTTCTTCGGAAGAGGGCTGCTTGCCATTGGAATGAAACCAGTGTCCTTCTTGATCAAGACGGCAATCACGTGACGAGATCAATGCGACGCTCACCTCGACCCATCAGGGATCGTTTCCCCTGATTCAGGAACCAGTTGGTTTTCGTTCCGCGGGTTCCTCCCCGCGTCTCCACTCAGGCGTAGTTATTCTTCTCCGCCGCGGGTATCTTGCCCATGGAGATCGCTTATGTGAGAGCAGGCATGATGGGCGTTCTCCGCGACAAGCATCAATAGTACTCGTGTAGTCGTTACCGTTATCCCTGAGCCGGTGACTGGATGCAAGTCTACCCTGTGACGTTTCCCCATCCATGCTCCCGTGAAAACTCCGCCACCCATCTCAATGCGAGAGCGATGAGGACGACGGCTCTCCATGCGGCGGTGTGATGAGCTGTTTATACGTCAAGGAGTCAATCAATCAAGTCCGTCGATCTATCCGTCTGTCTGTCCAACCGAACGACCACGCTCCTCTGCGAGCCTGCACTCCTGGTTTGAGGCAAAAGGCGCCTAATGGGCGCACGGTTTTCCAGGGAGAACCAGGAACCACATCGGGCGCTCAGCTCGAATCAGAAATAGGGAGCTGTGGGCAATCCATCGTCGAGATTCCGGCTGAGATCCTGAGGGTCAGGATCTTCTTGTAGCTGATGTCGGCGTCGTCGTTGATGGTGGCGACGCCTCCTCCTTCGCCGAGTTCGGCATCGTCGTCGCCGACGTCAACTCCATCATCAAGAAGGACTGAAGCCAGCCATCGGGCTAGCTTGACTCCGCTCCACTACAATTATCCATCCGTTCGCGTCCTTTGCCTCTTTCCCCACGAGCTCTAGTTCATCTGATGAATGCTTTTCCTCACGGTCTTTGTCTCCCAACTTCGTCGTCGTCGTTTTCTGTCGTGCTGCCTGCCAGGCGGTGGGGGAGAAAGACGCAATGGCACGGATACTGGAACTCTCGCTGCTGGTGAGCGATCTCAGCTTTGGGGAAAAACTGTTGAAGAGTAACGGATCCGCACACGCGCCGCTTCTCAAGCCAACGAACAGACTTCGTTCGTTCTCCGCCCGTTGAACGCAGCGCCGACCCCTTCTGCAGACGCCCCAACTCCTCTCAAGCATACTATTGATTCGAACCGGGGTGACGCCGCTGCGGCTCTGACAACGGCAGCGGCCCGGGCACCAGCAGCGATCTCTTTCATGGGAGACAGTTCGTGCGTTTGATGAGCCCTCACCAGCCAGACCTGGCTCTGAACTGGCTCCCATCGGCACCGCCGCCGCCATTGCCGCCCCCACTACCACCAAGCCACGAACGTCGGCCGGCCCAAACATCCCGTCTTCAGGCCCACAAAAACACAGCCGTCGAAGCGACCCTACGAAAACAATAACGCTGACGACCAAGACAAGAGTTTTTCGCCGGACGTGATAAGAGCGCTTTTAATTGAGAGATTCTGTTGTTCCGAATGCCGCTTTGTTTGTTGTCACGAAGTCGGCTTTCAATGCGCCCACCCGTCCGTTCGTTGCTCTTACGTCGTCGGTTTTCGACCCCTTCCCGCGTGAGGGTGGTGCTCACGTTCCTTGCCACCTCTGCGTCATGCTGCAATCCGCTCGTTGTCCAGCTGAGATCCACCGATCGGTGTCCACCTGAGATTCAAATCATGCGATGCCCACCGTCGCTTGGAATCGCCTGAGCGGCCTGGGATCTTGACGAATCTCGGCATTTCCCGATTGTATCTCGGAGAGAGCACTCGGTCTGTTCCATATTCCGGCCCTGGCTCCCCCTCGATCTCCTCGGGCCCTGAACAAGTCGTCTGCCGAGACCCTTGAATCCCGAACGCCGCGTTAGAAGTTCTCGGCTAAAACGGGTGAGAGAGAGGGGAATCCTCTAAGAGTGGGAACGACCGCGACCGCTGTGACTATCACCTTGATGGAGTCGCATTCTGTTCCGAGAGGGTGGACGTGCGGAGAGGGGGAGACTTCACAGCGACATTCTCCACCAGAGGCTTCGGGGTTTGAAGAGATGTTGAGCTTGATGTGCAGCGGCCGCTTGTCTTTGTCAGTCGGCTCCACCGTCGACGACATCAACAGCCGCCCGGCAAGCTCGACCGGCGGCCGACAATACGGACAGGGCAGCAGGGTGTCCGTTGGCTACTTGGTAGCTTCCCTCTCCAAAATTAGCTATTATGGATTTGTTCATCGATCGTCGTCCACGTCTCGAGGGCCCAACGGGGCGGCGAGCTAGCTTGGTGTCCTCGGCCCCACTGTCGAACGGACGGAGGGCCGGATCGCAGGGAGATGGACGGACAAACAGACAGACAGACGAACGAACAGACGGACCGGGGAAGCCAAGCAGAAGGCCGAATATGGCGGCCTGCGATGATGACGAGCTTGCTCGGCCAACAACTGCTGGACAGCCGATCCGACCTCCGCGAGGGAGTTGCGAACGAACGGAAATGGACAAGAATGCAGGGCAGGTCGGTGAGCGACCGCAGCATGGGTTCCCCGGTGTTTTTTCCGGGTCATTTGGATCGCGGCAGGGTTTCCGCACGCGTCCTCACACCGTTCGACCATATAAGCAATCGGTTGTTTCCGTCGGGTCAGCGGATGAGATTCGCTCTGAAGCCGTCCATCGGCCAGACTCCCGCAAGGGAGCGACTCCCCTGTCCGCCCATGAAGCGTGTGACGGAAAAAGACTGGACGGGTGACCAGATCCTCAAGCGCCAGTTGCAGCGAGGAGGCAGAAGGAGGACAGGAACGCTCGCTTGATTGAAGGGATGGAGAGGCCGAGGGACTGGACGTAGCAGTGGCATTTATCTACTCTTTGTTCCTCGTAGAACGTATCTGGGAACGCCTGCGCCATCCCTCAACCAGAGTGAAGTGTTCCGGCTCGGGCGCCACGTGCGAATGTATCCCGAGCGGCAGGAATCTGGGTAAAGCCTCTCCGGTAGCTCACTCGCGTATGAATCCCCTCGATCCGAGAGTGACGCAGAGAACGTTTCCGCTTCGCTCTTGGCACAAGGCCGCGATCAGTTTGCAGGTGTGGACGACTCTCGAGATCCTCGACGCAGATCCGCCCGCCCCCGGCGCAGACGCAATGCATGACAGATGGCTGAGAAATAGGTTCGGAGTCGAACAATGTCGCGCGTCGGAACCCCGTTTGGCATTCTCCTTCTGAGGGATCTGCTCGGGAAACGAGCCCTCTGGACGGAAGGTTGCTGTCCTCGTTCTCCTGTGCCTATTTGTCTGAGCCCCTGCCCCAAACACACAGCGAACTCGTTCACCGGTCGCTTGTATATTCATGCGAAAGTATTTCCCGCGTCGCCTGCAGGCAGAGATTTCCCCGCGCACGGAAGCCTCCGATCGCCAAGTCTGACGATCCGTGCCGTCCTAGAAGGACTAATGTCCCTAACAACGGTGCGCTGAACAACGGCGGTATTCCCCAATGCTCGAAGACCTTCCTTAATTCGGTTTCTTCCCCATCTCTGGCTTTCTCCCAAGAGCTCTCCGGAGGAAATAAGCACAGTTCATTTTTCCGATCCGGGGCCGAGCCCCTCGTTCGTTTGCATATGGGAGTACCAGCCTCGTAGGTCCCTGCACCGAATAGCTCATAAACTGAGGAGCTTGCTGCTGGCCTCCTTCGATGACGAATATTTCGATAGAGATTGCTCGACGGAGTGGAACACAAGTGGAGTGAAAGCCTTTTGTCGGACGACAACTCGCGGCTCGCAGCACACGAACAAAATATTGAATGATCTCTGACGTTGGCGCGGCGTCTTCTCTTCGAAACCGCTGTTGCTGCGGACCGAATGGGATCTCTACCTGAGGTGACATCACAACTCTAGACTTTGAATTAGGAAAGATGTTCGATTTTCCGAGAACGGCGGGAAACGCTACTGACACAAACTTCCCATCACAACGCGGGCACCGATTCCGTGGTCCGCTAGAAGGCTCATCAGCGCACTTGTGGCGGAGCCTCATCGGAGGGAGTTCAGTAACAGTTTCGGTGATTGGGACACGCTCCGTGAAGATGTTGGAGATGATTCATCTATGGATCAGATGAATATTTCATGGATTTATGATGAATGTTTCAGGCGGTCGACTGCTTCGGAAGAGAGCTATATAAAAGGTGATTTGTGGTAATGGGCGTCTTTGGCCAGAATGTGCCTCACCGGCTCTCTCACCCTCGAAAATGTGGAGCGATAAGCGCAAATGCGTGGCACGTAGTAGAGAGCGCACGATAAAACCTGCTCGGAACTGTATTTGCTCTAGACTGCGCTCACTTCAATGCTTGTTCGCGTGCTCGGATCAACTAACGGCCGCATGCGACGTACCTGAGTATCATTCCACTGGATGGCGAGCGTGTATCCCGGCAGGAATTGAGTGGCATTGTTAATGTGCTCAAGAGCGAGGTTGACTGCGGGAACCACTCCGCGACCTATGGCACCTTCACTAAGATTGTACGTTGTTGGAAAAAATCCCGCGATGTGAAGATCAACACCCTCGGCTCCTCCGGCAAGCGCACAAACCGATAAACAGAACGTTATCAGCAGAACATCGGTCAGTCGCCGCCGTCGACGCCCGCGGACCCGAAGTCTCTGCCCATGAGGCGCCGGGCCGCAGTTGTTGTTGTTTTTGATGATGTGTTTGTTGTTCTTGTGCCGAGAGGGGGGCCTCCCCATGTCCCACGGCAGGGCCATGCGGAGGGGATGGAACCCCTTACACAGTGTTTTACGACTGGCTAATCACATGACGTCGAATCGAGCCGACCGAATCGAATGTTGCTTCTGTCGGTCCGGTGGTACGCTACGCTTGTGCTGCTAATGAACTTCTTCCTCTTCGTCTGCCGCCGCCTTTTTGACCACCAGTCGTTGACACAACATAGCATTCAGCAGCGACAGCAGCAGCGGCAATGGTAGCGGTGGTAAAAAAGCGCCTTCGGTACAAAGCCGCACTTTGGCAAGCCCGTCGGGCTCAGCTGGGGTGCCATGAAGACAACCATGTGGACCTTGTATCGCAGCGGCGCGCGTCTCACGACGCATCCAGCGGCGACTCAGGGTTCAGTCACGGTTCACTCTGACACTTTTTCACTCGGAGAACTGACTGGCGATCGAATGACTGACTGACCGACGAGCGGACGGACGGACGGACGAACGGCTGACCGATTCCGATCCACTGTCGACCGAAAAACGGAGATCCAGAGCCGCGTCTGCGGGCTGTTTCAGCACAACTCGCTAACAAACGCTCACTCCCGGCTTACGTTTTCTACGGACGGCCGGAGTACGAGCAGCGCACCGCTCCGTGTTCCGCGCGGACTACATGGCCCGCCACGGGGCCCTCGGAGCCAGCTTTTGCAACGCCCTCTAGTAGAGCCACCGCAAAACGATGCCCTCATCCGAGGAACGCCGCCTTTCCCCCATCGGATGCCCCTCCGCTCGCTGGCCGCCCGAACGGCCGGTCGGTTGGTGGGCCTGCCGCCCGGCCCCCGTCTCTCTCACGGCCCTTTTTTAAGCCCCCGGACCGCTCTCAGGACCCAAGGGCCCTCCATTGGCAACTTGGCCACTAACACCGGTCCCTGACTGTATTTTCTCCTACATTTTTTACTTTCTGTTTCTGTCTCGGCTTTCTGCTCGGAACAGCTCGATTTTTTCCTAGTGGATCCTCATCGCCCGAGTGACCAACGAAAAATAGATCACCAGTAATGACGGCTCATCTGGCAGCGGAAATCCGAAGCGAAGGCTTCACGGCTCCACTAAGAATTCACGGAATGAGGAACGGGCGTGAGGGAGAGGCCAAAGGAGCGGCAGTCGGCCGATTCCGTTTCTCTAAGCCAGAACTTATTTCGCCTCCGACGCTCGAAGTTGTCGAAGAGCCCCCGAAGCCGTGGACGGGAGCTCTGATATCGGCCTTTGTACCGAGACTCCGCGTACAAAAACTTCAGGACTCCCACAGAGTTTGAGAAAACTCGGTCGAAGGCGCGGAGCTCGCGGATGATCAATCCGTGTAATTGATGATGGAGAAAAATCGACGGAGGCGTCGAAGTATATTCGGGGCTCATCAATCCTCCCTCGGAGGGTTCCCGGGTGGATGAAGTTTTCCATGTGACACTCGGCTTTCGAGACGATACGGTTTTATTATTGGCTCAACACTTCACAGAACCCCGACATCCTCAGAACAGTCAAGCTTCGTGAGCAGGGTCCCTGGACCGCGGTTATCCTGCGCAGTGTTTGTTGAACCGGCGGTGTTCCCGGAGAGCCGGAGCGTTTTCAGAGTTTTTTCGCGGGTGGCAACACCGTTGTCGCAGCAATTCCCTCGGCGATTAGCGAGGCGCTCTCTCGAAATACTTAGATCGCAGTCAATGGCAACAGTTTGGTCCTACACTCGTACCTGTAGTCGACCTCCCCTCTATTGTAGTGATAATCAAGGACAGGCTCCACCATTCCACCTGAAGCTTGCTGCGGCGCGATCCAATCCATGGGAAGGCTCATTTGCGACTCGGCTTGCAACACCCGGAAGCTGTTCCCCTTATTACGTCGGACAAAATACAGAACTGCAGCAAAACCTGAAATGCCATGGAGGTGGATTTTAGCTCTCACGAATCTGGGCCGATCGATGGAATCCGATGCACTAAACATCCCACAATCGGATTCGCGGACCTTCAACGGGTTCTAAGCCGGGGAACAAACGGCTCTGATAGCGGTCGAATCCGTGCGGCGGCACGATATTCACAGGACATGTGCGGCTTCGTGTACCCGTATTCCATTACTCCTGTGATGTGAATTAGCGACGGGGGGAATCTCCGTCTGGGATTGGATAAGGCGCTCGAATACGTGCGTGAGTGCGAGCCGACGACAATACCGATCGGTCGATCGAGAGACAATCGAAACTTATTCAAGCCTCTACGGCAGGGACTCAAACGACGAGTCGCCTTGTTTGAGACGCTGATGATCAGCCGTCGATGTGATCCTATCAAATAGCTTATCAAACCTCAGCAACTTTTGCTCCGAATGTACACACGACAACTCGTCGACGAGCATTGAATCGTTGCTGGAGCTCTATCGGGACAATGACGGCGATGCGTCGGCAAGCTGGTAGATTCACCGCGGTATTGTTTGCCAAGCGGAGAAAACGCCAAATCGTCGAAATATAGAGATTCCTGACTCGCTAGGTAGTCTCGCCGAATCGTTCGAAACGGCTGGCGCATTCCACTGGCGGCGCACAATCATTAAGGTCCGAATCGATGCGCTCACGGTCGAAGGGTCGTCTCTTGAGGACGAATCCAACGCTGTCCAATGCAAGCGCCCGCCCGAGCAGACATCTTTTTCTGGGGTGTATTCTGAGCTCTAGTCTTTCCCCAGGTCCGATCAGAAAGTGTTCCGTGGCCGCAGTGCCGGGAACATGGCGGTCGCAAGGATGAAGTTTTTGACTCGACCGTGAGGCTCATTATCCGGGATTGGATGAACAAAAAGAACACGGATGGAGCTCGTGTTCGATTGCAACAAACTCGAATGAAGCCTCTGGCTCTTCAGCGAGCGATCGAGTGAGCGAGCGACGACCGAATATGCAACATGATGCACCTAGTGACACGAAGGAACGGGTGTGGGCATCCAGCGAGATGAGGCGAACAGGAGGGAAGGAGAGGAGCGAGTTTCGCACATGCCTGTCAGGAGGAGTAGCAATCCCACTGTGATTATGGCTGGCAAAATCGGGAGAGCGCTCGTTGATGCTTCCTGCCGCTTCATACGATCCTGCTGTAGGATTTGCTCCACAAGCTGCCTGCGGACGGATCCCGTATCAGGCACTGGAGCCTTCGCGGGAACGATCGGCAGCCGCCGTGGTATGTCGGTACTCCTTGAATCAAACAGAGCAAAATGTAATTCAAAGGCCTCCACCGGCTCCTCCCGCCGCCGGAGCTGGAGATATGGCCGGCCTCTGGCTGGTGAATCGTGCTGCCGCGCTTTTTCTGACTATTCTCCTTTGTGCGAATTGAATTGATTGGGCAGCTCATCCTCAAAAGCTCTCTTACCGCGGCCTCGTCGATACTCCGGTATCGTTTACTTTGTGGGGGCTATCCGAGTCTGGAACAATTGGATGTATAGTTAGTGGCTTAAGTGAGGGGGTCATTAACTCGTTTGTTTCGCTGTTCGAAACGCCGTTGGACGCGAAAGGGAGACCGCTGTGGCGGGATCGGACTGGTCCGGAACAAGCTTCACTCGACACGAATCGTCGAGCGCTCCGGAACGCCGAGATTTCCTTTGTGAAAAGTGTACCGAAAGTTCTGAACGCGCGACAGGCACCCCTCTAAACCAAGCACAGGCTGTGCCTCATCGCGCTCCTAATTCTACAGGTCTTCCGCAGCTTTCCCGCGGCCCTGCAACCACGATGGAATATTCTTGGGCAACAGAGTCCTCCCTATTATGATCGTCTCTGGGGCTGCGTCATTATTCGAGGAGAGGATCAGACGTGGCAGGGAACCGGGAGGATATACCCAGTCCGTGCGAGAACACTCCGGAGAACAGGAGGAGAATGAATTGGGCCAGCGAGGAATTCCCATGATGGAGTTGCTAATACCAAGTTTAATCTGGAAAAGAAAACTTTCAAACTTTTGTTGCGGTTGGCTGCTGTCTGCAACGCCCCTGCGACTACGCACCTCCGTCCGAGCCTCGTGAGGAGCTTGAAGAGTACGACCTGCGAAACAAGGATGAGGAAACTTTCTGAGCAGCGGAAAAAAGACAGGAAATCAACACGGCGACAGCGAAAGCCACAACCGACCCAACTTATACGATTGCAGCCAGCGAGAGAAACCGGCGGCTTCGGAAGCGTGCAATCAGCTTTTGTTCCCTCCGGTCGAAACGACTTCGAGGTGGGTTCGCGTTGATGGAATGCGAGAAAACCTCACCTGGTTGTGGCAAGCATCGATGAGCTCTCCGTAGCGGCCGGAGTCAATGCCGAGCTAGACTCTTCTCCTGTAGATGTAGAGCTCGGAGTTTGTCGCGGAATCGGCTCGGTCGACCGCGGTTCGGGGGGAAGAATCCGCGAGTGACGTATCGAATATCCCGAAGTGTGGGCTTTCGCGGTTGGCAGGAAAGCTTCCGAGAGCTGTGTTCTGGTCGACGGCGTCGTGGTTGGGGCCAGCGCCACGGAAACCGATTGCTCTGAGACTTCCGGGGCTGTGACTCCCCAGGTATCGGTGTTGAGGCTCGTGGAGCTTGGCGCTTCAGCTCTCGGAAGTTGATGTGGAGACAGAGTCGCAGCCCCTGCCGGCAAGGGAGGTGTTGTCGAGCTCTCTGGTTCGGAGTGTTCGTCATGATGAATCACGGGAACCGGTCGCGCTCTCGTTCGTGGCGCCGCTGTTGTCGTCTCCATTGTAGTGTCAAGCACGCGAATCGACGGCGCGGTCATCGTCTCATTCTCACCATGAGTCGATGTGGGCAAACCTGTCGTTCCGTCGGTCCGTCCTTGCTTCGAAGACTTATCGCCGTAAGCATCCGGTGGCAATTCGAGTTCCAGAGCTGGAAAGCGCGGGAAAAAAAACATCTCAACATGGAAAAACAGTTCTCTGTTCCTCTGAACTAGACCTTCTCGGTACCCGTTGAGGGTGTTGTATGACTTGCGCGTTTTTCTCCACGATGTAAGATCTCGACATCGGAAAACCTTGCTCTACTAGAGAGCTGGACACAATCGACACGGGCAGCTTACGCTAGTTATCACTTCTACCATCGAGGGCTGCTGCCACTCTCCTGCTATACAGCTTCGATATTAAAGCTGTATAAATATTTACACAGGTCGACTCCGTCCCCTTTGCCTTCGCCATCGCTGCTGCCGCTGTTGCCGTCGTCGTCGTCTTCTTCTCCTTCGTTCTCCTCCTCGTCGAGAGCTCTTGTCTTTAATACGATTGTCCGCGTAAGGCAGGGGAGAGTACGCCTGCGTGGCTAAGTCAGGATGTTCGCGTTCCCATCAGTAGCGCGGTGCAACAACTACCTGTCACATCCCACGCGAAAAAACAGGCGGAACAGCTACGCTAATGCATACTTTTTCCAAGTAGAGATCGAAGGAATCCCGCGAAAGGATAACGTCTCGAGAGTTTCCCCTGACGGCTCGGAGAACCGTCGCCGGCAGTCTCTCATCGACCACGTGGACGGAAATAACAGAGTTGCAAGTCGACTTGACAGGCCGAATCCCAATAGAATGTTCCCTTCCCCGTTTTTTAGAAACGCTGATCCCGTGATATGCGCTCGTGTTCCACAGGTCCTACTAAAGGGAGGCAGAGACGAAGTCGAGGTCCTACTGGGAAAGCAGGAAAGGAGAAATGGTCCCGCAACGAGCAACGAGCACACGCAAACTCACCGAAGAGAGGAGAGGAGATGGCAGAGAGCGCGAGAAAGAGAGGGGAAGGAGGGGGTTGTATGTGTGTGGGAGAGGGAGAGAGAGACAGGGGAAACGGGAGCTTCCTTTTCTGTGACAACGAATGACGGTTCAAGTCGCAGCATATTGCAGCTGTTGAAGTCACTCAGTTGGCAGATTGTTGGACCGAGCGTTCCAGCTACGGGGGAGCAAAATGTAGAAGGTGCATCTCTTACCCGGTTCTGACGTTAACAAACACGATGCCCCGATGAAAATGTCGTCCAGACCTATGTCTCCTTCGTCCTGCCCGCCGGGATCACCTCTGATGATAAGCTACGCGGCAGAAATCGGTGGTTAATTTAGTTGCAGCCTTTGACACTTGGTTTTGGAAAGCAAAGGCGTGCAACTACGAAGTGCGGCCCGGGGCGGAATCGGCCAACTACCGAAACGTCGACCCTCCACTGATGCTAGTTTCTCACATTGACAGAATCGCTGTTTTGGAACGCCTCAGAGAGTAGGCACGTAGCTTCCAGGAACAATTTTTCTGAAGTTTCCTCAACAATCGCGACACAGAACGATGGAAACGCCGCCCCTGCAGAGTTCCGCCCGAGGCGGAAATGTGCCCTCCCTCCCTTGTGCACGCGACTGTTGAAGAGGAAAAACCAACGACGGAGTATCTGAATCCCCATTTATACAGAACAAGAGCAGGCGAGAGCAGCGACGCCGAAGAAAGGGAGAGACCGCAAAGGAACACACGAAATCTATATCCTCATTCCCCACAATCGAAGGGGAGGCGTTCCCACCAGCCGCACGTTCGATTTCAGAGTCACACGATACCCGACACAGGTCTATACGGGCTCAAAGTAGGAAGCCAGGATTAGAACTAATCCTCGGAGTCGCAGGCTCTCTAAGTTCTGTGCGCCCCGGAATGTAAATCAGCGGAAGGTTAAAAAGCGGCCAGAGAAGAGAAGCACCGCCTGAGCCACCCACCGGAATAGGAAGTAGTGCAATATATTCTAACCTGGTAATCTCGTTTGGTGTCGGGGAGTCTCGCTTGGAAATTCCGCCATTGATCTCCCTGAGGCCCGCGGATCGTGCACAGGATGTAAGCCTCGTCGAGGGTATCCTTATCAAAGCGCAGGAGAACGGATAAATTTCCTGCAATCAGCACGCTCAGCGGAAACAAAACGCTTTCGAATCTCGATGTTCCAGGCGAGAAATTAAGATGTCTAACAAGAACAAGGGTTGATCGAGAAAGTGGCAATCATTCCCGTTTCGTTCAACTGTAGACTTTGATGATAAAGAGACGGAGGAGAATTTTCATCCCCCGAAGAATCCAGGCACCCGGCCAGATCGACTCCACTGAGCGAGCGGTAACCCATAGATAGATGCTAATGCTTAGCGGCGTTCCGTGGGGGCCGGGCGGAAACTCATTAAGGGTTGACGTCGTCATCATCGAAAAAAATGGAAACTTATCAGAAACATTAGCCAACTGAGCTGCGTCGGGGCTACGTGCCTGAATTTGTCCATGCAGAACTCAGAAATTGCGCGGGCGCTTGTATAGTCGGATGGCGCTGAGGATAGATGCAGATATAACAGACGTGTTCGATCTGATCATGTCAAAATCTCTCTCTTTCCCAAGTCCACGATCTCTGAGTTGATCATCGTCGATTGAGAAGGGAGATCATACTCTCAGAAGCGAAGTTGTACAAATCATGTGGAAATCCCAGTTTCAGCCAACGAACGAATTTCCATGAAGGCCCCATTTATTATCTCCACAACAAGCACAGAAAGTCGAGCCAGCTTCCGGCCCGAAATCCAGTCGGACACGATCTCGACACATTCACTCAAAAACTCGTACAGTTTTCAGAAATCGATCGGTGTGCTTGAACTCACACACGGGACAAAAATTGACGAACAAACTTTGATGTTGACGACCCATCGATGAAACTGAATTGGAACAAGTTTGGCTTGCGTCTCGCTCCCTCGGGATGCCTGCTCCGAGATGAGCAGGATTGTTTTCGTGGGAAGTTGGAAGCATCTGAACACGGCGGCGGGGTTCTGTTCCCCGCCAACGAACGAGTATTTATCGAATCGAATGCCCAAAGGCGTTGCCACGGGACAGTCTTTCCGGCGGGCAGATGCTCTGTTGAACACACGTAGTTACTCCGAATTTGATGCAGACGAGACCCTTTTACATACACCGGTGTTTCCGGACGTGGACTAGTGAGCCGGTGAGTGAAGACGAGCGTGCCAGCGCCCCAACATCACACGTTGCTCGTCGAGCCCGCGCCGAGCACAGCTGTGATGGCTCCTCGAAGCTCACAAAGTCTCCAATTCGCGTCTTGGATTTTCAACATCTTTGGAGGTATCCGATCTAATCAGAGGCTGTCGAGTCGGGAGCGAGGCTGCGACGAGCGAACAGAAACCATGAAACGCGCACAAAATACATAGCCGAGCGTGACACTCGATTAATTCAAAATCGGCGACGATCGTCATTAATTACGCCATGCGGTATCCGCCAGCGAGACTTGATTCGACCCGTGACGTGCTGCGGATCAATCGGTACCAACTTGCTCGGTGAGCCAATTTCAAGTTGCTGTTCCATGTCATCTAACCACCGCTTGGAGCAGTCACGAAATGCTGGGCTCGATTGAGGTTTCCCTCAATGCACAAACCGAGCGGTTCGACCAGATGATGAATTGCGAATTGAATCGGCGCCGCGTCGATTACCACACGTCTTGATGGTTGTCCTCGAAGTGATTCTCGAACTTGTGATCCACGTGATGCTCGTCATGCCCGAGGTCATGATCGTGGTGTTTGTCGAGGAAGACGACCTTCGTTTTGCCTTTATGATGATGATGCTTCTCTGTCACTTGATGGTGGTGATGGATGGGAACTGGCACTGGCACAGGATGGGGCACATGGAGAATCTTCGTTATAGTCCTCGGCGGTGGAGGCGGTGGGGGTCCTTTATATCCGTCGTCGTGGTGGTGTAGCCCCGCGATCAGCGCGAGGGGAGCTAAGCCTGCCAGTAAGGGACCGTACTTCAAGGCTTTCTTGAGTTTGCGCCCATTAACCGAGCCGAGACTGGCAATGATGACTAGGGCGATCACCGAGCACCGTATCCACCTGAGCCTCATTGTAGCCGCTCGGTTCAGTTTCGGATCTATTCTCCGACAACTGGTCCCGTTGCCCGCTTTTCAAACGTTTAAAACCGACAGAAAGGGCATGCGAGGGTCCATCTCACTCCCACCACCAAGATCTCGCCACAGGAGCGACAGTCAGGGCTTTCACGAGGCTCCCCTGCCCTCTCTCCACTTGTTACGAACTTCATCCAGCTTGTGACGATCGGGTGAATCGGCTCGCCGACAATCAAGCACGTGGAGAGGCGTATTATGTTTGTTTAGGCTGGAGTGCCGATTCGTTTTCATCGCAGCGAAAGTTGACGCAGTGTAGCGGCTCGGGTTTTGGGCTCCAGTAAAGCGAGCCGACCTGACGAAGCCGCGAACACTCTGACGGACCGATGAGCGGACAGGTACCCAGACAATCAGACGACCGAGATGGCATCAGAATTATTCATGATACCCACTTCGGATTGCCGATTGCAGAAATATTTCTATCCAATCGGTTTCGTTTTTGCAAGACCTTATTGTGAGCCCTAGAATTACACAGTGGCTCGGCAGTGTGGAAATGACCGCGAACCCGGCCATCCACTCGCTTGAGACAAATCAAACTGCGAACCAATATTTGCTTCGGGTGTCTTCCATCATTTCGCTCATATTCGAGTCGATCTCGCTCGGAGAAGATTTTCCCGGCGCATCGCTTGTTCCACGCGACTGAGCTTTTTCGCGGCGCCGACACTCCAGGCCGAGTATGTGATCGCACACCTGGACGTCGGAGGCTCCAATGGAGCATCCGAATCACATTGGGCCTGCACAAACCCACGCTATCCAAAAGGGCCTGCCGGGATAACATGGGGGGCATCGGCTCCACCAAAAAAAATCGATTTTTGAAAACTCAAAATGCTCATATCTCGAGAACCAGTGGGGCTGCAGCGCCGATAAAAAAAAAACGTTGTGAAGCTCTTTTCAAGGGCTATCGACCGCCGTAGGCAGCGGGTCCCGGAAACCTCTCCTCCAGTTGGGGAAAATTTGAAACTCGTTGGTTCACCCGGAAGGAGAAGGCTGACCACTTTCTCAGACATCGCTAAAAGTACTCCCCTTCATCGTCTACTAGCAGGGCAAGTTTCATCCCGATGCGAGTTGCGGGGCCGAGATATCAACAGTGGGACATCGGCGGTGGAGCGGGTTTTCCCTGGATCGATCCCGGAATCACCCCTTCCAGACTCGGAAAAGTAAGCTCAGATCGGTTCCGGAATAACCTCGACCATACTGACTCACTGACCATACTTCTGGGGGTCAATGGGGGGATTCCGGTACCAATCTGAGCACACATTTCCACGTCTGGAAGGGTGATCCTGGGACCAATCTGAGCATTTTATGTTTTCAAAAATCGTTGACATATTTTCGGTGAGGCGCCTTTCCCTCTCATAGCGGAGGCAAATGAAGTGTCCGGAGCTGTCTTGCCAAGTAAATGAGACGGCACAGTGAAACTGAGGGAGTCCGGTTTGAGCCAGGCGGCGAGTGGAGGCTTGAATTATATCGGAAACGAGTGAATGATTGCAGAATGGCTGTTTTTCTCGCACCACTGTGACGAGCAGACCACGTCAGCCACGACGTTGTCCGCTTTTCGGTGGGAGGCTTCGGACGAGGTCATGCCCTCTTCGGCCAATCGACATCCGGACTGTACAAACAGGGACGTGCATACCAATCATGGAGGAGATGAGGAAGCGAGATTACCAACACATGGAGAAGGGCGTGAGAACAGTGCTACTCTTCCGATGGACAAAGATGTCAAATTCTTTCGGCAACTATCACACTAATAGCTCAGTTGCTTCGGAACAAAAATACCCACCCTCGCACGGCGAACACGAAACCTGCCGCGGACCGTCGGGCGCCGAACCCTGATCTAAGCGGCGCGCACGACACGTGTGTCAGAGATGGAGGATCAGCATCCAGAGATCCTATAAATAACCATGTATAATAAACAACGAGCACCTCTTGGAATTCTCTCGGCGCCTTTGTTTACAGTCTCTCTGGATTCGGAGTTTCTTCGACGATCGGGTTTGCAAGGCTCTGTTGACGTTATCCAGAGCGAAACGTTGGAGCGTGGCGTTGGGATGGAGTCCTCCAACTGACGCCCGCCGCTCACAACATTGCATTGAGACTGACTCCCATGTTCCCTGTTAATTTCGGCCGTGTGTCGCCGATATGACCACAGTCCGAACGGCTCCAGACGCAATCTTCCCCGCCACGAAACGCTGATGGAACGGGGGAAAGCGATGGGACCATATGCACGATACTCGAGGAACAAACGAGCACGAGGGGCTCCATACGAGAGAAACAGCTCAGTAGTACAGTGCTGTGGCATCGATTGCACGACCCTCGGAACTGCGACCTCGTCCTAAGCGTATTCGCTTCTGCGTTTACCTGAGCGTCATCCGCTGCCCCCGCCCAAATGAAGAAGAAGCTCGAAACTCCAACGACCTGGTTCGAGAAAGAGTGCGAACCGCCGAGAAAATCCTGCAGCCTCATCAAGAAAATCTCTCAATAGAGCGAATCCGCATGCGAGAACCGATCTGACCGAGTAACCGGTAGATGATTGATACAGACAAAAAATCAAACGAAAATCCCACGCCGAACCCTTGGTGGCCGGGAGGTCCGAGGGAAATATTGTTTATCTCACTTTCGATAACGCTGACAGAATGCTTATATGTGCGTGAAATCGAAGAGTTTGGGTGAAGATTCAAACAACGCTCATTCGAAGAACGCACGCGTGGGGCGCTTGATCATGATAGCGATAAGAACTGCAGATTTCTCAACCGTTTTTTTCCTCCAATTTTTTTTTGTCGAACACTGTTTCGAGTCTTCGTGTTCCAACGGAATATTCTCAATGTTCCGCCGCTTGGAGCCTTCCCGAGCCATAACCACTCGCCCGAAGTGCGCAATTAGCCCGTTTTGAACTTGATCTTCGCGCATCAGTAATGGTGAATCTTTCCGCGAGAAAAAGTGGGCAAAAATAGACGGGCTTTTCAACAACACAGCTCTGGCGATTGAATTTTCGTTCCACTTATAACCATCAGTGCTGCTCGGCGAAATAAATGCACCCGCCTAATCAAATCAGCTTCCAGCTATTTTCCCAAAGTTTTACAGCTCCATGTTCTCGGAACCAGCGCTGCATCTCCAAATTCTTATCATTGTTTCAACTGGTAATTCGGGATTTTCTGTACCTATTCTTCTCTTCCGGTGCCGAAAAAGGCGAGCCTGAATCTTCTGTCACGGTCGAATCTGAATCAAACTTACTCGCTCTACTCCCGGCTCCTCATGAACCAGTGCAGATAAGACGGATACACGGACGTTGAAGTGAACTTTTTCGCCTGAGTCGAGGGTGGACTGCATTTGGCGGCCCCCTTCTGCTCCCGTTGCCGGTATGGCGACGAAACCGCTCCAATAACCACCGCAAAGATCGAGTGCATAGCACCCATGGCCGAGCTGATGCTTCCGCCTGACGATCATACTTTGAAAATTATTTCCATCCGCCTCAGGTGTATGCCGAAAGCGATCTCTAAATCAGGCAGACCCATGGCAACCGAAAGCCTAATCAGGGGCTCGCGGGTAGCTGTCGGGAGGGGTGGAGGAAGTAGAGCTCTGAGCTTGTCTTGAGCCTTTTCAGCAGGAGGAAAGTACCAGCCTCCGAATTTTTTTTTCCGGAATGATTCGGGCGACTCTGTGGGAGGGGTGCCTGTTCGCGACGAGAGCGGGTGGTGTATACCGTTCAAGCTCCCCAGCGGCAAAATGAAGGATGGAGTCGTCGGGACGATAGTCGAAACAAGCCGTTACACGGAGGATATGTTTTGCGAATGGTACATGGTCATCGACGGCGGGATCCTCGTTCGGATCGTGTTGCACGGAGTTTTTCCATTCAGTTGTGCTCAGAGGAAGTGAGTCTCTGGCAGAGTTTAATACAAACAGGCTCAAGTTGACGGGAACTCCGAATCCATGGGTGAACCGAGAGAGTTCTCTTCGTATGAAAAAAATCCAACCGAAAACAAACGCCGACACTGAAACCAGCTCCTGTCAATATTTCAACAGTTGCAGCGAGATGAATCTCAAATACTCGGCTAATATTTTCCAGTGCGATGTAACCTTTCGAAACTGCGTGCGATATCTCAGTCGATTCGGATTTGGAATACGTGATGGTGTCAAGCTCCCCCGGAAGTTTCCTCCGAGGATCTCGATCCTATAATCGGTGACCAGCTTCGAATGCAGTTTTCATGTGTCCAGATCATGGATTCTCGTTGCTGCTCCACACAGCGTGAAACATACAGCGAGTTCGAAGCTCTTGGAGGGCAAAGAGAGAAATTTCTTACGTCGGAGGCGCGTGTTGCAGAAATGCGAATCCAAACGACTGTTTCCGTAAGTGCCGAGCTCCGACGACTCTTTGTCCGTTTGCTTCTCAAAGACGCGAATGGGCGATCGAGTTCTTTTGATGGCTCATCAGACGGCATGAATTGCGAGCTCTCGGGGAAATCGCATCCTACGTCGTTCTCTCTTCTGGGCCCAATCATAAGAGCAAGTTTCATGACGCATCTTTCTCCGGACAGGATGGAGCTGCGGGCGACAAAGCAAACGAAACTCTTTTCGAAAATCGTTTAAAACGAGAAATTCCTATTCAGAACGACGCCAGAGATTCTTCAATTTTTTTTTCTCTGTTCTCCGTTCCGGCACTCGACATCGACCCGACTATCGTTTGAGAGGTGCTCGACAGAGCCGAAAAGACCCCCGATCGTCGAGGCGGCACGGAGAGTCAATTCGAAGCAGCCGCTGTCGAAAGCCCCCTCCCTCCCCACGCTCCTGGAGTTCCGGCTGTTCGCTGACGTCTTGTCGATGATTGTGTTTTATTCACCTGGATCGGATTCTGCGAAGCCGTTATCCGACGACAATCAGCGCCAGCCTTCCCTGTCCAGCCGGAGGCCGCTGTGAACTTACTGAGAGGATAAGTCTCAGGAACCTGGAAACTGTCCCGACGCGGAGATTTTCGGAATGATAGCGGCTCGTGACCTCTTACCGTTTGCTCGAGCCTTCGCTCGAAATGAACGTAAACACGCAACCCGCAAACGTCGCATCAGTCAACAGGTGTAAGCAGCTTAAGTGCAATCAGAGCTTCGCGGCGCAGGGGTTCACAGCGATCTCTCAGCTGGCCCAGGGCTCGCTTGGGACACGGAGCGTTGTTTTGGCTTCCCATAATTACGGTTTCCCTTCCAACTCCCGGTCCGAGTCCATGCGAAGTCGGAAATTGTGGTCAACACTTCAGGGAAACTTTGATGGAGCGTCGCAACCAGATCTCTCACAACTCATCAAAGCGAACGACTGGATGCCTGCGGACTCGGCTCAGTTGCGGAGCCTCTCGCAGAAAAGCGGCCCCACGAGTTCTCGGGGAACATAGGAAAACTCGCGGAAGTTTCGCGAAGGACACGCCAACCTTGCCGCTGTATGATGATGCCTATAGCGAGCAGAATATACGACCATGGGGTACGGACGGAAAATGACGAGCGACAAAAAGGCTCCACGTCGTCCTTCCTCTCCCTGACAGATTTATGGCGGTCCGAGGAATCGTCGCAGGCTCCCCCTGGAACTTGTTGACTTTGTCCAGTCACCGTGATGCTTATATTTCCAAGTCGTATCTCGCCGCCACGTTCCCCCCTCTCCCTCTCTACACGCAGGTCACCGTTCCAGTCCTATCTCCATGTTCCTACGTTCAAAGTAATGCAAAAAGACGATCCGACGCAGCACACCCGTTCGAGGAGAACTGACACGCCACGACATCACAGCCGAGAGAGGAGGACGACGTGCTTCGAGTTGAACCCGAGGAGCTTCGCTAGAAGTCTTCAAGCGACCGCTCACGGCGGTGTGAATCTTGCTTCTCCCGGGTCCAGATTATTGAGCTTGGCGTGCCAGCCCGTCACGGAGGACTAACATGCTTCACCCGCTGCGGAGAGAGGGTGAACCGGTGAGGGAGGGGGGAGCGACTGAATTTCAGTTCCCGGTATCTCGGTAACCGTTCTCGAGGATCCGAAATTCCGCAACATTGAAAAACCGAGAATGCCAAAGGAAAACGTTCGCTGCGACCACCTCGACTTCGTTCTCGTTCGCTCCGGCTGCCAGTCCCCCGCCATCGCTGCACTGATTTTCTCTCGATTTCGCTGCCCGTTTCGCTGTATGTCGCCATAAAAAAGAACTAGCAATTATGAAACGCCTCAGGCAGTACAGAGAAGCACCCTACCATTGACGAGGCGTTTTTCAAGCGCACCGCGACTGGAAGTGAGCGTGAGGGAACAAGAAAAATCCCGACGAGAACCAGGGAATTCGCGAGGCACAAAGCAGGTTCTGCAAACTTTCAATCACATGCTTGCGGTGGGCTGATTGAATGTTCTGCTCGAGAGAGAGAGAGAGCGTTTTTGAGGGTTCGCGATTCTCAAATCTGCCGCTGTTACGAAAACGATGACCTTAGCGGTGCGCCGAACTTCGTAATTTGGGATTGGTGACGATGAAAGTAGAAGTCAGCTTATTCTAGAAAGTCCAATCATCGAGCTCGGTTTGAAGTTTGCTGGAAACGACGCCTACTAATACCCAGCAAGTCATCGTTTGACAATATGAGAGGCGACATCCAGGGTCAACCGGACGATGAGCGCGCGGGGATAATCCATAGCTCTCGGCACTCGCCCCGCGCATGATCCGCTCCATTTCGAGTGCGAGTTCGGCTCGGAGTCGACAGGTTCTGCCCGACGGCGCAGGAAGCTCGACCGAAGTTTTCCAAACGGACGGCCGGCTGAGCCATACGACTTTGAGCGGCTGCAGGGAGAGAGGGAGCATGAGGATCGTCGCAAGGAGAGTAATTGCTGGCTCGGCGTAACTAAACCATAACGAATGCACGGGAACTGCTGGCACAGCAAACGCCGAAATCGCGCATCTCTGAGCTGAACTAAACGAACGGAAAACTCCGAGAATCGCACGCGTAATCAACACGCCTTCTATCCCCCCTCGAGGCCTTCCGATAAGGTTTCCGGATCTCGAATCGGAGACAGTGTTTGCGACAAGGGGACGACCCCCTCAAACGCCACAGCGAGAGCTCTGTTGGGGCACGTTGCGCGTTTCGTCTGTGAGCGAGGTCCCGTCATGTCCAAAGGCCATCCTGGAATTCAAATCGCTGACGGGAGTTCGTCGGAGGCCTCGGGTCCGCGAAAGTATCGCAGTAGCTTTCGGAGGAACCCGAGTTCTTTATTATTGGCGTCGTAGCCGGCTCGCTTTGCCTCGGTGCGCCGCCGCTCAGCGAGGATTTTTTGCAACACCACACGCAGCGGAGGCCACAGAGCCAACTCAAATCGACTTAGGTATATACGTCTCAATCGATGCCCACACGTGGGAACGAGCGACATGCTGGCTTTCCTCCTGGAGCCCCCGCAGTAATACCTCACTCGGTCAGCTGGAAACCAATCTTGCAAAATTCCACTCGATCATGGTTACTTCAAGATGCTCGAAAATCTCATCGCCTCCGGAAATCTCGCTCTCTGTGGTTGCGTAACAGTGACGTCCAACCCATGCAGAACCAGCTCCAGCCTTGGCAGGGAGTCTTGAGCTCCGGCTGAAGAACTTAATTCCTAGGTGACAAATCGACAACTCCGCTCACTGGACGAACAACTCGTAGCCTGATCTGATCCTGGCCGAACTCAGCTTCGCGGAACTTCCGAATCACTCGAACTATGGCCGAACGGGGGATACCCCCCACGTGATGTCCCGCGGAAATATAATTTCCGATCATATCGAGCTCATTTCGAATCCATACTTGGAGGGGCGTTTGAGCAACAACAGAAATCACTGGCTCTCGATGGAGATTTGCGATCTGAATGGTCAGGGTCGAGAATACCGGCAACCCGCCCGAGTATTCATTGAGTGTTTACGATGATTCTGTTATGGGAGCCGGATTCCTGTGTCAAGGTCGGCCTGAATCTCCAACCACTTGCAACAACGAGAACAGGGATGCAGGGAAGACGCGCAGCGTGGAATTCCTCGAGTGCGTCCCGGGTTCAAATCCGAAACGAAGAGTCTCACTGAGCCGGTCCACTTTATTCCTCACTGATTTCAGACATGCGTCGAAACCCAATGAACTGCGCTGCTATCGAAAGCGTTGACGAAAGCTGGCGCAAGACCGGACCATTCCTCAGAGGAACTTCAGAAATTCCGTGGCCGCACGGCTGACCGCTTCGGGAATCGATTTCCTCTGATTAATGGATTCGGCATTCAGAAAAATCCGCTGCTGTGAAGGTTAGAGGCTCTAACAGCATATTCGTCTACTCTGTCCATACGTTTGCGGCTTCCTCTCTCCCTTCTGATAATATTACTTACTCGTCGCTCGCTTCCATCGTGTCTGTCCATTATAAAGATGAATCATGCTCAGAGCCCGTTTTCTCCTTGCCCGCAGCTAGCAAGCAGATCTATTACTCTGCCTGCCCTGGGTCAAATCCTTGCTTGCGTGTTTCCTCAGACGGTGAATCTTGCGAAGATTCACTAAACGACCGAGTTCTTCCGTATGGCCCCCGTCCGCCACGCTTCACCGGAAAAGCGTCTACGGGAAGCGTGTGCGACTTCCCGTCCGGAGCCAACTACGCACGAAGCAGGAGAAGAGGGCCCGCATCGATCTCAACGAGAAATCAGGGCGGGAACACTGCGGCCAAGGAATCGAGATCGAGTTTCCAGGACTCTGCCTGCGACAGAACTCGGCCTGTTCCAGAGCCCTATACGAACTGAGAAGAATCATTCGTGGAGCGGTGGAAGAATGAATGCTGAATCGATTTTCGTTTCCGAAGAGAAATTCCCTCCTAACGACTGTGACAGCCTTTCCGCTCGGGATAGCGGGCGGAGCGCGCCCGGACGAATTCGGGTGAAACGCACTGCCCGAAATGGGGAGCGAGAGCGTTGAGATCCATTAAAGGTCATATTTGTCTCGATTTGTGAAACGGACTCCTGCAGAGCTCTTTCGTTCTCGAGTTTTCTGCTCGATGAGGGCGATATATTCTCGTTAAGGATGAATTACAATTATCTCCATAGTTGCTGGTCCTTCTGGAAGCTCGCGAAGAAATAAATGTCTCTCCCCGGAGCGCTGTTGTTCACGACATCGCGGAACATTCCGTCGGGTCGAGGGTTCCCAAACGTTTGGCCCTGTCTCCAGCAGTAAACCTGGAAGCTCTCGAGCGCACTTCACTTTGAGGAGATTCGGCACCGCTCCGAGCGACGTAATGATGAATGTCGTCACGAGAGCACTCCGACCGTTCAGCTAAACGTTGTCTCTCGAGCTGGATGGAGTCCTTTGAACGTAGCTTTCACCGTTCTGTTTCGCGAACGTATCAATTCGATTGAGCGGCTCCCTCGAACGCGGCGCTCCGTTTTAATGTCAAGCTCGGCATGACATCAGAGGCTCGGAGCAGAGTAGCCGGCCGTGGGTAAAACACGACCGGTTCCGGACGGACACGTATGGCAACGGTTTCGGTGGAGCGAAATCTTTCTGAGTCAGACCTCCCGCAGAGGGGCCACGCCATCAACGGCGTGACATCCGATCCGGAGCGCGGCACTCATTTTGAGTTTGCAAACTTTGCTCGGATCAGGAACGAGAACAAAAGACCCTAAAAAACGTGACGCCAAAAACGAGCGGACGCAAACTTGGTTTTGAGCTGTTTGATCCCCGACGGACAGCTCCGAGGCGCTTACCGATACCGGCTCCGTGCATGTGGTACCAGAACGAGAAGCAGCGTTTCCCACCGCCGAGTAGAGCGCTCATGTTTCCCTCGAGCATTGGTGAGTAGAGATCCGCGAATCCGGTCTCGCCGATGTTTGTCGTTTCCATGTACATGTAATGCCCTGGAATAAGGGTGGCTTTTGATTACGAAACGCCCAATTATTCACTCACGAATGATTCGATAATTGAGGAAGCCGCTCCGAAGAAACTTGCAACGATCCCATCTAATGATCGGGAGTGTTCTCGCTCGAGAGACCGGCCCTGCTATCGCCTGTGTCTTCCTCGAGGGAGGGCTCGCGCGGGCTTGCACGCGAGGTTTATGCAACGATAAACGACAACTGCGATAAGCGAATTCGTTTGTTCGCGCGGGGATGAAAGATGATACCTCCGAAAGCCGTAACGCTTCGGCTTATTGAAATTTATGAACGACTCCCCGTTCTCTCTCGTTGGCGCCGAACAACACCCGAGTCCCCCAGGCCCGTGCAGAGCAAACGAGCGACTGAGCGAGCGCTCAATTATTCTCGTGCTCAACGTCCAAGCCCCCGCGATTCCTGATTCTGAGCTAATTTTTCCAGCTCGGGCGGAGTTTCGACCCGGGTCGAGTCCACCAATTCCGACCTTCTGCTCCAGATCCGGAGATTCCACGCTCCTCCGTCGGAATTGAGAACCGATCACGAAACGGATCTGAGTTGGACTTCGAGTCAGTTCATTCGACGCCCTCGAATATAATCCAACGAGTTGGGGCTGGAACTCGCGGCCGTTTACGCTGCGGATTAGCCGCAAAAGTCAGCGAGCGGGCGGTAGAGCTTCGCCTTGAAGATAATTCAGCCACACCAAAGATGGCTCCTGCGTTTGAACTCCAACATCACGGAACTCAACTCTCGACGCCGACGAACGAGTGCAAGGGTGAGCGAGGAAGTGAACTTGTGTCATTCGCAGACTTTGGAACATTTTCGTCAAAAAGTTGCGATGACAACTCGCAGACTCGAACTCCCGCCCGTTGAGGGACGAATCCGTTCCGAGAGTCAGCTTGTCAAACAAAAGTTCTCCCGAATATGAGCGAGTATTAATAACGAAGCCGGATCCGAAATCCCCCAAATGAAGAAAAATTGTCTCCGAATGTGAGTCGTCGACGACATCCCCGCGCTCGTCTTCTACGACCGAGCCGCGTTCACAGCCCTCGCCGCGACAAGAGTTTGAGAAGTGTGTCGCGAAAATCAACCGCCACTCTGAATTTTTTTTTGTCATAGCGACGACTTAGAGCGAGTCTGTGCTCGGGAACTCATAATCGAGAAACCGGAGTGGGCCGGCCGTTCATCCCGTCTCGGACCGACATCGATGTTCTGCCAACACTTCTTTACCCAGAGCATGAGCTATGCCGAGTAATCTCGCAAGTGCCGAGTTGACGACCGACGCAGTAAACGCCCTCCTGGGGGCTTCGGGGCGGAATCGAATGTAACTAACTCCCCGCCCCCGTTTACGACGAGCGCTTGTTGTGACTGAAATAAGAGCACAGCATGGAACAAAATTTGCTGTTATGGAAAAAAGTCTCCCATGCGGAGCAAAGTCCCCGCTCGAATGAACTCGGAATACCTGAAACCCGGGTCCGCGCTTAGAAAACGTCATCGTTCGGGAGGACTCACCCGGTTTCGGTCTTGAGTGATCTCGCTGCGGACCTGTTCCAGGGGTGGGGGTCTTGCCTTTGTTCCGTCGCCAGTACAAAGGCGTGATCATATCTGATTTCCATCGGCATTGATCATTCTCGAAATTGCAGGTGTGAGGCAGATTCACGAGCAGAGCTGAAACGGAACCAACTTCCAGTTTATGGCTAGTGTCTAAGAATCGGATGAAACCGGAGCCCTCGGCGTGGTCTGGTACGTTTGAGTTACCTCTTTGCGATCCTTGATCGCAAACCCTTTTGCTGAACAGTCCCAGTGGGCCAAACGTGCCCACTACTAAGAGTCCAATCAGGATCTCGGGCCGGCCCCCTAAGGCCGGCCAACTTGCGGTTCCGAAGTCTGAGCCGAGGCCGACGTCGGAGAAAACCGTCGACAAAGCCTACCTTGCTTCCTGCATCGCGGCGGCGAAACGTCCCAAGTCTTCCCCAGGCAGGCTATGGTGAACGTTCGGTTCGAGGGCGAGTAACCGGGGAAACATCGGACGTTCGTGTACAATCTGTTCGGGAGTTTTTCGAAGAGGAGATTCGTCATTTCGAGATCGCTGCATCCGGACCCTGGAATTTACGGGGCCTGAAACAGGACGAGTTTGGAATCGCTCCCTCTCGATGAAGAGTTCAAACGTTCGAGCCCGTATCGAGGATTCCTCCTACGTGTTATACTTCAGAGAAGGAATTTACTGTAACAATAGGGAGCGGGATCCGACCAGTTTCCTCTTCTGCAATAGGAGAACCTCTTCCCATATCTTTGAAAATCATCGACACAGTCGTAAACGGCAACCTCTACGTTCCCCGCAAAATCCTGCGAGTATTCCGAATTTGCATTCGTCCCCGGCGGCGTTCCACATCGCCGCGAACCTGAAGACAGAAAGAGTCTTTTTGTTGCCGTGCAGAGCAATTTGGCGATGCATTCCTGAACTTGAAGAGTTATCCGAGTGTGGTTCCTGACTCAGCACCCCGTAAATGAGAAAAAAACTCGCCGATGTTGACTTAGGGGGAAGGGTGGAATGTTTGGGAACCGCAGGAGTTGAAGTCATCTGGAACCAAATCAATTTCAACTTCGATAGCTGACAAAAACGAGAAGTTGAATCTAAAACCCAAATAGACCCTCGAGGTCTCCCCACGGCCGTGGACGCTCTCGGCGCACACTTTTCAAACTTCAGAAATCTGCAGAGGTCAAAGGAAACACCGGATTGTATTCGATGACAAAACGGAGACTCCATCCGGAGTCGCTGGGGCGGGGTCTGTGGAAACGACGTGACCGGCTTCTCGTTCCGAGTCACGACAAGCGTTCGGACTTTGTTTCTCGCAAACAATGAAGCCTCGCTCCGCCGAAGCAATATCGAAGGGGACGGGGGAGTGTGCACTGCGGAATGGTCCGGGCTAGGCTTGTTGCTCACTCTTTCAATTGGATTCTTTTGTGGCCGGGATTGATAGATCGCACCCGCTGTGTCACGCATGCTCGGAGCGATGACAGAAGCCGTTACGGTTGTGAGATTTGCCTGCAGCGAATCCATTCAAAATATCGGAGACGATTTTTCAAACTGGGAACGACCGTTGTGGGACGTGGTCGGCTGTAGGAGGTCAAGGCCCAACGAAATCGATGCCTCCAGAGCTTGGACTCAGCCAGACACGGAGCGCATCCCGTTGCGCTAGTCGTAATTCAAATACCTCTTATTTGAAGACCGAGACGCTTGGAGGATACGCGCCGAGGAGCTGCGCCTGGGAACAGTGAATACACAACGACGAGCGATACTAACAACATCTTTTCTGTTCACATCAGAGCTTTCTAGATGAATGGAGGCAGGAAACCGAGTTGGTCTTTGGCGGCGGCTTATCGCGCAGGAAACAACGAGAAGTAGAAAAATGGAGACAGAGAGAAAGAGAGAGATCAGTCAGTGAATGCCGAGCGGTCAACACTGGAAGCTCTCCGTTCGTGCCCCCATCAGGCCAAATGTGAGAGAAGTCACCATATATTTGTCGGCTCCGATTCCGAGAGTTCTCCGTTTCCGACTCTGAAGGATGTTGAGGGATCCTGTCCGCCTAGAGGTCACCCTGCTTGGTTCTGTGGCTGTCGGAAGCGATCCCTATTGAGTTGTACCAGCGACTTACGGGTGGACGCTGCTCTAATCGATTGTTTCATGAATCATTCAAGCGGAACCGAGCTCCCAAAATGATCAGTCTTCGGAATCAATCGGATTCCTTGCTTGAGCCGCGATGATCGAGAAAATTCCGATAACTGCACCCTTCATTCAGATAAACGGACTGTTCCGTTCTCGATCGTTGCATCTCTATCTCTTTACGGTAGATTCGAGGAACAAAACTCGGATGTCGAAGTCGAATCATGCTCTAAGGATTTTTCTCTTCCCCATGCACAAATTGGGTCGATCGATCGGAGAGCTCCCTACGGTCCACTTATCTGGTCGTGGTTCTCAGGCATTCGAGCTGACTCTGATGCTCTGGCGATTCGGGACGGTTGATAAGTTCCTTTGCTTCTAAAGGTCATGAGAGAGGTCTCGACAAGTTCTCCGCTAAGTTTATACAGGTTCATGCAGAGCTCCTCCCCACATGAATGTCCCAGATCCGACTGACCGAACATTTCGGCCAAATCATGTGGTTTCTCGCCGGTTTGAGTGCTTGATCCCAGAAGCCCGCCTATGCGCAGACGCTCCCAAGTCAGATGATTCCTTCATGGATTTCTATATCTTCGGCATTGAACGAAAGAACGAGTTTCGCCTCACCTGGAAACGAAGCGATCAGGTGTCGGAGGCAACATGAAGTTCGCACGGAGTTAAAACTGAGCGGTTCGTTGAAGGAGGGAACAATTTGAATGATGTGGGGTCTTGTATTTCAATTCGACCCGCCGCCGAGCTCGAAGGAGATGTAGCGAGAGCCTGCACCGAAAGAAAGCCAGCGAACTCGTTGGGAAATGATTTTGACGTTTGTGTGCGCGATTTCTCGATCGGGTCGGATGACAAGTTGATTGCGGCAAGTAATTCCACCCTGTTCGGCGTTTAGTATTGTTGAACACCGATCGAGATCGTTGCTGCAAGCCGACCCGCCCGGATAAAGGTAAACAGCTTACTCAAGATGCCGAGGTAATAATATTCTAGAGGGCTGTTGCGGGCGTTGATCGTCGTCGCCATCTCATGGACGACCGGTGATGGTCCCGCTGCACCGCTGGAAATTTCAACGCAGCGGTGAACGCGATAATTTACTTCTCTGACTCGGCGGCAGCGGCGGACTTGGAAATATTTCCGTCGACATCGCGGTGGGGTTAGCGGCACTGATGCAGCCGACGGTGGCGAGCTGGTGGAGTGGTTAGGCGCTCCTCATCAAGATGCGGCGATCAAAGAAAGTGAGCGATCAAGTAACCGAGATGAGATTTTCGCGGCCGCTCGTGTGAGTTTTGCTGATCATTCAGCCCGTAACGTGCGCGGCTGTTTAGCAGGGATGCACAACTTGATTCCCGTTTTGTCTGAAACGGCTGCACAAAAAAGTAATAGCGAACGCCATAGAAGAGCTTCACTAATAGATACCATCTAGACTCTTCATTTCCATGGCTCGACTCCGTTGAATTGAGTGTTTTCAAGTGAACGCGGGAAAAAAATTGTGGATTCCCGTGACGCAATCGATAGTTGGTTAGTTATTTCGCTGTTACGCTCCCGGCTTAAAATTAGAAGTATCACCGAGTTCTGAGCGGGAAAATATCAGCTGAGCTTGAGACGGAACTCCTCCTGCGAATCGGACAGTGCAGCTGGTGAGATCACTCGCTAATCTATGGACGAACTGAGGATAGCAGCCAAGAAGCAGAACATTCAGGGGAAGATGTGCTCTTTCCGGTCATCCCGAGCAGTCGACTGATCAATGCTAGCATCTCATTCAGACGAGACCTAGATGTTGACTCAGGTCCTACAAATGCCGAATGCATTAAGGCCAACGCGGACTCTCGCTCCGGCCTTGAATGTCTCGTTCTGCCTCATCATCAGGAGACCGTGCCTCGCTCGAGGCTAATGCTTCAGCTCGACAGTCGATGGGGGCATCCTGAGTGCCCCCATCCTGGGTGCTCCTGGATTTTGCAGAGTTCAATTCGCGTAGCATATTCGATGAGGTCTTCCTGGGAACTTCGGGAACTATCTTCGAAATCACAAACTTCAGTCAAGTGTAACCTTGGAAGCGAACGTGCTAGCCCCTGACTCACTCCTTAAATGGCCCGCTCTTCTTCTTTCGGCTTCGAGGTGCGTCGTAGGACTTTAGAGAACGAAGCGAATCGACGAATCGGAACGTCATGCTCTTATACCTTCAACCTGGACCAGGAGCGACATTCTCGGGGGATCCGACTCAGATTTCGATTCGAGTTGGAACGAAGCACTCGCTGAAAAATGACGAAATGACAATGAAAAATGGCGAAGCTCATTTAGGAGTATCTCCGAGAGGATTCTGTGGTCAGCTTGACACCCGAACCGCCGGGTTTGCAGGGGTGGATTCCGTCGACCGCTAATGGGAATTCTTGATGTGCGCCGTGTCTTCAGATAGGCAGATAGGCCTGCCTTCAGCCTTGACCATGTTCCAGAATCTTGAGCCCCGAGAGCGAATCCGTATCCCATGAATGCGTTGAGTTCCCGAGGGCCTACCTCGGAAGCGAACAGAACACTGGACTCATGGGCTCCAGAGCACTACTTCACACCACAAGACCCACGATGATGATGCTTATCCCAGCTGGATTCCCTTCAGCCCTAACCAGGGGTGTCACGCTTTTGGTCATCTCCGCGTGATTCGATCGATCGACCGAGGTTTCCCTGTTTTAGCTAATCCCGGTTCTCGGGGGCCTGAGGCAATATTCTCTAGCCGGAAGTAACCGAGCGTCGGATACGTATCACTCCGACGCCATCTTAAGCGTTCTATAGATGTAGAGAGTTTTAAGTTGTATCGCGTGGATGTGTCGAAGATAACCTCCCACAGAGAGACTCGAAATTGACCCTTTCTTCGTTTGAAGGTCTCATCCAATCAACGGTGGAGACGACAAATCTCAACCGATCGAGTTCGGTTGGTGTTTGACTTGATGCGAGGAGGGACACCGTGCCAACGTGGCAAGGTCGCGCGAATCGTTTCCGAGCTCCAGATTTGGCGAGCCATCCTATCAGCCTTGAAAATCGCTGATTTCTCGACGAAGCTCCGCCCCCTTTGCGGAGGGAAGCCGAGTTTGGAAAATAATCCTGCTGTTGGGCGTCATTTTTTTCCCCGAAAACCTAGGAATCCCTCCTGGAAGCCTGAAACGGGATGAGCCTGGTTCTCCGGTAGGAAAATGCCGTCGGATCGACCCAGCGACCTCAAAGTCTGGCAATCTGGATCAGCTTTGAAAGCTCCCGAAGTTTTCCTCAAATTTGGTTTGGGGAAGAGCATAAGAGACGAAATTTTGTAAGGATATCGGAGATTCCTGAGGCTGATACGATCGCACGCCCCTTTTCGAGCTTTGACCGGTTTACAGAATACGAAAATTCGCAACCTGAAGTGACCACCCTGTAGTGATCAGAGTTTCATTCTGTTCACTCAAATCAAGCCAAAATCGTTTCTTCAGGCCGAGATACCGATGGAACATTTGTCCCGTTCGCATCCTTCAGAGAGAATTGGCCAAAGCACAGGAACAGACCTCAGACATTTTCGGGGAAGGGCCGAATGAGATCTGTGATGGTTTCCTGAACGAAATTCCTAGAAACCCTCGTAAGGTTCCAACGCCGAGAGATTATAACAGATGAGGTGGGGAACTCCACATAAGACCAGATGGATTGTGACTGTCTACTCCTGACCGTGATCCACAGCGCGCTCGCTGATTTCCGCGGCCGCAGTCTGCCGTTTACGCGTTCCGCCGCTGAGAAGCGAATCTGTTTAGGTCTTGGAAGGGGCCTGACTTGCGTGTTCGTGCGCTCTTTGTGACATTCGCGTTGTGCCCGAACTTGCCCAAACTCGATGTCAGCTACCGTCCCCTCCAGAGGAGATCGTGTGCTCTGTCGTACGATGAGGATCCGAGGCGTGGGACGTATACTTCTTTGGATTGAATCATTTGAGACAGTGGTTCTCAACCTTTCCGGCCTTGTGCATTCCCCCTTCCCCCAACGCTAGAGAGAGGAAGTCGTGACCTCTAAGCCCCGTCGGAAATTCTGATGGAGGAGACGAACAATCTGAAGCCTCTGGGATGAACCTCCTGGGATGCAAAGCGACCGGTCCGACCTAACGTTCTCGATTACACCTCAAGTGCACGTGTTCTTAGGACTGAGAGTGTGTGTGACGCCAAGGATGGACATACGCGGTGGTAGCGATCTTTGACGCACCTCCCAACCATTCGGTACATGGAAAGGGTCTCGTTCTCCAACGCAACTTCTCTGATTCCTTTATTCTCTGATACAACTTTGGAGAAACGAAGCTATATTATTTTACAATGCCTGTCAGTACTGCCCTGTTACGCCAGCGGTTTTCACCACAACTTGAAAATCATTCAGTAAGTTCATTTGTGTGTTCTCAGTTTCAACCCTAGGTGGGAACCGGGATCGATTCCCAAGATTTCTCAACGTCGTGCTTTTTCCACTCAAGTATTGCTTTTCAGTTTACTGGTCCTTTCTCGAAGCCAGACACGATATCACACAGTCGCTGGGGAACCAGCCTTTGGGTGGGTCTTTCACGGCGTCGACACTCGAGGAAGGATCTATCTGACCGTAAAACCAGTATCTGCAAAGAGTCCGCGGTGAGAATCGACTCGTTTCCAACACTCCAACGCTGTGGCTCAACTCTTCTGCATGTTCAAAGGTATACTCACTTCTTCCACCGAGTCACGAAGACTCGTTCCCCGACCCTCAGCTTCAGGCGAGGCTCCCCGTTGATGGGTGTTTTTACACAAGTGCAGAACCCGTGCCCCCAGAATGGGAAGAAGCCACCGTGGTAGGCTCTGGTCACGATGTACAACTTTTGTCGCAGTCTCTTGTCTTCTTTCTGGAGTTTCTGCTCAATCTGTGGAGAGAGTTGATTCGATTCAATCCTGCTCTCCGTTCGGGGACGGCTCGAGTGGCTTATTTTTTCCGCGCGTCACGCCTCATGAATTGCAAAGAAGGCTCCGAGAACCCAATCTGGCACAATCGCTTCACGACGAGTTCTCCGGGCACTCACCGTCAACGTGTATTGATCACAGCCGCTCGCCACAGGCCAATCGATCCCATTGCCTTGCGGATCACAGAAAACCATGCGGAAATTCGGAAACCTCCCCAAATCGTAGGGATAAACCCAATCGTTTGTTCCCATCTCTTCGTGCCGCATCTCTGCTTTTTGATGAATCCAATTCTCGATTCCTGTCTGATTCTTGAGCACCACACCCAGTTGCATATACAAAAGGCATCCCAACGCGATAACAACACCTGGAGAGAACACAGCCATTTCATTGGGAATAATCCTGGAGACGATGGGATCGCGAACTGGAATGTGTCGTCTCAAAACAACCGAGCAGATAAAGAGTTTCAGGCTTATCTGAGAGCTGATCAACATTTCACGCAGCACCTAACATCTTACCGAGTGCGAGACCGATGCTGAGTACTGTGCAAACCGCTAACGGGAACGTTAGGTGTACTATCACTGGCGGCACGTAGCCCGGTGGTGGGTAACGTTCGCCTCGGATTGTCAGCTCAAAGCGGAGTCTCTCATCCATATCCTCATACCACCGTGCGTTATAGGCTCTTTGAAGTCCGATTGTGAGCAGAACAAGTGAGTGCAACGCCCCAGTTACACAAAAGAGTAAGAAATAACAGAAGTTTCTGTGGTTTCGGTGGCCAACACATGTGTTGATCCAAGGGCAGTGGTGGTCCATCTTGAGCACACATCGATCACATTTTCGGCAGTGATGTGACCGGGGGGCTTTGTAGCCATCGCAAATAGCGCAGTATTGGAGCAACTGCTCGTGAGCCGGGTTTTCCTGCAGGATAAGAAAACTGTGTAAGCGTCGATAGCTTTCGTCAGCACACGACTTTCTCTCAGAGAAGGTCTCTTCTTGGGTGGAAACAATTTCTCTCATGACGAAACGATCTGGAACCGAAACCTGTGTCCCATGCCGCTAGAATCTCCCCCGAGGAACAGAAAGAAAGCTATTCGACTCACCGGTCTCCATCCCTCAGGAACAAAACCGCCGCCGAGTGCGACAGAGCACAGAAAGTTGTACATGATCAGCCCGATGGCTGCCATGTACATCAAGTAGTTCACCGTTCCCTCCACCGACTCGTACGGTGGTAACCATAATGACGTCAAGTAAACGCAGGTGAAGAACACGAGTTTTATGATGAACAGAGCGACGAATGGGCCCCAGTGGAAAAGTCTTCGTAGAAGTGCACCAAGGCTCCTCTCGCCCTCGCCATTTCCCATGGCGTTCCGGGACCGAACGGAACGATGGTGAAATCGTTCTCCGAGACCGTTCGATCGAATCACGAATTTCAATGGCAGTCGGTACGGCTGTCAGTGAGTCCAGTCCGTCAATTACTTAAACGACTGAGACTTTCCCTTTCCCCGGCTGGTAAACAACTCCGTCGACAGCGTGTGGGTGCTTTCTTAATGCAGTTCACGATGCGCGACTTCAGTCATATTCGATCTTCAGCTTCTTGAAGCCCGTGAGAAGTCGCTCCAAGAGAGTCTGGTGTGCACTCTCGGATTTCAAGCTCAGCTGGAAATGCCGCCCAAACAACCCGAAGCCGGAGATCAGCAGCCGGTGCTTTCTTTCCATGATAGTTTTTTACGGGGCTCGGATGTGGCAACCCTCGAGAGGGGAGAATGGTTGAACGACCAGATTATTTCTTTCTACCTTCAGTACCTCGAGCACAACGTCTACCAGGGTCTACAAGATGACGCTGCGTTTCTAGCGGCTGAAGTTGTCCAACTGGTGAAGATCCTTCCATCAGAAGAACTAGAAGCGTCTTTTGGTTTTCTCTCTGGAAAGAAGATCGTCTTTATACCGCTGAATAACTGTGATGTTACTAAAGCTGGTGGGTCGCACTGGTCTCTCATGATTTTTTTCGATGGCGAATTTCATCATCTGGACTCGTCCAACCCGACGAATGAGGCGCATGCCCGGATGGTTTGCAGGAAGCTATCGCTATGCATCGCGGGAAAACAATTGCCCCTCGTACCGGTGAAATGTCCATCCCAAACGAACTCCAGTGACTGCGGTGTGTACGTCCTGGAATTCACTGAGACGGCGTGTGCAGCATATTCTAAAGAGAGCAGCTTTTCAACGGACACATTCAAGCACATCACTCCCGAAAGTGTGAGCAGGAAAAGATCTGCAATCAGAGATATCATCCAGAAGCTTCGGAAGGATTCACGTTATTCCCATGTGTAGCACGATAGTGGGATCCGAACTTCATGTTGAATCGTGTGGGCTTCCACCGGGAATGCTCATTCGTCAAGACCCTAGTCTCGTTGAATAAAGTATTTCTTCTCCTGTACTTTGGAGGGTGGTCTTGCATCCAGAAAATATCGATCCGTAAACTAGGGTTGTCTCAATGGAGTTATGAGTCTTAAACATAGTTACGCAAAGTAGGGAGACAGTATGAATGTTGAGTCGCGGGAATGGCTTTTTGATGTCGTCTTTCGAGAACACGCTGGAATGTTTCAGGATTCGTTGTTGTGACAACAAACCCGAAGGTCCAGAAGTGGTTGAGCTATATGCGTTTGCGGAGATCTCTGTGACGATAACTGGACGCGAGCCTCGGTCGGATCGTCACAAGAAAATAAATCATGACCATATCGCACATGGTTCATTGCTAAGACTCCGAGAATGTCTCGGAGCACGCTCAGTTTCATCAGGCTTGAGGCGGGATGCGCCGTTCGAGCATTCAGCTGCTCCAACAACAAATACAGAAGCAGGAAGACGCTCGACGACACCAAAACCGGAAGCCGGACACGTATGATGTCATCGCTGCGCGGATGGATCCAGCCAGTGACTCCGAGAGTGATCTGTGAGGGGAAACGAGGTCGTAGAGGCCCCTAAGGAAGCTTTGTTCACGGTGAAGGGCCCGCGCGAGGTCTCATGGCAGGACTCGGGCAAGATCATCAGCATCATCTTCGGCCTCCTCACTCGATCGAATTCATAACAAAGTTTTTGATCAGCGAATGAGTTCGAGTTCCCGCAGTTCTTCGACTCCAGTTGTTGCTGATCGTTTCAGTACGCTTCGGCTGAGGACTACCTTGTCGATGAGTTGAACGAGAGTGAGACGGTTTAAAGCACCGAGAATTCGTGAACATCTGACTTTGAAGAGTGATCAGCTGATAGCACAGATGTAGTGAGGCCGCATCCAGGTGACGATTGCGCAGTGTAATGGATGATGACTCCTGCGGTCAGCTCGCATTGTGGAACGCGATGCGAAGCTTCGTTGGATTCGGCTGACTCGACCAGCGCTGGATAGCCTAAGAAAGACCCAATATGGAGCAAGATCACTGTGATGAAGTTTCAACGAGTCGAAATATCACTCCGAAGTTGCCGATGACAGAATCGTCGTCACTTCATCTGGCTTAGGTGTGTCGGAAGGAATTTCTGCAAAGATCCGCTGAGAGCAATGTTGCGGACGATCTCAGATGGAGAGGTGGAGGCAGCTTCCTCCGCGCTCTTCAGTAACAACATGCGGCAACTTTCCGAAGTGCTCTCGCAAGCTTCCAACCCGGGCTTGGTCGTGAACTCATTGATTTCATCCGGGATGACGATCCTCGGTCAAGCAGTCAGCACGGGTAACGCAGAAGCTGTTGAAGTTTGCTTGGAAATACCTTCGCGAGGGACCTTGCCAGTAAGGGTGAGCTTGATTTCGAAACCCTGGAGTTTTCCAATTTCCATGCTTGTTTCCCGCCGCCCACCTGTCTCGACCCGCGAGTATTTGGAGTTTTCTACGCAGAACTTAGTCACCAACAGAGCCGCTCTAAGTCGACTAATTAGAAAGATGACGTTTTCCGCAGATACGGAACGCAGCGGTTTCTCCAAGAGTCAGTCGCAACCTGATGATGTATTCACAATCGCGCTCCTCCTTGTTTGAGAGGAGAACCCGGGTCGACATCAATCGCACGGATTTCTTCGATCGTTCACCTCTTCACTACGCAGCAGAATTGGAGTCCAGCGATATTTTGAACTTTTTGATTCAAGAGGGTAAGCAATAATGAGAGCGTCCCAGAATGGAAAACTAGAGTATGCGCCGTCGAATAGGCTTACCCCAACGCCATTTCCGCAGGAGCCGCCGTGAATTCGTCAGACGCGAACTGTATGACGCCTCTACACGTCAGCGTTCACCGGGGTCGCTTGACCAATGTGAAGATTCTCATCAAACACGGCGCTCGACTAAACGGGAAATCTATGTATGTATCTTCGCAGTTCTTCAACCCTTTCCGAGAGCAAAGAGAAGCCATGATGATACATAGCTCGATTCATGGGCTCGATTGACTCCTTTGGTTGACGCGAATCGGCTTCCAGCGAGAAACAAACACCCCTTCATATGGCGGCTTCATATGGGCACTTGGAAATCTGTTCGGCGCTCCTCCTAGCCGGAGCCCAAATCGATGCTCTTGACTCTTCAGAGAGAACACCGCTAATGCTCGCCCTGCAACACAAGCATTTACGTATCATGAGGCTTCTGATCGATCATGGTGCTAATGTCAACGCGAGAGAGATCCACGGCGAGAGCCCGATTGTTGCATCGGTGTGGGCCAATGATGCTGAGGTCGTGGATCTCCTGCTGAAGTCAGGGGCGAGGAACAATCCTTCGGACGGCTTGCTACAGACGGCAATTTACCATCACAGTCCGCAAATGGTGAGCCCATTGTGGGAATGCGGGGAGCTTCGATTCATTCGACGTGAATCACTATTTCAATGGAGAATCTTCCCTTGCAATCTCGCTCTCCAGGTGAATATCCTGTTGCCGTATTCGCCGCTGCCACTGCCTCGGAACACGGTAGGCGAGACGCCTCAGCTGGTCGCAATCAAGGAGAAGCAGCTCGAGATATTCCTGACTCTCGTAAACTACGGCGCTGACCTCTCGATAAGGAGTTCCATCTCGGGTTCGTGCCGTAGATTCCATTGCAATGATGTCACGTGTTCCCATAGCTGTTTCCTCAATAAACTCCTGATTTCTCGACCGCGAGCGTTCAGCTGCGATAACTCTGGTATTCGATTTCAGGAGAAACTTTACTGCACATCCTGGTGGAGACTTTCACAGAGGCCTTCGATCTGCCCCTTTTCAAATGCTTTCTCAAAGTTCTGGTTCAGCATAACTTCAATCTGATGAACTCCGAGACGTGCGTTCAGGGAGAAACTGCGCTGTTTATGGCGGTGAAATCGAGCAAATTGAAGTTCGCAATGCTTCTCGTTGCCAATGGGTATGTTTTCGAGAAAGAACCTAGCGCGAGATCGAATAAATATTAGCTTTGAAAAGGACGAGCCCATCCAATTGCATCTTTTCTTTCAGCTGTGACCCGAATGCGGGCCACGCTTTCACCTATAGGAACATCGATGTCTTGAGAACCGCCCGGAACAAAGGTAACATCGAGCTTGTTCGACTCCTGGTGGATGCCGGCTACGATCTTCGCAAAGTGGTGGAGCCGCTTCCCCTTCCAGTGTCACAAAGAGATTCATCCGTGGAGAAGTTCCTGGCGACTGCGTGTAAAACCCCGTTGGCTCTGAAGAAAATCGCGAGGCTCACAGTCCGACATCTGCTGAAGAAGCCCTTAGAGGACAGCCTGAAGAAAGTGACTCTACCAGTGATGTTGAAACAATTTTTACAGTTCTCTGATCACGTTGATCTCATATAGGTATTGGGAGCGCTAGTCTGGGCAAACAACGGGTTGGGTTATTCCAAGTTTGGATCCCATCCCGGGAGAGCATTCAACCGAGCTCTCTCAATCGTTCACGAGAAGCAATGAATGAGAGTGATATTTCCGCAAACGCACTTGTCTTGGAACCGCAATTGAAAGTTCGGAAGATGATAATGGCACAAACTGAAGGCGGGAATCCTGCAACGACTCTAGTCAGAAGATGTGGTTTTCTGGTATTTTCCGAGTATTGCGTCTCCATTGGGAATGATTGTGACGAAACATCTCAGCACAGTGCTGGATATCAGATCACGGTTCCGTCATGGCAGCATCCGGTTTGAAAAATAAACGTCTGACTCTCTTGTCATCTCTTGTCTTCTGCTGACTGCATTCCTTAGGTTGATTTACCGAACCAATTCCAATTTAGGAACCTTGGACTCGTTTCAAAGTTTTTATTTTCATAGAAATAGCGGTAAAAAAAACTCCGTTAGCCCCTCTGAGTAACATTGATAATCTTGTCTCCAATATTTACATTCCAGGGTTTTCTCCTGGGAACAGGCGTTTGGCCGGAAGATTCCAACTCAGTTCGCGTCTTGCTATTCTTTGATTTCCAACTTCCTAACCACACAATTATGATGATATAAACTCTTCATCGATGCTCAATAAATTAGTAGAAAAATATTGCCAACTGCAGGGGAGCCATAGTTGTTTGGAATGCTCTTGGCTAACGACGGCAGTGTACAATGCTCCACTCCTCGTGATGTGTAACTGTCCAAGCGATGGCTGTGTAATATGAATATAATGGATTTGGCAAATCAGGAAACCATTTGTGCCACACCACAGATTTGAAGGTTTGCCATATGTATAAGAGTTCGTTTTCGTATCAAACAACGGGCAGATGAGGTCAGACGACTGATGCGGCTAATCTCATCTTTCCCCTTCACAGATGCGGCCCGAATTAAGATTTGGATTGATCCCTTTTTCAGGTTATTTCCCGGATGCCGTCTGTCAGTCCTGAGAACTCTCCTACTGGATTAACGGTCGTGTAATTCACGCCACCTTCCCTGCATATCGCTAACGAGTCCTGTGTTTTCGGCGTCCTACCTCCCGATAAGTGTTCAGATTCTAAGTTATTTTTTTACATTTGCATTGTGATTTAGCTGCTCAGGGAAAAAACTAGAACGACCCGTCATGGCCGATCAGATTCGACAGAGTAGCAAACCCACCAACAGGGTCAGGAGGCTGGAGACGAATTTCAGTGAAGACGATGTCAACGAAGACTGAACACCTTCCCCCAATCTGAACTCCCAGGGTGGCGAGGACATCTTGCCGTCTCCTCCCAGTGAGTACGCGAGCACTCGGAGTTTATAGACTTTGCCTGGGACGAGATCCGACACGATGCCCTCCAGCTCGGAGCTGGTGATGTCCAGGATTCGTCTCACTTCTCTGGCCTGAGTGTAGTCCTGATCCGCCTCCCAGTATCGGATCATGTAGCCCTGGATGGACTCTTCTTCGATTGAAGGTACAACGCCACGCCAAGTGACCTTAACGCTAGTATCGCTGATGGGTCGAACCTTGACCGAGGTGGGCGGTCGGAGAGGCGCGGCCTTCCAAGTTTTCTGAATGAAATATTCGGACTCCGGTCCGCTACCGGCGTCGTTATACGCCATGACAGCCACGCGATACTCGGTGTTCGGCTGCAGACCAACAATGAGAGCCCAGTTTCGCAGGCCCCGGTTGAGAAGCACCAGGAAGTCCACCTCTGGATCTGTATTGCTTCGCCAGTACTTGATCTGAGGAGAACATGGTAAGTTAGTCGTCGATCAAAAAAAAATCACATTCACATCGATCGAATGGTCATTGACCCAACGCTCGCTAACCCTGTGACCGATGAGACGTCCTCGGATCTTTTCTCGGGTCACATCCAACGGAGTCCACGTTACGTTGAGAGCGGTGGAGTTATAAGCGTGCGCGTACACTCCCGTCGGCTGGACCTGAGGCATGGCCTCTGCCGAGTAGACTTCCACTTCTCGGGAGGTGGGACCAGCTCCCTTATAGTTCATGGCTTGCACCATGACCGTGTAGGGCCGGAAATAGTTTTCTTCGCCTACATTGACCACATGCAGACCCACGTTTCCGTATTCCTTGAGATTCTGTTTGTTGAATTCGCCCTTCTCCGCGGCCGGTCGCCAGTACACAATGTACCAGATTTGCGGCGCGTTCCAGTCTTCGGTTGGGAGTTGCTGCGAGAAAAACCAAACTTGAGCTCTCGGATCGGAACTATTTTCTCTGCGACTTTTCTCCCGCGGAAATCCAATGAGCTCGTGGGTCTCGATGAATTTACCTCCCAAGTGATCGTGAGGGAGCCAGCCTTGCCCCCGCCGCCTCCAACATGGTTCGGGGCGTTGTACGGTCTGTCCTCCTGCGTAGAAACAACGGGCGAAGGTTCAGAGAATTCACCGATTCCGAGATCGTTGTAGGCGGCAATACGGAACTCGTAGCCACTGTAAGGCGACAACGACCAACGGGGCAACTGGTACGAGCGTCTCGCGGCTCGGAACGGAGCCTCCAAACGGAACCGATCGCCAGTGGTGTAATCTGAAACAATACGACAGGTCATCGCTCAATTGCAGATCTCAACACGGACGAGCATTGCTTCCGGATGCAGTTCCCACAGGAGAATTAGGATCCGAGTTAAGACTCGGAGTCCCGACTCGTCTCTCAACGTACTGGCGATCAGCCTCCAGGTATGGTTGTGATTCGTTCGTCCTTCGATCAGGTAGCCGAGGAAATGACGTCCGTTCGTGGCAGAATCGGTCCATGACAGTAGCGCAGATGTTTCGTTCGCGTTTTCCGCCTTGATGGCCCCAACGGGCCCGGGCGGACCGATGACGATGAGCTCCGTGCGCATTTCGACACGCCCGATCGAAGTTTTCGCTATGCACTTATAGAAGCCCGCTTCCGTGAAAGTCACGTTGTGAATGACGAGGTTGCCGGCTTCCGCCTGAATAATAGAGTGCGTCGGAATGTCAGTGGTCTTCTCCACGCACGACCAATCGAGAGCGTATCGGTCTCAGTAGTTACGTGACCAAAACAAAATGCTGAATACCATGGAGTATTTGTCCTCATAGAGCCTACTCCTACGCCAATCGATTTTCAAGTCGTTATGTGTCCAAACGTACGACAAGTCGAGCAGCGGGGAAGCCCTCGCTTCACAGAGCAAGGTAACCGTGTCGTTGACGACCGCGCTGAGACGAGGTGGCGGAGATTGATACGCGATCGGAGGAGCTGGAATGAAGTTCACAACGTTAATCTCGTAGAGCTCGATGATTCGACTGCCTCGGCCTCCATAGTGCGACAAATGACGTTGGAAAGTTTTTCGAGCTTAAAGAACCGTGATCGAATGCTTCGACTCACGCAGTACGATGAGTCTCCCGGAAGACATATCCTGTCCATAAACGTTCTTAGCGATGCAGGTGTAGTTTCCCTCGTCCTCGATCCGCACAGGATGTATTCTCAGGAATCCGTTGGGCATAATGTACACGCGACCTCCGCCGGAAGTCCCGACATTGTAACCATCTTTTTTCCACTGAAATTCGGGGAAAGGCGCCGCCTCGGGACGGCAGGCAATCGTTAAGTTCCCCTCCTCGGCTGCGTAGAGCTCAGTTTCCAGCGGATGCTTCCAAAAGTTCGGCATTAGCGCTGGAATAGACGATTCACAGCTGTGAGTCGGATGTTTCTCCCACACTCAACGGCTCATGATCGAGTGCGACGGAGCAACGGAATCCACTCACAGATTACTTTCAGTTGCGCTGAGGAAAACGCGGATCCGATCTGGTTGCGGGCCGTGCACTGGTACATGCCTTCATCCCCACCCTCGCGTTCCCCGCCTCTAGCAACTTGGTTGATTATGAGGATATTTTCATTTATGATGTATCTGTTCAAGCGATGTAGGTTCGAAGTGTCGTTCAGCGGTCGTCCGTTGTAATACCATTCGTAACTGATGTCCGGGATACCGAACGCCTCGCATTCCCAGGTGAGGGTCGCCCCTTCGTCGAAAATTTGATTCTCCAGCGGGATCGTGAACTCGGGCAGAGCTTGCACGGAGAGATGATGCGATTTCTGGATGGATTGCTGGTTCGTTGTAGCGCTGCAGACATATTCGCCCTCGTCCTCGACTCGAACTTTCGGGATTATGAGAACGCGATCGTGATTTTCCACTTGACTTCCATACGGCAGGTTCCCGTTCACGCGCGTCCAGTTGTAGCGAGGCACGGGGTAGCCGTATGCGATGCATTCCAATCGGACCCGATCTCCCGCCAATATGGTTTGAGGGAAACTCTTCGGGAAGTTGTTCGGAAACAGAAGCTTTTGACCGCTGGCTGAAATTCAGAAGCAACGGCCGTGAGTCGGCGGAGCGGGGCACTTGGTTTGAAAATTCTGCGGCATGACCTGATCAGAGAACCGAAATGTGAGTCAGGCTTCTGATACGCGCGGTGATTGATTCTCAAGTGTACGAAATGCTCAGTTCTCAGATTCACTCAAGCCAGAATCGAAAATGGTTCCGGCTCTCGAATCAGAATCATGACCAACTATGGAATGCGCGGCCGACGCTCGCTAGCGCCTTGGGTCTAGGATAACGGCCATTTCGAACTTCCAGTCACATGAACATTCTGTGACCGCTCAACGCATCGATTGGGTTCAGTCGATGTCGTTAAAGTGGGCTGCGGGGACCGCATCGAAGTAGTTCTGAAGTTTGCGGGGATTCACATAAAGAACGCAAGATACTCACAACCAGGCTCGACGATCACCGGGAAGAACGGCCCCGTCCGTCCCGTGTCACTGATGTCACTTTGAACATTGCAGGAGTAGTTGCCGTTGTCGATTTTTTCCAGTGAGCTGAAGTACAGATGCGCGTCATGTGACACGAAAACCCGCCGATCCTCCTCGACGAAGTTCGGGAACGAATTCCTCGTCCAATAGTAGTTGACTTTTGGGTAGTGTTGGGGCTCATCGCACGCTATCGATTTTCCCCAGTATTCTTTCCCGGTGTCCGGGGCACGCTTCTTATTGAACTCTCCGATATCTGAAAGCAGACAGGAATGCGTAAGAAAAGAGTCCTGCGCTCTCGCCGATCAAGGCTGACGAGCCTCGTCTGACATCATTACGGAGCGTATTTTCCTTCTCATCCTCCAGATTTTTCCGGAATCGCTCGACTTTCCATACGGCACAAGGAGAGTCGGAGAGCCAGAAGCGTTGAGGAAAACTCTTCCGGAGGGTCGGATTTCCCTCTCAGAAAAGTTAGTTACACAAGTTGAACGAAGCCATCGCCGCGGCATGACGTCATTTCACAGCCCGCAGCTCAAATTGATGGCGTCGCTGTAATTGTAAACAATCAACCTGGGCCCGTCTGAAATCGGTCGGGCGATTGTTTGGGAGCAGTTCTCACGACTTCGCGGCTTTCAGGCTCTCACTTTCGATCGCTGACACTCAAAAAGGACCTTGCTGGAAGCAGACGTTACGGACCGCTATCGGAGTATTACAACGCGCCTATCTAATTCCCTTCCACTCAATGTTTACTCTAAGCTTAACGACCGCCTCGAGCTGATACTTCGAGCATGAGTACGACAACCTACGGCAGTGTGGTCATTGACAGCCCGCTTCATCATTCACTGGACAGTGATCAGGTACTGGCGCCTCAGACTCAGCGAGTTTTCCACATTCTCCGAAGTATCGTCACTATCGCATTTCTCGTGAGTCTCCTCGCCGTGGCTCTGTACGTCGTGATGACGACCAAAGGCAAGAGCGCACTGGAAGATCTGCAGGATCTCGCAGTGCTGTTCCGACATGGCGAACGCCAGCCGATGATACCGATACCGTCGCTTGGTTACAACCAGCCGGGAGATTTGACAACAGTCGGGGCCGAGCAGATGTCCAGACTCGGCGAGAGGACGAAACGACAGTATCGACAGTTTGTTACCGACGTGAAAAGTGCCCGAGTTGTTGCCGCTGACGAGTCTCGCAGCAGGATGAGCGCGGAATTGTTCATGAAGGCGATCGGTATCCCGTTCGAAGCCGAGTACATTCCATACATGGCCGTCAAACCCAACGACCCTCATTTCGAAGAACAAGAGAAAATTTTCCGTACACACGTTTCTGACTGCATGAAGCAAGTGGCGACAAAAGTAATCCAACAGCTGCAGAAGAGCAACGAATCGCTCGTCCTGCCGGAAAGTTTCCAGCTCCTCTACGGGATCTTGATCGCAGATAGTCTCGACATGCTCCGGGAGAAAGGGATCGATCTGCCGTTCGATCTCGACAAACTCAAATGTGTTCGGGAAGAGAAAATTTTCCTGACGCCTCGGCTCTATAAGGCTCTGACGAACCTTGCCATGACCACGTTCGCCAAGCCAACAATGCTGAAATTCGCCCAGGAAATTCGAGCGCTGCGCGCCAATTCGAAAACGGCGTCCCTGCTGAGCGTCTCGCTTTCCGATGTGCACATCTCCGGTCTTCTGTCTATAATAAACCCGGATAAACCCGATCCGGGTCGACCCGGCTTCGGGGCCCATCTCCTCTTCCATTTCTTTCAAAATGATGTCGAAGTTCTGTACGCGTCGTCGGTTGATTCGGTGGCCGAGGTTTGGAGCAGCAGGGAACTTGTGGAAAATTTCTTGGAACGTATCGACCGCGCCACTCTCTGAACGACAGGCCTCGGTAGCGAAGGGTATCTCGAACAGTACCTCGACGGAAACTTGTACAAACACCTAGAATATTTCTAGCTTCGATCACACCTCAAGGTCGGTTTTGAGGTCGGGCATTGTAATAAAAGTGGTGTATTTAAGTACCGGGAGGTGCAGGACTTTTTTCGCAGGCCAAGTAGCTGAACTTTGCAAGAAATGTCAAAAGTCGCCAAGAACTCACATCCAAAACCTAGAGTTGCTGTGCGGGACTTGACTCTCCCGTAAATGTTTTCCGCTGTGCAATGGTACTTCCCGCGATCAATGTTCGGTTCTGGGTGTGAAATGATGAGTGTTCCATCTGTTTGTGTGAAACGGTCCGCTTCAAGTGGGTCGATTTCTCGAGCGATAACGTCGTCTCCCTGAAATACCTCCTGCAGAATATCCACATGAGTTAGGGGAGCTCTGGCTAGAATCGGGGTGGCGGAGGGGTATCCTCGCCACAGTCCGCTTCCGAAAGTTTCTTGCGATGAGGCGAAACATCACAGATATGAAAAGGCGGAGCATACCCGGAACCACTTGTAAGTGGGGGTGGGATAACCGGAGGCGACGCAGCGCAGAGACACGTGATCCACCTGAGAGCGTCCGCTCTGATCGAAGATCACGTCCTTGGGTTCTCTGGAGAAATACGGGCCGTGTGGGATCCGTAGTGGGTCCAGTTCGATCACGCCGTAGTCTATAGTCCTCTCCTGTAGGATGATTTGGTGCAGATTCTCCTTGAAAATTTCGCAAATCAGTGCCAACTGATCCGTCGGAGAGGCTCGCTCCAGGCCCCAGCGATGGTAACGAGAAGAGTAGCTATTCAAGATGAAAACCGTTAGTTCAGGATCAACTGGCCACTGCCGGCTGATGGTCTCATTCCTCCGCCGGTACGGGAGCGACTGATATTTTTTAATGGAATGATCAGTACCTGTAAGCTGCGTAGTTCCAGATGGTGTTCCCGGTGTCTGGGAGCCAGAGCTGGTCTATGTTGCTGAAGTAGGAACCGTCGCCGTCCCAAGACCACGCACCGTTCAGTTCGTAACCGGACGTCCACCATCTCCTGTGTTGGGGGTCGTTCGCTCGGAGCCACCTCTTGATGAACTGGAGCTCGTCGAACGAATTGACGCTAACCAGTCGAGCATTGTAGGCTGCGCATAAGTCACGGGCGTCCTCGCGACTCTTCGGTGGCGACCTGACGAATTTGTAACACGAATCGCTGTACTCGAGCCACCCTCGCGGACAGTCCTGCGCTTGGACCAGCAGAGGGAGCGCAGCTAGGATGAGGAGCATCTCTGGAATTCGGAACTGTTCTGAATTGGTGTTGCAGGCTTCCAGAAAGCATTTCGATCCATTCATTCCGACAGTAATCAACTTTTTCACGCCGGTTCCCTCGTTTCGGCTTCCTCACTGCGAATAAAGAGGGCGATTCGGGGTCTCAGACGGTTTTCCGACGCCTCTCAGCATCCTCTTAACGGAGAGTCCAGAGCTGTCAAACCGTGTCTGGCTCGTCGCGTCGCTCGGAACTTGACGAAAGCGCTCGACGCCGGGTATCCAAGCGGCTTTGGGACGACGAGTGGTCATCGAAGGCGATTGCTTTGAAAGTTCACGGTCCGTACAATCCGCAAATGGAATGCACAACAGATTTGGTCGAACGGCTTTCTCAAACAGAAATTCACTTGTGGCAGATCAATCAGAAATCACTGGGCCGCGGCTTCAGCCCCAGCTCATCTTTGTGTTGAGCACACCCAGAATCGAAATCAGGGCGCAAAACGGGTTCCGCAACTTACCAATCACTGAAAGTGTAATACATCTGCCGATTCAGCACATCCCAACGGAATCGCACACGATCGAAACTGGGATTCCGTGGAACAATATTTGGCAGCGTTGCTTGGTTACGCGTTGAAAACTTTGACTCACTGGCTCCGGAGGAACCCGAGCCACACTCCGACGGGCTATTTCGCAAAATCAGCTGATTCCGAGACTGAGGACTGCGAGGAAGGGTCTCGACACCTGGCGCCGGGGTTGGTAATTACACTCGGAAGATTTAGTTAATGGCCTGAGCGTTCGATCGGAGCGAATTAGGAGTTGCCGTTCAGCCGTTGTCAAGGCACGAAGAGGCCCTCCTTCTGCTGTGTCTTCTGCAGTCGATAAACAATCCCTTGGCGTAGCTTCAGCCGAAGGGGCGGGCCTTCGGCTCGGATACGCGTGCAAAGCAGGCGACAACTTCGAGCCACGATGGGAACGCGCCTTCGGTCACCAGACAGACAAGTTTCCGAGACAGTATCGAGTTCCATGCAGTCAGTAGGAATCGGGCTCTCTCTGGGATTCCTGTGTTACTCATAAATTGGTGCGGATCACCAGGAAACTTCAGAGGGGTCGTGGGTTTCCACCCGGAGCAGAATCGGTCCGGCGGCGTTCGAATGCTTTTTTCTCTCATCATGTGTGATTCCCGATTGATGATATCTCAAGTTTCCTCCTCCCCCTCCCCGCGGTCGGAATTTTCCCCTTGCCTGGAAGAGAATACGTTCTGGATCCGAATCGCCGGACTTTTTCAGCCCGACTTGGAGGATTTCACTCTTGGAAATTACAAGCGTCTGGCGGTCATTGCAATCGATTCGAGATACGAGCGTATCGTCTCCTGGCAGCGATTATGCCGTCGGGACCGATTATCGAGGCACCATGTGGTGATTGAGGTGAGAGATAGTCTCCATCCCTTGGACTCAGTCATCGACGAATCGAGCTATGAATTAATCATCTCGCGGCTGTCATCATCCAGTCAGAGGCGATCGTTGCGGGCCTAAATCCGGTTCTTAGCGAAGCGAGAGATAGCTTCGAGCGATTCCGTTTCTCACGTGCGGGGTTCAATGATGAACTATCGAGAAAACTGCAACGTGTTCCCATGGAGTGATTCCAATGAGTCAACTTCTGAAAAACATACTAGATGTGGTTGCCGCAACAGGAACTGAGTGGTTGATGTAGCTATTTTCAGCTGCAAACGAATCTTTGAGATTCTCCGACAGCCAATCCGGTTTTTTGAGTTCTCATAAAGAAATACCTCAACAACAAGACAGTCCTCGCAGGGCGCTTCTCCCGTTATTCAGAAGAACGATTTTCTCTGCTTGCTGCGACTTGCGGTGAGCTCGGCGTGAGTAATAGGAAAATATCCTCCATTCGCGTAGAAGTAGTACGAATCTCCGGTATCCGATTTTCGCGCCACAGGCAAAGGAGCATGGAGAAATTGTGCCGATACCAGCGGCGGTGCAGACGCAACCGCCTTTTTCGTCGCCTCTGCCGTCCACCTCGGATCCAGCAACGAAACCCAACTCTTGGATTCGGTCTCATCCTCGACCGCAGATGTGGAGGATGCTCCCTGATGCAGGTCTCGAAGACTTCACCCGAATTTCAGTAGCTGAACAGCGCAACACGAATCCGAACAACCTATTCCCGAGAGAGAACAAAGCTTCAGTCAGAATAATCGCTGGGGCGAATTTCCTCAGATCGAGACAATTCGTGGGAAGCGCCGGAGGTGAGGGAAATGGGGAAGCGGAGCTCTGCCTAGGGAGGATTCGGCGAGTCTGGATCTCCTGACCATGAGAACGGAACCATACTACTTTGTCAAGAGGACCAAACGACTCAGGAGACATCGTCCGGTACTCCACCGGTTGAATCCCACAACCAAGAGACTGTACAGTATCCTCGGTAGTATCGTGACTATCGCGTTATTGCTCTTGCTCCTGTGCAGTGCGATGTATGTTCTCATGACTCCCGGTTGCGAGTCGACGCTCATCGATCTTCAGGATCTCGCTGTTGTTTTCCGGCACGGCGAACGTATCCGCGCAGTTCCACTCAAGCTCAAGGGCAGTATCGAGCCGGGAGAGCTGACCACAAACGGTCAAGAACAAATAAGCAAGCTTGGTAAAAAGCTGAGGCACCAATACCGGAGCTACTTCACTCGAGTGCGGCACGGCAAACTCGTGAGTTTCGATGGCACGACAAGCAACAAGAACTCCGATGTTTTCATTCGGGCCGTCGGACTCGAAAGCTACGATGCCATCCAAATACCAACCGACGTCTCGTCGAGAAGCTTGCGAAACCGTCGGAAGGTTTTCGAGAAAAGCGTCGTCGGGTGCATGGAGAAAATAGGAGTTCCTCAGGACGAAGTTGACGGGAAGATTGTCACCTATTTCCAGAGTTTGTGCAAAATCGTCATTGCGGATAACCTAGACATGATCCGAGATATTAGAGACGAGCTTCCTCCGAACTTCGAACAACCGAAAGGGATCCGGGAGAAAGTCCTCCTCTCTCCGGAACTCTTCAAGACCTTAACAGAATCAGCGATAAACACATTCGCAAAGCCCGGCATCCAGAAGTTCATCGAAGAAGTCCACTCCCTCCGCCGTTATGCGGGATCGCCTTCCATGCTGGCGTTCACGTTGTCCAACGTTGCCCTCTCAGGTTTCCTATCTGTGATCAACCCGGAGAAACTCGAGGACGGGAGACCGGGCTACGGGGCGCATTTATTGTTCAATTTCTTCCAAGATGACGTGGAGGTGTTCTACGCTTCTGACTACGAAGCGAACTCCGAGCACTGGGTAACCCGAGAGCCGTTGGACAACTTTCTACAACGACTCACTCAAGCCATCAACATTCGACGGGAAGCGAATCTGTCAGAAAGCGAGTCGGATCCTTGAATCCTCATCCTTAGATCCCAGCTCTTGATCGTTGGAGAAATCATCGAATTTCCACAAAGCTCACGGAGAGGGCCAAGTTCAGTCTGAACACAAAGCAGCTCACGGTTGATTCTCCTAATTTATGGGGTTCAATTCAGAGGAAAAAGACCCTCAAGTCTCCACGCCAGACTACATCGAACTGGAGATGTTCAGCAGCAACCGAGCAAAGAAGCCGCGCTAGGGTTCTCTTGTTGATGTTTTTGTTTTCAGCTGTGCGTTGGAGAAACGTCGTCTGCACACGAGAGCACTCAAAATACTTGATATTACCACCGGGTCTCAGAAACAGAAACCCGTGACTATTCGTCTACCAACGAGGCTCCAACCCGAAGGAAGTGATCGTCGCATCTAGCTGAGTCATCCGGTCCTAAGGTGTGTGCGTGTACAACGCGGGAAGAGTTAATTCTTTAGGGGGAGTTTGTACCACTCCGAGTGTTGTGGAGATCGGACTTCTCCGGTGGCGATTCCGAGGCCCCAGAATTCCCTGAAATCGGCTCCTACTCGACCGACGGAGTCGAGCATGCTGAGACCGTTGTCGGGATTGACGTTGGTTAATCCTACACGGGCGTTTTGCGCTGTATCGCGACGAGATGGATTTTCATCCGCCGCAGCATCCGAGCTTTCCGGAGCCGCCGCGGCATCGGCGCTCCCCGAAGCTGCTGCACAGGGACAAGGAAATGCTGGCATGAACATGTACAATAAAGGCATCTATATCGCTGATCCATACGTGGCGAACACCGTAGCCGAACAACTCAGAGACGATATCGCAAAAGACAGGTAACGCGAAATGACAATCTCTCTCGTCTCTCCGTGCGTAATCATGAACTGGAGAAACTGTCGAGTACGCTGATTCGGTACAACCGTGGTGGCTGAATTTCAGATTCATTCTCGAGGCGAATCCAGGACCCGGAGTTCTAACGAAACGATTGCTGGAAATGGGCTGCAACAGATTACACCTTTTCGAGCACAAGTGTTCGCCCTTTATAGCAGGCCTGATGAAAATTCGCGACGATCATCCGACCCGAGTGAAGTTGGTCGAAGAGAATATGCTGCGCATGGCCTCTGTAGCGTGTTATGACGTGTGCAACAACACGAACCGGGGAGCGGGATTCCTTGCGGATATACCGCGTCAAAGTTGGGATCAGGAACCCTGTGCTACAGCGGTGGTATCGGTTCCGAAGATTATCGAACGAAGATTTATCTTGACACTGATTCACGCGTTCGCGGGCAAGTCGATGATTTTTTCCTCGGGTAGAATCGAAGTGCTGTTATTCTTGAGTTCGGACGAGTACAGAACGATGACGGGCGGGAGCAGGAGGCCGGGGCCTATGCTCTTCAGTCTGTTTTTCAACCACAAGCTTTTGGGTTCTGTCGATTCGGACGCATTCAAGCCAAGCCATGGATGCCGAAGAAGGTCCTCCCGTCATATCATGAATCTCGTCCGCCTGACGCCGAAAACCGATATCTTCGAGAGACTCAGCGAACCCCGAAGAGTGGAAGAATTTGCGTTCTTCGTGATGCAAGCTTTACGAAGAGGGGCGACGCTAATGTACTTGAATGAACTGATTCCTGATTCGGTTCGAGATGTTCTGCTGAGAACGCGCTGGTCCGGGAAAGAGCTCGTCGATCTCCACTATGAGACGAAGCTCAGCGCGCTCTCTCCAAATGAACTTCTTAGGGTTTTCGAAATATTGAGTCGTCATCCTCTGTTCCCTCAGTGTCCGTTGGTCAGCGCCCTCGATTCGGAGTCGTTTGTTAATCTCAAATCACGGAACCAACGTTGATTCAAATGTATCGAACGAAGTATTGTTACGCGGACCTTCTAATATAAAATGTGGCTTTGCTCTGGAACTAGCCGAGTGTCTTCAATTGTTGTGCGCCTAGATCCTTCCCTATCCATCGTTCATCCAGACTAAATCCATTACTTCTGAGCTATTTGCAGTCACGACCAATTCCAGTCTCGGTGGTCCAGTCGAGTCTCGGAAGTAACACTGATTGTGATCCCGCTGTACTGCCCCTTCAAAACGAAGTTTTGCACGTTACAGGATGGGGAATCTGTTCGGCAAGTCCAGCTCGAAGAAAGGCAACACCACTCGGGTCACTGAACAGGACAGAGTTGTCCTCCAAATGAAACAGCAAAGAGACAAGCTGAAGCAGCACAAACGACAGCTCGAAAACCGACTTGAGAAGGAGCGTCAGCTAGCCGCTCGACTCGTCCGGGAGAACAAGAAGGAACGCGCTTTGATCATTCTGCGGAAGAAGAAGCACATGGAGAAACTGATTCAGAACGTTGGCAAGTATCCCAGCCGGAAGTTTTCAGGATTCCCGGTTTCCATTCGCACCGAAGTACTCGCGGAGTTGCTCGATACGGAGACGCAACTATAAAGGACGTAAAATCGTTGACCGGGAGTAATCGAATCCTTTTATCCAGAGGGTCACATAGAGAAGATCGAGAGCTTGACACAAGACGTCGAGTGGGCTCAGGTTGAAGTGAGTGTTGTCCGAAACCTCGAGAAGGGTAATGAAGCTTTGAAATCTTTGAACGCGCTCCTCAACGTCGAGGATATCGAGAAAATGCTCGACGAAACCAAGGAAGCCGCGGAGAAGCAGAAAGAGATAAACGATTTAATGATCGGTTTCGCTGGAGAGATCGAGGTGGGTGGAGACGACCAGAAATACTCTAGCCTCGTGAAATTCCTGATATTTGACCACAAAATACGCATGAATATGGGTCCCTTCCAACTTCTGCCGAATTTCAGGTCAGCGAAGAGGAGCTCCTCTCGGAGCTGGAAGAACTCGTCGGCGAGAAAGAAGCCCCACCGGCTGAAGCTAAAGGTGTACCACTGCCGGATGTGCCCGCAGACGAAGTTCCACCTTCAACGAAAGTTGCGGCGGGTGATCAGTCGGGAAAACTTCGCCAGGCCAAGAAACAAGATTTTAGTGAAAAACAGATGGTTGAAGCCTAGTCTTATCGAAATTCGAGAGAACTATTCTTTGAGCAGGTAGATCAGAAAGACTGACGAGAAAGCGGCTCAGAGCTGCCTGAGGCCGCTTCGAGAAGCGTCAGTCCGTGTGACCTTTCACCGAATCGGTTTTTTCGCTGTGAAATGGAGGGAGCATGCTTTGTAAATAAAAACAATTGTCGTAATGTTTTATTACAGCGGGTCCCCTCTTCCTGGCTCTATTTCCAACGTTTGGTCAGCGCTGAATCAAACAGATATGCGTTTTTTTTTCAAAAATGTAGAGCTGGGATCGACGATTTGGCTTCAATGCAAGCGTCGAAGACTAGCATTATACAATTTTATGTTACAGCAGCGAATCAGCCGACACATAGTTGCACGACACACCGGAATCCCCGAAATTTAAGAAGCTTCCGCCGCGGGCGGTGGACCCGATTCTTTCTGCGTAGCGGCAGAGTCGCTGCTCAGGAAGCCGACAACCAAACGACCAACCGAAGCTGAGATCAAAAGCCACGGGATGAGCCCCAGCCCGGCCTCATTCTGCATCGCCAGCTTCCCGAAAGGATCCAGCCAGTTCGGTGGCACTTTCAGGAGGGGAACGGTCCTATGGGAGAATCCGCATACCGATGAGGAGAGGATTAACCAATGCAAGAACGAAGAAACTCATTGGATTTTCAAGAGCTCTCACCTGTAGAACCAGATTAGGTAGCAGTTCACCGTAGAGATGAAGCCGTACAAGACGATAGTGGCCGTCAGACGGACCTTGTAAATGTATTTGGAATTATCCAAGTTGATTTCGCCCAGTTTCTCCCGAACACGGTCGATCTTTCGGTTTATCCGAGCGTACTGAGCGAAAGCTTCGACTGGATTGACGCTGGACCTATCCTTGATCAATTCCCTGAGCTCTTTTTTCAGATTCACCTGGAATGAGAGGAAAAGGAGAGCACCTCCTTGAATTCTTTCGTCGACCGAGCGGTGAAATATGGCTGGGTATCCCTCGGGGAGGAATAGCTCTGAAGGCATTGCTCCTCTCGTTTCGAATTTTGGCGCGGCGGAGCGTTTGCAGACGATTCGCGCGTCTCGGTTGTTGATGTTTACCCGAGCGCAACCCTTACTTCGAAATCAACGCATCCGTCCACGCCGGTTGGAATTTCGTTTTGACGATTTTGATTGAAATCGAGCGCAACCATCATGTACAAGGGCAGCGCCAAAGTTCAGAAAGTGATGGTTCAACCCATCAATCTCATCTTCCGTTACCTCCAGAATCGAGCGAAGATCCAAGTTTGGCTGTACGAAAACACAAGCCTGCGTATCGAGGGTTACATAATCGGTAAGAGTCCCCCTCAAAATGATGTCTACGTCTTCATGAGAACCTCTCGATCTCTAACCACCATGACTCTATCTCGGTCGAACGGCTCCAAACTGCTCTAGCAATACGGTAGCGAACCATGGGAAGCTGATTCTGTCGATAATCTTGGTCTCAGTTTCGCCACCACCGAAATGCGCCGCAAGCTTACAAATCTGAGATCCCGGGGCAGTTTGGAGTTTTTTGACCGAGATGGACCCATGGTGGTCTGAGTTCAATATCTGCATCCTTTGAGAACGGCGTCCGTGTCGAGGAGCTAACTCGACGGCGAATGTCGGAAGCACCGCATGTCAGCTCCGCTGCCGTGCACGATCTGCGGAATTAGACTGGGATCCTGTTCTTTTAGGTTTCGACGAGTACATGAATCTCGTTCTCGATGAAGCTGAGGAAGTTTACGTCAAAACCGGTAACCGCAAATCGATCGGGCGCATCCTCTTGAAGGGTGAAAACATCACCCTATTGATGAATACCCAAAACTGAGTTGCGGCATGGAGCCGCTGATGTTCTGGTGACGATGTACATAATCATCCTCTGCTGACAACCGAGCAGCACATGATGTAAATAAATGTCAAGCCTATATCACAGCCGCGAGAAATTTCTCTCGTCTGAACTGCCCGTTCTCAGCAACCAAGGTAACCGTTACCTGAAGCTGGCTCCCGGCATATTTGAAATCGCTCCTCATTTGATTAGAAATATCTTTGTTCCTCATCCATTCAAGTTCCAGAGTTTAATATGCGTCCTACTCAGAGAATATACAAACTTCAGGCATTTATTCAATCGAGAGTATGACGAAGATGCGTTGCACTTTGATTTGAGATTGCATTTCGGCATGAGACTCTCATGAGTTCCGACAGCCCAATACATCTGCTACAGGTCACGTGGTTGCACAACTCCTAAAGCTTTCAGGAGTGCTAGTTCTGACCGCAAAGTCAGTCACAGTAAGGATGAGATGTTTTCACAGTGTGCTGATCAATTCTTTAGAGAGGCTGCTCGACATGGATTATGTGAACTCCGTCACTCATGCTCGTTGGGTGACATTTACAGTAATAGAACACGAGCAGCATGAGACCTAGGGGATAAAGACATATGGATGCAACTATACAGTATACGTTGGCATGATATGCGTAAATTTGGTACAGGCCCAAGAGAACCCCACAGTCGACGACAGTGGCGAGATGGTGTACAACGTGGCGTTTCCCGGTATTTCCGCGACAGAAATCGACGTAGGTGAACAGGTACATGAGGGAGAGTATTCCACGTAAGACGAACGCTTCCACCTTGGAGTCAACGTGATCGAATTCAAGGAACAGATACAACCAAGTCATATTGAAAAGCAGACGCGCGCATAACACACCGGTGAGGATTGGCACAGGCACCGCGACGAGGAACAAAGTCAAAACTATGACACGGCTAGAAATCAAGCAAATCTGAGAACATAGGAGTGTTAGAGTGCCGGAACAAGACAGGCGTTTCTCATTCTGGGAGATTCGGAGACTGCGCTTGTAGCAAACCACAGCGTGAGCGAGTGAGAAGAGACTGAGCGCCATGGGGATCGCGACGTGGACATAAAAGTACGAAGTTTCGTCTCGCAGTTCACTGAACATTTGAATCATGAAAACGCTCTGAATCAGGAGCTGAGGACAAGACTCGAGGAAAGCTTCGATCAGTCGTAGATACGCTGCGTCATAGTCCTCCCAGAGCATCCGGTAATAGAACACTTGTCGTTCGACTTTGGGTCGACTCCTTTGCTGAGATTTCAAACCGAAATTGAACGAGTTTATGTAGCGAGGCACCAGAACCAGTGGAAGCACGTGGAAGAACGTGATCCAGCGCCAGGACCACTGCATCTTGACGTTGTTCCGCCTATCCTGGAGAATCATGAGCAGAGATGTCCAAGTTGAAATCCAAGCCGGCAGTACAATGAACGCGATAGTTAACCACATCATCGCCGTGCGCTCGTTGAGCGCGTGTGCGTACGCGACATAGCAATCCGAGAGTATATCGAGAACTATCGATACCACCGCCAAAACCACGAAGAAGCAGTCCCAGGCCGACAGCTCGAGAGGACCTCTCCAAGCCGGTGTACCTGTGTCCTCAGCGGAGTCCAATTCGAGAGCCGGCGTCGCCGGTTTCAACCTCAAGCCGTACCACTCTACCTCCATGGTGGACACACCCTGGTGGGTTTGCCGCTGCCAAGTCCCGTCTAGAGCATCTCGTTTCCGGGCGTTAAAATTGAGCACCGTGAACAAATCGACACCAGCTGCTCTCGCACCACTAAATGTTGCGGATAGCGCTGCTTAGAAGAGAGAGATGCGGCTGCCAAGCTGACGAACCGCAAGGAACTCCGCACCGAGGACGAAGAAGTGGACGTCGATCATGGAGCGAGTCCGGAACATAATTTTATCGTTCACGAGTCAGGAGACTCGACGTCCAAGCTCTGGAGTCTCAACCAAAACATCGGGAGAGAGGAAAACCCCAATGTTTACGAATCTCTCATCTTGCTGTTAGCCGCAGCCGTCGGCGGTAGCTATAGTGGGAAAGACGCGCAACGGTGTCGTATAAACACTAGCCGGCATGTAACTCTGTTCGAACAGCGATTGAACACGCTCATAGCGGGAGAATGATGGTTCTTCCTATCCAATAAACTTCCACCGCGCTTCTCCCTCATTCTCGGGAACCGGAGCCTTCGGTGTGTCTCGTTCGTTGAATCTGTACTCAGCATCGCGGAATCGTTGAATCCAGAACTAATGCAAAACACACCTCATGGCTTCTATCGATAGCAGTGTGATAGCGCTTCCAATCACGGTCGGAATTTCGGTAAAGCGGGAAGGCATTCTGCCAGCGATGAACTCACCTCTTGGTCGCTTTCACTGAATAGAATCTGCACGATCCACCGAGCTATTGATGGCACGAACGCGTAGAAAAGCCCGCAAAGCGTCACGAACCAGAAGTACAGCATTTTCTGGCATGGGAAAGATTGTATTGAGGGTCACCAGCGAAGTTCGATAGAGAGTATTCCCCCACTCAGGAGCATCCGAACGGCAGCGGACACTGTATTCCCAGAGAACAGCTGTGTTCGAGGCGCGCCGAATTCAAATTTTGATCAGCGCAAAGTTCTCCATCGTTTCTCAGAGGAAGCAGCGGGTTTATTTAATCGTACTCGGTTCTCATCGGGAGCCGCGTTCCTCAATTCGAACGTTCTCGAAGCGAGTTTTTGTTGAATCAAACTCCTAAGGTGCCCGTACGCTCTTGAAAGGCGAAATCATGATTTCGGTAGAGGCGTTCACGAGTCTCCCGCAACAAGGGAGGCCCGAAGAGATCTTGGTATGGGTTTGTGCATCTTCACTCGTCTGAGATATGTGCAGGTTTACATTCAGACCTAGTCAGCATTCCATTTCAGGTGCTTCCGCAAATCTTCCGATCTCATTTTCCCGCTTTACGAGGGCGAGTCGTCTTGAACACCAGTGATGGGCCTTGCCTTTCCTCCGGGAGGCCTAGGAAATCTTCGTATCTGTATTGAGCCTCGAAGATTGCATTCGAAGATTACGTGTTGTGCAGTCTCTCCGTACATGCCGTTTTCTTTTGCTCCCGTAGATTCCAGAGAAGATACTGGAGTGCATGTGGCCTCGAAAGCCGACAGTGGGGACGGGAATACGGTCTACAATCCATTCCCTTTGGAAAGGGCTGAAGACTCGAGTGGATCACTTACCACTAAAGATTACGACTATGAGGGAACCCTGGAACGAAGCAGCTCTGTTCCCATTGTTACAGACCGATGTCGGAATTTCCTTGCCTGGCAGCTACATCTGTCGCTTATTAACTGTTCAGCCCGATCATCTCTAACATGCGGACGCAGCCGCCTACTAACGTCACTTGATCTGCTACTTGGGAAACACCGGCTGAGCTTGACGCTTGCGAGCTTCTTGTATCGATGTCTTCGAAACCGCAAGCAGACTGGTCTCGAGCTTCTGAGAAACATGCGTGTCAGCATGTCAGCTTCTCTTTCCGGGTGAACCTGCGAGTTTTCAATTTTCCTCAACTGGAAAAGAGGTTTCCGGGACCCGCTGCCTACGGCGTTCGATAGCCCCTGAGAAGAGCTTCACAACGCTTGTTTTCATCGGCGCTGTAGCTCCACCGATTCTCGAGATATCAGCATTCTAAGTTTCAGAAATCTATTTATTTTGGTGGGGCGCTAATCCCATCCTCTTCTCAAATATTGGAATGAGAACACCGAATTAATCCACACAAGCGCGCGTATATTCGACTGTCATGAGTGATCGATGGCTCATCGCGAGTCACACGACGAGCTCCAAGGTTATTGAAAATAATGAAGCATGGCAGCGATGGATGATCTCTCCATCGCTTATCCACAGAAGGCAACCATGACGGTGCGACACCAGACAACCAGGAATCTACGATTGTCTTCCAAGTGGACTCGGCGCAGAGTACTCTGAACAGAAACATGGCCTCTGCTGAGCTCAGGCAGCTCAGGCAGCTCAGCTTGACAGAGATGACGAGGTATTTCGTGTTCCGGATCCTGGAATAGAAAGATCCCACAGCAATTTCGCGGGTTCTACCCGAAAACTACTCGTCTTGGTGGAGGACGGCCAATCGTCGACCCGATTGCTCACTGTCTCGCAAAAGTGGGTTTCCGATTTTCCTGAGTCTTTCGGATGGATTTCCAGCGACACATTAAAAGTAAAATGCGGCAGCAACCGAGAGGGGAGCGAACTTTCAAGAGTAACATTCCGTTGCCTCGGTGCACCCGACCGATAGCCTTTCCTTCTCTAAGCAACATAACATTACCACTGGAGCACATTGAGGTGCGAGTTGCCCGAAGAACGAGCTTCGGTTCTCGCTTGATCCCACCGGAGAGTGCATGATTCTCCAGGTCTGCCACCTGCTAACCAGAGGACTGGGCTTACCGGTTGCACCCTAAAGAAGTCTCCTCCCAACCCCTGAGCAACGTGCGGGACATGATCAGTACATTGACCTCGAAGACATCGATGAATATCGTTTCCTGGAGGGTGAATCTCGTCTCTTGGTCCATTGTTTCGAGGCAAGTGAAACGATGTGTGAGGCTCTGAGGTCGTTGAGGAATCTTGTTCTCCGGTGAGGAATTAAGTCATGGTTCCGCGAAGGTTAATCTCCCATCCGATTTCACCTCGACGGGGCACCAGAAGCGGCAGGTTTCCGAGGAGAGAGATGGAAAAGAGGACATGATCGAAGGGATCAATATGGTGAGCGGAACACTGCGATGAAGTTACTCGAGTGCTATCTTCATGTAGACGAGACGAAAATGCGGACGCCAGGAGTCTAAGAGAATTCTGAGCTCTTCAGTTAATCCGATGCAGTCGCAAGGCACCGCCATAGGAGCCGAGGAGTTTTCTTTTGGGAGACGCCTTGCAAACCAGGAACCTTCTGTGAAAACAGGTTTCACATCGGTGCCCCTTTGGGCGTCCGAGGGGTCTGGTGGCGTTCCCTCCTAAAAGCCCCGCTGCTCTGGCTGTGTCGAACGATTGTCGCTCGTTGACCTTCTGGACTCATCGTTGGCGGAGAACTTATCGGGGGGTTCCGCATTTAGACTGCTGCAGGAGCCTGTCGGGTGCCTCTTCAGTCATTTTTCTCTTATATCATCGTTGAAAGAAGAGAGAGGCGGGGAGAAAAGCAAAGCTCACAATTTTCAAGCGGTAGCGTATCTAGCTCGAGCGGCGCCCGGGGCCGACCTGCAAGAATGCGCCCCCCCCCCCTCTCCGGGCCCGCGCGAAAATTTTGTCAACCATCGCAAGAGATTCTTCTCATTGGAAACAAGATCATTTTCACTCAATGTTACCACGATCGTGTGATGACCTGAACCGCGCGCGATGAGCCTCGAGTGTGGCGAAACTTTCTATCATTCAACAGCTCCAAAAGCGTTTTTTTCGTTTCGGCTCTCAATACTCAAAAATGCTCATGCACCCAGCTTCTCTTGAACCATGATGATCCCTGGCACGGACCAACGTTTCACAGTCATTCATATTATCGGACAGTTTCTCCGATAGATCGGAGTGGAACTCCGATTCGGCGCTCCTCAGCTCCACGGGTCGCGATTTCGTTCCTGATTCAGATCGGATTTCTGCAGCAGTGGAGGAGATTGACAGAACTTCGAATCCGTTTGTCTTCAGCTTTGCGCCCTCGAAAGATAGATATGCAAGCCCTCAGCTCTCTTGTGCATGTTCCTGTGCCTGAGTTGAGGCGAGTTTCATTGCAGTCTAAGACATTTATGGTACTTCGTCTCTCCCGCGCCCCTCAGCTTTCCGCCCCTGACTTCTCTGAGGCGAGATTCCGTTGCCGAGACAAATCGAATCTCCAATGCAGACACGCAAACGGTCAACCTTCAACTCCGATATGGCGCCCCTCCGATTCCTGGGGCGCTCGTCCGTTCGGAAGACGAATTCAGTTCATTTTGCGGTTGGGACTACGGAAAAAAATCAAGTACGGTTTTACGCCCTATGACTGCGCGCCCCATCAGCGCCGCGCCCGGGGCACGAGATCCCCCCCCCCCCCTCTAGATACCCCACTGACGCGTGATTCATCAAGTGCCGAAGAAGTCTCCGACTGACGCTCTTTTCAGTTTATGAAGCGCTCAACCCTTGCCTCAGAACATTGTCTCCATTCATCCTACCCTGTCCTTAATCGAAAGAGAGAGGAGTCGATGGGGGAGCATGCGGTAATCACAACCCTCGATGCTGAAGGACGACGATGATAAACTGAGCGAGCTCGATTTTCAGACGAGGAAAAAAACAGTCGAATCGACCCAAAAACTACGACCGATCCAAGAACTTTCCGCTCTCAGAAAACTCTCCAAAATCGTCTCCCTGAGGAGATTCGGGGGAGACGCATCGAGGACGAGATTTCATCAAGAATCCAGCGGTTCTTGAGAAGCTCTTAAGATCGGTCTCCAGTTTCGCATTCTGGACCGATCCCCGTCAGTTATAAGAGCGAGGTCTTGAACTCCTTTCCCGCATCCGTAGGAACCAACACGAGCTCGATCAGCATTTGACGTTCCCCGGTCGAATTTGTGAAACGCGCCAGGGAAGAAGTAAGGTATTTTCCGAGTACCGATTGGCGCGGATGAGTGAGATGCTATATGCTCGCAGCTTTCTATCGCAGGGAAATAAATCCAGAATCCGATGATTCTCTGCAAAGTAATGAGCAGAAGGAAGGAGGGCAGGAAAATTCCCGACCTACATTTACCACGCTGTGCATCGCATCTCATGTCCCCGCCTGAAAACGCACTGACAACTCTGCAGGGGTCGTAACGACTACGACGAATGATAGCTCGGAAAACTCGCGACGAATCAAAGTTTCGTATTCGAACCTGGAACCGTTCGTCGCGATGACTTCCTCAAATCTGCCGCGGGCGCCGCGGCGCGCACTTTTCACCTGTTTCCTCGGAGTGGTGGCAGACGCCTCGCGGATCGCCTGCCTCAACTCCTCCTCGTTTCTGTGCGCGCGTTCGTTCGACTGCATCACAATGTTTCTACGTAGAAATCCGGAGGATTCAGATCTGGGCTGTTCGCGGGCCACAGATTCTTGTCCCAGAACGAGCAGACATGTTCGCGGAGCCAGTGTTGGCCGTTATGACCCCTACCGAGTTGTAGCCGCGTTTTCAGGAGGGTACATGAGATGAGTGCCGAAAAGGCTTTGCAACGCTTATTTAACCGCGGTTAATACCGGTTTCAACCGCAATAGCCGCGAGCGAATTGCGGTTATGACCGCATTTAACCACAATCTTCCGGAACGTATGATTTTTCGAGAAAGCGTCGTGTCTGATGGGCGTACTCCGGCTGGGGATCTGAAGTTGGGCGCCAATAATTGGAGAGAAATGAATTGCTTCTGGAACTGTGACGTCTTGTGTGATGGCTACCGTTAAACGAAGTTCTCACACGCTTCCGAAAGCTGGGCCTGGCTAGCAATTTCACCTGGATGTATCACACATCAGGTGCAGCCTCTCCATGTCCGCATGAGAAAGACGTTCAAGGACTCGATGACCCAGCATTGGAGGCGGAAGGCTCAATCTTCCAGAGCTTTGCGCATCTAGTAGGATCAAGGAACAGAGCACAGCGGAAGTAGCTATTGTGTGGGTCGATGGAAGCATCGTGATGAAGTCTTACCAGAAAACGGGGATCTCTCATCAATTTGGACTCAGTAATTTGGAGTCAGATAATAGTTGGATGCAGCTCAAGAGACGACCATGAGGATTCCCGGTAAAAAGAAAAACTAGAGAATCGGGACGTTGAATTTGCGTGAGTCATCCCAACTCAACAAAGAAGCATGCACTCTTGGCTCGTGAAACCGTGCAGGAAGCGGCGCTAATTCCACATTTTGGAGTTTGCAACACTCCCTCAGCGGATCGTTGAACCCGAAATTGTTGACTACATTCATCGGACGGGAGACCCCAAATACTTGATGATCTCTTTTGCATCAAGATATATTGTTGAAGATCTCGAGACTTGAAACGTCCAACCAATGTTCCCGGCCCCATTTGATGAAGGTTGACTTGTAACAAACGAGTCTTTATGAGATGTGTTTTGAGAATCCGTTGTATCCGTTAATAATAGAAACCACTTCTAATAAAATAGGAAAAGCTTCCTGGGAATCATACAAAGCTTTCTCTCATGTGGAAACTTTTCTTTGAGAAGGATATTGAGGAGTTGTAGTTTCTTTCCTTCGTCTTCGGCTATGACTCGTTTCAATACGATTAGGCGTGAAAACGATGGTATCGGTGTGGGGATCTGTTCGAAATCACGTCTTCGGGCACTCTAGCACGTAACCGCGGTTATTTGCGGTTATGACCGCGGTTTCCGGTCCTAATTTTGCGGTTAAACGCTATTGCGGTTATATATTTGCGGTTGTCGGTTGACCGTAACCGAGGCTATTTAGAAATGCGGTTATTTGCAAAGCCTAGTGCCGAGTGAAATTTGAGGTGAAGGAAAATCATCTGATCGACCCGGCCACTTGGTTCTCGGGTAGTTCGGCTCGGAATGAGAAACATTAGCCATAGTTGAAATTTCTGAAATGGGCTTCTCTGAGGATTAACAAGCGGTTCTCCACGCGAGGGGCAGGCAGGCGGTCTGGAGGGTGTATACCCTGGATGCCGAAAAACCGAGCCAGAAATGCATGAAGCCGAAAAATCGAGCCGAGAGAGAAAATTCGCAGAATACGCTCTTACAACACCTTGTTCTTTCCCACCTAAAAGGGAAAACCGGCATCGAAACATCCTCTTCCGCAGTCACAGTACATCTGCTGCCTGTTGAAGGCTCAGATAAACTCGACTGAACCGGGATCCGCGTTTTCAGCTCCATTCGCAGTAGTGCGTTCAGTCCCTAGAGCATCTACAACGATCGATCGCACTCCGGCAGACGAGTCATACGTTCCTATTAAAACCGGACGATCAGTTTCTATGGCGCCACTGTCGCTGTGGTTTGAATTTCTTTCAAGGGCTTGAATCGCGCTTTGTCTGTGGCGTTACTTAGCTCTGTCCTGAGCCTGCACGTGCTCCCAGACAGAACCGAAGTATTCGAAGTTGAACGTTTCCTGTGAGCCATCAAACATGAGCGGGTACGTGACAGAAAATGTCGTCCGGCGGGAAACGCTCCTCGAGTCCTTCCACTTGAAGAAATCTGCACCTTAGGCGCATCGTTTACTCGGGGAAGCTCACGGTGACCATGCCCTGGCTCGCTCGAAGTGTTACGCGTGGTACGGAAGCTTCGGGCAAGGAAACCACTTTCCAAACGAACCTCGCGGCGGGCCGCCTCAAAGATTTGACGATGATGAGTTGGAGGTGCCCCTGACCCAGGACAACACTCAAACCCAGGATGAGCGCGCAGAGGCGCTTTGCGTGCCTAGAAGAATGACCCATTCGCGTAAATGGACACGCTGATGGAGAGCGCTCGTGCGAAAGGTTTTATATCAGAGAGCGAATCGAAGAAAAGTTTTTTTCATCGTTTCGCCGTGCTCTGGAGTCATACTGAGCCGTTGTCATCATCTCATCCGAGAACGTCTCCCAGTCGTTCCGAATGAGTCTCACAAAGATACAGATCGACGAAACGATACAGAAATTCCATCCCACCAAACCAGTCCCGAACACTCCGCCGTTGGGAGAGGAGGTTTCCGTCTTCATGCTTTTCGGGCTCGATTTTTCGGCTTCGTGCGTTTCGGGTTCGAACTTTCGGCTTCTCGGACCCTAACCGTCTGGAGGGCTCAATTTAGGTGGTAAATCTTTTTGAAAACCCTATCACCAATTCGCAACCAATCTGCGCGTTTTCGAAAGCGTTTCGTTGGTGAGATGGGGAAAAGTCTTCCCGGTTCTCGTTTTTTGAGATCCGTTGAGAATCGGCGATTTCCTGGTCGGTTCTTTTGGAGACCCAGGGTAAAATTGAGGGGAACTTCGACGAGCTCTGGAAAACACAACACTCATCTTATCGTTGGGAATAAAAATGCGGACTGATGGGCTTACCTAAAATCTGACCGAAATACAGCTCAAACACGGAGGCCACCAAAATGTTGCAGCCTAAAGTATACACCCTGTGTAGCTCACCAGCAAGGGTAGCGACCCCCTGGCTCTGGTTCGAGCAAACATGCCGCCAACCAGATCCTACAAGATGAAATCCAGATTGGACGAAACCTGGCCCAGATGTCGGGTATACGAATGAACGATTTAACGCGGTATCTTTGAGTGCAACTACTCGGTAAAAGTATCGGTAACGTGGGTATCGATGTTGCTCTCCACAGAATAAAATTGCCAAGCAGATCTTACGCAAACCACTCGGTTGGAAAAGTCTGAGTTTCACTAAGGAGCAGCGCTGGTGGCACTTAATGGCATTTGCTTGCGATAACGCCTACCTGTTTTTCGGTTACGAGTATTTGCGAAGTTCCACCTGGAGAGGGAGTTGCCCGATTAGGAAGGATGATGTATGCAAACTTGGTCATGAGTAGCGGGTGATCCGTGTAGAAGTTGTAATGGGCATATGGCGCGGGAATACGCCTCCAGTATGATCTGCAGATCCATGCTGGGATCAAGTATTGATGCTATGCAGGGATTGAACGTATGGGACTTTGGCCGATGGGGCATATCGAAGCGGCAGTGTGCGCGTGCTTTTGATTTATTCGCATCCTTGGGTCAGTCAACTCGTCCTTACCTGTGCTACTCAAATAGGAATCAACCTTTCTGTTCGTGGCATGCGTCCGACGAATCTTCGATCGAAGAACTCGCTAGCCAGTCATTAGATGAGAATGTGTATTGCCCCTCTGCTGAAATCCGATCTGTAGAAAAATATATAGAACTCGTCATTTGCCGGGAGGGCTGTATGATTCCTTTGTACTTAGCATCGTCATAATCATCTGCACCAGCTTGTGCAAATAGCGCAGGAAGGATAGGCGGTCTTCCGCCACCGAGTATGTTCGTTCGAATCGATCAAGCCTCTCGGAAATGGATATCGCAACCGAGAAAATGATATTCATCGCGGAGACGGTGCAGAGTTCGCAGCAGATGTGGGCAACGCGTTCCGTTCGCACTGGGAGTCAATCCACCGGGTTGACGAATTATCCATACAAACTCTATATAAACGGCTTGGCTCTTGGTATGCGTCCGTCACGTCAAACTCTGTAGGAGGTAACAGAGAGAAATGTTGGAAATGTGAAATTGTGCCGCTCGATCCTCGCTGAGAATCAAGATCACTGTGGATTGATTTGGCGAGAAAGAAAAAACGAGCGGCTCCACTAACCCTTGCATAAGAACTCCCCTATTATCTCCACTTCATATGGACGTGCGTTGCCGCACAGAGGCGCTGCCCGATCTTTCTCCGATCAGAGGTGTGAGTAAGGTTTGGGGGGGGGGGGGGGGGGGGGGGAATGGAAGTATGGTTCAATCCTCAACAGAAAATGTGCTACGGAGTAGGAATTCGGGTTTAGGGTGCGTCCAAGTAGCAAAAGTATCCCGCACCAAGTCCCGTGGCAACAGAGGCGAGCGATTGACAACATTGTCAGAAACCACTCCTTGCACAGCTTTTCCTCGTTTCGAAGCCACAGAGAGTCTCGATTCAATGCACTATCAGAAGATGACGTCACTCGTCGTCGCTATCCGCTCCCAGCTCAACTTCTTGCTCTTTTCGGAGCCACTAACAGATTTCGATTTGGCCTGTCGCTAGCGACACAACCAGCCACGTGGAAATCATAGCTGAATACAGCCATGGAGGTTGACGCGACCGGCTTGTGCCATCGGGCCAACCCTCTGAGTTGCGGCAACGTGGCCCCCACGCCGTGAACCGTGAGGCATCCGAAGTCGCGAAAGCTCACAGCATTTAGTTTCGGAGCAATATTAACACGCCCATTGAAATCATCTGAACAATACGCTTCGTCTTTCAGTTCGTGAGTTTGTCAGCTTTTCCGACCGTCCTAAAAGAAGGCGGGAGGCATCTGTCCGTATTTTTAGGGAAGCATGGAGATAATCGGTGCGGTCGATCGCACCGCAATTTTCGGAGTCGATGGGGATGATTCCGGGCTCGATCTAACCATACAGTATCGGCAAACAGAGTCCACGAAGAGGGCTTCGGGAACGGCCGACGACATTCCTCGATCTTCCACGATAATCGATCGATTGCGTCTGAAATTTCGATCTATAACGAGCGGACTTCACGGAAGAGAAACAGCATGAACCAATGAATCGACTGAGGAGATAGTTTTGAAATGATCCTTACCCGATGAGGAGGGTAAAATGCCCCTGTCCCAGGAGCTGCAGTCAAGCCGACGGTCAGCGGATTTCCCGTAATTGAATCGGGTGCTCTTGCATGCTTCGAAGGGAATCGTGAAACGAGAGAGTTCGGTCCTTACTTCATTATCAGGGCAACGAAAAAAAGAGCACCAATGCTGTTTCTGGGAATCATTTTCTTTTTTCTGTTCCCGGGGGGTGCAACTTACAAAAGGGGGAGACGTTCCGATCAAAAAAGGAACTACGGATACCGAAAGAAGGAAAAATGATCAGGCGGGAAAGATAGAAGAGCCATGAGGGACAAATACATTAACGCACGACCCAGAACAATGGGAAATTCAGCTGGAGCGTGGTGCTCGTATAAATAAAACGCATTAAAAAATGAGAGGTCGGTAGGGAGATCACGAATTTTAGTCCATCAAATTGTTGCTTCTCTGCAGACGGAATTCGAGGTTATTCTGCGAATTATTCATTATCCCATCAGAAAACAGTGGTTTCGATACTCTCTTGCTCTGCCTCGGTCAAGCAGCACTGATCGGTGATCCACCAAATATCGGCAGAGGTTGTTTCAGCCTTCGTGCAATATTTTAGGAAGCTGCGCAAACGCCATCAGATGAACACACTGCTCAGCGCAAACATGGATGCCATCTGCGACTATAGAGTGAGTCGCATTTGGGTAGGTAAAGGCTCTCAAGAGTTCATCGCTCTGCTTCAAAGTTGGAAATCCATCCCTTCTTGATCGTTGTTGAGGCGCAACTCCAATTCTTGCATCCAAGACATCTTGAATCGTACGGAACGGCGTGTGGGGGGCCGCAGCGAGCTCACAGTGAGACTGGCGGCTGGACTTCTTCGGCGAGCCTCATCACGTCTTCAATTTGGTCGAGATGAATCTCGAACGCGGGGATGAATTTCAGGTCGCTGAGCGTTTTTGCGGTCTTCGCGGAAGCCGCGATCAGTTAGTCGTCACATTCCTCCAAATCACGTTCATGACGTGGTCTAGAGTCGCTCTCGACCCGGATACAGATGTCCGAGTAGCCTCCATCTGTTCATTTTGTGGAATGGTTTCGGGGGAAAAATTCACAATCGCTCTCGATTCATTTCGAGAAAACATCCCCTGCAGGAGCCCCAAGTAATGACAGTTCGACTGTCGAGCAATGTTCCAATAGGTTTGGTCTAGTTGACCCATCATTGAGTTGCTCTAGCCGTCCGTCAGCGAATGTTGGTCGTGAATGACTGAAGATTGGCTCCCGGAGTGTCAGAATTCGCTTGGATTTCGCTGCGAAACCAACATTCCAACGGAAGATCGTATTCTCGAAACTCCATTCTCCTCGTATCGGTTACGGAACAATTCTTATCACCCAGCGTTGCTCTTCATAGGTTACGGAGTGTGTCCGCCTGGAGGCGTTGGTGAATAAACCATCATTGACGAGGAATTCCGTCCCCCACCGAGGTTGTCGTCTTTCGTCGGCTCTCAGAGTCGTCAAACACAGTCAACGCCGCGCACTTCGACGGCGAGGACCTTTTCGAGTTCGAAGACGAGAGGGGGGTCGTGGAGCAGAATAACGCTACCCAACATATGGGAAGCAGACCGAGAAGGAAACTGTTCGCGAAACACGAAAACGAAACTCCGTCTCAGAACATACCATTCAAACTCGAGACGCTCTGGGATATCGGAGCCACAGACGATCTGGAAAGCCCATTTGAGCTCGAGCAACTGTCAAAAGGTCACATCATCAACAGCGGGATCGACAGCGGTCGCAAGAGATCCTTGGATCCTGGATTGTTCTGAAGTGCACATTCTGAATGGAATCGCATCACTATTCCTCAAATGACAAATAACGGATCGTTCTCCTCTGTCCGCAATTGTCTTCGATTTCGTTCGAAAATTCCCCCCATCTGGAGCCGCGAGCGGTTGACGTAACCACGGAACCAATCCAACGGATTTGAACGTTGTTCTGTGGGCTCATGTGGTTGTCCTCGTCAGGGCTGTAAGCTGTGCTCACGACGGAAGTGATGATGCCTGTGCGCAAAACTGCAACCCTTCATAGGACATGTCAGATTATACACGATCGTTGAAGGGACTGACGGTAACGGCGATTTGATGTCGCCCTGATCCCTTCTTTTCATCCGTGTGCCGCCTGCAGGCTCTGGCATCATCGATGCTGCAAAGTGAATTAGCAAAAAGTTCACTCGTCGAACCAGGGATCAGCTGGGTGACTGGAATAAACGACGATCCCTATTGATGGCGAGCCACGGCGACAAACTCGACGGTCACGTGCTGAGAGTTCTTTTTCACTCTCTCTTCTGGCAGGGTCGCCGTTAGTCAACAGATCAGCACACTCCCTTCGGCATTGAATGCTTTGCCAGTGCGAGCTCCCTGTACCCAATATTGATTTGCGTACTTAGGTTCGATGATCCCCAGCTGGAACCTGTTCAAGGTGAGTCTCGCGTATCCGACTCTGTGGAGTTTTCCAAGTCGTCCGGCAGGTACCGGCCGTCACCAACGCTAGTGAATTCGATATGTGATTCGTGCTCGGTAAATCAGCTGGGCATCTTTTGATGATCCACGCGGGAGAGTTTGCACATTTGGGACATCTCGTTCCTTACGCAAAAATCTAATATTTCGTCGCGCTAGAACTAGTCGAACCGCTCATGGTGATTTTTCTTTCCGCACTACTGTTCATGAGCTCTAGCGGTCCTCTGATAAGACGAGAACTTTACAGGGGATTTTTTACGAGTCATATCACCGGATATTTGACCTTTGAGACAACCGTTTTCAGGAGAGCTGAAATGACCCGACAAATCACGAAACCCGAGGTCGTGCTCCTGAACTCGCTCAGCAGCGGTCCGAGCTACAATACCATGGAGAGTGGTTTCGATCGTCCAGAGAAAACCGGACAGAACAAATGCCTGAGGTGGTTGAAGATTTCCCTGATCGTTCTGGTCGTCATCCTCGTTGTTCTAGTCCTCTTGGTATACGTTGCTCTCCCTCTGTCTGTGTTCTGGTCATCGATGGTACGTAGGAACCTGTTGTTTCTGAGCTTCCTTACAAGCGCGAAAGGATTGTCCGACCCCGAGAGCCATGGGCTACAATGCTCGAGAAACTTCTTCACAACATCGGACCCCGGAATCCGGATCGCGTCGTGGTACATGCAATCACAGGCCATGCCTTGCAGAGCAGACGAAGAATGGTTCCCTGGAAACTTGACGACAGTGCTCTACCTCCACGGAATAACCAAGACACGCGGTGCACCGAACCGCGTGGAACTCATGAAGAAATTAGCCGGTGAAGTCAAAACCCACGCCGTTGCTATCGATTACCGAGGTTTCGGAGATTCCACTAACGAAACTCCTTCCTTGAGTGGAGTTGTAAACGATTCTCTGGCAGCCTATCGGAGACTGCGTGAGATCATGCCCAACAACAAAATCGTCATCTGGGGCCACTCTTTGGGAACATCAGTCACGATGTATTTAGCAGCGAAGCTTCACGAAACCGACGACGACCCTGCGGCAATAATCCTGGAATCTGCTTTGGACAGTGTGGGAAACGTCATAATCGAAAATCGACTGTCGAAACCTTTCAAATGGATGCCCTGCTTCGATAAATTATTCAAAGAACCTTTCGAAAACGATCCCGCCACGGGCTTCAACAGCACTGCTCAAGCTGCCAAACTCAATCCAAGAGTCCCAATGCTCATGTTGCACGCCCAAGACGATGAAACCATTCCGTTCATACACGGACTTCAACTCTATGAGACGATCATAGACGCGCGGAAAGGAGTCGCCGACGCCGCTCCTGTTACGTTCATTCCATTTAGTGCAGCGCACGGCTTTGGTCACAGTAAGATTGTTTTTTACGACAAGCTTTCGGACCTCGTCTCACGATTCCTACACTCGTCTTCCGTGGGTCCTTCCGGAGTTCAGCCTGTGATCTGAGATAGCTCTATGTGCGGTCCGAGAGCCTGCGGAGTTTTTTATCGCGGGCTCGGAAATGTACAGAGGGCAGCCGCTGGTCAGTTTTGTATGATACAGACTCGGCTCTCCATGAATTATCAGAGATAACTACGGCTGTTCAGCGTGACGGTCGGCCACTCTTGTGATTCAAATTGATTGTTTATGTACTGAAACTGGTATCTGAGGATTTTATGATTGTTTGGGAAACAATCTGCAGTTGTGATCGATCTCGAACGATGATTCTTGTTCGGAACATATCGCTGATGAAGTTCTAGTCCGAGCTCGCTCTGGTTGCTTCGAATGGAACACTTGTTATGCAGCGACCAGGGGCTCAATGTAGATATTTTGATAATATGAAGCCTAAATGAGGCGAAACTGAGAGTCTCATCTCACTCCATTAGGACAATCAATCAATTGTGATAATATATCAAGTATTGTTTCCCGAGGCATACAGCTATGTTGAGTAATAAAGACACGATTTTAAACATGGCCAACTGTTTCCCGAAACTCGATCCTACAGCGTCACACCCGCCGCCGGACTCGCAGACATTCGACGAAAGCGTGGCCCAGTTAAGCCTTTAGAGACCGCTGCCGCTCAAGATAATATATGAGCGATTCATATTTACGAGCTTCCGACGGCTAAATCGGGTATTTTACGGAGCACTCCAAAAAATAGTCAGACTAGCCGAATTTCAATCATGTCTACATCGAGCGGCCTCGACAGCAAGAGACATATGTCTAAGAAACGCAACTTTTGACCAGTAGCTGTACAAAAGCCTATAATCCTCCCCAATTCGGCTAAGAAAAACTGACAACCCACACAGAACACATAACTCCACACATAACAAATGCGAGCGACCATGATAACCCTCACCGGAAACGGTGGAGCCTCTTGCCGAGCTTTGTCCCTCCTTCTCCAATAAGAGCTAGCGCAACCAACGTCCGCAAGTCATGTAAATTACTCAATCATAAATTTGCGGAAACAACGAAAATGCGGGGTTCTAATGATGAGGAACCCACAGGGAATGCAAGCAGAAGCGCCGCAGCCCGCGAAAGTCTGGGGAGCCTCATCAGACGACCCCTGGAATCCAGAGACTACCAAATGGTCAAGTCATTGATGTTGGATCTATTTCCGATGAGATATCCCGATAGTTACTATCGGGATGTAGCTTCTGTCAAATATTGGACACAAGGCATATTCGGAAGAACAGGCAAGCTCTTGGCTTTAGTTGTCGCCGATGATGAATGTCGAGAAGAATCCGTGCACACAGGCGCACCGCCAATCGATTGTATATTCCCTCGCCATTTGATCTACATACTTTGGATGGGCGTGGAGCGGCCATACCGGCACTTGAAGCTTTCGACATTTCTCTTGAGGGAATGCTTCAAAGTGTCGAAAAAGCGCAAAGCTTCGGGCCTGTATTTGCACGTGATGGCGGACAACATACCCGCACTTTGTCTGTACAAGAAATTCGGTTTCAAGACCTACAGCTTCTACCCGGACTTCTACCACTCTAACGCTAGCGATGGGTTCGGGCAGATCATCTTCCTTGAAAAGAATATGCCGATGAGTTGGAAAATTTGAAATGATGACCCGAACAGGTGCCCGCTGCTTTCGGAAAAATTCGGGAGTCTTTATCGGGCTCTCCGGGTGCTCTGGTGACTCTTGATGCTCTGGAGTTGTAGCCGTGACTCGCTGCATCATCTCATCGAGGATAGAATATAAAGATTGAGCCTACCAACCTGTCTAGCTGCATCCAGCCCTCCATGCGAGAGCTCACTCTTGTGAACACGGTGGGCGTCTCTTTGATTACGCAGTCTGCTCGACAACAGTCAATTAGGAATCTCCGGAGAATACCGGAGAGAGTCGGAAGCTAAATTCAATTGTTCGGAGCACCAAACTCTTGCTGGGTTGAATAGCGGTTTGCGTGTTGGAGTTTTTCTCGTGATGGAGGACAATTACGCCAAACGCGTGTTTTGCGAACTTCGTAACTTTCAGCACTTTGCTGCACTTCGGGGCTCATCGGCAAGACGAGCAGCTCCTGGAAGCTTCGAGATGGCGCCAGGAGCAACAGCCCGCAAGGCGGGAACCTCTCTGAAATTCCCGATGCTACATTCGCAGCGAGTCATTTTCGTCTCGAACATTCGAGTTCAGTGCTCAACCTCCAGAAGTGGCTCTGCCATTTCTCGATGACTGCCACCGGCATATGAGTACTCGGGAGCTTCTCCTATTCCCCCCGGCCCTGTAGTCGCGTCGGTCGGTCTGCCTACTCTGAGTATCTAGAAGCCTGTGCGGTGTTTCGAGAGCTCCAAAGAGGAATTTGTGAGAGCACAGAGGCAGTCACGGGAGCAGCGGAGCTCACTGCTCGATGGGGTGTCGCCCGTTCCTGGGGAATCTGAGATTGGATGTGGGTGACGTTCACTCCGATTCGCGTGTTGCGATTGCCATGCCGTCGAAGTCAACCGCCATTTATTCTCGAACCGACTCCATCGTCGATTACGGAGCTTCTGCTGAGAAATACGGAGCTTTTACGCGCATAATATTCCGTATCGGGTCTTTCTGCTTCGCCTTCCGTCCAATAACGGTTCCATTCTTACGGAATTGATGTCGAATCACCAGCTCTATCTCCTCCCGTGACGCTCACCGGTAGTGCATCGAATCTGGCCTCGTACCTGCGATTTCCAGATTTCAGTTAGTAGTCCACTGCTCCCGGCAGCCATCCGGCTGGAAGCGACTGTTCCTTGGAGATAAGTAGTGCCAACTCTTTCGGGATTGGATACGGGATTTCCCGTCCCTTTCTTGATTCTGAAGAGACGCGAGCACGGAAGCTACGGCTGAGAAGAAACTCGGGTATGGCAAATAGAGGGAGAATCGAAGCGGCTTCCCCAGCGTCGTCACAGGCTTCATCGCGGTCACATATTCATGACTCCGATCCGAGAGCTTGTACGGAGGAAACATCTCGACAGAAATAGGAGGCAAGAGTCAATCGTCGTTTGCGGGGGAATAATCCTTGGGAGGATCATATTCCTGAGGAAAGTTGGAGCACGGCTATCTGTTCATCTCGTTTAGCAGCGAATACCCCGTGTTAACGGGCTTAATATGAGCGCGATAACGCCCACTGCACGCGGATTACCTCGTCAGTACTTTAATCTCGGACAATATACAACCCCACAGGAGGGTACAACGATCGGAATTTAATGCCCTAGTGGATCAAAAAAGCTTGCCGGAAAATCCATCTCGATCGAACGGCAGCAATCATATTTCGCAGCATAAAAAAATGCGAAAACTGCGCTCAGATAGATTCATGGAGGATTGAAACTTCTCAGTTCGGAATGTGGGATGCGGAATCAGGTTTCGCCCCGTTATCCAAGTTTCGAAGGAAACGTACGATTCCAGTGAAACATGAGGAGCACACAAGAAGCGGCAGCGATTCCGCCCTACCCGCTACCGCAGCTCCTTTGGAAGAAATAAAGATTAATTGCGCGATTGCTGCTCTGCTTTGGCAACCGTGTTGTCGGGAGGAGGAGTCCGGGAGCTCATATTGGCGACACTTCTCCGCGAGAACTTATGGCAAGCCGAAAGCCTTCTACCGGCCTGCGTGGCCTCCTTGTTTGAATGATTCAATATGCGATGGGAGTTCCTTCACGGTCAGGGACTGTATAGCTTCCATAGAGGCCGCACGAGATTCTCCGATCTGCTGACGTCCTCTTACGTTGCTTGACCAAACTCTCAGGAATCCCGCTAAGGCGCCGGGGTGATGATACACAAACTGCTCATACAACGGGCCCGTCGCGCAATGAACCCCAGCTCGGACAGTGAATCTGATGACCAACTGGAGTGTTAGGGAACAGTTGAGCTTCTCAATTCAAATGTCTCTCCCGTCCTTCCTAAAGCTCTTTGGCGCGTACGTTGGGTGTCGTATAGACTTCGACGAGAGATCTACGCCGGCGTCTGGTCGAGTTGAACCGGAACCACGCAACTGTTCTACGCCGGATGCTGGGATTGAAGCGGTAATACCACTCCCTCAGACAATGTGTGTGGTGCAACGCGAATCTGGACATGAGGTTCGGACTGCGCTGGCTCGAAATGTCGCGGACTCCAGCACTCGGTACTTGTGCGTTAGGCCCCCTCCTCTGAAAAAGGCGCAAAAAACAGCCTAATGGCGCGTTCCATGCCCGTCAACAGGCGGTACAGAGTGGAAGAAGGTGGGAGAAAGGTAGACGAAGCGTGTTGCCCCCACCCCCCCCCCCCCCCGCTTCAGCCCTTCTTGTTCTATTTGAAATTTTTTCTCATGGAGAGCACGAACGAGATCCTGCGCCGGTGTAAATTTTACGTGAAAATCGTAATCGATGAAAAAGGCGATTCTGTTCTTGCGAGCCCCGGTGCGCTCCTCACCAAAGATATCCAACTCGTTTAGCATTGACTTGTTGTGCTGAGGGATTAGATTATTACAGGCATGGGTCGAAGATTGCGATCCGCGAGAGTTCAGGAACGAATCGACGTTCCGTCTCACAAACGTCAGTTCGAATCAATCTCTCGTTGCGCGAACACCTCTGAAGCGCCTCCGAGCGATACTTGGAATTCTCATGCTAATTCCGCTGTTTCACTGCTTCTTGGACATCGGAATTAATGACAGATGATAAGACCTAGAGCGAACTGAAAATTCCAGGCCTTCCGACTGTCGTGACGGAACGTCCTCGAAAAATCAGGAAAATACATTGGGCAGGGGCGACGTCCGAAATTTCATGAAGTCAGCTTCCGATTTCTGAGATCCACGAAGCCTGAGACGCCGATAGTATGGTTGAGAACGCAGAGCGACCGAGAGATGTGTCCTGGGAACAATATTGAAGAGTATAAACCTTGTACGTAAACCTCCGCATGAAGGATTTGATGATGTTACGTGACGGAAACATCATCAGTTGAATCGAGCGAGGCGGATGAGAAATCATGCCTCTGTGGAAAATCAAACATCCCTCGGCACTGCTGAGGATTGGAAGTTTCACCCTTCAAAAGTTGTCTCTGAATGTCATCCACAGGAAAATCATCCTTCAACGTTAGGAACAGGTTATTGGGACAGTGAAGCTCGACCTGGGTCCAAAGTGTATTTCAACGAACTCACGGTTCACAGAGATTCGACGGTCATCGAAACAGACTTTCTTCCCTCAAATCTGGAAGCTGAGAATCCAACAGCGAATCTATCAGCATCCGTTTTCAAGTCCGGGACGCCCCGATAGGAGACGTCAGCTCGCAGTATTGGAAACAGGTGATTCGAGGTTGAAGTCGAGAAAAAGGCTCATACGCGACTCTCGAGGCGGAGCGCAAGCGCAGAATCGGGGCTCTCATAGTTCGAAGCGTGCCTTGTTGTCTAGAATCCTCATTGAAGACACAGGAGCCGGGAATCGAACAGAAAATTACAAGACTCGTACGGGATTCGTTGGAGCCTCTTGGCCTTCCCTGATGATGTACCGTTAAATGCGGAAACTCCAGTCCGGGGGCAAGAGGCCACTAGTGGCAAGCCCACGGGCGCAGAAAGGAGCGAGGCTCAAGAGGTTTCACTGACCCATATCTGACGCGGAAAACGACAATATTCACTTCAAAAAGATCTTTCCACTCCCACGTCACGAGTTTATTCTTCGTGTCCGTCATCGATTCGAACCGTTTACGGGGTGTTTCCGACCCACGTCAATCTGAGGATCTCATGGAGCGTCTGAGCTTCTGCGGGAGAGACCTCGGGCAATGTTACCTTCGCAGGCTGTGAATAAAGGAACCGTTCCAGGAGAAGTCTCTCTATGATCGCCATCTCATGGCCTCCCCTTGGATTGATGACGACGTGATCCGATTCGTCTTTGATGGCCACGCATCCTCAGAACCGGATGCGCCAGAGTGTGCGCTGAGATTCCGCGAGGGCTGATTCGGCATGACAAATCTCATTGGCTTCCTGGGGCTGACAATCAAGACTCGCTCCCGCGCCCTCCGATGTAGTTCAAAAGCGGTCACGCGAAGGCGATATGTTTTTCGATTCTCTCAGAGGTTTTGAGCAAACTCCGTCATCCGCAGGACCGTGTGTTCTTTTCCAACGAGGAGACAGGCGAATGGGCTGAGAGGTATGCACGCCAGATGCAGATTCGCTTCTGCCACCACAGCTGAGTTTGTCTCGAGTGGGAGGTCACTGGTTCCATCATCGGGCTCATGCGAATCACTTTGGAAATAAATGACTTTCGTGCTGTCTTATCTGTCGAAACAAAGTCGGAGGAGACGTCCTCTGGTATTTGGATGGTGCCTGAGATTTCGCAACACCGATGGAGAACGACGGGTGGATGAGATTCTCTCAATGTTCGATTCTACTTGAATCGTCGATTCCAGACGGTTTTAAATGATGTGTAACGCGTCGTAAGATAATGATAAGACCAGGTTAACGAGAAGCGGCCATCTGAATTCCTACACCGTTTGTCGGGAGGTTCTGACCTGATAAGAGAAGGGAGGGGCACGGGTCTCGAGAACGAGTGGGCGCACAGCGTCAACGACATGCTTCTGGAAAGCCGTTTTTGAGGGGCTATTCTTCTATACGGTCGGTGATCAAACGCATAATTCTGGGGGCATTAGAAGTCGAGAACCGATTGTCGCTTCGATGAATAATACTTCCGCGCGGCCGGCCAATAGCCTGTGAGCTCCGAAATATAGCCCTAGAGGCCTCCTCTTCACCCGGGAAATTTCATCCTCATCTGGACCTAGCTTTCGGAATTGTGGCTACAAGTTGGTTTCTGAACAGACACATTCTCGTGATTGAGAACGGGAGCTCGACCCAGACTCGCTGAAAACTACTGGAGAAATCGCTGACCAGATAGGATGTTCGAAAATCATCGTCAATGGATGTGGACTACGGCGACGGGAGAGCTAGAATCTTCAGGAATACGTTTTTTTTTTCATGTTGGGGACACGCTCCTGCTGATTTGGGGAAGATTCGTCGAGGTTGGGCACTCAACCGGTCAGACGCTTGGGTAATCTCGGAACTCTGCTATGTTTATGACACTTGCCTGCTGCTGGATTGCGAGTGCTTGGGCGAGTGCGAGTACCTGGAGCTTCAGATATTTGAAATAGGAGTGACTTTAGCTTGACCGATAAATAACCAAGAGATAGTGATTTCGATCTGTGAACCGACTTCTGATCTCGGGAGTGACTCTGAGAGGGATGAGAAGCAGACTCGAGCTTGTGCACCCTGGGCTATGCGCGAAGCCCAGTTCACACAGTACATACATCGTCTTGTCAAAATATTTCCTTCAAAAACAGATTTCTCAATCAAGCAATAAACTCTGCGTTCTTCTGATTCCTCCGTGGAATTTATAGGTGCTGAAATTCCTCTAGTCCAATGAGTGACTCGTGGGTCTCAGTTTCGAACCTAGAATTTCGTGCGGGATGAATCAAAAGAATTATGCTTTCAAGCTCTCACTGCACGATGGAGAGCTTCAGCAATAAGACGAAGAACAGAGGATAAGTCACTCTCGAAGGAGGACGATTGCAATCCGGATGGCTCCGCCTTGCGGAGCTACCCATTTTCCTATGTGCAAGACATTGAGGACAGCATATTCCGTATCGGAGGAACCAACGAGTTAAAATTGCAGACCCAACAACTAACCGAACCCGCTTCGAGGTATACTGAGGCTTAGAGCTCTACAGGGCTCCAACAACAGGGTTTCAACTGCCCGGACGAAAGGCGGGTTATGAGGAATGATGGAAGCCGATTGACGATACGGATGAGATCCTGAACTTTTGCGATTCATTCATACGATGATTTCCCATGAAGATTCGCCGAGATCGAAACAACCGGTTTTTGTCGATTTCGGGTGCGAGTAAACTCTGCCAGAATCCGGCGGAGGAAAGCGAGGGTGATCCCCGACGGAAGGTCTCGTGATACAGTGTATCGAGTAGAGAGAGAGTGAGAGAGATGGAACAGACAAGTGATTACAGCATAGTCCCCTCCCCCTCGGATCCTGATACCCTTCAAAGGCCTATTTGAAGAGGATATTCCCGCGGAAACCGGAACCCGAGGGCGGTTCATCGAGTTGTCTGTTTTCCTTCCGCCAAACAAATGCATGAGCTACTAATCGGGCGTGACGTTCTCCATGCTGGAACACAGAGCCAAATACGTCACCCACGTAACGGTTGTTGTCTTCGGCTCTGGTTGTGGCGGCTGGAGGTTTTTGATCATCTGGTGATCTTCCGTTACTGCGTAGACGTCACTGGGGTGTGGTACCAGTCGACAGAAACACGCCAATCCGACTCTCGGAGGTGTGGCCTTTGTACGTGAGAAAGGGCCCAGAGGAGGGGACTGCTTCTGTGTAAAAGGCCTCCGGCACGACGTGTAACGCGGACAAGTTTGAACTCCGTTTCTGGGATCACCCTGCAGCCGAAAAAAACCGCGAGGACCATCGCACTCGAAGTTTCGAAGCGAACGAAAACCCTCTTCTAGTTGGAACTCTCAGCTAGTTGAGAACCCCAAGCAGGATGCTCTCGTCCGCCACGGTCGCTAGTGTCCTTCTTGCTTTGTTGATCTCCAACGGTGAGTCTCTATATTGGGATGAGTTTCTCATCGCATTGGATTTACTTCAAGTAGTTCCCAGCTACGGCAAAGCAACAGCCAGTCCAGTCCATGCGTGCGCGAACCTCTTTCCTCGTCCTCGGATAATCTCGTTATGTCAGCGAGCGAGCTCTTTGCGAGCCGGCTGCTAATTTCAGTCGAGTGGATATTGCTGGATCGAAAGATTCCCGTCAGTTGACGCACACAGTTTCGCGCCATTCTTCCCCGTGAAACACGTTCCCGTCGAGAGTCCGCACCATGGCGAGAAAGTTCCGAACAACCTGGATCGAACGGGTGATAGCTGCCTAGATATGCTGGAGAATTCACAAGAGCTTGTGCCGCCTCCGGAGACCTCTAAGTTTGTGCTTTTCGCATTCAATGGTGGCTAAGCAGCGGCCTCTGTTCCATGTTGTGAGAACCGCGAGAAACTTCCCGATGCGATGATCCTCTAGACATCGTATCTTGTGAATCACGCTGTAAAATCCGCTCGGTATTCGACGGATCACAGATGCCGTCTCTGATGTTCGTGATGATTCGGCGAGCGCCGTGAACTCCGCCTCCTTCCATTGGTCCGATTGCGCTTCCGCTTTTAGCTCTGCGAGGTTTATGGCTGTGGAGGCCCGCGGGCGGTCAACGCAAAAAATACACGCGCAGTGATGCGTCGAGTCTTTACGGTCAAGTTTCATTGTTGTACTTTGACGCGGTATCTGAGCTGATTTGACCCATGGATGGCTTCAATCTCCGTCGGAAAGACCCCCCACTGATTCCAAGCTTCGGAATCAGAGCCTACACAGTGAAAAAGTAATAATCAGGCTCTTGGAACCACAGTTTTTGCGAACTCGCTCGGAAGAATGTGAATCCACTGATACAAATCTAATATTTGATAGAAGATAATTGCACTGCAGATATGGGTCCTGGTCTCTCTCTGAATAGAGTTTCGAGATACCTCCCCGAGCTCCTCCTGCAGCCAAGGAAAAGTCTTTTGTGTATCGTCTGCCAAGCCAGTATTTATTGCATACTGAGCAGCACGATTCAATACGGTCGCGCTGGGTAAATAACGGATCAAAACGGTTAGGAGAACAGGCCTCGTGATGCGGCTTGGGGCAGCTGCTCAGGATGTGCAGAACAGCGTTTCCGACGTTAGTTCTGGAACTCTCACGGTCCCATTGGGATAGGCAAGGTGCTTCGAATACTCCCAAACCAGCTGATGTCTCCTAATCGAACATAGTTCCAAAGGAAGGTTGCTTTTGCTTTCCCCCTCCCCTCTCGATCGTGACACTCAATATCCGAAGGCTCTCGGCTGGGCAACGCTTCCAGACGGATTCAATCATTGGGGATTCGAGCATGCCGGATGAAAATTTTCCGGAAACTCTCCAGAGGAAACAGCAGAGTTGAGCAATCGGGGTGATTTTGGAGTTCAGAACTCCTCGAAGGCCGACATTTCAAAGCCAATATGTCCTTGAGCGCGTGACAGCACCGCGAAAAATACTAATTCCTCAAAGAAGACGACGTGTGAAACATTCTGAGCCTTATTCGGTTGGAAAACGCCACCCAAACCCCAAGGGGTTCCTCCGTGAGTGACGGAACGAGGTGGTTGTCTTCTTCTTCTTCTCTAGCAGCCTTCATTCAGTTAACGTCACGAGCTTTATCGTTCTTCATCCGCCGGTTCGTCGACGAAATCCTCGCGACTGCCACTATTTTTTCAAATGCTAATTCCCCTCGAGCCTTGCAAGCATGTTCGAGGATCCGTACCACGAACGACTGCCTGTTCCTCTCATACAGCAAAGTGGTCCCAGGAACTCTCGCACGATACTTTATTGCGCAGAGAAGCCACGAACCCCCCCCCCCCCCCCGGATTTCCAGGAACACGCTCGCCTCAATTGTTGCCTGAATCGGAGGGATGTCCCTCGAACCTTCTCCGCCAGAGTGGAGTCATCGAACAAATTGAGTCGGATGAAATATCGGGGAACTTATCTGCAGTGGAATGGATGAGGAACGCAACAGCTTCGACGGGCTCGAGCATTCTTCGATTATTGAATATCCCGGACGACTTCACCACATCTATCTCGTGATCTCGTCTGACCGTGCTTGTTCATCTCGCTTCTCGCCGTGATTCGTTGCGACATCCGTGAGATAAAAATGATCCCCTCAAGCTGTTTCTCTGTTCGACTTCCTTGATGGAGGAAATTTCCAGACTAGGGTCTGATTGAGGTCAGAAACCTCGCTCTCATAGGCTCCCTGGACTCCAGTTCACGACTGGCATTCGAACCTTGCGATTTTATGCGTGGAGGTTCGGGACGATTTCGATATCTCACAACATTCTCGAGTGATAGAAAATATGCTCGCGTGTTGTGGAGCCACAGTAACCTGTCGCCTGGAATGAAGCCGAGAGAGACGCCTCGCGAATCACTCCCAGGTTCCTTCATGCTGAACAACGAGTGATAACCTTTAAGAGACGGGAGAAGTCAAGCTTCAGTCGAACCTCTGCGACTGTCCTGCGGGAGAAACTGGATGAGTGTACCATCTCTGGAACAAAAGCCATTTTTTCCCGCATGAAGGTCTCCATGGGAAGAGAATGATTCAAGAGAGATTCGAGGAGGGGGAGCCTGGGTAAACACAGCCGAGAGAACTCGGGAGGAAGTGTCGAGAAGGGAAACAATTTCGACGTCAACCTCAGATTATCCTTCAAGCTAATGTTATTTGACTTTTACGCACGACTCTCGAGTTCCGCGCCGAAATTACACCATCGAACATATCGGGCGTCAAATGGTCGCCTGTAGGCCGTGATCGATTCCTGTCGCGAGTCAAGATATCGCCAAATCGAGTTAGAAACGACACATTTGGCTATTGATTGGACGTCATCCGATTTCCTTAGGGAGGACGCCTCCTTTTCTCATTTTGCTAATGGACAGGGAAACCAAGCCCGTCAGCGTTTCTAGAGTGCTTTCTCTCAGAGCCGGTGCCCGGGACAATGAGCTCGTCCGACGCCGGCTCGAAAAACGGCTCTTGCCGGGATCTGGCGACGAGCGGATATCGTCTGGATGCGTATCCTCCAGTCGATCGCCTGCACGACCCGTCGAACGGGTGGGTGGCTGTATCTTAGGCAAGCGGGCGGGCTGTCGGCCGTCGAGTAAGGAGCTGAGGGAAGAAACACCGGAAAACAGGACAATTTCTGCAACGACATCCGAAGTCCAACAGATCCCGCTGTGGGATTCGATTTACTACAGCGCCGACTGACGACGATCGCATTCGGCGGAATTCTACGCCGAAACTAGCCGGCACCGATTGGACGTATTGTTTTCCCTACAGGGCGCAACGGTGTCTCTTCCTCGCTCATAGAGCTTTCTCCTCCCAAGTCATTCGGTGATGGCTTCGTGGCAACGGTCGCAGTGATTTCAACGACCGTCAGCGTGAGAGAGAGCCCGGAGAACGTGGAGGTTGTCCGCATCGACTCTCCGACTCCCTTGAGACCTACTATAAGACTGCAAATATTAGATGCGCTGAATTTGAGTCCGTCTACATCCGAGGACTACGCCAATGAACGTTAGCGCACAGCAGGCTCCGACGCGCTCGGAGTCGGTTGTAGACTTCGCGTCGACTCGCGACTCCTTCTCCGTTTACGACTGTGCGAAGACAGCATTCCGGACGAGTCCGTGTCGAGCAAAGTCCTCGATGCGTGCAAGGGCCGCCTTGTTTACGTCTGTGCGGGAAAAAATAACACGACATAGCTCCCGTTCGTTTCTCCATCCCTGGCAGGCAGACGAGCCTGAGAATTTCGGTGAAGCTCATAACCGTTAGAAAGGTCGATGTCAGCATCGACGTCTTTGATTCGAGCTCGAACAGCGCGTGGGCATTTTATCGAAGACGTCTCCCGAGGGTACTTCGCTATAGCGTATCCGTGTTTATAGCGATATCCCAGGCTGAGAAGTTACCTTCCGGCGGAAACTTCCGACCCGACACCAACATACAACTTTCATGGGATCGGACTTCGAAAGTTCGCTCAGATTTCCGGGAGCTCCTCCGTCCGGCATCAGACTTCGCACTATTTCCCGAAATTCGATGTCCCACAGCAGGAGCGCTCCCGTCGCGACGCGTTCCCGCGCTGCCAATCACGACGTTGTCGTCGAGTAAACCTTCCTAAAAATCCACTCATATTTACAGATTATGCTTTGTGCCAGGAGGATAAACGACAAGACTTGCTGCCTTTCCCACGTATCGGTAAACGGCAAGGACTGATTCCGTTTCCGAGGATAGGCCGCTCCGTCGGGTCGTTTGCACCCAGCGGCGAGGATCAGCTCGTGAATAGTCCCGACGATGAGGAGAACTGGGAGGGCGCTGTCGACGTCGGCTACATGCTTGTTCCCGAATACCTGTAAGCAAGCTTACTGCCACGAAATAACACACGCACAAGTTTAGCATGATATATTCTTCCGCAGAGAGACCCCCTCCTCCACTCCCTTCGACCACGTGATTATCTAGAGTTGCTGAATCTCCTCGCGGAGCGACACGTGGTTTCTTTCTCGGAGTCCATTGAATTGGGGGGGGGGGGCTGTACCACAGCTCACATGTGGTTGTAAGGTTGGAGAAGCGCAGTGCAGGAACATAGTGCAAACCAAATGTCGCTTCCAGGGCTTGATTGAGTGTGGGCGTGAAGTCTTGCCAACAATAGATTTTCGTCACATGAGTTCCGCTTTTAGAAATCTCGTTCGCCCCCAATGACCCCGTCTGAACAACCGTTATTTCGGAACTACCCGCTCTGAAACCATTTTCCAAGAGGAAGCCCCGGGATCTTGGCGCTCCGATTGAGTCTCATACAGAAGAACCCTGATCCGCCATCAGCAAACTCAGTTCACCGAGCTGTCAGAAATTCAAATTATGAAAAAATAAGAATAGAACTCATCTTAGTGGTCCGCGACTAAATCGAGACGGTCACTCACGAATGTTCTAGTGTCGGATCGAGTATGACCTACTTCCCGGAAGGAGCCGCAGCGGGGAACTCGGACAGCTCTTCAGGACCTCGGCTCCCAATCGGGGAGAGGACACATAAGAACCTGATGAAATTTGAAGCAGCCTCGATGGTTGATTTGTCGCCGCGACATTCAAGCTCCCTGCGGAGTTCGCTCGAAATTCGGAAACCTCTTTAGGCAATTTCCCCCTCCTCGCCGGCGGAATATTGGGAATATTCTGCAGTGGAATAACGTGACTCGAGTTTTCGGTGTTCTCGAGATTTAATAGCGAGCTGAGAGACGACATGAAGCTCGCGCTGGAAGCATGCTCAGCGAGGGAGTGCCGTAGTCTGCTGGCTTTATGAACTTCGGGATGGATGCTGTTGTAATCGAGAACTACGAGCTGAAAACACGGATGCGGGAGCCCCGAGGGAGCTCCAGATGTTTAGTTGAGAACGCATGCTTTTCCCTTGGAGGAGAAGTTCACATGAGTCGAAGCCGAGCCTCTTTCATATCTGACTCGATGAGCCGTTAGAGCGCCTGAGTTCATGGTGAGAACTGCATTTTGGAGCAACGGCAATTCATAGTTTCGGGAGCATTGAAATGGGACGAAGAAGTTTCATGAGTGAAATCGTTCACCGCAACGCTTCATAGTATCGTTAGGTTGTTTCCACTCCTCAATCTTGGTTGTTCCCATTATTATGGGACAACTCGAAAGGAAACAGGGGGACTGAGAAGTGTAGGATCAGGAAAATTTCAGGAGTTTTCTTGGTTTGTGTCGACCAGGAAATTAGCGGCGCCTCAGGTAGTCCGGAGTAGTCTCTGTCATCTGCCCGCCCCCCATAGGGAATCAGGGAGAGAAGCGAGAATAATGGAGCGGTTATCTAGAGAGCTCACTATGGAGAACGATTTCACTTGGGGACTTCTTCGTCCATCGTCGGCGCTTCCGAGGCTCTGCGTTTCCGTTCGCCGTGTAACGGACATTCTAGACCACTGTTGATCCAACACAACGTTGGAGGGATGAGCTAGGCTCGAACAAACAGAGTCACAGAGAGAGAGTAGCTGCTGCAGTTCACACAAAGACCAGCAGCCGCCAACTGCTAGCCTGCGCTGCTTGCAGGAAACGCGGGGGTCACAGCGCATTCACCCCGAGAATCGGGCGCAAAAAGCGATCGCTTGATTCGGACTCGATGCTCGGAGTTCATCAGATGAGACGCCTGTTTCCCGAGGAGTTCCAGGCCCTGTTCCAGCGAACGATGCGTCAGCTCATCCCCAGCCCGCGTATCGGCCGCGCGGACGCCTTCGTCCCGAGGTAAGCGCTGTTGTTTTGCTCGCAGCCTCTTGCTATCCATGTCGGCAACGACGAGCAGCTTGTATCTCGGTCAAAGCACAACCGATGTCCTCGTCTCATGTAGCCCTCTCGTAGTCGAACGGTGGTCCCGAAGGTTTCACTGCTTTTTCGGTTCGGAGCCCGGCTGCGGACTCTCGGCATCAACGGAGAGGATCTCTCGAGAGGAGGAAAGTTTTCACAAATTCTGAAGTTGCCGGTGTCAAGGACACTGGCTGGCATTGGGACAGGAACCGTGCCCTCCTCGGAGGGTAGACAACAAACGAATTAACGGAAACTCGTGCAGTCCCGTTCCTCGCTAATTTTCACTCCTCGCAGTTCCACGTCGCGAGCTGAGCTCCGTCACCGAAGTCGAGAAGCCTTCACGTATGCTTGTGGAGTGTGAACGGAAGAGCACTGAGGTCTCCCAGGAGCTCATTAGTATCGACAATTTTTCGGGACTGTAACTCTGGAATGCGCTCGATGAATGGAAGAAGAAGCGCCCTACTTGTAGCTCCTTCGAGGTCTGATGCGTGTGCGTCGCCCTCTTAGGAGATGACCTCGAGTTGGGAACAGGTGTGGAAACCTCGTGGCCTAATCCGCTTCGATATCGTTATCCAATCGATAGGGAAGAACGTGCGTTCATTCAAACGATCTCACGTAGACTCTCTCATTTTTTCACGGAATTCGTGAATAATAATGGCTAGCCGAGCGATTAGGAATGAACTCCCCTTCTGAAGCTCATCAGAGAAAGCTGGAAAATCTTCAACATCAAAGCAGGACGCCGAGCGGGAACTGGGTGGTGTGTCCGACAATTCGCCAAGAGCTTGCAGGAGTCTGCCTGCCGGACCTTTATGTGTCTGCTTGAATGCAGGTTTGGGGGGAATTTGACGCTTGGCGACGATGCATCCCCACCCCGCTGTTCAGCAGGTTGTCGAACGAGGATCACAGCTCGAACAACTAAGCCCGCGGAAATATTCTCAGGGCTTGTTCTTGACAGAGACCCTGATTATCACAGAGCCCAAACTAGAAACTGATATGGTGGACGACAATGTGCCATTCGAGACAATGCATCGCATTTAAGTCTGGGTACGGTTCAGAAGCCCTGCTGGTCGAGAGGAGCCTGCGAAACGATGGTCGATCTCGATACGATGACTCCTCCGTATAGTTCCCTCTTCTTCCCGGACGTCGAGAAACGGCTGTTAGTCCGAGGGCCGAGTTCCTTCTGAGGACTTACAATTAATTTGGGACAGCGCATTCGACAACGAGAAACAGTTGCTCCGCAGCGCCGAATACATGGAGTTGAGAGCATAAGTGAATGAAAGTGTGTCTTATGGGGTGGAAGATGTTCACAATGGCGGAATGCCAACACTAGTGCTCCTAGATTCTCCCGTCTTATTGCCGGACGTCCTGGGCAAACAACAGCCGCAGCTCCAAATGAGAAGACATTGCAGTCATGAGAAAAACGATTTGCAACCTCTGGCCAGCCTCCCGAGAGGCAAGGCGAGCCGAACGTCGTTATGCCTATACGCTGTACGCTGCCTTGTCGGTAGTTTAATGAGAATCACAAGCAGCAGACAGCCTCAAAGTTGAGGGGAATCCCAACATAATCCTCGCGGAAGCCCTCCGGGATTCTCCCGCTACAGAGCCAGCCTGTTAAAACGGCTCAAACGTGATCGATGTTTTTCTGAAAAACGACAGATTTTCGAGTTTTACCGCTCAACCTAAAGCTCGTGCTCTTTCTTTCAAGGCTCGGGAAAAAGAGCATGGGCCAATCGGGATCAGCGTCGTTAGGTTACGACGATGAGGAGAATGACTTCATGGTGAAACGAGCGCCAGCTTTCACCCCTAGAATCGGTAGAGCTGCCTTCACGCCCCGCATCGGAAGATCCGACGGCAACGTTGGACAGGTATGTGTCATAAAAAGCAAGCTGTCATCTACCGCGAACGATAGCCGCAAGGATACGCGATGGGTTCTTTGAGACGATCTGAACCAGCTCGAGCGCATAATTCTCATGGACTCGGCGAACGAAGAAAAGTCACATTTGGAGAAATTCACTCTTCCATCATAGATAATCATGGTCTTCCCTTCAAACGGAGCATGTAGTCATGCTTCAATTCAGAAGGTCGATTCCGGTAGAGGATGATTTTCACGATTGAAACACGTTTTTATCGGCTCGCACCGAGTATAGAAATGGTGATAGTTATCGACTTGAAACGGCATTCGTCGTCTCAGGGAGATGTCTAGAAAGCCCCGAAAAGGTCGCTCGCGTAAGAACCAAGCTAACTATCTGTAGCTCACTGTTGGGAGTTGGAGCCACTGATCCCTAACCCGAGCGCTTCCCGTAGCACGCTCCGAGTCGGAGGCGCTGATGGGCCCAGTCGGTAGATACCTCATCTTCGTAACGCGGACGACGTGCGGAGTGCTCTTTGAGAATGACTCGTTTCACCCACACCCTGGTCTCTCGTTCCAGATGCGCACACTCCGAACTTTCACTCCAAGAATCGGAAAGTAAATTTTGAACGATGATTCCATCGTCTCTCGACGTTCAATCGAAGCAAACAACATAGTACAAGGGAGAGGATGCAAGCCGGAGGCCACGAGCCCACCCGAGTGCACAATTCTGCGTATCGGGAGGAAACACATAAAAAAAATGAAAACATTAGACAGATTTCCAGTAGGCATATATCTCCTCCATCTCAGTAGAGGTGCAGCACGCGGAAAGGGAGATCTCGTCGAGCTTCCTCGCAACAGATCGAAGCTGGATGACCAACCTATTTTGACACCACTTTTGTCTTCATGGAACGAGGAGACATGAAGAGACAGAGAGAAGCTGTCGAAAAAACGAAAACCCCTGTGGGCAGCTAGCCACCTCAGCAACAGCAGCAGCATCAACTTTCAGGTCTACAAGTTCTCACATATCTTAGATCTGACTGAATAGCATAGATTGAGAAAGATTATTCGCATCGCAAAGTTATTGTGCAGGGCCGCAGCGCGTCTCGTCGGCGGATGCCGGTTGTTCTAGAAAACAGTTATCATTTGCTCTCCAAGTTGTGTCAGATCCCATGACCGAATAGTTCTCAGTCGAGGCATCATCCGTTATACGTATGACACCAAGGAGGAAGGAAATCTCAGGTGAAGATTGTTGCGGAAGGAACCAGGGAGAGGGCGACTTTAGTCTGACCTGACTGTCGAAGTTAATAAAGCAATCGCGGGTATCGCTTGAGCCCCTGGTGTTGTAATTTAGAGCTGTGGTTTTTGTGCGATGCCATTATTCCAGCAGGAACGTTGGTTGGGCCTAATTATGACGAACATGATAGTTATCACCCCTGGAGTGAGCTGTTAGGAGCCCACCGTCGTTCAGGAGCCTGTTTCCTTGATTTTGGAAGTTTTCTGAGTGAACCCCTGTTCTGCTGGTTGATTTAGACTCGGGACACTGAGGTTTCCCTCGAACGACTGCCGATCCAGTGCCATAAAATTGGATCGAGTCACTCAGAGCCAAGTGAAGTGCATACGATACCTATTTGGCACCGGAAGCCTCTCAGGCCGGGACGACCGTGAATTTGCACGCTGTAGCTGATAATAATATGCAAGCGAACCCTCCGAATCTATTTTTGCGTGTTCACAGTCAAGGGCCGTCTGGATAGGATCATGATACTCGGGTCGGAGAATAATTCGAGAACTCGGACCGATTTGATCTGCCGAAGCTCCTCGCGAAGAGCTCTGCTCATACCCTTCCTATTCGAGCAGCACGTCTTCTCTGGGGAAGTTGAGCTTTCCACGGCAGAACTTCGCAATAACCGCCGGCGAAGACTTCTCCGAAGCCTATGATTTTTCGAGAAAGCGTCTTGCCTGATTATCGTGCCCAGAAGGACTGAGACCTGAATTAGACGCCAGAAATTCGAAGAGGAATGAATTTCTTGTAAAACCAGTGACATCTTGTGTGATGGCCCCCTTTGAACAAAGTTCGTACACGCTTCCGAAATGAGGACCTGGCTGGCAATTAAACCTCGAAACATCACGCATCAGGTGCAGCTCTTCATGTCCCGGTATCTCTAAAGATGTCAAATAAAATATATATATTATTCTTCATGTCCCCATGAGCAAGTTCGAGACTCCATGACCGAGCATTGGAGGCGAAAGACTCCACAGCTTTGAGCACTCGGTAGTAGCCTTTGCAAACAACCGCATGTCCAAATAACTGCGATCACGAGTGACCGATAACCGCAAATCCATAACCGCAATGGCGGTTCACCGCATAACCGCAAAATTAAGAGCGAAAACCGCGGTTATAACCGCAAATAACCGCGGTGTAGTGGAAGAGTACCCGAGACCTGATTCCGAACAGATCCAACACCGATACCATCGTTTCCGCCTAATCATATTGAAACGGGTCATCACTGAAGACGAAGGGAAGAATTCACAACTTCTCGATATCCTTCCAAAAGAAGAGTTCCCACATCAGAGAAAACTTTGTATGATTCCCAGGAAGTATCTCGTCTTTCATTAAAAAGAAGGTTCTATTATCAACGGATGCAACGGAATCTCAAGTCTTCAGGTTTCAAGTCACGAAATCTCCGACAAATTATCCTCATGCTAAAGACATCATCATATATTGTGGAGCCTCCAGTCCGATCAATAAGATCAGCAATTTCGGGTTCAACTCCTCACGATCCGCTGAGGAAGTGTTGCAAACTCTGGAATGTGGAATGGGCGCCGATTTCTGCAAGGTTTCACGAGCAAGGAGTACCCGAAGGCCTGCTTCTTTGTTGAGCTGGGATGACTCACGTAAATTCAACTTTCTGACTCTCTAGCTTTCTTTTATTGGGAGTCCTCGAGGTAGTCTTTTGAGGTGCTTCCAATTTTTGTCCGACTCCAAACTACTGCTCCCGGCTTCGATATCATCGTTGCAGTCTTTGGAAACGGCGAATGTTCTCGGTTCCGACCAGTGCATGAGATGTCCCCGTTTCCTGGTACGACTTCATCACGATTCTTCCATCGACCCACACAATAGCTACTTCCGCTGTGCTCTGTCCCCTGATCCTACCAGATGCGCAAAGCTCTGGGAGATTGAGCGTCCCGCCTCGAATGCTGGGTCATCGAGTCCTTGAACGGCCTTCTCATGCGGACATAGAGAGGCTGCACCTGATGTGTGATACGTCCAGGTAAAATTGCTAGCCAGGCCCGGCTTTCGGAGGCGTGTGCGAATTTCGTTTAACGGGAGTCATCACACAAGACGTCACAGTTCTAGAAGCAACTAATTTCTCTCCAATTCTTGGCGCCCAATTCCAGATCCCCAGCCAGAGTACGCTCATCAGACACGACGCTTTCTCAAAAAATCAGACGAAATTCCGGAAAATCGCGGTTAAATGCGGTTATAACCGCCATTCGCTCGCGGCTATTGCGGCTGAAAATCGCAAAGTATTTGCGGTTGTTAACCGCGGTTAAATAAAAAAAGCCTACTCGGTAGGATCGAGGAACCGAGTACAACGGAAGTAGCTGTTATGTGGGTTGCACCCGCGTGGGAAGGCATCGATGAGAGAATCGTAATGAAGTCCTGCAAAGAAACGGGGAGCTTTCATGCACTGATCGGAATCGAGAATAACGCCCTGTAAAGACCGCAACGATTCTTTCGGACCTGGACGCAGTTACATCCCGTCAGGAAAAACTTGAAGAGGCTCAAGAGAAGACCTCGAGAATTCTCGATAAAAGACTCGAGAATCATGACGTAACAAACCAGCAAATAAAGCTCGCATTTTGGCACTCTACGCTCCTCAGCGCCGCGTGGAGGGGATGGACCCGAATTTGCTGACTACATCAATCGGACAGAATTCTCCACAATACAATATGATCCCTTCTGGATTGGGATATTGGGTCAGAGATTTCATGACTTGAAACGTTCAACTAATGCTCCCGGCCTCGTCTCATCAAGGTCGAGTTGTCACAAACGAGTTCCTATGAGATCCCCTTGTGTCCGTAATTCAAACAACCTTCTTCCAAGGAAAAGAGGAGAAGCTTCCTTGAAATGTTTCAAAGTTTTCTCTCCCATGTGGAAAATTCCCTTCGAAATTGCGGAGAGTATATCGAGGAGTTCTAGTATCTTCTCTGCATTTACGGCGATGACTCGTTACGATATGATCAGGCGTTGATCAGACGATGGCATCAGTTTAGGATCTGTTCGGAATCACGTCTCCGGGCATATCCCCATACAACCGCGTTTTTCTTTGCGGTTATAACCGCGGTTTCGGTCCTGATTTCGCGGCTAAGCGAGATTGCGGTTACCTGTTACCCGTCATCGCGGTTATTAAGATATGCGGTCATTTGCAAAGCCCAAAGGGTGGTTTTTAGCGACAGAGAGCGGTGAACTGACGAGGGTGATTCATCGGTATTCCAATTTTCGAATGATTCGGCCATTTCTGAGTGTTTGCCATTGAAGACGGAACCTTCGTTCTGCCTCGTGAGGAGTTTCGAGCGGGAATTCGAGAAAAACGAGATAAGCCAATGGGCACGGCTTTAGGAAAGGATTGGATGCGATCGCTCGTCACTTTTCGAGGAAATGAGATAACTTCAATCGATTTTGTGGCGGATGACCGGCTCTTTTTTCGCGCGTCGAATCAGATCCTGATAACTCTGGGAAGACTTGGAAAACCCTCTCCCGGCCCAGTAAAACACTGAAATGACCGCCCTGAGAACCCTTACCGATCAGTCTTTGATTTTGACCAAAGAATTGACGAAGTTATGGTCAGAACAAAATCGGGCTCGAAGATGTCCGTCGAAAAAATGCCACCCTGTATGTTGACCGCTGCAGCGTTCCCATTGATCGCTCCGCTCCAACCCGCAAACCCCCGCTAGCATTGACGTCTCCATGAGACGCTTGGATCCGCGGTTGGGAATGGCCCCAGTGACACCGCCGCACTCGCCAGTAAGAGAACATCTGGACAGCCCAAACGGAAATGAAGCGCACCAATCATCCAATACGGTTTCCCCACTCTGATATTATATTTACGGAGAGGATTTTTCGCTGAATCATTTTCCGCGTTACCGCACTAAGGATCATCAAGGGCACTATTCTATGCTTGGTATTCGATAAGATGCACGTCAGTCACACACAGCAGCAACTCAGAATCAGCAAACTGTATGACAGCAAACAGCAGGAGTTCATTCTCCGAAAGTCGGCATGTATTCAGGTACTCACCATAAACCATGACTTCCCCAAATCCACCAACAGGGAATCCCGTCCGATGCAATTCCTCTGATCGAGAGGCAGCGCTCGATGAACGAAATCACTCCCGTTCACTTGACATGATGACCAATCTTGGTAGCCTTCAGAGGACCGTCCAAATGTTGGAGTCGGGGGTTCCCCACGGAGGAGCTTGGCTTTTTTGTTGTACGTCGTCCACGCATCGGATATGACCGTGTATGTCCCGCCACCCATGTGCTATCAGCTGTTTGCCCATGATATAGTTTTTCGGACCCACTCTGAGAGAAGAATAGCGGAGTGATTCTCAGCATGGACTTCAGGGTCCCCAGTTTCAACCACAACCAGATGCGCTGTCTCTCTGACTCGCCTTAGCAGCGAAGATATAGCTTTGAGGGCACTGACCTTCCTAATTCTAGTAAAACAAGGGACTCGGAATCACTCTCGCGGGGAAGCTCGACTTCGAGGAGCATATCTCAGGGCTGATAGCGGCTTCGCGCTTAATTGTCGATTCAATTTTCCGCCGTTCCATTCATACAAAAACAGGTTCCACGTCAGCCTCTATCAGGCGCTGACTGTGTTCAAGCCCCTGTACTGGCTTTCCTTTTGGCTTCCGTACAAGGACAAACGTACCACCTGGACGCCGACGGAGCCAGTCCCTGAGTCAATAACATCTGTATTGTACCCTTCAGAGAGGGACAGTTGTTTCACCTCGAGTTTCAGAGATTTTAGACGGAAGAGAAGTTTGGGGCATCCTCGCGAGTCATCCCACTTTTTTTGTCATACGTCACAGCCGCTGCAGGAGCCAGTGCACGCACAGGAGCTGTATGGGACATCTTCTCCGGCGGCACTGCTCATCTATGCGATATGGGAACCTAGAGGGTTATACTTTCATTCCGCGCATCAATGCTTGATTCTGTTTCCGTGTATTTTTTGATCGTGACTAGCATCCAAAAGACACTGTTGTTTGATTGATTGAATTATCTTCCGCGTCTTTCGGAACAGTGCGCTTGACTAGATGATCTGGTGCCGAGATTTCCACGAAAGCTGGAAACGGGGATTTGTATAATCTTACGTCAATTTTATGGCTTGGTAATGCCAGAGAATGGGGCTCGACGATCGAGGTACCGAGACATAGCTGTGCTCCTTTGGCAGGAGCTCAAGTCCTTGGTTTTTCAGTCCTTTCAAACAGATCCGAGTTCAAGGACTGTGGTTCCTCTCAGCGGCACAGAATACCCAATCGGAATTGATTATTCACGCGGCATCTCTCGGGTTTCCGGCACTGAAAATCGTTTGTCAGAAAACTCGTGAATCATTCAGCGAGCCGTTGTTGGATTAACTGAAAGTTCCCGCGGCCTGCATCAGGCGAAGTTCATGAGCTCTGGCGGCTTTAGCTGAAATCTCCTTTTTCAATAATCATCAGTCCCATCTGCGTGCGTTCTCACGGCTGGAGGGATCTCATGTGCCGGCGCTTCTGAGAGGTTTTTCTGCTACGATACGAATCGTTCGACAACCTCACTCGCTCACGCCTCCCGTTCATGACATGTGTCGAGAAGAACAGGATCGACTCGATAAGAGCAGCGCGGCTACAACAATTCATAAAGTTTATTTTCAACGTATCACTCTCAGATATGGCTGAGATTAGCTACAAACTGACTATGATGCCTCTCGAATCACCACGTTCGCATCGGTACCTGCCCAGCGCGTCACCATCAATCGTATCGAGCGTCTTTTTCAGCCACTTCGGCTCATTTTCTCGTTTTGCCAGTCATGATTCTTTGAACCTCGGCAGAATTAATGGGAGCGTTCGTGAACAGGCACCCGACAAAAGCGTTCCGACCCCATTCGTGATGTGTGATCACTTTGCAGCATCCAAGATCTTCAATAGTAAAACCTAAATTACGATAACGCTCGTCCGTTTCGAAGAGCTTGGCGTCGCCGAATCTGCCGCTGAGATAGGGTTTCCCAGAGTTCGGGTTAATGAAGTCCGCCCAGTAGCCGGCTTCGTGCAGTTGACGAACCACACTTGTGCCTTGTATATGAACGATTCGGTCAGTCGTTCCCGTTCCAAACCCATGCTCTGAGTCCACAGAACGTTTTCGTGCTCTGTTTTGTGGGCTACCGTGATAACTGTAAGAGCTTGGTGATTATATCATGGTCTGGGAACAGTTCCTGGAAGTCCTTTTTGACCAACAGCGGGCAGTCCTGGGCGCGACAATCCAGCCCGGCTCCCGACCTGAAGATTCCGTCGTCGCCACACGTATCTCCCGCCTGCAAGTAGGAGAAACAAGTTAGTGTGGATTCGGTACATGTCGAGACCGACTGTCTTCGGACTCGGCGCTCGGTGATTACCTCGAAGGTAGCGTCGATCAATCGCGTGTAGACCTTCCTCTGACGATCCTCGGGAAACGTCTACTTTGTACAGGTCTAGTTCGGTCATGTAACGACTCGATTTATCCAGTGGTTCCCGGTAGGAGAAACCAGGCCGGAACTCCGAAGGCGGGATTCCAACATTACCTGGCGCAGAACGAGTTTATCCTCACAAGTCTCTCCCGTTGATGAGATCGCCGACAAAAGTTTCGCAAGCGTTCTTCGACTGCCGAAGCTCTGACCGAGATACGATTCGCGTAGAGCACAATCCATAAAGCTAGATACCTGGCAGGGGCACCCGGTGGTCTTTCGGTCCAAAGAACGAAACTTCATTCCCGGCGAGCGGGGGGGGATGGTTTGTGTTTGCTCCGTGGTTTGTGCCAGAGCTGAGCGTACGCAAGCGGCTCCCAGACGGCGAGCGTTGGGCACGCAGTAAGCGCGCCACGCTAGCCAAGTTCATCTTGCTGACGTTGTGCATCTGGGAACGCAAGTATCAGGTCAACAACACATTTGACGACAACGAGGATTGCTCGATGTTAGTTCTCGTCACGTTTCCCGTACGGAGAGCAATCTCGCTACATGGAGGACAACGATGCCTCCCAGAACAAAGCTTCCGTTCCGACTTCACCGAGCGCGATCTACACCCGTCCGTTACTTCGGAAGCGGGCTCACTGCATCGAACTGCGGATGGCTCGAAAGAATCAATTTCAAGCATTAGCGCGGAAGGTATTCTACGGCACTTTCACAACAGCACTGGCCTTCGACATAGACATGACTGCCGTGTACGGGTTGGAGTGCGACGACAGAGTGAATTCATCGACTGGTATCGTGTTGGCGTCGGAGAAGAAATCAAGCTGAGATAGAGATGGTCCAGAGAGGGTCGTCAACGAGAGACATTGGATACTCTCGCACTGACACGGGACCGTCACGTTACTTGCATCGAGCTTACAACGCATCATCTAGGAGAATGGGTGAGTTCTCTGGTTTGGGATCGAATGCGCAGCAGTCACGATGAATGTCGGAGGAGCCGTCTGGCGCTATTCCTACACCTTCGAAGTTCTCAGCGCACATCAAGCCGAGACTCGGGTCGCTCAGCTGTTCAGTAGAACAAGGTGGGATGAGCTTGCTCGGCTGTTGTTGACGATATCACTCCGTCGACTCCGTCTTGGGGGCCACCTAAGAGCCTCATTTATCGTAAACCTACCCTCCCAGCGGGAATCGACAATCCAGCAATGTTTGATTGGTGGGAAACAGTGTCGCAGAACAGATTGTATGATGTAATGTCGACATGAGCAGTACTACCCCCGATTGTTGGTAAACAAAAGCAGACGAAACAGACTACGGCCGCCGCTCCAATACAGCCAATCTAGTTTAGATCGGACATGGGGACGCGGCGATGATTACTCAGCATCCCGGTGATCGGTTCTGCTGGATTCTATCAGATAGGGGTAGCTCCTCCGATCAGGACTGAGGCCACTTGGAAACTTCTGCACCTCCTCGCTGGTCTTGTTATTATTAAGAATTATGCTCCGCTGATCGCAGCGCCGCCGCTGGCTCCATCCACTCTCCAAGCAGCGCTTTCGCCACCATCACCGAGCAAGTAGACACCCTCCAGCAGCACACAGACAAGTTACGATCAGAAACCAAGATATCCGATCACACGGTCGTAGCCACCGAGATCGCCGCTCCAAGAGAATAAAAGCAGCGAGGAATCGAGCTGTCAGTCTGACATTACAATTGGGGGCCTGGCCGTTCGATCTGCAAGACGAGCACTTGGTTTGCGTGTGAGCGAGCCAGAGCTTCCGAACTTCTCTACTGCCTAGAAGTGCCCCAGAGTGATCTGTGCGCCTGTGAGCGGCGCACGGCGCCCAGCAAGCTGCAGTTGGACTTCTCTAGTGCTTCTCATACAGGAGGAAAACCTTGCAACCGACGTCTACCTTATACATTCACGGTGAGATTTCTTCTCGTGTCCACTCAATTCAGCTATAAGACACGAAGTTTTTTTCACGTGGACCGATCGAACGGTTGCTGAAGATTCCAAACACTGCTAGACTGTCGAGATGTCCGATCGTGCTGATGTCTCTCTATCCTGAGGAGTGTTACGCGTCTCAGGAACTCTCGCTGCAAGAGTCGCGGTCGGATCATTCCGCCAAGCCCATGACATTCGCTAGTTTTATTTCCCTCATGGAGATCCTTCCCATGCGAAGTGCAGAATCGTTGCCGCGCTCTTCGTATTGAGAAACGACGTAACGACGCGAAAGGCCTCCGACGCCGGTTCACGGGGACGAATGCTATGAAAATATGAAGAGTGTTCAAAGAAGAGTTGCTTTGAGACGTCGTCAGGCCGCCTGGTCTCTTCTCCATTCAAGATCACGTTGTTATCATGAATGCGATTGAGTTGCCGCCTTTGAATTCGTGAATGGGTGGTAGTTTGCCCATTGGAACTGGTTGGCGCGCGCACATACGTAGGCGGTCCTCGACAAAGCACACGTTCGCCGATATGGCAGGGCGTGAGATGCTGGAGCAACGGAATGTCTAATTCAAGAGCCAGTGACAACTCCTGCTGGCGGAGGCGGACAGCGCGCAACCTTGTTCCGAAGCTGTCTACCCGGGCTGCTCCCAGTCGGATGCATCCACCGGAGCCAAGTCCGTGTATCGAAACATTGCGTTCTCCTGCCGGCGGAGAAGCCCTGCTTCGTCACCACCAGGGGATCATCGTTTCCAAGTGCCGGAGTCCGGAGAGTTGACGGATTCCGGTCGCTTCGAGGCTCTGCCTCCTCATGGATGAACCATTTTGATCAGGGTCTGATTCGTAGGAGCCACTTCAGAGAGCTGTTTGTTTATCTGACAGCTGAAATTCCAGTTCTCCGGGAGAACTTTCCCCGCTTAGCTGTCTCGGTTCGTCAGGGAAAACACGGATCAAGAAAAGACGAATCTCGAATTGTTCACTAGGATCGCCTTCACTGACGATCTTCATTCCCGAAAGCCTCTCCAGGGCTTATTTCGCAAGCACATTCTCCAGTGTATCGCTCAGAAGCGTGCCACCTACATGAAGGAAAACTTTCATTCCAGATGAGTTCCGCGCCGCCCGCCAGTGCGGATCAGTCGGCGTCGACGGCAACGGCCACCAGCGCAACGCCTGCCCCTCCCCCCACTTCGACCAATACCAGCGCAACCGCCACAACCGCGTCGTCGCCGAGTCCGCTCCTATTAAGAATCCCTCCGTCCAAAATAGACTACGACCGAGTGACAAACGGATGGAATCTGGAGAGGCCGGATCTCCTGAGGCTCGTGGGAGTCCTCGAGGGTACGTTTCGCGTCCGAGCCAGCCGGGCGCTCCACAACTCTGCGACGCTCATCGATTATGATAATTTCGTTCACGAATCAGAGACCCGGGAGACCTTCCGGGCTCCATATCTCACGTTACCTCGCTATGACAGGTGACTTCAAGCTCGTGATATTGTTATAGCTGTTTTGAAAAGTGAGCACATAAAGCACATGATATACCCTGCTTGTTCGCAAATGGTTCCACCGGGCTCCCGGAATCCCATCACAAGCTTGTGGCAAGATGTGATCGGCGCCTACGACAATTACGACGACAGGGTAGATGTACGCTCTCTGCGCAATATACAGCAGGTACGTTCGCTCCAGTTCAACGAGCGAATCCTCGTCGTTGCAATAAATTCTGTGATCGGATAAAACAGTTCGACGGAAAGGAAAAATCATGGTGGAGCTCGTCTTGCGTAGATGTTGTGTCTGCATTCCTCTCCCGGAGTCCATTCCGATGACGCGCGAAGAGCTCGGATTGGGGCCTCAGCAAATTAGGACCTCAACTCCGGCCGGCTGGCGAATCACTCTGAATCGTTGTGCCTTCGTACTTCCAGGTGCATGCGAAACTTGCGCAGAAAATAATTTGCAAGAACAACGAACTACTACAGAAAATCAAAGAAAAATGCTGTCAGTCCTGCGAGTGTGGCGTAATCCAAAACAAGATCTCGCTGGGAGGTCAACTTTCCAAGAAGCCAAAGAAGAAGCAGAACGGGTGCTCGAGAAAGGTGAGTCGCCGACCCGAGTAATCGATGACCTGACCGCTGGTTTTTGGTCGGTTTCTTTGTTGGTCACATTTCGACCGAGAAAGGAAGTGACAGTTGTGGCGGACGCGTAAACATCTGTGTGTTCGCATTACTTTCAGAAACGAAAGCGAGTCTTGTCCTTGGAGCAGGAGCGCGACCGACAGAAACAGATAGTGCTGTTGTTGTTGAATGAGCGGCAACGATTGCTCCAGAAGCTCGACACCGCGCGAACCAACTGCCAGGGCCTACTGCAGGCCCTCCGTAAAGAGAAGTTGAGGAACAGCGAGATGGTCGATGGCCTGGAAGAGGAAAGTAAAAGAAGTCTCTACATGGAAGAGCAGATGGATGCGGTCAGCAAACAATACAGCGCGCACTTCCAGCAGTGCTCAGTCGAAGTCGATCACTGCGAGATAAAATAGTTCGGCAGCAAGCCGAAATCGATCGGTTGCGAGTAGAGATCGAGAAGCTCTCCATGTCTTCGGGCGCCGTTCGGAGTCAGGTGGTCAGCAGTCAGTCGCCCGCGCCCTCGAAGATTGTTCCGGTTCTGTCCCCGGCGCAGCTAGCTCAAAGGAACGTCGCCGAGGCTCCCCAACCGAACAAAACAGGTGCGTCTCTGATACTAGATTCCCCCGATCTTATTGGGACAAAGATTTGCTGACGGGAATCATCGAATACATCGAATCATTTCTCTTCGGCAGCTACTGGGAGACCGGCCGACCGACCGGTTCCTCCGCCCGTTCCACCCAACAACCGGTCATACTCCGGAAACCTGCGCACCTCACAGCAAACCCAGGATCCACGACAGCTGCGGCGGCTGCTGCTCCGACTCCCGCTGCTGTCACTCCGAGTGGCACAACTAGTGCCAGCGCCGATCCACCTACGACGGCCCCCACCGCCACAACACCCCGTTGCTCAAGCCCCGCACCCGACGCAAGATCCTCTCGATACGGAAATAAAAAACTTCCAAAGTGTGTTCGTGCGATGAAGGGAGGACACGCCTCGTCTTCGCCATCGCAACCGCAACCTCAGCAGGCGCAAGACGCGAGCTCTGCTGAGGCGGCAGCTTCAACCGTACCGGGTCGGAGTTCGATCCGAAGGCAATAGTAGGAACTGAGTCTGCGTTGAAATCCATTTCTGAATCTCATTTTGAACAGAAATTTCTCCTCGGCTCACCGTGTCTGGCCGAGGGAGCATACGATTCCGAGCAGACAGAGCTCCGAGCGATGTACAACTTCGTACTGGAGAGCAGCTTTTCTTTTGTAAATATTATGCGTTAGGTTATGAATTCTGTCCAAACTGGTCTTCAGGTCCGTTAGGTCATCTGATTCAATTGTAAACACCTTAGCTCATTCATTAAAACATAGGCTGTTGTGAGACCTGAAATTCAAGTCTAATCCAGTAAGTGGTTCAGTTAGTCGATCAGTCAGTGAAACAGCGAACGGTATATCAGTCAGAGAAGCTCTCCATGTTTCACCTCAGGAAAACGAGGTGGCGTGCTCCTCGATCAGCTCGTCGGCCTTTGTCCAACTGAGCGAGACACTCCCGTCACTTGTGTTCTAATCGCAGCGTGCGCTTTCACTGATAATGATCTCGACCTGAGTTCAACAGAATGTCGGAAACTTTTGATCTCAACACACTCTCCGGCGTCACCTGGTTGATCTTCTCGAGTGAAGCGCATCGCAGAACTCAGAAATCGCAGAGCTTGCGTGATCGGCCCAACCCCCCTCCCCCTCCCACCCCGCATGGACTGCCCATGAAACTCGACCTTGCTGATCCTTATTCTCGCGATCCCTGGGCCGACCCCCTCTGCTCAGGCGCTGTACAACATAGAGTGATCCGATGGTCTGGATTGGCGATGGATACTCGAGAAAGACATCGAGTATCTTCGTCTGATGAGGAGCTCACTGCAAAGCTTCCCGTAGAATCGAGACCTTCACGAACGGAGCTCTGTGACCATTGGCCCTGTAGTGAGGGTAGAAGGCGAAAATAAAGTTGATAGTTGAGGGAAGGTTGAACTTGTTGTCTTTGGTCGCTCTGTTAAACTTGGGGGATCCCCTCGACTCGGATATTCCGTTCGAGTTTTCTGCCTGAACCGCGACTCAACAGCTCCTGCGCGCTATCGTTCCAGACATGGATTGCTGATTCCTCCTCTGCAAATCCATCATCCCAGAAGAATGGACTGTCATTATCGGTGATTCACGATCCGCCGTGCACTCGTTTTGTGGAATCACTCCGTCGATGACCCAGGTCAGGAGCAGACCTGTGTCAAGAGAGTTGAATCGCAATCTCTCGGAGATTCGGCGTTGAAAGAGCGCTTCCGATTTTCACTAGTTAAAGACGTTTCATACAGAAGAACTCAGTTTGTGTCCGGTAGCCCTTGACGCCGCGCATGACGCGTTCATTGCTGCTGCGGCATCAGAATCGCCGCTTGGCTGGGGATTCCCGGCCAAACAGCGATACCAAGAGAACGCACAAACCGAAGAATGAGATGAGAGAGGAAAAGCGCTCAGTCCTTTCTTGACTTTCTATTCCAGAACTCCTCACCAACCGCCGTCGACGACGTTCCCTCTGTAAGCCGAACCGGTGGCCTACCCTGTCTTCTTTCTTCGAGTGAAGGGAACTCACTCGAGCCGCGACACAACAAACAGTCAGTGCAGCAGGCTTCCACTTCAGACACGTCCTATCCGCTTCATCCGGAACGCCACACTCAGTTTTTCTCTTTCATCGCACTGAGTCAGGATGCGTATTTACCTTTCGTGCCTTCTGATAGTTTTTGGCAACTCTGGAGCGCAGTCCCAAGGACCGGTGAAACGATTGCTACACCGCTACCAAGAGGTGCGTACGTCATGTGACTCATGTCTAGAAAACATTTTCGCTCTTTTCGCTGGTGTGGCGGTCAGAAGCAGTTCGTGGGAACTACAGGAAGGTCGTTGATATCCTCTCCGTTACCCCATACGACTGAAGCTGACGACTCTTTTCCCATTATGCGCTATCTTCTGAACTCTGAAGTACAGTTGGGAGTCCAAGAGCTATCGAGTCCTACCGAGTTTTCGTCAATCTCGAGTTGCAATGGGCACGGGAAGAAACATTCCAATGTTTCCTGGGTCAGCAGTCAGAAAGAAAACGAGAGAGAGAGGTTCACGTTCGTCGGACGTCGAAGGAGTTCGGCCCGCCTCTCGCTGAAATGGAACAGTGGGAAACTCCGATCCCAAATGGTTACCCAATACGCACACTGAGATGTGGCACATGTGCATTCTCTCATCGAATTTAGATTTCCTCGTCCAGGCAAGGAATCCGACGGATTTAGACTTCACTCCATCACATGGGTACCTCGGGAATCCGTCCTATCATGGCTCGGCCTACCGTCAAACGTACGCATCGAGCTCGAGGCACTTTGATCATCGACCACCCTCACCTAAAAACGACGTTTCACAGGTGAGTCAACTCCTCGAAAAGAGTCACAGGTAGAGCCTCGAAAAAAATTTACTCCCAAATGAAAAAAGCACCATAACTCTTCGACGGTTCCGGATTCCTTGGAACAGTTGCACAGACTGTCGGAGTATCTCCCACGAGAACTCAAAACCATCCGTGCGCCGTACTGAGTTATTTTTGCCACACCGCAGAAACTGGACGAAGCACGGAAAGTGATCATGGCAGGGAACAAATTCGGTTTGAACCTAATGAAGTCCCTCTTGTCAGGAAAACGACAATACTATCATGGCACCAGTGTCACTCTCGGTCGCTCTGGGGATGCTGTATTTTGCCGCGGCCGGCAACACAAAACAGAGCTCTCCAAAGCGTTACACTACGATGAGCTCGGACTGGATTCGCAGAACATATTGACTCCGATGAGATTCTTGACCGAAGCTGCCAAGGCAAACCAGCCCCAAGGCGTGACGTTTGAGCTCGCGAATCTCATTTTCGCTCAGAAAGGGCTGAACGTCTCTCAGGAATACCGCGCCCTGGTGGGTGAAATTTTTGGAGGATCTGTCGAAAATGTCGACTTCGGTCAGCCCAGCGAAGCAATCTCTCAGATGAACAAGCTCATCAGCTCTCTGACGAAAAACCAGATCAACAACCCCATCGAAAGCGTGAGCCCGATCACTCGCGTTGTCCTCACGAACGCGGTCTACTTCAAGGGCTTCTGGAAAAAACCGTTCTCGGTGAGGTCTTCGTTCGACTCGACGTTCTTCAACGATGGTGTTTCAGAAGTCCCCGTGAAAATGATGTACATGCGTGATACGTTCCTCGTCAAGTCTTTGCCCGAGCTCGATGCGGATGCCATCCAGCTTCCATACGAAGGTGATATAACCGTGATGCTCGTTCTACTCCCGAGAGATCCTAATGGCCGTGAACAAGATGCTACAGAACCTGAACATAGCGAAAGTCATCAAGGACTTGCCAACGTACACCAATGAGTCCGTCGACTTGCACATTCCGCGCTTCAGCGTTCGTGGAAGTTACCATCTCAAGAAACAACTCTATGACCTCGGCATCGCGGATCTCTTCATTCAGAGGTAGTTTCCAAAATCCGGAAAATTCCGGAAGTCAAGCGCTCAATTTCTCGTCCCTCCACACAGATACTCCGAAAAATTGACCAAATCTCCTCCTTCCCCAGGAAAAGCTGATCTCCCTCAGTGGATACCGAAGGAATGCTCGTTGTGGATGATGTGATCCACGAAGCTAAAATCCGGGTCGACGAAAGAGGAACAGAGGCCGTAGCGATCTCGACCGCTGCCATCATCAACTACTCCGTGAGTCCCGCCGAATTCGCGTCTTACTTCAGGATTCCACGCCCTGAACCGCGGGGCTGTAGGATCGGTCAAGCTTCTTATCACGGATTCCCAACCGATTTCCAGGGACAACTAATCGCTGACCCTTTCTGGGACCCGTTCCAGGCTACCCGTCTTTCAATGTGCGACATCCGTTCGTTTTCTTCGTTATCCACAAACAAACGGGCTCGATTTCTTTGCTGGGAAAATACTGCGAATGAACAGTCCGGAACAATCATCTCAGTCGGGCAGCACTGCCCACCGACAGCAGGCAAGGGCGATGAGCGAACCGTTCCAAAACGGCAACCATCTCTGTTGTATAGTTGACTCAAAGTTGTTATTCCCGACAATCGTGATAATGCATAACATTAGGAGCTTGTGTGTGTGCGGGTCGATGTGGATTTCGAGTCGTGGTGACGATGCCCGAGATGTTATGGTCTTCAGATCAACCACAGTCGGTCGTGATTCAATGTTTGCGGTGTGAATAAAACATGTCTGAGCGCATTCGGCGGTTTTCGATATCCTCACCCTCGGGATTTCAACACTACGCGTTTTCCAGTGGCGTGTCCAGAGAGGTGGGTGGGTGTTGAAAGGGCTGTCTCCCCTACGTGAAAATTTCGTTGGTTTCACCTACGTCGGTACTCATTGGAATCCGATTTGATTCCACATTGATCCGCCCACGTGAGGGATTTCGACAGCGTTCAAAGACTCATTGAACTCCCAAGCGCTGTTGTGGCTAAGAAGCATTGTTAGGCATCGATAAGACGCCAAAACTGCCCAAAATGCTGAGAGCCTCTGATTACGCCCTCAGTCCTCATGAATCATGGCCAGAGGTCAGGACCAGGCTTGGCAATCGCTCGCATCAAAGCCTCGCTTCATGTTAACAAGCCTCCTCGTAGTTCTGGTCCGTCAGCTCGCGTCGGAGGCAGACATGTCTCAACGAACCCCAGAAGGGGGCTGTGTTCTCCTGCTTCACCAACTAATGAAATCTCACGAAAATCTCGATCTCTTTTTACGCTTGTGTCCAGCCCCCCGACGAAGATCCTGGGCACGCCCCTGCGTCTTTCCGAAGATTTTCCTCCTGAGCCCCTTCCCACCTGTCTTTAAGGGACTCTACATTCAAGACGATGTCAGCGCTTCCTAGGGTCCTCCTAGGCAGTGCTCATCTTCTGGACCTCGGTGAGTGGTTCAACCGCCCTGGCAGCGAGCTATCCTATGAAGCCATACAGGTTCCGACCGGGCCACGGTCAGTCCTCAAACCTACATGGTCAGGATCGGGGAAGCGGGTGCAACAACTTGCGTTCTCTGCGATGCGGGCATACCGGACGATGTAGAACACACGGTTTCGCATTGTTCTGCCCTCCAGGAGGCCCAGAACGTAAGTTCAGCCGAAGTCAGAGGTCTGCAGATGAGGGAGTTGCTTGGATACATGTTACGCTCTGTTTCCGGCTGGAGCGAAGGGGTAGGGTACCTCAATAGGATAATGCTTGCAAAAAAAACGGTTGCAGGATTCCAGGCGCAAGGCATTGGTAAATGCTCCTCCAGGCCAGCCAAGATGGGACAGAGGGAGGGATGGGTTGTAGTAACCAATCGTCCCCGTATGTTTTCACAGGTCTTGGCACGTCGCTCTTCGGGAATGACGGAGAGCCTGCCGAGTAGGCCGCCAGGGTTCGGAGCATTAGCGCCATGCGTGTAAAGGACCTCTGGAGTCCGGGAGCAACTTGCAGTGACTGAATGAGCCTGGCGCCCCCCCCCTCTTTGGACTTCTGAGTAATTGCTCGACAGGTTTTCGACCCGAATAGGGACAGGGGAATACGGTGTTTAGTCAGTTTGCAAGTCTCACACTAGTTAACGCCTACGTGCGTTCACTGTAATTCTGAGGAGGAAGACACAGTCGAACACACCGTCCTTCACTGTCCGGCTTAAGCAGTACAGAGAACAGCAATAGCCTCTGCTGCGAATGCCCAGCCTGATGCAGGAAATGTTGCAGAGCGAGGACAAATGGAGGCGGATAAGCAGAACGATTAGCAAAATTCTCAGCAGGAAGACTGAGCTGGAAAGAGTTAGACGAAGACGTTTGGACGCATCGCAGGCAGGCAACGTAACCAAGATGCCTATCGAAATGAATACGCAGATTTGAACCAGAGATTGCGCAGCTAGTCGAAGGGCTCCCGGTGTGACGGACGCAACACCAAACGAGCTACAAAACTCGAGTTCCCGTCCCCTGGGTGGCAACAGGGGGGGTTTTAGAGGCAACACCTTACTACCGGGTTAAGACCCCAATTCTACCCGTGGTTTCCGAAGGGATTTACCCTCCTATCATGATATTAAAAAAAAAAGTTTGACCTTAGTTGCATGGCCACAGCAGTGCATGTGCTCCAGGCATTCACCGAAACCCCCACAGAAATTATTGGGAAACCAGGCGTGTCGGATCTCATCTTAGAACTACCAAGCCAGATGAGGAAGCTTTGGAGCTAATATGGTCCATCGCCAAACTGTACCCCAGATCCGACGTGCGCTTGGTTCAGTTGGGGCACGTTTGGATCAGTTTCCGAATCTTCTGTGCGACGTGTGAGCAAACGAGAGACGAACTGGAATCTCTTCGATCAGTAGGCAACGATGGATGTTCACATCTTCTGAGATGTTCCGTGACAGGCAGAAGCGTCCGGGTCTGCGAAGGTTCGAAATCATATGATGCGATTCCGACGAAATAAAGTCTGAGGCCCGCGACCTGCGCGTTTCGTCGACCTCCTTTGCAAAGGTGTGAACCATTTCATGGCCGAGGGATGTGGCGGGCTCGAAGAGCGGGAGAGAGGTCTAGCAGACGACAGTCTGAGTGCCAATGGCTGTTTTGACGCGCGCATCCGAAGTCTGAGCTTGAAAGTCATCGCAAACATTCCATTCCACTGTACGGAGCACACCAACTAACTGTGTCTGCCGTTGCATCCTCGAACACGTTATCAACTCGTCACGATATCAACCAGCAATACTCCGCCAGATGTCACGGCAAATCGTGACTATTCAAGCTGGCCAATGTGGCAATCAAAGTGAGTGCTGAATCAAGTTCGGTGGCCGTTCGGCCACGAAGTTGTCATGTTTATCCTGGCTCCCGTCTCGTCGTCGTCACCGTGCGATGTCGTACGATTGTCACTGAGACCGTTGTATGTTCCAGTCGGATTCGAATTCTGGAAGAAGCTCTGCTTGGAGCATGGGATTTCTCCGCAGGGTATCGCACTCAACCCAGACGACAGTATCGGTGACTGCAAAGATGTCTTTTTCTATCAGGCTGACGACAATCATTACATCCCACGGTTTGTTAATCTCATAGGAGGATGTATACAGTCTGGTGGCACGGAAACAAGAATTGCGCAGCAGGTGCGGTCGTTCCAAATTTCCATCACCATTTTCGGCTTGCCACTCCAACAGGTCGGTGTTGGTTGACCTCGAACCTCGTGTGATAAACACCATCCTCAACTCAGAATACGAAAGGCTGTACAACCGTGAAAACATATACGTCAGCAAAACCGGAGGCGGCGCAGGCAACAATTGGGCCTCGGGCTATTGCCAAGGGCGCCAACTTCGAGATGAGGTAAGATCCCTCGTAGACAAAAGTACGTACCTCGATCGAGGAAGTCCACAATCTTCTGGTTGTAAATCCCCTTCTGGAGCTCACAGTCGGAACTCTTTCACCTTGTAGATCTTGGAAATCCTTGAGAGAGAAACTGAAAATGTCGATTCTTTGGATGCCTTCGTTCTGTGTCATTCAATCGCTGGCGGCACGGGGTCCGGAATGGGCAGCTACCTGATCGAGCAGGTGAAAGATCGATTCCCGAAAAAACTCATTCAGGACTTACTCAGTGTTCCCCAACCAAGACGACAGCGCTGACGTCGTAGTTCAGCCTTACAACTCCATGCTGACTCTCAGACGCCTTATCGAATTCGCCGATTGTTGCATTGTACTCGACAACACGGCGCTGAACAGAATAGCTTGCGAGAGGTGAGAAACGGAGGGCTGGGAACGAACGAGAGCGATGACTGTCGTGACAGCGAGGCAATCAAATCGAGGCTCCTTTCAGACTTCACATACAGAATCCGTCTTTTGCGCAAGTGAACACATGGTCTCCAACATAATGTCGCTCTCAACTGCCACGATGCGCTTCCCGTCAGCGCTGTACACCGATATAAAATCATTGTTGTTCCCCCTTATACCGCTCCAGAGTTTACATTTCCTAATGACAGGTGAGACACTGGTGCCCGTCGCCGTTTTTCCTCGATTTTTCCGTCGCTCGTCGAGGATCGTCGTGAACCTCTTGAGCTCTGAATCCCATTTCAGGATTCACACCATTGATGATCGACGATCAAGAGCAGGCGGTGCAGCGAACCACTGTTCTGGACGTCATGAGGAGACTCCTACAGCAGAAAAACATGATGGTATCCACAAACTTCAGCGGTAATCAACATTGCTACGTCAACCTGCTGAACATCATTCAGGGCGACGTTGATACTTCCGACGTAAGTCACCAAGTCACGAGGGTCTGAAGATCTCGAATAACCTCGACGGGAATCGCCGCCGAGCGTTGAAACGATCGTTACTTCCAGCTGCACTCGTCGTTAACACGACTACGGGACCGTCGTTACGCAGCTTTCATTCCCTGGGCGCCTGCTGGCATCCGAGTCTGCCTATCGAGGAGATCCCCGTATGTGAAAACACCCTTCAGAGTTTCTGGTCTCATGCTCGCGAATCACACTTCAATCTCATCTCTGTTCTCGAAAACCATGTCGATGTACGATAAACTCATCAAACGGGGAGCTTTCATCGAGCAATTCCGGAAAGAGGCGGGCAACGTGGATGTCATGGGAGAGTTCAGCGCCGCAAGAGAGGTTTGTTATTCTACGTTATTCTACGGTAACGATCCGTCTCCAAACAAGATGATACTCTCCAATGTCAACATTTAACCCCCGCGCATTATTCGTTTTCCCCAACAGTCTGTCTGTGACGCTATCGAAGATTATTCGGCGGCCACGAAGAAAGACTTTTATGACTACTACAAGCGAAAAGTGAGATAATCTATTGACATCCTACGAAGCATCTCCGCTGTGAGTTATTCTATGGTGAGTTCGTGAGCGCTGCAACGTTTTTTTTTTGTCCTTCCAGAGCACGTCCAAGACGACTTGATGAGAAGAATGTAAACATCTGTAAATAAAACCGTGTCTCATGTGATGATGGTTGATTTTTCTTCTATTGGCGAGTTCCGCCAAATTTCCCTCGAGAATGTGGCCGATTTCCGAATAACTGTCGTCACTTTGATCAGGAATACGGCTCCAGTAAGGGGTTTATTGAGCCCAGGATCAAGATGAAGAACAAGCTTGATTCTGTCCCATCGCTCTGCTTCCTGATGGCCGGGTATATTTGGCGTGACGGAACGGAATCGCAGAAATCTCTTTCAGTGTAAGACATGTCTGCCGAGGAGAACGAACAGACTCCGAGCAGTCAGCTCGACTGGCAGTGCACGTTGGTTTTCGAATCACTGCCAGGCCGGTGAACAGCCATCGCTCTTCGGTGCTCCCGACGCCAGTTTCTAACACTAATGTTTGTCGCGTGGAATTCGGGAGAACGGGCCTATATCAGCTTGAGGGGATTCAATAATGGAGATGGAGGGAACTCTCTCGGATCAACACGGTACCATCGTTTATTCGGGTATGTCTCATCCATGCGTTCAGAGGCAGAGTGAGTAGATTCTTGTTTTGTTGCTAGCGTTTTTTCCTCTAGATCACGAGTTTCGTCCGCAGATTCACGACCCAGTGAACCCACGAGTTGATTCCTTCTTGGGAGACTAGATGAATTTATTCCGTTGAGTTGTCTTCTCCTCCTGGTTGCTCCATGGCGATTCCAAACTACTGAGCCATGGGAAACTTATCAAGACATCGCACCTTGTTGCAACCCGTCCAAGTTGCAAGGATGCCAAAAAAGAATCTTTCCGATTGGGACTTTTCAAAACCGGGTAAATATAAATCCTATGTCGTTCCGTAGAGAAAACTGAGTACTGCTACCAACGCTTCCCAATAACAGCCAGAGGCGGAGGCTGTTGCTTGATTTTCGAAAAGTTGAGCGGGACGTGAAAAAGTCGGAGAAGAAGAGATCGATAGAATACCGTTAGTCTAGCGAAGATGATTCGGGAGTTTCCTCTCTATTACGTCGAATCATCATTCGAGTTGAATGGAGTTTCGTCGGATTTCTTCCTTCACGTTCAAGTGAGTCATCAAAGGGTGAGATCGAACTAGAAAATGTGCTTCAGAAAAGAAGCTCGTCGTATGCCGTCTGATTGGGGACACGAATTTGATAGCAGAAAACACGTTCAAGAGAAATACTTGAGGCCAGTGACAACCATAAACTTCTCAATGAAGAGCTCCGAGTCGAGAACTGCGATGTGGGCTGCGCGTCCGATCAGCGAGTTTGCGGTGGTTGTCGGCAGCGCATGATGCACGTCGAAGCGCACAAACTGGCAGCTCTTTCCGGACCGAGACATTACCGGGCTTAGCAGATTTTGAACCATTTCTCGGTACGCCGCACCTGGATGGAAGAGACAAGTTCCAATTTTAGTCGAGTGAGTGCCTAGAGGGGAGACTGCCGGAACGTATGACGCTCAGCACCCACCAACGTTTGTGGAGTCCTTCATAGCGGCCTTGCAGAGCTCTATCCGCGCGGAGTGAATGGGCACGTAGCGATCTTGCGACGATCCGAACAGCAATATGTGGTTGAAGTGTTCGAGGCCGCCCATTTGCGCTAGTTTGTAGAGGAACGTCTGGCGGATGTCCTGTGCGTCTTTCATTGCCAACTGGAGGAGTGAGCCGGATTTCTTCCACTTCTGCATGAACCACATGCCTGAAATCGCGCGGAACTCTCCAGGAGTCTACTCTCGGGGTTTTCGTCTCAGATCACCATCTGTTCCCACAGACTGTCCGATGAGTGATTCGACAGCCTTTTGCTTGTTCATTATTCCTCATGGCAAGCCACTTATTGAACACCCTATACTATCGACATCCTTGCGGAGATCATCGGATCGCGGTCGAGCTGAATTTTGGCATCTCCTTGTCGGAACTTACCCATGTTGACGAGACCACTGCTGTTGAAGAGAGTTCCCAGATGCGGACCAGATAAAGAAAGAAATGTGTGGAGTTTCTTCAAATACGGTTTGAGTTGAGGCCGGTGTAGCGCCGATCGAATTATGATATTGCCCAAGGAATGACCGATGAAACTGGAAAAGAGTTCGAGGGATCCCTTCGTACTGAAATGCGCGACATATCTCTGGAGGTGACTGGACATCAGAACATGACGAACCTGATTTTGTTTGGCTTCAGCGCGTAAACCTCGATGTGGTAAACGATCTCGGCAACCAGTCGATCGGTGAGAGTCTCAAAATTCTCGAAAGTCTCTCCCTGATTGCGCTCGCTCATGAGAAACTCGAAGTTTACTGTCGGAAGACCAAGTTCAAGATAGGTTCTCACGAGACGCAAATCGGCGCTGTGGCCATCAAGACCGTGTACACAAATCACAAGATGGAGGCCGTCCGGGCTGAAGGCCTTGAGATCCGAATCGCAAGAGAAGTAGGGAATATTCGATGCGAGATTTGGGAAGTCGCTGCACCTGCAAACAAAAACGCGGTCGCTGCTCAGAGGAAGAGCCGACATCGGATCGGGAACCGCACGATCACCGTGGGCTCGGAATTCCAAAGCTAAAGTCAGAACCGAGCTGCAAAACACACCATAACCACGAGGGCAGATTCAGTTGTTGCCTGAAGTCTTCTTTGGCTTGCACGAAGTCGAGAAGATCTGAACCAATGGCTGAAGCTCTTCTGAAGGCAACTCCGTCTTCTTCGCTCTCATCCAAATCGCACAGAAGGCCGCTTTGAAGCGAAGCTCCAGCGCACGCACTCGCTGCGGCGGACTTGGCCTCGAGGTCCGTGAGCATTTCCATTATGGTGCACTTGGCGTTCAGGTATGACTCATCTTGTTGCGGATCTGGAAGTTTCACGAGGTGTGGTGAGGAGGGAGTCGCGAACATCGGCCCGGGGCTGAGATGGGAACGAGAGCTCCTGGAGAGCACTCGAATCGAAGCGACTCCACCCACCTTTGGAATCGACCCTGGAAGCGCTTTGCGGGGATGAGATATTCGGCTTGGCTCTGGATGTAGACGTTGCGTCTACAGAAGTCGTTCCATTGATACATTTTGCTGGCTTCGGAAGCTCTTTGTTCTCATTCGAAGTCCGCTCAGCGAACTCTTTGGGAGGTCTGGGGAAGAACATCGTTCCTTCGACTTCGAGTGAACACTTCTCAATACTGCTGCTCCGAGTGCTCGTTTTCGGTGCCACAGCTCCTCCTGAACTCGCGCTTTCTTCCGCGTTGAGATCCTTCCTGTCCAGCGGGCCTTTGCCACAGTCCGCGGTCCCAGGCTGCGACACGGTCGCCTCAATTGCTCCCTCGGCTCTTTCTTTCTCATCGACCGTCTGAGCTTTACAGCTCTTCGACTGAAAAGGAGCATCCGAGACTGGACTTGAGAAAGAAATCAGGACGGTCTCCACTGAAGCCGGACATTGAGAGCGAACCGAATGCTCCGTATAAAGCTCAGAGAGAATCACCTCTTGGTTATCTGGAGTCGCGCACTTTCCTGCATTGGTCCCCTCAACCTCTTTGGGTGCGTTTTCGGTTACAGGCTGCTCCCCTCCGAGTTCTGCCCGCGACTCTGTCTCTGTGGTCACCGGGGTCTCCCCGGCGGTCTTTTCCACAGCATTGTCCTGAAAGGCGTTTCGCGCTACGATCAGTGAACGCATTCGATATGGAATCGATTGTTGGTAGTTCAACGTTCAATCTGAGCGAAGAAGTCGCCGTCGAGTATTCTGTAGAGTGTTCAATGCTCACCTGGCAACGGGGTCGACTTCTGTGTAGGAACACAAGGAGGATCAGGAGCGTTCGGTGGGATTGGTGGCGATTTAGAAATGTCTGAAGGTGAAGTCTCCTCCCTTGTGGTACTGCAGCCGCTTGCGCTCTCATCGGGTGGGCTCCCACTCTGGGACCCACGTTGACTGTGCGGATCCGAATGCGAACGGGGTGATCTCGAGTCTCGGAAGCCTTCCGGTGGTAAAGGAGTCCCGGGAGGCGTGCATGAACCACCGTAGCCAGAACTCGTCTTCGTACTGCCTATCGTACTCGTCGAAACGGTTGAGGGAGCTTTTAATGAAACGTCCAAAAAATGATCTCTTGTAAACCCGCCGTGCTCCCAAGATCCATCGCGGAGTCACCGAACGACGGCATCCTTCCGATTCCGTGACTCACCTTGGATGAAGACATCGTCGAAAGAATCTTTCCTATTCTGACTTTGGAGAAGCTTGGCGAACACGAGCGAGCTCGAGATCGATCGTCGATGTTTGATCTTCTTGCGTTTCTTCTTCGCGTCATCTCGGAGAGAGTTGTTGGCGGAGCTTTCGGCTGACGAGGTCGAGTTATCTTGGAGCTCATTGAGATTCAAAGACGCGAGATCCAGCTCGCCCATGTTGAGTTTCGTTGTGGCAAAGTGACCAAGATCAGGCATCGATTCACTGTTGTTTATGGCGTCGCTCGACGACGATCTCGACCTTGAGTTCTTCTTCAGTTGACGGAAAAACCGCGACTTCAATCGGTTCTGCAAAACCAATGTCGCAGAGTTTCGTAGAGATCCATTGGTGCTGCTGCTCGACACAGCACGAATCGAGAAACGAAGTCGACGCTGAAGAAAGAAACGCTCGATACGCACCTTACTATTTGTATGCTGATTGAGTTTCATGAGCAATTGGCGCACGGTAGCCTCCGAATCGACGACGGAACGCGCCAGTGAAGACGCTTGCGTCGCGAGGAGCTTCGTGGAGGAAGCCTTCGCGTCGGCGGACGAAGCGGCTGGAGGACTCACGAGTGAGGCGCACGACAAGCGAGTCGCCTTGAACTCCTGGTAGTGCTCTTCGTAGATGATTGGGAGTGTTTCGTTGTTGCCGTCAGTTTCCGGGCACTCGATACTCAGTGGGGGTATCGTGTTCAGATAGGTCGATTTGCGTAGGTTGTCAGTGATTTCATTGAAGAGAGAATTACCCGAATCACAAACGGCCGTGATGGCTGCACGAGGCTTTTCGATAATGAAGTAGCCTTCACCGAAACGCTTGACGCGCTGCGAATGCCGCTGTCTGGCCAAAAACTGCTTTATTTTCTCCTGACGAAGAGCCACCTGGAGGAACTGCTGCCACAACACGATGAGAGCCCCGCACAGCTGGGCGATGTCACTGTTGGCCATCATCAGGAAGTCGTCATCACAGTCGGTATTCTGCAAGGCACCGAAGTTCACATGAGTGGAGTCCGTTCTCGGATTCAGGCCCGGCGGGGATGACGGAGAGAGAGAGAGAGAATTAGTGAGAGAGAGAGAGAGAGAGAGAGAGAGAGAGAGAGAGAGAGAGAGAGGGAGGGAGAGAGGGAGAGAGAGGGCTACTGGAATCTGAACCTTTGCCACGCTGAAGATTTTATCCCAAGGCGGCGGCTGAAGTTTTGCAACCTTCAGGTAGTCAATGCAGAGTCTCGCCATTTCAGACAATGACTCCCTTAGGTTGGCGTTGAGCTTCAGAGCTTCCAATTGTTCCAGCTGTAACTGTTGCCAAGGCGAGAGCAGCTTAAGATACTCCAGTAATCGGCGCTCAAGAGATCCGCAGGCACTCAGCATAAGTAAACAAATGTCCCAATGAACGAGGCAGGCCCTTTGTTGGCGCACGGCCTTCTTCATTGCGGTCTGTAAGTTCGGAGAGAAACATACGGCGTTACTTTCAGTGTATCGGCGGCCTGATGGGCGCTGCAAGGATTGAAATCAGGAGCGTCTTCGAGCTAAGCGCCCGAAGTCTAGTGATCTTGTCCGACTCACTCACACTTCGAAATAACTCAAACAAACTCAAGTTGAAACCAAGGATCTGCAAGCAACACAAGAAAAACTGATAGCTGCCGCTGCTCAGGGAAAGAAGAAGACCTCAGAAAACCAATTGGGAATCCAGCTTGGCTACCTGTTGCGGAAAATAAACGCTCTCCATTGTAATTCCTGCTTGGCAAGCCATCGCGGACGCCTGGAGCTTCCGTGATCGGGGACTCGAGCCGAACCATTGACCGGCTCCACATCTGAAAGCACCGAGAAGTGGAATGTATGGATTGCCTTCTTCGTTAATTCCTCACTCTCGACAATCATGAATAGAGTTCCATGTCGATCTGGGGATGCACGTCCCTTGGAAGCTCACCCTTGGATTGGCTGACACAACGTGACCAAAGATCCGTGGATTGTCAGCGTGATTCCCGACAAGTGAAAATAGTCGAAAACCAGAGGTATGTGGTGGTGGAGGCCCCGGAAAGCGTCGAAGTGCAAAATCAGATGCCGACTTGACACACAGTGGAAACGTTTGTGGAGGCTCACGTCGCTGTGGAAGGAACAAAATGCTTGAGATTCCACCAAAGCAGGAAGAAGCCGCGGCAGCAGTAAGGCCTCTTCCGCCTGGAGGCGAGCCTCGAAATCTCTCCACCCACCCAAAGTTCTGATCTGTATGCCAAAGCTCCACGAGGAGCTGGAAATCCCCTTTGGTGAGGTGTTCCTTCACCTGAAATTTCGAGGAATAAGAAACCGACACTCCTGACGGCCAGGAGGCATTCGATTCTTGCCGTGAATGGAAGCCGGAGTCTAGACCTCACCCGGTGTCCGTCGACGAGTGAGTGGACTCGGAAGGTGATGACGTCATCGAGGATGATTTCTTCATTGCGATACAAAATCTGAAAGGTCTTTGAGACGGCCGTCTGACCGTTGATGACGTACGAGTTGAGCAGTAACTGATTGACAGTTGATCGGTTAGTAGAACTCGAGGTATCAACGATAACTTCGACCTTCGACGGCAAACGGGGCGAATTCCGCAAGGTTGACCGAACCTGGTACAGCCTTGAAGAAGAACAACGCATACATCAGAATTTTCTCTCACGTTCGTGTCCCCGTACGACTCATGCCAATGGAATCGTGAAAGCAGGACACGTCAATCCTGTGAGAACGTGAAACGGAGCGGTTCTACCTCCGAGAACCCTGTCTCCTCACGATACCCCCAGGCGAGGCTGAGTCCTGCTTCCTCTATTTCGAGACAACACGAAGCCGACCGCTCCATTGGTCTCATCTAAAAATGATTTCCCGCAGGAGAGCTCCTTTCGAGAAATCTAACGTTTCTGTGTAGGCCCATCGGCTCGTGTGAACCCCTCTCAGAACTCTCCCAAACTGCGGGGTTTTCCCTTTGCCCACCTACTGTATGGCATTTCAGGAGGAAACCCGGTAACGACGTGCAGTTATTGAGCCTATGTCGTTCCTGAAATGTGCAGCGAAGTCTGGACTCCCAAGTTTTGCGGAGAGAGCGATTCCGAAAATAGGGTAACCATTTTCAGATCGAGATTCGTATCGCTTGGTCAAAGTCTGTGAAGCCTTGTCTCAAATTCAGGTAACGGTCGGATGAATTCTGAACTGGACACTCACCCCCTTTGGAAAAGGTCAACATTGATGAATCTTTGGAGTTCAACAGAAAATTCCACACTCGTTTGAACCTGGCTCATCTAGGAACCTGAAAATAAAAAGTTGATTTGATTCGAGCACTCGACGGACCAATCGGTAATCCCTCTCGAAAGCTCCTATGAAATAGCGGGACAATCAACGACATCTCGAATTCACAAAGAAATCACGAAGATGCTCCCGGGACTTCCTAATCAGCTGAGCTGTTCTACGTCGCATCTGCGGATCTGCTACGTCAACTCGGCTGAACGAAGGCCCACATGTCAATCTAATGGCCGGACGCCACCCTTCGGTACACTTGGCCGCGAGCTCGAAGCGATCCTTTTATTATTCTGCACGAGACGGTTCCATTCAACCGAAACACGTCGATGAACTTTGGCCGCGGGAAGAAAAAATCTCATGGGAGCTCGGCCTTCCACCGATAATGTCCCATGCCATCATTCTACGGGATTGGATATCTCGGAGAACGCGTATTTCCTCGGCGATGACTCTTCCGCCGGCGTGCACTCAGATTCAAGCCATGTTTTTCAGCTCTTTCGACGGGAGGATTGTCTTCTCGGATCACAGGCTCCGCGGGGGGCTGAAAACGACGGAACTCAGACCGAGCCAAGCCGTGAGAGATCAGTTCAGTGACGGTAATTGAACGCCTCCGTCTGCGTCTGACCCTGAGGTCTGAAGCCACGTACGATCGCTGTGGGGACGGCGGAGTGCCCTCGCTGTTACCGACACATTATACGCTAGACAAATAAAGACGGAGTTCGTTCCCCGCGTAAACACCCTGCCAATATGTATCATCGCGTAATGCAAGGCCGTTCAGGAGGCAAGCCGCCACACCCCTCTGCTCGTTTGTGATCATAAACACCGTCAACAGCTCTTACGCCCAGATTAAGACGAGGAAAACACCTGCCTCGTAACCCCGCCACATACTGCCTCAGGGACTCCACTGTTAATCACGGCCGTTGCTGAGAAATCGGTCGAACGCTAAGTCCTTTCATCGCAGCGTACTTGTCGTCGTTCAGCGCTAGTTTCTTCGCCCTCCGTTTATCAGCTCTCCGTTGCATCCGTGGATACCCATCGAGAGAGAAATCGTCAATGGAGTCGCGACGAGGACAACTCAATGGTGGAGCTGCCGCAACAGTTGGACCGGTTGATCGTTGAAATGCGCCCGGCGACGACCCGAAGCCTTCCAGAATAGAGCGCGACCTCTGCCTCCATTGTTCGTGGTCCTCTTGTTCGAGCATCGAGTAATGGCGTCGATTCTTCACATCAGCTCCTCGATCTCCTTGAATTGTTCGCTTCCGAACGCGAGAGGCAGACTCGGGGAGATGTCAGCTTCAACCTCGAAAAGCGGAGGAATATGTGCAGCTGTTGTGGGAGAACGAGTTGTGGGTTCCCCCGGTTGTCTTCGGAAATTTTGAAGCATCTGATTGATATGCAGAGCTGATGAGGGTGTCCGCTTTGATATTTCGCAGCCAGTCACGTTTATATCGAGAACTGGGTCATGCCCCCTTATCCGAGAGCGAGCTGCATAGTGCTGCGAGCCGAAAGCACCATAGGTGTCGTTCGCCCGGAGCTGCGAACGGTAATTGACCGCTCGGAACAAGCTGCCGGCTTCTCGCGGAGAAGAGTGGATCCTGATGCATTCGGAATGGAAAAGTTTCCTTCCGGAAAGTGTTCCGACGAACACGCGATCGCGGAAGCAGCATTTGTATGTACTTCCACAACGAATGGGTTCCCCCGACCAGCGGACAGTTCGGATAACGACTGGAACTTATGGAAATCGGTGCTGGTTTGGGGAAGGGGTTCCGCCAGCACAAGTGGGGGCTCGGGAGGTTCTTGAGTAACTGATTCGATCGAACTCCCCCCACACTCACACCTCACACAAAATACTTCTGCTTTATCTCCCGGTCCTCGCCTCGTTCGTTCCGAAACCCGCTCCGAAAGATCCCGACCGAGGTCGGTTTTGCGGAAGCGCCTATTTTCAAGATAAGTTCGCAGTGCTGATTCCGAGCGCTGTCAGATTTGTCAGGTGCGTTCCGAACGGTGGAAAGCTGGCTGTTTGACAGCTCTTCCAACCCTGCAGCCGACTCCGCTCGATGGGCACCACGAGCTCAGCAGAGCCCAACGGCGCTGGCTGGAGGTTTACTCGCAGTTGGGCATTTGTCGTCTGGAAATATTCTCTTCCAAGCCACTCACCTAGGGCGCTGGAGCGGGCGGTTGAACTAGAAGCACCCTGTAGCCGCTTTATGGCTTTCTATGAGGCCTACGTCCACGAGCACGCTAGGCGTCTTGTGGAAAACGCTCTCACATTGCACGGCAAGCGGTGTCGCTCCCAAACTCGTGTTCATCGCGTGGGAGGGCGATGCATGCTCACTGCCACTCGAGTCTTCATCAATGCATCGCGGGATGTTCGTGTGTGAGACGTTCAGAGCCGGAGAAGTGAGCAGATCGCTCCTCGATGTCACCGAGTATTTGGCGATTGAGCCGATCGACGGGCTTTCCAAGCGAGAAGCCGACCGAACGAGCTGTGCTGTCACCAGTCGAGAACGCTCACTACGAGGTTTCTGGGAACGCCTGTCCCGCCACCAGATCCTCGTACGATCCTCGAGGTGATTCTCGACCACGGCAGGATGTGTCGGTCTCGAACATGCAGAACTCAACGTGATGTGCCCACCACTGCGACGACAGCGACGACGACGACCACCACCATGACCACAACCACCACCAGCAGAAGCAGCAGCACACGCAGAGCGAGCAGCGGAGACGACCTGCTGAGGGGAGGGTGCGCAGCAGCAGGCAGGCAGGCAGGCAACCAGCCTGATTCTATGCCCTCCTCCCTCGATGACGTCAGCTACCCACCTCGTCCATCAAAGCGACGACAGTCCCATCGCGTAGTTATGCGCTCTAAATTTGAGGTGTTCGATCAGAACCCGTGTCAAGAGCCCCATTGATCCGGCGATCGGCCCATTCCATTGATACGCCGAGGGAAATCAACAACGTGAACTGTCCGAGCAACTCGAGCGTTTGCTCTCGTCTTGTTGAGACCAAAGGAGACGGCGTTCCCGTTCCACCTGCGGGGCGACTCCTGACGATTAGTTTCCCAATCTGCGTTCCAGACCGCCGGCCGGACTGCAGGCTTAACTGAATGGGAAACGAGGCGACTCCGAGTTTTTCGGAAATCTTTCCCCCTCTCACAATATTGATCTAGTCTCTGGTGACATTTTCTGTCTCCGAGGGGGCTCATTAGTTTCGATGCTGTCGCGTTCAAGCTCAACACAACTTTCCTGCTTGGCGTTGCGTGGGAGGATACTCGCGATTAGATGATCGTGGGTTTTCCAGTCCGGGAACTATTACGGTGGACCGCCGGAACGAGAGATGGGAGCGACACTTGAATGTGCTCACCATCAAAAATAGTTTGCCGAAACCGGTGTCGCCAAACCTCTGCAAGCACGAGGCTCAGTCATCAGATTTTCGGAAAATCGGGATGCTTCCAACAGCCGCACTCCGAGAAAGGAAAGGAACCAAGAAGCGAGCATTCCACCTGGACCGTTCTCCAACATGAAGCGCGCCTCACATGCACGTCAAACTGTCGGTGAAACGACGAGCGAATCAGCTGTGGGAACTGTCCGAAGCGAAGTGGAGAGGCTCCCTTTTATCAGAAATATAGTGAACATGTGCCAAGCTCGTTTCGAAAAATTTCGAGGAGGAGCCACACTTCCGAACGAAACACAGCGAAGGGTTCTCACTGATCCTACACCAAAACCAGCGGCTCCAGCATCGGAGCTGCCACCCAAGGAAACACCTAGCACGCAACCTACGACGTTGAGCCCACTCGTCGAGTCGGAACGACCATCTGACGGGACCTTAGGTCAGTCTCCGAGTCTTCATCGATTCAAAAGCAGACCACGAGATGTCTTTAGCGCCTGCTGCCACAGGTTGAAAAACACTCCTACTATCTTGCAGCAGTTCTCATTGGGTCATCTTTCTTCCTAGTGCTGGTGCTCCTCGTCTTCCTGTATTGGATATAGTAAGTCAGCGAGGTAAACTCTGCGTCAGTCCAACTGATTACTCAGCCTCCGAGCCGACAGAATGCGTGTTCAGGAAGGGTTCTAAATTTCCTCTTGGGTGCTCGCATCGTTACAGTAGAATCGAGCTGAAAAAGTCAAACGTTCGCTTGCCGACGAGCAGGTTCGTTCTCGCGAGGAGAAAACTCGACAGCTCGTCCGAACAGGTGAGAACAGTTTGATGACGCGACGAATTCATCGGAGACCAGAGCCAACCACAGAATCATCAGAGTCGGTCGCATCTTTGTCCACAGACTCCGTTCCGCGGTGTGTTCGGAGCTACGGCCCGCTCTTCGAGGTATGACTCCATACCCCAAGAAATTCCCGAACCGAAAATCTTGTTTGGAGAAACCCTAGTTCAGCAAGATCCGGATCAGACAGACCCTCTTGAGCTACCCAGTTGTAGCCAAAGTCGTCTGGCTGAGACACCTCCTTCTCCTCCGCGTAGTTTGACCCGGAAGCGACAGCAACGCGAGCAGAAAATCCAGGAAAGGAATCTCGTGTTCGAAAAACTCCTGGCGGGAGAAGAAGATTTCGAGATCTTCGTCGTGCACGAAGAAAGGTTCTGAGGAACTGCGCGAAGAATACGTCCCGGCGATGCTCTCTCCGGAGTCTCTTCGCAGCGACAGGAAGACTAAGATCTTTTTTACAATAAATTCATTTTACTAGAGTTGAATGTTGGATTCCTTGTGCATTTTCATACAGGTTCAGCGAAAGCCTTGTCACCGAGCGCAGTCGTGATTCGCCCGACGAAGATCTAGCGACCAAAGGCTCGAACTAAAGTGGAAAACTGTTTATTAAATGATCTAAGAGCGAATCCATCTCAGGACGAAGGAGAGTACGCTTGCTCGAATCACCGAAATGTCTTCTGCTTCCCAGTTCGCTTGTTCTTTGGAATTGGAAAGCCACTGAATGCAACATCGGGTGATGCTCTATATACAATCATACATGATGTACACCGTACAACTATGTAATCAAATGTGTTTTCATATATATGTGTGCATGCTCCCTTCATGCATGTTTCTCCTCATGTCTCCCTCCCGCGGTACATCGCATTCGCTGTTGCTTGGCGGTTCGCTTTCGACTTGATGCTTGCTTTGCTGGTAGCTCGCTGGCCCTATTCATTTTCTACTACGAAACGCACTTCGAAAACTCTTCAGTTGTTATGAGACCATGTTATATGAGTCCTCTAAAGTGAAACGACGCGATACATTCTAGCGTACTTCATGACAGAATTATAATAATGAAGTTATAGTAAATGATGGATTAACTAGGGTCTACACCCGGGATGCGTGGGGTCCGGCCCGGGTAAACGTAGTTATTACTCGAGCGCACAAGTAGATATTCTCGAGTGTTGGGCTCCGACGGCGTTACGCTTCCTGACCGCCGCGTTCAAAGGGCGAACGTGTCGCGGAAAATTCTTCTCACAGCTGACGGAATCGATGGAGATGTGGGTTCGAGATTAGTCTGATACGCGACCTGGAACGCCATCGAGAGGTCAATCGCGAACGAGAGTGTTTCGGGTGCGAAACTCTGAGCAATGATCGAGAGTCTCGCGATAAAGAGCGGACGGGATTTCTCACCTTGAAAAGGTAGGGTTGAATATCAGAATACTTTGTTTCGAAAATGAGGTCGAGATCCTCACGAAGCCTTGCTCGAGGAACGAATTCATCGCGGTTCATGGCGGACGCAACGGAACAAACAGCCTCTGCCAGTTCCTCTCCAGCGGAGCAGCGATGCTTCTGTCGTTCTGCAATGAAAGTCAGCGTTAGTTCCTCTGGAGGAACACAGAGGTCCGATTTCCGCAGATTCAGCGTTCGGAAACAGCCGCGGACAGTCGTCCTCATGGAATTGATGCGAGCTGGCAGAGGCGATCACGGTATCCGGGCGGTGAACGAAGTCATGCATACACAGAGTGACGCACAAATCAATCTGATCAGAACGGGACTCAGCGGGGGTGGCTCGGACAGACGGTACTCCTCTCACCTGATTCGTTGGGGAGATTGACTATGTTGACTTTCATAATCCATATCTCCCAGGGAATATTCTCGTAGCTGAAAGGCCAGCGCAGTTTCTTCTTCTGGTAGAATTCCAGTTGGATCTGCCCTTCTTGAACACCACCCGTTCCTTCTGTACTCCTGAGCGCGTTGCTGAAGAGAGCCACGTCCTGAGTAATGTCGCGATTGAGCTCATCCGACGATGCCCTCACCTGTATGTGAAGGCAGAGCAGAAATTAGGCGCCAAGGTTCGATTTGCGTGGCGCACCATTGCCTGATGGCCGACGACGTCAGAATGCTAGATTTGTGAGAAGTGTTTCCGACACGAAGAAATGTGAGCATAAAAACTCACGTAAGTGAAATCAACGAAATCACACGTCACGTCTTCGAAGCCGATGGTTCCGATACCGTAGCTGGACCCATTTTCATTGTAGTGGTACTGTGGATACGTCGAGAGATAACGATTTATCGGTGAGGCGACTCGAATTCCACGAGGGACTGGGTGTATGGCATGAATGATTGTTCGAGGCTATCTATGCGCATCACTCGCTCAAAAGGAGATTAAGAGTCACTGACTCCTTCTTCGCAGGGATATTTAAAGCCTCTCCTCAGCTCCTGGTGAGTGGAAACATATTCCAGAACAAGAAGGATGAAAATAGTTATAGCACTAACCTTTCCTGTGGACCTGAAGAAGAGCAGGGTGTGGAAAAGGCCGGTCACAGCTTCTTGAACTTGGCGTCCTTCTAGCGTCTGAAATGGATACAATAGGGTCTGATGGATTTTCCACTTAGGAGGAAATCTGACGCAGCGGAAATCGCTTCCGTTTCATCTAGTGTTCCATCCCGTCCGGAGTACACATCATCGGGCCGACGAAGTGTCCGTCGGGCGAGGAAGAATGCCCACAGATGTATGCTAGATGATTTTCCGCGGCATGAGAGCCGCCTGATGAAAGAAACATAGGGCAACTATAGCGAGACACAGTGTGCGATCCGGGAAGCTATCGGTGGTTGACCTGGATCGTTTCTGAACTAGACAAGATTCTAAAACGGGTATGATCAACGATTAATATGCAGGCACACTTCCAGAGGGCGGCCCAGCATATTCGGTCTGGTGGAACCGCATGGATCAGAGCTTAAGATAGCGAGAGATCTGCCGTGGGGGACGTGTCGGCCACTAATTCGTAACGCCGTTCCCGCTATTCTATGCGCTTTTCGTAGTTTTTTGACGCGATCAACGTGAGCATGCTCGTACTCTGCCCCTGCGCAGCTAGCTTTTGAGATTAGCGATTCCGAGCTCTGTGACCAGGGAATTTCATGTCGTTGGTAGCACTTCAACAGCCAACGTTTACACGTCCACACATCTCAAGAGGGCCGATTCACCTCTCAAGAGATCGTCGATGAGGACGAGGCAAATCAGAGCAACGCGGAGATCTACCCCAACTTCCGGAAGCTGCTTTTCCGGACTCGATGAAGCCGAATCGAAGCGCACACCTTGATCGGAGAAATATCTCGAGCCTTCGACGAACGTCCATAAATTCTGATGCTCCCAAAGTTCAAAGGACTCTGCTGGATTTGAGCTTTGACTAGAACGGTGTTTGCCACGAACAATGAAAAAACGAGGAAGCGGTCGGTCGCGCACGGCAACCATCCGTGCGACCAACAGTGAGCTTCCCCAGATCCCCACACATGTCGCCAGGGAGACGAGCACCAAAACCCATCGAAGAACCGCTCGTCACCGGGATGAGTTTTGTCAATCCATTTCTGTGGCGGAAACCCTACGGTCAGCACTATGGGAGCAGCGATTTGCGTTGCTGCCGCGGCGGCAGCAGCAACAGCAGCCTTCGTCATCATCGCTTGGTGCATGAGTGGCCCGAGCGGGGCGGAAGCAGCTGGTTTCTGCATGTGCAGTTGATGAATTCCAAGAGCTTTCGACTCGATAACCCTGATTCGACGCAGCCCCCGCAGCAGCATCGTAATCGAGGGTTTCGATCACTACGACGAATCTCGATAGCAACTAGCTAGTTCGATCGGTTTACTTACGAACTCAAATTTGTTGTGCCTCGCGTTCATCTCATCCCTAATCGTATGACAATGGTCGCCACTCTGGTTCTACTACGCTTGTTTACCACAGTGACGAGAAACACAACACAAACTTCTTATGAATGCTGTTGCTCCTGCAGCACCAACCACAACAGGACGGGAAGAAGAACCAAATGATTATTGTTGAGAGGAGGGAAGAGAGACCACGATCGTGTTTACGCTTAAAGTCGTCAGCTGTTCTGGGACCCTCTCCCTGTGCCTGCCTGCCTGCCTCCCGAGCGAGCGAGCCAAACCACCAGCAGCAGCACCGCGTCGTCTCTTCTCTGCTTTCTCGCTGCTGCTGCTGCCAGCTGAAGGCAGTAGTAACCATAGCCTAGGACCCTCCTAGGTCTCACGAATGCTCCGGAGCGCCAAGTTTGAGCTCCGATCGGTCGTGCGGAGGTTTGAGGGTCGGCGGTATCTGATCAAGATCTGTTGGGGGCAGCAAAACATGATTGAATTTCAGCCCGACTAATGCCAGCCCCTGCCGTTCCGCTCTCGAACTCTTGCAGGCGTCGGGGTCCAAGAGCCGATTGCTGACTCTCCGATTCGGGTGTGATTGATTGATTCTGTTGATGCTTCTCGTGTGGGGCGAATTCGGGAATAACTAAGCTTCAACGGTTTGCACGACCGAATCTATCAGCTTCGAGTACGCCAATCATTGGCTGCCCTCGAGTCTGCCGGGGTAGAGACCTGTCATTCCACCTGAGCCGCATGCCGGGAATAAACTACTTCCTCATAAATTTGGATGGTTCGACCCCTCGTCGAGAGGTTTCTCAGTGTTAGGTCCGACACGGTGTAGAATTATTAGAAACAGAGACACGAAGTGCTCGAGGAAAGAGCGTACGAAGCTGGGTTTCGCGGCACCCAAGTCACTCGAGCAGGCAGTTTGTGAGTGGTTTCAGGTGTTCGAACAAGAGAGCATTTCCTTCCCTCCGAAATCGATGATAGATGCAGAACACGTGGGGCGGTGGAGAATGCAGAATGGATCTGAGGGAGCTACGGCGGGAGTTCCACGAGGAAATCTCCGGAGAACTCCTCGCTAAGGAGGACTCAGGGAGATATGGCCGCCGGACGTCGAATAATTAGACGATGCTAAGGACATGCGTTCGTGTGTTGCCAGTGAAGGATTGACCACAGCCTGTCTGGTAACGGCTCTCGATTCGGACGCTATGAATGTCCCAATCCCAGTATGTTTGTTTGAACTTCCCCCGTCCAACCTATCCAACTACGAGAGATGAGCATTTAAAGAAGAATATTTGCATTTAGTAGACAACCTCAATGAATCCTCTTTATTATCTCTCCTGAAGGGGATAAGGTATAATATATGTATATATATGATCTGTTTCTGAATGCTTCCGTTATTTAATTCCGACTCCCATGACGTTGACCAATGTCACCAGATTGAATTGAACGGCTCCAGAAGTCGACATCAGAAGGAGCCCAGCGATGGGGCTTTTAAGAGGGACACGGTTTTGAAAGTTTTGTGAACTTCGAGATTTCACGTGATCTTCTGTGATTGATCAACAACGTCTGATGGTTAATTTGGAATTTCCGGTCACAAAGAGTCTATGGAGGCTTTTCAAGAAGAACGACAGCCTAAGTAGGTCCTCGGAAAGTTCGAGGATAGGGAAGACGGAGTATCGGCTCGTTTCGGCGCGGTTCCCCACAGCCTTTCCTCTCCTCCGTGAGAAAATCAAGGCCCACCTCTGATCTGCTGTGATTTTATTCGCTCGTTCAGTTCGCTTTGATCTCTCCTTCCTTTCACCAACTACCCGCCAGCCTGCCTCGAACTAAGTGATTCCGCAACCGATTGAACAGCTCAGCGACGGACTGACGAACAGTTCGATGTGGTGTTCGAATCTTGTCTATCGCCCCAATGTGAAAAATCTAGACTCCTTAGTTGTAAAGATCGTCATCTTCATCATTCTGGAAACTTCCTTGGCCGCCGGGAGTTCCACCAGCAGCGGGAGTCTGAGTGGGGAATCGGAAGTTGTTTCCGAACCCTCGAGACTGTTGTAGTGTCTGAGCGAACATCTCATACTTGCGAACATCGTTTTCGTTGACCGATTTCCGCGCAAACTTCATCGACTCCTCGAAGTGATCTTTGCGGATCTCCGGCACGGGATCGTCGTCCATTTCCATGACATTCCCAGCGGCAGCACGTTCCTGAAATAATCGAAATGATCGTAACTCGAATCCGAGAATCGATGGGCATAATTTTTCGGCATTCCTCAGGGGGGAGGTAGGGAACGTCGCCGCCCTTTAGCGGCGGAACACAATCGGATGTACCTTTTCACGTTTGATTTCTTTTTCGATGCACTCGCGGATGGCCATCTTGGCAGCACGTTGACAGATTTCAGTGATGTCGGCGCCGGAGAAGCCAGAAGTGATTTTAGCAAGGAAGCCGATGTCGACATCTTTAGAGACCGGCGACTTCCTCAGGGACGCTTTGAATACTTGCATGCGGGACTTCTCGTCTGGCAGCGGAATATATATCAGCTGATCGAGACGACCGGGACGCAAGATGGCGGGATCTATGATGTCGGGCCTGTTGGTGGCGCCGATGATGAAAACGTTCTTCTTAGCCCCCATGCCGTCCATCTCAGTGAGGATCTGATTGATCACACGATCTGCAGCTCCTCCAGCGTCGCCCACGCTGGCGCCTCGGGACTTTGCGATCGAGTCCAGCTCGTCGAAGAACAGCACACACGGTGCAGCGGCCCTCGCTTTGTCGAAGATGTCTCTGACATTCGACTCGGATTCACCGAACCACATCGACAGCAATTCGGGCCCCTTGATTGAGATGAAGTTGGCCTGACATTCGTTGGCGATGGCCTTGGCCAGCAGGGTCTTTCCGCAACCTGGCGGTCCGTAGAACAGGACACCTTTCGATGGCGACATGCCAAACTTGAGGAACTTGTCGGGGTGCTCGACTGGGTATTGGATCATCTCCTGGAGTTCCTGTTTGACTCCTTCCAGTCCACCGATATCCTCCCAGGTAACGTTGGGAACTTCGACGACGGTTTCTCTGAGGGCCGACGGCGAGGACTTGCCCATCGCCCACCTGAAGTTCTCCATGGACACAGCGAGAGAACTGAGGACTTCGGCATCGATTTGGTCGTCTTCGAGATCGATGAGATCCATCTTCTCACGGATTTGCTGGAGAGCGGCTTCCGAGCATAGAGCGGCCAAATCAGCGCCGACGAAACCGTGGGTTTCAGCCGCAATCTTCTCGAGGTCGACGTCGTCCGCGAGCTTCATGTTCTTGGTGTGAATGCGAAGAACTTCGAGCCGGCCGGTGGCGTCAGGAATTCCGATGTCCACCTCGCGATCGAAACGTCCGAAACGACGCAGGGCAGGATCGATGGAGTTCGGGCGGTTGGTGGCGGCCATCACAACCACGTGGGCCCTCTGTTTGAGACCGTCCATCAGGGTGAGCAGCTGGGACACGATTCTCCTTTCGACCTCACCGTGAGTTTTCTCTCGCTTCGGTGCAATAGCGTCGATTTCGTCAATGAAAATTATGGCGGGGGCATTCTTCTCTGCCTCTTCGAAGGCTTTGCGCAAGTTCGATTCAGACTCGCCGGCAAGCTTCGACATGATCTCCGGCCCGTTGATCAAGAAGAAGAAGGCTCCGGTCTCGTTGGCGACAGCACGAGCGATGAGCGTTTTGCCAGTTCCTGGAGGTCCGTAGAGCAGGATGCCCCTCGGAGGCTTGACTCCGATCGCTTTGAACAGCGAAGGATGGCGCAAGGGGAGCTCGACCATTTCCTTGATGAGAGCCAGTTGCTTCCTACAGCCGCCGATGTCGTCGTAGCCGATCTCGTTGAGGCTTTCCTCTTCCTCCTCTCGTTTGATCGGATCGCCTTCGCAGTGGATCACCGTGTCGGGAGCTACGATGCAATAACCGCCCGGGTCGGTTTCGACCACTTTGAACTCCACGGCGCGCATGCCGCCGCGTACGATGAAGAGATCTCCTTTGTGGATCGGCCTGTAAGCTTCGAGGAAGTACGGCTTGAGGAACACCTCGAAGAGACTCCCAGTCAAACCCTCGACGGTGTCATCGATGGGCAGAACATGGATACGTTTGCCGTATTTGATGTCAGGGCATCCCTGAACGGTGATCACGTCTCCCAGACGTACACGAAGGTTGTTACGGATGCACCTATTCATACGGATCTTCTCGTTCGGGCACGTTTCATCCGAAATCACAATTGCAACTGTCTCGCGACGTTTGCGACCCTGGAATCGATCAGCTTCCTCTGAATACGACGCAGAATCATGGTTGCAATCACGCGAAAGTTGATGAGCGGAATTCTCGAAGGATCATTCGAGCTGTTCTTCCTTTTTTTACCTTGAGGAGGACGGTGTCTCCGCGGAAGAGATTCAACTCATCCATCTTAGTTTGTGAGAGGTGTATCACGGAGTTATCGTCAGTGACGGCCTCGTCGACCAGGAGCCGGTTGGGCTTGTCCTTCGTCTTGAGGATGGCTGTGGACAAATCCTCCGGGCTGAAAGAGGGAACGACAGGTAAGAAAAGGAACTGGGGCGGACAGTTTGCCTCGGAAATTTGTATCGTGCAATAACTGGTCTGGTCCACTAAGTATGCGGGACCCGAGCTTCCTTGTGTTGTTGACTTGGAACCTGATCTCTGCTCGACGCCACTGAAGCGGTTACTCATTTTTCGTCGCTTCGGGATTCGGTTCAGAGACTAGAGACTCCTCAAGAATCGCTGTGCAGAAAAGAAAAGCTCAGAAGGAAAAGTGTTTGAACCGCTCCATCCCTAGAATTCAGACACTGCGCTGCTACAATGCCGGTCGAGCAGGCAGCTGGCGGAAACCCCTTATCGCGACGAATGTATGTCGCAGACCCGATCTGAACCCTCCGTTGAACGTGACACAAGCTACCATGGCGTCGACCGTTCGATTCGAACTCGCGTAATTGTAGTAACATTCCGCATCCTTCAAATGGTCACAATCGATAACCAGCCCCAGCTTCCACCGCAGTCGCAGTAACCCTCTGGGTTTCGGCTGCAGTTCGAGAGAGCTTTGAACTCCAAATAGATGCCGGAGCTGAGTTTCATGATGTTGACACCTTCCCGAATGCCAGAAGTTTTCGTCCAAGCAAAAGAATGAGACGAAGTATGGGTAACGGAAAAACTTACGTCGATTTACGGGGCCCACTTGGCTCGGTGTCCCCTATCTTGATTCTGTTACAGAAATCAATTTCATGTTTGAATACAAATATGGTGCGATATCGAGAATTCATGAATTCTTTGAGCAACGTAGCATGATGACTCGCGACTTTTCAAGCCGGCTCTGTCGCTTGTCGGTAGGCTTACGCTTCACGGACACGGAAGCGAGCTAACAACGCCTGAACATGGTACAAACTTACTTGGACTTCTTGTCAGCCATCGTGAGGCTGCTTCGAACAATTTTCCTGAGGAACAATTCCGAAATGACAAACAAAATCTAAGCACGATCAGGTCGACTCTCTCGACAGTCCACAGTCAAGCGAGAGCAGACGATCGGAGGTATTTAGCGAAAACGACGGCGACGATACCCTCTCCATGATGAGTAGACGAAGCGGCGCAGAAAGCACCACGGTTCTATGCTGAGCCACCACAAGCTCCCGCGGATGAATGCATTCGGGTGTTCTCTTCGAAACCCCATCCGAAAGTGCCGCTTGGCTGCGCGGGTCCTTGTTGAGACAGATATGAGTTTTCAGGCTGGGAATTCGTTCTGGAGACTGGCGAAGGTGTCGGGAACGGCTCCGAAGTTGTCATTCAATCATTTCTTCATTGTCCAGCTGTGAATTGTCGGGAGTCCTCCGGCACTATATTCTTCCGAGCGGCATGAATGAGATGAATGCGGACTAGACTGAACTGCGTTCCGACAAAAGTAAAGAGGTGCCAGGTGCATCTCGGGGAGGAAATGAATTCCCTGACATGGGTCGAGTGATCATCATATACCGTACATACTCAGCTCCGCAATGTCTACACTGTAATCGTCGGAAAGTATGGAGGCCATCTCACTCCCTGTCTGTCTGTCTACTCCCCACCCCTCTCCCCTTCCCCCTGGACTGATAATTTTTTTCGGAACCGATACGGCTCCGTCTCCGTTCACCTTGATGAGTCCAAGTGTTTCAATCTCACCCGGTGTCGAGCTATTCCCGCGTTGGTGTCACTGTAAAACATGCTCGCGTATCATCCGTCACCTCAACCGATAGTTCGAATATCGCCTCATATACCCCACAGGAGAATTATTACGAATGCCGCCCCTGCTAGATATTCCAAGTACTAACACTCTCTATATCCCTCCAGTAAGATTGGAATCTACTCGTGGGCGATTCGAAACGCATGCGGAAATCTGAAGCCACGTTGTCTTGGAGTTCGACAAAGCACATCATATATCACGAGGAAGAGTTAACACTGACTCGACGGAGTCTCGACGAAAACCTTCCTCCAGAAACAAGTCATACAAAGAGACTCCTACTAAAATGGAAGAATGGAAAACAAAACTCCAAGTATCAGCTGAAGTGAATTTGTCATCGGTGCCACAAGGGATGAGGACGAATAAGTACCAATATAAGTGAGTCACTTTGGAAGGGGTGGTAGCCCCATCTTTACCACCTCGGAGCGGCCCTGGGTGGATGTGGCTGAAAGCGTGAAGGGACAGGAAAGACAGAGACATTCGCACGGGAACATGCTATGATGTCGGCAGTCTCATGCCTACCTGGGTGAAGCAGTACACGAAGCGTCGAAATATCAAGACTATTATTCCACTCAGCAAGGATGAAGGCAGAGTAAATAATGTCAACGCGATGGAGAACTCCGCAAACAGAGGTCTCAGCCGACGATGAGCTTTCCCAAGGCAGGCTTGGGCAGTTTGAATGTTTCAGAAACAGACCTCACTCGCTGACCTCTCCAAAGATCCACTTCTGAAGGATCTATACGCTGGAGTCCATCATTTTCTCCCCAGGCACTGAGATTTCAGCGCCCTGGGATATGGAGGGCGCATCCGTATGATACGCCTGGCATCACACCTCCGACATCTGCTACTGAGTGAAGAACTCGTGGCTCCGAACTGTTTGAGAAGTTCGGATTCTCGAAGGCGGCTCGAGGTACTCCCGAGTGCTGGCCATACTTCTGAAATGGCCCTCGTGATGACTCTAAGATAAATTCATCACATCCACACGGAAGTATGATGCCGGAAGCAGGACATTGTTGGGAGGCCTGGTTCAATGATAGAACCACTCGTTCCCCGGATAAGAAATCCATCAATGCGCCCCCTCTGTGGATACGCCAGTTCCATAAGAGGTCACCGCCCGCAGAAGGAGCGTTCGACAGCTTCCTTGCCCCTCGGGTTCTGAGGGATTTATTCTCTCGAGGAGCTCCCCGTCAAACAGTAGGCGCGGTCCCCGTTCTCTCGAGCAGAAGCCGGAGGAGACCTCGCAAGTCGGAGCTAAAACAGCTCCAATGCCTTGCCACCGCCCAACAGACCAGGAAAGCCCGTGAATGAGCATTGGATGAGGAAACGAACTAGAATATCAGAGCAGAGATTCTTCCTCAGGAAGTTACATATCCAGTGGTATATTCCTTCCGAAAAATGATGGACGACGAGAGAAGCTGGCAACTCGATCCTGCCCGCGTGATTCCGGACGTTGACACAGCTCTTATTTCCCTGCGAAGGCAGCGATCAAAAGCACGTTCGGTTCCTGAGCCCAAACACCCGCTTTGCATCACGAACTTCAGAGATCGAATTGGGTTCCGAGGCAAGAGAATTTCAGAGATTCATTGGGAACATCAGCTTGTTGTCGTCGAGATGGCAAATCAGGATGCCACTCACCCATCAAACATGGTTAAGGAATATTCGATGATCCGATCCCCCAGTGATTCATGAGTTCGCGATGACTACCAATGCGAGTAATCGCTTCTGAAATCCATTGAACAAATCAATCATCAATGCGGTGTCGAGAATCGATTCTAGGATGATTAGGTATAGATGGAGCGTCTTAGTGTTGAGCTAGATTTTGATTCGGAGAACTCCTCAAATGACGGCGCCACCCTCAGCTTTTTAGAGAACCCATCATTTGCATGCAGCGATCGAAGCAACAGCAGTGAAATGTCGACACGGTTCAAGACCAAGGGAGGAAAATGCGTCCGACAGCGTCGCCTAGGTGGAAAGAGGTGGGGTGAAGTGCGACCACAGTGTTTTATGGGAGTTACTTGGCTCATGTTAGACAAGAGCAGATCCTCATGGAAGGCGTTAGATTTGTTAGAGGTTTCGGGACGGAAAGATCGATCATGAACCATGAATGATGACATTGACCAAAGAGTTGAAACGTTGACACCGCATCCTGCTATCCAACCCCAAAAGGTTCTGTGACACTCCCCGATGCGTGGTCTGGGTGGCTGACAAAGTATTCTTCACGGAACGCGCCCATTTAAATGGGCGCTCAATTTCATAATCTTGTGTTTCAGTCGAGCTTCATATTTCTCTACGTTTCATGCGCTTCGACTGGAATGCCGGAACCTCGAATATGAGTACTCCCGCTAACTTGCCTCGTTCTTCCTGATTTATTAGGAACTAACTCGCCCTCATCGCGAGTCTCCCACAAAGGTACCTAGGGCACATCTTCCGACGACTCCATTCCGGGTAGTCATCAACTCAAACGTCATTAAACAATCATACTGTCTCCAGGAATACTGTTTTCGCTCGGTCCCAGCTGTGATTGTGTGCCCCAGCTGAGAAGGTCCATCGCAAGCAAACAGCGAGCACAAGATAACTCGCCTTAACGATGGCTCTCATCGGGACCTATCAGCGATGGCACCTACCCTTGGAGTTCCTAAGCAACTCCAGTCATTGAGATTCGGATCGCTTCTGTCATTCGAGGAGTTCCTTGAAGTTATCGCAGGGGAGCACTTATTTCCAGAAGAACACCTGAAACCTCAGAATTATTCCGGAGGAAGATGTTTCGAAAGTGAGCGCGCGCTGTCGAAGCTACCGTCATAATCTCCGGTGCATCAGCTGTTTCCACGATAGAGCTGAAGATCAGATTCGATTCTCAACGCTCAGTTTTGACGGATGTCTCGTCGTGTATGTTGCCTCTCTGGCTTGCCACGGTGGCTGGCAGCTATCGATGTTTGAAGAGGTATCCACCCCTGACTTTACAGCCGTCGTGGCCTGGTGTGAGTGATCAAAGGCTCGCTCAAAGCATTCGGTCGCAACGACATCGTCACCTGTGTACGAATCCAAGGATGGAGAAGTTCTTACCAGCCAGAAGGCTCGGACAACTGCGACAGAATGTGTGGTAAGCCCTTGTCGGGAAACCCGTATATTCAGCAATTTCCATTTCAGTTATCTCTGTATACTATTCTAGAAACGGATGACATGAGACCGAGTACCGGAGCCATTCAAATCGAGTCTTGCAGTGTGTTTCCCAGGGAGATTTTCAGTCAGCTGTACCGAGATCATAAGCCGGTGCACCTCGGATCAGGATTCCCCGATATGCCTCCGCCAGATTTCATCGCGGATGCTCTACGAACAGCTGCCTCTAACCCGGACGTGCACCAAGAAACCTCGAGTCTGGTGAGAACCTCGAGAACGAATCGTTCCCACGAGGGTTCTCCTGGATTTTTAACGCGCCTCTGTGAAGTGTCCGAAAATCGCTGCGAAACATTGCAGGGACATCCTCGACTGGTCTCAGCGCTGAAAACTCTTTACTCGGAAGGTGTGGGGCGAGACCTGACTTCCCAGAACGTGATCGTGACCATCGGGGCGTACGAAGCGCTCTTCGACGCTTTCATGGGACTGCTCGATCAAGGCGACGAAGTCATTTTGATCGAACCGTTTTTCGATTGTTATGAAGCCATGGTGCGCATGGCGAACGCAGTTCCGAGATTCGCAACTCTGCGTCCGGTTCGTGGTCTTGGGGATTTTCCACGAGCGCTGAATATGTTGTCAACTGTAAAAATGCGAACTCTATTCAAGATGTTGTGTTCAAGGATTCAGCCGGAGAGTGGCTCCTGGACATGGAGGAGCTACGTTCGAAGTTTTCGAAGAGAACCAAAATGATCGTTGTGAACACTCCTCATAACCCTCTCGGCAAAGTCTTCAGCGAAACAGAACTCCTCGGAATTGCTGAGTTGTGCCGGGAATTCGACGTTGTGGCCCTCATGGACGAGGTTTACGAGCGGACAGTATTCAAAGGCTGTCATGTGAGGATGGCCCGTCTGCCTGGCATGTGGGAACGCACGATCACTATTGGGAGTGCTGGAAAGAGTTTCAGCGTGACCGGTGAGCTGATGGACGAGACATCGACGCATGGGTCCGCCTCTGGCGATACGTGGCCCTCATTCCTCGCTCTTCCAGGCTGGCACATCGGTTGGGCCTATGGGCCCGACCGACTCATCGATGCTCTGCGACGGGTGCATGAGTACGCAGCCAACTCTTGTCCCACTGTGATGCAAGAAGCTTTGGCGATCTCTATCGAAAACGAGATCAGTCATATCGGGACCTCAGATTCGTTCTGGACAGAGCTTCCACTGTTGCTAGAGGAGCGCAAGAATATAATGTGTTCGATCCTGACTCGGGCGAATTTCCGAGTTTTCGAGCCCAGCGCCGGCTACTTCGTCGTGGTGGACTTCGAGCGATATCGTAAGTGGACCTTCAGAAGGGTTTTCTGCATCGCTCCTCATTCTCTCTCTCTCTTCGGTGATCATTCAGAAATCAAATTTCAGCGGAGAAGCCTCCGACTCGCCAGTGCGGCGAGCCAGAAGATCTAAGCTTCGCAAAGTGGCTATGCGTCCAGAAGAAAGTTCTCGCGATCCCTCCGTCGGCGTTCTACTCCGAGCCCAACGTGCACGAGGCGAAGAGTCTGCTGCGGTTTTGCTTCTACAAGGTTTGAGAGTCATTTCGAGGGTGACCCATCGTTGGAGCGTATTTTTGGGTCGGTGTTTTCAGGGTTTTGATTTATGAATGGTTTTCTTCTCCCTCCCAACAGGACTTCAGGACGCTAGAACGACTTGATAAATCTTTGAATCAGTAGCAGGTGAACGCTGTCGCTCCAAGAGACAATAAAGAGCAGTCAAGCAAAGGTACAAAAAATTACTTTATTTCTTAGTTTAGTATTGTGTGATCGCGTATGATTCCTCTGTGTGTCATGATCGAACATCTCTCTATCAGCATTGACGGATCCGATCTGGAATGAGCCGCTTGTATCCAGGCGCGCCTCGCCGTCGCTTGTACTTTTGAGCACAAGGAGACGGAAGCAAGGTTTTCAGATCTATGCTCAACCTATATCTCGACGGAATGACTTGACACCAACATGTCTCAGATCTCGGACGCATCATTGGCGGCATTGGAAGCTGCGTGATATTGACGAAATCAGAACCAGTAAACACATTCGGTGGAGTTGAGGGAACCAACTCTCTCGCATCCAGTTTGCATCAATCAGACAAAAAACGAAAGGTTTGAAAGCATCCATTGGTCTGGAATTTGAGTCAGGAATCAATGACCGGCACCGGCTTTCTCCGCCTCACTTTGGTTCGTTTCTGCTTCTGGTGCGATTTTCATTCGGTCCATCTTTTCCTCAACGGCTTGCTGGCCGTCTTTCTCCCTTGAATGAGCTTCAGCAACCTTCTCTGGCGGCGCCTCAACTTCAATCGTGACTTTCGCGTCGTCCTTCTTCAACTCCTCTTTCTTTACGTCGTCCTTTTTGGCTTCACCCTCGTTGTAGAATGTGGGCTGGAAGATCCACTGTTCATGAATGACAGAACGACACAGGTTAGAGGGCATGCTCGGACGAGGGACATACGGGGGAACATTAGGGTAGAGGTCTCACGATTGGAATGAAACGAAGGAGTATTTAAGCATTCCGACCGGAGGAAGATCTCGACCATCAAGAGGGCACAAGTCGAAAAGTCAAGCGAGCGGAGCGCTCGAACTGATTCCAGCTCACCTTCTCCTCCTTGATTTCGGCGACCGGCTGTTCGGCTTCATTTTCCTCGTCCTCCTCAGAGTCGTCCGTCGTGTCAGCATCGCGCAGATCCTTAGGGGACTGTTGCCCGAAGTCTGGTTGCTCACTCGCGTCCCCCGTGGAGACATCCACCTCTCCTTTGCCCATCGATAACGAAGCGTAACAGCAATCACAAACTCGCAGGGGCTTCGCAGATTGAGCTGGTAGCATGAACTTATGCTGAGAGCAATTCGCGCAAACTACGCAACCGCATTTTCGGCAGTGATGCTGAAAGCGGTCAAATGGCTCAGCCGGGGAGAGGACAATCTTGAGTGGATCGAATCGATTGGAAAACACAGGGGAACTCTCGGAGGAGCACCCCGATCTACTCACGCGTCTGTTAATTAGTGTGAATTTGGTTTCTTTGCAAACCATACATTTCCCGGCATCGGAGTCAGGGACCCACACGGCAGCGTGCTCCTTCGACGGGTTTCGCCCCGCTGGAGAGGAATAACTCGAGATTATTTCGAACGCCTGAGCTCACGACAAAATCGAGATGAGGGATATTCGAATAAGCCAGTCGTCCTCACTTTTTTTGAGTAGTTCATTGATGCAGGTGTTGATGTGGCTCGTCCATTGCTGTTTCTCCGTCCTGGAAGCCGCATACACCACGAATGACTTGGTCGGAGTTCGAATCACCCAACCGTTCTGGAGATCAGGCGTGTCCTCCAAGTTCTCCAGACTGAAACGGAATTTTGTCATCTATCACGTCCGATTCTCAAAACGAGCAGGCAGGGATGAGAGTTTCTCGGCGAAAACGATTATCTCGGAAAGCTGGGGTTACTTACCAAACCTTCTCCAGAGGAATGATATTCTGCTTAATGTATTTCTTCTTAGGAATGAGGATGTTTCCATAAACCAGGATGTCGTTGAATAGGAAAACCTGTCGAGGCTTAGATTTCTTCCGACACATCTTCGTCAAGACGCCTTCGCCCACCAGAACCCGGCCAGGTTGCCGAAGCGGCTGTAAGAAGTCTTCCATCTCAGTAAACTATCGATGCTCGTCTCCGGAGACCTGATTCATCTTGGCGCGGAATTTGTCAAGTGACTCAGTGTCAGGCAAAATGACACAGCGTTCGCCGGAACTATGATGAGGCCCAAATCTGGGATGTTTAATCAAAGAACTGTATTCGGTTGCGGAAACGCTAGGGCATTCCCAGAAAAATCCTGATCTACGAATATTGCCGTCGGAAGTAACGGCTCGACTCCGCGAATTCCTGCAGTTAGAATCACTGCTAATGTTCAGCTGGATGGTCGCTCTCGTTTGTATTCGGGCTTCGAAGATATGAGACGGGAGCAGATCCTCTTCGTCGACCGCGCCTCATTGATCTTGATCGAGTTCGGAGCGGACACGGGATTGGAGCTTTGACCAAGATTCGAGATACAAGAGTCAAGGCACTGTCGAACCGTCACATTCTAGCCCTGGTGTTCATGATGGAAGGGATCAAGGATCCATATTCGTGGAGAACCATCTTCTCCCGGAAATGAGCCCGAATTTCCACCTCGAAAGTGTTCATGGTTCTGGGTACTCCGTTCTTCCGGAAAATCTCAGCCCATCGCCATGTCGTACAGATAGGGCGAGTGAATGAGCGTGGAAAATTGTATGAACTCACCTGGCCGGAGGACCCGAAACAGTTCTCCACATTTTGGATCCGTTCCGTATTCGTCCGTGAGTTCGCTGAAAACAGAAAGCGATGACATGAAAAATGAGTCAACCGCACATCGGACGAATGATCTCGTTGGTTGAAACCACAACTCTTTCTGGGCGATGCCCCTCCGGGATGTTTCCGGTTCGCTGTGTTCTGTACTGATTGTTTTTCGCACACAATAACCGCACATCGGAGACCGCAGCTCTGCGCTCGGACCCTGTTAACTCGCGTTTTGCTGGCCGCTGAAGTGCGCGCGTGAATCGAACACACGGGATAAAGAATAGTTCGATAAGGGAAACGCGCGATCGCTTTTCTCGTACCGTCGACAGGCAAGCCCGGAGCGAAGAAGTTGTTCTCCTCAGAAAGGTTCATAGAAACCTCCTGCACCTCCGTTTCACGCTCCATGACACCGTGCGTCCCCACCGGAACCGATACCGACGTCGTAAGCACAGCGCAACGATATCACTGACAAACCCACGGACGAACTGGAGTCGGGATAAGCCTGCGACCACGAACGACGATCTATCCGTTTATGAGCAACGCCCCTGATTCTCCCAACAGCACTCCTCGCGAGTTGAGTCAGTCTGGCAGTCGTTGGCAACTCGGGCAGTCATTCAGTTAGTCAGTCAAGCCGTACGGAAAGCAAACCAAAGAGAGAGCGAGAGATACAGAACGCACACGCGTCGGAAAGAGAGAAGAAGATTCTATTGAATAGGGAACAGACACTGAGCAAGTTTTCACACTTGCCGGACTCGCTGAAAGAGATTGTGCGCCTCTTCGGAAGCACTCATTGACACGCAAACGTCTTCCGATAGAAAGACAACTCCCCGGCGGATTTGGCTTCAGGGTCTTGTCACAAGTAATGTCGCGGCGTTTCATTCACCATCAAACGTCTCTCGATGCTGGCAGGAGTGCATCCACCATCAGAGCCGCCGGAATTCAGGGGTCGGACATTGCCGCCAAATAAGGCAGATTCTAGGAAACAGCCGCGATCGAATATCGAGATCGTGCTCTAGAAGCAAGTGATCGAGCTGTTTGTTCCATTGAGCGGGACGGAATTCCAAAGAGCATACAGCAAGTTTAGGGGGAGGCTTAGTCACGAGGCTGAATCACGAGCTCGAACACACCTTACTCCGAACCCAATCGTGGCAACTAAGGCAAATAACGCGATTGTCAGTCGTGGCTCTCGACGGATCAAGAATCGACATTTCACCGCAGGCTGATTCCCATGCTCAGAAGTCAACCCACATTCCGCGAGAAAAAATATTCGCACAGCTGTGACTTGAGTGGTTATCTATTTGACAACTCGTCCCTCAGAGTATCTGCGCCCCACTCCAGCGAAACGAGCTGAGCGCCCGCGCGAGCAGGAGCGACCAGGACCCTGACAGATCATTCCAACTCACTTCAGGGGGCGATCGGGGGAGATACTCGAAGGATTTCGGGGGAGACAGCGAAACTGATTAACTTACCGAGCTCATCCATTTCGATTCACGTGACGTAATTTGCTTACATCGCTTCTGCAGAGGATCTTTGATTCTGCTGGAGCAGACGAATTATTTTCATGCGGCTATCGTTCGAGATCGCATCCGGTTTTCTTGAAAGCTCATTGCCTGGGGCGGGTCTCGGGGGTTCCAGACTTTCTCGGGCAGTTGTCGGGAGGGGATCCTCTCAGTTTGAAGAATTCCTCACCGCGATGCCAGCGCCTCCCCCGCTGTGGATACTCTCATCATCTGACAGCAGCGGCTGCACTCGACCCTCGCTTGTTGTAGCCAGGCAGCATCCGAGAGCGATCGCACAACTGTGGAGACAGTCGTCCGTGCTCGCTTGATCGGTTGAACTCATCCTAGATCCGTTCGGGAGCAAAAAGTTGCGAAAATGCTGATCTGTGGGAAGAAGTCGGCCGTGATGTGCTCTGTCCTGAGTGCATGGGGAGTCATCATGTTGGTGAGTGAAGCCGTGTTCCGTCGTCTCTCTGTATTCGCTGTTGAAGGAGTCACATGACTCGATCATGGGTTACGAGGAGCGGAGTAAATGGCTCCCAGAACCACTCGATTGATTTATTCTCTGTTCGTTTTTGAACTCATTTTCCAATCCATCGTTTGACTTCCATGCACCAATTTTCGAGCACTGAAATCATGTACAAACTCCGCAGGTGCTTCTGGGAATATTCCTCAGAACAAACTCCGTGGCGTTCGCAGAAGATCTAGAGATCAAGGATGTTCACTCTCGTAAAGACTACCTGACAGAAATCAATCGGAAGTACCAAGCAGCCTCACAGAACTGTTGGATTGCTGCCTGTCTCTACGTCGGTGAGTGAACGTAGAAACTCAATGACTTCGACCTGCACTGCTCGGCCATACGTTTGGGAGTTTCAAAGGATCGAGAACACTTTTCTCATGATATTTCTCGTTTCAGTTACGCTGGTCGTCTCGTTCCAACAATACTGTGCTAACCAGAAGGCGAGAACTGCGTAATGACTCCGGCTGGCTATTTCGGAGTAGAATTTTAGGACGAACACAGGATACGACATGTTTATTTATAGTTCTCCTCCCCATGTTTGAGCGGAATCGTTAAGCTGTAAATAGAATTGAATGGTCATGAGTGAAACGTACGCAGCATTATATGTTTCCGGAAACAGCAACGGGGCATACAATCGGATCGGGAGCCTGTCAACTTTGACCGTTGCATTAGAATTGAGGGTTCGTTGAGTTGATACCAGAGCAAAGCCGGGTTTGCGTTCAATAAACACCGTTATATCAAGCGTGTGCGACCTTCTTCTGATGTTCCTCAATCCCACCGATACCGTTATTTCCTTGCCCTTGTTGGGATATCAAAGCGAATTGGGAGCATCTGTGATCCCGCTCGGAGCTCCTCCCATCAGCGCAACTCCCATTCGACCTACAGACGCACGATTGTGACTAGAAACATCACTGAACTGGGAAACGCATAATTTATTGTAGTTCATGTCATTTGTACAAATGTACACTGCAGAAGTCCTGTTCGACTCATAATAAGCTACAAACCAGCGAGTCATTGAGCATGAGTATCAACGTTTGCTCCCTATGCTACAACTTGATATTTACAATTCATGGACTCAAGGAGGCTCATTTCATACAAGCAGACCGGAGATCAAATCACCCTGAAGTCTCGCGAGGAAGGGTTATCAGACAAGGGACTTCCGAATTCTAACCCACGAGGGAGAGGTTCCTCATACGGCGTCCACGAGAAAATAGAGGACCCTTCGTCCGCGAAACTTCAGAGGAGTCGTCTCCCTCCCTCGCGGCTTGCCTCGTTGAAAGCCGTACACCTGTTCCACATTTCTATTTCGTTTTCTCGCACTCCAGTCTTCTCACAACTGAGTATGAGGCATTGTGAAATGATGAGATCGAACACGCGGGCGACTCTGGCGGCTTCTCCCGCGTGAGCCTTGTTCTCTGTAGAGAGCGTCAGGGGGTATCCGCTCGGTATCAGTCGTCTCATTGTCACCGTCCATCGATTCAGCGTGTCTGGCTCCGAGCATCCCGTAGTGGAGGGGTAAGTTCATCATCCGCTGCAGGAGTACCGCGTTGTTGCCGTAGCTGAACTCGGGGTTCCCACTCCACGGGGTGCTCTTGACCTTCGGCGGCTCAACGTGTAACTGGGGTGGCATCGGAGTGGAAACCCCTAGGGCGTCGAGTCTCCCGGATTGCATTTCCTCTTGAATTTTCTGGAGCTCCAAGAGCTGCTTCCGGTGTTTCTGCTCGAGCTTCGCCTTAATGTGATCGCTGTTTATAACGGTCGAGTCCGAATCTCGAGACAACGAAAGCCTCTTCCAGAAAGGTTGCGACATCTTCACGCCTGGCTGGAAGGTGACATTCGGAGGAGGCACGAAGGTTGAGGGCTTCTTCTTCTTGCGGCTAATTCCTCTGTTGAGAACACAGTTGAAAACTCCGGTGGTTTCCAAGTTTGAAGATTTCTGTAACTTCGTCGGTGGCAAACGTCCCGGGCGCGGCAGATCGGTCAGTTCGTCCGCGTAAAGCTGTTTTAAGACGTTTATATGGAAACATTTGTAATAGAGAAACATGAACATGATTCCCAAGAGGAAACCCGCCCAGACTATGAGGATCGCGTGAGATTCGAACCAGAGAATTTTCGTTTTCTTGTCGACGAGGCACCAGAGCAGAACGAGGAGAAGATTTTCAAACAACATCACTGAATAGAACGCACTCAACTTGAGCTTGCTGGCGTCTTCTTCCAAGTTCACATAGTCTACTGTGTACAAACATGCTACAAGAGCACATTTGTTCATTTTCCCGCTGGCGTCAACGTCGTCATCGTCATGTAGCTTGTTCGACGTCAGGAGCCAGAGGAACACCGTGAGCCAATGCAACAGCAGCAGCAAGAATATCCACGCACCGTACAGTACAGCATACAGACTAAGCGCTGCGACCCGGGCACTCACGGTTCCGAGCCTCCAAAAAAACTGACATACTATTCCAAGCCAAGTGAGCACGAGACGGTCCATGTTTTTCCGGCGCACGTTTTTACCAAACGATGCCAAGGCCCAGCAGATGGAAATGAGGGCGAAGGATGCTGCGACTTTGTCGAGATCCGTTATCTCCTCCTGACTTTTCGAGAGTATCAGATGCAGCTGCATCAGCAGCAACGGTACTGACTGTGCGAACGCATGGATAACTCGGAGCATGCACAAATCTCGAACTTGCTCCTTCACAGTTGCCATATCCACGGGAACGAACAAGCGCAAGTATCGCCATATCACTCCAAGCTGGAATGCGTAGAACGAGAATAAGAAGACTGAAGCAGCCGGGTGTTGAGTTTCCGCGAATTTTCAGTCGAGAGGTCTTCGGTGTAACTTACCTGAAGGCAGTGGACAAAGACCACGATATGCGTTATCCACATGGGCTCGTCGTCGCCCGCGGGATTGTGTCGAGAACGTTCGCGTCGAGATCTGACGTGCCATTTGAAGGAAAACCCTTGACAAAGCACCGATGAGATGAATATAAATATCGAGTACACGACCGGCCACAGGACGAAGTCTTGCAGGACAAGCGAGTAGGCAAGGAGACAAGAGAATAAAACATCACAGAAGAATATGAGTAATGACGCGAAGACGAACAGTATGTCACAAATCGGCAACAACTTGGCGTCGGACATGGCTGAAACGAGAAAAGGACAATGTGAGACATTCGGAAGCAGAATCATGAGCTACGGAGTCCGTCGGGTTGATGCTTCACGAACTTATGAGGCTTTGAGAGCCACGGCAGCGCGGTCGCGGGAGTCCTCGGAGCAGTTTTTCAGTCGGAAGTTCGTGCGGTTGTGCGCTTCCACTCCCACTCACAATGGAGGAATGAATGACTCCTTTCAGCAATGGCTGTTCCCACCGCCTCGGATGTAATGTGGAAGCCGGTCATCTTTTCTCTTCTTCTGTTTCAAAGGTTTGTAATTGGCGGTGGGTAGTCGCTGGCTCGCTAGCTTACTTTCAAACGCTCTTGTTCCTTCGCATCAGCATTCATAACGTGTCCGCTGCCGCTTTTTGTCAAATCGGCTTCCTTGCCTGTGCTTTGAGCTTAGGAGTTCGGCTTGCCATACTCTCGCCATACCGCGATAATTCCGTGAAAAAGTCGCATCTCATGGCGGAGATACCACAGAGTCAACTGAGGGTGTAATCATTACCAATCTACACATTTTAGTTCTGTCCTCTTTTCTATGACCTCTGATGATGTTCAGCCCGCGATATGGAATGTATGACGGATAGCGGCGTCATAATTGCCATAATCGAGGAATCAGGGAAATTGCTCAGCAACGAGCCAAACGCAGTCGCCATTCCGAATATTTCGGAAATTTGAAGCTGATCTGCGCCTCGTCTGATCAATGGCTTCTCGTACAGCCCCCCATTCGAGAGGGGAAGTAAAACAGGCAGAGAGCAAGAGTTTCACAGCCATCTTTCACTTGTGGAACGTTCCTGATCATGAACTAGTTTACGGGTAGACCGGATTCTTAAATTCAGAAATGAACTCGATTCATTCCTCCAGCAAGTCAACAATCAGGGAGTCCAGAGTACACCGAAACAATGAGGCAATGTGCAATACCAGAAGCGGAGTCTGGAACAGAAGTCGACGTTTATCACGTACCTCGGTTCTTCATCGTCAGGCATACTGATACATATGTCCCTCACTGCATCATTCGCTGGGCTCGGGAAACATCTGGCGTCGAGTTTCCGGTCAGTCGGTTCCGCGGCCGCGCTACGCTCTCATGACAACAAGCTTCGTCCCGTGGCCCGGGAGTACGAACGCCGAAAATCCAAGTCTATGCCGGGCGGAACTCCTTCCTCCACCGAGCCCTGACAGCCCGTAACGAACACTTAGGGGCAACAGGTAAAGGGTTTCTCGTTTCTACCACAACCCCCCCGCTGAGGTGTTTCACGACAACTTCTCGTACTACGACGACGTCGATGATGTTGATACGGGAAAGCACCAAAACACGGGCAGCAAGAGCGCTACTTTTTCTTCTTCGTCCTTCTCTTCTGCGGCTTTTCTGAGCTGCGAAGACAGAAGGAATGCGGAGACACGGAGACTCCTCTCCACTCTTCAGAAAGGTATCCCCGAGCGCGTCGAAGACGAAACTCTCAGATGGAGTTGACGTTCCCGCTCGTGGACTTCAATGCAGTGATTGAGGGGACAATGCTCTGTTGCTGGCGATTCCAATTTAGGAGACACCTGAAGTTCGAGATCTAAACTCGAATTCCGCTCGAGACTCCCATCTGACCGCCCGCGCGTTGAGCCCGCTTCGGAGGCGTCACATCACGGATCACTGTCATCATCGACGGCGTCCTCAGTGGTGAATTGGGAGGGCGTTCCCCACACTTCAGCTCTTCTGACGGTGTTCTCGTGCCTTGCGACTATCCCTCGAGGATCACAAACGTTTACGTTCGTTACGGAGCGTGAGTGTGGTGCGTATATCAACGAATTCGAGAACTTTTCGCCAACGGAATTATTACCCACGCAAACGAATCTCTGAGCCGGCGGCCATTTTCCACTTGGCGGGAAGATTCGAATTGTGTTCGAGTGAGCTTCGTGAGGGTTTTCTGAATAATGACATGAAAGCGGGGTTTTCTCCTGTCTCGGAGGCCTCTTTATCGGGCGACGTTGTAATTCTGCTATATGGCCTGACACGACTGAGTTATTCTCGAGTTCGCTCTCATTGGGAGTATTTTGGTGAATAAAACTCTTTTTCTATCGATGTGTTTGTTTTAAGCATTAGGCGCGCTGCCTCGGGAATGCTTCCACATTCCGAGAAATGAAACCTTTCCGGTTCATACATTGTGGGAAGTGGCGCGATTGACCACTGCGGCAAAGTGAAGGATGTACGAGTGAAACTGGGTGCGAGCGTCCGAATCTGGCGTTCGAAGAATATCGCTGACTTACGGACTCATTCCAGCTTGAAGGTACCCGAGCTTTTCCTTACCGATTGTTCTTCCTGACCGCGCGGCTTGACGATGCTCTACCTGGAGGACTACTTGGAGAGTGAGTACCAAACAGTTGCTGCTGCTCAGTCAATGCACAATCGTCCGACATACTTCCCTCCCGAGCATGTCAACATAGATCTCAGAAATAACCGTTGCCGAACGGCAATGCCAATGCAGAACTCCGGATAGTGACTAATGAGCGGATGACATCCTATCTGGAGATTCCAGTGTATCGGGATCGTTTTCGGTCCCTTCAAACTGAGTTGTTCAATGCTGTTATTGAATTTTCCAGTGATCGAGCATCTTCCCCAAGAGCTCCGAGATAGATTCACAGAAATGCGTGAAATGGACCTTCAAGTTCAAAGTAGGTTTCCGACTGCGAGGCCCTGTAACGGAGATGTATTGCTCGCTCTTTGTATTCTGCTTGTGGACGTACTGTGTCTATCAGAAATGCTCTTTCGAATTTCGTGTTGTGGTTCGATCTTTATTCGCCGCATGTCTTCACTGAACATGATCTTTAGACTCCGTGGACTCTTTGGAGGAGCGGGTGAAGCAATTTTTCGTCAACGCGAAGAAGTTCACACCGGAACAGCTGAAAGATGAACGCGACAAGATCAGTGCAGCCTACTACCGGGCGCTCGAAGACGCCGACGAGAAAGTCAACATCGCTAATCAAATATTCGACTTGGTCGAGAGATACCTCCGGAAACTCGATCAGGAACTCCAGAAGTTCAAAATCGAGCTCGAAGCCGACAACGCCGGAATAACTGAAGTCTTAGAGAAAAGTAAGTGTTTCGCTGGCGCATCCGAAATGGCCAATAGATACTGGAACGCAGGGACTTTCAATCGATTGATGATTGACCTCCGTTCAAAAACTGTCTCTATTGCAGGATCTCTTGAACTGGACAACGCAACACCTACTCCGAGTACAGTATCGACTCCAGCAGCGACAGCTACTCCCTCTCGACAGAGCGAGAAACGCAGAGCTTCCGGTTCCCACCACTCTCATCCAGAAAAGAAACAACTCATCGAAAAAATGCATGCACCGGAACCCTTGATACGGACTAATCCGGGTACGTGCTCTCAAAACGACACGAAGCAGCTCCCTGCAGCTCGACGTGGACATGCTCTGCCTCGAGCTAGGAGGATTCTGAAACTCGTGTGGACACGGTTGCAAACTGTTCGACTGAGTGTTCTAACTGAATATTTTCTCTTGAAGTTACTCCGAACTCATTGGCGCCACCAGCTCGAGTTGCATCACCTTTGAGCAGGGCGTCTTCGGCGGATTCCACCCGCTCGAACGAAGTCCTCTCGTCGCAATTGGGTTTGGGTTCTCAGGCGATTGCGGCAGCCGCTTCCCAAGCGATCGCGGCCACTCAACAGATGCAGCAAGGGCGGAGGTCGGCATCGCTGAAGGCCAGTTACGAGGCCATCGCTGTGCAGAACTTGGCCGCCCGTGAGTTTACTCTAGGATCTCGTGATATCGCGTCGTTGACGCCGTCGACAGCAGCAGCGGTCGCGGCTGCCGCAGCAGCGGTCGGCCACTCGACACCGGCTGCCGCAAGTGGCGGCGGCGGCACCGCGAACAACAACTCCACACTCAGCAGTTCGATATCAGCTCTGCTCGAAGCTCCGTTAGCGACTCCTACGTCGCGCAAAAGCAACAAAAAAGTGAGACCGTCGAATCAGAACAGCTCAGCCAACTCAGCTGCTCACCACCTGCTCGACTCGACCGAGGCCGCCGTTTCGAGTGCGAGCCATACAGCCGGTGTCGAAGATGCTCAAGCGGCGGACAGTTCCGCTCCGGCTGCATCGGGGACGACTGAGTGGCAGTACGATCCTAATGAACCCCGATACTGCATTTGCAATCAAGTTTCGTATGGTGACATGGTTGCATGCGACAATGAAGGTTGCCCTTTCGAGTGGTTCCACTACCCATGCGTGGACATAACCCAACCGCCCAAAGGGAAATGGTACTGCCCTCAATGCACTGCGAGCATGAAGCGCAGAGCGAAACTACGTTGAAGACGATCCTCATGAGACTAGGTAAAACGGCGACTCGGTGGGAAAAGGCAATCAGTGAACGTAGAGGGCCGCGGGAAGGCATGTCGTCATTGACCCGTGATTCTTTCTCGAATCGCTCCTCGTCTTTCTTGCTTATCTCCGAAGTGATCTCATCGCGCTGATGGCGAACCACGGTACTGAATGTTTTCGCTCAAAAGAATCACGTTTTGTGTTAAATTAACAAAGCACGTTCGAAACCTGCCTTTCGACGTACCCCTTGCACAACGGATGCCGTCAGAACGAATAAACGCGACTCCTACTCGCGAACGCTCGCTTCCGAATGGAAATTCGGAGAGATCGACCCACGCTGCTCCATCGGCTCGTTCATTAAGCAGTCCTAGCTCTCGAGAAGTTCCGAGCTCAGATCCCCTGGCACACATACAACTAGAGCTGCACCGATCAAATCTAGAGTTTAAGTTATGACCGAGTGCCAACTGTTCCTTTTTTGAGTAGTGTTTTAAATGATGTTCATCTTCACAAACGACCAATCATCATGGATGTTGTAGCCAAACAAATAATCATTTCATTCAGCTCGTAACGATCTGCTATCGGGAGAAACCGTCTTAACTGACATTGTGCACACTCTTGGGTGGAGAACTAGGTTGTATCATCTGTCGTATTTTACCGCGAATAAAATACTGTAATTCTGGAAAGAATGACCAAGATATCATGACTGACATGTCGAGTCCGGACACTTCTGAAAAACATGGTTATGCATGCAGGTATAAATTCAGAATCGGAAACATACGTTATATGTTCCACGAAGATCCGAATTTCTGTCGAACACAAAACATGCTTCCTTGTGGTAACCTCGAATTAGACGGTCTGCCGCAAATTGATGGGGTCAAATTCCGAAACGAAGAATGTTTGTACTCTCAATAGAAACTGGAATCGTCGGTATGTGACTTGAAGTTACAAGCTGCGATGAAGTTAGCCTGTCGAACCGAACCTCTAGCGACTGAAGAGGTACTCTACTCCTCATATGACCCCCTCATATGGTCTCGCTGCCCAGGAGCAGCTTTACGCAGAGCCCTGTACTGTCCACGAGAGGAAGCTCCCACCCACGGATGAGCGTTGGTGTTTCTCAAGAGGTTCGTAACCACATGGATTCGATGGGGCTCCATTCCCACCCGAATTATAGGCCGTCAATCGGAACGCTTCGAAATCGCCGGAAAATGAGCTTGTCCCATGCATCCATGCTGTCGACCTCGTGAGAACCGGCTGAGGAGACAGTGCTGTTTCGAGTGTGATTTCCCTGTAGGGGACGACTGCGGTCGGGGATTCGAGGTATATCTTCCACACTTCGTCGAGGAGTCCGTCAACCTCAACGAACATGAGCCGGACGCTGACTCTGTGCGAGAAACCGAGTGACCGGCAAGCCTAGCGGTTGACCAGAGATGTGGGCTGTTGTCGGAGACGTGGGTGTCTGGAATTCGCCCAAAGATACGCTCCAACGCCCAAAATGTTTACTTTCACTGTACTCTCCATGAATCTTCGGGCTTTACCGATCGGAATCAAAGTTTTCTTTCGGGAAACACCCCACGAACTTCTATCCCGAGTCGAGGATTCGAAAATTGATCCGAGGAAACTTGGTTCGGAAACGAAACGAGTGAAAATTTCCGTTCGTGACCTTTGAAACTTCTCTCCATCCGAATTCTGTGAATGTATTGATGGGGAGAGATAACTCTGAAATGCAGGTGAAAGTTATGTCAGAGAATCTTGTCAGCTCGTTGTTTTGTTTCCGCTGCGGAACGCCTTGTTGGTCCGGGGGAGTCAGATTCTCTGTCAACCAAACATTATACAAAGAAGAATAAATGAGGTGATGTCGAAACGAAAGATCGTTTTCAAATTCAATTGCCCTTGGTACAAGGACTGTTTGGAGATTTTTTGTATGCGAGCGGGATGAATGCCCCGGAGATAAGATGGCAGCTAGCCGGAGAGTCGGGCGAACAGGGAACTCTGACGGTGTCGCCGATCGGGTTGTCGACCGATAGAGGATTATTTGTCGAATGGACACGGAGATGAAAGTAAATTGAGCTGACCGCTGATACGCCAGGAAAGAAAAAAGGATTTTTATTTAATTTGGGTCCGATAAAGCTTCCGAGAAACATGGACAACGGCCGCGATCTTTCAGCACTGCAAGCAAAAAGTGGCATCAGGCGGTGACGAAATTTTTGTGTCGCTGCAGTCATCCTCCCACCAAAGAAATTCAATAAGAGTTCAGACGATCGAATTTTCTCTCTGGGAGGGATGACATGAAGTTCACTTGGGCTTGAAAAATATGAGGCAATCGTCATGATTTCGTGAATCTTCGAACAGGGAACGACATAGATTCTCTGAGGTAGAAGAGCTACGAGTTCGTTTGAGATCTTAGACGAGTCGAAATCATCACGAGAATATTCTCGAGATACAAAGCGCCGATCCTTTGTCTATCATCCGGCGCGCCGCTAGAGCTTAATCTACCTATTCCCTGACTTCGAGGATTTCCGTCCTGCAGCTTTCGGTTATGATTTCCTGGAGCAAGGTCTGAAGGCGAATCCTACTTCAATTGCCCCCCTATCGTTTGTATACTCGACGGCGCACAAATGAGTGCCTTGAAGTTCCGTTCGAACCACGTGGCGTGCAACACAGTTGCGGATACGCAGCTTCGCCCCTTGGGCCCCGCATAAACTGAAATCTGGCCCAGGCAGCATGAAAGAAGGGGGAAGGACTCAGTAACTTGATCTTGCTTCGATACTTAGGGACAGGGGGACAAAGCTGTCGCCGTGCGGAAGGCAAGCCCCGGTTATCATTCTCGACTTCTCCCGGGAACTGCTCTTTCATGAGCTGAATCTATCCATCCCGATCTCGAGCAATCGTTGTCCTTCAAGCTCGGGGCAGATGAGTGGCAGCAGAGAGCTGCGAGGGAATCTTTGATCGTCAGATCGATAATGATGGTATCACTAGCCGGATGAGCACGGGAGCGTCCCCGGATCAGGCGAACCTCGCATCTTTGGAAGCTAGGAATCCGCATCCAATTCAAGTCCCGGGAGGTTCTCAAGGGGTCTGGTTGATAGCAGCGATCTTTTGACACCCGGGAAGCCTTGACACCCGGGAAGCCATGACTCCCGAGCAAGAGTTAGTGATTCGGAGAGCCCGGTTCCTCTCTTTTTATGTTCCATACCAAAAATTGAGGTAGGCCCTCGTTTCTGTCGGGGCCTTCTCTGACCCCCTGGGACAGTTGCTCCAAGTAGGGGAGGATCCAAAGTCTCACTGGAAGTGTCACATTTACTGATGTGCTCCCACGCGCAGAATCGGTACCGAAGATTCCGTGAAACGCTCGCCCCCCAGAATCCCGATAGTCCAGCCACATGAGAATCTAGAGGTAAGAAGTGCTAAAAAATTCCTCGCCTCGCTGATAGAGCTGAAGCTCGTGGCCACGTTATCCACTCAGTGCTGGGCGTAGAGCGCGCCGCTGAACTTCTGTGTGGGCGGTCCGTCTCTGGTTTGCGTTGCTGGAACGTCAGCCGAATAGCAATCGCATACTGCGGTTTTTGGCGCTTCGGAGGGTCCACTCCTGGGCAGGCTCAAACTCGCACTCAGATCAGCGATTCGAGAACCACTCGCAAGTTTCGCAGGTTATTTTTCACGCGGTGTGCAATCGAGCGCCTGATTCGATCTTCGTTTCTCGGCTTGTCATCGATGAGCTTACAAACAAATTATCGGATCGGCACGGAACGATCGCTCCCGCGGAAAATAGGCGGCGGTCCATCATAGGCGATGAACGCTCACGCGTTTGTCGACACAGGTGCTGGCGGAGTGAAGCCTCAAAGATTGACCTCATGTTGGCATTCGGAGACATGTTCCATGTCCCATCTCAGGAGTTCATCATTACTGAGATAAGCTCGAATTTCCCAATAGGTCCGCCACCGCAGATGTTTCACTTTTGAAAACACTTGGTCTTGTCTGAATTCTGTGCCCCGGGGTGTAAGCGACAGCTCATGTGGCTGGACTCTCTGGATTCCGAACGATGCCCCCTGATACACGGGTCCCCGAGAGCCCGCGACCCTGAGGCATTTTTCAGCCGTTTCTGACCCGTTACCAAGGCGCTCCTGAAGCTTATCGGGACGATCTCCTCCGATTGATCCAAGTGCGAACTCTAGATTCCAACTTCAACTGCCGTTGCGTCCGCGCCTCGCCATCGAACCATCTGACGGACCACCCGTGAAGTTTCCTGGGATCTGACAAGTAAGCTCATCATCGACATTTTCGTTCCGAATGACTGGTGAAAGTGAACCAATGTCGACGTCTCGGTCGAGATAGATGCCTGCAACGGATTCGGTCACTTCGCGTCCCCGCCCTCCTGACCATCGTTGACTTTGTGTCGGTCAATGTCCAAGGTGGCGGGCCCGCTCTGTTCGATCGAGAGATCGGATGGTCTGCAAAATCGGCGTGGGAAATTGGAGGGAATCGTCGGGAGGAAAATCCGCTTCAGCTCATCAGCCGGTTCAAGCTGCGAGAAAAGCTGACTCCTTTTTGAGAGAGCTCATCGTTCCGATTTTAGTTTCAGATTGCGGTCCCACGGAGAGCGGAGCGTCCAAAGGGTTGAGCCGAGTTGAGTTTCAAAACATCCCGAGCGGAGGCTTAATAGCTTGCCTCGTTAGCGGCAGCTTCAGACCCCGAGCCGAGCTGGAGAAAGTTGGTTACTCGAAGCGTACTTCAAGAATGATACAGCTCGCTCAGCCTCGGGGGAGAGGAGTGGGGGAGGTTCTCGAATCGGGATTGATATTTGGAATGAAAGTAGCCTTCTTCAACGATCTCGACGGCGGGCAACTACTGCTGACGACAGCTGGTCCGCCGAGCGGTGCCGATTCAGGTGTCCGGCGCGCAGACGATGAGGTCCTGCGGAAACCAGCTGCATCCCGGAGATCTTAATATTTTCGGAACTCAGAGATGTTTGGCACGTGAACGAGGTGTCAATGCTGCATTCGGAGAACTAGAAATAAGCCTATCGTCTCTCCAATTCCGAGGGATAGAAAGCAAGCACCTTTGCACACGCTCTCGGCAGGTAGGAAGCATTCGATACTTGAGTGCCTCTGTTCAGGGGCTAACGACCATGGTTGTCGAACTACCAGAAGAAATGGAGGGCCAGTTCTCCGAAGATCGTTGAATTTATTGCCGCCGCTTTCGAAAACCCAGCTTGGAAGGAAAACTCGGCTCTCTTCAGGGAACTCTCTCGGAAATAACGCTCCGCGCTCTCGGAACGTCTGACGCCTCCCTGCATCACATCTCTGCCTTCGACGAGGGTCGCTAGCGCTCGAAGCAAGTCCAAAAGCGCCCTTGCCGTTGGGAAGGGAATCTCGCTCATCGGTGACGATTCAAGGCATTCGAAGCGGAGGTTTCAGACTAAGCACTGGAAAGCGATGTTTTCTTTGAGGAGACGCGAGCGAGCAGCTCGGAGACTTGCTCAAAAGTGTATTTATTACGATGCTATTTGTTTGGAACTAGCATACGAAAACTTGTTTTAGAACGCTTCACCTTGATAATAAGATCTATTGTCGCGAGGTTTCACATCTCATTAGAGTCTGCGCTGCCTCGCTCTTTATAGTTACTAACCGCGAAGTTGTTTACATAGAATTAAGCCTATAGCGCGTCGGTGATTTCCTGGGTATGCGGTTCCTGCTGACTTTCAGATCCAAAAAGCAGGTTTTGCAATAAGGTTGCTTCCCGTCGCTGAAAAATGAATCCAGCCCATGTCATTTTGACCGCATTGATCGCCACCTCAGGACTTGGAACTGAGCTTACTCAGTCCGAACTCGGCGAGAAATTCTAACACTCACTCGCGGAAGGTTCGAGGGTTGAGCCGGGCTTTGCAAGTGGAGCAGCGGAAGCACCGTAGGTGATAGACCTGATGCAGGCAATCAAAACGATCCATCGGGAAGACCTCCGTTCTACAAATGCAGCAGATGTTCCTGATTCTCCCTGGATTCCGGAAATGAATTGAGTTAGGGTTTTTTTTTTCCCGCGGCTCGCCTATGTTGAACACGGAATTGATACTCTGTGGGTCTGGGATGGTACCTTCTGGGGCTTTCTGGAAAATGGCCCGGATCTCTTGGAACGATTGAAGCTTGCCGACACGGCGGCCACAGGACTCCAAAGAGTAATCTGAGGGAGTTGAAGCACAGGTCAACAACCTCGATCATCGGAAGCAAGATTGGGGGTTGGTCGCCCCCGTCGCCCCCGTCGCCGGGTTATCTTGAGCCAGCTCACCTTGAGGAGGAACTGTCCGTGAGAGATCACTCGGGGTGTAGGCGCTCTCCTCGCAGAAGCTCGACGGAGGGCGATCACAGCTCACGAAGCATTGCGTGCTTTGCGGGATGGGTGTCGAGGACTGCGGTACGGGCGAAGGAGAACTGCAAAGCTCCGCCTCGCGAGCGGGGTCGATCTCTTCCTTTTCGTCGGAACTGCGAAACGATCGGAATTCTACCGAGCTGTTTGACTGATTGGACTGGAAGATTTGGAGGGAAGTCTCGTCAGCGCTCGTCGAATCGATCGGAGCAAAATCAGCCCGAGTGAGATGAGGAGATGTCCCGTACTCACGTCACTGTACTTTTGATTGGAAATGCTGAGCGCGTCGATGCCCGCCGGTGCTTTGTATAAGTCGGAGCAGCTACTGGTTCGTCGAAGTCCGCGCTGGCTCCGTCGCCATTCTTCAACGCTGAGCGCGGTCTGCATGTCCTCGAGGCGCGCGGCGGCCGACGAGACTCCTGCCCGACTCGTTCCGTCCCCCTCCAAATTCTGGTCCTCCTCAACGCACTCTGTCTGTGGGGGGCTATCGGAAACAACATCCTCCCATTCGTTAACTGCGACAACCGTGAATTTCTCATCAACGATCATTTTCTCACGGCTCTCAATTCCGACAGCGAGCGCTCCGTCCTGGGTCTGCGACGGCGGGACTTCCGCGTTCAGAGCAGCTCCCTCCATGGCTTGCGCGATCTGCGCTTCCACCGATCCCTCCGCGCTTTGCTGAACGGGATCGGCATACACAGCTCCGACAGCCATTACGCGGGCCGGTGTGGGAACGCTCGAGGTCTTTGTCAGGTTCGCCACGAGGTTCTCAACGTCCTGGGGGGTTCCACTCTGAGCGAACGCCAGCTGTCTCGGTACTCGGTAGAAGGCGTTCTTCTCGACGGCGAATTTCTCGGTTCCGGGATGCCCAACGTCGGAGAGGAGACGGGCATTCGATTCGGGTTTTATCACGGGCGATAGAAAACATACTCGGCGCTGTCTGCAATGAGAGCCCTCTTGAGTCATGAATCTCACGAATCGCATGCAAATCGATCGAACCTTTGACAGGGAACACGCACTTGTTGCTGAGGCCCTCTCCCTTCTGCAGAGACTTGAACTCTTCCACGAAGTATTCGCGCCGCGGGTAGCAGTCGTCGCACAAAGCGATTTCGGGTAACCTGCGAGGAGACGGAGACAAGGCCATTTGAGAACAGACTCGTTCGGAGTGCGGAGCCGTCGACATCGGAGACTTCCTGACTTTGACGACGGTTCCGTGTTTGTGTGACAGGAGCAAAAACACAGCAACTCACAGATGGTATTTACGTTCTTCGACGAGTTCTCTGTGACACCCGTAACATCGGAAGCAATGAGCACTGTGCCAGAAAAGCGAGCCATGGTCGACTTCTTGTTCTTCTCCGGGGAAGACGATATGACCACAATATTCACAGATCGGGTATTGATCTGTCGATAGTAAACGTCGACGGGCACAATCATGTTCCGTTGTTTCTTCTTCGAGCTTCGTAGATCCGAATCTCAACAACGCTTTCTACTTCGGAATTCACTCATAGAGGTGAGAAGGTGGAATCACGAACTCACCGTAGTAGTCTTCCGCACTTCGATAACGCGTTGCGTTTTCCGATGACGCTTTCATGCCCGAAGCCATCCTGCTTGTTCCGCGGCCGGTTCCAAAGCTGTCATGCGGGCAGATGGACGTCAACATTCGGGAACGTTGTGTTGTGAGGTTTAGTCGCAGCATGCATTTTCGGAGGTTGTACTCCCAATAACCTCCACCCCTTGTCTCGTTCAGCACGGGAAAAGCGGGATAGACCAATTTGACCCTCAAATACATGAATCAGTTGGTTCTTTGGAGGGGTCACGCGTGTATAAATTCTTGTGGAATCCCGCGCGGGTTGTCTGAGTTAAGAGCCCTCCCATCAGAACAGGAGGGGAAACGTTGCACGTTGACCCGCGAAGAAATTCTGTATCCGATGCGATGAGTCGCACACGGGATGCTCAAAAAACTCATCGGAGCGTCCGTTGGAGCGAAATGCACAGAAGTCGCTCGTGCGTGTTTTCCGTCTCTTATCGGGTGGATTTTCTTCCGATTTGTTATACTTTCGAGAGATCGGGGCGTGGATTTGTTTCTGACTCATCTCCCTTGACATTCTCTGATAATAATTCTAGAAACGAGCGGGCAGCCGGACGACCGAGCGAACCAGAAAGAGCGCTTCAGCCCTCCAGGGGCGGAGCGCGCGACGATGACACTCGTATATAAGTCGGCAAACGTTGACAGTTGATATCAATTCAAGCTCCACGATCTAACTTCGAGGTACGAGATGGGAAGCCTCAGCTAGAGCGTGAAAACTGAACTCGTGGAGTGTCATTGCCGACCTCCACAGTCCCCCGGGTTAGAGATAGGCTCCTCAAGCTTTCTAACTCTGACTTGCAGATGATTCCCGTTCTACAACTCGTTGCTTGCACCCTGACCTTCTCCCAGGTCCTCAGCTCGGTGTACTTCTACGGACCACACCAGAATCCAGTGTCGATCTATTCACCCTACGACTACTACTACGTCCGGAATCTGCACAGGGTCAACTGGGCGCCGCCCGTCGATGCGCCAGGCGTAGTCACAGCACCCCACGTTCCACCTCCTGTGATCAGAAGCCACTTCATCCCCACGAACACCATCGTTCGAGCTCCGCTTGCCACCCCGATCGCCGCACAGTCTCCACCAGCGATTGCAGCTCCGATCACAGCCCAAGCCCCAGCACCGATCGCTGCGCCCATCGCAGCTCCGATCGCCGCCCCCATCGCAGCTCCGATCGCCGCCCCCACTACTCCCCAGGAGGGCTACTCTTTCAGGTGAAACGGGAGAATCGATGGAGAGGATATTTTCGGAAGAAGTTCCGAGGAGAAATAGATTTTATCGAGGAGCTTGATTCCAGTTATGACATCGAGGCTCCTGACGGACGCCAGGCCCGCCAGGAAACTGCTGACGCCTCCGGAAACGTGCGCGGTTCTTATTCGTTCAGCCTGAACGATGGCCGTCAAAGAATCGTCAATTACACCGCAGGTCTGTATAATGACGTCGTTGGCATCCAATATCCGTCCACATATATTCAGTTAACTACGTAGTTGCATCTCGAGGCTGCTATGAACACGTTGATCAGAACGGTAGAGTGACTCAATCTCCGAGGAGTTTGTTTCGAGGCAAGACAGCTTGTTGCAGACCTTGATATCCGACTCGTGTATGAGTCTCGTGTTGTGTTCTCAGGTGCCGATGGATTCAAAGCCATCGTTGACACGAACGAGCCGGGAACCGAACAGAAAAACCCCGCGAACGTTATTATCGCAAACTCCGCTCCTCTGCCACAAGCTCCAGCGAAAGTACCCGCGGCAAGAGGTGAGTCGCTTTTCGAACTTCGACTCTGCTCGACACCGTCTCAGCCTACTCCTTCCGTCGATAATCTCCACTCATCCCGCAACTCAGTGTCGTTCGTTGATTCCACAGCTCCCATTGCATCAGCCCAAGCGCCGAAAGCAGCGCAGTCGGCTCATCCCGCCCCCTCGCCCGGTGGATACGATTGGTGATTCCGAACTGTGATTCCGAATCGTTAGCTTATTGACATGATCGGAACGTCATTCTCTATCATTATAGACGATAATCAATGGAATTCAATAAAATTAGTCGCGCAGCTCGAACTGAAGTGGATTTATTTGAGATGTATGAAGGCCTAGTGAAATGAAACTCCTGTTCGAAGTGAAGCTCATGGCTCGGCATTGAAAGTTCAAGAGCTCCCCGGTTCTCGCTCGAACTCGAGTCTTCCGAGCGAGGGATAGTGTTCCGAGCTATGTGTAGCGCCCAAACTCGGGAACAGGAAATACACGTTCGGCGACATTTTGTGACACGCGTGATGTCCGGCTTCGAACGTGCTAAAAAAGAATAATATCAAGAGAGCGCGTTGGCTCCATTCTATTAGAGAAGCCATCTGAGCTATCAAAGCGCGTGTTTGGTATCCAACCAAATATTGATCCGACATAGTCGAATGAAAAGACATGGAAAGTGCCAGGAACGCGATGAAGAAGCTGTCGATCCATCGAACAAGGCTGGTGAGCATTTTAACACTGCTTCTGCGTGCGATCACCGCCGTTCGACCGAGTTCACGTTGACATGATGAAAGCCATGTGACGAACACCTGGTCTTATCGAAATCAGCAACGCATGTCGAGATAACCCTCCACAGCTGCGAGGACCAGGACCGTGGTTATTTGTGGACCCCCAACAGAGTTCAAGTCCGGCGACTCCTTCCGTGAATAGCGGAGAATGGCAATGTGCGGTTTGGCTTCATGGAGCTCTTTATTCACTTTTATTGTCTCCCTTGATTTAGGCGGCTTCGAGTCTGGTGCCTCCTCATCAAGTCCCCGACATGTTGGAAGACCTGACCTCCTTCATTCTACTTCACGTTGAGACCGAAGGACTTTTCAGAATTGGTGGAAGTAGCGAGCGAATTCGAGTCTTGCAAGAGCGTCTGGCCAAAGGAGAACGAATCCCAGAGGATCAGCCTATCCAGGACGTCTGCACCATTCTGAAACGTTGGCTTCGAAAGCAGAGCATATTTGAGAAATGTCGTCGTCCTGTTCATCCCCCCGAAACCATGGAGGATCTACAGCCAACCCTTTCGACGATGCCGGCGCACAATTTGTTCAGTCTGCAGCATCTGTGCAAGTTCTTGCAAATTGTAGCCGCTCATTCCGAAATTAATCTCATGGACATTGACAACTTGACGAGCATACTTGGAGAGAGCACATTCTCTACGGAATGTAAGATCAAGGAGGTCATGAGTGCCGATCAGCTGCGAGCGCAGACTGAAGTTGCGAAGCAGAGTATGAAGCTGCTCGTGATGAACGCCGACCTCATCGAGGCTTTCGCGCTGGACTCCTGCAGGACACCTGACCGACCCCGCGAGCGCGAAACGAAGAAGAGCTTCACGACACGCATGAAACAGTACGGCTCCACGCTGAAAAACCTCACACTCAAGAGGAGCCGATCTCTGTCTCTCGAGCCCAAGTCTGACCTCGTGCCGTTCCCGTTGATCCTGCAGAGTGAAGAACGCATCCGACTGCGAGAACGCCGCGGCACAATGACCCAGGACACCAATGAGCTCCTGGAACGACGGAACAAGGCGCTCGCACGGAAAAACGATCAAATGCGACAACCTCAGATGAGTAACAAGGAAAATACCCCCGTCAGAGGACGCGTGGTCAGAGACATTACACTCGAGGAGCCCCAGCAGCTGGAATGGAAACTTCTGCCGCGGTCCGGAAGTGATGTGTCACCAAACAGGAGCCTGAGATATCGGGTGAACTGTTGAAACTAGAATTGCAACCAATTGTCGACCTCGATTAGGACCACTATTTCGTTTAGGCGGGAACACTTTGGAGCTTCTCGATTGCGTTCTCCTGACTTATGGTGTCTAGCAGAGGCGTAAAATTAGAGTTTTAGCTAGATAGTTAGATGAATTCTTTTCCAAATTCTGTTGTTGATAATGGCGAATGGGAACAATGAGCTTTGCGCATAGGCAGCATTGGAGCTACACACGTTGCGCCGCAAACGAAATCCCTTCGCGTCCTACAGACTGAATGCATGGCAAAGGACCGAGCGAGCTGGCGACCGATGGAGCGACTGACTGTCCGACTGAATGACCGACTGATTGACAGATACTGACACACATCGAGGCTGGAACAAAACAATCGTGCCAACGCCTCAGCAGAAACGGTCGGATTCCCGCCGCTCAAGGATCGGCTGTCCCTTATACAACCATCCAATCGACTGGTTGGGCGAGTGGACGATGGAAAAGATGAAAGAGAAGAAGTGAACAGTTTTCCGCCGTGCACTAGGGATGCGAAAGAGGACCAGGACCGCTTGACGTAGGTGTCTGATCGCATATTGACTCGATTGGCTGATGATTGTCCACTGGTGAGAACTGTCTTCTCGGATCCCATCCGTACCACCACACATAACCAACATTATCATTTTAGACATAGGCTTTCAAATTTTTTCCCATTTTGTTGCTGTGAGCGTGAGTCCGACTGTTCGTTTCGTTGTGTGGGGGATGTTTTTTGTGCAACTCGTGTGGTTCTTTCATGTGGCCATACATTTAACGGTGTTTGTTGGTGTAATACTACTCTACAGCATACTAAATAAGTGTAAATATGTATTATCATCAAATTGTAAATAAAGCCTTCGTTTCGCATTTAATAGTGCTGCAATACCGAACAAACAACCAGACAATCTTCATTCCCGAGACATTTTGAACGAACGAGATGCTTGCGTCCATCGATCGTCCGCCACAGACTTCGACTTCCGTATGGAAGCCTGTAACAGAGTATTATAGTTCGCCAAGTATTTCACTTTCGGAACAAACATCCTTGTTCATGCTCGAGGCTTCCTCCCGGAATCAGGCTTTTTCGCTATACTGGAGGCTTCGCAGTGTCATCCGCAATCACAGAGGGAACGGTAAAGGATGATATTTGAGAAATCACTGATGAGACCTCCGAAGAGATTCACATCGCCCGCCAGCTCAGAGCGAACTTTTTGTTCCCGGGTGATCCTTCCGATGACGCGGGTTGACTCAAGCAACCTCAATGAACTTCGATCGATCCGGTCCTGCTTCACGACGCGTGGTTTGATTTCGACAAAATGTACCATCGATACAAGTGATGGCTTCGACACAGAAGTATGCGCAGGTAACCGAAAGCAGGGAACACCGCAGGTATGGTCGCTGGGGAAATAATATTGGACTGAACACTACAAGTTCCAACACTTTCGCTCCCATTTATCTCGACCGAAATCGTTCGCCAGGGGTCACCCATAGTGATGGGACTGAGGCACGGCGGCATACCACATGGAACTGGGAGAACGTGAATTTCATGAATATCTTCAAACCTCGGAATCCGAATGAGAAACTGATGATGTTCGTTCAAGAGCATCAATTTTTTTCAAAACTTCGGCTAATGATCAGATGGGAAGAATCCGACGCTCAACGCGATTCCAGCCATTTCTCGCATTCTCCATTCCCCACGCATTGAATTCGCTCTTTGAAGGCTTTGAGCAGCGGCTCTACCCTGAGAAGCCGAAGTACCGGCGTAGCAATCTTGAAATCTGTCTCCTCCCTTTCTGTTCCTCCTTTCCGGCCATTCGCTCCGACTGAGATCCTGACATCCTCCTCGACGTAGCAACAGGGACGACGGAGGAGGACCCCGATAATATCTTGCGCAATGATTGCTCGAAAGTATTTCATCGTGTTATGTCACCCATCAGCTTGCTGAAGACGATCAATGACGGATACAACCTAGTTCTACCATGGGACACTCTCTCTGAGCGGAGATTGATAATTAATAATTATCCATGTGATCTGACTCCTGCACCTCTAGTTTGGCTTGGATGTACTCCAGTATCGCGTTTGGTTTGGCCCCCTTGGGGCCGTCTCGTCGTGATTCACCTAACGTAACCATTCGCGGATCATGTATAGGAGTCACGAAGTAGTCGTCTCGTTCATCTCTCCACTTCCTCACAGCTATGCCCTCGTTTGACACTTTCCCGAGAATCTGATCTCGAGTTGACCGTGAGTTCACAGAGCTTTGGCGCAGATGCTCCCTGGTACTGCGTCAGGTTCCCAGGAAGTGAAGCAATCATGCGCTGTCAAGTATTTCATGCAAGGACTGCAGAATGGTGTGCGACGCGTCGTCCTGCAGAGTCTCTCGTCTTCGAGAATCTCTGGCTCTTTTTCATCGTCCGAATCAACTACTTTTTGTCATCGACTTATGGCTCCGAGAGCTTTCGTCCGATTCCAGATGCGAGGCCATCTGAGATGCCATCGCTTTCGCCTGTGCAGGCTCTCATCCGGAAAGTAAAGCCGTCTTGGTTGCAAAGCTGGAATATTCCCATCCCGTGAATAGATAATGTTCCTAACGTGTTCTCGAAATTTATGCATGGATGAGGCTGGCGTGAAATCTGTCTCCCGGAGCACTTGTTTCCGTATCCTCCAGAAGGATTCCAGGAGCCTCTAGATCATGGAGAGGATTCTCGGGTTTGGGGCCGAAAAATGGATTTCCGTGCCAGGTCCCCCCTGCATGGGAATTCATTTTCCGTACTCCTGAAAATGATGTCTAGCACCGATGTAGACAACGTATATGAAATGCAGAACTATGGGAAGGGCTCCTCCCAGGGGAACACCAAACGGAGCAGGTTGAGGAGCCGACAATTGGCTCTCGACCCCAGCTCTGAACGAACGGCCGCTCATAAAGCTCGATGGCACCGCTCGATGGTCCAGGATTGAAGGCCAGTACGACCCTCTCGACTAGGATCGTATGATCGACTTCATCGAAGGCCGATTCAAGGTCAAAGTACACAGAATTATAGGGAGCCTCGTCGTTGATGTATTGCCCGGATACTTTGTCCAATCAATTTAGCAAGAAAATTCTGGGTTGCAGGAGAAGCAGTTGGTGTCCCTAGATATTCATTCTAGGGAGACGAGGGAACGGCTGACCGAAGGGAGCAACAAATCGAACTCAAAGAGGTCTTCACGTGTGTTTTGATTCCCGTCCAGCTTTCACCAAGACGTTGAGCTTGATGAAGGCGAAGATAGAAAGTTGAGAAGACAGTGGGCGAAATCCAGCGTTGATCACAGGGTACAAGCTACCAACGAAGAATCTCAAACTGTGATGGCTGTCGCGGACTTCAAGCCAGAGAACAATGGAGTCCGAGATGGAGAATAGCGGAAGTTTTCCGAGTTATGAAAGAGACATCAGATGAACATTACTCATACGGTACAAGTTACCGAGGCTGTCGTGGGATCGGGTCCAAGTTATAAGATAGCGAAGGTTTCTAAGTTTGTGAAGTCCAAGTTGGCGAGACTTCACTGTAGTTCCACCGATTTACCTAATGTCAATGTATCGTGCCACGGGAGACCCAAGGCAGCTTTCACGCAATGAAATATCGGTTCATCCAGCACGGGCCTCGGTTGGCGGTCATGACGTCATACAGAATCCGACAGAATCCGCCGAAGTCAACGCCACGGAGACGCTCCCTCGAGACCGCCGAGCGGGCAGACGAGAAAAACTCGCTCCCGTGCGCGGACAAGTTCCACGAGTGCTACAGTCACCCCAGTGTCTTCACTTAATCAGTAAACTGTCCGCCACAGAGGGTGCTAACTGCTTTGTCGATGGCTCCTGTCGTGAGGCGGGAGTGTATTGCGTCCCACCTTATCTCGGACTATCTTGTATGGAAGTCCCCACAGGTCGTGTGTGAGCGTGTCGACGAGTTCCTTACAGCATTGATTTTTTGCCTGGATGATCCTCCTGTGATACGTTTTCTTACTCTCGGCATCAGTCTTGTGATATTGCTGAACAACAGTCGGGTCCATGCTGGTGAGCCTTATGGTTCTGGTGAGGCGCCTCCTGGCTGCGATTCATTTCTTGCGTTCTACCTCAATCTCAACCGATCCGACTCAACCGAATCATGCCGATCCGATTATTGTTACGGAAGTCTCCCGAGAACAAACAGACATTGCTCTAGATGCCACTGGAGCGGGTTCCCCGGCTTGTCCTTTCGGGTGACAGCGGATCGCGAATCTGCTAGCGATTTTCCTCAGGCAACGCGGGAATGGAGAACGGGAAGGGGACTCTGCCCTCCTGGGCTCCGGGGAGACTCAGTAGCAAGCGGTCTGCCCCGAGAACTTGAGGATCAGAGTTCTGCGATTGCGGTTGGTAGCTACGATGTTGGCTCGCTAAGTGACTGATCAGAGAATTGGTGGCTCGATCGAGTTCGAGGATCTGTGAGATGGAACACTGAGCTTCCGTGGAATCCATCCGCCCGCGACGCCATGAGCGTCTCGACGCCACATGCACGAGTCTTCCCTCGCATTCGTAACCCTGACACAATCGGCGGGCGCCATCGAAGTAGTCAATTGCCGCTCTCGGACAATGTCGGTCAATTGGAAATCCGTAGGAATTTTTTTTGGCTGCCTATTCGGGCTGCTCTGTGTAGTTGCCTATTTGTGCCACATCCTGATTCGGGTGCGCCAGGATTGTGAGTTGAGGAGCTCTAATCGCACCGAGGAACTCTCGAGAGCCGTCATCCGACGCTCTTTCGAATTGCAAGGTGAGTTTCGGATTCCGATTCACACGGCTCAGATTCTAATGAATTGCCGCCTTGCCATAAATCCGTCAGTTCCATCACGCAAACCATTCCCAGGGATTGCGATTCCTCATCCTTGGCTGTTCCGGGGCTGGAGGGACGGTTCCCGGTTCGAGTTCCCGGCGACGGGTCTGATGAAATCAACTTCGGAAATAGAGCGAAAGCTGAACTCGAACGGCTGGCTGGTCGACTATTTCCCCGCGTGCTGGGAGTCTCGCATCCGTCCCCGGTTGTAAATATCATCCGGTCTAACAGAACCACGTTGTTCCAGAGCTGCTCTTGTGACGTCGGGAGGGGCAAACGTTGCCGTCCTTGAGACCAGGGTATGTGTCCTCCAACGGTACGGTACAACTCGTCGCTGACGACTCGCCGCCGGAAACTCGTCGCTGGGATGAATCTTCGCCAGGAAACTCGTCGCCACAGCGGCTTTTCGCGGGACAACTCTTCGCCAACCAGTGCGACGCCAGGAACTAAGTCTCCTCGGAATCCACGGGGAAACGAGTACTGCAACGCGCAGGATGGAAAGTAGTCAACCCACCTCGCGCTTCATTCGCAATTTTGACAGACGAACGAAATAAACTTCATCCGAATGCCGACTTCCGGTCTACTCTTTCGAAACCAGAAACCTGTATCGAAGTTTTCCGTTTCTTTGATTCGACCTCCTTTGTTCCCGATTTCCTGGTCTGGTTCGTAAACGCCTCGTCAGGATGTGGATTCAGTCGAATATCTGGTTCTACGGCCGGCTGAGCTTATTCCGGATGATTTCATAGGCCTTTCCAAAAGGGTGGGTGCCTTCATTGATCTGGTCAAGGAGGGAAAACCATTGCTGGCGTTTGCTGATAGCGATCTCTTTGCGAAGGGCAGCCTTCGAGCGTTGATATTCGCGGCGAAGTCTCTCCGACGTGAGAGGATCTGATTGAGGTCTTGGTCTTGATGCAGGTTCGCCTGGCTTCAGCAATTGTGCTGTTCCACCAGTATTTCGGAGTTTTGAGCGGGGGTCGAGCGGAACGACCGGCAGCTCTGTCGTAGCAGTCCTCGATGAGATTCGCGACTGACTCTGGAGAGGGACTCGAGAGGCAAGGGACTTTCTCCTCGAAGAGGTTGAGCAGTTTTCTGTAGTTCAGTCTGAGGGCGCCAACTGGCCTTGGAGGCTGGCTGGGAGGGGAATTGAGTAGCAAAAGATTATGCTGGGCAGCCCAGTCAGCAAGTAGGAAGCCTCTCGGGCAGGAGCTGCGTTGATTCCAAGAGACGTGGGCTGCGTTAAAGTCGCCAGCAATAAGCAAGCTGGTACTTCGGGAGGTGGTCATGAATCCATCAAGTTCGGAAAGAGCGTCCTCATATTCCGAGAGAGAAATATTCGGAGAGACGTATAGCGAAATGACGATGTAGTCGGAGAGTTCGACCGCGCACGCCGTGGTCAATGGTGAAGGAACTGAGTGAGGAATGGAACTGTTGAGGATCTGTATAGTGGATAGGCCATTTGCAACAAACAAACAGACCCTGGATTTTTATATACATAGATGTAGTCGAAATGAGAGCTTGCTCAGTTCGAGGACATCGCATCTCGCTTATGAGAAAAAAAGAAACCAATTGAGACCTCTAGCAGCGAACGCGGAGTGAAGCTTAGCTGGGTATCATCCACGGAGAGCTCAAGTCCCTTGCTGCTCAGTTCCAGCCGCCCGTTCAGGTTACTCACCGCTGCAGGACCTTTAACAGGAAACGCGGAGTCGCATGATCCCTTACCTCCAATATTCGCTGCTTTATCGATACTCCGACAGCTAGATGATCACGGCGGTAAAGCGTATCAGAGAGTTGGTCTCGGGGAAAGGTACCGTGCTACAAACGGATCAACGGCACTGGTGGTGCTCTTGACCTGTTCGAGCACGGAAGAGGGAACAGGCGCCCTCACTCCGCCTGACCGGAAACCTCTCGTGATCCGTAACTCTGAAGCTTGCGGTGAAGACGATTCGTGCCGGCTAGCACGGAAAAAAGTTAACACCTCAACGGCAAGCTGGTTCGGGAGATGGTTTGAACGCGAAATCCAATGTGTTAAACGCCCGCTCAGGAAACTCCTCGGAACTTCGATCCCTCACTTCAGAGATCTGGAAATCATCCCGAGCGGAATTGAACTGGCGATCAACCGTACACCAGTAACAACGGTGACAACAGACGCCGATGAACCGAAAGCGCTGAGTCCGCTGGATCTTCTTTATTGATTTCGGGTAGAAACGGTGTTGCCTCAATACACAATGAGCCCGAATTCGAAAGCTCATCAAGACAGAATAATCTTCTCGAAACGATACAAGTACCAACAACGCCTCCTGAACGCATTCTGGAAACGGTATCAAGTAGAGTACTTACAATACGTGAAGACAGCTCATAAGCAGCCAAAAACTGCGGTTCGACCTCTTCAGCTGGGCGACATCTGCTTAGTGGAGGATCCCGCCTCGAAAAGAGCGTTCTGGCCGTTATGACGAAAGATAGCTTTCTCCGAAGGAGTCGACCCGGCCAATGCACGATCTTCTACAATCAAAACAGCGACAGGCAAAATCCTCAACCGGCCCATCAAAAAACTCTACCCAATCGAGCACTCCCGATGACGTTCGACGTCGGGACTCCAATTCTGAAAACTTCGTCCATCCAGAATTCCCGGAGGGGGGGGGGGGGTGGCAAACGGAGGCTCCCCGTGGTGCTTGGAGCAGCTTATCACACAGTCACCACACATTACACACACTAACATGAGAATCGAGGAGACACGGGTCGGCGATAGAGGACTCATTTCAAATATGTACAGTGAAGTCTCGCTAACTTGGGAAATTTGAGACTAGTGTTTTGGGATTTCTTTCAAGTTATAAGTTAGGGAAGACAAAATCATGGAGAGACTGGTCGCCGCCTGAGAAGAGCAGAATAAATAGGCTGAATTCCTGAAGCCCCTTACCTAGTATCTGGACCTAACAACCGAAAACCCTTGTTCTTGTATGAGGTGGTCTCTTCAGCCTCTCAGTCATGGTTATGGTATCATTCAAGGATGAGTTCAGCTCCGCGGTTTCCAGACTTGAATCCGCTGGACATGTACCATATGATGCAAGATCGTCCGCGTCGGAAACCCAGGAATGCACGCCACATCCATGTGGAGCTTCAACAGATTCGAAATCTCAAAAGCCCAATGGAAAGCGACCGCAGTCGCCAAACTCACATACCGTAACTCGGTGACAGTCACGTCGAAGAAACTACAGGACCTACTGGAAAAAACTCAACGTGATGCAGGCCGATGGGCCCTTGGCATATCAGGCTACAAAGTGGCCAAGGAATTCATACTGGGAGAGCTTGGATGGTCCCCATTCGAAGCCAGGGAAGCCCAAAGCAAACTCAGATACATGAAACGCATCCAACACATGCCAGGTGAGAGATGGCCAAAATCTCTCCTGAACACAATGGAGATACTCGGAATACTGACTGAACTCTGCACCCGAACGCACACACTAAGCCACCAATACGGCTGTGACCGTATCGAGCCACCAACATCGAGTCAAGGAACACCAGCCCTAAACGCATATAGCTCATTGATAAAAAAGAGAGTTAAAGAAATGCAGGAGCACGGCTGGAGGCGAGACATGCTTCTAAAAAACAGCCTGAGCCTATACCGCAGGGGTAAAACCTCCCCCGGTACAAGGACTTACCTCTACGGCAATCGAAGAGGAGATGCTCTACTAGCCCTAGCAGAGGCAGGAATGCTGCCAACTAGAGGACTTTCCGAACAACAGGGCAACAACACCTGCCCGAGATGCGGCACATACGAAGAGACTGTACAACACATAATCTTCGAATGCAATGACGCGTACTACACAGACGATGATTTCCTCAAAGCACTCGGCCTCCCAGAGGAAATGCAAGACCCATCACTAGTGTACAAGACAAAGCTTGCCCTCGAAAAGTGGGAAAAGGAGACCAAACGATCTGCGGAAGCACCTGAAATGAAAGGCTGACTCGAACAGAATGTAAACCTGTACATATCTCAATCCGAGTCAAGATCAATAAACCCATACCCATACCCATACGATCGATGGAGGATGCTCAAGAAGCGGTGTTACTCTGCTCTCATCAGTTTTCGGACGAACACGAGCGAAATCACGCTGGAGAATGCGTGACTTGCTCGAGAGTCGTCAGACCGGACGTTTGTTGACAGGTGGAATTCGAAACTGTTGGTGAAAATTGAGGCCGTGAATTCTCTGCCGCTGAAACCTCGCAGTTTCTCCTTTTTCCGATGACAGTTCCTGAATCTCGAGTCCTCGGGCGTCGTATACTTCCCATTTCCATATATACAAAACTAACGATCGATAAAACTACCGACGATGGATGATTGAATGAATGAGTTGTAAATCAATTGATCGGTCGAACGGAAGTCGCTTCTCACAAATGATTTCGCTCGATTCCCCCTCTGGACTCCGCCAGAGCGGGTGTCCCCACAGTTATGCGCACAGCTCTTGGATTCGCGAGTGAATCTCCAACGCGATTCACCTCGTTCTGACTAGTCTCTTCTGAGTTCCATGTAAATTTTCATCTCCTCGATTGCCGTTTCCATCAATCTCTCTGCTTCGCCTACTCAAAATATAATTCTTCCCGTGGTCAGAGAGATCCGAAGAGATGCCGACCGACCTGGGCCATCCAGGGGAGGCGAATCCGGAGATCGGGGAAGGAGGACGGACAGAGCCTACAACCCCTCAGGAAGAAAACACCCTCGGTCCCGATCGAGAGCCCGAGACGAACACAATCGTTCGAGGAGCCGAAGCAGAGGAGGATCGCCTCAAAATAAGCGAGTCAGATTCGGAAGACCGCAAGAGGAGGGAGGACCGAGGAGAGGTCAAGAGGAAGTACCCAGACGGCACAACGAAGCCCGAGGGGAACCTCAACGACAAAGACCGCAACAGCAGCGGCAAACTCCGAGAAGGGGCAATGAGGGCCCACCGGGAGGAGGAAAAATCCTCACGGTGAGGAGCAACCCTCAACGTCGATCCTAATCGGAGGAGGACGGGCCGAGGAAGACCCCGGGCTGACGAAAGAGCAGAAACCGGACAGACCCTACGCATCTCGGCACTCAACTTGAACGGAGCCAGAACCCATAGGAAAAAATGGGCAATGGCTATCGAAGAAATCATGGAAGCCCAGCGCTCGGACATCCTGATGGTAAGTGAATCCAAGCTTATGAATCAGGAGAAGCCTCCAAGGGTGGAAGGTTTTAGATGGTTCGGGAACAACAGATCGGGCCCCACGGGTAGACAAGCCTTTGGGGGCGTAGGGATCCTCGCCGCAGACCACCTGAACCTCGAGAGAAGAGGGGAGGGTGAGGACTGGATTGCAGTCGAGCTGAAGACGCTGGGAGTTCCATGGATAATGACATCGATCTACTGCGCGCACACGGCAGTAGCGTCGAACAGGAAACAGATGAGATCCGTGACCGAATTCATTGAAAAATAATGTACCGGGAAAGGATTAATTATAGGGGTAGACTTCAATGCCCACACTCACTCATTTGCCGACTACAATAATACAGGAGGGAGAATACTACTGGAGTTCATAGAACACCATAGCTTGGTAATCCTAAACTCAGTCGATCAGTGTGAAGGAAAACACACGAGGAAAGACTCAACAGTAGACTATTTCCTCTGCAACGGTGAAATTATTAAATCGTTTCAGAAAATGGTTGCAGATGAAAGGAGGGAGATGACGCCAATAAGCGACCATAACCTCATCATCATGACGTGCCGCGTTACTGTGGAAAAACCCAGGTCGATCATACCAAGGATCCGCATCACGAACAAAAAGGCTGCCGTCGACAGAGCAACTGAAACTATCAGGCGCCAGACCAGAGGCGGAGGCAGAGTGGACTACCACTCTTTCATCGAAGCACTGAGAGCAGACATCCAGAAAGCAACCAGAGAAGTCAAAGTGAGAAAAAGGGCAATGTACAACTCACCAGCCACCAGAGAAGCCATGGAAGCCAAAAGAAAGGCGAGCAGGGAGCTTCGGGAAGCAAGGAAGGGACAGGACCGAGACGAGATAGCTCGAAAAATAGCCAAACTCCACATCAATCAGAAACTCCTTAGTGAAGCATTCATCATTGAGGAGAGAGCACGCTACGAGGCCATGAGTAGGAAAATCCTCGGCGGTCCAAGGAGCGAGAGGGCAAAGAGATTCTGGAGATACATTGCGAACCACAACCGAAAGAAAAAGGAGCCAGAAAGGGTGAAAAGCCGAGACGGTAATCATATCGCAGAGGACGACATACAACGGCACCTGACAGAGGTCGGATATGAAGTCCTGATGGCAGAACTAGCAGACCACGAGAGAAGCCCACCAGTACTAGGTGGGTGCTCGGGCATGACGACGACGGACACAGAGGTTGAACACATCCTCTCACAGATGTCCAGTCGGACCGCGACCGGGGAAGACCAAATCCCGGCAACAGTGCTGAAAGAACTGGACCAGGAGGGCATCAGTAACCTAACGAGGATATTTAATGCCATCCTAAACGGAGAAGAACCCTTTCCAGTGGACTGGAGAGACGGCCGAGTGGCCATGATCGAAAAATCGAATTCCAGAAAAGGGGTACTGGAAACGTACCGCCCTATAACGGTATCGACGGTGCTCTATCGGATATTTACGAAAATAATAGCGGCCAGACTGCTCCAAAGCATACGACAGGATAACAAGAGACCAACTATGGATGACATTGGCGGACCTTGGCATGGACGAAGGATGGATACAACTCCTTAAGGCCATATACACAGACAAGGGTGTCTTAGTCAAACACGGACATAACGCATCGTCAAGACTACGCACAAAAATTGGACTGTGGCAGGGCTGCCCACTGTCGCCAATCCTGTTTGCGCTATATATAGCAGAACTGGAGAGCCGACTCCTATGGACTAGGTGTGGATTCGAACTGACTGTTCGAGCAGACGGCGAAACAAATAGCTCGAAGCTACCGGGACTGCGGTATGCAGACGATCTGGTACTGTTAGGGCGCACCCACGGGAGATGAACATTCTACTTGCGGTCACCACAGAGATGGGAACCGAGAAAGATCTCACGTTCAACCCATCGAAGAGCGCTATCGTCATCTTCAACACAGAGAGACTGGGAGAGCCAAGAGAACTGACGGTGCAGGGCAAGAGAATCGAAATCCAGGACCATAACATATACCTGGGAATTAAAGTAAGCAACGAAGTAAACTATCTATGCCAGCAAGAACAAGACTGGAAGAGGGAGGCGCACAATACGTTGCAGAGTCTACACGCCCAAGCCATGTGGACTTTCAACCGATTCGAAACTACAAGGATCCAATGGAAAGCCAAAGGGGTGCCTAAACTGACTTACGCCAATGCAATCAAGGGCGACGAAGCAGCTGACGGCCATGTTCGACAGAACACAGGTCGCGGCAGGCAAATGGGCTATGGGAATCGCAGGACACAAGGTTGCCTCCGACTTCATATTAGAAGAACTCGGATGGTCAACCTTCGAAGCCAGAGAGGCTCAGAGCAAGATTCGCTACTTCGCACGAATAAGTGCGATGGATTCTGCCAGGTGGCCAAGGATGATTCTATCCATGATGGCAACCGAGAGTACCTACACTGAAGCGATTCGTAGACTGAAGCTCTTGAAAACGATATACGCATGCTGGGACATTCCTCTTGAATACGGAGAGAATGGGAGACCCAAGTTCGGACTCTTCAACATAGCCGTTAGGAAGCGGATAAGAGAAGAGATGGATCAGACATGGAGGGAGTCGATGAACTCCAAACCAAGTCTAACCCTATATCGAGAGTGGAAAGAACGAGGTGTCACACCATTCGGGTTGTATACAAGCGACCGCGGAAGCGCACTGATGGCACTGGCTCGGGCAGGAATGCTACCGAGTAGAGTGCACCGTTCGAAATACCAGGAAATCGACACCCGATGCGCAAGATGCGGACGGGAGCCTGAAACCATCCCCCACATTATAATGAAATGTGTCACCAATCAACCCGAGACGGAAGAACTCGCTAGAAGACTGGGTCTGAATGAGGAGTGCAGCCAGGAGACACGGAGGAATACGAGAATGACCCTGGAAAAATGGGAGGATGAAACCCGAGAGATCCACTCAACTCAATCGCCCCAGGAACTGGGTCCCATGTGGTATGTATATAAAAGGAAATGTAGATATCTCATTGGAGGATAATAACCTCCATCAATAACCATCAATAAATAACCATAACCATGACCATAGTGTCCAGGGCTCGGTGGAAGACCCATTCCTGGTCGTTGAAGAATCTGCGAAAATGGTAGATTTCTCGGAACTCATCCCTCGGAGGCCTCAAACGTCGGTGGAGTTGATATCATCTCATTAACCGAAACTACGACGATCCTCACCTCTTCTTCGTAAAATTGTGACCGGTGAGAAACTCAACTGAAAAACGCCGCCGTCGAAGATCGTCGCTACTCATCAGATCCAAGACTGATGGAGGGAAATCATTATCTGATTTGACGGTTCAGCGGCTGTTGAAGCATCAGAGCGAGGACACCGCTCAGGAAGAGCAATGGCCAACTTAAGGAGTTTGTCGTGGAGGATCCCCACTGCTCCTTTAGATCAAGCTCCTTCAGCATTTCTTTCTCCTGTTTGGATCGAGAATCGGTTGAATTTATGAAGCGCACCCCAGCCTGACCGTTAAGTCACTTCCTTGGGTTAGATTTTGATGTTAATTTCTCCAGAGATGTCAGTCGCCGACTAAATCTCCGATACCTCGCAGCGGTGTTGCGGCCGGAGAGTCGAGTGAAGCTGCTATTCAAGTCGTTGAACGCGATCAAGGCAGAGATATTGTTACCTAATTGCATTCGTTGTTACTACTTGCAGAAGCGTCACATGATGGTTGCACAAACGAACCGGATCAAGATTCAACACGCTGCAAACGTGCGCTTGTTGCATGCTATCGGCGGGGATCGTAGGACATGAGAAATGTTCTCTCGCCACGAAACTCAAGATTATCTCGACGAGAAAAAAATCGAGAACTCTAGAATGAATCCATTCCTCCGCGGGTGAGTTCAGTCAGGGAAAAATATCGAGCATGTCTCCAGAGAGAAGCGAGGTTCGGGCTAGCAAATGTCGGATTGGAGAAAAAGAAGAGAAAATTTTCAAGGCTTACGCAGGCGAATTTTCTGCAGAAATAGTTGTGGCCCTCTTCGCAGATGGGTTCACCGCTCCAAAATAGCTGAGGGAAGGAGTTGGAAGAAAATGAAATCACTATAGGAATGAAGGAAACTGTGCTTGAGAAAAAGAACGAGAAACAAAACGGAGGAAGAAAGGGAAAGGGCCGATAAACCGTCCATTTACATGGCTACTCCAAAGCGCTACGCGGGTTCCACTTAGCACTGAAACTACAGCCGTTCCGGACCAGCTCTTTGAGCGGTCCGCACCCCGTTGAGCCGCGGAACCGTTGCCGTCCTGAGTTTTTCGATGCTGATGCATCATCTTACATCATAGGTCCGCGATATCTCGAGTAGTTATAGCAGGAATCTGGTTTCTGTCGATCGAGAGGAGTCTTAATGCAGGCGGTGGTGACGTTCGAGTCTGCCAGCATGCCGGTAGACTCTCGCGGTTCGAGCCGAAGTTTCTTCCGCTCGCAGTGCTGACACGCACGCGGAACCGCGACGAGAATCAGGTTGCTATCATAGATCGGTTGTACGATGAAAGTATGGTTGCAAGCGACGTCGCATTGGTGAACATTCCCGAACGTTGGGTTTTCGCCAAGGTTTGCCATGATATTAAGGTCCACTTCGCGATCACAAGGCCTCAGCACGGTGAAGGCCATCCCGGGATGAGGGTTATCGGTATCGTCGGCCACCAGCATGTCATCACCATCCGCTACAACCAAATCGAATTTTAGAGAGAAAGAGAGAGTCATTCAGCGAGGGTACTCCCGCTGGCACCTGAGAGGACGCCAACACGCTGCTCACCGTATCCAAACACTCGCATGGGGTTGAGAAACCACGACTGAGTGTCGATGAGAGTCAATTTTCCTAAGTTGGCAACGACGCTGTTCAACAAAAAGAGGACGGTCCTCAACAGAGCCCTTTTGGAGATTTTTTAGATCATCCGCTATCAGAGCGTTTTGTAGACAGGTCATGCCTCCAGCTCATCAAATGGTTTGCCGGCCGGAGGATATGCTCCGAACGGCGGAATGAACTTATCAAGGTTAATCAAAAGGAATTGAAGGAAAATGGAACCCCGTTCCCGTCTTCGACGCATAATGTCGGAAAAGTTGCGTATCATTTCCAGCATTCAGGCGGAGAAGAATTAGCCGAAATCGCCCCAGAGAGTCTCGAGTTATGGCGTCCAGAAAAGGACGCAAACGTGAGTCCAATCAGCTTAGCGTTTTCTTGGGAACGCTCCCAAACATCCAAAATTAAGCCGTAACTAAATATGTTGTTTTTCTCCATGTTTTTTTTTTCAGAAGAACAACCGGATGAAGCTGTTTTGGGTCGGTTTAATAGCTGACCATTGGAAGATGTTCACCTGGAAGCTGACTATATGAAGTTCAACTCTTTTCTCACTCTCAGTTTGATCTATTCAGTGTCCTCTACACGCTATTCTTGGCTTCCTGGACGCCAAGCTCGGTCCATCTTCTCGAATCTGATTCTCAATATCTCACACAGTCGGATATTATCACACTGGTTAGACTCTCTTGCAATGACGGAGTGGGGTATACCGAGAGCCCCGGCGGAGTATTCCTGCGTTATATCTTGAAGAGATACATGTTCAGATAGTGGATGACAACACCTGCATGTTATCACGACCAGGACAACTCTTTCTTCATGTTTTCAATTTATGAACGGGCGATCAGTCGGCAGAACTCATGGGTTGCCTCGAAATATGAACGAATGTCCGTTGGTTTCTTTTGTTCAATGATTCACCGACGATGGCTTTGCTCGCATCGATGACGATCCTTGCCCGTTGAGAAAGAGTGACTGGTCAACGTCGCGAGAGCTGTGAGCACTCCAGGATCGGTCACGGGCTTGTCGATGTTATCCTCAACCTCGTCTTCAGGCGCAAGAATCCCATCATCATCGCTTCCGTTCTCGTCCTCGAAATCAGCATCCTCAACCACGAGCAGATTGCTGTCAGCCTCCATAAACTCTGCGAAGCTTGAGCTGGCCGAGAAGCAATCGGTCAAGATGATTGGATCTACAAAAAGTTCTTCGTCTGAGGATTGTGTGGCTCCGCAGTCATCGTAACCTCTCGAAGCAAACATTTCTTGAAACAGTTAGAGATAGTTCTCGCCGTAACGTCATCCAAAGCTTCCTTGAGGAACCGAATGCCTTGTGGAAGATTCACCTCCTTGAAGTCATTGGACTCAGCTTGTGTCTGATGACTTCTGTGTTTTCGATGTCGTCTTTGGTGGGAGGGGAAAGATTTCAATTGAGGTCAGATCAAGATCTACGTCGTGACACCTGAAATTATCCAAGAGTGGGATGATTCGACGCTTCTACTTCCTAGAGTTTTCAATTTCCAGGAGGCATCCGCTGAAGATTTTGTTTTTCATCCAAGCGTCGTGATCTGTATTCGCAACCGATTTCCCGCGGCTGGTGATGAGTTTCATTCACTCCAAGTTTTGGGAAACATCTTGTTGGCGGCTACGGCCGATGAGCAGCGGCGTGATCTCATCCGTTACATCGGATTTCGCACAGATTAGCACAGTAAATCGATCCTTACTTTGCTCGCCGCCGTGACAGGCTTGATTCTTGAAGTGCACGCTCCGCTTTGTAACCATATTGTAGAAGAACCCCGACTCGCCTGTATTGTAAATATCTCTTGGCATGAGCTCGTCCACTTCCAGTCGGTTCTCTTGGAGCCAATCGTCGACTCCCGCTCGCAAAACTTCCGACGCTCCTCCGCACGCCGTTTTCGTTGACAGCCTATAGCGGTGCTTGAACCCGGCGAGCCACTCATTCGATCCTTCGAACTCTGAGTCGCCGATCTCGTTGGTGATCGTCTTCCCTCGCTCTTGAAGCCCCTGCTTTGAAATCGGCAATGCCGGGTTTCTGGATCGAGCGTATTCGTAGGTTTGGAAGAGTGCAGGGTTGACGAGCGGAACAGCCTAGAAGAGAACCTGGAGAACAAAATGAGACGATAACCAAGAAGTAGAGAAGAGTGAAGAACGTAGCTAGAGTACAGTAGTCCTGAAGATCGCTGGCCCCGAATGTCCTGGAAGTAATACCAAATGGAGAAACCTCTCTGAGTCCCCAGACACCCGAAGGCAAGCCCCTCACTGGCCAGGAATACGCCAAGATTCCTGGTGCGTGCGACAGGCATTTCTCTCTCCTCTATGAAGATATAAAAGAAAAAAAAAGGAAGAAAAAAAAAAAGTTTGGAAGAGTGTCTCCTCGCTCCGTATTTGTCTCGCCTGATGCGTTTCCGATACCTTGCAGGCTTCAGGACGCGCTGAGAACGAATTTTCTTGGCGTCGCGTTCAATGTTGTAGACGGTAGCCTGGGAAATTCTCCACTTTTGCCTGATATCGAAAACGCTGAAGTTGGCGTCCAGATCTTCGATCACTTGAACTTTCTCTTGGAGGGTCAAGTTCGTATGTTTCAACATCCATCTCCTGTGGTTCGGCTCAATGCTCATTCTTTTGGTCCGTAGTGATGCGATCTGGTGGAGCCTCAACTGAAACTGCTTTTGAGTGCGAGAACTGTACTTTCAAATCAGTCGGTGACCGGTACTTCTTGAGACAGCTTCAAAACGGAACGCCAGCTGGAACGGCCACTCTCGCACTGGCCACTTACTTCGATGAGTCGCACGTCAAGAGCGGAGACGCGCGCATGTGCAAGTCCTCATGCATGGACCGATTTGAAACAGAGAAGATTGCGAATTAGAGAAACTCCTGGGAAGGAGCCGCGACAGCTCCGAGCTCTCCCAAAATTCATCGAATGCGAGAATTCTGGATAGGTACAAGCTACCAACGAAGAATCTGACACTGTGATGGCTGTCGCGGACTCCAGGCCAGAGAACATCAACACACGAGAACATCAACACACGTGTCCCCGTAGCTCGCTTGAAAAAAGCGAAAAAAAAGGCACACAAAGCCACCCCCCCGCGCTGAGATTCCTCAGCAAAGTGTGTGGACGATCCAGGGAAGTGCATCGTCTGAAGTTTTCCAAGGAAGACTTCGTCCAAGGTAAATCAGATCTCCGATATGACTGATACCAGCACGTGCGCGGCCTGCGCCGAATTCGCCGCTTCGATGGCGGCGGAAAACGGTTGCTGCGCCATCGGGAAACTGAGGGCGAGACTGGGCAAACTAGTCGAAGCCCGAGGGACCTCCGAGCAAGCTGCCTTGGACTCCCAAATTAAGCTCGAGCACGCCTACGAGGCTCTTGCTAAAAGTGAACAGATGGTGCTAGCCCTAACCGAACAGGGCGAAGCGCAACGACTCGAGCTAGAATCGCTGCGAACTCAGCTACGAGAAGCTCAAAAATCTCACAGTAGCAACGAAGTCGACAGGGCGGCTGAGGATGCTGCAAATGCACTCTGCCGCATGGACGTCGGCGTAGAAGAACAAGAGCAGGCCGTGGAGACCGGCAATCCCTGTATGCTTCTATACAGCGATAAGGGCTTCCGGAAGCTCAAGTTCGGACACCCCGACGTCGACCTGTTCGCAGAGTTCGCAGGTCGATCAATGTTCGGCCAATTCGTTTGCACGAGCGACATGAATGTCTCGCGAGCGAACGCCGAAGCTCGCAAATACCTCTCGGCGAACCCCAACAGACAAGTCCACATTGTCTGCCATGTGGGTGTCAACGATCTGGTCGAGCTCGCAAAGAGCGGACTAAGCATCGAAGAGGTAGCCAGTAGCATCATCACGCCACTGGCAACACTCAGGACCCTGCCAGGGGTGCTTTCCGTGGCGTGGTGCACCATGCTAGAGCACAGCACGACTCCGAATGTCGCTGCTGTTAACTCTCAGATCCTGGCATCATCAGCCGTCAGGGACACGAACGTTACGCCGATAGACCTGAGACTAATATCGGGCGATCCGCGTAACGCCAACATCCGCGTGCCCGACGACCCCACCGAGATCCGATACAACATGATCGGTCTCAGAATCTGTTTCAACCGAATGAAACGATTCGTCGAAGAGGCGCTTTGCCTTACAGATGCGGACCGAGAACTGCTCTGTACAAAGCGCCGAGAGTACATCACGAGTTTTCAGAACAAATCTGAAGACCGTAAAAAGGCACTTGAGCTTGCCAACCAAAAGCAAAAGGCTCTCGAAGAAGCCATTGCCAAAGTTGGCCAAGCCAGGTGCCCACGGTGCAACAGCAAAAACAAGGATCCCAGTCCCGCAAAGGGACTGAGAGATCAACCGGGACCGTCGTCTGCCCCGGACCGAACCTGGGACAGACACGCCCAGATCACTCCTCCGAAGCAAAGAGGCACACTCCGACCACCGAGACGGTCGGGTGAAAACGCTGCTAAGAGGCAGCGAAACACCTCACGACCGCGCTCGCCAGATCAGTGGCAAAACTACTGGCCGAAGCGCGAGGAAGACGACGACAGAGCCGGAACCCACCGAACGGGTCCCTCCGGCGGCCAACAACGTCAGCAGCAACAACAGCAGCAGCGACAACCCCCCCGACCCACGGGCAGGCACGGGAACCAAGGACCCAAGCCCCCGGGTGGCGAGCATCGAGGCGGAGCGGATCCCGCACACAAAGCGGTGAGACCGAAGACAGCACGATGACGGGGAGCCAGGCCCACGAACTCTAACAATGTACCTACTAAATCTAGATCCGAAATCAAGAATAAAGTATGTACATTTGGAATACTAAACACTAATGGTACTAAATACTAGAGAGAGACGTATTAACGGGTGGAGGCATCAACATAATGCTTCTATCCGAAACACGCCTAATGAACGACGAATCATGCCCACCCATACAGGGATACCAGTACAGCTACAGCAACCGCAAAGGCAGCCATCGAAGCTACCCGCACGGGGGGGTCGGTATCCTGACATCCAGCAACCTATGCCAACTATGGGTCGTAAAAGGAGATGACTGGGTGGCACAAGCAACACAAGTGGGATCAAATAGATGGATAATTATTTCATACTACATAGCCCACCAAAGCAGAGATCATGGAAAAAAATTCTTTGACTCACTAAAAAACTTCATTAAACAGAGATGCACGGACACCGACTGTGTGCTTCTCGGCGGAGATGCAAATGCGCACCTCCAACAACTTGGAGGCGTCAACAACCACAGAGGCGAACTCCTAGAGGACTTCACCATCGAAGTTGGATACACCATCCTCAACACAACTCAAAAGTGTGAGGGACGTCTAACAAGGGGCAAGTCCGCAATTGACATGATCATAGTCTACGCTAAAGCGCTTGAGAAAGTCAACTGGATGCATATCGATGAACGTAGAGAAATCACAACAATAAGTGACCATAACCTACTCAGAGTACAGATCGATATCAACCAAGCAGCTCCCTCAACTCAGCCCCGCAAAGTGACGCTGATTGATCCCAAAAGAGCAAGTGCACGGATCTGCGAAGAACTCCAGCAAAAACGGGAGCAAGCAGAAACCACGTACGAACAATTGCGTGAAACCATTCACGACAGCATACAACGCACAAGCCGCAAAATAAAACTCAGAGACCGACCAATGGTGTACTCTGAGCGCATCTCCGAACTTGTTAAAACCCGAAAAATAAAAAACAAACAATGGAGAACAGCCCGCGCTTCTCAATCCGAACCCGACAGAATCAACGCCGAGCTAGCCTACCGAACAGCGCAGCAAGACGTGAGAGAGGAGGTCGAGAGAGAAATACACAAGCGAGACTCCAAAACGCTGAATGAAATTCTCTCCGCCCCGAGAAACGAGAGGGCCAGGATGTTCTGGAGGTTCGTAAACGGAAACAAACCGAGAACGAGCGGACCACAAAAGATCATCGATAACAGCGGGACGGTAGTACCAACCGAACTACTCCCGTCGCACCTAACCCAGATTGCCATCGACCTACTAGAGGCAACCCCTATCACACAGCCAACCACTATCTGCAAGATGATACCCAATCCCACTGGAATCACCACCAGCGCAGGAGAAATCTCGAAGATTCTCAGCAAACTAAAACCAACCTCAAGCTGTGGATTGGATGACATTCCGGCCAAAATACTAAAAGAGCTGGACGACCATGGCATAGCCTACATCGAACAGCTCTTCAACGACATATTTGCCGGAAAACACGAGGTTCCGAACGACTGGAGAACAAATAGAGTATCGATGATCGAAAAATCGAACTCAAAAAAAAGACAACTCCACACATATCGACCGATTACGATATCGCCGGTCCTATACCGAATCTTCGCGAGAATTCTAGCAAATAGAATCTCGCAATGGGCTGAAGACAATAGGCTGCTCGGAGAAATGCAAAATGGATTCCGAGTGAATCGCAGAGGCGATGACAACCTATTCGTCCTAACCACAGCCATCGAGATGTCCAGGAAAACGAACACCGGACTAACCTGCGCCTTCTTGGACGCAACCAAAGCATTCGACCGAATCGACAGAAACCTACTATGGAACATTCTGTCCGAGATGGGAATGAACAATGACTGGATAAAGATGCTGCAAGATCTATACTCCTCGAATAAAACAAAAATCATAGAAGGGGAACATACATCAGAATGGGTGGAAACCAGCTCCGGCCTAAAGCAGGGCTGCCCCCTCTCCAGCACCCTGTTTATCCTCTATATATCGGAACTCGAAACCAGGCTCACGCAAAGTGGAGCAGGCTTCGAAGTCCGAACAAAAAAATGGAGATGGGATCTGAGGGAAAAAGGTTCCTTCAACATCCCAGGTCTCCTATCTGCCGACGACATAGTCCTGATGGCAAAATCCGCGGGCGAACTGAGGAAGCTACTGTCGATAACGGGCGAATTCGGTACCGAAAGAAAGCTTACCTTCAACCCCGCAAAAAGCGCCATAGTTACATTCTCGAAATCGAACGATGGCGAACACAGCAACCTAGAAATACAAGGACAGCCCCTCCCAATCGTACACCAATATAAGTACCTTGGGATCACGCTATCTGATAGCAGAAGATACCTCGACAAACAAGAAGGTATCTGGCAACAACAAGCTACAACTGCCCTTCACAGAATGCACCACACATGCATCCACGCCACATCCATGTGGAGCTTCAACAGATTCGAAATCTCAAAAGCCCAATGGAAAGCGACCGCAGTCGCCAAACTCACATACAGTAACTCGGTGACAGTCAAGTCGAAGAAACTACAGGACCTACTGGAAAAAACTCAACGTGATGCAGGCCGCTGGGCCCTTGGCATATCAGGCTACAAAGTGGCCAAGGAATTCATACTGGGAGAGCTTGGATGGTCCCTATTCGAAGCCAGGGAAGCACAAAGCAAACTCAGATACATGAAACGCATACAACACATGCCAGATGAGAGATGGCCAAAATCTCTCCTGAACACAATGGAGATACTCGGAATACAGACTGAACTCTGCACCCGAACGCAGACACTAAGCCACCAATACGGCTGTGACCGGATCGAGCCACCAACATCGAGTCAAGGAACACCAGCCCTAAACGCATATAACTCACTGATAAAAAAGAGAGTTAAAGAAATGCAGGAGCACGGCTGGAGGCGAGACATGCTTCTAAAAAACAGCCTGAGCCTATACCGCAGGGGTAAAACCTCCCCCGGTACAAGGTCTTACCTCTACGGCAATCGAAGAGGAGATGCTCTACTAGCCCTAGCAAGAGCAGGAATGCTGCCAACTAGAGGACTTTCCGAACAACAGGGCAACAACACCTGCCCGAGATGCGGCACATACGAAGAGACTGTACAACACATAATCTTCGAATGCAATGACGCGTACTACACAGACGATGATTTCCTCAAAGCACTCGGCCTCCCAGAGGAAATGCAAGACCCATCACTAGTGTACAAGACAAAGCTTGCCCTCGAAAAGTGGGAAAAGGAGACCAAACGATCTGCGGAAGCACCTGAAATGAAAGGCTGACTCGAACAGAATGTAAACCTGTACATATCTCAATCCGAGTCAAGATCAATAAACCCATACCCATACCCATACCATACAATTGAGTTCGAGATGGAGAATAGCGGAAGTTTTCCGAGTCATGAAAGAGACATCAGATGAACATTACTCACACGGTACACGTTACCGAGGCTATCGCGGGATCGGGTCCAAGTTATAAGTTAGCGGAGGTTTCTAAGTTTGTGAAGTCCAAGTTGGCGAGACTTCACTGTAGTTCCAACGATTTACCTAATGTCAACGTATCGTGCCACGGGAGACCCAAGGCAGCTTTCACGCAATGAAATATCGGTTCATCCAGCACGGGCCTCGGTTGGCGGTCATGACGTCATACAGAATCCGACAGAATCCGCCGAAGTCAACGCCACGGAGACGCTCCCTCGAGACCGCCGAGCGGGCAGACGAGAAAAACTCGCTCCCGTGCGCGGACAAGTTCCACGAGTGCTACAGTCACCCCAGTGTCTTCACTTAATCAGTAAACTGTCCGCCACAGAGGGTGCTAACTGCTTTGTCGATGGCTCCTGTCGTGAGGCGGGAGTGTATTGCGTCCCACCTTATCTCGGACTATCTTGTATGGAAGTCCCCACAGGTCATGTGTGAGCGTGTCGACGAGTTCCTTACAGCATTGATTTTTTGCCTGGATGATCCTCCTGTGATACGTTTTCTTGGTCTCGGCATCAGTCTTGTGATATTGCTGAACAACAGTCGGGTCCATGCTGGTGAGCCTTCTGGTTCTGGCGAGGCGCCTCCTGGCTGCGATTCATTTCTTGCGTTCTACCTCAATCTCAACCGATCCGACTCAACCGAATCATGCCGATCCGATTATTGTTACGGAAGTCTCCCGAGAACAAACAGACATTGCTCTAGATGCCACTGGAGCGGGTTCCCCGGCTTGTCCTTTCGGGTGACAGCGGATCGCGAATCTGCTAGCGATTTTCCTCAGGCAACGCGGGAATGGAGAACGGGAAGGGGACTCTGCCCTCCTGGGCTCCGGGGAGACTCAGTAGCAAGCGGTCTGCCCCGAGAACTTGAGGATCAGAGTTCTGCGATTGCGGTTGGTAGCTACGATGTTGGCTCGCTAAGTGACTGATCAGAGAATTGGTGGCTCGATCGCGTTTGAGAATCTGTGATATGGAACACTGAGCTTCTTTGGAATCAGTCGGCTCGTTGGCCGTGTGGCATAAACCAACGCCTTGGTGCCACGCTAAGCTAGCGATCGCGGGTTCGATCCCCGGCCGACAACAGAAGTTCTTATGTGGTAAAAAGAGGATTTGATTTATATCAGAATTAAATCTGAACCATCTTAAGACCCAAGCCCACCGCCCGCAACGGGATTTGCGAGGCGACAGGGAGTGTTACTGAAGCAATACCGGGAGGTGATCCCGGGACACTTCTGAGGGCTGGCTGAGAGGTTTAGCCGGAAAATCAAAGCTTCTGTGGAATTCATCCGCCCGCGACGCTGTCTCGACGCCACATGCACGAACCTTCCCTTGCATTCGTAACCGTGACACAATCGGCGGGCGCCATCGAAACAGTCCATTGCCGCCCTCGAACGATGTCGCCTACCTGGGTAGCAGTGGGCAAGACTTTCGGCTTCATACAGTCCGCAACACGAATTTATCGACACGCATTCTATGTGGATGATTTCCGCACCCGCTGGATAACGAAGTCAGTGTTGCCATGGGAATTCCACTAGGTGCGACAGACTTTGAGATCATATCAACCGACTGAGAAGAACGAAGTTTAGGCTCAGGATCGAACATTTTTGATATCCAGCTGTAACACGAAATTATCGACAGCGTTGAAATCGCGCATTCGGTTGGAGTTTCAGCATTTTCTCGTGAGGCTGATACCGACGAACGTCAAGTTAGTGCTAACGAAGGACACACAAGTACGATTTGTCGACTCAGAACTCCGGCTCGTCAAGATTTGTGAGAAAGAATTCATTCCCTCAATATGGGACGAAAACCGGCTCTGACTCCTCAAGAAAGGATTCGCATCGATCAATTACACGGCTCTGGGCTCGCAGCAAGAGCTATCGGACGAGAGATCGGCAGAACAGCGGACGTAGTGCTGCGGTATTTGAGATTAGGGGCGGAGTATGGCATCAGATCGTACAAGAAACGAAGCACAAAGCTCTCAGATCGTCAGAAACGGAAGATAATTCAGGATGCGAGCAACAAGAGTGTCTCTTGCGCTCAAATCAGAGACTCAAACAACCTCCCAGTGCATAAACAGACCGTCTGGCGCGTTTTGAGAAGTGCGTATCATCTGAAATTCAAGAAAATGTGCGGGAAGCCCCCGCTGACGAAAAAGCACCGAGACACTAGGCTCGATCGCGCCCAGGAATGGATGAGTTGGACTTCGGAATGGGATAAAGTTGTCTTCAGCGATGAGAAAAAGTTCAATCTGGACGGCCCGGATGGATTCCATAACTACTATCACGATCTTCGGAAAGAGCCTCGATTCTATTCCAAAAGACAGTCCGGGGGCGGTTCAGTTATGATCTGGGGAGCGGTCAGTCGCCGCGGGACGTTCCAAATCATCTTCGTGGAGACAATAATGCGTTCCGTGGACTATAAGCTGCTACTCGAGAACCACCTGCGACCTCAAGCTTTGGAGAAAGTTGGAACGGATTTCATCTTCCAGCAAGATTGCGCCTCCGTGCACACGGCGGCGATAATCAAAGATTGGTTCCGGGAGAGCGGAGTACGTTTTCTTGACTGGCCTCCGAAGAGCCCCGACCTGAACATTATTGAGAACCTCTGGGGAACGTTAGCTCGGCTCGTCTATCCCAATGGGAAGCAGTACAACTCAAGAGAAGAACTGAAACATGCGATTCTTTCTTCTTGGGCCAGAATTGGGGAACGAGACATAAAACCACTCTATGATTCTCTCCCAAGGCGAATTTTTGAAGTCATCAAGGCGAAAGGGGGTTCGACGAAGTATTAACTTTCGAGAATTCCGAAATCGTGGAATAAATCCGCCTGTCGATAGTTTCATGTTACGGCTCGAAATCGATTTTCTGGAATCTTACGCGTCGTCTTCCTCGAATCGAAGAAATATTCTATCGCCACAATCGTGGTGATGCTGGGAGTATTCCATGGCAGCATCAACATCATCTCTCTTTGTCATCAGGAATAGTCTAGAAAACTTGACTGTCGATAATTTCGTGTTGTGGGCTGTATTCGGTGGGCTCGTTGGAGTGGCATTGCTCTACCACCTTTTTAAATGCCTGTGCGAACATGGAGTCTTCAATTGGCCGGATTACCTCCGCAGCTCGAATTACGAGGTGAGTTTCGGCTTCCGATTCACACGGCTCAGATTCTAATGAATTGCCGCCTTGCCATAAATCCGTCAGTTCCATCACGCAAAGCATTCCCAACGATGGCGATTCCTCATCCTTGGCTGTTCCGGGGCTGGAGGGACGGTTCCCGGTTCGAGTTCCCGGCGACGGTTCTGATAAAATCAACTTCGGAAATAGAGCGAAAGCTGAACTCGAACGGCTGGCTGGTCGACTATTTCCCCGCGTGCTGGGAGTCTCGCATCCGTCCCCGGTTGTAAATATCATCCGGTCCAACAGAACCACGTTGTTCCAGAGCTGCTCTCGTGACGTCGGGAGGGGCAAGCGTCGCCGTCCTTGAGACCAGGGTATGTGTCCTCCATCTGTGCGGCACAACTCGTCGCTGACGACTCGCTGCCGGAAACTCGTCGCTGGGATGAATCTTCGCCGGGAAACTCGTCGCCACAGCGGCTTTTCGCGGGACAACTCTTCGCCAACCAACGCGACGCCAGGAACTGTCTCCTCGGAATCCACGGGGAATCGAGTACTGCAACGCGCAGGATGGAAAGTAGTCAACCCACCTTGCGCTTCATTCGCAATTTTGACAGACGAACGAAATAAACTTCATCCGAATGCCGACTTTCGGTCTACTCTTTCGCAACCAGAAACCTGTGTCGAAGTTTTCCGTTTCTTTGATTCGACCTCCCTTGTTCCCGATTTCCTGGTCTGGTTCGTAAACGCCACGTCAGGATGTCGATTCAGTCGAATATCTGGTTCTACGGCCGGCTGAGCTTATTCCGGATGAGTTCATAGGCCTTTCCAAAAGGGTGGGTGCCTTCATTGATCTTGTCAAGGAGGGAAGGCCCACAAAGATCTCGTGGCATGAACTCGTCCACTTCCAGTCGGTTCTCTTGGAGCCAATCGTCGACTCCCGCTCGCAAAACTTCCGACGCTCCTCCGCACGCCGTTTTCGTTGATAGCTTATAGCGGTGCTTGAACCCGGCGAGCCACGCATTCGATCCTTCGAACTCTGAGTCGCCGATCTCGTTAGCGATCGTCTTCCCTCGCTCTTGAAGCCCCTGAGTTTGAGTGCGAGGACTGTACTTTCAAATCAGTCGGTGACCGGTACTTCTTGAGACAGCTTCAAAAGCTGGAACGGCCACTCTCGCACTGGCCACTCACTTCGATGAGTCGCACGTCAAGAGCGGAGACGCGCGCATGTGCAAGTCCTCATGCATGGACCGATTTGAAACGGAGAAGATTGCGAATTAGAGAAACTCCTGGGAAGGAGCCGCGACAGCTCCGAGCTCTCCCAAAATTAATCGAATGCGAGAATTCTGGATAGGTACAAGAAGTAGCGTGATAAGGGGGGGGGGCGGAGGGGCGGACCGCCCCGGGCGCCACCTGACCGAGAAGTACAGGGGGCGCCGATTTCGGCTCATCTCTGTTGTGGGTAACTCTGGATTCTCATATGAGACAGGGGACGTCCCTGTCCGTGACAAACTAACGCCGAAGGACAGCATGTCGGGCTGAGCGCAAACGGGGACTCAAACTTCTCCGTCGCGGAGATTGAGAATGAGCGCGGCGCTGCGATATTTCATGAGGATAAGCGCTCAGAACCTCTAGTCTCGTGATGTCTCCAACGGCCACGCAGCCTCCAACGGAAGCCGTTGGAGGCGAGGGAAAGGGTCGGCTGCAGTTGGCGTTAGATCGGAAGTTCAATCCGAGATCCACCGAGGAATCACAAAACCGAAATTCCTTGAGCTACTCGAAAATGAGTGGAAGAGAAAGCAAGAAGAAAGGGCTCGAACTGAAGAAGGCCAGCGGCAGACTCAGGTGATTGGAGTTTTTGTTGGTCACAATAGAAATCCCGCGTGAAAAAGATCCTTGAGTTCGGAAAAATCTCCTGCGCATGAGAAACGCGCCATTGGAGGAACCTTCCGATCAGAGAGATCGCGTAGGGAGAACATCGTGAATCACTTGTCCATGGAAGTACATTAAAAATTCGGTCTGCGGTCTGTCACCTTCGAATGGAGGAGCCTCCAACCTGAAGTCAGTCGATCGATGAGAAGTCCCTTCTAACTTTTGACGTTGTTAAAGAATGAAGCGCATCAGACCCAGTGGGGCTCAGTACCGGAAGATGAAGAAGTGCAGGGATGAAGAAATGCAGGGATGAAGAAATGGGTCTTTACTCAGGTACTTCGACGGTCGAGCGACAGCGGAAGAACGTTCTGGAGGGAGCAGGTTGAGCGATACGATGAATGATACAACGAACGACAAGCTTGACTCGGGAGTATCGACCGGACTCAAAGTTAGTGAACTCGACAACCCAGGAACCACGAAGCTTGCATCTTCGTGTTTTCCACCGAACGAGACACCCATTGAGGAGCGCATGGAAGCCACCAAGTCGGATCGACTCGGACTGGAAGATCCCGGGCCTCGAGAACCCGCTTCAACCGAGTCATGGAATGCTTCTTATGAGACACCGATGCGAGTCGAAGCCACGGACTCTGATGCTCGACTCGAAAAACAAGACTGTGTTGACCGGGAATTCTCAACGACAGAAACTTCAAACAACTCCAACTGGCTAATGATCGCTGACGACGGAAATTCAGAACAGAGTGTCATGGAATCGCCTAATGCAGATTCCGAGGAGCCCAGGGAGGCGTCCGTGCGAGATACGTCGGACATTGGTTTATGGCCCGTGGAAATCTCGCACTCTTTGAGGGGGGTGAACACCATTTTCGTTGACCGCCCCGGGCGCCACAGACCCTTGTTACGCCGCTGATCACAGTTGCTCCCAGCTTGTAGAGAGGTTGTTGAGTGTTCAGTTGAGGGAAGGCTCTAAAATGGTGCACAGATAGCCCACGTCGATGATGATGTATGCAACAATTTATCGGAAGCGATCGGGTGCGAACTCAGCGTTCGGACAGCGAGAGGTTGCCAACTTTCCGAGCTGATCACGCTGTGTCACCAATGAATGCGATAGAATGATAGAGAAGTTATCTGAGCTCATGAATGAAGATAAAAGATCCATTTCTTGCTGACTCGACGTGATCTGCTGGATTCCTCTGAGTTTCGCTTTTGGATTCCCGATGGAGGCTGCAAATGAGATTGTACCTTCGGAGCACGTACGGACCGCTCTTCGTTACCAAGCGGCTCTCAAGCCTCGGAACGCTGCGGTTTCCGACGAGGTCCCAAGTAATACGACGATGGACAAACAACGCACCATCAGTTCAAAATGTCCACAGCACGACAGCTTCTTCCTGACGACAAGACACCAGTTGGAGTAGTAGCGTAGCGAGGGGAGGGACCCGAGGGGAAGTCCCCCGAGCATTGAGGTCTTGGGCTCGGGGCAGCGTTCCTCCAGGCCCTGGCATCGGGACGTCCCTCTTGGGTCTGGGGACGGCATTACTCAGTTTTTACAGCCCTGAAGGACTTGGAATGGGCCTCTGCTCAGACGAAGTGACTCGCAGAACCGGGTCTCGTAACGGGTTCGGGACCCGGGTGTCGGACCCGTAGACCTGAGCCCGGACTTCAGTCTGGATTCCTGATGGCCGACTACGAGTTCACTATTTAGGCGATTTCGAGGTCGATCTGTCCATACTCACATGGAAGTGGTTCTGGGGTCGATCCATCCTACCATATGATCCATAATGTCATAAAAGGGTTACTTAATGGGAATTCCTCCGGAACAGTTGGCAATTCCTTATTTGGAAGAACATATTGAAATTCATTGTTTTCCCTCCTGAGGAACTCCATGGCACCAGGCTGTGCAGTGCCCTCGGTCCAACAGAGTTTCTGGTCTCTGAGCACACTCGACGGCGAGTACGCTTCAGGACGCCCTGACCTGTCTCATGCAGTACTATACCTCCACTATCCCCTCATTCGCACGGTTTCCGTTCGCGGACTTTCTACTGCGGTTGTCCGAAAAAATTTCAACCACGGGTCCTGTGAATGCGGACCCTTGCAAACCCTGGTGACACCTCCTGCAAAGCCTCCACCTTGACGACTCTCTCGCCTGTGTCGACCTGCATTAACCGAGGTCAGGATCTCTTCGTTGACGTTCTCCACGTCAGCAGACCAGTAATCATAGCTGTCTTCCGAGTTATCGTCCTGGCCATAGATCAAAGAATCAATGTGAGGCTGCGATGCACTCGAGATTGGTTGCGAGATTGGTCGATCTGCGAGGATCTTCACGAACTCGAGATGAAGTGCATGCACAAGGCAAAGCTGGGGTAAGATTGATATATGATCATAAGATTGATGAGCTTGTTCGGATGAAATGACGATAAAGATTTTTTCATCTCAAAAATGAACGAGACTCGCGGATTATATGATCCCAGAAGATGTGCGGAGGCTTTTCTTAACTGGGCGCAAGCTCATTGGCTGGTGCACAACAGGCATGATAACCATCTGAGGGCTCCGCGATGAGCTCAGTCGCTGAGATATTAATGAATAGAGGGTGATTGGAGCGAGCTGAAAAAAAAAAGTGTTCTTCGGGAAACCCGAGCACGTTATATAATTGGATTCTGAATTACTTCGGGTCCCAGAACCGACCCTGATCCAGCTGTCCCTCCTTAGTTACCATTCAGTGCTCGCAAAGAAATAACTTCAACAGCAAACAACAATGTCATCAACTGGGAGCGAAGGAAGTGCAGGGCACGCCAAGAGCTTCTCAAGGATCCTTCCCGAGTGCGGAATCTCCCGCGACGAGCCTACCTCCAGGCAAACGCTGAGAGTAATGGAACAGGCATCCGTGCACGTGCCGAACAGGGCGCGCATCGCTGACTTCCAGTTTCCCATATAGGTAGCAACGCTTAGTTCCGGGAAAACTGTTCCCAGACACCGGAATAACCATCCATATGCCTCGGCTGGAGTTATCAACCGGCGAAAGCAACCATCACCGTGTGACCAGCCCCGTCATTCCGATACCCATGGGTTGTGAATAACTGGGTGCATAGTTTACGGGGAACAACATTATAACATGCATCAGAAGTTCTCCCGTATTGTCGAGTGTGAAGCCTCCGAAGGCGTTGGCATTGATTGCAAAGTGCAGATCTTGCAAGATTGGCACACACGCCCCATCGCGGCGGCTGCGCGACGGGCCGTACTTGGCTCACCGGCAAGCACAACTTCGCTATCCCACGTCTATGTCGGAGGATAGCCCCTGAATATTGGCTCGCAAATCGTTCAGCCAGCTAAACCTCGCAGTTCCCAGAACGAGTTCGCCTGAGGGGCGAATCGTAGTTTTGAAAGGACGACGAACGACAGCGGTGCGGTGATACTTGCATCTCAAATGGAGAAGTGCTCTGTCACCGCTTTAACCCTGTTCAATCGGAGGAAAAAGAGTGAAATAACCTCCGACCCGTTGCTGCTGTAGCACCCCATATTCATCGTGTCGCACAGACGTTTCGAGGTTGCTGCTGGGACAATCGATGAAAAATTCTCCCGCCCGATCCACCTCTAGTAAGGTGAGAGAATCAGCTAAGACTCCCACGAACCTAGAGAAGTTCCAGGGAAGAACTCATTCGGATAATTCGGAGAAATGGGCTGATGTCATTCGCTCACCAAAAGATGCGTATATAACAATGGGTCCGAGATGAGAAGAGGAATGAACAAGGGAGAGGAAAATTATTACACTCTGCTGGTTAGGCCTTTTGGCCTAGCGCCTACCGTTTCGCAATCGACACCAGTAATCCCAGGACGTCCGGGAACTCGCGCGAATCGGGGACCGTTGGCTCCACCCTCGCATCTTGAAGTTGGAGATGAGGGAACGGAGCGCGACCGCTCCGCATGGCGAACGAGAGTATAGCTCTCGTTTTTGCTTTCCTTGTGGTCGACGGGTGACAACGTCAACGGAAGAGGATTCCCGCGTGCAAGCGGCCCTCGTTTCGTGCGGCATGCTCACTCCGACTTTCTTGTTCCGGACATGACGGATTGCGACTGTTCACGTCGACCGAGAATGAGCGAACGACGACCGAGACAAAGCTCGTCATCAACTGAAAGACCTGATGCATTTCCCCGATGCCAAGGACTCATCCAATTTCAACGACACGCACATCCCATCGAAGCGATGAACCAGAACTCTAGAGGGAATGGGGAGGTGAGTCCGATGTTCAATATCTTCAGCCACTCTCGACGTATCATTTTAATTGTTTTTTTTTTCAAGGATCATGGTATGAAAATATCCTTTCGAAGAAAAGTGGTAGAGTTCTCGCCCGTTACTCTGGTACTGAGGTGAATCATCTTGAGAGAGCATCGACATCCATTCGAAGGCCACTGAATGCTCAGGGGAGAGGGCTTCCTTCTGTTTTGAATCACTTCTGAGTGGTCGAAGGATCTTCCATCAGAGGAGCTGCTGGAGTGTTACTTGCAGTGCGACTTGATCGGTTATGCTGCCGCGTCTCCGGAAGCTGCACCAGGGAACTCCGGATAGTCCACTGAGATTGTCATAGTCATAGATGACCCCTTCTGCAACTCGGTCGATTCAGTTGTGCCTGGAGCAGAGTAATCAAAGCAAGTATTTCGTCCCGAGGTACTTGCCGTGTCGATGGGTGCTGATTCACTTCCGTAACTACGAAAGGCTCAGTCAGACAGACCCCCGAACAGCCTCCCGAGAATAGTCAGATCGACCTCGGAATCGCCACCCTGGACCTCGAAGAGTATAGTTGAATCGATCCTGGAACTACTCCCCTATACTCGAGGGTTACGGTCAGTCCGACCCCAGAATTACCTCCCAAGACTCCCTCTTGCAAAATAGGGAATTCAGACCCAGATGTGTGCACCCTGTGCACTTCGGGTGAAACAGACGCTGTGGAACACACCGTGCTTCACTGCGAAGCCCTGCGCGATATCAGAGGGGAGTGGGCTGTGGGTTTCAGTGGAGGGGGAGGAGAGAGGTGGTGTAGTACGGGCTCAGGGGGAGCGAAGAATGGGATTATGTTTCGGAGCACTTCGAGAGAATCATGTTGGGCAAAACAGCGAGGGAGGGAGGTCGGAGGGCGCGACTCGTCGCAAACTCCGGAACACGTCGGATGGCTGAAGCGGGAGAAGGGGCCCGCCAGCGGGCTCTTGACACTGCGGAAGGACCGACGGACTCCAATGGACTGGATGCGGGGAGTATTTAGGCCCGAGCAACGAATACTCAGCACAACTCATACAACGGTACAGATTCGCCACTGACCACGGCACACACATCGGCACACTTCTCATCATACACAACAGAACACCACCAGGCAAATTGGTCGCGAGGATACGATTTAGGAGACGGAGACAAGAATGATGACTCCGCGAGCTCTATGTTTTGTGATTCGGCCCTCCGATTCCTGCATCAGTTGAAAAACCCACTTCGAATCTTCGACCTCCTTGTCTTGAGGTCGATTGATGGGGCTCCATGTTCAGTTCCTTCGGTACGCCGACATTCCATGCTGCCGGAGCGGTATAGTTCGACGTGAAGCTTCGGCCGCAGACACAGGCAATCTCTCTCCCCCATCGAGCTCATTTCATACTCCTGGGTTCTAGCATAGATATCCAATGAGGTCGATGTGAAGCCCCGGAAGCAGACAAACACGTCATTTTGGAATGCGGGGAAGGAAAGTTCTCCTAGAGGGAGTTCCCGTACCGATGAGGATTTCACCCTGATTCAACAGCGAAGAACCAGAGAAAGACGGAAGGAATCCTGAGGCGATGAGAGAACAATGGAATATGATCTGCGAACGCAATACAATTCACCCCTGGAATGGAAGAGCACATATCTGCATATGTACGGTCCAATGAATCCGTATCCATGGAGGTTCTTCGTGCTGACGCGTCGGATACGGTGCTGTCATCAAGCCTCAAATCTATCACTCGACTCAGGTTGTGCACCCGTATCCGCCGCGGTTCTATCGATCGGATTCCTGTTTGGATGTGTTACAGATGACTTCTCTATCATTGAAATGGGGTGCTCTTCGCCGATGACAGAGGGGCTTCTGCACTTGTCTCAAGGTCTGATGCCATGATCTTTTCGTCGAAGATGGCGCCTTGCGATTTCTCAACTTCCGTTTTGTCGTCGATCTCGATTAGTCTGTACGCCTCAGAAGTCGCGCAGTAGCCCACGGAGACCAAAGGCCTCGTCTTCGGGCCCAATTTCTTCCTGAGTTCTTCGGGGAGGTGGGCGTGTGCTGAACGACGCAATAGCCGGAGAAAGGACAAGTTTGGCTGCTTTCCAGATCACGCTCCTTCCAGGCACACGCCTACTAACGCAGAAGATGACCCGACATTCTCCAACTTACATGTTAAGCGCAAAGCTTCGGCCCAGAAACCCTGCCGCAAGGATGCGTTCAATAACATGGATTCCGCATCCTGCACGGGTGTTCTCTGAGCTCTCTCGACAACTCCGTTCTGCTCCGTGCAGCACCCGACTCATGGTTCTGTTGAACCTATCCACAATGGATGGTCATTCCTCAAGCAAGCAGACGCACGATCTGTCAGGAACGTTGCCTAAAGCTGCAAGGAGTAGCGAACAGGGGCGAGAGGGAAAAATATCATGACGAACGTCTTGGTACTTCAAGAATCCTGGCAGTCCCCGACTCGAGTATTCGGTTCGGTTGTCAGCTCCTCGAGTTTCCCAGAGACTTCTTCTTCGACTCCTGGAGTGCCCCGGCGGAAGGCCCCCAGCTGAACGTCCGACATCCCTTCCTATGCTCGTTGTCCGAAGCTGTATGAGGCGCTTTCTCGCCTAAACGAGACCAGCTGTTACACCCTATTCGCCCATCAAGCTCTCCTATTGGATGGTGCGCTTCGAATAGAGGCTGGTTTTCTATTGCTTAACCCTTCTGGCGAAAGCTCTCCTTTTAGAGCGTGCTCCCCAAGCGGAACGTGCTCTTATATCAGAATGAATACGGTCTCCAGGACCTGTATGAATATGCTCTGTTATCTTTCGCTCACTACTGAACCCTTGAGGCAGTTTCCGAGTCCGAGGCGCGTCAGAGCACTTTCGCACAAAGCGCAACGAGTCTAGCGAGTTTCGCATAGTTTTTCCTCACTCATTTTCTAACCGATGAACTTACCATAAAGTCTAGTGAATAAGGAACTACTTTCTCGACTGAAAACATCATTGGGAGTGTGCACGACTGTGAATTCCGATGAATTTGAACAATAAAGCAACGTTCAGTCTGCGGCGGAAACGTGCCACATCTTAAGAATTCCATCGGTGATTGTGAAATCTGCGGATTCTTATGGTGGAAAAAGGAGTCCCTTTTACGCCAGACTCCAGGCTTCTTCAGGTAATACCAGATTTGATCTTTGGTACAAATACGGCGATTTGCCGTACATCCTCAGATTCTCTGGAGACCTAGGTGTGAGTTCTGCCGTATTGTGGAGCATTTCCCCGCTGAACAGGGTGATTGGGCTCAACCTGAGTAGATTCCCCTTCATGTAGAAGCGCGAAAGCCCTGTGTGATTGGAACACGCCGGTGGAACTTCGCCCCACCGTGCTCCCTGAATCCGACAGATATGTATGTAGTCTGTAAATCTACTCTATCCATCCGCCGTTTCTTGGTCCGTCTTCGATGAACAGCATCCGTTCACATGATATTCGCAAGTCAAGAGGGCGCTCGTTGAGAAGTGAGAGGGTCGAAGCCCTTCTAGAGAACCTCGGCAAAAGTGCGATCTCGAGGAAAAATCGGCGTTTTCTGAGATGCCCGAGTGTCGTCCTAGGAAACACGGGGAACTGGAGGCCTGCAGGGGAACTTGACTCTTGGTAGATAGTAGGGGCGCGATACTCCCGACGGAAATTACGAAACGAGGTGATTTCATTCTTGAAAATTGACCTATACTTGTCCCATGAGCCACGCCTCACGGACCGATCACGGGGAGTTTTACTTTTTCGAAATTTCATTCAGGATGAAACGCTCCGTTTTGAACGTCCCCGATCGCGCTATATTCGGCTTCGGTGAGATTCGTTATCAGTTTCCGTGACAGAACGAACCTTCAGCTTGAGCCAGGCGCTCTGCTCTTCAATTCGGAGACGGAAAAATTCACCTCGTCTGAGCCCTCTCGCATCCTTTAACGAAGAATACCGTGAGTTGATCATATGACATGAATGGAGTCTTCAGGAAATACACCCTTGCCCCTTTCGACGGCAAGATTGGTTCGACATTGATGAGTAACGAAGAGCCCGGAGCGAGACGTGTTCCACGAGATCTACACAGCGACCTTGTTGACTATCACGGCGAGAGTCATCGTGTTCTCAAGCGAGGGGAACTCCGGCTTGCCATGGCTTGCCATGACACAGCGATCGTGTTCATCATTCGGCTGAAACAAATCAGAATGACTGAGCATTTCTCCTCCATATGTTCGGCAGAATTACCCTTAAGTTTGGGAGATAAGGGACTACTTTTTCAACCATAACTTCACCCAGAATTAACAGTCATCGATGGAATTTTCAAGATCTGGCATTCTTCCGTGGAAGAAGCGGAAGTTCCCGTAATGTTTTCCGTCAAAAAAGTGGTCCCTTATCTCCCAGACTTTAGGGTACGTCTCGGCTGGAGCTCAGGTTCCATGGAGCTTCCGGTAAGTTCAAACAAGCACTCTGAGGCTTTCGGAGATGCGTGTCCCTCAAGGTGTAGCTACGGGACCTGGCCGCGTCTCATTCGAGAAGACGGCGTTCCACAGCTGGTTCGGGAGAGTATGCGAGCTTCGGAAGCTTGGCAACCAGTTCTAAGCTGAGGAAAACTGGGACTGGAGGGGATAACAACCCTCTCGTGTGTGTCGAAGTTCAAAGATGCTCAAGGAAGTCTGACGTAGGCGTTAACACAGTTGAGGAGAGAGAGTAGCGGGGAGTCGCTGAACGCTTTTCCTCCCAACGCTTACTTCCATAAATCATCTTCTAAGGTAGTAACTGACATTGTTGAAGGCTGTTGGCAGTGTCAATTGTTCGTTCTGCACTGAAGCAGCCGAAGGTTCAGAGCACTCCGATTCAGTGCTGGGACCAAACGCGCGATGTTACCCCCACAGTTGTCTTCTTGCCTGCGACTTCGTTCAAGGAGCTTCCCAGATTCTGCTGTTGTTTGAAGAAGGGCCAACAGTTCTCAGCGCAACTTGTCGACTGACTGAAGCTTCTCCGAACAGCGCCTCGCTCATCAGCTCCGGAGAATGTTTTCGTTCGGAATGCTTATCCATCTGAAAGACTCCAGGACATTCGCTAACCAACCAGAATGCCATCAACCGCGTGTAATTGTGACGAAGCCGCTTAATTTCGACTGGCGGAAAACGTCGGACACAAATCTCATGTTCGAGAGGAAACACTTACTCATCTCCACACAACATCCCGCTGTGGTCTGCGATTCTGTCGAACAAATACGTTCTTCCTTGTTACCGAATGGACGTTTCTCACCCTTGTGTCGAACGCTCCAGATCGTCATTCGGTGTTAAGGACGCCAGATTCGTCCAGAATGCTGTCTTTTCCAAGCATTCTCATTCACGTCTTGTTTCCAGCTCTTCAGAAGCCAAATTAGATCAACAAGAACTTTGCGTGAGTGCTGTTTCGTCGATTCACATCCCGAATACCTCGACGAAATCTTTCAAGTTTCAGATTCTTATGAGATTTCTGGGAGACTCCAGAAATTACCGTAGTTGTCGAAGGTGCGGTAGAAATGCTCCCGATTGACGGACTTCAAGCCACGCATTCCGCGGAAATCGCGGGTCACAAGAGATTCCAAAGAAGACACTGACCTGTTCAACGACAGCTCCACGTGCGACCAGGCCTGATTTCCTGCAGTACAGAAAAATACGGAACCCCCCTAAGGCTGATTTCGCCTCTACCGAAGTTCACGGTAGGAGTTGCAAAAGAGAAAGGATGCGCTGATGTGGGACATAGCTCGCAGACCCGATGCAATGCACCCTGATGCTTGGAGCACACGTTAAATCTGATTCGAAGCTCAGTATGATTTCGCTTGTTGCACGGGAGGAGCTTCGGGCCTCAAGAGCCGCTAGGTTTGTGGAATCATGGCTCGAGCCCTCATTCCTTGCGGATCACATGTGCATGGGCGGCACCCGAATCTCTTGTCTCCGCATTCGTCTCTACTCCAAAAAACGCTGTTCGAGCAACGCTTCGCCCCTGATTGAGTCCACTTCCCGTTCGCAACTCTCGCAAAGGTATCGGGAGCTCAAACGATCGTGATGGACATGCGCTCTTATTTCCGAGTTTCACGATGAGGAGATGATTTATCTGCTAACAAGCGGAGATCCTACTCATATGAGCGTGGAGCTCTATTCATACTGCAGTGTGGAGAAGGGCCCAAACAACCTAGACTCACGCTGAGTATCCACTGTTATTCTCCATGTTCCAACCTCACAAACGAATGATCAAAATCTGTACTCGATACTCTCGTTAATCACTCGGCCGTCGTGTGACCACATGATTAACATCGTGCCCCAAGCGAACTTCAGGTCACCAAGAATCTCTATCACGAAGTCGAAGACTTTCTCAACCTCTACTTCAAGTCATTTATTCTCTAAGATGGGGTGATATCAACTTCAATTCACCGAGAATGCGACATCTTCCGTACCCAGCTATCGAAATGGCATTTGCGGGCAGGGTTCAAAAAGATAACCTCGTCTTCACACCAAGTGATGGAGTTCGGAAGCTCTTCTGGTATATGTATGGCTTGTACAGCCTATGATCTCTCGATGCAGTTAACCTCCATCGAAATCGCTCCTGTTACATCGCGCTAAGACGAGCCCCTTAATTGATTGGTCGGACCGTGGAATGGCTCTGGATGGATCGGGAAAAGAGCGGAAGTCGTTGTCCAGATTCCAAATCAGTGACCATTCGAACCCACTCTTCGCCCCTTGTCGAAGGCCATCGATCGTCGCGAACACTCGGACCGTCGCATTTTTCGCATTGGATACTTTGGCGCTAAAATTGGGACAACAAATCCGATCAGGGGCGAATTGCGCGGGTCTCTAACAGAAAACCAGGTGGCGAGATGGACGGGGGCGGAGAGCGGAGAGATGAAAATGTCAGTTTCGAGAGAATCGACGATACTTGGGGCTGTTTTCGCGTCAATGAGGGGAAACTCCTCTGTTTCATCCCGCTGAAACTCTTGAGCCCCAGCTTTTGTGCACGCTTTGGCGATTCACGACTGACTTTGCCATTTTGTACATCGATCTGGTCCTGATTGGCATCGAGTTTTCATCTGTTAAGGGTCGAGGAGCGAATATCAGCTGAAGAGATTAGTCTGATCACCAGGACGAACACCTGGAGCTGTCACTGTATCGCGAGCGAGAAGCTGACTCGTCGGAACGTCGGCTCTGGGACGAGGCTTTCCCTTCCGCTCTCTGCCAACGGAGTCATCGACATAAACAACATGTGTCACAACCTCGCCTTCGATTGTATTCGCAATACGAATAGAGACATCAGGATGTTTTCCTGCGCCCTCGAAGGCTTCGTGACTCTCTCTAGGTCGGAGAGCCTGAGTCTGACAAGTCGCCATTATTACTGCGCTGAGAGAAGGCGAGGTGGCATTTCCCGTGCATCTGGTCAAAAGTCATACCCGTGGATTCGAGATGATACATCACGTTAATTTTGAGCAAAAAGGATTCGATTCTGTGCGGTCGCGAATCGGGCGTAGCGGACCACATGTCGATGATGCGAAAATCGTGAGAATAACCAAGTGGTACCGTTGAAAGAGCTCGAATCAGTAACCCCAGACCTTCGACGTGTGAGCAGTACACGGCATCATAAATGATAAATCAGAACCGGCGCTGATGGCCCGTGCAACTGACACGCAATGTTCTGAATAATCTGGTACGAGCAGTTGAGGAACATAGATGGAACACCTAATCGAAATGATCCTAACTTGAATCTAATTGATAATCATGAGCATGATTGTGCCCAGTCAATCCTCGTCGTTAGCAACCGCAGACCTCCCGTTTGGGGTTTTATGAGACTTAGTGCTCATTGCGCATCTTCCGAAAGCTGTTGCTAGTCGAGACGCAATCCGTGCTTCGGGAACAAACGGAAGGAAATGAGATTGCAGACACCGTGACCCGCTGTGAGATCCGACTTGGTTTCATACCTCGCTGAGACATTGAACGGTCGGAACGCCATCAATCCGGAGATCTACCAGGACGATAGCAACATCCGTGGACTAGAAGTTCGGTCGCGAGGTGAGAGATTTACAGATGCTCCATCGACCCTGTTCCGGAATCGATCGGTCGTGCAGCAGTTACGCGTATTCATTGCAAGTTTGCAAACGTGTGCCCGCGAAGTTTGACAGGGGGTCCGAGGGTCCTCTTGTTATTCGCTTGCTGTGGATGAAACAGGCGGGAACAGTGGAATGGAGAACCTTAGCGTATGTCTGAGACATATTCCCGCGATTCGGGTGATTTCCAGCGGATTCCGTTGGAGGAACGTCCAATTGAAATCTTCGATCCGTTTCGTTAGTTTGGCGAGATTTCTGACAACCTCGGCTGGCTTGACTCAGGGTACAACGGCTTCTAAATGCTCACCGCATGCCTGCGCGCAAGTCAGTGCCTTCGAGTTGACCCCCGTAGCGGGGTTGAGCGGTCAACACAGGATTATCAGCCGCTGGCGAAGATTTTTCGGTATTTCAGGTTTCAGGTATTCCAGGCCGGTAGGTTCTCGGTGAACGTCATCTCGAGCTTTCAAGGTTCCGCCCCGAATCGAATTTTTCGTGGCTCTATCAACGCCGCTCGAGCGGATCGCCATGGTTTGAGCGTTTTTCCGCCTCCCTTGGTCTCAGGTTCGAGGGAGCTACGATCCGCGAGATAACGTTCGTCTTGCCGTCCTTAGCCCGGAACACTTACTACTCCGAGTTGGCTTTCACCAGAGTTACGTGTCGCCGCAGCCATACAGGTGGATCCGCAGAAAACGACGGCGGTCGCCCTGGTTTCGCTCATTATGCTTCTGTTCTTGCAATCATGTTTGTCGTCAACGTCGTCGTCTTCACTGAGTCGTTACCCAGCGTCAGCAATCAGAAAACAGGCGGACGAGAAGGATGGAGCGAGAAAGGAAGCGACGCGAGATTGCTTACGGCAAAGATGAACGAACAACTAGTTTGTCGACGGCCTGGCAGGCCCGACAAAGAGCCTCATTGGCAGGCAACAGGACCCACACCCGGGCGCCTACAAGGGATCTCAGGTGCGAGAGTGGCATGGTAGAAGGAAGCATAGCGTCCTTGTTCCGACAGGAGCATCGAGCTGCGAATGGATGAGCGAACAGCGCGGACTGAGCCCAGAAGCAACTGCCACATCGTTCAGCGAGATGAACCGACAGAAGATTTGTCACCTTGCCGCTCGCGACGGCGGATTTCGGCAGAACAGGCAGTCGTCGAGCTGTATGGAACAACAGTGTGCGGCAACGGTCTCAAAGACAACGTGTTAGGAGCTAATAACGTGCGCGGCGGACGGTGGTCGTCAACAGCGCCGAGGCGTGCTTCCTCTTTCTGAGTGACAGCCTCCTAAAGAACTTCAGCGATGATCTCCGGAAGCGATCAGCGTCAAAGTTCCTCACACCATCGGTCGCCCGACCACCCATCACGACACGCCCTTGCTCCCGAATACTTTTCGGAGGATCTCTGCTTGAGGCTCCCGCTCTAATGTCTCCAAAGATACTTTCCCGCAACTGTCAACCAGTCCCACGGGCAGATGACACCATCAAGTGGGTTATAGTGGCAACGACTTTACTGCCGCGTCCCATGAATGAGCCCCGGTCGGAAAACACACGACATATTTTGATCGAATCGAGCTCCTGAGAAGCGGATGGCGGCCACCTTGCCTCTTGTCACTCGTAATTTCGACCGTTCTTGAGATTCGGCTGTTCTTGTCAAGTTCAAAGGTGCCCGTCAAAGCATTCTTTCAGCGGCGCGATGTCGTCCGGCCGTGGTCTTGGTGGCCCCACTTCCAAGATTTCTCAGCATCAAGAACAGGCCGTACACGGAATACAGCTGGGAGTCGCGGCACAACAACGAAACTGGTAGATCCTTGGCATAAACACACTAATGCGCTGAAATTGCATTTAAATTTAGACGTTAGCCAAAGCGATGCCTCTAACCACCAGGGACCGTGCAGAGAAAATATTTGAATACTTTTCGCGTTCCTGCTACGCTCAGCCAGGATGAGAGCGTGACCCGAGTCGAGTTTCTGGAATTATCGATACACATGCGAATCATTGTGATCTAGGTAGCCCATGTGAAATTCTGACGAAGCCTCACAGATTCGAAGCTAAATATACGCTCTCGACCGAAAGCCAACGAGACGACAGCCTTTGAGACCTGCAAAACCTGCAGGAAGAGCCAATCGGAGAAAAACGGTGATCCGTTCGGCTTCCCTGAGAGTCGGCTCTTATCAAGGCCTTGAAGATGTGGTTGGCGATTTTTCTCGGAGCCATTTTCTCTCCTGGCCCTGTTCTCCAGCTTCGTTCGTTCTGCTCGCTCCGTTCTCTTTATTATATGTAGATATTAATGCAGAGTTCCGGCGCCAGATGGCTTGCGTCTGCTCCCATATCTTTCCGGTCGTCGATCGTGCGTGTGTGCCAGCGTGTCCGTACTTGAGTCCGTCAGCTCGTTCGTCGGAGCCGTTCGGCCGAGCTTATCAAGACTTCGTCAAATGTATGCCAAGGAGAGCTCCTTGGGTTCATATGCGCATACAGCTGCATAAGCTCGCATAATGCCGCTGCCGCTGCTGCTGCCGCCGCGTATAATGTGAGTAGATGACCCCGTCATCGAGGGCATCAACGGTCATCAATTTCTCTCGGTTGACTATCGGCGAGTCGGAAATCATGAGCGGGCTTCGAAAATCGAGTTAGTGCAAGTCTCTTTCGATGTCCCGCTGCAGGACCATAAACGAGCGAAGTCAATCTGAAAACTTAGCAAGAAAAGTACGACCCAAGACAGCGATGACCCATGTGGATCGGGAACTTAGTTCAGCGATTCCGGCCAGGATCGACAAATGAGGCTGCTGATTCGAAGATGATATTGGACTTGCCGACGCCGGAGATCGGATGGTCAAGAGTTTCGCGGAGAAAACGCGGCGCAGCTACGTATGGGCGCATGTGCGAGCACGCGAACTAAGGAACAAACAACGTGTTAACGACATTCGCCGCTCAGCTGGTTCCTGGAGCAACAACAACCTGTTTTTCGCGGTGCGACGGCTTGTTTATTGACATCGCGAACGAATCGAATTGGCAGTTTCAAACAAGACTCCGGTGAAATGTGGCTGAGCTTGCTCTTCTTCCCTCTGACGCTGGCGTCAGAAGTGCGGACAGAGCAGCAGAAAACAATTTTGCTAGGATCGTTTGACGATGAGCTGATGATCAAGGACTTGAAGCATATGTTCCAGGAAATCCCCCGGAAACTCCGCGATAATCTCCTGGCGCCTTTGAGGATTAGTGTAAACGACTGTCAAATCGCGTTGGGAGATTCCAGGAAATTCGCAGTTTGCAACTGTTCGGAGTCCAGCGAGGCATCGCTGACTTTCGCGCTGTACGGGCTGGATGATGCCCTACTCAGGACTCGGAAGACTTTCTCATCGGGTTTTGAAGGTGTCAGTGCGAAGCTGAGGGCCCGGCTGACTGATGAATCCCGATTCCTGCTTAGAGCGCTTTCAACCAACAAATCACGAGGGTGTGAAAGTTTTCCACTACTACCGATAAACATCGAGATCTCGATAGAGACTCCTGTTTCTCACGGTCGTCGTGAAGCGCATGTCGACGGGCTGCAGCTCTCCCGCGTGGCGGATGACGTTCTCGACAGCTTTCTTCGCCATCCCCGAAATTTTTGTCTGGCCGAACTCCGAACCATCAAGAGAATTCTGAAGCAGCTGCTAGCGGAACCTAACGGACGCTGCATCGGTTTAGACGGTGATTCTGGCCGAGGAAGAACACCGTCCGAAAATTAAAACGAACTGCCCGTGGCCAGCAGACTGAACGAGTCGAGCCACAAGCAATCACCGATTATAGAGTCAAACGTGGATTCGAACGGCCGCGGCGCCTTCGATCGGTCTCCCAGGTGCGTAATGGTCGGCTTCAGCTCGTTAGCATCCATTAGGCCAACGTGGAGCTTTGGACAGCTGAAGTTGTCCGACGTCGAGACAACTTTCGAACGGACTCGATTCAACTTCACATTCCAAAACCAAATCGACAGCGGACTCAAGGGCCACTCCGGCGAGCCCGGCCAAACGAATAAACATCAGATGTAGCCCAACAGGCTCCTTCGAGGAACAAGGCCTGTTCAACTTTCAATAAACTGTGAGACTTCTTGGGGTTCTTACATCGGATCCAGGCCATGTGGTCTTCCTTCCGGTGGGAAAACCAGAGTTCTTAACCAAGACGAAGTGAACTGCGAATCAGGGAGATATCGATACCTGTCTCGGTCCCACTGATGATTGGGTTCATTGTCGATCATTCCGTCCTGGACGAGACACCTCGTCTTGGAATTGTCCCGGGCCCGTCGGCGTCGGTCTCTGGAATCCCGATCAGAACGTCGCACCTCAAAGTCTTGGAGACTTCCCTGGTCAAGTCACGCCCGTAGCGGTGTGTTAACGGGAACAGTCGCTAAGAGGCTCGTTCATCCTTCAGCGGGTAGGGAGTTCATTCCTGCTAGACTAGTTGATCTACATGAAGGCTTGAGGGGTTGTCGCGATCCACATTCCGATGAAAATGGAGACGAGCGGCCATAATCATGACCACACCACCACGGCGGAGCATGCGAGACTGTGAGTCGTTTCATCGTACAAACATGCGGCGGTCCTTTCGTGATATGATCATTTCGAGATTCTCCGAGACGAACTGAGGTCTCGGTTTTGATTTTCGCTCGGGGCGTGTCGTTCTTTCTAATCGGATGGAACTCGAGTCAGCAGGAAGGGAACTCTGTCCCAGCTGGTGGCGCATCTTCCAGAACAGCAGCAGATGGCTCAATATTAGAATGGCTGATGGATTCGTGGTTCGCTTATTCGTTGTGGGGGCATTGGGATTCTTGAAGCCCCACTGGACTCGAGTGTCAGTTACACTGAGGATGTTTGAAACAGAAGCCCCTCGATAAGGATAGTTTCTTCGGTAAGACGAAGGAGCATCGGAGCGCTGACCTACAGGCGCGAACGAATCGGAGCTGGTTAGAGGAGCACTAGTTGTGACCTCTATCGTTCTCAATACGAAAGTGGCTTCGCTCGATGTTCCGCCTTTACTTCGTCGTTATCCACTAAGCTGGTTCGATGTGTCGCGAACCAGAATTCGTTGATCCAAAAATCCCAGAAGCGTCTCCACAAGTTCCGGGGACTGGGCAACCGATAAGAAGCAGATCAGGAAGAGGGGAGCGCAGGTTCCGCTCGAAAAGATTGTGATCCCGCTCCGCGGAGCTGAAAGGTGGAAAATAAGATGTTGCCAACCATGCACCCGACGGCGAGAACGAAAAGCGGGAACGCACATTGATGATGATCAACACCTCTCGAAACACTCGCCCGGATGGGTAGAAGCGTGCATCGGAACTCGAGCGCAGGAATCTGAGTTGCTCTTATCGTAATGGCTTCCCTGTCAGTTCTGCCGCGTGGAGAATTAAGCTAAGCCGAGAACGGAAAAGCAGTCTATTTGCGAAGGAGTTCTGCTGCGGTTTTCTCTTCAACGAATTCAACGGTTGCCTTCAGAGGGACGCAGGGAAGCTTTCAGGAAACCGCGCAGTCGGCAGAGCAGGGAGGCGGGAAACGGGCGGGGTGCAAATTCGAGACGAACAACTTCCCTCCGATCTCTCTGAGGAACGAGAGCACACACTCACTCCAGAGGAGGGCTGGCTGTTTTTTCCCACCGTTCCAACTCGTCCCGTTCCCTCCCAGGAGTTCGCCACTTTGTCTCTTTAATCTTTCTGCCAATTCCTCCTCTCGCCCACGTCCGCCTCCGCTCGTCTCCTGGGCGAAAAGAGGCAAACCTCCCGTAGCCTACCCCCCTTTCCCCGGCCTCGTTTGGCCCACTGTTTTTCCTCGCCTCGCGCGCTCTAACGCACTCTTCTGTTGCCCACTGTTCGCCCGTGGCCCCTCACCACCACCCGTCTCCTACTTGCTCGCTCGGCCCCTGCGAGCTCAAACTCGCACAACGGGAGAGTAGTCAGAGTCGCGGTTGGCGAGCGATTTTGAATTTTTGCTTCATTTCCTCCTCCTCCTCGACTCCTGCAGACGAGAAAGATGTGGAGTGAAGCAGCAGCGGTGCTCGCGGTAGCGGTAGACGGATGTGAGCTTTCGCTGCTAATACCGAGCTCAGCAAGGAGTCGGGCGGGGAAACCGAAGCAGAAGAAAAGGACACGCGGGGAACGGAGGAACGAGCCGGCGGGATATGAGGGGTGAAGCTCGGCCACAACGAAAACCCAGGTGTTCAGCTCGTGCCGGGTGTTCGTCACGCAGGGATTTTCAATATCAGCAGGATTAGGAATAGGAAAATCCGTGTCATGAATTCGAAGCTCTGTCGGACGTATTCGCCGCAGACAGTTCTCGAACAACACACTCTGGGATCCAGGCTCTGTTATGCGAAATTCGTTGGACTCGATCCCGCCTCAGCTCTGAGGGATCTTAGCCTAGCTGGGTCCGAGTCCGGGATACGAGCAGAGGATTCGGACCTCTGCTCCTTCCTCCCATCGCTGCATGGAGGCGAACTGTACATTCTGGCGATGTAAGGCCGCATCGAAGATCCTAGAACGAGTTTTGATCGAAGCGAAGATATCGCGAGAATCTGTAGTCTTCGTCACGGGTTCGAAGCCAGCCGATCCTTGACCTGTGTCTGGGACGCAAAATCCTCGTATTCCAAACTCATCTGAGGATATGTAATTAATTTCTTTCGAAACAGAAAAGGGTTCGCCGGGGCTGAGCTAATCGGGACTTGTGTAAGCGTGCCGCGATCAAGGCGACACCTCGGGGGAAGCAGAGGAGTAACACGGCAACTTCTCCTGGAGAGCCATGGGAACAATAGACATCAAAGAATGCCGAGATATCGCCGACTGATGGAAGCGGCAGACAGTCTGCTCCCGGCCGACTGTGATGGGGGAAATGTTTGTGCTCGATTTCTCGTCGACGATATCTTGGCTTCCCTCAGTCACATCGCAGTAGTTGAGCCCAATCGAAGGCGAATTCGGCTTCAAGTTTCATCGCTCTTTCACCATAATCGCCCCAAATACGCGGTCGGTAATCTTGTCCCGCTTGTGGCTGAGTTATAGGGAGTTCGTTATACGAGAAACTTTTCCCCCTCATAAGGGTTCGCTCAGTCATGATGGATGGATGGTGGCTGATGAAAAATGCCGAAACTCTATAATTCTATTCGAGCGGGACTCGAGTCACGAGTTTGCTCGAGACAACTCCGGTGGAGAGGTTCTGCGAGGGCGGACAAGTATCTTCAGGAAACTGAACTCGATGAAGTTCTCTGGGGAAGTTTTTCGGAGACACTTCGAGAAGAGCATCGATTGCAGATTAAACACTTCACGTTCGCACCCAGTGGCTATCACTTCAGCAGACACGTCGGTCCCAATTCGCCTCTGTCAGGTTGGCTTCGTCTTAGTACGTGACCCTCGAGCAGAGCCAGGACGCAACCTGGAGGGGCGGACCCGGGGGCAATCAGCCTGTAACGTGGTTACATTCAATCGAGTTCCGGTTGTCTTCCGCGTTGCGCGCCTGCTGGCTCCTTCGACCCCCCCCCCCCCTTCCCCCATCTCTCTCATCTAGTTTAGGTCCCTGCCGAATGCAGTGGCATCGAGGGATTGCGACACAAGTGGTCAAAGCCTCGATGCGCTGGCTCGCGTGTCCCCGAGCTTGTTCGCTTACCTGAGCGAGCTCCATGCGTCGGTTCGGAACAACTGCATTACGTGGCACGTCCGACGCTCACAAGAACATGGCCGCTCTTGTCGCTTTCGTGAGGACTGTCGTCCTCGGCCGAGCGTAGGGGCGGACTGGGAAGACGCGGAAGAGGAAGCATCAGAACCGGGGTCCGCCACGAGCAGCCGCGGTCGCTCCCGTCGGTTAACTCGTTCGTTCGCTCGTCTGGGTGCTTGTCGGAATCATTTGTTTTTCTTCTTACCTCTACCGTGAAGTACGGGCCCGGAGCCGAAAGCGGCGGTGTTTCCAGACGCCTCTCTTCGAGCGAGGACTAATCCTGGACGCGTACAAGCGCCTCTACCTTGAGGGTCGAGCCTCGGCCGGGTCTGACGGAAACCAGCGGGACTCGGCTGGGGGAAACGGGCGGACCCCCCCGGGGACAGGCGGGCTGATTCGTCGTCTCCCTGATTATTTATCTTGTTGTGTTTTTCCTGCCGGCCCTTCCGCGGAATCCCTCCTTCTGTTTAGTTGCCCCGTCTACTGCCCTAATTGGCAATGTTTGTTCCACAAGACGGATCGAGGCTCCTAAAGCGGATCGGACGTCGCGAGGAGGGTGGGGAATTCAAGGAAAGAAATAACTGCGAAACAAATGGATCGGTTCGGTCGAACGGCTGGCAGTTGTTCGTCTGCAAACCAGTCACCCGCCCGCCTGTTAGCTTTCTCGTCTACCCACCCGCTCGCCGCTATAAAAGAGGTGATTATCCCATGACATGTATTTTCGCCGGCGGTGAGCGACTCGCTGTTCCTCCGAGGCATTGTATGGGTGCAACATGGAATAGAGGAATCAATGCTAACTCAAAACTGTCTGCTGCCTCGCAAGGTCAGCTCCCTGGATGCTGCCTCGTATGGGTGCTGGGGGGGGGGGGGGGGTTTCGGTTATCACGGGCTCAGATACCGCGATCGGTCGTTACCTGAACGAGATTGTCAGGAGCAGTGATTTCACGCGCTCTCAGCCGCTATTGGGGATGGACTGGATTGCATCAGATCGGATCATCGGAATACTGACAAAGTGATCGAGCTGGGAAGAAACGACGAACGAGAAGAAAATGGGAAATCCTGGTGAAGAAAGGAGCAGCCGCCTTCCGTCACGTTCCTGACTTGCTCAGCGAAGAGTACTCCTAGCGAGCGACCCACCCCCTTGAAGCATAATTGCAACCAAGCCTTAGATAAGTTCGTACATACGATCTCAGCACCCTACATTTTCGTTTTTCTCAACTCGAGCCTCAATGTCTTCGTCCTGGCACGTCCTGGCGTCCGATCATCAGGAAGGTCGATTAATCATGGAGAACGTTCTCCGAGAATACAATTGTTAGCAGTTCCAGCGTTCGCTATAAGTAGGGCTGAGAGTTTGGCGCGGCGGCCACGGCCTGTGAGTTCCGCAACTTCTCCGTCCAGAATGTCCAGATTCTTGAATATCTCCCGCACTCAGTATGATCACTTGTGACACTTCCTGAGCTCTCCTCTGCCAGTGCACGGTTGCTCAATACGCCACGGGATCAGTCATTCGATGAGAGAGTAGAAAGTGAATATCAGCGGAGGCATTCGGAGAAACACTTCTTATATTCTAGCTCTGGTCCCGTCTTCAGGCTACAATAGTTGGAGTGATAGAGAGGACGAGAGGAACCCGTGAGCCCCGCGGGTTCCTCTGATGAGACTTTCGTCCATCGCACGGAGTTTCTCTGTGATGAATTTGGAAAGGAAAGCTTGGACACGCTCTGGTCGGGAGTAAATTCGCCATCGAATGAGCCGAACACGGGAAAGTTGGGCTCCAAGCTCTCCTTGAAGACGGAGCCTCCGTTCCACATCGATGCTCCGAGAACGAGTATTGAGAATGGCCCAAATGTTTCCAAAACTGAAGATTTGTAGCGCAAGCGGAACACTTCATCTGAAGCAAATTAGTCCCATAGGAGGTCTCTCGAAACGTCGCCATTGGTCACTGCGGTATGTGTCTCATGCCAAAAGTCCTTCAGACAACAGTTCGTTCATCATGGGGCGTTGTCGCTGGGCGTCTCGAAATGCTTATCGGCCTGGTCGGCGGAGTTGTCACAAGAGAGAATCCGGCAGAACAGCGACGTGACTTCCGAGTTTAGTTGTACCAACAACAGCCGGAGTCAGAACCAACGAGAATCAAACGTCACAGGCAGAATGCGTGACCAACCGCTGGACCACTTGTCTTCGGAGGAGCTAACTACATTTATGCACTCGTCAAGTTCTGCTTCACAGATTAACAGGTCGTGATGACTGAGCTCGCCGTGGTGCTCGTCGGACCGCCAGCTCCTAAGCATGTCCAAGTTATTATTTATGGTTTAGACTGGCACGAGGCAGCACAAAACCCTGTTGTCATTAACAGCCTTCGAGGGAACGACGCGAGTCGGCTTTGAAAAGCGAATAAACACCAAGCCAGACTCCGGCTGAATCACCCGGCGAGATCGGACCGGCCGCCTGACGGCTATCGTTGATGCTTGTGCGATGATGATGGTAAATGACAGCAACGTTGAGCCGAAACAGTGAATTCTCTCGTTTCTTCTGCTGGCCGGGGAGGAACAGTGATAGAACCGTATCCCCGGGAAGGAAACCTCGAGACGCTCCGCTCGATGCATGAGCTGGCACCGAGCGGCCACGAAGGGGAGGGAGAGGAGATGATCCAGTTCTCGCCGAAGGCAACAATTACGCCACGTTCGTATCCTGCGTTTCTTGTCACTCCCTGCTCCATCCGCTCGTTCGTTGATACGCTCCGGCTGAAAGCTCCCTTGTCACCAGCTCCCATTGCCGCTCCGCGATCCGACCTGGAAAGCAATATTTCAACCCAAAAGGCTTATGCTGGATGCAACAGGATTCCTGCCGAGCCCAACTCGGATGATTCCTCATCGAAGCAACAGTTCGCCTCCTGCCATCCATTTTTCAGATGCCGGTCTTTCTCTCATCTGGCGCTGCGCAAGAGACTGCACCACCAAGTTTCCTCGAATTGAAGGGCATATCCGAATCTTCTTCGGTGCTGTTGGAGGTAGCCAGCTCATCGGAGCGTGCTCGTGTGCTTTACATTTGTTCGAACCTTATCAGAAACTGTCCGACTCCTGTAAGTTCCTTGTCAATCAGGAGAATCGAGATGAGGTTCCGGACGCCAGAAGTTTGGTGAATCTACGACGTGTACCGCGCGTGACTTGTTGGGAACAGTGAGTCAGTCGACGGAAACAACGCCAACGCTTGGAACACGTGAAGGGCGGTCGTGCGACCGGGTCCGGTGTGCCGAGGCCAGAAGCCGCGACAGATTCTGCTGCTCTATCTTAGCTGGGGAAGCTTCGGAATGTACAGACCTGCATACGGTGCTCTTCCCACGTGAGGCTCGTGGGAGGAGCGGGTTTGCGGGGAGGGATCTCTCTTCGAACCGCTCAATCCGAATCCAGTCATCAGGATTTAGCCTCATCATGGTACCTGAGGGTGGCTTTGCGAGGTTCGCGCAAAGTACCCCGCCTCTCGAACTGTTGGAGTAATTTAATCGAGGAAGATTCCCGCACCATATGCAGATCATGAGCCCATACCATACCCTATGTGCTCGCTGTTACTTGAGGAGGCCTGTTGCACCGTTTCGATTCCGTGAATAGAAGCTTCCCTAGCTAAGAGCAATATCCGAATTCTTTCGCGGTGAAGTAATTCCCACCGCCAATCGAACAGGATAAGCGTGCGGTCACCTTGAGAGAAATGCACCCTGTGATGTGCACGGGAAATCGTCGCCCGTCGACACTTACATTCGTGAGACGTCATCTGTCAGACTCTATGAGGTTTCTGGAGAACCTGGACCGAGACCGCTCCTGATTGCTTCAAGTGGGATTCGCGTTTCTGAGGCCGTTGATGACGTCATTCTTCCAGCGTTTCCCCGTTGGTCCCTTCGATAATGCGTCCCCTCCGCTAGCCGACGCCAAATTCAATATCTTCGTGTTGTTGTTTGCCCGATTCGCGCGCTTTTCTTTTCCCGAACAGTTGCCGCCGCAGCTTGTCGATGTTGATGACATCGCAGTGGTGGTTGTTGGCGCCGTTGCAGGCGGCAACGTCAGTCGGCCAGACGACCGACGACGGGAGACGGAAAAACGGACGGAAAATCGACGCCGACTTGTAGACGCCCGTTGCGCTCCGTCGGCTCAGTGGCTCATTTTCCACTTCATCTGACTGACTGACTGCTTGGTTGGTTGTGGTTGGCTGCTGGTTGGCGAGCTCTCTTGACTCGCAGTCGAGGCTCCCCTTGCTCTTGTTGATGTTGTCGTAGACGTCGAAGTCTCTCCGAAGCCGAGTGGGTTTCGAGGACAAATCGCGACCGCAGTTGGGCTCGACGGCGGCGTCTTTGTCGTGCTCGTCGCTACGTCGTCTTCGTCCCAATCGACGGCAGAGCCACTCAGAAGTTTACACAAACAGGCGGGAACAAAACAACGACGTCGTCGTCGACGATCACTCAAAAAAGCCAACCCAAATCTCGACGAGAGACCCTTTGTGCGGCTCGACTTTGTTTCGGTTCAACGGTTCCCGCTGGACGGTTCGAGTTGACTCCATCAGACATCCTCGCTGTTGATCCTGTGGGGGGTGGGAGACGAATTTGAAAAGAGTTATAGTGCCTGACTCCGGATCTCGAGGCTGGAACTCGGACTCCGAGCCGCCGTTCCCCTCCGAGAACAGACGGACATCGACTGCCGGAGCGGAGCACGAGCTTTGGCCATCCTCCAGGGCATCACCATCCCTGGCGGCGCGGAACACACGACGAAGGGGAGAAGCAGCATATGAACAAGAAGATGATCCACTCGGGCAGGAGAGAGCCGAGTGTTTCAACTCGTGACGGGAGCAGACCCGAACCTTGTTTTCGTCGGAGCGCCTCGCTTGAGGCTTGAAGAAGTGCAGGAAGCAGCTAAAATAAAGGTGTTCAGCTTTTTTGCTTCGTCGAGCGAGGAACTATTGCGATTGTACAAGAGGAGAAAAATAAAAACGACCGCGTCGGGGCGATACTGGCTGGCGTATCGTCCGGGTATTCCCGCGAGCTAGGCCGGCCAGGTGTGAAGAAAGGCTCGAACGCCTTCTTCTCTCGCGATCCTCCCTCGCTCTCATCCCTGAGCGTACTGAACCCTCAAAGGAGCAAACGCTGGGAGCGCTACACGCAGATGCCAGCACAATTTCGCAGATCGAACAAAGATCAAGAGCTCCCATCCGCCCGGTCGGAGGGAACCCGAAACCCTTGGATACGCTTCCAGGAAAAGGGTTCCGAAGGGTGCTCATGAGTTCGGAAGGCTCGGTATCGTCGGAGATGGACGAGAAATGTTCGGAAGGGGCGGTGCCTCGAGAATTTCGAATAGACATTGAGTCAATAGCGAACGTGCGCTAACTCGATCCCAATTAACAGTGTTGAACAGCGCAGCGATTATTACTTGGAGCTATTACCGTCCACCGAGCCTTGAAAACTCGCGCACCTCTGGAGTTTTTAGGTGTCGCTCATCGATACTTCCGCTCGGAAGAAGCACATTCCTTCATACATCGTCGTAATTCGACATCCGCGTCTGATTTCGTTCCTTATTCAGATCACTCATGCCCTCGAACTTCGATAAGACCTTCCCGGCCGCCATTCAAGGAGTCACTTCGTCCCTCGACTTGTGTCCCGCGACTTTGAGGAGTTCTCGTCCAAGCCCCAGTATGGCAAGAGGAGAAGTCACTCAAAGAATGACATTCGCTTCAATGCGTTCCGAATTCAGTCCCGAAAGATTACGTTCGATGATCATTCACGACAAAGCTCGAGAACTTTGCTGCCGAAGAGCGCGCCTCCTGCCGAGTTTCAGCGCCCCAGCGCGCCGGGATCATTGTCGTCGAACAGAATAAGAATGGGAGGGGAAAGTTCAGGGGAAAGTTCAGGGAAGAGAAGCTACACAAGTGGTTGTGCAACGACTGACCGGCCAAGTGTGAAATAGTTGGTTTCTCAGCCGGATGTGACGTCATCCTCTCTCACTCCTTCTGCCGAGACGCGGGCGAATGAATCGAACGAAGTCGCAGACGACGACGTCAACAGTCTCTGATCCGCGGCCCCATGCCCCTGTCATTCCGAACCGCCTGCGCTACGGATACACGCCGCTTGTGTCGATTTTGTTCGAAACTGTTCGGAAGAGCGGAACTCCCGCTGCTAGCCACAGTCGTATGCTTGTCATTCCGTTGTCCGTCATTTCGATTCTTGGACGGTCAAACTTGGGCGGAACGCGAGAGCTCACGCACAATCAATAGCTTTATTCCGGTCGGCTTCCTGAGATGTTACCGTAAATGATTTGAACGGACGACTCTCCTTTTCAGATGAAAGTATCTGAGCTTTCATCTTCTCGCGCCCACTAGAAAGCCCACAACGGTGTCCGCTGTTTGTTGGATTTCTCCACCTCGAGAACGGCATTTCAATCAGACAGTCAGCCGTCTTAACTGAATCGCGTAACTTCTTCCCTCACGGCGAACCCACCATCAATTGTGTTTCCGAAAATAACGTGCTATCACTCTAGAGAATGATCAGGGCTGACCGCAGCGCACTGAAACCGAAACCAGCTTTCGATCGGACCAGTCGGCCGAAACTCGAGGACGGCAAGTTGTCGAGCGCTCTGATGTCGGCGGGCGAAGGGCCGTTGCAGAGCTTTCGAAACACGACCTGGACTGTGGGGCGGGGGATGATTCCTATCCGGCCGAACGTAACCTTCAGTTCGCCAGAGTTCTGAGCTCATCTTGCGCTGTAGCATGCGCAAGGTGTCGATCGGCGCCAAGTCTAGCGCGTAGGATACCGGTGAGCTTAGCTGCCTGCATCCGTGAAGATAACTTCATCTGGCAGCACAGTTTGCGGCTCAACTTCCGACGGATGATTCGCAGTTCCGCCAGGCGTTTCCCTGCCATAAGAATCCCTTGTGTGAGGGAACCGAGCTGGGAAAGTTCCCTTGTATCAAACAAACTGCGGGCTCTCACGCGTTATGACGCTATCGCAAAACTCGAGAACATCTCAGGAGAATATCTTGATTCGAACCTTCGCCGATTTTCCGTTCGCGGTGGTTCGACTCGCCGTGTGCATTTCAAGCCGCGTCAAGCCACGTCGCGGACTGGTTCTCCAGCGATTGGCCGGATGGATCGGATCCGATTTCGTTTTGAACACGTTTGCTCAAAGAGTCGAGGACGGCGGTACGATGCTTATCGTGATGGATTCTCCCGTCGCAAACTCAGCGTAGCAAATCGCAGATTCGCATCAGCAGTCGCTTGGTCCCAACTGGATAACAGGTCGGATGCGAAACTCTTCCCCACAGTGCTCTGGGAGAAGTTGGTGGGTTTCGGGCCGAGGAGCCAGTCGATCGAGCCCTTCTCTCCGAGCAGGATACGATCGGGGAATCCGCCTTGGTAGTCGAGTTGAGCATCTGGGATGACCTTCATTTCGATGACGACGAAGCGTCGAGGACTCTTGAACTTCTTCCGAGATGCGCGGAAGTTTAGGTCATGCGCCGCGGCCATTTGCGTAGAAATACAGCGTAATTCACGTGGTGACTCGGATCGAGATCAGTAGTGTCATTCACGGAATCATTCACAGAAATCGAGACGCGTACTCGTTGAACTGAACTAACGCTCAATAGATAATGGCCAAATAAACAAATTGATCACGTGCTTCCGGTTATGACTCTCAGTGGGATGTTTTTTCATATTAGATTTCGATCTGCGTTGACATTGTGGCACCGCGGCGTGACCAATGATTCGATTGTAGCATTACGACGACCCAGGTCGATTCGCCGCGACCGAAGACATCGATCAACTCTCTCAAGCGTGCACGTGGCTTCCACATGGCGGGCGGCGAGGGCTCCGGATGTGGAGAGGGCGGTACCCGTTGTGAGCGAGGGACTTCATTTGGGGTCTGGCAGCGACATCGGCAGATGCAATGGAACTCCCGGTGAGGAACGTCGTTTACATCTAGACGCAGTCTCGACGTTCTAACAGACACCTGTTGTCATCGTTACTCTCGTGCGGCAGCGGTAAAAAAAATCCCCGACGACCGACACACTTGAAGGTTCTGGGCAGTGATTCATCCCGTGGTACGGATTAGTGAGTGATATTATCGAGGATTACTTTCCGAGGAGCAGACGCGATCTACAAAATGTTACTCCTATGGAGACACTGAGTTCGGTGAGTTGTAGTTAATGGGAAAGTTTCGTGCGCGCGCTGGATTCCTTTCTGGGAAGCTGACATCCCTTTCCGAGCTCACGGTGGGCAAACTTCGCGGGTAACATCGGAGCTTTCTCGATGGTGTCGTCAGTACGGGGTATCGTGTGAAAACCTAAGAAATATGTGCGGAACCAGTGCACTCATGTATTCTGGAAATAATCGCGGGTATCCTAGTTAGTGGAGAAGCGTGAGGGTTCTTGAGAAATACATTCCGGTCGCAGCAGAGTTTGAGGGGATCGAAAGAGTCGGTATCCCGGTCAACGCCCGATCTGTCATCGCGTGATCCTTAAATCAGGAGCTGAGTGCTGGGTGCTGAGGCGTGAGTACCGAACGCCAATTGTTCCTGACAGGTTGATCAAACAAGTTTCGATTGGGCCCGATCATCATAACCCGCGATCGCTCCAACAAATCCACTGCCATTGGGTTTCTGTGATTCATTGTTCGATCTGGTGGTTGCCTAAGATGGATTCGATGACTGGGATTCGTTGCGAACGCTTCTCGCGAGAGTGATCAATGCGCACACAGTGCTCGCTCAGCCGTCTCCACGTTAACAAACACCAGCTTCTCATTCGATCGATACAAACAGAACCGAGAAATCATACCGGGAAATGTGCGCACGGATATGGCTTGACTGCCCAGGAATTGGGGTAAATTTCACGCAGAGTGGGGAATTCCGAAATTTCGGTTGGAATAGGGGCAAATTTCTCAGTTCGGAACCGTTAACCCGCAGCGGATGGGCGAGCTGAAAGAAGAAACACAAGCAACGGAAAACCGAGCGATTTAGGATCCACGACGACAACAACGAACCGACCGATCCGACGTCGAACGGCAGAGGCGCCGTGCCGCTGCGAAACACACCGCATCCAGCTTTGCTTGGCATCGGAATTACTTTCGAAGTCGGTGTCTACACTCTGATCGGGTGGAAGACAAACCAGTCGGCTGATCAGAGCTCTGCTGCGGCGAGGCACGAGCGAATAACGCCGCATTCAGCCTTTCTCGTCTCCGCTGAAGCCCTCGATGCCCTCAACACCGAGCTTGAGATCGGGCGGAGCTTGCTCCCGGCACTTCGAAGGGTTCTCAAAGCGACTCATGGCGGTCGCCGAGGCTTCCATCTGCGAAACGAAATTGTTCTCTCTTCGGGAGTGATTTCTCCGTTTAACAGACTTTGTCGATTCAAAACCACCGATATCCGCAACCGGTCCGCATTGTTTCGCTTGGAGGGCTGCGAAAACGATCCACGGTTCCACCTGTCCGAGTCTCATCCTCTCAGAACTATTTCCGTTTGTGGCTCGACCTACGGATGAATGTTTGGGTTCTTCGGCCGAACCTGAATACTTCTCCAACGACTGATGAGCGCGTTTCATGGTTCAGGACCAGTCTGAAAGAGCGCGAAGAGGAACGAAAACCGACTCTCAATGATCTTGAAAGCAACCTTCGGCACCAATCTCCGGAGAGACTCTCTGGGATTCTGTCATTCGACGACTTCATCCGTTGTCGTCTCGTGCTCCACCGAAGCTGTCACCAGCTCTTGGTGTCGAGCCCACTTTTTCTTCTGTTCACCAATGACTTCTTTATTTGTCAGCCAGCCCCAATCAATTAGCGTTCAGGCTCTGATAGAGCCAGCAACAATTCAGCAACAGCTGCTGACGGTGCCGATAATATTAACCGCGGAATTCGGCCTTCGTTGCGCTACGCTCAGCCGCCGGCGAGCGCTGCCGCTGCACTGGAGTCAAGCAGCGCTGAGGAGAGAACATCTAGTGGCTATCGGTGGCCGGAAATTTCTTCATTGGCTTCGAGGAAGGTTGACGGACTGACAGACGGGCTTGCTTTCTCGCCGGACCAGCTCGCTCCGCTTCTTTTGACCGGGGAATATACAAACCGCGAGTCATCCTCCGCCAACGAGCTACCAGCCGAGAGTCCTCTCCTCGATCCTCCGATCCGCTGATTGCTCTAGCAGCTTTAGAAGAAGCTGAGTTTTTGAATTTTTATCATCGATCCCATACGACCTCGTGTCATGGCACATGTCTTGTCGGATGCTCGGCGTTGCGTCTGTGCCGGTCGAGTAAAGAATGTTTCCTAACTCCGCCCCAATAATAAGCACGAGGCGTTCATGCAGCCGTAAAAATCCCAGTTACAGGGCCTGTTGCAATCGTCCTACAAACACTCAAGTCGCTCGAGCTCAGGTTGAGCTTGGGCGAACGCCTTTAAACTGAATAAGTATCCCAAGGAATGAATCGAGATTGAACCGGCTATAAATCGAGCGAAGGGCTCTCGAGTCATGCGTTTGTTCTTGTAGAACAATCAGGGTCGTAACCACCCCCCTGGAATGCGCTCCGGAAACTTTGAGCGACTCGAACCGAGCGGAAGTGGGAAGTGGATTATGAGATTCGAGGCGTCGCATCGGCGACGGACCAGAATCGTCAGGGGTGCGATCGAAAGGGCGCGGGGAGGTTGGGACAGACTTTATGGTTCCGAGCCGAAAGGTCGAAATTCGATCTGACGAGCCGTGTCGTTAGACTCTTTGGAACTGTTCAACAAGCGCTCTCTTAATCTTGTCCCTTCATCAAACAAGAAGGAGATGTTCCGCGATTGTTATGTAGGGAGCTCCTCTATTGTGTAACGTGAACTATCCTGTGACTTCCGGTTCGGACACATTCCGAGGTTTCCGGCGACACAAAATCAGTTCGGAAGGTGAGTTTTGAATCCAGATCGTGGACCATGTCGACGCGAGCACGTTCCTCTATTCTGTGCTTCCATGTGGAGGTCTTCCATCCATGTGGGGCCGGCGCGGTGAAGATGAGCGAATGAATATCCTCGGATTCGGTTGTGATCAGCGAGTCGAATCCTGTAATGATGACGGATAATGACATGCACGTTCTTCGAGCATTTTCTCAGCGACAACTAGCGCTAATAGCTCCCATGACTCCACTGGAAGTGCTTCATGATCGTTGAACTGTGCCTGCCCTTCCAAACGATCCGGAGGAGGCTCCGCACACCGATTCGTCCGATGCGACCCTTCAAGGGTCTGGAGCGGAGTCGAACCAGCTAAATACCGTTCGGCTGCTGCCGGTTCGTTGTTAGTTGATCAGCGAATCTTTTTTACGACTCGCTTACCTGCTGGATTTCTCCGCCGGAGCCGGCTCCATGAAGTTCCTTACGCAGCTTGCCGGTGCTTCTCGCTCGTCATTTCTTCAGTCCGGCCCTCCAATTCTGTGAGCGCGGAATCGAAGCCGTAGCGGTGGGGCCTCACGGTGCTTTCGGACACCTCACGGCCCGCTGTGCACCGCTTGTTGTTGGTCATCACAGAACAGGCTGGATGATAGCCGAATGCTTGTTTGGCCGCGGCGACCGAGCGACCGACCGGCCGGTGCTCGTCCGGCAGCTGGTCCAGATATGATGTCAACGCACTTTGGCTTCTGGTTGGTAACGCTGGATTCCGAATGCGAAAACTACTTAGTTGCCCTTTTGAATGGCTCGCTACAACAACGACAACATCGCGGTGCTCGTCAACCGCAGTTTCTGCCCGGAAGGGAAACGAACGCGCTACCCTCTGGGTTCACGTCCAACGTTGGGAATCTGAGCCTTCCACGATGCCAAGCACCATCCGTGTCTCGTTCCGTCGGCGGAGGTTTTTCCGTTGCTCGTCCGTAGCTGCGATCGTTGACGAATCGAGGAGCCACCGACGACCAATTCATCCATCAGGAAACCGTACGTCAGAAAGTTCTTCGAAATAAAGTTCAAAAAGCTCCATACATCCACCTGATACTGCGCGTCTGGAACAGGGAGGGGCAGCTTTCGAAGCGCCCAAACTCGAGACTGAACGACTCAATTCGCTTGAAATATCGACGTTCGGGTGATTTATGCTCTCCGAAAACGGAGTTGTCCTGGCTACCATCGTACCCTTTAGACGACAGAGACCCGTGTCATATCATGCCGAGGTCATATCCTTGCTGGGAAACTTAAACATCTCTCTTGACCAGAAAGTGGAGCTATCTCGGACAGCGGCTCCCATCGAGCTCGGATGTGATCGGTTTTTACTCGTGGAATCTGTTTCGGGACCGAAGAAGAGATCATCCGTAGATTGAGCGAACGCTTTATCTATCTGACCGAATTGTTGATGATCCGGTTCCGCAAAAACCAGAGTAAAAACAACTTGATGCCGACTTGTTCAGAGCAAGACCTGCGGACCTCAAGTGGTTCGGATCATGACCGCGATCAGATTTCTCTGATCCGATTCCATGGCGCTGATATCTGACTCCGGGTCGTATGGTGACAGCCGTTAAGGTGCCCCAAGATCCGTGGATTCGAAATCCAATCCGGTTTCGTGGCCACCGCGGCCGAGGCGATTCAGACCATCATGTGGACGAGAGAACAGAGGAGGAGCTCTGAGTCGAGTTCGGTGTCGGGGGATGGTTCCAGGAGCACGCGCGGAACTAGACCCGGATATCCCCTGGACAGGGGCGGGGGGCGTTGGAACTCTGTTCCCGACACCGACAAACAAATAGGTCTGGAATTAATTTGCGGCTCCTGCTCTGTTTAGGGTTGACGACATTGTCGCGAGCCTCGCGATTTCTCCTACCCGCCGTTCCTCGATTTTTTTACGACCGTCACATTGAATCGCGAGTTTGTCATGATGACAGAATGCAAATGACGCGGAATACGAAAAAGCGTCCGAAGCATTCGCGATGACCCGCGCGGGCGGGCGGGCGGGCGGGCGGGCGAGCGGGAAGGCGCGCGCGAGCCGGCGAGAATTGTCATCGTCACCAGATAATGGAAACAGCTTCTGGGCTTCGGTTGACGGTGAACTGGGTCGCCAGCGGCTATTCTTTCGTGTCTCAATTTCCGAGTTGACAACATTTAAGCTCCACCTAATTTCAGTTGTTCCAGGGCATGCCGAACGACCGCAGTTGTGGGCCGCTGTGGAGTCGTCGGGTGACAAGTTCCGAAAAGGCTATTTCCGAAGTTCCCGAACATTTCTTGGCTTATTTCTCCCCGCGTATCCGGCGTGGCTCCTCGGAGCCGTCCGGAATTCCCGCAGCTCCCGATTTCGGGTCGGTAGTCAAGCGGGCTCCGCTGAACGTCTCCACGTGCGAGCTTTTCGGCCTCAGAAAAAGTTTTGTAGACAACTGTCGAGCTCATGGTTTGTGGGGACAAACAAGGAGCAGACGGATCTCGTGGTAGAAAGGGAAGAAATTCTGAGATTTTGCCGAGTCAGGGAGGCATTCGACCGAGACAAGGCTGGTCGATTGACAGCTCCGCTCATCGGCTTCAGAAGTTCGTCTCAAAGAGGGAAAAATAAATCTCAACGCATGCATCCAATTTGTGGAATATTTTCTGGGAAGACTGTGGTGACGTGTTGTGCGGAATTTTCACGGCAAGCCTCTGTCAGCCAGCGATAAAAAGGCTGACTCATTGGTATTGGAAAAAAGACGAATGAGCACACCAAACAGACGCCGTCATCGATTCCGCGTCCGCGCGCGAATAGATGGTGACGTGAACTGCCAGCGCACGGGACGCTGAGCAATTAGTTTTGATGAAGGTCGGGGTTACCTTACGCAGTTTCGCTTCCCGTGCCGCATCTTCTCCGTCGCGTATCGCAGACTCCAATGGGCGATATCTTCTCAGAGACGGGGGGGCTGCAACCCACACCTCAACATTCGATGCGATTCTCAAGTCTACGCTTACGACGCCCGAGGGACCACGGCGCCGTGGGTTCGATGAGCTGCTTTTTGCTCCCAGTTCAATGTCTTGCGCATATTCCGCAAAAATCAACCGGAAGGATCGAGGCTGCCGTGGAGCAACTGAGACCATACCCTCCTGGGTTCCCGGGCCACCGTCGGAACGCAGCAGAATCCAGACGATGTTCAATACAGGCGTTGGTCGCCCTTTGGGCGAATGTCACGAGTCACTGCTAATAAGGGTCTTTCTAGAGCTTGCCGAGCGACTACATGAATCATGTGTTTAAGCATTTGCCGCTCACAGAACAACAGCTTACTCCAAAGCATGCTCGACGTAACAGCCAGTAGCAACTTTCACGAGAAGCTGCTCGAAAGCGTCAATCTGTCGCTATTCGGCGCGCCACGGAACCTGAACCAGTTTCGTCACGAACGAGGAGATAATCCTTCATAGCATCGGCTCGAAGAAGAACGGAAATTGTATTTTTAGAAATCGACAGATATCCCGCGAAGATTAGGCTTTCGAGCCGATCACCACCCGCGACAAATACATCGGGACAAAAGTTGATATCCTCCTGATTCCGTAGTAGACCACGGAATTCCTCCGTCACTTGTTGTGGTTAAAACCATGTGCGCGCGTCCATCAATGTCTGTGCGAATGCAGTGTTCGACCTCCTGCCGTCTTCCGGTTTAGCCTTCTTGGTGTTACGTCATGCCCGTTCGCCCATAGCCGTTGGACGCAGATGCCGAGGAAATGGAAGTTAGAAAATTTTAGAAGCGACCGTGAGAGCGTCGTTTCCCAAATGACATCTCTCCGCTCTACTGAAAGATTCGAGCAGAAGAATGCGACCTGTGGTCGGATTCGGATCGCACACCTCCTCTGGTGAAGTCGAAAACATTCCTGCCCATTGAGCGCCGCGCCGACCGTGAGGACTGCGATTGCTTGGGGCTGCGCAGGCAGCTGGGTAAATTTTAGTCGATTGCCTCAAAACGCTTTGTGCTCGAGAAGATCTCCATTAAGCTGGTGAAATGTCCGACTCGCGTTTCCTCCGAACCGAAGACTCCTTCCCTGCGAGCTTGTGTTGATCGATTCGCGGTTCGTACGACCCTAAACCTCGGTGGCACTGGAAGACTCCATTTCCTCGACATCGCTCAAGAGCGAGGATTTCATCGTGAATTTCGCGCGTTTTTTTTTTCAACGATTTCTGCTCAACGAGCGCTGGGCTCGAAACAGGTTCCCGCTCAAGTGGTGTCAAGAGCTACTCAATCGGAGAATCGCACAATCCGAAGATCTCTCTGAAGCGCCTGAGATCCGAGCTGCAGGCTTCGACAACGCCCACTCTACACAGTCTGCACTGAGCGTGAATTCGGAGAGTTACCGATAGCGATTGCGGTTGCGCTCCGACAGAGACCGCAGAACCGGTCCGCGAACAGACAGACCCCAGTTGAGGGCTCTGAGAGTTTCGAGCCGATTTTATGCCTGTTGCTACCGGTTGTGCGAAGTGGGGCCGTTCACGCGTTGAAGAAATTCAGAAAACCAAAACAAGCATTCGTTCCTTGTGGTCTTGGGAGCTTCTCGCTACAAATCGTTCGGCCAAGTTTGTGTGAGTTGGCTCAGTGAGGTTCTTCAATGCGATGTGGTTTGGAATCTCTGCTCAGTTCAGCTTTCAACCGGTTTCACAGGTTTTGAAAACAACGCTTGATATGGGAACCCAGTCGAGCGGCAGGTTGTTTCGTTTCTACCAATGCAGAGGCTCGGGGGTGTCGTTGAAGGGTAGGAGTTCCATGTGGAAGCCTTTTCAAGCCTTGTCTGTATTTGGTGCCGTTGTTGTATGGTGTCATACGAACGAAACTGAACTGCGGAAACAATGCAGATGATGAAGCTCCGACGCCTTCCTTAAGGGCGGATTCACTGTTGTTGTTGTGTTGGTGACTGACGACGACAAGCGCTGTTCATTGAAAACAAATCAGCTGAAACTATTCTCGGAGCGCGCGCTTTGTTCTCTGCGTTCCATTCTACTAAAAATTCACAGAGTCAGGGTCACGAGCTTTTCATCCAGTCGACGAACTCCTCGCTCGGTGCCTCACTCGGGCATCTCCTTGTTCTCCTTCACATAGTTCCTTCTCAAATCGCTCGATCAAGAAGCGGCTCCCCCCAGAGTCTATTTCCGTCCCTGATTCTTCTCCACGCGGACGGAACTTCACATCGTCCGCGGTAATTCGCTTATCAGCTCTGTTTGTTGGATGTTCGGAGAGGAATCTGGCGAAGCAGCGAGTCAACGCGCTCGCTGGTCTTCTCGCTTTCGGGGGAAACAAGGAAGCAGAAATTTCCATTCGTTCTGGCTCTGGATGGAAATCGCACGTTCAGCCAAGAGCATCCGGTTGACGTAGATATTTTCCGAGGCACTCGTCCGTCCCGTTTTCCGATGAGAAAACCAGTTGCAAAGTGCTCAGAAAATCTGTAAATTCAGATTCACCACGGCCGGGGTCCTGTTGATTGGAGCCGTCTGGAATCGCATTGGATTTTCCGGGGGGGGAGGGGGCGAGTTCCGAGCCAGCTCACTTGATGATTTTCCATCGAGAAGATTCGGTGACGACTTTCGCGAGAAGTAAAACACGACCCAGGGGGATGCGAGTCTCCCCCATCTGGGTGATCCTGAGAGCCCGCCCGCGGCCATTCCCGCCCCGAACCGTCGAATTGAGGGTACGAGCCCCATCCGTCTCTTCCCTCTTCGATATGCTAAAAGCTCTTCCTGCAGTCGCGGAGCGTCACTTCATCGTTAACGACTCATTGTACGACACGGTCAGCGCCACCGCTAAGAGCTACTGGAATGGTTGTCGATGACGCTGGTCAGCGCTATTCGCGTTCTTGCGAAACCGAAACCACCGACACCGTCGGCCTTTGGCAAATCGGACATGGGTGTATTTTTGATTGAGCAGCAGCCGAACCAGGTGTACACGGTGGCGTTTGTCGGACTTCAGAGGAGAACTCAGACATCGACTTTGGGAGCCGCGAGCGGTTTGATGATTTTCATGCGTGCGCGTCAAACGTCTCCCATGACTCTTGACCTCTACAGAGGAAATTATTCGTTATCACAAGTTTCCTGACGGAAGTGGTGACTGGAGTTGACGCGATCTAACCGCGTGACCCCAAATTTATCGTCTCCTCTTCCTGCACTAACCATTGTTGAACTGGAGAGATCAGGGAGTTGAAGCCTTGACGAGCCCGGAGATACTTCCGCGGAAAGGTGCGGATAGTTTTTGAGTTCCAGGACTCGAATTCAGGCGGAGTCAATCGGCGATTTCCGTGGCATCGTTTTCAGCTCAAAAAACAGAGGGCGGCTTGGAAACAAGACGGAACGGCATATTTGTCTGATTTTATGGCGGACCTGGTGACGGCATTGTTTCCGATTACGGTCTTCCGTCGAGCGCGTCGAAGCTTTCTTGATTCCGCGGAATTACGATTGAATGAAGTCTTCGATCGGTGGGTCGGGCTGTTCGCGGGCCTGACTTCCGTTACAGGCTGGGCGGAACAGGGCTCAGTGTGTCTGTTCGTCGGCCGAAACGGAGTTACCTACGCCACGTAATTTATGACAGGCGTTAGCTCGCGGCGGGCGCTTCGGAATCCTCGGTTTTCTGGGTTTCTTATTGTACTGTGAACCTTGTTTCCACGTCGCGAGGAGCGGAAATATCGCTGCCCCTCCGTCTGCGTCCGCCGAGGACGACGGTATTGATTCCAAACAAAAAAATCAAGTTCAAAGCCGCCTCCTAAGTGCCCGTTCTGACTGCGGGTCGGTAACGGCTCGCCGTTGCAGCGGATGGATTCAAGACCGGAGCGTGGGCAGCTTTCGGAAGCAGTATAATCTCGTGTGATTGTTCTCTGCCGCCGTCGCTGCGCGGGTCAATACGCAGGTGAAAGATATTTCACGCACGACTTCTAACCGGGTTATTTGTTGCCCTGGCCCTTGTCGAAGCGTGGTAAGCGAATCCATGATGTGTTTCAATGCAGACAGCGGCATTCCTCCGCGAAGGACGTACAGGCCTCACGCCACGTCAAGTGATGCGGCATCTGAGTGACAGTCGTCACCCGAAAGCAACAAAATCAACAACAACGACCCCCACTCTCAGGGCGCCGCATCGGTGATGTTCGTCGGAATCGCGGGGCAACAAGAGTTAACCGCTCACCTGGGTAACAGTGCTCTTGCGTCTTCAGATGCATTTTCGCCTAACCCGCATTAGGCGCTCCCAAGAACCGGTGATGGACTTTGCCTTAAGTGTCCGCCGACCGCCGGGTGCCTTGCTAGATTTCAGGGTTGCCTGTCTGTTGACCACTCTGTCAACTGTCGCTGGGAATATCCCACGGCTCAATGATTTGGATCCACGACCCTCGATTCCGAGCCGAAAAGCAGAGCGACCCGGGAGCGCAGTTGTTGAGTGTGATGCAGGAACAGAAAAGCATATGAATAACGGAATGACTGATTAACACCGACCGAAGGTTGACCGAAGAACTAGGGCCGCGCCGTCGACGATGACGACGCTGAACGTGTCAGTTTGATCTGTGAATCCACTTGGCGAACTGGCGATGCATGAAAGCGATGTTTTGTGGCATGCGGACGAGTGTCATCCGAGCAGCTTCACCCGTTGCCTCTCGGCCACAGTTTGATGGGTTTTTTCGGTTCCGTCGGTTGGGCTCCTCGGAATTCAGGAGAGATGACCCGCTGGAAGTCTGGCCTTCCCCAGAGACTATAAGAGGACTCTCTTGCTGCTTGGACGACTTTTCCCGTCTTGAAGTTCGACAAAACTTTCCAACCTGATGGTTTGTGGATCTTCATGGCCAGGACGAGCGAATCGCTCAGACGTGTGGCGTAAAATTCCCACCGCTCTCGCGACATGTGCCTCGAATCCGGATGCTAACAATTCGCGGCGCCTCGCGAATCCAGGGAAACAACGTCGTCCTTCGAAGATGTCTCGAACGCACTAATCGGATCATAGGCGGCTCGTCTCATCGACTGGCACTAAGCTCCTCTCTGTCAAAAACAAAAAGCGCCCCGTGCGAACAACCCTTTAAGTTTGGAGCTTCTGTAATCCGCCGTATATAACGCCCGCGTCTGCCGCCGAGCCTTCCAGCGTCCGGGTTATTCCGCTCCGAAATCTCGAAAACTCTGAAAAAATGCTCTCAACGTCGACTCTCGCACCGAGAGAAAGTTCGCCTTCCTGACCGCGCTGTGGTTTAGATCAGCTGGTTGTAAGCAAACGCTCGATTTCGGGGAGCTCTCGTTCCTATTTTTTGCTCCGTTCGGCGGTAAATTTTGCGAAAATGTTGGAACGTCGAAGGGAATCGAGACGCTTCGAGCGAGTTCACTCGAAATGACGCGGCTCCAAGTAGTGGCGGCCTGCCCCTACCTGGATCAGGCGGCTTGCGTAAGACGGGGATGAGAGCCTGGTAATCAAAGAGGCAAAGTAGCGCCAAGGGATCGGTTTGCAATGTTTCGACGGTAGCTTTTCCGGATGATCACCCGCTCAATCGAAGACGAAGAACGAGGGAAATTTACAAACCTTCGCTTGATTCCATTCTGGGAGATTGGGTTCATACGTGGCAAGCATAGGGATGAACGCGGCAGATGTGTGATCTGAGAAGAGTGCATGCCTAGCACGCAGCAGCAGCACCGGAGTTGAATTCAGTGATCTCGAGAGCCGGCGATTTTCGTGACTTTCTGAGCTTCAAGAGCGGGAATCTAGGTTTTGTTCCGATCCAGCTCGGGAGCTATGATCTCGATTCCACTTCCGATGTTCGCAGATCTGAATTTGGCGCTTGTAGTATCAAATCCCGGTCCCTAGCGTGAGTCCCTAGAATCGGGTTTCCAATGTCGGCTGCGGTCAGAAGCTCGGCGACCACAGAAACCCCGAAGAGCGATTCGTGCAAGAATGAGCGAAGCACTAAACTTGAAACGAGTTCCTCAAGCGGATCGGCTCGGACAACGATTTGCCTGCCTGTCCGCTCACTCGCTTGCTTGTCAGCCAGTTACCCGGCCGCCTCTCCAAGTAGCTAGTAGTCGACGTTCTTGTGTGGCAAACATTAATTTCAACCGGACGCGGCTCTCCTTTCCTTCTGCTTACGTCGTCCCGGAGTTTCACCAAGCGAAGGAGTCGGCGGTGGCGATTAGAAACGTTTAAGCTTCGGTGGAGTTCCTCCCCACGGTTATTAACGACACAGCCCGGGGAACGGGAGGAGGGGGTGCGGGTAAGGAGTCGGGGCGTATCAATCGTTTCCCCCATCTGCACGGCTGCAGCTCAACTTAGCAACACCTTCCGAGGCAGCTGCAACAGAGCCGACAAGAAGTGGAAATATTTCGAGCAGCGTGTGACGATTGAGCGGCGGATCCCGCAATGCGGCCGACAACGAGCCGCGCTGAGACGAGAACAAACAGCCGTCAGCAAGAAGAGCCACAAGTAGCGCAGAAGCCATTCAGCAACCAACGCCATCGAACGGACAGCGGCTCAGGACGGCGAAGTAAAGTTTGCATCTTCCGATGAGTCCAGGCCCGCCGAACGAGTGAATAATTCGAGAGCTGGAGTCCTGTGGCGCTCTCCTGAACAGACGTCGCCGCCGACCGCATCGACGAGCTCGTTCGGTACTCTATTCATCCGTCCTCGCGAGAAAGTCCTTCGTGTCGTAGAGCAACGGTCCCCGATGGTACAAGACGAGGGAACCTCGCGAGTTCTGACTTCTGTACCCGCGGTCAGCGTGACCGAGAGACGGATCTCGTTTCCCCTCCAATCACGGGACATTCACCCCGTGGTTGACGGCCACGCCGGCGCTGCGACGTCGACGATGCCGAACGCGGCACAGCGTCTTCATACCAAGTTTCGCTTTATCGACACCAGTAGCGAACGGGTAGATACCTCGCCGAATCGCTTAAAGCTGGAGAAATCCTTGTTCTATGAGAAACTATCTCGGAAACGATTGTTCGCAGTGACCGAGCCGCTCGGGCTCGTCGACGGCTGCTGATCGGCGCGGGAGGCCGCGACCGAACTGAGAATCGAACGCTGTTGTGGTTTCTCTTTCTCCAAAACACCACGAGATAACAGGCGCTGTCGTCATTCCTCTTTCTCCAACATGTTATTTCGGTTCGGTTTCCGCGGGAACGAAATTCCCCGAAAGCTGCCTTCGGTCAGCGCCTCTTCCAGGGGGGCGAGCGAGCGCGGAATCTGAAATAGAGTCCGCCGACTGCTGCAGGTGATGCCGCTGTGCCAGGCGGCACAACAAAGAGTTTAGATGCTAAATATAAAAGTTCTGCACGTAATGCCTTCGCTCTCGCTCCAAGCCCCCTGCTTCTCTGAGAGCTGCTGCGTTCGATCCTCTGCCGAATTCGGAAGCAGTCGTTCTTCGGCTCACATGGCTCGTTCTTCGCGCTGCTTTCCTCGAGTGCACCTCCGGAATATTTCTTTCGAGAAGCCATCAATTTTCCCTAAATGCTTCCCCGGGAGCATCTCGGCTCCGGACTCGGTACCTGTGTTGATTAACGAGATGAACGGTTCGATATAGATGTGAAACTTCTCTCGGGCGTAGCAGGGGCCACCGTCTCGCTGCGCTCAATTAGAGCGGTGCAAAAAGTTTTCTGAATTGAGCGCCATGTGCGGATCGGGCTCCCTTCGCGTGGCCTTCTCGTTGCGCACTTCAGTCGTTAAGACGTTCGCTTCGGTCGGAAAGTTCACAGGACTCCGTCGAGACAGCGAGAGGACGACTGCACGAGCACCCATTGCGTGCAGCTCGTCTTGATCTTGCGGAGTAACCGCGCAATAAACCCCCCGAGCTCCCTTTGGAAATTCCCATAAACTCGCTCACCTTGGACTTTGTATCTGCGGCAGTAACTTGGATACATCTGGAAAGAGTTTGAGCCTGGAATCTCTGTACAGTTCGGAGTAGATGCGATCTGTCGGTCCCCGAAAGGAAGAAGAACAGCACCGTCAACTAGAAAGCACTCCTGGAAACAGCGATGGGGGGGGGCAGTCGAGCCTCTGTCCGTCGCCGGAATTGCGGCGATATTTTTGGACCTTCTGTTCTGGACATTCGTGTTGTAACAAACCGATGGGCTTCTGTGGCGGTTTGTGCGGTGGAGGCTCCGACGCTTCGGAAGGTCGGATTCGAGCTGGCTTTTGTGGATCCAGAGAACTCAATTGAAAGACGACGACGCGTCTGTTCTCCTGCTCCGCTCCGCTAGACTCATACGTTCGTAAGCCAAGGTTTCTGGGAGGGGGCGGCTTCCAGGCCCGCGGAGCCGTCGATTGTGAAGAAACTCACTCACTTCTCCGGTCATTGAGTCGCCCGCCGTTCGTTCGTTTGTCCGACGGGACTCAGTCATTGCGGGGATGAGGGGCCCGATAACGGAACCGTTTTTGTAACGAGGTATCGCTTCGATTATCGCTTGCCTCGCTGCGGAATCGTAGAAGCTCCCGAGGCGCCAGCTTGAGCACGCCTGCACGCGCCGAGACAATGCTTTGCTTTCTCCTCCTGTTCCCAACGCGTCGGATTCGGAGGAAGACCCCCAGCGAGACGAGTCATCGAGCGCCGAGATGGACCGAAGTCGGTCAGCATCGACCCCAGTTCCGAATTCTCCTGGAGCTTCGCTCTCAGGAAATCGAGCTGTGATCCTCATCGATCAGTTTTGGTGGTGTACTTCAACAGTTCACAAATCTCCGATTGTTTCCTCGGCAGGGCTCGTTGAAGCTTCTCGGAGACGTCCGCGCAGCTCAAGCGAGCTCCGAGGTTTTTCTGTTGCAGTTCGCGTGAGCTGGCTAATTTCCAACCAGCGTCCTGAGCTTGTCTAGTTCAGCTCAAAAAATAGAAAAATACGGCCGATTTGGTAGCGGTTCGAATAGTCGCCTCACCGTCTGTTCGACGTCCACTATTTACTCCCTTGTTGCTGTATCTGACTGATAAAATATGACCTCCGACGACGCCGGCCAACGCCAAGGTCATTGTGCTTGTGCTGCTGCTGTTCCTTCTTTCTGTGCTGTGCGGGTTTGTCCCTCCGTCCGCGAACAACGGCATCCGAAAAAAAGAGGACAATTTGCTCCAGGACATTATCTCGTAAATCCCATGGAAACGACACCAAAGGCTCAGCGGTTGCGACCAAGGGTGTTCCGTTCAAGCCCTGGGAGGCCGGAGGAGGTCTGTTTTGTAGGTTCAGGACGGCTGTGGACGGTCACCCTCTTGACGCTCTCTTGGCCGCTTTGCGCGGATCCTGACTTGAATTTCAAATTAGTCGATTGACCAGGAGATCGTCGTCTTCCTCGTCCCTCATATCCTTAGAGGATGTCGGAGATGATCCCTCCCCTCGCGTCCCCGTTCCAAAAATTGTTGGATAGGTCATGGTGACGCCGGACACATTTGTCACACCCCGTTCGACCTTTGTCTCCCGGCAGCGGCAGAGGGCCTAAGAAAGTTTCTGAGGCTGTTTCAAACCGGGTCGAGACATTCTTTGCCTTGCCACTGTCAAGGTGGATATCGCCCCGCGCGGGAAATTTCAGTCTCTTCCCCGGCCCCCGTTCAGAGGCCCGCGACTCGGTTCCATCTGTGCCACAATTCCTGTGGTATCGGAATTTCTCAGCGGAACCCTGATTGTGAGCAGTGCCGTATTCGACCCACAATATTTTGGCTGTGAGAGATTTCAAACGGGTCCCTCCCTCGGAAGAAAGGACAGCTGGCGGTGTGGGTCGAGATTGTATGACTATCTCTTATCGGGTGGCGCACTTCATCCTTCTCTAGTAGGCGACGACCCCCATCCGCCTCTGGGATGAGGGCTAAAGTCGGAACCGAAAAAAACGTCGGGATGTGTGACCGAAAAAGTCGTTCCACCGGAGGGGACCATTGATCTTATGAACCACGGCTCCGAGAAAAGTCTGTCCAAGTCCCTCTGGACTTACGGAAGAGCAGCTCGGATCAGGCGACAGGGACGGAAGGGAAATAGTCTCTCTCGGCGGAAGCGCCATACTCGGTTTTGGCGGGAGAACAAAGTTTTCAACAATGTTTTCACTTCTGAACGCTCTCGTCAATACCCCAGAATTTGCACTCTCGGATTGATTCCCGGATCCTTGTTTGAAGGTCCCTAGGAAAGGAGAGAATCTCCCGCAGAAGCTTGCCAAGGCATCGAAGACTTTGATTCAGTCCTTCGCAGGCATGTTCCATCGTTCCCCGTCCAGCCATAAATCTGAGCGAGCTTCGGTTTGTCATCCATCCATCAATGTGCTCATGTGCACGAGCTCCGGCTCGTAGAGCCGTCTCTGCGCCAACGACTCCGCAGCAAACCCATCAAAATTCCGAAATTGAAAAAACCCATGCAGACAGCTTCGATCAAAGTGGAACCAAGCGGAAAAATCCACAACTGTCCCGCAGCGTCCCCCTCCCCTTCCAGGGAACTGCTGTTGAACGTTTGGAGCAACACGGCGATAAGTTGAACGCGAAATCAAACTTGAAAAACTGGCTCGACCTCGTTGGAGAGAAGGAACTTCTTTACAACTTTGTCGAGAAACAAACTTCAGCCCCGAGTCTTTCGCGATTGAGGCTCCGGCCTTACGCTTAAACTCCCGCCGTCCGATTCCTTTCCGAGGACCCTGTTCCTCCGACACAACCCTCTTTTCTTCGCAGGGCTCCCAACCCCGTGGTTTCCCAAGGAGAGGTTCCCGTGGTGCCGAGCCTGGGGCCCGCCGAGGGCTGTCGACGGTTTCAAACAACCCGTTCGATTCGAGCAACTTTGCACTTCACGGGTTTTCGCAGCAGCGGCCACCATCGAGCGGCTATTGAGCGCGGGTGGTCGGGACAAGAACAAAGAAGATTACCGAGGAGGAAACAGAGAAGGATTCCGAGGCTGAAATGGAGGGGACAGCCGAGGGAAGTGGAGGGAGAGGCGCAGAAAAACCGAATAGGGACTTGAAAGTGGTCGTTCAGACGACTAAACCACCGTATTGTGCATCGGAGGCGCCAGCCCTATGATGACGGCGTGGAATCGATAGCTGCTGCAGCTTGTCTGGCACACAAAAAGTCAATGAGGTTATTTTCCTATCCTCCTTCTCATTCTCCATGCAATCCACGAGTGTGATGCGAAATGGAGAAGTATGCGGAAGAATCGATGCGAGCTTCGCATTTTTCCCGGGAACGCCGCGGTCCGGTTGAAAGTCCCTGCTTTCGAAGTCCGGCGAATTTTTCGGACTTGGGACTCGATTCGGGACAAGAAATGCTTCGCGAACTGCTCTGAGCTACTAACTCCGACGAATCATCCCCAGGACGGTGGGTCCCCTCATGGCTTCGATCTAGAGGAGTTCCCATCTGCAGTGCTTGCGAAAAGTATCTGATCTGCGTCTGCAGTCAAATATGGCAGACTCTGAACCGAAATTCTCGTTCACGCTCAGATTCAGCTTCCAAACAGGGAGGCAACCCGGTGAATTACTGGCGCCAGAGCTAGAACTGTTGGTATTCATGATGGAGGGCCATCTTGAATCGCGATGAAACTGATCGTATCCATTCTCCGTCAGAGTCCTGCTGGATCTCCACGTTGGGAATTGGATTCACGGATACCATGTTGAGATCATCCTGGGCGTGATGCCAAATCAGCGGTTTGAGCGACCCGTCTATTTCGGACCAGAAACCCGGAATGTCCTCAAGAGCACTTCGAATTTGCCGCGGTTTTGTAAAAATCGTTGTTTCAGCCCGATTCTATCACCGCGATCGTGTCTCCCAAGCTGACAAGATGTTCTAAGATGCTATCCAACTTTCTGTGAGGTCGGGTCCGGCCGAGAATTCGTCTGAAGCTTGGCAGCAGCGGTCGCGTCTTGAAGACGAACAACAACGCTCCCGTTGTGATCGGGATGTTGTTGCCAACCTTGCGATTGTTTCACAAGGTGTCGACAGAAGCGTCACTCGGAGCCGTTCGAAGTGTTGACACCGGAGCAAACAGAACGTGGACCGGCCGCCCGTCCATCACCTATTGTACAAACAGAGGCACTCTCCGGACGCATCGGGCGCGAGACCAAGAGGTGGAGGACAGGGCAATGATTCATGACGAACTGAATACTTCTCGGCAAGTCAAAGGGGCTCGAACCAGTCGATGACAGCGTGTGGCAACGATTCGGATAATTTTCCTGATGGAAAACTGGTCGCCCACTTCTGACTTTCTGATGAGTGCTCTTCGATGAGGTCGACCCATATGCTCAGCGGCAGAACTTCGCTTCGTCTGAGTTGTTCTTGTTGTCGAATCATTCCGCCTTGCCGCTGCTTTCGGTAGGAGAGGAATGAGGCAGATTGGGATGATGAGAAGGAAGTTCAAAAGTGGATCGGACCTTCAAATCAGGCTCTCAAACTTGGAAGCGCACAACTTCATGAAGCGACTGCTTGACGGAAATGGTGTTCCGAAGCTTTCTAGGACGGCTCCCGGCGATGAACCGGAAGAAAAACGGGGAAAAACGGCAAGCCAACATCCAACAATGTTCTCCCCAGATGATCGCAGACCGCGATGGAACGAGTCATCCGTTGCCTGTTCGTTCATCGAGTCATTGGCGTCTATCCCAAACAAACACAGACGACAGAGCACTCGATGAGTCTGTGGTTTTGCTCGAAAGCATCTCTATGAGCAGGACAGAATCCTAACTTCCTAATTAGCTCATCAAACTGTCAGGTCCCTCGGAGCGGGGATGCGACACACGTAGAGCGGCACCGTAGAACACTCCCAAGCCGTGCGTCAAAAGAACGTAGCCCGAACTGTGAGTTCACGTTGGCCACGTGCCCGTCGACGTCGATTCTACAAATGGACAGAACCGTACTCCTCAGAGCTCGCTCCCCGAAACACAGCTCCAGTTTGTGCGATGACGGCTTGCGAAATCAGGGCACTTGTTCGTGCACCGTACTGTGCGATGCTAACGACATCTGATCACGCAAACTCAGATTGAACTGGAGTTTCTTCTTCGAAGCCAGTCGCGTATCGGAACCACCGAGACCACGGAAGCAGCCCATTCATCCGGACAGGTTTAAGAATTCCTAAGATTCTCGGGAGGAATTCGCCATTGCATACCCATCTCGCGGACACGGGCTTCTGTGAGCGATCAGATCGTTCCGCCTACGTCATCTGTCCGGGTCCGGGACAGAAGATTATCTCTAGGAAAAATCGCTGGAATGTATCATTGTGGTATGTAATATCTCCCGCAATAAGCTCAATGTCAAGAGAGACTCGAAGAAGAACAGCATGCTTTTTGTCAACGGGATGCGGCGAGAATCGAGTGTGGCGGAGGAAGCACGCAAACGCCCCGCTGACAGTCTCTAATGATTCCGGCGACGTGAACTCGGTGCCGAATCCTTTCCCTCTAGCCTCGCATTCCTCACCCACGAATCCCGGTACTTCGTTCTGTTGGTTCAAGAGTCCCTCCCCGGAAATGTTTCTCAAGCACATCACGCTCTCGTGGTTAGGCCGAGTGTGGTTCAAGCATACGCGGATCGAGCCTGGGTCACCAAAACGTCGACGAATGGCTTCTGCGCGATTCGTAATTACCGACTTTATAATACAGGGAGGGCAGTTGTGCGGAGGAAGCGGCAGGGCACGGCAGTATTTTCTCGATCAGAAACTAAGTCCTGATAGACTGCTCATCAATTCCGAGGCTGCTAAGTCTCGTCCTCGCTTCTCCGTGCGTCCTTGATGAGGTTCTGGTGGACTGGCCAGTAGTGGCAGCAGCGGAAGCAACGAGTATGCTCTGCTGATCGTCTGCGAACTCGGCTTACTGGATGCTCCGCTGGTCGGCGACATAGTTGGACCGAGATTCGTGCAGGTTTGGCGTAATTGGGTTTCGGGTCAAGCTCGCTGAGGAGTTCCCTCTCCGGATGGCCCGTTCTCCTCCTCGGAAGACTCCTGCGACCGCGAAGGAAACAGCATTGCATACAGACGGGTTCGAGGCTGGAGAGGTAGGAAGGGGGGGGGGGGGGGGATTGATGTACATGCGCGTGCCTCGTGCGTCACGACCGAAAGACGTCGCGGGCCGTGAGTTTGTAAATAATTGAACGACGAGACCACTATTCCGTTATCGCTGATTCTATTATCCCCAGGCAGCTGGTGCTCAGTGGTCAGTGGGGTGAGGTGAGGCGGAAGGAGTTCCACAAATGCTGGAGTCGCGCTCAGAGCCCACGAGCTCCAACCAGTTCAGCCGATGCGTTAGGAGTGAAATAATGGAAGGAGTCGCTGGAACGACGGTGCATTGAGCTGGTTGGAACGAAACCCATCTTTGGCGAAAGCCTACCAGGCCGACGGCGCGTTGTCCGGAGTGGTTGGTCATGTCGCTGGTGGGTATGTGGCTCTGCGTCCGTACGTTACACGATGTCATGGAAGTTGCTATCGTCTCGTTGTGCAACTCAGGGAAGAGCCTCGTCGCATTGTTTCTCGTTTCCCGCAGACATCCACAGCCAGACCGAGAGACGGGCAGAAATAACAAACAACGAAACAGTCTCGTCTCTTCGGCACGGCAACCTCCTCTGTCCTCGGCTGCCATGGAAAAGACCGGAATCCGGAGGAAAGCAGAAAAACTGTCGTCGGCGACTCGATTCCATTTGTTCCGTGCTGATTCGGTGCAACGCGAACTCGCTGATCACAATGTCCGACCGAAAAGGCTCCGCAAATCCGATCTGGCTCACTGGTTGTCGCGAATCGGCGATGGGTCGGGCGCTTGACATTGCTCTGCATCCAATCAACCAGAGATTAAGGACTACTCTGGCGTTCGGTTTCATCTTCGGGAAGGAGACGGCGGCCATGATGGGCCTGATGACCGATGTCCGTGACCGAATAGCGTCTTGGTTTCGGGTCTGTGCTCGATTTTCCACTCGTGGGCGAGACCGGAGAGGCCGGTGCTCGGAACCAAACTCAACACAGAAATTTCTCGCCATCACATTCCGCTTCCAGTGTTCGGTTCCGGTGGGCATATTCACCGGAGCAGTTCAGCAACTAGCGAATCGCAAACGAAGGGGAAATCCCCGAACCGAGAAGAACCGCGGTTCCCCTCGAGCTCGGAGTTTCCATTCGCGTCGGGGAAAGGGCTCGGTATAGCGCGATAATGGCTGCAACCATCGGGTCGAGCCCGGTCGAATGGAAGAACGAACTTCTGAAAAAGAATTCCTTCTTGCGATTATTGCTCTCGTTCCCTTTCCCTCTTCCTCTCTGTTTCATCTGATTGAGCGGGCAGCGAATCGACCCGCATTCATTCATCGACTTGTCCCATCCATCCGTTCCTCCACAGTTCATCCATCTGGCGCTGACGCTCGCCTGTCCGGGTGACCAGCCGTCGATCTGGACGTTTGCTTGCCTCGCCATCAGTTCTGGCCGGACTTTGCATCATCATCATTATCATTCACATTCATATCGGTGTATTCCGTTCGGCCGGGTATCGACCGAGCTCGTTTCTCCGCGAGTTTCTGTTGTTGGAACTGTTGCGTTCGTGACATTGACGGCGGGACAGAGAGAAGATCGACAGAGAATGGAAACACGAGCGCCTTCGAGCGCCGAGCAGCGACCGACATAACGGTTTCACGTTCCATCTTTTCCGATTTTCCCTCGCTGATCGCTTCGCCTTCATAAAATCTTCGATGGTCGCACAGTCTTGAATTGCTCCTCGTTCTAAAGCACCTACATCAGAAGTTTACTGCGATTAGCCGACCTTCGAGATGGGGTCACAAGGACACTGACTCTGCTTTCGTTTTGTCTAGCCTGACGAACTTCTGACGCTGTTGCGATTTTCGCAGGAATTCTGAAAAAACTGAGATCGAATCCACCGAGGGAAACCCAGACAGATATGAGCGGGAATTTGAAAGAAAATTAGACGAGCCAGAGCTGAATCAAGAGAAACTTCTGACAAATCCAGATTTTATTCCGACAAATCAGGACGACAACTCCAGGGCTCAAGTGGTGAAGCATTTGAAGTTTGAAGACTTGATTCCACTGAACTCTCCCGCTCGCGAGCCTCGCGTCTTCAAATGACGCGTCTCGACGATGCCGGAAAAATACCCGACTTCATAGAAACGCTATTGATACGTCGAAAGGGATTTCTTTGACTGCCGGCAAGATCGCTTCTCGTCTTGAATTGAATGGAGGCAGCCTGGAATCCCGCTCCTCGAAACATTATCTGAATCGATCGATTGATGTCTCGGAAGATGCTCGACGGTATCCAGCTGGAATTATTCTGCCACCATTTTTTTCCCGCTGTCCGACACGGAGATGTTTGGAAGGCTGCCTCGTCTTTTCTTGACTTGGTCGGAGTTTCGGGAGAACTTCACGCAGATTAGCTGGAAGGTTTGTTCTCCCTGCGGGTCACGTGTTTGTTTGATTTTATTATACATCGTTTCACCACCAGCGTCGACGCTTTGAGGAGCGTTTTTATCACGATCGCTGCGTTACGGCTCTGTAGCAGAGCAGAAATGCCGGACATCCATCCCCTACCAAATAGTTTGATTGGTATGACCCAGTCGATTCTGCTCTCCTTTGACGAAGGTGACGCCTAGATATTACGAAAATGAATTCCGCCGTCTCTATTGTGGTAAAGTCGACGAACCGGATGGTATGATGTCGGTGTGATTCTTGTGGGGCCACATCGATCCGATACACAGGAGAAGAGCTTTTCAGCTGAGGAGGTTCCAATGCACCGAGCTTCAGGAGAACAGAGGAATTCGGGAAGGGACGCTTTGCTGGAGCTCGATGCTGCTGATTCCTAGACAACTCGAAGGGTATTCCTCCCTTCCTCGAATCCAACAGATATCGAGTGTACGACTGCTGTCATGGTCATTTTGCTTTTCCGTGAGGAGTTCTATTAATTCCACTCTGCGACGGAACTTCAGAGATGAGTGGAATTCTCGGATGATGGCCTATGAGTGATCGAAAGAAGGAACAAGAGAGTACGGAGCAAGATCTCAGCGCAGAACTCCACTGAACTCTTGAAATTGAGCTCTGTGAAGCTTTCGATGAACTCGATCGAGGTGACTGTCGCTTGCGAATATTGCGAATCCTCCACCTGAGCTGTGGTCTGACGTTGTTTGTTTGTTTGTTTGATTCTTCGGCTCCGAATGTCCCGCAAGGGTTGATCATCCATCGAGCATATGTGTCGCGACTTCGATGGCTTCATGGAATGCGAAGTTCGACCCGTTCGGTCGCTCGCCCGAGCGCCCGTCTGCTGGCTGACGGCCAATCGACGAGTAGTTGATCGAATTAATGTGACCTAGTTACGCTCATCGAATTCATCCTTGTGAGTTCAGAAAGGCATTGTCACTCGACAAAACTGTGGCGGTCGTCGTGTTGCATGTCAGCACTCACCGGCAGCCTCGAGAATCGGCGCTCGCGCCGCAGGTGTTAAAAGCTCATCTTGTCGAATGAGTCCGACTCAGTAATGGAATCGGCCATTGAGACATGAATCGCGAACGAATTCATGGCCGTGATTCCGCAAGGAGCGGCGGGGTCGTTCAACAACAATGGTGCCGCGACGTCGGACAAAAGTTCCCGTCGACAGAATCTCGTCATCATTATCCAATAAGTGTCACGGCTAACGAGCACTCGCAGAACTAGCTGTCACCAATCAACGACTCAGATCTTCCTGCCTTGTAGAATCGCTATCTTCGAAATTCAATTAAAAATGATGATCCACCCGCCTGCGACGAGCTCCTGGAGCGAACCGATTCCCAGCTGGCCGAGCTGAATATTCACGGGGTCATCTCTGGGCTGGCTGCTCGCACTGTTCCAAACTCCAACTTCTCCAATGAGTATTTTCCCGCCCCTCCCCTCTTTTCCCCGGGGTGTCATGGAAATGACAGCAGTCGCAAACTCGGGAGTACATCAAATCGAGTGTTATGCATCGAAAATCCCAGGACCGTGAAAATGCAGGCTTCCCAACAAGGATTCTCCCGATCACGGTCTGAGGTCTTGATGCATCAAAACTTCGAGTTTGCCGCACAGTCGACGATCACCGTCTCCAGCACTCGGTCATCGATCAATGGAAGACGTTTCGCTGCTTGACCGGTGATTCGGGCATAATTAAGAGCCAAAAATATTCACAACCAATCGAATCGCAGCCCCGGACAGCTTCGACCAGTCAACGCCAATATTGAGCTCAAGCGTCGAATTCCACGTCATGGCTTGCCTCGTAACAGCCGGACAAGGAGTTCAAGTACAATAAACCTCGCCAATCAGCTGAAAAATGAACTGATTGGTTAACGTTGACATCGGAGGGAATTCCCCATCTATCCGATCCTTTTTTCTGGTCTTCCTGCCTTTCTGTCAGACGCAAGAGCAGCCCGCGTGTCACCTCTGACCTCTTCCAACGAGAGTAAGCTCTTCTTCAGTTTCCTGTTTTGGGCGCGTAATCAGGGCCTCGTTCCGACTGCGAGTGGCGTCGGAGCAGTTCTGAGTTTGCATATTCTGCTGTGGAACACTTTCTCCGTCGAACCTTCGATCAGCTGCCGTGCGTTTGTCGTGTTCTGACACTCAACCCAGACTTCCACTACGTCTACAGCAACTACTATTATTCCTGTGATCACGTTGATCATCAAAAACGTTCCGCTTGGATGAGCGCAACCATCTGTGAAGGTAGTTGCCGGGCTTGTTGATTCGCACCCAAATAGAATGAAGCGGATCGAAACACGAGTGCGAGATCTTGAATGCTCGTCAACACGGCGCAAACCTTCCCCCGTTAGGTTGCCCACCTTCGTCCTTTTTGAATAACAGGTTGCATTACCCCGAGGATGATCTAGACCGACAGGAGAGGCGGAAACCGAAGGAACCCCGTTCCTGACTCCGTTCCCATTCGCTCTTGACGATATGGTTGAAGTGAAGATGAGTTCCACCCATACGGACCCGCGCTGAGGGACCAATGATGGTCCTGAATCCGAGCCGCGCGTGTCATTCGTACAGGCCGGCGTTCCGCGAGATTCGATCCGGAAACCGCGACTGCGAGTGCAGGTTGTGTAGTCGGTTGCGTGGGTGCGAACAGGACCTTGGGCGCTGAACTCGTTGCAAGAACGGTCCACGTAATGAGTTAGCCGAAAAACGGGCTGTTGTTCTGTCTCACGAAAGCCGCACAACTCTGAATCTCATGTTTTTCGCCGACGTTTTCCTTTTGGTTAGTTTGGCATGTTGTCGGAGTTAATTTCGTTGGCACGCCGTTGAATAATTCAGCTGCTCTTCTGAAGGAGAATCCGATATGCGATGCTTTCTTTCGAAACGACCAAGCCTTTTGCTCCACCAGAACAAGCGTCCACCTAAAACGCATCGGCCAGCCGAGAAGCCCACTAACCGATTCCGCGCCCGAATGTCCACACGATCGGGATGGGAAAACGGCCCCAATCCGAGCTGGATTGGGACTGATCCATCGAACGCTTGCACTTTCGGAAAGCCGCTTCTCTACGAAACGCGCGAAAAGAACTTCCCCGAAGAATTACACTCGAGTACTGGAAGCCTTCCTTTTTCCCGTCGACGGCGGCGACGGCGTCGTAGTTTCGTGGATCAACAAAGTGTTTGAGCGACGAACCAGAAGACGCTTCGACTTAATCTGAGCGCTGGCGCGAGGATGCGAATGCCGGAAGGGCGAAGCGAGCATCACGTAAAACGGCTTCTTGGACGTTGTTGGAAACGACGATTTGGGAGAAACGGCCCTTTTGCTCCGACGGCGGGCAAGCAGAAAGGGAAACGAAATTTACACTTGAATAAAACGGCTCGAGCTTCGCATGCGGAGCCGCTGGGCCCGTCGCTCCGAAGACTCGCCGAGTACCCGACTCACCGACGAGTGCTCCGCAAGCGATCGATGAACAGCGAGCTGAAAGAAACCGAACTGAAAACCAGCATTGAACTGCTGAGGTGAAACGAGGTTTGTATCAAGCGATCCAGCGGCTAAGCCGGGCGTGTTGAAGGCGACGGCGATCTTGACAACATCCGGAGTCGGATCGCTTTCATTCAACCCGATCGGATTCGACCTGCACGAGAACAGATCAGACGTTCCCGAATATGTTCGCAACTGCCATATTTAGGCCTTGGGGGTTCCGCAAACTTGATCTATCAATCCGTGACGATTGGGTCAACCGTGCCAAAATAACTGATTTCCAGCGTGCTAGATCGATGAAAGGACGAAAAGTGTCGGTTCTCAACTCTCGGAGATCATGGCCTGGTGTTCTCCGGGAAACGCGGCGATTCGAGAATCTCTCAGATACCAAGTCGTTCACGAACGCCCTCACAGCTCCCTAAAAACTCTCCATGAGTTTTTGTATCGCAATCAGCGTTCGAATCAGTTTGTGGAGTTTCAGTTTCATCTGTCCTCTGAAATACCCAGGTTCTCTCTCGAGACTCTGTCTGAAACCTCGAGAGGCCGAGATCCTCACAGAACCTTCCGGGGCATCCACATTGAAGTCCGATTTCGAGAGCTCCAAGCCGTTGGGTGTTGGTGCCCTTCGCGATTGCAAGGGCGGGCATCTTGGTCGTTACGCGGGCACATGTCAACTCTTTGCTCACTCTCTAATGATTCATTGCTGTGTTGCGACAATTGTCGCGTTGCGTGGAAGAGCTTGTAGATGCATCCATATTTCATTCATTTGAGAATCCTTCCACCCCCATACCCGTTTCCAGGGACCTCTTCCAACGGCCGGGAACGGTCGGCGAGGTATGAGAAACTAAGGTAGATGAGTCGCGATAGGCGTTCGCCAAGATCTGACAGGCTGGGGAGAACCCCTCCAAGCCGAGGCATCGCGACGCGATCAGCGGAAGTGGCCCGTGTTTACTCTCGCGAACCCGGGCTTCGAAGAGATGTTCGTTCCCGAACGCTGGACACCAATCGCTCGAGAGGTTCTCGAGGGGGTGGAAAGCTGTGAAGATTCCGTGGGGCCTGAGTCTTTGAGCAGCCGGATGCAATCAAACGGAGCGATAACTGACCAAAGATTAGCGGGAGGGGAACGAGGAAGAAAAAACTGATTGAAGAATGCAAAGATCTGCAGAGTAATTGAATTGCTCTCCGGGGAAATTCGCGCGTGATATTGGGAGCTAGCATGGCGTGAGCAAGCGTTCGATACCTCGGTGGCATTCCGGAGGAGCCGGTCGGAGGAATCGAACGTTCGCTGTTCCCTCTTCGCTTTCCTCGGCGTGCGGCAACACTTTGCGGCCATCGACTCGCGAGTGTCTCACTTTCCGCGAACGTTTTACGACGGAACGTTTGGCTGGTGAGCCTCGGTGGTTGAAGTCGCGGACATTGCCCTCACACCTTCGTCTTTTTGTTCTCGTCATTATGAATCCGCTTCTCTGCTCCGCTCTCTGCCCGATCGCTGACTGAATCAGATTGGCTCGTTAGACCGCAGACCGCTCGGCATGAGGAGCCCGCTTAGCCGAGGAAAAGCGATAATGAGTATACAACAGAATAAAGCAATAAGATCCTGGAAAGTTTTGCCCTCGCATTTGTTATGACTCTCTTTATTTCTCTCTCTCCCATCCCGCTCGCTATCTACTCTGTACCAGCGGTTGGTGGGCGTGATACCGAGAAATATACCGGTATATCCCACTCAACAGATCGCTCTCCCGGCTCAGCCCAAGCTCCCGTAGATCTCGACGATGCAAATGGGAGCAAGATGTGAGAGCTCAAGACGGCACCCCCTCCGTTGAGCGGAAGAACGGAGCCCTTATGAATAATTCCGAGCGATACGTTCCAGACAGCAGCGGGCCTTCCCCTCGTCAGGTTCCTCCCAGTGAAGCCCCTTCTCCCACGTTTTTCTCTCAGCATTCTTCCCCGCTCCGAGGGAAAGGCTGCGCTTTCTGCACAATTCAATGAAGATCTCGCGCAGAGCGGGGAACGACCCTCGCAAAAAATAACACGCCGTAGGGCGACTCATCGACCTTACCCCGGATGAGGTTGTGCTCCACCTTGAGTTACCGCCATGGTATCAGGTGTAATTAATTACGAGCTGTCGACGCACTAGCTCAAAATACGGAAAACCTTTGAGCCCTGCGCGGAGGGGGGGGGGGGGGATTGGTCACCGAAACTTGAAAAATATCAGAACTGGAGAATATAGTATTGGGACGGTATCATCAGCGTTCCGGTGCGCCCCGTGCCGGACGAACCGGGCTCAGAGCATTCTGGGAACGAACAACTCACCCACACCAGGTGGATCGGTTCGAGTTGGGGACACGGTCTTCTGGCAAGCATATACGATGAGCCAGAACCGACTTCCCGATCCATGTAGAAAGAATATATCTCCTGAAAACTATTTCGCTTTGTTTCAGGTGAAAGAGAGGCAGCTTCTCCAGTCGAAGAGCTCTTCCAGCCAGGTGAGTCATGAGCGCGACGAGTTGCTCAACGTTACGCTGTATCGTAGGCAAGCATAGCAGCGGAACTTTCGATTTTCTATCGGACTCGGCGGGGAACAAGAGATCAACTTCGAACGCCGGCTTGTTAGCTCCTGGCCGGAAAGAGCTCGTTTAACAAGGCTTATTCAATGGCCTAGTGGGGCAAACTTTGATCTGAACGTCGTTCGAGCTCACTCGGCGCTGCGTTCTCCTTCACCATTTCCCCGGCGTAGGCGCAAGAGCTCCTTCCGCCACGCTCTTCAGAAGTTTCAGTTCAATTCGTTGTGATACGTCCGTGCTCGCGGCGCTGGCGTCGTGACCTTCGATGTTCTTGAACGGCGTGAAGCACATCGATCCCAAAATCCCGGAAAAATCTCAATCATCCGGGTATTTGCTTCATTCCTGCCTGGTTCGTCGGTTCGATCGATCTGAATCGGTTGCGAAACACATTCGATCCAATCGAATAATCCAGGTTCCATTCGAGCTTCCATCCGGTTTTTGGGGTCGTTCTGATCGATCTGGGATCTGGGAAGATGCAGCTTTGATTCTGCTCCCGACCTGAGTGGGTGGTGCGGCTCTGAATTTCAGAAAATACTCGGAGCACGACGAGGAATCATACAGGCCGTGGCCCGAGGTACTGAGCCGCGAGTTTCTATCGTTGCAGGAAAAAGAACGGAAAAATGACTCACAATCGGCAGTTTTCGGGCTCCTGGCGGGCTCTCAGGAAATTGTCCTACGTCGGATTGATATGGATGTCCATATGTTTCATCGCCTTCCGCTTCACGCAAAGTGATCTGACCCAGGTACGTGCGTGCAAACCGAGATGCAAACCAACTCAAACAAAGGAGCAGACACTGACTCCTTTCCACCTTTCTCCTCTCAGGGATCCTTCGTTGAAGTAACGGGTCACAGAGCGCTTCTCCAGAAGCTCCAGCAAGAGGCGACCGTGATAGATCCTTCACCGAACGTCATCGGACTGGGGCAGCTCCTACTGCAGAACGGAACAACTGTTCTTCCGGCCCAGCTGCCGCCTAACCGAGACGTGAAGATCGATAAGGACTCGAAAAATATCGATGACGTCCTCACCCAGCTCAAAGAGGTCTCAAATATTCCCTACGCTTACTGGGATCCGAAAATAGCGAAGCCACCGATCACTTCGAAGTCGTGCGTGAAATACCCACCGCTCTACGACCTCCAGTTCAACAATCTCTACTGGCAGAAGCTGAACACGAACAACGGTTCGTTTTTCATTTACGGGGCGTACCTGGACGTCCGAGAGCGCGTGGGAAAAGTTCCTCTTATCCGAGTTCTGTCCATGATAGACAGAATACAGCCTCCTACGGTGTACTGTTTGTTGTGGTACGACAACGCCACCCTGCCGGTTTTTTCATTAGCGTCGTACACGTACGCGTGGTACCCCAAATGGGGCAACTACAAAGATGGTTTCCTACAGCCGTTCATCGTGAGTTGCCCCGCTCCTCTCCAAAAGGGTCGCTCCCTGTACCCGTCATCCGTGTCTCTCGTCGAGAGACAGTGCACGCTACCGACAAACAACGTGCGGGTCAACTATAACCTGCCCGAAAAGAAACAAGATTTTGCCGTTTGCGTCAAGGGTCTCGATTTCCTCAAGGACGACCTGAGCGTCCGGCTCGTCGAGTGGATCGAGCTACTCAACATACTCGGAGCCAAGAAGATTTTCTTCTACGAGCTCGAGGTGCACCCGAATATTTCGAAGGTTTTGCAGTATTATACGACGAAAGGCATCGTCGACGTCACCCCGCTGACACTGCCAGGTGATATGCCCAACCTGCCCGCCCTCAGGCATCAGTTCCTCCAGCAGAGAATGAATCACAAACGACAGAACGAACTCGTGCCGTACAACGACTGCCTGTACAGGAACTTGTACACCTATGAATACCTCGCGCTGCTCGACATCGACGAGGTTATCATGCCCATCAACCACCAGGGGTGGGCGGACCTCATGAGGGACGTTGTTCCCGAGGCGTTGAAGGAACGAAACTACACTCGAGCTAGCTACAATTTCCGCAACGTGTACTTCATGGACGACATGCTGACAGGGGAGGAAATGCAGCACGAGGTGCACGAGGACGGAATACCTCATTACATGCACATGCTGCAGCACGTTTACCGCGCGAAAAATTTCACGCAGCCCGGAGCATTCGTCAAGTGCTTCCACAACACCGAACGGGTCGTCACGCTACACAATCACTTCCCGCTGAACTGCTTCGGGACGTGCACGACGTACAGTGTGCCGCCGGAGATGGCCCAACTGCAGCACTACCGGAAAGACTGCGTGGGGCCTCTCAAGAAGAGTTGCGCCCAGTTCAAGAACATAACCGTAAGAGACACAACTATCTGGAAATACAAGGAGAGTCTGATAAGCCGCGTCACGGACACCTTGCAGACGCTGGGTTTCTTCAGTTAGAAAATTAGCCCGGAGAGGGCTGTCTCGAGGGAGGAGTCACGGAATTCCTCGAAAGGATATCAGACCTCGGATAAGCCTCTTGCGGGTTGCGGATCGCAATTTCCACATGAATACTAGGATTTTGGGGGAATTCGATCGAGTTCTAATGAGGAGGCACAGCGGCAACCACAGAGAATCCGAAAACGCCAAGCAGACGATAATTATTATTCCCAGCGGTCATGCTAGTCATCATGCGCGTCGTGCCGCCCTCGGTGAAGAGTGCATCGTTGTACATAGGATTTTAGGGAACTATCGTGGTGGCACCGAAAATTTCCCATCGCGATCCCCGACTCGTTTTTCAGCCGAAAAGTTGCTCCGAGTGAGAATGAAAAAGACAAATTAATTTATGACGAAAGCAGATAGAAGATCAAAACCTGTCGGTGAAGAGTGTACAACAACGGTGGGCTAGTTAGGACGGGACCACTCGAGCTCCGATCTGGGGCACCGAGTTCGCCTCTTCACAACCAGAGGGGGAGGGAGAGATTTTATCATGATTATATATTTGGATCAACAGTGCTTTCAACCTGACTTGGTGTAAATAAGATTATTTTCCTACAGCTGATGTTAAGCAGAGGAAAATGGACGAGGTCGGGGAAGGGAACGCATCGATTGTTTCCTTGGGGATTCGGGAGGGGCGAGAGACCGCGGAGTGTCAAAATGATGAACGCGTGTGAGGCGCCGAAAACCTGGATGTGGTTCGTGCACCGGATCTATCGATCGCTGCGAGAACCTGAAGTCGAGACTGTACATAATGAGACATTCCAGCTGGGGACACTGCGGAGCAGGACAATGCACCGAGTACATGCATGACGCCCCCCTGGCATTTCACAGGGGAGTTTCATAGTTTCTCCGATTATTCGCATTAGGAGTTCTCACCCCGAAACTGTCCTGCTCTACAGTACTATAGGTTTCGGAGGACAGTTCGTAATTTGTCGAAAAGTCCCGGAGGGGCTCAAAACTCAGGAACGAGAACTGCATGTCACCGATCGATGAGAGAGTATCTTCATACCTGTAAATCGGGGCGAACATCGCGTGGAGATCTTGATCCCCGTTCCTGAGTTTAACCGAGCTCCATTGCTGAGAACGAGTTCAGTTTTTCTGGGAATTTTCAGCCTCTTTCGTACTATCAGTGGTTTGAATTATTTCGACAGGTTGCGATCCCTATTCAAGAAAGTATTGGTCTGAATACGTGTAACATTCCGATTCGTAGGTGGACTCCTCGTTCCCGGCCATTAGGTTGTTTGAGTCCCCATGCCTCCGTTCGGAGTTCATACGAAGCCGGACTCCCGTTGCGAGCACATGTACAAACGAAATCGAGAAGATGCCAGAGGAAACGTGCGAATGATATGTGATATTGTAGTTCAAGCTGGAAGAATCCATGCCGGCAAATCTTTAGGGCGAAGAGTTGCGAGCTTACGTGGTTTTCTACTGAAATTTGAGACTTGGAGTCATCGATTTGAAGAAATACAGACCTCGAACATGTCAAGTTCACCGATTATGTGAAGCGCTCGCCCAATGTTCCAATTCGTGGAGTGTAAAGCGAGGAAGATATTCCCTGAACTGATGGCTAAAAGAAGGATTACAATAAAATTCATCGAGTAATAACCACGAAAAAGTCCCATATTCTCCTTTCCAGTGACAGGGACTTTCTCGTTCACAGGAATGAACCTCAGAGGATTGAGGGGGGCACGAATTCGGACTTGCATCTCTATTTCTGGGAGAGTGGGGGGGGGGGGGGGGGGCGCAACTCTGACGACAGACAGATTCAAAGTTCTGTTAATCTCTCCAACTGCAACCGGGAACCGAATCGAGGACAAATTAACGGCCTCGAGAGATGATGTGCCGCAGAATCGTTATTCCAGTTCGAGGCATCAAAGAGGCTTCATGATGGGATCAATGACAAGAGATGAAGGATGAATGAGTCTTGATCATCATGGGTCGAGGAAAGCTGAGCGCATTAGCGCTTCTGAGCATTGAGGGAGACGCAGCAGGAGAAACCAGACTCCTGAGCTTTTATAGGACCTTCTGCTGGAACATCCTGCGCAGATCCTCACAGTATTATGATTAATTTGAGTTAGCATTACCTTGTTCTCAAATCCCAGGAGCTCTTCAGATTCCCCAACGAGCCTTCGTGCGGCTTCCAAGGGGGGGGGGGGGGCGTTCCTCCGCCTGTTTTCCCTGAGCGAGATACGCCACTGTGCAACGATCCATAACACTTTGGCTATTCGATTATTACATCCTGGAAACGATTGAGATTCACATTTTCGGACGTCAAAACTGAAACAGTGGCGTGGTTCTCCTTGGTAGATTCAGGTGCATTGTTTCAAACTCGGATTTCACAACCTCTCAACTTTATTTCCCCAGGCGGGAAATATTTCCAGCCGTTTGCACCATGATGAACGGCTTCAGACGCTGCAGGAAGCAGAATCGCTCCTCCGGAAGTTCAAATAGAAGCACTTGCTCGCTTGCTCAATGTGTGCTGAGCAATGGATCATCTGAATGGTCGTCGATAGCTGATCGAGCTTGGAATTCGGAGAGGATCGAGCGAAAATCGTTCCTCGGACAGGGGGAGCCCATTGTTACAGCTTTGGAATTCTTCGTAACATCTTAACCGAACAAATATGAGCAAAGTTTTTCCTTTTATGGGAAAATTCATCAACGGATACGCCTCATGCTACCATCACGGGACTCTTTCAAATTCAATATTTGGAGAATGAAGCTTATTCGGCAACGTTCATGGCTAACTTGCATGGCACAACGTGTTGAAATTGAAACGAAGAGCTGAAACGATTCACAAAAACGTCCCACTTCGCCAGCAGAGAGAAGCCTCCGCCAAATTCGGGGCTCATTCCAAATGGAAAAAACGCTGTCAGAAACCTTACGAGCGCATGGAGCTTCAAAAATATTTGGCTCCTCAAGAGGTCAATCAGAAAGACAATGAAACAACTCACAAAAAAGCTCGGAATGACAATTGCGACGGATCACAACCAATATTGAACTATTGACTTCCCGAACTGCGAGGAGTTTCTTGAGCTGAGAGTAAATGACTTGAATATCACTTCCAAGCTCTAGCCCTCCTCCTTGCCATGTGGTTCTAGTGCCTCCTTCAAAAAGATCCTTCACTTCTAGCTGCGGATGGGCATAAAAGTGGCAGCGGAATCTTCAAGCGGATCTTATTGTTAGTTACGTTCGAGGTGTTGCGCGAATTTCCTAAATTTCCTGACATGTTCGCTTGGATGAAGTTTTCAACCCAAATAATCCGATCAGCCGGCAAAGCTCGGAAACATTCGGGTCGTATCAGGTCGAACGCGATCAGCAAGCCTAACGAAAGCGAGACTCACGCTGACGGGATGTGCTGTAGCGGTCTGTTTGTACGAATGAAAACCTCTCGCATCGCCAGCCGCTTGCGCATCATGATTCAGAAACTCGCAGATGACAGAATGCGGGTTAATCACAGAGCGGCTCGTGATCTTCAAAAACATTCGTGCAAAGAAAAGAGATTGCCGGTTACGGTTGCCGCCAGCCGAGCGCTTCATCATGAAGGGCCTCGAATACAATAGCTGTATTGATAAGAGCAACAATCGTGTCGTCAATCTCGGCTCCCAGTGGACGAGTGAGGTCTTCGTTCAAGGGAAAAACAGATCCGACATTCTATCAAATTGCAATGCAAGCTGGGGAGGGAGCCACAGGGCGCGGCTCAAAATAACACAACTTCAGTCCATATTTATTTTATACTCGTAATGTGTCTCGCGTCGTTCGTTTTGAAGCTTCCACTAGTGAGATGCTTGGAAAAGGTCCACCCTATGATTTCATCGGGGAAGCCGCCGTTTCATTTCGACCGAAGCTCCATAATTATCGCACAGTTCGGCGGTTTCATGCTCGGGGATCTCGTCTAGCCTTCCTTTCTTAAGGGAAATGTTTGACGATTGGACATTCCAGCAGCTCTCTTCGATATTGTCAGGTTACAGGACGTTAGGGATCAGCGGATTCACGTTTTGTGGAGCGACGTGGCCTCCGCCGTTCGAAGGGAATTTCGAGCCCACACTGCGCCCCTGGTTGCGTTGCTGCACAATCATTGAGCGGGAGTTTCAACCCGACGACAGAAACGTTCTCGCGCAGTCTCGACCCGAAGAATGCCCGATTTAAGAGACCTCGGATTTCTAGCGGGGATGTTAATCAGAAAACATGCATCACCTGCCTATTATTGGAAGCTTGTTGTCATGGGAATGGATTTGAACTTCCGAGGCTCATCTGACGCGGGGATACGGGACACGTTCCCGACAACACGACCTCTTTTTCCTGTGGCTTGTTATGTTTTTGAAGCCTTCATAGGATCTCTTCCGTTCTTATAGGGACACAGCCTCCCAGGGTTTAGGTGCCGGGGGCGATCGGCCCCGGGAGCTCGCAACCGATTCGCGCCTTGGAGGTGAGTCATTCATCGACATGTTCTTGTCCCGAAGATGTCGAGGAAGGAATATGTTCCGACAAGTTAAAGTTCCTGCATCGCGAACTGAGATGTTGGCTTCGCCTGTGTGATGCGTAGTCATGAGTCGGCGCGTGAAGTCCTTCTTGCAGACCTGATTGAACTAAGACATACACTCTGTGGAACCCCGTGATTCTTTCTGATAGTGAAATCTCTGAAATGAGCTCGGAGCCCCTTCGCCCAAGATAATCATAGAAGCTTCTCCTCGGTCAGGGCAGAGGGTCCTGAGCTCATTCGAGGCAGCGTACAGATTCTACGACCGAGTCCCGCGATTTAACGGGACTCTTGCGGCATCGCTCAAACGGTGCAAACGGGCTTGATATTGTAGAGATAAACCCCGCGAACGTGTCATTCAATATGGAATACTTGGGAGACAGCGACAGAATCGACGTACTCCTGTCCTCTCTCGCGGAAAATCTGGAACTCCGCAACGCGGCCTTGGTGGGATATCCCCCTGGGAAACTCATAGTTTTGGGGTGATTTATTGATCCTCCAATGAGATATCTACATTTCCTTCTATATACATACCACATGGGACCCAGTTCCTGGGGCGATTGAGTTGAGTGGATATCTCGGTTTTCATTCTCCCATTTTTCCAGGGTCATTCTCGTATCCCTCCATCTCTCCTGTCTGCACTCCTCATTCAGACCAAGTCTTCTAGCGAGCTCTTCCGTCTCAGGTTTATTGGTGACACATTTCATTATAATGTGGGGTATGGTTTCAGGCTCCCGTCCGCATCTTGCGCATCGGGTGCCGATTTCCTGATATCTCGAACGGTGCACTCTACTCGGTAGCATTCCTGCCCAAGCCAGTGCCATCGGTGCGCTTCCGCGGTCGCTTGTATACAACCCAAATGGTGTGACACCTCGTTCTTTCCACTCTCGATATAGGGTTAGACTTGGTTTGGAGTTCATCGACTCCCTCCATGCCTGATCCATCTCTTCTCTTATGCGCTTCCTAACAGCTCTGCTGAAGAGGCCAAGCTTGGGACTCCCATTCTCTCCGTATCCAAGAGGGATGTCCCAGCACGAGTACTTAGTTCTCAAGAGCTTTAGTCTACGAATCGCTTCAGTTTAGATGCTCTCCGTTGCCATCATGGATAGGATCATCCTTGGCCACCTGGCGGGATGCATCGCACTTATTCGTGCGAAGTAGCGGACCTCGCTCTGAGCCTCTCTGGCTTCGAAGGTTGACCATCCGAGCTCTCCTGATATGAACTCGGAGGCAACCTTAAGTCCTGTGATTCTCGAAGCCCATTCGCCTCCCGCGACCTGTGTTCTGTCGAACATAGCCGTCAGCTGCTTCGTCGCCCTTGATTCTAAGACAACATTAGCGTACGTCAGTTTGGGCACCCCCGTGGCTTTCCGTTGGATCCTTGTAGTTTCGAATCGGTTGAAAGTCCACATGGCTTGGGCGTGTAGACTCTGCAACGTGTTGTGTGCTTCCCTCTTCCAGTCTTGTTCCTGCTTGGCATTTTTATCCCTAGGTATTTGTAATGGTCCTGGAATTCAATTCTCTCACCCTGCACCGTCACTTCTGTTGGCTCCCCCAGTCTCTCCGTGTTGAAGATGACGATGGCGCTCTTCGATGGGTTGAACTTGAGATCTTTCTCGATTCCCATCTCTGTGGTGACCGCAAGTAGAGTGTTCGTCCCTCGTAGGTGCGGCCCCACAGTACCAGATCGTCTGCATACAGCAGCCCCGCCAGCTTCGAGCTCTTCGTCTGCTCGGAAGGTCAGATCGAAACCACACCTAGTCTATGGGAGTCGGCTCTCCAGTTCTGCTATATAAAGCTTGAACAGGATTGGCGCCAATGGGCAGCCCTGCCTCAGTCCAATTATTGTGCGTAGTCTCGACGAGGACTGATGTCCGTGCTTCTTTACAACGGCATTGTCTGTGTATATGGCCTTAAGAAGTTGTATCCATCCTTCGTCCATGCCAACCTACCCGTGTCCTCTTTTTCGGTCGGAAGGACCGACGTGAGGATGAATGAGTTGTCCTCCCCCGTCTGCCTTCTCTGAACCCGTTCTGCTTTTCGCCGATGATTCCCTCCGTCTCGATCCATTCGGATCCATTCTAGCCGCTATTATTTTCGTAAATTTCCGATAGAGCACTGTCGATACCGTTTTAGGTCGGTATGTTTCCAGTACCCGTTGCCTGGGATTCGATTTTTAGATCATGGAGACTCAGCCGTCTCTCCAGTCTACCGGAAATGGTTCTTCTCCGTTGAGGATGGCATTACATATCCTCGTCAGGTGACTGATGCCTTCCTGGTCCAGTTCTTTCAGCACCGTTGCCGGGATTTGGTCTTCCCCGGTCGCGGTCCGACTGGACATCTGTGAGAGGATGTGTTCGACCTCTGTGTCCGTCGTCGTCATGCCCGAGCACCCGCCGGATACTGGTGGGCTCCTCTCGTGGTCTACTAGTTCTGCCATCAGGACTTCACATCCGACCCTTATCAAGTGCCGTTGTACGTCATTCTCCGCGATTTCCTGGCCGTCTCGGTTTTTCAACCTATCTGGCTCTTTGTTCTTTCGGTTGTGGTTCGCAATGTATCTCCAGAATCTCTTTGCTCTCTCGCTCCGTGGGCAATTGAGAATTTCCCTACTCATGGCCTCGTAGCGTGTTCTCTCGGCCGTTGTCCACGTGCTGCTTGTTGATGTTCTTTAGCGCCATCACAACGCAGCATGTTTTCTTTACATCTTCCACGATATCCTGTTGCAATGCTTCTCTGCATGGAACAGAGGCTATCGGGAAGGTCCTCAGGGTCCCTGCGGGGTTTTCAGTCCTCGCAGGGTCCATCGTTTGCGCTCACTTTATTAGGCTTAGCTCGCTTGCCACTTCTATATGTCCAATCGAGCTTTTCTCAAGGTGATTACACGTTCCGGTTGGCACAGTTTTCTCCCTGGCACCTGTCACCTGTTACGTCTCTCATCGTCACACACTGTCAGTTTTCAACTGCACTCACGTCCGTAAACTCGTTTTTTTCGAGCCCGCTCGCACCGCGTCTGTTCACAACCGTTCTCCCTACTCCCACCCTACCCTACCTGATGAAGTTTCCTGAGTTGCTCAAAAACGTGAAGAAGTTTGAGTCATGGTCTTCAAAAAATCTCCACTGATTGCCTTAGGTCGCCGTTTGCGGACTAGGGGCAGATTTTGAGGGGTTTTCAGAAAGTTACTCATGCGAAAAACTTGCTCGCAACGATGATATCACGTTCCGCCCAGGGGAGCGCAGCTATCCGAAATAGTTGTGTATATCTCCGTCTACCGGGCTGTCCGTAAGCATGGCTGACAGTTCAGGTGAAGAAATCTCCAAGGTGAAGAGAGCCAAACAAAAGCCGATTCACCGACACGAGCAGTGGAAGCGCTCGTCGGACTTCTTCTTGTTCGAAGTTTTTGTTCAGTAAACGGGATCGTTTTGTTGGAATCGTTGCTCGCTGCCCCACCCGATAAGCTGAACGCTTTAGTTGAACGCAACCCTGGCTAGCCAAGTTTAAGTCGGCGCGGCGGATCGTTGGTGCCGCTCGCCTTCTTCGCGCCGGAGTTATTGTGGGGCTCCACAGACCGTTCTCTTTTATCGTTACGTCACAATAAAACTGTCTGCTTTCCTACCCTGGAATGAACAGATTCGAAGCGGGGTGAAAGGGGGCACTCTCACGCTTCTTCACTCGACTCGTAGTACGACGACCGACCAATAGGAGCACTCGGATGAAATTCGCTCTAAACTGAACGCCGGTTTCCCACTCATTGAATGCGATATTCTCTGCTGTCCCCAGGAACCTGGTTTTCTCTCGATGACGTTGTTTTCGTTCGGAGCTTCGAATGAGTCCGATCTCCGTGAGTTTGCGGCGGGGTTCGTTGCCACAGCTGGGTATCCTTCTCACAGCGAGCATCCGTGTGAGCGACGCAGCGTCCTCATCCCGAGGCAGAAGTCAGTTACCGTGAAAATCCAATGCGCGCTGATGAGTTCGAATAATCAAATTATACTCTCAAAACATTGAAAGGAAGACACAAAACTGTCACTATTGTTGAGACAAAAACTGAATTCGTTTCGGCTCTCTGACCACCTTGCTCGAGCGGGAGATCAACGCGATATGGGCCTGCTGGGGGAAGCCCTAAATAAACTCGAGATGCTGCCAAACCACGGCTCCGGGAAAATCGCGTGGGAACCAGCTTGGCATTCGTTTTCCGTTTTCTTTACGATCTCGAAGATAATGGTGTAGCCACGGATTGGAAGTTGCTCGGAGCACATAAAGACCCGGAATCGCACGATTGGGCGATACAGAATATATTCGAGGACCTTTCGAATCCCCGTCCTCTAGCTTCCTCTACTCCCACCTGCGAGTCTGGATTTCGTTGTTCAGCTCTCGGGAGAACACAGAGGAGATCAATTTGAAGGCATTACCGACCCACGCCGAGCTCGGAGCGGGAAGGTACTTCAACGGGAGCCACGCTCATAGACGATGATGTCAGTTGAGAGGAGGGATAGCGTTGGCAGGCATCGGTTCCGCGATGAGTCGACTTCAGGCCTCCATGGAATCTCCAGAGATTCTGTATGAGAGACTTCGAGGGTGGGGCAGGGGTCGAGGGAGATAAGAAAACGTCAGAGGGAGTCTCGGAATAGAGGTTTTGCGCCAGAGCACCATTCCACTGTGCATAAAACCCTAACAACTCCCAATGGAAATCAACATGGCGATTCATCCAACGTGGGGTATACCAGAGAAAATCGTTGACGCAGCTCAGCCTTCGTTCCAAACAATCGTGTTGTTCTCGCTGAGTGATCGCGATCTGCTCTGTTCCTGTTCCGCAGCTTGGCTCTGATCCAAGACCTATACCGAGGGAGCGGCCTTTGTCTCGTTCACGGAGCGCAATGTGCAATCAAGAAGTCTTCCGTTCTTTGGAAGTCCAATTCCTAACTGGGGTTGATACATCATTCCTCGAGTTCGGTTTCCTGCGAGCATTCCACCTGTCCGGTGTCCCGCTTCTCGGAAAGTAGGAGAGCGTCAGACCTATGCCCTAATACTTGAACCTTCTCTTCTGTTTAGCTTTCCGACCCTGCAGGTGTCCCGAAGTCGGACCGATCAAGACCCTATTCAAGTTAGCACTCCTCTTGTTTCCAGGGGGCGAAGAAGTCGGGGAGCCTCTTGAACAGCCACGGAACATCAGCGCCGTGTGATTCCATGGGACAGGACGGCAATTTGCAGATCAATGGCTGAGATCGAGGCAGCGTGAAGCGGGTAGAGGACAAATATTTGCCAAGTACTTGTCGGACGATTTTCTCAGAGGAGTTTCCGTCTTTGTGGCAGCGAGAGTGGAATCGAGCCATCACTACCCCGCAAACCAATGAGACCGGAGCACACCTCCCCGCCTCCGTGTGCGGAGTGGATAAAATCGATCCGTTATTCGTTCGAGCGGTTGGGGCACTGACGATGAGTAGCTCCACAGGATAACGGCCCAAGATTTGTGTAAGTGGGCTTTCCTCCATTTCTACCAGAGGTTTCTCCAAGATGGAGGCTGGTCGCTTCTTCTGGAAGTTCCAGCCTCGGGGTAAAAGGAGCGACGTGTGTCTCCTCCGGGGGCTTCCTTCTGACATCGGTCCAGTCAGGATGCTCACCAATCGAGGCTGACTCTCGCGATTCAGATCATCACGGAACAAGGAATGCGGTATTGGCGGCTTTTCCTGAGTTGTGCCAAACTCGACGAATCCACGCAGTCAGCACATAAAACGAGCTAATCCCTGTTGGATATCATCGCTCACTCGTTCTGCTCGATATTGCAAAGCGGTCGGGTATGAGCGGCGTCTCGGATTGTGAAACTCTGGCCGGCGTCGTCGGGAATCTTCGTCTGGCCTTAGTGACAATCACAGCCGACCGAGGTCTGCCTTCCAGAGGTCGAGTTCACTCCTTCTCCAATAGGAAGCCGAAGCCAATATCGAAGACAATGGCCCTCTCGAAAGTCTTTTGTTGGCCTCTGCCATCCAGCTGGTCTACATGCCTCGGGGGAGCTTCGTTGCCAACCTCCGCCTCCATCCGGCAGCTGATCGCATTCCCCTGTTCCAACGAATCGAGAAACAAGCGGTTCAGAGACGGCTCCTATATGAATCCCCATCCGAGCGCCGAATTTTCAGAGAGACTCCGCGTCGAAAGCCGCGGCAGCGTTGCGAGAGTCGGACCCCGAACACGGAAGGGGCCCGGCTGGTGGACGGAGCCTCAAAAAGCGCAAAGCCAGATCAGGCCGAAACCCCAAGGGTGAAGAGGAGATCCAGGAGTAACGAGCGGAGATCAGCCGTTTCGCCGCGGCAGTTTTCCGACGCGTTCCTGTCCTGAAACGCATCCAACCACTCCGTCAGGCGTCTAACTCGCCGGCTCCGACTGTCGGTCAGCTTCGACCAAGCGTCTGCTTAGCAAAGCGCTGTTGTAGGAGTATTATCACTGATTGCCCGTTCCAGCTCAGCCAACTCGGGAAATCGGGGTTCAGAGGATTGCGATCTGAGAATCAACTCGCCATGCGTCCACTGACGGATTCCTTGGCTTGTACTCGTCTAAAGCCCGGAACTGGCTCTGAAACCTCATGGGAATGAAAACGTGAAGAAAATAATTAAAAAAAACAGCGATTTCATCTGCGTGGAGGGTCAGTTTCTCACAAAGTGGTGTCCCCACCGTGAATAGCAGCACTTGAAGTTTGGAGTCGATCCCCGGTCGCCACGATTTCGAGGGCTGATAGTTCAAAAGTTCATCTCCTTCGGTCGGGGCGAGATTCACGGTCGAACGAGACCCGGGAGAGTCTATGGGATATTAGGACAGGTGAATGGTATCGAATGACAGTTTCCTGGAAATGCTCATTCCGCTCAACCTCTGTTCCGAGCGAGGTGGTCACACCTCAACGAATGTTCGGCTCTCGCTTTCTATGTTGATCTCAACTCGTTGAACTGGCCGGGCTCGCGAGTCCAAGTCCAAGAGTCTCGGTGAGTGTCTCCGAATACCTTCGAAAATATCAACACAACGACGTGTTCCACGCGTATATAGAACATGAATCTGGCAGCAAATGATCCCGCCCGATTTTAGCGGGCTCGCGAGTCCGACTCCATGAGTTGAGGTGGAGGCGCGAAATTTCGGAAACGGGTTTGACTCCGGGAATATCTGATGCTGAGCTAGTGACGACCGGAATCGGAGGCTGACGGGAATCACTGACGTCCAGTTGGAGACGACCGGACGCCGGTGGTCGGTGCCCATCGATCCATTCGGCGACAGAGGACGGCCCATATAGTTCCCGAGGGAATGTTGCTCAAGAATAATCATTCTTCCGAGACTGACAGGCGAAATTCCTGCGAAGATCGCATGGATCACGCCTTTCAATTCCTCAGAGTTTCTTTCAGAGTGTATCGGCTCCATGTTGAGCTTGGCGGGAAAAGGTGCGCGTGTCATTTCAGAGTGCAAAACAAGTATCCCGCAGAGCTTCGTGAACTCCACTAGAGGGCAACCTTCGCTGATCTATGGCAACTATTTGTCCATGCGTCACCGCCGCTGTCGCCATGCGGAGTCCACCGATGGGCGAAAAACGGAGTGCCCCGGGAGCCGAGCGAGCGGCGTCGATAGCCAGCTCTTTGGCGTGGCGCAAACCCACAAAGTAACGACCGATGTCATATACTCCCTCAAACGATGACATCCAAAATACAGGTCTTCGATGATGCCGGAAGCAGTGTTCTATCCGAACAAAAGGCGGATCGGCGCGACTGCACTTCATCCTGATCATTCATTTCGTTCACTAGGACTTCCGCTCAAATCGTCTGTTCGCCCAAATCGTCCCTCCGCTCAAATCCCTGGACTCATGGACCCGGACTCGCGAGTCCGAGTCGGAGTCTGCGACCTCTTCTCCCGATGCTCCGACCGCTGGTTCGCGCATCTCGGGGTCTCTTTGGTAAATCCTTCCCCGAAAAATTACGGAATACTGATGCGGGGTTATTGGCAGTAACTTACTGCTCAGCGCTGGAGGGCAGCCCATGGATGACGATCATCCCTTTTACCTGATTTTCTCCCAAACAGAGGAGCCGCTGCATTCGAAGATTCGCTAAGTGATTCAACTCTCCTTGGACGCAGTCTGTGTCGCTACCGATCTCTTGAACAACCGATCACTACATTGGAGGAAGGAAAAATCGAATCAGTCTTCCGTCTATCAGCTAATCAATGATGCGGGTCGTGATGAATACTCATCCTTGACTCGATCTCTGTTCAAGCATTGAATCCTCGACCGAAACGATGCGGTTATCAAATTCCAGCGTTCGCATCGCAAACGACACTTCGCCGAAAAAGTGGTCAACCGATGCGTCTGATCGGATTCCCATGAAAAGCGAGGAGTGTAGTTCCGCATCGAGAGCCGAGAACATTTTTCCTGCTCAACATCAAGCGGATGCTTTGTTGACAGGGTTCAGAGAGGGCTTAGGTTGGTGACCTCTTGTTGTTATTCAGCATATAATTTTTCAGCGCCGTCGTTAACACCACTTGCTTTTTTATTAATGGGGGGAGGAAAGTGTGCCAGAAAAATCCACGCTTGAATCATGCGGTCGCGCAACTTATCAACAGAATCGAAGCTGTGACAAGAAAGGAACTCTCTTCAACCATGTCCTTGACTTGGCAGGTCAGCGCGGGTACTTCTTCATTCCCGTTACCCAGAAGCTAGAATCCCTCGCTTCCGTGCGCGTGCAAGTGATCCTTCTCGTTCTCTCAATGTATTTCTTTCAGAAATACTTGAAGAATCCAAAAAGAAGTCGAGAAATCGCTCGGATCCCAGAGGACATCTCAACTGACATACTGTTTTTTAGTGGGCCCGAGCTCAGCGATTTTCGCCTACGAGACTACGAGGAGTACGTTCAGGACTTTTCACTCGCATGGGGGGTGGGGGAAGAAGAGAGTCATTCTCAAGCTTGAAGTCGGTTCATGTGGGAATGTTTTCAGCAGCCCATAACCAATCGATGCAGAGTGCTGTGAATCGCGCATAGATCAGGCTTGTTCTGGTTCGATCGAGGAGAGATGTACGGCCCATCCTGACGGAGCTTCCAAATCTCTTCTTGATGGAGCGGATACCAACCATATTGATGCTCCAGCTTGGCGACACTTTGGGATCGACTCTTCCCTCTCCCCGGCCGGAATCTGTTCCGCAAGCTTCGATCCATTCTCCACCCTGTGCCTTTATTTCATTTTTTTGAAATATGATTCTGAAACGTTTCACGTGGAAACGACGTCCGAACAGATAAGCCGTCCCTAGGAATGTTCGATCCCGATAGAGGGATGCCATTGATCAGTGCTGGTGGCTTGGGGAGGGATGTCAGGTAACAACAACAATGCATCGACTTGCAGGGAAGCCGCACGAATTCATCTATGTACCTGATACTCCGGATAATGGGACAGGAAATTGAAACGATCTTCCAGAACAACGACTTTTAATGTGAGGACTCTGTTCAACCCTCCTGGAGAAATCAAGGGAATCGAACTCATCATTAGAAAGCCCTCTTCAGCCATCCCATGCACTGAGTTCGTCATCCATATGTGCTCTATCGAACGACGACACGCCATTTTGACGTATCCGAGCCACTCTCTTCATTCGGGGATGCGCGCACCGGAAAGCGCAGACTTGAATGAAACTACGTCAACCACTCGGCGATCTAATTTACTCAATTTCTCCCTCCCAGAACAATTCTCACGGAATGGGCTGCGGTGAATCTTCCCAACTCTGCCTTGTATTTTCGCATGTGAAACGATTTCACTGAGGTTCCGGAGATAGGAAGCTCGATCCTACGAACATCGATCTCGGACAGATTTCGTGTCGATCGCAGACTCCATCTTGAGCACGGCGCAAGGAAATTCACTTGAGGCGGCAGAGTAGCGGACGGTGTTGACGACGACGACAGCGAGCAAGGACTCGCGCCTACTTCGGTCCCGGTTCGGGAATAACCGCGATTCGTTCAAGTGCGAGGACGGCCTCGGAGATTTCCAAGCTTGTCAACAAAGCTCTCGGCCTGGGCTCGTTCCAAGTGTGTCCTCGTGCCTGAATTCGATTGGCCCAGTCGCAGATGTTCTCCGAGAATCGCGCGGACTTGGGATGAGCGAAAGCTGGAGCGCAAAAAGTAAGTTTGACAACGGATCGCTCAGTTCCTGGCTGCGTTGGCAATTCACCGTCGGCTCTTCGTCTCCTTCTCGGCGTTTCGTTTTCTCACGCAATCGCGAACCCGACTTGCCCCCCCCCCCCCCCCCCCCCCCCCGTGCCCGGCATCTCATGTTAACGCGCGACCTTTGTCGCCGTGAAGCTCTAAAAATGGACTCAAAGCCACAAGGCTAGTCAGTGTCGACGTCTTCGTCGTCTTTTGTAATTGATAGACAGACGCCAGAAGATTCAGATGGTCACAGGGTGGAAGACTGACGCACGATTACCGTTTCGCTCGAGCCCGGGCCGAGGTGAGCCACGGCTGCGTCAGCCAAAGTCAAGGCCTGGTCGATGTTGACTTTGAGATCTAAATCCAACCCCCCAGCGTGACGAGACGCATCGCTGAGCGTGGTCGTAACACTCAGTCGCTTGAATTTATCAAATCGTCAGCCTGATGGTTCCTTGGTGTTGGCGCTGTTGTTTGTTCGTCCGAGCTGTTTGTGCACAATGTTTCGTGTGCGTTAACTTCAATGAAAATTCACGCGGGTTCCCCAGAAAAAGTTTCGAGAAGCGAAACTTCAACACCTACGAAGATCACCACCGAATAACTCGACGATGCTGACAATGTCAACCATTTTTTAAATCTTTCGCGTATGGAATCGCAGAAACACTGTCGGGTGATCCTATCGTTGCGCTGCCGTCTACAATGCGCCAATTGGAGCATGGAATCATTCATCATTCGGATCAAGTCGGAAGTCGTCTCGGCGCTCCTCATCCGAACGGAACCGTCGGAAAACTGTTTTCATCGATTCCAGTACCTTGACTTTTCCATTGGTTTCTTCCACGCAACGGTTTCTAAGGAGGACGAATTTCTCGGACAAAGCATCCGCTACAGCGGCTCGAGGATCGTTCCGTACTTTCAGGGGGGAGGAATGCAAAATGATCCCCCATTGGGAATTCTATCGGCTTCACAAGCGCCCGGAGGGAATGGACATCGACCCCTGGGGGAAATGAGATCATAGCCACCTTCGTGTTTAGAACCTAGAATTTCGCCGCTCCTCATCCCAGATCCGTTTCGCACTCCATTTCGGAGTGCGCCAGAGACTCCAATCATTTTCTCGGTTGTGAAGCTTGGTTCAGGGTATCGTGTTGAGCATCGCTCAACGTGATCTCATCTACTGTCTGAACTACTGGGGAACCAGGTTGAGTGGGAGTCTGATTCATTTTGTTTCTCAGCTCGATCATCCAGGTTCTCATTCAGGTTTTCCTCTCAGGACGAGAAACTGGCAAAGCGTAATTTTCGAGCGAAACAATGAGGTCGGGTAGTTTGAACCAATCTAGGAATTTCCTCCATCAGAAATTCTTGTGAGTTCAACTCCCGTGAGAAGATACGAGGAGATCGAATCGAGGACGACGTTTTGTCAACAGATCAGTGATTTTCGTGATGCCGATACGATCGGTCGTCGATTCCGATCTCTAGACCGATCCTCGCCATTGATTCAGCTTATGGGGGTGAACCTTTGTCGCATACAATAAAATCAGCACGAGGCAGATCGGTTCACTTGAGACGTTTCATAGGCGGCTCTTCGGGAAAGTTTGGAAAGGATAGGAGTTTCTCGTGGCGGTTTAGACGAGTCCATCCTTGACCGATAGACAAAGCTGAAAAGAGAAAAGATGCGATATCCTTCTAACTATCGACTGCGGGAAGAATCCCCAGAATCAGACGACCATTTTTCACCGAGAAGGAAGGGTGAGGATATTCCCGACCCACGTTGACCTCCCTGAACATCTTGGTTCGCGTAGCAGAGACAATCACGCCGTGAGTCGACAGATGGAGTATACCCGCGGAGTTGAGTGAACTGTTGTCTCCTTCGTCGCTCCCTCTTTTCTTTCTCCTCCTTTCCCCCCCCCCCCCCCCCCCCCTCCGCCTCTCCCCTAATCCACTCCTCCTACCCATCAGGTTTGCCTATCTTGCCGGTGCTCAAATGAGTGAGCGATCGTAATCAAGCCAAGAGATCGACCCTCGAGATGACATCGAGCAGCCCACAGCCAGGTTATCACTATAGGTCGCCCAGTACTCATGTGGGTCACTGAGTTCTATCTTGGAAATTTCCGAGCCCAGCACCGGGACATTCCGAATCCCGATAGGGTAAGGGCAGATCTTCGCGTGTTCTTGACAACAGAGCCCGGGACCCAAGAGCGCTGAATGGAAGAGGAACGTTCTTGTAGGACCCACAACGAAAATAAAGTTTTCTGTTGGGAGTCAGCGCTGTTTCTCAGTCTGTCCATTGAAAAGACACCGGATACCGTTGAGAGTAGCCGTATGAATGGGAGGAGGGAGAAAACGTCTGTTTTGAGCGCATTCTTTCGCAGCGCATTGTTGTTATCGTCGTGCTCATTCTTGTTGGCGACGTTGTTGACGTTGCTGGTGGCATTGAGGGACGGAACGCGACTCAAGGCTCTCCGTTCGTTCGGCCGCTGTTGCCTCGGCGACTTCCAGTAGGCTCATCCGCCATCCGATCATCCGCGGCGGAGGGACATCGTCATTGTCGTTTTTGAAACATTGCCATGTATCGGACTGGTTCATCGGCCTTCTGCGAATAGCGATATCTACGAATCGTATCGCATGCGTGGTTCCTGGAGGACCCTTATTCGGCGATACCCTTGCAGATTTTCGGCGAGTCAGCGGTCCGGAACTTATCGCATCCTCTGCAGAATGCCCAAATACTCAAGAGGGGCCTGCGTAAATGATTGAACCCAGACTTTACGCGCCGCATGAAACACGCCTCGGCATCCGTACTCGAGGAGGTCTATCGGGAGAAGTATCTCCATGGCAACGGTGAGGCCACGACGCCCGTGAATGAAGGATCACATGATCGATGTCGCGAGATGCCGTGTTCAATATTGCAGTGAAATCACAACATGTGCTCGATCCGCTACAGACGAAGTGCATGAGTGGATTAATAAGCGACTCGAAGAGCCAACTTGGATGTGATGCCTCCCTGTATCGATCGAGCTAGATACGAGTACGGAACGGAGTCGATCAACCTCCACAGTCGAGACTCGCCCACCGAAGTCACACCGCGGCACACTAAACCGCACACCACGGGCCATTTGATCAGAAAACTACTCCTAGAGAGACATCTGAAGCCGGATCTTCACATGCAATAACGAACTCCATCGACTCCAGGAATGATGCTGAGCAGTTCAGAATCGAGCTCGAAGATTCCGAATCTGTGGATCTCGGATCAGCTATTGTCCTCCTGGTGCATTAATTTGCCGGATTCCTCTGCGAGCTTCATCACGTGACGCAAAATAGATCAGAGACAGCGATGAGAAAAATCCAACGAGCGAAAAATCACGGGAATCCGAATTATGGATCACACAAGAGTACCTGATCAGTGTACGCGGTGAACAGGCACGGAATCCACGACCTCAACCCAAGGTGGCTTTTTTGTCGGGGATTCTCGAGCCTGATCTTATTACGGCCATATTTTCAAAAATCAAGAGGTGATCGGTGGAGGATATCCGAGCGGTCTTTCTCATTGATGCTAGATCCAGATGGTTTTGATGGAAATTATGATCAGAAAATGGTTTTGAAGGTGACCTTTTTTTTTTTGAAGTCTCTCTGAAAGTCATCGTGAAAACGTCAATATTCATCCGATCGGACTCGTAGGGGTCGCGTTAGGCGCGCGAAAGTCAGCCGGTCATTAGCCCGAAAACCGATCGAATCCACCTCCAACTCAGCTTCGCTCTTGTAGCCTCTTAGTGGAGTCACATTGAGAATTATTTTACATGGGATATGATTCCTAGTGATTTTCTTCCGCGTACCGGTTACCTCGTTGCTCCCACCACGATTGCTCAGTTCCTTCGGCGGAGCGATTCCAGAACTCAAACTCTACTTTTTCGACGAAAAAACTCTTCCCCAAGGAGTCTGTCGATCCTTATCCAGGGAGTGACCATCTGCTGTTTCACAGAGATTTCGAGATCCTTGGTGAAGGCCAGAAACAAATCGTCCTGACCATGGAGTTGCTTTGCTTGTTTCAATGTTGTGACCTCCGCCTACAAGCCGAGGCGCAGTCTTTTTTCGCCATCGGGGAGCGAGCCGTATCGAGAACCTCAACGGCGACAGTCGCTGGAGCGGGATGATCGATTCTTGATCTCGATTTGCCGTGAGTAGGGAAGACTTGGAGCTCGAAACTCTCAGACCACAGACCTTGATGCGGCCGAGAATTTCGTACGAAGCTTCACGACCTTTTTTATGCACAGATTTTTGATCCAATTGCCCATTCAGAACTCTTGACGATTCAGAATGGGTGTCAAACCGTTAGCGAAACTCTGTCACCGGAACTGGTGATGCGGCGCATCAGCTTGGACTGGGGGAATAACGTCGAGTGGCGACATTTCCCCATCGAGAGTCACATCCCACGACGATGATTGCGACCTCTAGTCGGAAGTGTCCTCTTGCTGTTTTGAAGAGTATCTCCCCGAGCGAAGCCCCAAGGCTGGAATTCAAACCGTGATTCAAACCACGACAGGACGCGCTGCATTCCGTCTCGGAAGAGCGACCATTAATCGATGGATCGATTACCTCCATCAAGCGTAGGGAACCAATAGCTCAGCTGTCAGTTTTCGCTTGACCCCGCATGGGGTAAGCAGGCACCATTCGATATCGTCGAAGGCTCCGCATTTCTTCAAGTTTTCACTTCATTAGAACTCTATCTCGGTTCGTTCGCTCCTAGTCCGACGGAAACATTTCCAGGCATCGGGGACGTCTTCCCCGCCAGTCGCGTGTTCCGCGTTCACTATTCCCGCGGGTTCGATTCCCGGAAGCAGCTAATTGCTCAAGACGAGATGTTGGCTCAAATTGAATCTCAATCGTTCCGAATCCGAGGGCAGCCACCCCGAAGCGCGGAAGGAGAATATCATTCGATCTGGAACTGCTTCAAGCACAAACCATAGCATCCCTTCCGATCTCAGAGAACGGGAAAACTTCTCTGAAATTATTTCAACGATGTTGAAGAATTCTGAATTCGTTATGGCGGCCGATCGCTTCGGCAGCAGTGTGAGTGTCCCGAGAGAACAACTCGTTATCCCGTCGCAGAGTACGAGTACGACGCATGCCACACCCATTGAACAGCGACCGTATGACCGTTCGGCGACCAGCGCGCCCCGGTACTTCATGGCCATCACCGGTTGTGTTTAATTTTTTGGATGCGCTCTCCTGGATAATCACACACGATTCGAAAAGATTAGATTGCCACCACGACGTGCGTCGACCAAGACCGCCGCCAGACGAAAAGGTGGAGCTCGGACCACGTCGTTGTTGTCATCCTATTTGCGGGAGAACACCCTGTCGATCCTATCGGGATTCTGTTGCTAGGGTTCCTCAGAATGGCATCGAGGTGGGTCAGCAGGTTCGTGAGGGACTTTGTTGCGCCTTTCTAGACGCAACGAAGGCCTACGACCGCATATGCAGCACAACACTCTGGCAAACCCTGATCGACTTGAAATGAACCAATCATGAGTGGAAATACTGCAATCGCTTTACTCAAACAAAGCTGTCCCTCATCTCGTATCCTGTTCATGCTTCACATTTCGGACTTCGAGCGCAGACTCTTAGAAAGTCGAGCTGGGTTCACGGTTCGAACGAGGAAATGGCAATGGGACTTGAAGGAGAATACCTCATTCAAGATACCGGGCCTACTTCTCGCAGACGATCTGGTCCCGATGGCAAAAAAAGAAAAACAAATGGAAAGACTCCTCGGAATCTCTTCAAAATTTGGAGTAGAGAAGGATCTCACGTTCAACCCCTCGAAGAGTGCAATAGTATTATACTCGCCTCACAACACAGGGGAGTGCATGAACCTCGAGATCCAGGGACGACCATTGCCACTAGACCACGAATACAAATATTTGGGATTGATCCTGTCAGACCACAAGAACTACCTCGCTAAGCAGGAGGAAAAGTAGGAAAGACAAACGACAACAGCCCTGCGTAAAATGCACGCTACGTCAACGTGGGGCTATAACAGATTCGAAATCTCAAAAGCGACAACTGTCCCACAACTAACGAATTGTAATGCGGTGACAGTCATGTCGAAAAAACTGCGAGACCTTCTAGGAAAATCCCGAAGGAACGCAGGAAGATGTGCGATCGGCATACCTGGAGACAAGGTAGCCGAAGAGTTCATACGAGGTGAGCTTGGGTGGTCCTCCTTTGACGCGAGAGAAGCCCAGATCAAACTTCGATACATGGAGAGAGTCAAGACGATGCCCGACGAACGATGGCCGGAAGCCATCGTGAACTTCCTGGGAATCCTTGGAATACAAACAGAGCTAGTGTCGCGAGCCCAAGAGCTGAACGAGAAATACGGCTGCGATCAAATCGTAGCTATACGGTCGGCGCAAGGGAAGCCAGCTCTGAACGCATACAATTCTCAAATCAAGAAGAGAATACGCGGAAAGCTTGAGCAGAGCTGGAGAGAAGACATGATCTTCAAGCCCAGCTTGGAACTCTCCCTCGGTGTACGAACCAACCTCTACGAAAATCGGCGAGGTGATGCTCTCCTAGCTCTGGCAAAAGCAGGCATGCTGCCAACCAGAGCACACTCTATGTATTCCAACAGACAGGAAAGTAGTACCTGCCTAAGGTGCGGCATATACGAAGAAAACGTGAAACACGTCATCTTCGAATGCAACGACGCCCACTTCACAGAAGATGATCTCCTCGAACGACTAGGACTCCTCGAGGAGAAACAAAACCCATCTCTTCTGAACAAGAACCCTATAAAACTGGGAGAAAGGAGTCCACCTGATCCGCGAAAGCACCCGACGTGAAAGCCTGAGAAGAGCTCAATGTAATCATACAAAACGCTTCAATCTGGATCAATAAATACCCATACCCCATACAATCCGAAGGACTCAGAGTGACCACGTGCAAGAACAGAAGGTGGAAGTAAAAAAAAAACTTCGACAACGACCAATCCAAACTTACATTCTGACGAATGAGATTTCTGGGCCGAGAAAGGGAGGGGGGGGTATCACGAACCCTCGTTATTCCAGACAAATAGTGAGCGTATTCAAGATACAATGGATAACACTGCCCGACAAAAAAAAAAATTTCTCGCGTAACAAAGAAGCTGAAACCTAGGTTGGGGTGAGTCGAGGTCGTAGATTCCGAATTTCTAAACCGTTTCCTCGGATTCGCTCTAGTTTTCCTGTTATTCCAAATTTTCGGATTTCCGTGATTTTTTTTCTGTTGGATCTTTTATCTCTGCCCAGGAGTGAGCCAGACTCATGAAAATTTGGGAGCATGTAGAAATATAACAGAAGTATCCCTGGCAGGAAATTTCGTGCGATTCGGAGCCACGGTCTCTGAGCTAGGAGAGATCAAACGTAAATTTTCGTCGGAGGACACCGAAAAGTTTCCTCTTCTTCAGCCGATGACTGAAAAAGTATCGTTCCCACAACCAACTTCCGTTGAGCTTTTTGATGGCAATTCCATTTACGAACATTTTGAGACCAGGTTGAGCGTGATCGGATGATCCATTCAGTTTTTATCCGCAAAAAACTGGACTCAAGGAAAGCACTCCTCCACCTTAAACTCAGAGCTGCACCACTCCGACTTTTAAGTGAGCTCTGAGCCGGCACCACGTGTTGGGGGAAACAGCGGGAAGAATCGATTCGCAGTCTACAGAGTTCGTTTTCGCTAGTTCGCTTGGTTTCGTGTCTGAGGTTTGAAGCAACGCTAGTAATGGCGTCGTCTCGAGAACTGAAGTGCGAGCATCCAGCCGACGCGTTTTGTTACATCTGTGGACAATACCGGAGCGGAACGAATATGCGCTCAATCAGCGAGAGCCTGAATCATTTGTACGCCTCGTATTTCGGTTTGAAGATCACGATACGACGCCAGCGAGTGGCGCCTTTTTCTCGACAGTTCGACGAGAAGCCTGAAGTGCGTCCTCCTGCACAACGGCAACCAGTACGCTTCGATTCCGCTCGGTCATTCCACTAGACTACGTGAGGACTACGACGCCATTGCGTTTGCGTTGGAGAAGATTAAATACGAGGAGCACGAATGGCCAGTTTGTGTCGACTTGAAGATGGTCTCGATTCTTTTGGGCCAACAAGCCGGTTACACCAAATTCCCGTGCTTCTTGTGTCTTTGGGACAGCCGAGCGGATGACGAACATTGGATTCGAACGATTCGGCCGTCAAGGGGATTTCTGAGACCCGGGCAGCCCAACGTGCTCAGAGACGCTTTGGTTCCGACGGAAAAAATCATTTTCCCACCGCTGCATATAAAATTGGGTCTGATGAAACAGTTCGTCAAAGCATTGGATAAACACGGCCCATGTTTCAACTACATCGTGCGCAAGCTACCCGCTGTGAGCATCCAGAAGCTTCAGGCGGGGGTTTCAGATGGACCTCAAATCCGAAAGCTCATCGACGACCCTGTTTTCATTGAATCAATGAACCATCGAGAAGCCCATGCTTGGCGGTCATTTGTTCTGGTCGCTCAAAATTTCCTTGGGAACACGAGAGCTGAAAACTACGTACAACTCGTCAAGAACATGCTCGTGAGCTTCCGAGTCCTAGGGTGTCGGATGAGCATCAAGATGCACTATCTACACAGCCATCTCGGACGCTTCCCCAAAAATTTGGGTGCTGTTAGTGATGAACAAGGAGAAAGGTTCCATCAAGACATAGCGACGATGGAAGAGAGGTACCAGGGAAGATGGGACGTGCACATGATGGCCGACTACTGTTGGACCCTCATACGGGATGACCCGCAAAGGCCCCACTCGAGGCAGTCCCTCACGAGACGTTTTGTTGGTTCCGACGAAATTCATTAACTTTCGTTTTTTCTGCATAAAAACTGAATGGCTCGTCGTATCACGCTCAAATTTGTCTCAAAATGTTCGCGATTGAATTCTCTATCAAAAAGCTCCTCGGAAGTTGGCTGTGGGGACCATAGTTTTTTCGTTTTCGGCGGGAGAAGGGGCCACTTTTCGGTTCTCACCGACGAAATATGACTTTTGATCTCTTCTAGCTCACTGACCGTGGCTCCGATTGGAACGAAATTTTCACCAGAGATAGTTCTATTACTGGTTCACATGCTCCCAAATTTTCAGGAGTCTGGCTTGCTCAGGAGCAGAGATAAAAAATCCAACATGGAAAAAATCACGAAAATTCGAAAAATCGGAATAACAAAAAAACTAGAGCGAATCGGAGGAAACGGTTAACAGATTCGTAATCTACGACCTCGGTTTACCCCATCCTAGGTGTCAGCTTCCTTGTTACGTTTTTACTGTCGGGCAGTGTCATCGTCACAAAGAATTTAGCAACGAGATAGCAACGAGATATATCGTGTCTTCGAACTGTTAATGAACAAAACAATAAGCAACAATAACTGAGCAATAAAAAAAACCTGGCAACTTGTGTGCAGTCGGGCCCCGAACCGACGAGAAACGCCCCTCTCTCGAATCTCAAAAATTGGATAGAGATAGGCTATATCTGCGGAACATCATCAGTTTTCTGTTCAAATAGAATGCTGTATACGCTGAATTTTCGATCTCCCGACCGCAGTCGGTAGAAAAAGCTGAGCCAATGTGAATGAAGCGCAAAATCGAATAGAACTCCGATCATGGATCATGGCCTTCCTGTCGCTCTCGGAAGAAGTAGAAGAGGCAGCAACTCCGAGAGAACCCCCAGCCTCGATGACAATGGCCTTGACGGCGGAATATTTGGCAACGTTCCGCTTGGTAGGCGGTCCGCTTGGTTTGCCGAACGCAGGCGACACCCACCCATCCACCTCCACCGCAAATGTTCAGCAGGAAAGAGTCCGCGGGAGACGGTAGCCACGACAACGGGGTAAGCTCCCGGCCGCTCAACAGGCTTTCAACTCCTCGACTCTACCTATTTCGCCACCAACGTCCTTGTCTGCTTCTCCAGCCCTGTCCTCCGCTTGTCGCCCCGCTCCGGCCTCGTCCGTCAGAGGCATCGTCCTCATCCTCGGGTGTCACAGCGGACTGAGAACTTTGCACTCCGACGGGACGAAAAGAGAGCTGACTGGCGGCAAATGGACTGAAAATTGGTTCTTGATTCGCTGTAACGCTCCGTGAAGGCCTGTCGAGCCATGGCCAGCTCCACCCAATGCCACAATACGTCCCGAGCCCCGCAAGAGATAGATAAATTCTGTAGCGGTCACTGCAAGCGTCTGGTGGAAGACGTGAGTTTCGCGCATCTCGAATTTTTTGAGCTGGGCTCAAGTGATCGGAGTGCGGCTTGAATTCCATGCTGGAATGCTTCTCTGGGCGAGGCCCTTGGGAGATTGGATCTCTTCAGCGTATCACCTTCGATTTTCCGCGAAGGTACACAGTCGCATGAGAACTCCCCGAGCGGAGTGATTTCCGCGATCACGGGAACACGAGTCTGATCGAGACTGGATACCAGGGGCTCTCGGCTGATTGATCGATTACTTTGCGAGCCATTCCCGTTTGTCACTACATTGCGCACTGATAGAATGCCCGTGCGTACCAACGAAAGTGGACGACGCTGGCGAGGCTGGTTGCCGGTTGTTCGAACTAACAGTCGGCCGCCGCAGCCTCTCTTGGGGTTGTGTTTTGGTTCTGCCTAAAAACGCCGCGCATTGCACCTCCTGATTGAAGCGAAGAGTCTCCCGAGCTGAGCACTATCCAAGATGTACGGGAACAGAGGAAATGACGCTCAATGATACTAGGAGATATTTCCTCCTCCGAGAAGGACCTGATTTGTGTTCAAGATTATGCCTTGTACTCCATTAAATTCGATTCAGTCGCAAACCGATTTTGGAGCATTTTCCGAGGACGCTCGCGGCCTTTATCTGTACTCACGGCCATTCCCAGAGTTGGAAGGCCTGGAGCCGAAACCACGCGAATAATTTTTCTCGAGAAAGCACAACCTCGGCGCTCAAAAGGGTGAAAAATTGATTTGTGACGTATTCTTTCGTTGGATAATTTGAGCTGTAGAATCAGTGTGGAACATCTGCGGTTACAGTGGAGGCTGGAATGTTTGAGTTCCTGCCCTTCACTGCTGGAACTCAAAGGAAGCAACAGTCTCGAAAAGCATTAGAAGCACCAGCTTGGGACCGCCGTGCCGGGTGGTGCCGGGAGCTGTGGATGGTGCCCGCTCATGCACGCATCGCAACAAGTGTTGCTCACTCATGCCACTCAGTGCCAACAGCGGCGGCGAAGTTTGTTGGCAGAAGCATTCATCGAAAGCTTTCAGTTCTGGTCAAGAAGATATGTTTCCTTCTGCAACGATGACCAGGAGCGTCCGTTTCACCTCCCGACCCTGGCGGCCCTCGCTGAAATGAAGGTCGTGTGCTGTTGGTGGTTTGAGGTTGGAGACGCTGACTAGTTACGAATAGCAGTTTCCCGAGAAGGAGGTGTTTTTTTAGGAGGCCCACCAAAATTAGCAGTTTCATTGTTCTCGGCCAAGGACCCATCCCTTCGTCCGTCCAATATGGATGGACTCATCTTCGTGCTGAGCCCATCTGCTCTGCGGGTCGTTGTACAAGGGAGCGACGTTTTTGCAGGTGGACGTCCACAGGTGGGTAGCTCGTTTAGCGTTAGCCAAAAACGTCGCTAGTTCCAACCCAACAGCCTTGTCCTCTGACCGTCTGCAAAAAGGAACACGAGAGCCTCTTGGAGCCAGGATTCTTCAACTTGCGCTTGAGAATCCCACGCGCTGCAACGGGGAGCCTAGTACCTCGATGGTCATCCAACGATGGGCTGCTGCAAGGGGCCGGCTTCTCCTGAGAAGATAACGATAGAATTCCAGCCGAAGGACGAGCGAAACTGGCGAAGGTCGCATCTACGGTTCCGCCTCCCTCGACTTCTAGTTTCGACGAAGCCGCCGAACCCACAGCACTCAAATTACTGGATCAGCGTTGGAACTCGCGATGGTTCCGGTATCCATAAGCGGAACCTGCCGGAGGGCGCTCCGCAAATAACGAGGAATCCGCATCAGAGGACGGCGCGGCTGCAGCTTGCTCGGAATGCGTGCGGCAGGGCAATAAATATTCGTGACCGGAATACGCTCATCAGAATGACAAAGACCGTAGCAACAATCAACTACACGCCGTTTCCAGTCAGGCCCACCCCCTAGTCAGGGGGCTCCCATTCTCAGCAGCTCTCAGGTCCAGCGGGCGTATCCTACCTAACTGAAGCACATCAACGACGATTGAGGTCGTTGAGACAGTCCATAGCATGGCAAATCCCTTTCTTATGTCCCGGACACCGGTCACAAGGACGGCTGGCAGCCGTTCCAGGGCAACACAATAATTCTCATTTCATTGTGGTGGTGTTCCTCTTCATGGTCCGCGTTGCTGTGTCCAGCTGAAAGCTTCAATGGTGTCATGGCGAACCTTAACGGCATCGCAGTTTTTTTCCACGTCTTGAATTCGCTTTCTTGTCGGTCGCGATGTCGCTCGTTCCTGGAGAGGAACCATTGGAGAACCATCTGGCGCAGCTGGGACAACACATGCCGCGGGCCTACTTAACCATAAATAAGGGCATTGACATTGAGGTCTCAAGGCCCTATATTGAGGTTGCATGGCGGCAAAGTGTGATAAATAGACATCGAACGGGGCAGGGACCTCCGTAAACCTCGTCGCTCCCCTGAACAACGACCTGAATCCTGTGATCCACAACTTGTTTTGCACCATACTTCTGATGAGTATAAACGAGAATTCTCGTAAAACTCCTGCTGCCGAAAAACCGAATCCGGCGCGTAAAAGCTCTCATCGAGATTCCAGGACGGATCGCAAGCGCGAGATCCACGGGCAGAGCTCAGACTGCTCAACACCAACGGAGTGAGAGGGAACCTCTTGATTTTTCGACGCCGAAATAACGAATCGGGCTTCTCGGCTGGCAACCCGGCTAGGTGCGCAGGAAAGCTGCAGGACTCACTTCCCGGGGACTGTTTTCTCTACCGCCAGCTCCGCCGTTCGGCTTCCCAGGGCACGCAGGCAGCCATTCGGAGGATTCTGGCTGTCAACATGTGGCATAATTCATTCGTTCTTTCATTCATTACATACAGCCACCGTCCATTTCCGTTTCCGCTCTGAAGACTCAGCCAGTCGGCCAAGCACGCAGCCGTCGGTCCGTTTCCCTACTCGCCCGAAATAGTCAGAAAGCTACGACGGCCATGAGTTTGCTTTGATAGGAAAGTCTTAGGGAAATTTGTTCCGTTCGGAGCGCGAACGCCGCAAGCCCACAGCCAAACGGATATTACATTTAGGGCCCCGCCAGTGCGAGCGATGCCAGGTTCTCTCGTTGACCTCTCGACTCCCACACGTAGCCCCTGACCGAAAACTCGTGCTTGATCGAAAGTCCGAGGTCAGTATGGGGGCATCGGGGAGTCAAGGTAGGGGGATGGGGGAACTTAGTTGATGGGCAGAACCTTCTACGCGCCAAGCGAACCCAGTCAATCAGTCAGGCGCACGAATCGAGTTCGGAAGACCCGCGGAAGAACGAGAGAACACACAACAGAGCAGCCACGGGCAAAGAGAGCAGCCGAGGAGAAGCTCTATTGTCTGACGGTGAACCACTCTCAATCAAGGAAGCTCGACAGTGACGGCTTCATTTTGTGGGAGTTCGACAGTTGTTGTCGCTCCAGAGTTTGCGCCTTTGTTGCCTTCGAAGATCAAGCAGCTGTTGGCTTTTGTAGTCGGGAGCGTGGCACTCGCTTTGTTTACACCTTAGTCTGTTCGTCAGCCAGCTCCGGTTCCTAGTGTAGATAATGTTGCGCATGGATGTCTCAGCTAACACGAGTCGCTGTTCAACCATCTCTCCCACCGTTCTGCGCGCCTCCTCCGAGACTCGCCCGAACCAAAGCCCGGAGAGTATCTCCCAATCGGAAGTTGATTTCACCAAAAATGTTCCCTAGAAGAGATATTCCCAGCCTGCTCCACAGCATCGTCCGACGACCTCGTTAGTTAGCGCACTCGTCGACCTCCAGCCAGAGATAATTTGAACGATTTCGGGAAGGACAACGGCCCACTGTGCGTGGGACAGAGAAGGAATTCTGCGAGCTTCAAGGACACGGGCTCTGTCTAGAAGCGTCGAGGAGAAAATTGATATTTAATGCGAGTATGACGTGACTGGCTGAGGGGCGATTAGGACGAACAATGCTTGCATCTTTTTCCTTCACGACGGTCGTTGTTCTCTTAGTTCTCCGCGGGAACTTGATACATTTCGGGCTTCCCGAGACCACAACCCGATCTGACTGTGATGGAGCGAGCTTCAATCTCGAGCAGTTCAATCTTCCCTCGCGCTCCAACTTCCTTCGCCCTCCCCCTTCCGAAACGGCTCACGGGCTGGAACACTCCTCGAGCAGTTGCGTCGTCAGCCCGTGAGTCTGCGAAAGGCTTCGATTCTGAGGGAGCCAGGAGGAACGCACGACAGGATGGAGTCTCGAAAGTTCGAGAAATTCAGAGCAACCGGTCGATGCACGCAGTCGCGTTCTCCGCGTTTCACTCAATCCGATCAAACCGAATCCAACCTTGCTCTCACTGATAGACCATAGTGAACATCAGAAACCGGGTGCGTTATCTTGTAGCCAATGCCGCCATCGGACGTTCGGAGCGCCGCAGCTTACGTGCGATAGCGCCTCGTATCAGTGACCAACTCGTCCACGACTACGTGCACGACCCGGCCACGTACGTGCCACGCCCACGATAGTACCAAGTAGCCGTGTCGTATTTTCCTACGACCAAAACGGAGAGAATGCGTTTAAAAAATCGGGTTGAGCTCTTAATGGAAGCCCAAGGGAGTTCCCGGGATCTCTGGTTTCTCCTCCATGGGCTCGAACAAAAAGGGCGACGAGGAACAAAAATCAACATCGAGGCTCCGCAAAGCCGCTCGTAAACCTCGCTGGCAAAATCCTCCCACAAAGCAAAATAAATATTCTCCTGGGTCACTGACTGATGAATCCAAGGGTCGTATGCTTACGGAACATAACATATTCCGCATCGGTAAGCCCCAGACGCCATACGTCTCTATAAATTCAGACCGCATTCTCCTTGCTCCACGTCCCCCGACTCCGAAACCTTGTGTTATTGGCGCTGACGCAGAAAGAAAAGCGAGGAAAAATGTTTTCCATGCGGAGACCGAGAAGCGAACGGAGCAGACGCGAACGGGTTTCAGAAACGGACACTTCGGGAATCGGTTGCGGCGATGTTCAAGCAACACCACCGAGCACAGTAACGTTGCTCCTTCGCGCCCCTCCCTGCCCTTGCCCTCTCCTCCTCCCCCGGACATCTATCGAACTTCAGAAGAGGGGGGGGGGGAGGATGCTCCCTAAACGGTTTCTTTAAAACTGTTCTGGTCGAAGCCTCCGTCCGGTTATTTCGGACACGCCATGCGCGAACCCGTTCATCATTGGAGCCTTCCGTGTGGCAATCAGGCTGGATACACCTCAGGGGCATCTCAAAGCTTTCCCGGAAGACCCAGTAGGGCCTGATGCGAGAAGAATCTCGATGTCAGCGGATTCCGTTCACGGACCCAGTCGAACATTGGAGCATTTTTAGCGAATTCGCGACGAAGCAGTGCGCACAGCCACGCCGCCTCGGCTTTGTAGCCGTCCGAACGACTTAGATCCGCCGCGCCATCAGCGAAAAGTGTAGTGTCAGTGCCCAGCATCCCGAAGTTTGCAGAATTCGTCCAACGGTCCGGGAAGCTCGAAGTGTGTACTGCTGACAAGTTTCGGTCGCGTTCGGAAGCAGAGACCCAGAGTCGCGTCCGGAGAAAGCCATCAAACGGCTCGGCACCCCGCCCGCACGCCCGTCCTCCCCGATAGACGAAAGTGGCCAGAAAGATAAATTGAGCTTTAATGAATGAAAGCCCCAACAAGCCCATGGAAGGTGCTCCACGACTCCGTCTGAGAAACTGCAGCCATTGGCTGACAGCAATCCAGCAACGAATCAGCGAAGATCCGTCTCTGAGCCTTTGAGGTGCACTCCCAGGAAACCGCCCCGTTAGACGTTTCCAGCTCAGATGGCTCAGAGCAGAGATTCGACTTGAGTGGATCCGCGGATGGGTTCATTTGCAGGCTGGACGAAGCGAATCAGAGCGAACACAGAGCAGCCGAGGACCGTGGAGGAGTGGAAATGAAATCCGATCCACTAAACATTTCATCCCGAGGTTACCAATCACAGATTAGTAACGTGAAGAGGGAACATTCATGTTGTTGGGACTATGGGGAGATCGGGAGTGGATCGCAACGAACGTGCCCCGAATGTTCCGTAAAGCATCACCGAAGACAAGCCGGAAGCAGAGGTCTACGGAAACACAGATTTCATTATGTTGCTATGATGATTTTTGAGATACCGATAATTTTCAGTCCCATAGGGTTCAAGCAGAATGCGCAACGATGGATCTTGCGCGACGCAAATGGTGCAATGAGTAGTGTGTTTGTCAATGAATGTGTAAGGCAAGCCTTCGCCCCGGAATAGATGGAGCAGGTACCTCCTCGTTCGCATGACTCTTCGGAAATCGGGACGAAAGACAAACCTGTGAAGTGGAAATTTTGTCGGTGAGTCGGTTGGACTAGGAATGGTTGAGTTCGCAAAAGGTAATCGCAACACAGCAGCAGAGACGCTTCGGATCCCCTCGAACTGAAAATATGATATGAGAGTGAAGAAACAACTATAGTGCTCTCCGTGGCGATTCGAGAGCGGGAAGAGCTTCGAGAACAGGCGGGAGATATGACCTCAGATTCAGGACGCTTCGACGACTCGGACCTTCGACTGCGAGGAGCAAAGTAGCTCTGTTCTACCTCGCTCTTCTTCTGCTTACTCTTGGGGAAGCAGAGCGAAGATTTGCTCGTGATCTTGAAGTGAACGATCACAGAGCATTGAGGAGCTGGTGGCGTTTCATGAGACTTCGAGTGAAATTAGCTCTTAGGCAGCCGAATCTGTGCGAGGACACGATCGTCCCGTGTCTGGGGGGCTCAGATTTTCGCACAGGATTTCTCTCATCGATTTACCTCATGTCCTGAAGTAACTCGTTCGAAGATTGCTCGAGTCTTCCCTTACTGTGGACTGAAGGGGTCACGTGTCGGCTACAGTCCGTTTCCTCAAAACCGTTTTCCCGACCTGGAACTCTTTCCCGATCCCGAGACCCTCCTAGTGAAGGCACCAGCCAAATAACGCTGAGGAATTGGGAAGAAACGCGAAGTCGGCCTACCATAGACGCTAACGCTCGGCTTCAGGAATGACGGTGCTGGAACGCGATTTCACCGGTTCTTCTAGTTATGGTTCTTCTGAGGAGCTCAAATCGGTGAACTTTTCGGTGATATGAGACACAATTGGTTCGCTGCGGTAATGAGACACTTTTTGATGAAGTCCCCTCCCGTGAGAGGGCCAGCGGATGCACCTTCTTGAGCAATCAAATAGCTTGCTTCGATGCTTAATCAGAAACGACTTGTGGCGAGCAGTCTCAGTGCCCCAATTTCGTCGAATCTTTCCCACCCTGAGAGGGACTCCTCATCTTGGTGGGCGCTTCCGTAGTGCCGCCGTGGATTGTGTTCCTTGTAGACGGACAGGCTTTCCTCACGAGTCAAGCACGTTGGCTTTTCGCCAAACTTCACGAAGGGAAACTTCTCTCACCATTCAGGCTGGAACCTCCCGGCTCTCGTCACCGATTGTTCGCTTCAACGCGATACCAAACTCAACTATCGAAGACGAACGAGAAACAGTCGACGAGTGAATCTAGTTTTCATTTTCCGTTCGTCACATGGACGTCGTGTTGTGATGGTTGTGGAACTCAGATATCTTATTCTCGCCAGGGAAACAATTCCTGAGTTCCAAACCTCATCTTCGTCACAAGGCCCACGAATAGTTTGAGCTCGCTGATATAAGTTCTCTATAGCGGCCTGCAAGTCTGAACGGTCGCGATGGTCCTTTGCGCCGCGGCCACCAAGTTGCCAACCCCTGATGTAAGTTACTGTGATATTGAGCTGATCTAGAATAATTGATTCCAGATTGAGGGTTAGCGGGATATGCGACTCTATTCCTCTACGAAAAATCCTTCCGATTGCTTAGGGGGTAATCCTCAACATGACTCGCTTCCCTTGAAGTTCGCTTTCTCGGAGTTCGCGCTCTGCATAGAGACCTCATATACTCGGAGGGTCTTGGTACCAGGAGAGGCTTCTTGGTCGGGAAAACGGTTCCGGGAAACGGTTTCGGGTAAACGGGTTCGGGTGAAAGAGTTCGGGCAGCATGATGGGGAGAAAAAAAAATCGGATTCCGGCGAGGGAATCGAAGAGATAATCGACGTAAGCGGCCGAATGGTACAGCTTCTGTTCCTGAAGCGGCATGCGAACCGCGGTCGTACCTGGAAGAAAACTGTCACGATCCAGGCCGACCGAACCGCGTTGATACCGGCACTCGTTCACGAGAGGCAACCGTTTCACAACAGAGGTAGTTCCCACGCAAGGCGCGCGATACCGAAAGATGTTGGATATGTTGCTCAAGCGACATAGCTGACCGGTTGCTCGCGGGTTCTCCTGAACTTTATTGCATGTTGCCGCGCAGCATGACGTTGAAAGCTCCTAACCCGCATCTCGGGAACGTTCCGGTCCTGGCCCGTAGTGAGCTCTGCTATTAGTCTTCCCCGTCCCCCGCCGACCCGGTGGTTCCAGTGTTCTTCGCCGCTCGTCGCACACTCGCTCACTCATTCACTCACCCGCGAGTACCGAACACAGCTCAAACACGCAGTCCCGCTCCTTTGAGCTAGGAGACAGCGTCGGGGAATAGGCACCCTGGAGGCCCGCATGCAACGGCCAAAGCGGTTCTCCGGGTTGGAGTGTAATTTTGTTGTCGACGAGACAGAGTGCGAGGATTAGCGGTTGCTGGTCGATGACAGCGGCTACCGCCCTCGCCGGTGCTCACCGTGTGCTGCCCGGAGTGCACATGCTTTGTTCGGAATGAGGGCCGGGAGTCAAGCAAATCTGCGCGGGGGCGCATGCGCTTGGGCGGTATTTCGCGCAGGATGTCACTGAGACTGAGGATCGATTCTGAGAGGAGCCTCTGCTCTCTTCCTGGCTGCACCGCTGGATCTAGAGGAGTCCATACGCATCATCAGCTACGAGAACGAAGCTTCATGACTCACATAGGCGTTTACAGTTCACTCAAGTTTATCGAGTCACAAAGGCGCTCAAATACGTCTTGTGCGCCTCCTCGTTTTTACAGCAGACCGTTTCAGATCGACAGGATTGCGCCGGGGGGCCCAAGACCTCAGAGACTGGACGCAACCAAAAAAAATCAGATAGGAAGGGCGGTCGGTGTCACGATGAAAGGGTCTCGGCCATTAGTGGCCCCTTGGATTTTGCACTACTTTTGACAAAAATCGGTCGAATTCAAAAGCTCATATCTCGGCTCCAAGAAGGGCTACAGCGCCGATCGAATTATTTCTGGAAAGCCGAAGAAGAGAGGTATCGGCTCTCTGTGAAGCTGATGGCATACTCGACGTCTGGATCGAAGATGAACGCACACCTTTTAAATCAATGAATTCGAGACAGATGCGAAAATAGATGACGTCAAGTTCGCACTCTGGATTTAAGCTGAATCGAAACGTCACTGAGAGTCGAAGCTTATGCAAAAAAAAAAAATCCAAAAGAAGAGACGCTCCTTTTTCGCCGGAAATGATTTGTTTTCCTGGACTTTCCCGCCCCTCCCCGGAAAAAACGCCCTTGATGGCTCCAGCGAAATACGTGATCTTTATCTGCCAGCATCACTCTCTCCCAAGCCTGTCTTCCCCTCTGAGGGTATGATGAGATCGGTCAAAGCTTCCGCTGGGCTCAGAATTGATGTGAGGTGCCTAGCTTGAGCTAGGCAGAAGACTGAGGCCGCAACGTGCGAACAGTAGCCGACTGTTCGGGCTCCGCTAGGGCACTCACACCAATAGCGTCCGATCCCTTCTACGCTGTCTCTCCCGGGCTCGTAGTCGATGTCGACGCGATAAGTTGTGCGTTCCCTGTGATGCGACCTGATTTCGAGACCGACGACGGTCGGTGCTTCTTTGATGAGCGTCATGTTGACGTTGTTAACGGCGTCCATCGCTTCCGCCAAGTAGGGGAAAGCCAAATTGATTTGGTATGGTCCGGAAGTCAGAAGCAGGAGGTGGTCTCTCATCAGCTCCGCGAAGTCAGTGAGCTGTTTGGAGGAAATTCTCTCGAGAGCCGACGGTCCGCGATTCCACCCTGCGCGAAGGACTTCCTCTCCGAGATCATTTCAGAGAGCCTGGAGTCGCTCCATGTGATCGATGATCTCGGAAGACATGTTACTCTCCCATCATGATCGCTGGCCAAACCGGTTTTTCAGGTCACCGGGTAACTCGGCAAAGCGAACGGACTTTCGGTAGGGATCTGTTGACGACGGTGTGATGCAGCATTTTATATCGCTGAGCGGAATCTGTTTCCTCTAGCCTTTCATCGCGGGCATCAATACGTTGAAATCCAACTCGCGCATGTGTGTCACAGCATACCGAAAGCCACTACCGACGATGAGAACATCCTTCCGCCTCAGTAGACCTAGATTCTGATCCTGTAAAACTTGGGACGGGGCGTCGGAAAAAATGGGAGTGTCGGTCAAACAAAAAAACGTTTTTTCGGCGATAAAAAGAAACGCCTATATACTTTTTTTTGGCATAACCTCTGACTCTCCGTGACCTTCCGATCCAGCGAAACTACAGAGTGCGCACTCGACGCTATCTATTTTCGCATCTGTCTCGAATTCATCAATTTTGAAGGTATGCATTCATCTTCGATCCAAACGACATCCATGCGATTCGATAGCTGTCTTCTTGAGCTTTAAAAAAATGACTCGATCGGCGCTGTAACCCATAGACCCGTGGTTAAGCGCGTTCGGAAGCTGGATAAATACATGTTGATTCGAACTGCATGAAGCTTTTTCCTGACGAGAGCCAACCGATTTTAGAGTCAAAACATGGAATTCTTCGTTCTGCGCGACGGCGGACTGTTGTCGAGGATACCCGGGACCTTATTCGACCGTCTCACTGGAAAGCCTCCTCTGAGTTAATGATTCAGGTAAGTGATCCCATAGGAGTTGTTGGCGCCGAGAAGGGCCGTTCTTTGTTCCTGAGAAGAGCCGTTTCGCAATCCTTCGCAATCCTTCGCAATCCCCATCATCAGTGACTTACTCGATGACTGGAACAATCGACCGATTTTGAAGAAGTAAGTCAGATGGTCGGCTGGTCTGAGGACTCTCGACAGATATCGCGCGTGGTAAAGACTAGTTATTCCCGTCTGTCTCAACTCTGAAGGATGCAGACACAGCGAAGATTTTTCTAGCACAGGCCCGAGGACTTTCTTGAGAGAGGTGATCATTGCTCCGAGGATCGGGGTTCCCGGGACGTGTAGGAAAACTTGGAGCTCAGAGGTTATGTCGTCTGCATGCCAGTCTGCAGAAGCGATGGTAACCAGTTAACAGCGGCTCACGCAAACGAGTCTCGCTTCGTGACGAATATCGGGTGGGTTCTCGAGGCAGTTGATGGTTTCCTCGAACGAGAACACCGATTCTTTGATTACCGGGTCGACAATAACATGCTCTCCAAGGTCGGAAGCTTGTTCAGAATCACCTGAATTACGTTTATGGCAAGCGTCCAAGGTCGGATGGCACCATGCTCAATGAGATGGTCGCACGCATGTTACGACTGAAGGACGCGCTGAATACGTTGGGCGAAGACATCCGAGATAACCACTGGAACATAGTCCGGAGACCATGGACCGCGGTAGACTCCGCCTTCATCCTCGGTTTCCCAAGACTGACTGATAGAGAGCTCAAGATATTTTTCACTCTAACGTATCAGCTGGGCCAGTCTGTGTCGTATCATGCGAAGATGCGGGCGATGAGACCATCTCAGAGAATCTTTGGTACCACGGCGACAGAAGCAACATCCTCAAACTGAAAATCCCGTCTCGTCGAAGGAAAGTAACGGTGCTACATCGACTCTGCTGGAGACTCGATCGGTTCCGCAGGAATCCGGCGCGATTATTGCGAGTGCCGCAGCGGAAATCGAACTGCAGGCTGCTGTTCGCATGTGGCGGCCGTCATCTACTATCTCCCCCAAGCACGATATCTGTCGAGAGTCCTCAGACCAGGCGATCACCTGACATCACTCTTCAAAGATCGGTTCATGGTTCCAGTCATCGAGGAAGTCACTGATGATGAAGATTGACAAGGGATTGCGTCACGTGCAGTGTCGAACTGATGCGCCGGCTCCACCATGCAGGCCAGAAGGAGGCCCTTCTCAGGGCCGAGAAGGCCCTTATGGTCAAAGAAACGGCTCTCTTCGGGGACAAAGAACGGCCCTCCTCGGGGCCAACAGCTCTTATGGGATCACTCACCTGAATCATCAACTCAGCGGAGGCATCCAACTCAGAGGCTCGAATGAGTTCCAGGATGATCTAGACAACAGTCCCCTGGGAACGGGCGTTCTTATTAGAAAAACCGAACAGTATAACAACGAACGATGTCTGAACTGAACGGTTCCTGCTCGAGCAGCCCGCACGTTAGAGAGGATACCAAAGAAACTGGTCTCCTCCCGCCGTCGCGCAGAAACTTTTCGAATAAAAAATACCGAAAAATACCATGTTTGGGCTCCGAAATGGGTTGGTTCTCATCGACAAAAAGCTTCATGCAGTTCGCATCAACATATTTTTACAAAGTTCTCAAACACGCTAAACCACGAGTCTCTTGCATTCTCCGTTATTGCACGGCAACCGTTGGAAGACTGTCAATCCTCTCGGCGATTTCCGGCGGCTCGTCTTTCTTCCGCATGGATCGGAGGCAATCGAGGGCAATCTGAGAGATCCAAATATGGCAGAATGAGTCACTCTGAGGGAGGTATCGAACCGAACATCAGGACTCAGGAATCTGGGTCGAGCCTGGAAACCTCCTCATTCCGCTGTGCCGTTTATCGATCTTGAATCAAAGGGCTCATCTGCTGGAGACCTAGTATCCTCGTTCACGGTCCGAACAGAATCAATATGTTCAATCGATTCCTCAAGTTCAACCACAACTCGTCAACTCCAATGATGAGAAATCTGTTTCTCCGTCTCGAATACCCAGAGTTGTATGATTTTAAGGAGCGTGTTTTACAGTTCCTCCTAGGCTGTGTAGCTCCGTACGGAAGTCCAAACAACCGACTGCGACCACACCCTGTATTTACGACGCGGCACACGATAGTCAAGACTACGCGTCGACCTGATTGTTCCCGCGATGATGTCAATCTTCGTAACTTGTGACTGCTTCGGGCTCCCCTCACTTCGGTGACGACATACTCCACTCTCTCGGTACTGATATTCTGAGCGTCGAGTCTCATCTTGCTTCTTTGATATTCTCACGGGATCGAGCGATGTCTTCGCTTCTGGCTCAACTTATTGTTGCCAGGAAAACACGGTTGCACGCAAATCACCTCCGAACTTTGTAGGTGCACCGGAAAATCCCACAGAGAGTCCAAAGAAAGCGACGCCGTTGGTGATTTCGTTCTAGCTTCCGACGCTGGACTCGCGGCTCACTAGGTCTCGCGGAGGGCGAACAGGCAGGACTACGAAGGGCCGTCTATATGCCAGCGGAGACACATTGCTCCAGGAATCAGCGCCGAACCCGGCTACGCGAAACTACCTGAAGAACTTCCGTAAGCGGGACCAATCAATTGACGCACGCCATATTATATCGATAACGATAGGTATTACTTCCCAAGCTCGGAATGATCCTGAAGGTTGGAGGTTGTAGATTAGTTCATCCCATCTGTGTCGACCTCGAGTTTCCCGAGGCATAAAACGTTGCTTGTCGAGACGAATTTGACCGGCTCGCTCCAGCGCTTGGCGGGTGTCTCCTTTTCACGAGTTCTCACGTTCAGTCCCTGTATGGCGTTTAGGAATCGTCTTAGTTCTGCGGGGGCCTGCAGTCTAAAGCTGCTTTCAAGACCAGTAATACGAAGTGGAACCAGAATGGACAAGGAACTGATGGGAAGATTGGGTACTTAAGCTAGCGGAGCACCTCGAAACGGGACCCAGTAGTTCAGGCTGCAACGATGTTCTCTCCCCATCTCCAATTTCTTCCCGGGGTTTCGCTGGTACATAGTTATTTTCTTCTTCTGATGTTGTTAACGCTTGCTATCTGTCGCTGCCGTCGTTGACTCCCCGGAAACGACCGTCAGCAAAGATAAGAAAACAATTACCCGCCCCACCTGTGAGATGAATTCTCCCCCAAGACCACTCCTTGAGCACTCGAGTCGGGCGAGGCGTCGAATTTCCATGAAAACATTCCCAAACGACCAAGCTACCGTCAGACCGATCCCCGTGTTTGTTTTCTGCCTCCTTCCGCCTCCGCTCGAGAGTGTCGGTGGCCTGGAACTGAAGACATCATCGGTTTATTGATTTGATTTCATTGGATCTTATATATGCACATATGTTCCCTTCCATTCCAGGGGTGAATTGTATCGCGTTTACAGATCGCATTGTTCTCTCATCGCCATAGGATATAGAGTACAAATTGTTCGCGACTGACAAGATGGGAGCTGCTTACTAGTTCAAAGCCGAACTCTGAGCAGTCTGGGATCACTGATGAGTGTCGACATGAGAAATGAAAACGAATAACATTCATACCAGTCGGGAAATAATTTCCGAGTTTCACAACTCAAGATCGCATCCTCTCGAAGAATGATTCGTGCTTTTTTCGGGAACCTTTCCTAACTCTCTGAATCCCAGCCATCCGAAAGTCCACATCCGACCGAGCATTTGGATGTCGACGTCAGGAACTTTGCTGAGGTTAATTAGATTCGTCTCTTAGTCTTACTCCTCACAGACATTCTACAGGTCCTGCGGAAGTTGACTTCAGAGCTTTCCGTGATTCGCGGCGATCACAATTCACTGAAAAAAAAAACTTCGCTGAGCCAATCCTCCCTAGATTGGTGCAGTCGGTCGCAATCGTGTGCATGGGACCGTTTCGAGACGGGGTCCTTCTCTGCCACCTCACATGAAAACACGGAAACCGCGAAAACAACAATGTATATATGAGCATCAGGCACCGTACGATGCCTGGATGAGCGCCGCCATTCAGGGCCCGAGCGTCCGAGGCCGAGAAGTCTTGGAGATATCTCGAGGCCGAAATGACCAGCCTGAAATGTCATATACCAGAGTCTATCGTGAGGAGCGAAAATTCCAGCTTCCACAAAGCAGCCCATGAGCGGTAGTTCAACCCCACCGGATATAGAAGGAGGAGTACCGTGGAGAAACCTGTCGTGGAACGTTCCGATCAGCCTTTCAGCCCGATGATGCGCTCATGACGCGTACGTGGAATGTTACCCTGATCGTTCAAGTTGCCGATCACGAGATGAGAGGATACGAAAACTCGAAGCTGTTGTGAGGTGTGGTCGGCGGTCAAAAGAGCCGCTGAGGTCTCGGGAATGACTGAAGGCTCGAACGAGCTCTCTTTTTTTGCCACTGGTTCGGAGTTTGTCTATGTAACCAATCAGACCGCGTGGTTCTCCTTCCTTTCGAAGACCTTTGGAGCACTTTGGGCAGAGTTTAACTGGGAGGAGTGGGTTTCGCTGCCGCGTTGTTTTGAGTCTCGACCCCTGATCGGGGGTCAGTCGAGCTAGACGAAGAAAAGTCAGATCGACTTGGGGAATGACAGAACAGTTCCTCTCTCTAGTCGTGACGGGGATTTACGGTAAACACACAGACAGTCATCATTTGCGATAATGAACTTCCGTCATGATCGGGAGACGCTCCACGCTGGTATTATGCGTGGATTCGATTGGTATAGTGAACTTCCTCGCAAGCTTCGACCAGCCCACCTCGGTCACATTTGGTGGTTTGGGAACACTTCGATGATCGAAACAATCCTCTATGGTATCACGACTTTTCCGACCGGCACCCGAATCAGGGAGGAATCGTTTCATTGTTCGCTGCGAGGTCAATTTGTTGTCTGAAAGTGAGTATCAGATACATGAATCTGACTGGAGCACTCGAGCTACTGAACGCGCTCCCTGGTGCTGGGCTCCAGGCGTATAGATAGCGTGAGGGACACCCTGTACGACTCGATAGGGCTGCTTCAACGCACACGAGTACAAAATGAACTGACTGAGGGCCACTTTACAGGCCATCTACCGGCATCGAGTTTCCTTTAACACCTTCTTTCGTTGGGCTTAATTTTCAGTGTCTTCAGCACCGTCTTCAGTGAACGTCTGACAAAGGACGAATTACGATGAGAACGAACCCCTTTCTCCTTAAAATTTGACGATCTCCGGGCCAGCTTCTTGGGACAGCGGAAGTCCGTTCCAGATCGGGTGAGGTCCGGATTTCAAGCCGTTCGGTACGTCGGGATCTTTGCTCGTCGTGGTCGGTATTGTGCACGTTTGGTGTTGATCCGGTGCCGCCCGAATGTCGCCGGGAACATCCATCGGCTCGGAACGAAAACCGTATGTCTCCGGGGAGCTTCATTGCTCCTCCAAACAGAGTCCATAACAAATGGGATTCTCCGATGTTCGAAGAAGTCCGGCTCATGGTGCTACTCACGAAGCTTGAAGTCAATCGCGAGGACGGAATATTGCTCGGGTCGCTGTCAGGGGTCCCCTACGAGCTTCTCTTCTCGAGTGAAGCACGTATTCTTTGATGAGGCTCCCGGTATTAATATCTCGTTTGATTATGCGGAAATTGGCGAGCTCCCATGGGAGCCGTACCCTTTGAAGTATTATGGCTTCCTCAGGCCCGCTCCTACCACTCTCGTTACTCTACTCATTTTTCCTGGAGAACAGGCTTCTTCGGGTGATGAAAAGCACTTTTGAAAGTAACTTAGTCCATCGCACGGTCGGCTACACACTGCTGCAGCATCGATATTTCCGAATGATCCAAAAGACCCCTCGCGACGTCGTGGATGAAGGGTGACTCCTTGAGAGCAACGACGATTTCACTCTTTGCGAAACGGTCGTGCGCCGCGAAATCGTTCAACTTCGAGAAAATTTTACCCAGAGACTCGCTACTCTCGAAGAGCCTCCAACCTGTTGGTCGCCCGCTCTTCGATCACGGATTGAGGTTGTGGAAGGAAAAGTTTTCGGCGACTTTCGTTCCAGCCGATATCGTTGGGTCGTCTTCAAATCGGAGGAGGAGGGCGCCTTCAGCCCATCATGCGATCGAGAACGATGCAACCGCCGCGACTCCGGTGCGATTCGAAAGAATAAGGAATCCTCCCGGAGCGGGAGCAATTTCGGAATGAGCCACTTGAGGAAAGATGAATTCCCGCGGCCGAACTGAAGAGACGACATCGCATCCTGACGGAGTCGAATGTTGACGAAACTTAGCGAGTAGTAAGGGAACCGATGCTCGTGTGTTTCCGTTTGAGGACACTTTTTCCCGGCGAAATGCCAGGAAACCCTGGGAGAACTGAGGAAGTCTGGATGCAACAATTTCTTCTCGGGAGAGGACCATTCAAAATACAAACCAGTGAGACCAAATCTACAGATATCGGAACTTTTTCAACATCCGTGGATGACAGGCTGCAACATTCACTGATGAGTCACCCTGATGTGTTCCCTGTCAGTTTCCTCAGTCTTGGAACGGACTGCGTTCCCATCGAGCAGTGAAGGTAAATTCATCCACTTCAAAATAAGGGAAACGAATGAAAAAGTCTCAGGGGTGAGATGAATCATCGGAACGGGCTCACGAATGATACTCCGTTGTTTTAGATCATCTTACGTCGTGGTTTCCGTCATCATGGTGTTAGGTAAGAGGAAATGTTGAAGCACATCCCGTCGAGCTCGCTATGCTGGAACTCCTGTCATAAGACCTTACCGTCAATCCCCGACCGTCACGCGGGAAAGTCTGGATTTGAGTAAGGAAGTCAGACCCCGACTTGCCCAAGATGTTTAGCTCGTTACTGCCCGAAGGCCTCGCTTCGAGCTCCAATACCCTCATTCGAAATCGTTCCCTATCAGCAGCGCACATGATCATGCCCGCACTCGGGGTGGGCTCTCGCGGACTGCTGATAAGCATTCGTGTTGTTGTGCAAGTTGAGCAACCAGCCATCCTTGGAATGGAGCGCAGAACAAGTTGTCACATCGCCCTTGTTGCCGGCGGGCATTCAGACTCTTGCCTCAAAGTCTATCCTGATGATAAGTGGGCGAGCATCGGAATTCAAGAATGGCGGCGTTCCCATTTTCACTGGGGCATTTACTGTGTCTGGTGATTATCTCCAAGAAATCATCAGAATCGAATTCTCGATCCACGCGAAACGAGGATGGAGAGGAAAATTCCCGACAGGCTAAGAATTAAAGTCGTACCGGCTCGCTAGTAGGAAAATCGAATTTTCCGAGTGGTGGACCGGGGTCAACGGGAGCTCCGGCGATGAGGGAATGTTGGTTAAAAGTGACCAGTTGAAACGAGTGTATCTGCTGCCAGGAACGAGGGAAACGTGGAGATTCCTGGAGAAATCTTAGTTGGTCGGGATCTGATGAGGTTGGAATGATGGCAACGAGGAGAGGAGAACCGATCGATGAGACCGATGGTTTGAATCCAGATGGAACTGTAGCGGGAAGAATTTGAATTCGGAACGGGAAGAGAACTCGGGGAGAAGAGGCAGGGGTCAAGCGCGATTTCAGAACAAGACGAGATCCAAACAGAGACGAAAGCCCGCACAGGAGAAAAATCCAGGGGCGGAATCAGGAACAGACGACCCAATAAAAGAACGATATTTAGCATACCGAAGAACGAGAAGAAATGATACCGTACTTCGCACGAAACAATCATCAGAGGGAGAAGAGTGACTATTTGATGGAACGTTGGAGAAACGGAGCAGCGGAGGGAAGTGTTGGGATCGGATGCGTTGAGATGGAGGACAGAGGGCTGAGGCCTGGATGGGAAAATCAGTGGCACGGGGGAGAAACTCCTCACCACTGTTTTCGGCTTTTCGGTCTCGTAGGTGGCTTGACTGTTGCTCGCTCGGTTTCTTTCCTACTAGTTCGCTGGCTCACTCGGTTTACGCGTTGACTAGGAAACAGGGAACGTCAGAGCGAACGGATTCCAATTTCTCCTCGAGCGGCGGAGCAAGACGTCAGACATACAAATAGCAGACGTTCGGGCCGACCAAGCGACCGCGCGTTCGGGAGACGAATGGAAGAGGGAACGGTTGCGTGGATGGATAGACTGTAGCAGCAATCCCTCTGAAGGACGACGACGACGACAACGGCCATAAAGCGGGAGAATTGAAAATCTGAACGGGGAGGGATGAGGGGCAAGTGCAGCGGGACATTCCTCACGTCTGCGCCCTCTCCGTCTTGGTCTTGCGGTTCCCGAGCAGAGTTATCTCTCCGCTGTCGTTGCGAGGGGCGCAATCACGGGCAACCGAAGAATCGGAACGATAACTGCTGAGAAAATTCACTGGGCGCGACAAAAACAAACTCGTTCCAGCATCTAACTCTCGTTCATTCTGCGCTTTAGTATCCTGAAATTGCCGTGCGCCGAACCCGGGCGTTTTTTTTCCTTTCTCTCGGAGTAGGGAAATCCGACAGGGAAAAACTGATTTTTGAGCTCCCCAGCTTTCAGTTCATTCGAACTGGAAGCGATGGTCGATTTTATGGGGACCCACGACCAGATTGGCCCGACTTGAACATATGCGGGTCTCGTTCGGTCGTGGTTCTCGTCTCAACCCACATCGCTCAACTTGAGTGATCGGGTAAGGCCTCATGGAGCCGTTCTCTCGACCAATCGTGGTTAATGACGCTCGACTGAGAGGGCTCCACGTCAGAAGAAGGCGACCTGTGGAGAGAACTCCAATTCGATAATGTAGGACCTCACTCTGGAAACCTCGTACCGAACTAACCGAACTTGATTCTGAGCAATTGACAGAACCGCTCGATCGCAAGAACAGCTCCTAGCCGATTCCCCTCCGCCAGCTAGAAACATTCACCTCCCCTGTTCAAAATCGGAGTCTGCCAGCGAATTCCCCAATGAACTTCTGATCCACGGTGACATTGAATTCTTCGGGGAAATTCGCGAAGGGCGCGAGAAGCGAGCGCCGGAACGCTTGGCACGTTTCGACAAGGTCCGAGGAGTTCCGCTAGTTGGTCTCACTAACAGATACAACGCAGTTGCACTGTGCGTCGAGTGCGCTCGGCTCACCTCGAGCTGAGCCCCCGTGACAACACGCCCTTGAATATTGTAGCGGCCATGTAGCTAACGACATGCACGACTTGATTGATAAGTGGGACTCCTAAACTGCCGACACGTCCACCGCCCGTAGTCTAGGACCGCGGCTGCGAGCGTCCTGCCATGCGCGGCGGATCGGACGATTCAAACGGCGTCAACCGCGCTGTGGGTGATTTTAGAGTCGATGCACGAATCCGCAGTAACGGAGAATCATCCCGGCGATAGGAGTCAGTGCTCGTCATATTCCCCATAATCCGACGTTCAGGCTCACTCTCCTCTGCCGCATCCGCAACCCTTGACCCTCGGAGGCGTTAGCTCAGCGGCAAAATCGCGCCAAAATATATGGGCAGATCAATCTTTGTTATGGCTCCCGTGTCGGGTGAAGCCAATCTCGAGATGAAACTATGCTGCCGAGTTATTTCATAAACCCTGCCGAGCCACAAGGGGTAACGAGCAAGGAAGAGAGAGTGAGCGATTAGGCCGGCGAAGTATCTCGGCGAGACGAAACGATGTGCGCCGCTACTTGCGAAAAATGATAAATGAACGCCTAAATTGCCCATGTAGGCCATCGTTTTGCTATCGAGCTCGACTCGGGGCACGCGAGCTACTCAAGCAAACTCGCTGAGTGATCGAGTCACTAATATTCTATCGCGAAGATTGGAGTCCCACATACACATATATATTCCCGCATGGACGAGGCTGTGGCGGAGCGGAGCTGCGTAGTTCTATTCAGCTTCCTAGGCGTAATCCGTCCGGTATTCTTCGGTGATTTCGTCAAAGATGACGTCTGGGCGCGTCATTATCAGTTTCAGTATCAGTATTATTATTTCATTATCAGTATTGTCCGAATATGATGCGTATCGAAAGTCGCGCATCATATCACTCGCGTTGATAGAGTGAGCTTCCCTCCATCGTGGTCTCCCGAAAGTATGTTGTTTCGCAACCTGGTGTCCAACCATAAAGCATCGATCTAATCTCTGCGTCACCACAGCCGGACTAAAAGCCCCGTTACGCAACAAAATATCTGTCATGCTCTTCGATTCACGGCAGTGTTCATCCAGGAGATACCCACGCCGCACTACTTTATATAATGGAGTCCAGTTTTCAAATCAAATATGTATTGTTTGCCATATCAACCGTTTCTCCTCATAAGATGAGTGCTCTGGAAGAATGAGAGATCGCAGTGGGGTTGCAGGTCAAATCCCGCAGAAGCCAACTCTTAGCGTTAACCAGGGCAGGAATGCTAAACACCAAGACCCGGCAACACAACCGCGATTCCTCCATCGACATCAACTGTTCAAGATGTGGAGCACCCGAAACAGACAGACACGTAGTCTTGGGGTGCGAAGAAAGAACTTTCCCCCCACAGGAGTTTCCCTTTCGAATTGGACTCACACCCAATAGCAAACATGAAGTTCTGCGAATGACGAAGGTGACCCTAACTAACTGGGAGCGACAAGATCTGTGAACGCAATACGACTCACCCCTGGAATGAAAGGGACCATATGTAAATATGGAAGATCGAAATAAATCCAATCCAATCCAAATGACGAGTTTGATTCTCAAGGGCGATGAGTCCATTTTTGTTGATTTCGAGGAAGTCTTCTTTTTTGATTCTGGTGAAAGCTGTGAGCGCGTGATCATGGTGAAGCTTCGCCACAACCAAGAGTACCCGGCTTACGCTTTCTCGGGCCGAGGTGGGGAGCATTCAATGCAAGACACAGCGTACTCGGCAAGACATCGGATCAGAAAATTTTCACCAATTACGATTTCTGCATCAAACAATAAACTCAGCAGAACAGGAACGACCGTGGTCCTTTAAAGTGATTAGCGTTCTCATGTACGGAGAGGGGAGCAGTATTCATCGTCTTAGGTTGTGAGCTCACGAGGTTGCTGAGCGCGCTCCCATGCGTAGATCTCAGCGTATGCTGAAAAGCGTGGCTTCTCGGATACACTTTCCCTCGATCTACAGCTGTCTTGGACTCAATTCCCTTCTGACAACGACTGCTGTCGGACTCATCTCCTTTCGGGAATGATCCTGTTCTCGAGCCCTTCCTTCGCAGTAATAGCGAACGAATATCACCGATCTGAGACTAGCATTTGGAACAGAGCTTGATCCACTACCGATATCAATCGAATTTCAGAATTTGAGAAATATGGACTCATCGCCGTTCGGATTCGAGCTCGTCGAATGTTCCGTATGCTGCAGCGGAATAATGGGAGCCACGGAACAATTCCCAGTTCTTCGAATGGGGATCCGAGCGTAATGTGCGCCAGAATGTCCGCGCCTGAATGTCTGGAACTCGAATCAGTGCATCCGTTTGTCAGCTGAACTCCCTGCGGTGAGAATCGGAGAAGGACCTGGAGCGATTCGCCGATCTCATCGGCTTTGTGGGGGAGCAAACTCTATCTGAGAAATTAGTGATAAAAGCTACAGAACGACAAATTTGAAGATCGACTTCAGCTCTCCGCAGTGGTTGCGGCCTCTTCATGTGCCGGAGCTCAATAGCAAGTGAACGCGCCCGGGGATCGTGTCCTCGGAACCGGGGTTGCCGGGATAAAGTCAAATAGTTCCTCTTTCAGGAGTCGTCGATTGAGGAATGAACAAAATTCTCATTCCAGCCGCACTGTGGAAGGCCAGGGGACTGGAGGAAGAATCACCGAGAACCGTTACAGCGGTGCTATATCGAGCACACGTAAAACCCTGTCGAGGATCAGTCAATCTTCATTAGGGGATAAAAGTTCTCCGCGCCTGAAGTACTCGCATCGAATGGTTTGTTCACAGAAGATCGCGGATCTGGAAATGCCTTGAGGATCCTCCACTGTACAACTTCCACCGGAACGAGGCTCGAGAACGTGTCTCGGGGTTCTAACTTCAGAAGGAATCAATACTACCGACGTCCCAATGAACTCACCATCGGGTGGATCCTGGTCAGAGGTGGGCTCTCGTCCTGTGGACTCTGGTCGTGCCACGAATGTGCTGAGCCGGCCCGATGAGCATGCGGGGATTCCGCGCAGCGATCTTATAAACCGAAATGGCCACACGGCTCGGCACGGGTGCCTCAGCTGGCGGTGGAAGCGCTGGCTGCTGAGAAGCCAGGGAGATACCGAATACGATCCGTGAGAGCCATCGAATTGTCCGCCGATAAGTCAGATCGAAGACGTTCGAGGACAAGTTTCAGCACATTCGCTGTTCTGTGGCAGCGCATGCAATCAGCATCGATGTACGTAGCTGATGATCCTGGTGTTCGAATTGAAAACGACAAGGTTCAGAGTCGTGGCACTCCTTTTCTGCTGCGCTCGGTCCCGCTGCTTTCTGCTGCTGTGGATGGCATTGTTGTCGTTGCCGCTTCTGATGCCTCGCTGGGCGTCGTTGGGTTCCGTTCGTTCCAGTTCCTGTAACAGATTGATGTTTGAAAGAATACGCTCCGCGTTCCGAAGACTTGGACCACCGTCGTGGCCGCGTCGCTTCTTGTTTGTGCGCTCCTTTCTATTTGGCCTCCTTCTATCTCTGACTCCTGACGGTCGTTTTTCTGCAGCTGTCCCCCGTGCCGCTCCTTGTCCGGCTCCGGTTCCCTTCATCGTCCTTTGTCGTGTTTATCCTGGGAATGGATTTGCATTCACGTCGAACAAGCCTGGTCGCTCGCAGCCTGGGCGGCTGACTGGGTCTTCTTGCTTTTACGGCTGCAATAACAGCGACGGCGCGCGTGCACCAGGAGGATCTATTGGGCTCATCTTGGCAAGTTCCCTTTTCAGGCGTATTTTCGCTCTCGAGCATTTTTGCATTCGAATTCATTTGTAATGGTTTTGCTGTCACCGACTTCGCATTCGATCGTCAGCGTCTGCTGTGCATTTTTATGCTTTCGAGAAAGGCGCAAGGGAACGTAGACAAGAATCTCTATTCCGCGACTGCCTGGCTCCTTTCAGACAATGTGGCGAGACCCGGTAAAACCCGAGACTGGAAACATCGAACTCTCTTTCATAACAGAATTCAATAGGAGCTCGTTCACAAAACACACGCCGAACTTTATCCTGCCCGACGTTACGTCGAAGTCTCCGAACCACGTCGCCATGGTCTGGAAGACCAACAACGGTGTGGGAACTCGATCGCGATAGAGATCGCACCCACGACGGTCAAGGTCGAAACCGAACCCTTATTGAGCGGAAGTTGGCAGTTTTTTTCAACGGAGCAGGTCGACTCGTCGCTTGTTCTCAAGCTTGTGGTTCCCCGCTTCATATTCTTGAGAAACGGAACGGAAGTGTCCCGCTGTGAGTTCCGATCTGTGAATCTTTGTTGAATCGCAACAGTCCCGCGCTACCTGCCGCCCTCCTGCGTCGCTCCCGATTCTACCGATTATTATAGCCCCATCGACTGGAAGCCGCGTTTCCTCGATACATCACCAGCATGTATGGGGGTGCTCTCCAGGGTCATAGATGAAGCTCTCATCATCTGAAGATGCTGAGATTCGGACGTTCGGGGGGATCAGCCGATTTCGGTTGTCGAACGCACAACTCTCCTTTCTGTGTATCGTTGTGAAATTGCAGGGGCGAACTGTTTCGGATAGAATATGGGGTACTGGTTATGCTCTCGATTGGACGGCTGAAGGATTGTACCCCCCTGTTCAGTGTTTAACAGCTTGAAATTCTCCGCAAAACTCCCGTCCGGAGATGCTTGGGAGCCGCTCTCGAATCGCGTTCGGAAAAAATGCGACAGTGGGTCCTGGGGTTTCTTCTCTGCTGAATCGCTCGGTCTATTCTGTCGGAACGATGTCGAACTGGCGGCGAAGTTTGGAGTTTCACGCCCATGGGCATTCAGCAATGTCCAGCAATGGGGAAAAAGTTATGCTTTGAGTTCTAAAACACACTGTATCTCATGAGAGCCATGGAACGCCGTTGTTGAAGATACAACGTATCGGAGTTGGGTTCTCAAGCTTTCACAGCATGTCAAGAGTTCGACCATTAGTCGAATGACGAAAGTTAGATCTTGCGGCGATCGAGGCACTGGTTGGAGCTCTGAAAGAATAAGCCGGAGGATTCACACTCAACCTGTGGCTTAGCCAGGGCTGACAAGGCTCTAGCATCCCCTCCCCCCCCCCCCCCGAACTTCTGAGCTCATGATATCACAGACGAGCTTTCGAAACAAATTCTGGATCTCTAGCCTTTCGAAACAAATTTTGGATCTCTAGCCTATGTCGAGCCTCCTCGGAAGCGAACGATACCTGGTGTGATATGACAGGAAGGCCATTGATCCTTAATGACATGAGGAGCGAAAACCTGAACGCCTCGCTTTTGAGCTTCCAAGTCGAACGTAAGCTCTCTTAAGAATAAGACAAACAGGAGAGCCTATGGTTGCATGTTTGGAACGCCATTCTGGAGCGATTCCTGCGGGCGATTTTCAAAGAGTCTCTGCTGAAATGCATCATGATGCGACGGATTTCAAGATGTTGACGAGTAAACACTTTTCTCTTTTCGAGATCTCAGAAGGATAAATAGCAACAGCGCTCCATGGGTTCGTTTTTCAAAGTGTCGAAGCCAACTGAATGACGCTTTCCCGACCATCTTGTTTCAACTCCTGTACACTCTCTAGAACATGAGCTGTCAGCGATAAAATTTGATGCGATCGTATTCCTGAAATGACTCGGAACTTGGATTAAAATTTCGGAACCAGTAGCGTAGCGAGCCTCGGTGATACCCGGGGCGGAATCTCAATCTGACGCCCCTCATGGGTGAAATATTTTCCAATCTGATGCCCCTCATGTCGGACGATCCGATACCGGAGTCCGCTGGAGGGAGATCCCGCCACCTTCAGGGCCTATGGAAGTTCCGGAACTCGAGGAAGGATGGGGCGAATGCCGTCGCCGGACATCAGAAGGACGTCGCGATACTCGGGTTGGGCGATATGCTGCCCCAGACCCCGGGCCCAAACCTTGATGCCCGGGTCGGGCCGCTCCCCCCCCCCCCCTCGCTAAGCTAATAAGTGGAACGCATGGCTGGTATTTTTTGTTTAGGTCATAACTCTGCCAAATCTTGGATTTTTTTTCGGGGCGCTCATTTGAACTTTTTCTGGAGTGACTTTGATGAGAATTGCGGCCATCAAGTGCTTTCAACATTAACATATCCTGGGAGTTCGAGGGGATTTTCCTCAGAGTCCATGAATACCAAAATAGGGTGGTTTTAACATGACCGATTTTTTTTCGAGGTCCTCCTGGAACTTATCAGGAAAACATCATATTTCATCGGAAGTGACTCGTGAGGTTCGCTATCGACGCGCGAAAGGGGAGCCGGTCATTAACCGAAAACCCGTGTGAAGTTCTCTCGTTTCCTCGAAAAATGGCAACCGATCGTATCTAGAATTCCTCTAGTTTCAAAGGTATAGGTGATTTCCGGTGAAAAAAAAATCGTCGACCTTGCAGCTCAAGATTTAGATGGTATATCCTGAGTAATTCTCATCAGAGGACATACTTCCTATTCCGCCTCGCTGAGGAGCTACGAGAGTATTTGCGGGAAAAAGCGAGAAAACGAAATAAGCCAACGGGTGGGGCCTCGAAAAAAGAAAGGATACGATCGCTGACCGTTTTCCGAGGAAACGAGAAAGTCTCAATCGGTTACGTGGCCAATGACCGTTGTCTTTCTTCGCGTCGGATGCGACCCCAACGAGTCCGATCCGATAAAATTCTACGTTTTTCGTTTTCTACGGAAAAAATTGGTCATTCTCAGAGCCCTCTGCTGACCGCGATGCTCATCAAATCCGCTTCAGTAGAAAAATCCAAATGACCTACTTGAAATTCTCTATTAATAACTTTCTGATTCCCGAAAAAATCGACAGAGTTATGCCCTAAACGAAATCGGGCTCGAAAATTCCCGACTCGAGAATTCCACCCTGTAGACGTCGAGTATTCAATTCGGCAGTCGATCAGAGCAAGTGCAGTTTTGCTTTTTTGCGATATCTGTGATGAGTCGACGTCAGAAGGAGAGAGGTATGTCTTTCTGACGGTGCGAGACGGACGTTGAAGCTCATTGGGCCGAGGGAACATCTACATTAGCCTATAACGGAACTCCCAAGAGGGGGACACCCCTCTCGACAAGAGCACCGCGAGCAGCATCGACCCAGGTTCGCGGAGAGTGGAAAGTCTGAGAAGGGAAGGCGCTCCGAGGATAAAGACTCAGCATGGACGAGACAGTTGTCCGCTATAAACGCAACGTCAGTGCTGGTCGTTGAAGGGACCCAACGAGTTTGCCCAACGAAGATCATAAAAAGTTCTCCCGAGGAGATGGAGCAACAAGAAACTCTGTGCGAACTCATCGTTCATTACACGAGGACGATATGACGGAGGGCGAGAGGTAGCCGGCGGAAGTTGTAGCGGACGAATCGAAGGAAACAAGCGTGGTTGTCTCGCTGTCGTAGCGGACGGCTCGAAGGAAGCCTCCTCCTCTGCTGAGCAAGGGAAGACGGACAACGCTTCACCGACGCTCGAGAGTGGACGAAGCACTTGAATGGACAGACAGCGACGCCGAGACGACATATAGAGGTAGACTGCCGGAGCACGAGCAGGGAGATGAGGTGTTGATGTGAGCGAGACGCAAGTCGAGCAACGCCCGATCCCTGAGCAGCGAGACGGGTCGACGGTTCCAAGTTTTCTCCGCGGGAATCCGAAAGGAAACCCGGATTGGTGAGGAAGGAAACGGATCGACGCAGCTAGCTCCACTCATGGATGGATTGATGGAGACCAACCGAGAGGAGGCGGCTCAGGGAGTGAATGGATTCTCGGTCGGATGGATGATGAACTGCAAAGACTCCACTACCCGCACGACTTTTATTCACCGAAACGCTCGGTGGCAACCACGAGCCGGACCCAATTTCGGACGGCTCTCAGGAAGAAATGATCGATCTGCCATACCGTTCTTCTTTGCGATCCGAGCGTTGAGCACTCTCCGGTGAACGTCCCAAGTATCCCTAGATGGTTCCGGAGCGCTGTCCAGTTTTTCACTGTGTTAGAAGCGCGGGGTTTGAGTTCGCTGTTCCGTGACCGTGCATAGTTTGCACCGCCGTAGGTTCGGTACCCGGTGTCAGCTAATAGCTCAAGGTATTCGGATCCCAGTATGCTCGAGCAATGCCAAACAGTGCGATCCGGGATTGGCAATACAGTCTCGGACACGAATGAGGTAAGCCCCATAGTTGGGGATTTCCAGCGAACTGCGGCTGAAAAATTCTACTCAACACGAGACGGACGCGCCAAAATAATTCGGAGGCAGCGATATCAGACGAAACTTCTGTGCCCGGCATTCGGGTCGTTATTCTCAGAAGAGAAAAAGTGATTTGTTTTCAGTGTGTTGTCGGGCGAGCCTGAGTGCAGACACTATGGAACTTCTTTGAACGACTGAGAGAGACGTCCTCGGCGTTGTCCTCGGAAGTTGGTTGGTCGTAACAAGCTCAAGGAGGCACACTGATTGGCAAACGTCAGAGGATGATGAGCTCGCACGGATCATTCAGGATTCGCGAGGGAAAACAACGATGGTCTTCGAGAACTCGATACAGTATATTTCGCTAGCCGTTGTATGCTTTTCGACATCGCTTGTGTACGTGTATTTTTGGCAGCCCCCGGTTGTAGCGATCGCCACACTGAATGCTCTGATCATCGGGTTCAGCGTTTCGCCGTACCCGGCGTGGAATCTTTCCTCGTTGACGTCGATCCTAGTGAAGCCCCCCTTGACGACAGACATCGAGGCCACTGAAGAAACCGTCGATTCGAAAGATGACGCGATCCAAGGAAGCGATTTGTCGGTGCAACGAGCTCCCGTGCAGCCGGGACTCCTCAAACTCGAGATCGAGGATCAGGTAAACACGACCTGAAAGGAGCGCCCGTGCATCGGAACCTCATTCGCTTGGAGGTTTGTTCTTGATTTCACGGCTCTGTTATCTCCTGCAGGTAACCCCACTGGTGTTTGGCGAGCTCTTACCGAAAGGGTGCGACGAGCCGAGGCTCGTTGCGGAAACATCACGTACGCTCTGCTTGACGTACGCCAAGACCGACTCGGTGACGATGGTAAAAATCATCCGCATGACTGATGAGGCATGGCGGGACGGAGCTGCGAACGAGGTTTTCATTTCAAGAGCACTCCAGGAACTGAGGAAGAAGAACGCGACGCATCGGACCACCGGCTTCTGTCGCCGGAAGCTCGCTGTGTTCGTCAGAGATCACATTCCGCAACAAATCCTCCTGGCTCGCCAGAGGGAGTATCTCGTTTCCTCGGATCTGAGGGAGGACTTCTTCTCTAAGCACCGTTTCAACGAGCAGTGCGACTTCCTGTATTTCGAGTACGCGTCGGGAGGTGAGCACCTCATGAACGTCCGCTTCCAGAGCATCAAACAAGTCGCCAGTGTCATCGCTCAGGTCGCTTTCACGATAGCGGTTGCTGAGGCCGCGATCGAGTTCGAACACCGCCACCTCGAGCTGGACGCGATCATGGTTTCGACCACGCTCGACACCCACGTTGAGGTCCGCCTCAACGGTCGGGGCATCTGGTTGCCGACCTGTGGAATGGTGACGCGGGTCGGAAACCTCGGGAAAGCGCGAGCGCGCCTCGGCGACAGCACCCATTACTCGGATCTCGCGAGTCGGCTCGCCGATCCAATTTTCGCCGATGGCGCCTGCTGGTTTGGCTATGGTTTCGCTCTCGGCCAGCTGCACTCGAACTGGGCAGTCCACAAACCGTTGACGAACGTTATGTACTTGGCTCAGATGATCGGCGATCTCGTCTTCAATTTGGAACATGAAAACGAGTATCAGCGATATGAAATGCGTTCGTTACTCGAGCTGCGATACGCTTTGCTGACGATGAAGTACCCTTCGATGGTTTCGGTGGTTGAAGATTGTCGAGAATTCAAGAGTATTATTCCTTAGTCGCTCAGAAGACGTGCGGTGGACGACGCGAAAAACAGCAGAAATAAACATGACCGAACCAGCGGTTATCGATTTCAGCTCTCCTGCGGAATGATCGACAAATATCAGCTGAAGCGGGAATGTGTTCGTTGGCTGGTCAAGAATGATCCGTTGTCAGAGTTCCCCAGCCTGCTCGGGTTGGCTGTGATCGGGAAAGGGGAGTCGGTTCGATGAAGTTTCAAACCCGCATTAGGATGAGAACGTGGGGCGAGCGGGACATGAGGTGATCACGAGGCGAAATAAGAGAAATATGAGAGGGACATAGGGAGGGAACGTGATTTCAAAAGGGTCATATTAATGTGGTACCACCTGGTCGTGGTACAGCGGGACGACTTGAAGACGTTCTTTTCCCCTGGAAAGAGAATCACTCCCCCGCCCCCGTTAGCCTGCATTGAACACGTGGTTGAGAGATTTCCGCGTCCATTGACAGATTCAGCCAATCCCGCAGATTGACAGCGAACACCAAGCCTGACAGTCGCGAACAGGTCGATTCGGTCACTTCTGTTTGCGCCTGATTTGCGAATCAAGCTTGCTTCTGATACATTGGGTACTTCATGATTAGCAGCATATCGATCTGACGGAGACCCAGATGCATATTCGCCAACGAAACAGCATTCTGTGATCAAGCCTCCTCTCGAAAAGAGCTAGAAATTGTTCCCTCCAATTCGTCGGTGATTAGCGTGGGAGGGGAAACACCCGGGGGATGGATGATCACGAGATGGAAAAACTGGATACCGAGCCTCGCGCCCTTGATCTGGACAGGGGACGTACCTGAAGCCTTGAACGAATTCCGTGGAGGTGGGCGAGATTTTTCAAAACTAGGCCGATATCAACAGACGCTCTGTTGTCGCCATTGGGTCGGTTTGACTTGCCTTCAGCACACCTCTCATGAATGCATGAACACCTTCAAGGAACTCCTTGCTCATCCAAAGCTCCAACCTCCTGTGCGAAAAATGTCTTTCCACATGCTTACGACGCGTTGGGATCGCAGGGGAAATATCCGAGACCTGAATCGTTGCAACCGACGAACGGCGCATCGATCAGGTGGGGAGAAGACTCAGAGGACGGGACGAGTGGTCCAGTCAAACCCGAGGGCGATGTGTTGCTGCTTTGTGGAAGACGGTCTCTACAGTGCCGGAGCGCATAAATATGAACTCTACTTGCCCCCATATGTCAAGTGTTTTGGAAACATTGAGCCTCCGTTTCGTGGGATTGTTTCCATTCTAGGTCGAGCTTTGTAGCTGGATATCTCAGGACGTCATTTGGGCCGCATTGGGACCTCGTGGCCACCAGAGGTGCTCGCCAGGTTCTCGTGCACGAGTGAAATTTCCTCTGTTTTCTAGCGGAGGCATGCTACATGAGGATGAACTGCGGGAATGCGAATCCGATTTCCTCCCCTCGAGCAAACCGATCACGAAGGAAGGAAAAATGTTATTTCTACGAGAAATCGAGTTCGGAATATCTCTGATTCCCCGATCACGACCTCTATAATTCAGGTTCGGGAGGCAACGAGGAGCAGGAGTTGTAGCAAATACATACTCCGGAGTCAACCGTGTGGGTGAAAATTTCTGTCAAGGCATGAAATCCAGGAGCTTCCTGTACGCGTGCCGGGTACCGCCCAAAATATCGCAAGCATCCCACCTGGGCGTTATCTTGTGAGATTCTGGAGTGATTGGAGAATTCGCGTGGATGAAGAAATGATTCGGGCCGATCTAGCTCTGACAAGGTCGGAATCTTGCGTGCGAACTCCATATTTTCGGAGATGTGTCATCCACATTTGGCTGATATTTTTTATACCAGCGGTGGCCAGGCTTATTCCTTCATTTCCCCCTTGGCAACCAGTTCCGAACTCCGGGGCCCTCTGTAGATTTCTTCACATTTCTGCGAAATCATTCGAAGAGAAAGGAAGGAAGTTACTGTTCCAAAGCATTGTCAAATACTTCCAATCTATATTGTGCAAATTTTTGAATTGAGTGAAAATAATGTACATCACTGAGCCGGAACTACAGAAAAACTGCGAGCAGATCCTCAAATATGACTTGAGTGTGATTATTGCCGCTTCTGATTATACGAAATGTCGCGGAATCGTGGCTGCATCGATGTGATGACAAGTCTTCAAACAGCATTGGAAATATATCAGACACCCTTCTATCTCTCGTCGCTCAGTTAGCCCGTGGCTGCAAATATCGGCTGGGGGGAGGTACATCAGTCCTACTTGAATGATGATTGATGAGCGGCGCACGGAATAAAATTCGAACGCACAGCAGTCCACGGCTCACCTCTGGCGGCTCGAATTCACAGCGAAGCGTCAACACTTTGGGGAACTGCCCGCCAAAACTCTCCTCATCAGGGATTGGTTGACGCCCAATATGGAGAAGCCAGAGTATTGCCTTCAACGCTCTCTACCCGAAGTGGAACGCGCCTGACCCTGTTTTCTCGGTAGGAATTTCGTGTTCCCGCTGGGCAGACCTGAACCCAAGCACGAGTATTTCCGCGGTGGTCGGTTTGGGAGTTATGCTCGCACGGCGCCCCGAAATTTCCTCAGTTTGCCACCGCTGCCTTATACGATTGAAGTTCTACCAATCCGAATATTAATACTCCACGTTATATTTCGTATCGTCCCAAGGTCATGAGGTCTCAATGGAGAGATATTCTCTCAGCTAATCCGACACTTCCGCTGCCCTGCCGCAGTTCTTCTGGAACGGGCCCGAGGGAGAATAGCGGCGCGAAGCTGCTCTCGACGAAATTCGCTCAGACGTGTACGGATTGGAAGTGAACCTCACAAAGCCATCGCTTTGTCCCGAGCCTCCGAGCCTTATCATCGTGAACACATCCGAATCCGCGATCCTCTTCTAGAGTCGGCCCCGGCCTTTGATTCCGGCGAAAAAGAGAAAAAACACCTTTCATTCGCCCTCGAGGTCGAACCGATGAAATCGAGAGTCAGATGAATCCGTGATCTCTCTCTTTGTTCGACTAGGATCGTCGACATTTGGACTCCGGTCGACCCGAGGGGTTCGGCCCATTTCTTTCTCTCAGTCTCAGGTGCGCAAGTGGGAAAGGAAGGCGGCTTGAAAGGATTTGGAAAGCTCGCCGCTACTGGCTCCGATGCTGCTTACACCCAACGGGCGTCTTTTCAACACTTACATCTATCATTCGAATCGAAATGCTCTTCGTTTCGTTGCCCGTCTGTTGCTGGCCGACTGGTCTTCGTTCCTCGTTCGATTCCGTGCCTCCAGGGATCCAAGCTTTGGAAATCGACTTCGCTGGTGCCGAGGCGGGACGTAGCACCGCCGCCGATTTCGACCGAAAGCAGCAACGGCAGCGGAGGCAACAGTATAAACAAGCACACGAAGAATTGCAGTTTCCGGAAATGTCAACGATTTGAATTGATAGCGCCCTCACGCCGTTGCTCCGAGCTCGGACCTGGAGCGGAACGAGAAAGAGAACACAACTCAGCGACCGCGAATGGCAGAACTGGAAGGGTGTATCATACAATCTGTATGATTTCCGGAATACATCCGTTCCGCGCCCTTTCCGGAATCACATCAGAGCGAAGCCGGCGGAACAGACAAGTGAACTCGGGAGTTTGTTGCACACGCGCTTTGCGTTGCCGTCAGATGGACCCTGTTTCGAGCGAGGGATCGGGAAGCATCGCTAACCTCTCACTATTCTCTTCGTGCATGCATTCAAGGTGATCTAGGGATCCGCAAATTGCAGTTGGCAAGCAACCTCCAACCTCAGGTACTTGACCTCCGCGCCCCAGACACTGGGAGAATTTTCAGGGGGAGCGCGGCGGGAACGGCCAAAACTACATGACGTCGCAGGCATGCAGCAGGCTGATGGGGTTTCGCAGAACCCGGTACGGAATGATTAGATGACCCGAAGAACCGACCAGCCTCGTTGAGATTGCAATGAAACGTTTCTCCAAATTTTCGGTGCTAGCTGTTGCGTCGGGTTTTCAGCAGGAGGAAACCTTGTTTTGGGTTGCGAGATTTGTGTTGTGACCCTCTTTTGTGATTTGCGCAGGCAATGAGTGATCTGGTGAGTGATTCATGCTCTTGATCCGAAAAGCTCATAACGAAGGTCAAACGAACACAACGCATGCGTGTAAGACAGACAAGAGTCGGGGTTCATACATAAACGAGCGCAGGGAACCTACGCTATTCAAGTTCTTTTCTTCGCTCGGCTGCTTGATGCGACTTCTCAGCTGTACACGAGGCTGCGCTTTCAGAGATTGCTCGTCACGACCGCAGCAGCGATAACAAATCTCTTTGGCTTATTAAAATTGGTGGAAGTTCCGTCGTCTGGGCCGCAGAACGAAGAGCACAGAATAGGTGGCGAATACCACTATCGCCATCGGGATGTGTTCAGGACAAGAAAAGGAAAGCAGGAATTAACGACCTCGTTCGCCCAGTTGGCCTTGCGACAAGATTCGCTTCCGATCTATTTGACTCTTCGAGAAAAAGCAACGCTTCAACGAAGCCTTTCCAAAGAGTCCAAGGAGACGGAGCGCAGGGGCTCTCCAGAGAACAGTGGGGGAAGGTGGGGAGACGAATCGAGAAACTAGGTCGGCTCATTCAGAATAACCAACTGAGTGATCCTTGTTCTGGGTAGGCGAAATCCCGGATCGATAACGCGTTGTTCGGATCGCACGGATGAACGGGCTCCGAGCACATTGGATGCGGCTGGCATCAGGCCATTAGTGTTGAATAAAGTCGAACAATGTCGCGTCGCGCTAGCGAGGAGGACCTCCTCTTCGTCCCCGCCGATCCTCTTCTATCCTGGAGGGGTGGGAGAGCTTCGTACCGTTCGGAGAGGCGGGACTGGTGGATAGAAAGGAGTCGCGCCCGATTGAGTCCGGACAGTTCGCCGTGTTCGTTTCCCCCCGATTTTCCAGTCGCGGACGGAGAAGGACGTTCTGGGATAGGGGGGGGGGGCAGCTGAAGAGGCATGATTCCAAAACTCTCACATCTCACCAACGGCTGGATTCGGGACAACGAATGAATTTTTCCCGGAAGCTTGCTCCTGGCGCTTCGAGCGACATCTGACAGGAAGGCCCAATCGAACTTCGAGCTAACGAATATCAGAGCTAATTCATCGAGAGCACTTTGGAACTCGCATGCCGTTATTCGCTAGCACTTCCACATCCACTGCCAGGCTGTTATTCGTTTTTACGAACGGAAAACCCGTCCGACTAGTCGGGGAGCTCGTCGTGAAAGAGATTGCTCGCTGAAATGTTAGACTCAGTGCCGCTTCCAGGACATTACCCTCACTCACTTCCTCCGAAAATCCCCTGATTGAAGATTGGAACAGAAGTATGACACCGCCGAAAGGATAACCCGATGAGAACAGGTCTAGGGATCATTCGACATGGAAACCGCGGACTTCAGGAGGGGTGGTGCCCCCGATGAAAATTCCCGGATACCGAATCTCGATGCTGATATTCGCCAGGCTCCATCAGCATTCCATGAGCTTGTTGATTCAATCATAAGATTCCAATAGTTGGATCAATGGTTTCAGCAGCTCAGTTGCGTAGCCAGGAGTTCTCCTGGTTCGGGGCTGTTTTTTTTCCCGCCCGCCTTCCTATCCCGCGTTCTGTGAGACCCCGAAAAAATGTTTGTTTCATCCACAATAAGAGGAGAGCTTGCGTTCGATTTGGAAGCTCAGAAGCGAGAGTTGAGGTTTTCGTTCCTCATGTAATTCAGGCTCGATGCTCTCCATAGATCGCCTCTACCATACCACATGACACCAGCCGACTGGAGCTGGCCGCGGTCGGACTGCGGTTCCTGGCACTTGATTGATTTTGCTTCAGCTGTCGGACAGTGATGTGCCCTTCGTGGAGATCATGAGAAGAAGACTCAAGGCAGAAAATACGCCAGCGTTTCTCGAAATCACCGAGGATTTGGAGCATAAGGTCGGGGCGGTACGTACGGAGCTTGAAGGGGATTCGATCCTCGAACGCCGCGGATTATGGAGTGCCGCAATGTACCCAAGAAGGCACCTCTTCACTAGGTACCTCATACACGGGTTCCACAGTCAACTGTGTCGTATCAATCATGCGCCAAGTGATACGTGTTCATTTAAATACTGTGGCCAGAGCTGTCCACGATATCATGCTATAGTGTGTGAGATGAGACCCGAACTCGACAAACTGGGAGGTGCAGAGCACCATGTGTAACCAACACGCAATAAATCTGTTATTATTATTTTGCTTCAGCTTTATGTACATGTATGACATTGGAGCCCTTCGTTGTGCTTGTGACGGGGATTCTCGAAGACGGTCTCGTAGGCGCTCGTAGACACTCGTATACGTGGAATCACCCCCATGAACCCCGATGAGCATGGTCAGATCGACTCCATAATCACCTCTACAGACTCCGAAAAGTATAGACGAATCGATCCTGGAATCACCCCCAGACTACAGAAAGCATGATCAGATCGATCCCGTAATAATCCCCCAGGCCCAGACAAGTTTGGTGAGATCGATCCTGAAGTCAGCTCCCTAGGCTCCGGGAAGTAGAAGGACTCGAACCACCAGCTTGCTCATGTGTCGCCTACACCACTGGGGAGTGACGGACAATTTTCTCTCGCGTCGAAGGGGCGGTTAACTCCCGACCTCGCCCGTTTTCAGCTATCCGAAACCTGCTCCTCCGGAGGATGATTCGGGTCCGGTATCCCCAGAACCTCAAGCACTGAGATCATCAGATACCAAACGCTCGATGTGAAGCAGCCGAGACATCTTTGTCTCACCCCAACGCTGAATCTGGAAGACACTGATTTTCACCGAGGCGTTTCAGCTGTTTCCAGGAGCCGCTGCATCCCGAGCAGTGACCACTGGAAAGATCAGAAGTATCGAATAAGTCACTCTGGGGGAAATTCTGTCGAGCAAGTCCGAAGAAGGCCCTTGAGTGGGGGGCGAACGCAGTTGAAGGACGGATCATGCCCTCCAAGCCGTATCTTTTAGGCCTCGCCTCCGACGAACTCGAGCTGAAGTCAATATCCCTTTGTCTTCTGGAGTAGTTAATGGATAAACTTCTCCGAAACAACGATTTCGTGGAATATATCCGTTTGAGTAAGGGTTCTCGACTCTCGGGCTCTCGACATTGCTGGCATTGGATGATACGGGTCTTCGGGATTTCGTTTGCATACCATCAGGATAGGCATCAGGACTAGGCTGCGCGATTGTTAGAGGCACCACAGTCATGGCTCCTTCCTTATTGAACTTGGTTTTGGGGCTCAGGATCTGCTGATCCGTTGCCAATAGCTTGGGAAATCAATTCATTGATCAGCTTCAGAGCACGCTTCTGAATGGGCTTGTTCGTCTCTCGTGGATATGGCAATGATCGAAGTACGAGCAACGGAAGTGTTCAGCAGGCTGGAAATCTCTGGACGGAATCCTGATGAGATCGAGCATCAAACTCCCGACCCGAGCCAACCTGTCAACATATCTTAGGGACTGGGCTCCGCTGAGAAAGAGTTCTGCATGAGGAGTTCTAGTTGGAATATAACACTGCGAAGGTGGGGTGATATTCTGGTAGTTGCAGCGAAAGTGTAAAACGTCTTGGAAGTAACCAAACTGATTAACCTCCCTGAGTCACCAATCACTCGAAGGCAAAGGGGAAAGCTTTAGTGACTGCAAGCCCCACACATGCTGGGAATCCGTGAAGAATCCAGGTGCGTGAGTCGGGCATCTCTCTCTATTCCGTATACATGATGAAAAAAAAAGGATGGTCGGATGGTCGAAATGTCCGGAATCCAGTTAGCTTCCAGATTCGATCCAGCTCGGGTTGTTCTGATGGACGTACCAAAAGGGTGGTTTCACTGGGGTTGTCGGCAGAGAGTGACTCTCAATCTTGTGATTCCGGTGGAATCGATATGGCTATTTGCTATTCCCTCGAGATCCTGAAGTTCGTCAAAATTGACCGGTCAGTGAAAGGGATAGAATCAGCCGCCTGGAACCAAAGATATCGATATCGGACGGGCCGATTCTGGTTCACACATATTTTTCGCTTGATTCACAATCGGACGGAATCACTGACGGAGGTTCCGCCGCGAACTGGCCTACACTGCGACGAGAATTCGAAGCAATCCATCGGGTGTGAAAAGTGTTTTCCGATTCGTGAAATCGCTCGATCTCACCAATCGAGCGCGTCGGTTCGGAATGCAGCACACAGCTTCGGGTTGCTTGTTCCTCGAACTTCCTAGATGTGTTATTCGGCCCAGCTTCTCGACCCGTGCCTTATGATTGGAATGCGATTTGAAACGAAAAAGACCCAGTCAGGACCGGATGAAAGGAGGGTGAGAAATCGCTATTACATTGACCACTCTGTGTACACGGAGATATCAATTCCAATGACCGATTCAACGGTAACTGCGGTATTCAATGAGATAGAAGGAGCTGTCGAAAGCTTGGAGAGCATAAGATGGACCGCGTGTCGTGGTCCGTGTTCATACATAGTCTTCGTGGGTGACACGGGACCGCAGGCTTGCACAAGATTTTTCAGATGGCGCATCATGCGGAAAGTTCCATCCAGATCAGAGAGTGGAATGCGAGAGTGCGGGTCGTTTTTTGCGGAATTCGAGAGAATTGACGGGGGGGAAGGGGGGCGTTTCTAGTGTACGTTCAGATGAGCTGCTCTTTACGCCGCAAGAGGGTTCACCCCGAGGAGACACTTGCCGTTGGAGTATACCGCGATCACACACAGAGACAGACGTTCGCTTTTTTTTATGTGATCGCTGGAGCCCCATACTCCGTCCCGTGTCTTATCTGGTCCCGTTCCCCAGTCGAGCTCCGGACTCCTGGGTGAGTCCTCAGTGATTCCTGACTGACTCTCAGGAGTCCCGGAATCCGGCGAGAACAATTGCTTGCCACTGCTGTGATTGGAGAAATCGTCCCGAGGACCGGCACCGGGGCCCTGTGTCCTTCCACTCGATTACGTCCCCGCCGAGGGAATAGTCATCAGAACATGGCGAAATTTGTCCCGAGCAGTCACGATGTGACCTTGCTCTTCCCCGTTTCGTATTTGGATGCTGTTCATTCAGAGAAAACGATAACTACGTCTCCCCAGCATCGATTTCTCCGAGAGACTAGTTTCCTTGTTCGGAGTCAATCAAACGCGCCTCGGCTTCTTGATGGACTTTTGGCCGTCTTGACGTCCGAACAACTTCGGATCGATTCGACTCGACACGGCGAACTGCTTTTGAAAAAGTTGCTCCGCCTCGAGATAAGTTCCGTTCGAGTTTTGGAGTGGCGCTCGTCATTGGACTTTCCCTCCCGCTGCTCTCTGAACGGCTTCGCCTAGACGGGGACTTCATTTATTTTCCTCCCGCCCTCGGCCTCAGCGCCTCCGGTTTTTCCGATCGAGCTCCGCGTATCGAGGCCAATACCGATACTGGAGACCGCGTGTTTCGACACAGAACGGGATCGAGCACGTGGGATTAGCTAGAATCCTCGCGCCTGGATACCAACAGAAAGCCTGTGACGACCTGCGGCTTGTTCTCGTTATCAGAAGTTCCGATTCATCGAACTCTTCGATGAAAAGGATCGCCCGGCCTCATCAGATTCTGTCGTGGGAGTGTTCGAGTTCTTGGACGGGGCGTTTCCCTCAAACGCGATTGTGTTGATCCAGGATTGTCGACATGGCAATACTCGTGAATGCAATCGGGACATCGTCCATGCGGTGGTGGTACTCGATGCGGATCTGCACGCGCGGTACAGACCGTCGGCCTCGACCCTCCCGGGGATCGCTGCGAATATCTCGATCAGGAGCAGTCACGAAATACAAGAATCGGAACAAGAGTGCCAGGTGTTGAGACTCCAACTGCGCTCCATCGTGGAGCAGCTCCCAAAACCGAGCTTGAACGTCACGTTCACCCCGCAGGGAATCGGGTGTGACCTGAAAATTGGACTCGGGAGGAAACTACCATTTCCGCCAGGTAATTCCGAAGTTCTTCATCTGATGAACTCTTCCTCCCCCAGAATGAAGGAGATTCCGACCCTCAATGAATCACTGTTTGTTCCGTGTGACGTTCCAGATGCGCTGCTGTTAACCCCGTCAGTAGCACCCAGTGCTCTGCTGGTGTGGGGGGTGGGGCACTCTCCGAGCGTCGGCACGTTGGGTGAGCACGGAGCTGATGAATCGCAATCATGGGAGAGGGGGAAACTCCCGTCTTGTTTGAACGCCGAACGCTCAATTGGTGCTAGAATACGATCTCTTCACCTCCCGAATGGTGATGTCGTTCGCTGGTAATATACAACAGATGGAGGTACAAAAGTCATTCGGAAAATGACTCCGTAGATTGCCAACTGATTTGTCCGGACATCCGATGTCGTCTTCGATAAGTTGTGGTATGGCAGTGCCCTGTTCAGTTTGAGTGCCAGATAGCTCAGAGGTTCGGAACAAGAATACATAAGCGAGTTTTCTCGGGCCTGGAGCGATTCGAAGATTCTGACTTGACGGGAACTTTCAGCTGCTCTGTTCGAGTCAGATGCCAGTGAGGCATCTGACTCGATTCACCTAGATACTTTTCGCTGGCGCGTATAGTTCTCCGAGGGATCACATTCGGGTCGGAGGCGATATCGTCGCTGATGAGGGCGTCGAAGAATATCTGAAATCGTTGTCGATGATGCTCTCGGGGTAAGCGAGGTATCCGCCGGTGGGTTCAGTGGATCCACCAAAGATGCTACCGCCATTGTAACAGGCTGCCCTGAGATGAAAGATTCGTTGTTGCTCTCGGGAGCGTTCGTCGCTCCGGAGCAGCTTCCGTCTTCTGGATCCATTGTCATCTAATAGTCGATTGAAGAGAATCAAGGAAGTTTACTCCGGCTTTGAATGGAACATACACTCTGGTCATTACGCCTCTGAGGATAGAAACTTCGTCTGGAGCTCAGGCGGGCATTGTGGACGATGCGTCATCCGAGGCATATTTTTCCACTTCGAAGTGCCGTCGAGTCTGGCTTCCGAATCGAAGGGAGGGGGATCATCCGGGAGAACAGCTTCCATTCCAATGAGGAACGCGTGGCAGATCTCTCATATAGCTCGTACGGCTCGTCCCTCTCGGCTGTTTCTGATCCGCCGAACGACAAACCCTCTCTTTCGTCGCTCATCAGTCCCGACGGTTCTGATGCCACGCACGCCTCTTCTTGAACCTGGAGAAAGAACAAAGGAACGACTGGCTCCACCTGGTCCGGAGCTGTCCTGGTCGCGCCGGTTGTCATCACCGCGGGACTCCGCTCTCGCCGGAACCAACCGGGCGAAAGAGTGGCTCGGTCTACTCACCTCGACTCCAGGTTCCCGACCGCTCTCCAAGGGCGATTGCGTTCCGTGAGCAGTTTTCTGAGCGTTTCATAATCCGCGTCGGAAGCTGGGTCGAATCCCGTCCGTAGATTCTCGGCTCCGGATTCTTTGCGACAGTCCTCGAGAGCCGCCGAGTTCCGCCCCACTACCGTCTTCGTTAGCGTACTCGAGGAAGAAGGAAGATCCGTCCGGGTGCGAGAAAAAGCAACAACGAGTGGCTCGGTTCGTGCTTGCAGCTTCCCGTTCCTTTCGCGTCCGGTAGATTGTCCTGTTTGTTACTTTTCCCCCCTCCCGAGAGCTTCGCTTTCTGCTGCTTCCGCCGCTGTTGTCCTCGGAATTCGCTCAGTGTTCCTCGTCACGTCATCCAGAGCAATGTATCGAGTGCCGAGTTGCGATTCCACCCGATTTCTCTACTTCAATGTGAACTGCGATCTACCAAGCGCTATACAATAGCGAGAATTCTGAGAACGTTCGTCGCTACGCGAAGATTCGAAGCCATCCTCATAGATTCCAGACGCTGTCGTTGCCCGCACCGGTTTAAAGAGAGCCAGAGAGAGAGAGAGAGAGAGAGAGATATCGGATCCGAAAACCCCTCTTCCTGCGAACAGGTCCCACGTCCGGACCTCGAGTGCGAAACCGCGGTTCGCAAAGCGCCGCTGCGCTTGGGAGCGGGTCCCAGCTCCGACTCCTGAACGATCCGATCTTCCGGGGAGATGTTACGGCGGCAACTTGAAAATTTATAACTCAGCAAGAGTTATTCGGAACATCTCGACACGTCCGCAGTGATAGGAGTCGGGTCGTGACGCCGCGCCGTTTCGGTCGGAGTTCTGTCGTAAAGACCCTCCACTGGAAAGCATGATCGGCTCGAACTGATTTGAGTTGCGACCCCCCTTCATCCCCCGCATTCAAAATGGCCGCCGGCCACATTGTTCTTACATCCAATGACAACGACGTTCGAGTGCCGAGATCATCGATTTTTCGAGCTCATTCGAGAATGCACGAGCTCGTCGCCGGAATCTCGCGCATCGATATTCAGATGGAGGCGTCGTGATCCGTGCACGGAGCGCGCGCTTCGCGGGTAAAGCTCACAAGCGGGGAAAGCCCGCCCGCTGTCTGTGAACAGTATACCAGCGTTGGGACGGAACGAAAATCCAATTCTGAACTTTGTTGATACGTCGTTGTCTCACTCCACTTCGTCGAGCACCAACGATATTGTCTTCCTAGCTCCTCATACTACTATTGCCTTCGATATGAAAGAGCAGCTAGGGACGCGCGTTCGACTGGCTGCTGAGGGGACTCCATTCCAGACCGTTCGTCTTTCGTTGAAACGGGCTCGAACGCTCAGAGTCGTTTCGGAGAGGCGGGAGATCAGGGGAGGGAGGAGGAAACAAACGAAATCCAAGGAATCGAGATCGCGGCGAAATAAGACGCGATTCGGTTCGCAGAGCTTGCATTCACACCAAATTAGTCTGCCGGGACGGTTGGATTGAGGTTTGCTGGGTTCCATGCGTCCAATTGGCTGACTGTGCTCTTCTACGCAATTAAACGGTTTCCTGTAATGAACTTTTGTTTCAATGAAGCCAGCGGCAACAATCGATAGAAAAGCGCTCGACATTCTGCTGCTGGAGCGCCGGGATCAAAAGGTATCACTGTTCCCGGCTCAACCTCGTCCCGAGACCTTTTGTACGCACCAATCTGCGCGACCCTAACAGCTGGCGAATTAGCCTCCCTCGCTGCCCCATTCACCCGCCACCCCGCCGACGGTTTTCCGCCAACCAAGAAAACTCCCAAGGCGGAGTTTCACCCAGATCAACGCAAATATCGAGAATCGACTCTCGTTTTGTGATTATGGATTCGCTCCTGACGGATGTGAACAATGGATTCCATCCTCGGGGCACGATCTCCGATGATGCAAGGTTCCCTCAGCGAACTGCTTCGATGAACAGGAAAGTAGAGATGAATCCATCGGGATAATCGTTTGGCGACATGCACGCTCCCGCGCACTACGTTATCCAATGGTGGGTTTGATACACAATCACACATAAGATGTACTTGTGTACTTTGCGTCGTCGATCAATGTACAGAGGCAGATCGTATTGCCACAACCAACCGCTGAGAGTCCACAAGGCTCATCTGTTCCGGATGATTGAGCACTACTTGGAATGAGCCTGGGTCGAGATCAGCTCTCGGATAATCCCTTCATCTGCGTCCTTCGAACGATATTCATCTCCAAAAGCTCTCCTATCGCATTGGAACCATTCCTTCGTCGACTGCGGGTAACGTCAGAGAGAGACTCCGAAGTGTTCGAGCGCGCCATTCTCTCTGATGAGTAGTGGAGCCATCCTAAACCGAGCACAAGAACCTCCTTTTCGGACAGTAGACATAGTTATTTACGATCGGACATGAGGAGGCTCTATCAATACAGTCAATGCGCACCTAATTTTCGACGAATAAAGAGCCGGTACCTGAGGTAGTCCGATCGTAGACATCATCGTTCAATACTCTCACCTGCTTGGTTTATCGGAAGAAAAATCCGACACTCGCATGTCCGCCTCCTCGTCCGGTTTCAGGCAAGACGTCCGCCGGACAAATGTCCGGTTTTCGCGGAAAAAAATGTCCGGTCATATGGGAGCTCTACTAATCATATCTTTTGAGTGCTCAAAAGTATGGGGCCACTTCTACTGAAGTACTGGTTTTACAGGTATTCTTCCATTGGTCGGTTTTTTTTTGCAAGCATGAATACATTGAGGTAAATTCGTTTATGCAGGGTTCGTCACAGATGCCATTGAAAAGGTAGAATCGATGAGGAAGAAGTATCATGATGCAAACGGTGCGCTCATCGAGCCGTGAATCAGCGAAGCAATTGGAAACCGTACTCGTTCATTGCTTTGCGCGAATCGGTCCAGGCGAATCGAGGACTTCAGATGATACCATCCGCGGAGGAACTATCCATGCTGCCTCTGGTGTTGATGGCGGAGTAAATGGTTCGTGCTGTACTGAGCGTGGGCTGCGAGGCGATTCCGTGGGGGTCATCTGATCGTTGCTGATGTACCAGAGGGAGTAGTCAGTCACCCGGCCTTGTCGCCGAGAGTTCTCCAAGGAGCAGACATTTGACGAGGCGTCTGAACAACAACTTCCATTTTGGAGCTCTCAACCGGAATCTGGTTCCATGAGGTCATCTCCAGCTCCCCACGACGAGCCTCTCCAGCTGGAAATGCAAGCTCAGAAACTCTAGAGTGAGCGGACTCGCCAAAAATACGCGAAGAGTCTCCCTCTCTCCTGACACCCTCGCGTGTGGCATGAACTTACTCCTCTTCCTTAGGTATCTCTCCTTCAATCAGAATGCGAAACGGGATTTGAAATCTGGGAGGTCGAGTCTGGAAATTTCCGGAAGCTCGAGTCGGCAGACATCGCGGAAAAGAGAATCGCAAGCTATTGATCTCGTCTTTCCCCATGAGTCGATCAAATTCATTACCGGGTCTCCTGGGCTGTTCCGTTCGCGTGATTCATCGCACGAGTTCCATAACAGGTCTACCGGGGCCTTGAGTCGGTCTACGCACTCGGGTTCAACCAGGGTTTGAGCCGTGGCGCAGAAGCTCGGGGACCCGAAGGCGGATACGGGGGACGGAGGAGATATTTGAGATAGTTGGTTTAATCAGCGATTATGCCCAGAATTCCTCGAGCGCTCCCAACTGAACCCCCCTAAACTTATTCTGATTGCAGGCGTTAGAGCTTATCTTTTGCTCTGACACGTGACTTCTGGGTCATGAAAAGACCTGGACAAAATTGAATAAGCTACCTTCGAGAAGGAAAAGAAGATCTCCCGATTCAACTAGTTTTCCCAGCCCAGAAGCTCGGAGTGAAACGCGTTTTCGCGATAGAGAGATAGATGACGATTCCCGGTGTCGCGTGACAGACTTAGCAAGAGTTCTTAACTCCCTCGCACTAGCTTCTCATCGATGGAGGCATCATCCGTTTTTCTGCCCGGCCAAAGTCTACTCCACTGAGCAGCAGCTGAGGCAACTACTCAATTGGGTCGGGAACTTGGTCGGGAAGTCTACTGAATGTTCGCGAACCGGATCTCGCGGAAATAGAGTGAACGGACCAGGGCAAGGCGCGAGGCGTTCAGGGATGTCGGTATTCCACGGTCGCGGTAGTCCAAGTAAAACAGATAGTGGGGTTGAAATGAAGAGCGTTCAGCACCGTCTCTCTAAGAGAGAAGAGTAATTGAACCGCATGCTCGGTGCCTAAGTTGGGAATGGAGAAATTCGCGAAACAAGCCTCTGGAATAGCACCGCCAGAAATCCCCTGATCAACAAAGAATGCGCCCCTCGAGACCTATTCTACGACGAAATCAGAGAATTCACACGGAGGCCGTACTTGAAAACCGTCCAACAACACGCTTGCTCAGGTCTGAAGGTGGGCAGTTAGACGAGGGATGGAACTCTCTGAAAATGCAAACTCCCTCCCGAAAGCCCGATCACATCTTCAGATCCCTATGCGCTGTCGGCGCGCTGATTTCGGAAGCGCGACAAGTATGAACGAGAGGTATCAACCCGAAAGAGAAGAGCTACCTGGGCATTCAACCCGCTGATCGCCGTTCCCGTGGCCGACGCTGATGTCGTCTGGGATGAACCAGGAGGATAATCGCTCGTCGCAACCCTCACTGATGAACCATCGATCCACGTCCTGGCGAAGTTTTTTCTCGTTCACCTACGCCCGCTCTGAGTGATCATAAGTGTGCCTTTGATGATGGGGACCAGCTGAGCCATAAGAGCGCTGTATTGTTTCCCAACAATTAGCGAATCTCTTTCGGGCGAGAGGTCGTTAATCTACCATCCTGCAGGGCTCAACAGCGATTGCGAAGCGGCGGGGAGCTCTACTCATGAACAAACAGCGCATTGCTCCACTAGCCTCCCATGCGTTAGTCCTGAGGTGGGTTGAACAATGGAATCCTCATCCAGCGGTGCCGGAGGAAGAAGAGTTTGAGGATCTTGTCTTATTCCGTATGCTCCAGGACGGACAAACACCGCCAGATTCCCGATCCGGCCAGTCGTTACCCAGCAGGCGCTCGTTGGGCATGTTCGGAATAACCACAAAGCAAGACCGCTGAGCAGGGCTGAGCGCGATGCTGGTTGTGGTTCCTTTTTAGATCGGCTATCGGTTATCGAGAGAACCGGCGAATCTCGGATCCCGGAGGTCGGCATGAGGACGGAATGATTCACGTCGCGCAACCGCACTACGGTTCCGTAGTGTTCATTTGTCTCGGAAAGCTCTCCACCGCTATGCGCCGGAGAAGGTTGGAGGGCGACTGGATGACTGACTGAATGGGGGGGAGGAGTTCGATACCAATAATCAAAATAAGAACGACCTTCCCTTTATCGAGCGACGCCGTTGCTCAGCGTCGTCTTTTGTGGGACAATCTCTTCAGGTCGGCGAGCTACTCTCTTCATCCCTCCTGGAGTGTGCCCGAGCGCCATTCAGAAACGGAAAGATCGGAAACCTCTGCTAGCGGAAAGTCGCGTCGAAACGCCGTGAATATATTCCCGTGACGTTGGAGCGAAGCTACGACGTTGTTTTCCTTGGGAGAAAAACAAGACCCCCTAGAATCTGGCACTGACAGGTCAACTCTCTCAGGTGAGCTTTCTAATGACGCGTTCCGAGCTTTCGGAATTCACACACGGTGGTTGAGAGGGAGCTTCGAAGCGGGTGTTTTGCGAACGTGACGGGAGCCGGGAGAGCGTTCGACAGCTCCGTATGCCGACGACCCGATTTATCGCTTCGTTGATTCGTTCAGCCAAAGTTTCCTCAAACCAACTCCGGCTCTTTCTCCCTTTCTCCTTCGCTCTGAACTTTGACTTCTCCCCAGTCACCATAGTTCAACCCTTCCCGCTCAGCTGTTTGCCGAGGGGAAACGGAACGGATCACACGCAATCGGGCTAGTCGCCGACCGATCGTCCGAGCAAGCACTCCATCGGACTAAGGCGATGGTTAATAACGAGATGTGTGTCGCTGCTGCATCCGTCTTCGAGACAAACTCCGACGACCGCTCCCCAACTCTACGTCGATTCCAGCCCTCTTCTCGCCGTTCTTCCATTTCTCCCTTTTCCGTTCCGCCGGTCGCCGGCCGCCTCTCTCTCTCCCTCCTCCACACTTTCCCACGTCCGATATCTCGAGTACGTCGAGATCATTTCCCATCGCTTCTCAAGTTTCGTTCGATCTATTCTTCTTGCTGAACTTTCGGTATGACTTCAGAAAATCCCGGGCTCATATCTCAGCAACTCGACTCGAACTCCAGTCCTCATCGAAGTGTCCATGTTTTCGGGGCACTGAGCTCCGATAAAAGCGTTATGTAAGCGTGAAATCGGTTTGGCCCTTGCGAGGGCCAATCAGCTGTTCCTCCCTCGTGTCGGACATCATCTCAAAATTATGAGCTGTCGGGAATGTCCATCCACAAGTCAACGAGCTATGCCGTGGAACTTCGCGCGGGCGAACGAAGACGAAAAAAGACGGATTCTCCTCTCTGTTCCTCCTCCCCAGACTCGTCGCGTGGAGAGGGGATGCCGCGTGCTTTTTGTGAACTTGATGCGAGAACTGCGTCCGTAGCTCTTGCCCTCCGACCTCTAGGGAACGAGCACGTGGTCCTGCCACGAGAACAAAACACAACAACGACCGATTTCCTACATCGTCAGCTGGCAGGGAGGAGGCAGCGAGGTTTTTGTTTGTCAGTCCCTCCTGAGCTTCTTCCGGCGCCCGTCCGCTTCTCCGCGTTCCGTACGGAGCCCCTCGAGTTCTCCCTGGAACGCATATTGTTCGCGGGGCCCTACTCATTCGGGACTAGGGAGGCGGCCAAATTTTTATCGCTTCCCGGCTCAGGTCCCGCTCGTACAGTTTCCCTCGGAACTCCCATCTCCTCCTCTATCCCATGCCTGCTTATCGACCCCTCCGTCGCTCGAGGCGTCCGTCACATGTTGAAATCCTGAACTGTCCGACGATAAATTTCGGGGCAGCTTGTACAAGTTGCCTTGATTGCCGCAATGAATATCCAAAGCAGCGACGACAGTCAAGGAGACCCCTCCAGGAATAGCTCTCGACCGTTAGCACTGAATTCGTATCTCAAGTGAAAGAGAAGTGGATAGCGACTGAGCCGTGACGCAAAGTGAGATGAGTGGTGGCGCATTGCGTGAGTCAGGACTCGGGCCCACCTCGGAGACAGGGGATAAACTTTTCCGAGCTGTTCTTGATCATGTTTATTCATACGTGTCGCGGAAGAATCCCCTGGTAGACAGATGTTTCTCCCCTCTCCAATCGCCGCCTCTCCCTTCTGTGCCCTTGCCCGTCCCAGGGGATGAGACCTAGAACCGCAGCTTATATGTTCATAAGTAAGCTGACGGTTATGAGTCGGCCATATTCTACAGCCGAGTTGCGCCGAGCACGGAAAGTGCGCATTCATTACAGCTTAATGGATAAATATTTATTGACGCCGGGTCGGGACGCGCTGCAGAAGGAAGTAAGAACGCGTTTCGGCTTTTATGAGGCGGACTAAGCCCAGCGCATTAAGTTCAATATCGACGCCAAAAGGGGGAATCCCGCTTGGAAATACTGCTCGGGATGACATGCAACCGAGCCGATGCAGAGCTATCCTCATGATCTGTTTACAAAATCTCGGGCTTATTCTTGCTCCTCGAGGGAGCAGTGGCGTTGCCTCTTCTTGTGATTATCTCAGAACTGTTGTTGGGCGATCGCGGCGCCATATTTCCTCCGATGTGGCTTCTTGACGCGGTCTGATTCCTCACAAACAAGGTTCAACAGGAGCGGAGAATCCCGACTTTCTTGTGGCGACGCATCCTCGGACAGGAGGTATTCGCGAGACGCACCATCAGCGGACGAGAGCAACTTCGGAGTTCCTCCAAAGCTCCAGCGATCTTCGTTGAGTTTGCGTTCCTGATTCGGGAATCGAGACCGTTTCTCAACGATCCTCGAAAAGAAGGACAGCCGCCAGCCGGGCTTCCTTGGGAGATATACTCAGATGGTGGGCGAATCTCTTCTTCAATACGAGTTGCAAATGCGCCTCGCCAGCTCTCTCGCGCAGCTGTTGGCCCACTGGCATCCGGTAGCGGTGGTTATATCGAAACAAGGGGTGAGTGAGTGACTTCCTGAATCCGAAATGAGAACGCAGACTGCGTATGCGCGGGCGTAGTCGTTGGTGCTTTCTAATTCGGCCAACAAAAGACGAGCCAGGGCCGTGGAAGTATGATTAACGAGCAGACATCTACTGCGACGACGACGACGACGACGGCAGCAGCAGCAACAACAGCTGCAACATCCCCGACGGCACCGACAACAAGCTCGCCATTTCTAGCATTCCCGATTCGATCTGTCTTGATTGAGCATCTCTCGAATCGAAATGCGTCGGCGATGGCAAGAAATAACTCGAGGTACTGCAAGATGGTGTCGGTCGTATCGTGCTCAAGTGCATCGAAACTTGCGATTGAATAATTCATGGAAGCAAGCCAGCAGGTCGAATTAATGCGCACCGAACACAAGAATCAGTTGCAGCTAGTTCTTATATCGAGCACGATGCACGCTCGCCTTCGCATTTATTCAATGCGGAACTCTGGCTCACCTGCACGCGGTGCGACCGACCGACGCAGAACAAGATACGGGCGCCGCCTCATCGAGTCGGATGGAATCGTTGAACGCAATCGCGACCTGGATTCGCGCGGAACGCTCCGCCGTTTGTCTGTGTGCCTTGATCTTTCTTTTTCCCTCTCTTACGAACATACCTTGTTCTGCTCGAGCTCGGATCCGGGCGTCGTCGTGCGGCCTCACGCTCGGAGCCCAGCTGTGGGAGCATGTCTGCGCGTTAGTGTTCCGTGTTCGCACGGTGGAAACAAGCTCCTTTGGGCAAATTGAAATTTGATTCAATCCTCGTCCGTCTCTGAAAGGAGCCACTTTGTCAAGCTGTTCTCACCGAACGGTGCGTCGACGTGTTGAGCTGTAGAAAAATGCTCCAAAGTTCTTCCCAGTTTCGTCGATGGTTATGGTCTGGGAAACGACTACGTCCACAGCTTTTCGGGCGAGTTGGCATTTTTTCTTCAGAGGAAAAAAGTTCACTCGTCCCCCGCACCTGCTGAGCGGCTTCGGCTCCAACTGGTATCGTGAAAGGGACGAGAATCGAGGGACTCGAGTTGTTCTTTCATATCGATCACAAAGTGAAGGGGCCAGGTTTAGCGAGCAGAGATGCGTCTTCCTACGTGAAGATTTTGGTTCCTCCCAACGCCGTGAAAACATTCACGCATTCGGAGGTATGAGCCGTGATACTCAACGGCCACGCGAGGATCAAGAACTTCAATCGAAAGAATCCGCCTTGAGGGCTATCAGGTGTACGAAAGTTTAGATGGTAAAAGGAGGGGTTTCGCAGGGCTACAAAAAACTTGTGAGTGCGAAGTGAGCGACAACACGGTGGAAGAGCCCATCGAAGTTGTTTCCAACATTGATGGAATCAGTTCCACGATGGAACAAGAATAGGTATGATATTTTACAACTCCCACGTCGAGTTCTGGGATTTCCCCCTGAGAGTGAACTTCGAAATAGATATCGATCTCAAATCCTATTAGTCTCCAGGGAGGGTTCATTTGACAGGCAACGGAGCTGGGTCCAATGACTCTCCTCGCCAACATAAGCGAAATACGGGGAGAAGGAGAACGCGGACTTCCTCTCCATTCTTTTTTCTGCACTGCTCTACTCTTCCGAAGCTGATGGTGGTCAGCATCGGCACTCTCGGATACGTCGGAGATCGTATGTTCGGGGGATACAAATCGTCATCAGGTGATACTTGGTTTCGAATCTCAGAACGGCGCCGATTCCGGACACAAATGGAGCATGCGCTGAGAGTCTCTGACATTTTACTCTACTCCTGCGCAAGTCTCGCTGAGACTTCTCTAGACTTGAGCCAATTACCGTCAAGTGACATTCTAAACATTTATTCCAGCGTGGAATACTCAGGAAAAAACAGAATTAGGCGCGCTCATATTTGATCGCTCGAAACTGCGCTTCGAGGGGGCGGGTAGCATCGGAAGAACCGAATGCAAGACGTTCAGTCAGCTTCTCAATCCGACCAAGTTGATTCGAGTAACGACGTGCCCCAACCAGAGGTGTCATTCGGATGGTCCGAATTCGGGCGGTCGCTATTTCGGCGAAACGTAAAATGTGACCCCCGTTTCCCCTACAGCGTCGCTAGGGTTCTTGAAAGATACGCTGCTTGAACGAAGAAAATGAGAACTACCGCTTGCCGCGAACAGGAGCGATCGGCCTCTGAAAGTTCTTTTCCGAGTCTCTTCGATTTCGCCGTCGGCCTGGAGCTGCTCGGCCGATCTAGCTAACCGGGCTACATCCTGGCGGAATCTCAATGAGATCAACGAGGGAGAAAAAAGTCATGGGCGATTCGTCAGCGCATCGTTGAGCTAAACTCTGAATCTCTGAAGCTTTCAGGCATGTCACATGAGCCGACTTCTGTCTCTTGACCGCCACACCCCGATCGCGATATAAAAATGAAAAGCTGATACCTTCCAATTGAACCGTCCAGGAGCTAGCCTAGGCGGAGTTCACAGGGGAACTCTTGCTGGAACAACACAACCGATTTTCCCCGTGAGACGGGGGGACGTTTCCAGGAAACTTCCATGGATTTTCAGGGGAAATTCAGTTTATGCTAGTCATGGCACGACGAAAATTGGACTATGTGACGTTTCTTGGAATCTTGGGAGCCCAATTACTCGACAAGGTTCACGGCATAGGGAGCCGACTAGCTCGATCAGAGAGACGGAGCATTTTCAAAATTTGGACGGCGGTTACAATTCAACAGCAAAATCAAACTTTTATTTCGGTGTGGCAACTAACGGAGACGCGATGATTCTCTAAAATAACTGTGAGTGCGATAATCAGGAAAAATGACAACGAGGAGGAGAATTTGCAACGACCGGTTCTCCCCATTTTTTTCTTCCCACACGGCGCAGGTCCAGGCCGATCCCAAGATCCTGCGGAGGAGACGGCGGTCATAATCCTAGTTCCGCCAAAAATGAAAAAATCGTGATTCTTCCTCTCCTGAGAATCTCAGCTGGACGGCTGATGAAGTGACGCTGTTGGCCAGATTGAGTGGGTTGGGTGCACTCGAGCGACTCCATGATTTTTCTGCATTTGAAGCAAAGTTAAGAGCGATATAAGATAAGAGCGCCGACCTTTCAGCGATCCCCCAATCCCTGAACGAACGGCACCCTGAATTCGAAGAGTGTTGCCGGAGAGGCAGAGAGATTTATCTTCTTCAAGACCTACTTCCCAGAATAGTCATGGTTTATGAGTGGTTGGTGGGCCTGTATTCGATGTCATGTACGGTCATCGTGCAAGAGAGATGAATGTCACATCGAATCGAACTCTTTCGAGTCACTTTTAGCGCACGGAGAGTTTCCGATTGCCGTTTTGGGTTGCCCACCTAACTAACGAGTCTCGCAGCCTAGCCCGCAGCGCGGAGACTTCTTCTCATTCGAGCGCAAACTGTTAACCACAGGATGACTTCGCTCAGGAGCCGAGGTCCATAGGAGGGATGTCCGGGGGCGGCCCGCGTTCCCGCTTCGCGCGACCCGTCCAGTCGCCTCAAGGTCAAATTTCAAATGTAAACACCGCCGGCAGACAATAACCGATCCCTCTAGCGTTTCGATGTGAAGTCAAGGAAATACGCGGCAACTCCGATTCGGTCGATGAGCAGCCGGTCGGGTACATCATAGTTTTCTGGAAGTCTGTCTCGCAGGGTGGTCGCCTCTCTTTTGACCATGATCAAGCCGCTAGTGAATGTCTTTCATGAATCTGTCCTTTTTCAGTTCGGTAGCCCCCTAGAGGATGCATCCTCCCCAGTTCCGTTTCCGAGAAGCTCGATCGAGAATGGATCCGAGCCCCTAACAAATGCATATTGAAGAGGGATGGAAGACGAATCGAACCCATTTCGAAAATCAGCGAACCGTCGGAAATCGGCGTGGAATACGAGCCCGCCGAAGTAGGGGGTCGGAAAAGAAAGGAAGTTGACTACGGCATTCACCCAAATCATCAACGTTCAACCGAATTTGTGAAACAAAACCGAGAGAGATGAGTCTTTCGAAAACATTTTGATAACGAAAAAAACTCCACATCTCCTGCAGAAACTGTCTGAAAGTCAGCAGTTCATCACCTTCGATATTCACTTGTCCTTCCTCCGCTATTGTGCTGCAAGATGCTGTCTATGTGCTCGTGAACACATGACATTGAATCCGCTATAAACCACTTCACCATCAACCGGCCAGGAGTCCCCTCTTTCCCGACCGTTCCCTGATACGGCACTGCCCAACGCTGATGAAGACGATGTTGATGCAGATTCGTGAGCCGGGCGGTCGTGTTCTGGTTGTTTTTTGGACGGGTTATAGCCTTGTTGGAGCATGCTCACCAGCCAGCGGTTCAATGTTCGATATTCATGACCTACACGATAGGATCGGTGCACTAATCCTATTATGGTCGGAACAGCCGCAGAGGTTGAGACAGAAGTAAGTTTTTCTTATTATTGACAAGCACAGTCCGCCGTCCCACCCCGTTGCTTGCCAATTATTGAACACAACAAAAATATCAGATTCTTTGCCTCCCTCTTTCCATTCTACTCGATAGGAGCTGTCCCAGATAAGAACCGAAGTGGTCTGTTCCATGCAGACGCAGTTGAGGCCTCACATGATCTATCGTTCAGCTTGTTACGAAAACTCGTTTTCCCTCCCCCCACAGCGGATTCTAGCTTGGAGTCCGTGGAACCATCTCTCGTCTCCGATGCTTCGTCACACAGTCTTGGGTCGGCCGGGACAGAGAGAAGACGTCCGGATCTGGCCGTGGTACCTCGCGTGAGTGTACTGCCCAGGGAGCGAGCCTCCCGGGAGGGAAGAAGGGGAGAATGTCGCTAACATCTCCTGCGAGCCATTCAACGAATAACAAATGACGATGATGCTCGGCCATCATCCCGCCCTGCTTATAATTATTTAGCTTTGTTAGCGAAGCGGAGACCACCGGCGGCAGCAGTCCGCCGACCAGAGAGTACGGGCATCGGGCGCGAGCTGGCTTGCAAGCAGGCACTTAATGGAGCGTGGACTCAGCGAAGGAACGAGCGAAAAAGAAGAGAACTACGTTAGTGTCGTCGCTTTCGACGCCGTGGTCGCCACCGCTGGTGGTGATTGCGACAACAACGACAGCATCTGCGTCACCGAGGGAAGCGAATCGACTCGCTGTCACTGCTCGCGGTTGCTCTTCGAGTTGGCGAACTCCATTCATCTTGACGCGAGCAGAGTGAGCCCGCGGTTCGCTCGAAAGCCATTCCGAACCATTCTCCCCTTCGCACGCCACCCCCTTGGTTCGTCCGAGCAGCTCTTCGGACAGCCCAGTGAGATCGTCGTCGCCCTGCGACAGCGCTCACGGGCACGGCGGGGAAAGGGGGGAGAACCGTTCGCCCAAGGGGCACTTGACTCGGCCGGAATCAGAAGGAAGTACAGATTCCCGAATCCCGATCCTCTAAAAAAATCTTCCGCACCATCACGGAGAGGCCGCCGTTCTGAACCGCCAAACGAATGAGAAAAATATTCATAAGATATTGCACAAGCTTCTAGCCGCCAAGCTCGTCGTTTTCCATTTAGACGTGAAAACGTCGTTTCCTATGGCTTTGGTACACTCTGCTAGTACTTCGTCATTCATGTAACGAATTTTGAGGTTCCGGTCTGCCCTCAAACTTCGCTCGTCATGGACCGGAAACGCTTCACTTTTTCCGAAACATCACAGAGGGCCTGCCGAGATAACATAGGGGAAATCGGCCCCACCGAAAAATCGATTCTTGAAAACTCAAAATTCTCATATCTCGAGAACCAGTGGGGCTACGATGCCGATGAAGAAGAACCGTTGTGAAGCTCTTTTCAAGGGCTACCGAACGCCGTAGGCAGCGGGTCCCAGGAACCTCCTCTCCAGTTGATGAAAATTAAAAACTCATTGCTTCACCCGGAAGGAGAAGGCTGGCGTTGTTTCTCAGATATCACTAGAAGTACTCTTCATGGTCTACTCGCAGGGCAAGTTTCATCCCGATTCCAGTTCGCCGAGATATCAACAGTTGAACATCGGCGGTGAAGCTGGTTTCCCGCAGATCGATCCCGGAATCACCCCTCCCGGACTCGGAAAAGTATGCTCGGATAGGTCCCGGAATCATCCCTGATCATACTGACTCACTGACCATACTGCTGGGGGTCAATGGGGGTAATTCCGGGACCAATCTGAGCATTCTTCAACGAGTCTGGGAGGGTGATTCCGGGATCGATCTGACCATTATTTCCAAATAGATTACTTGATTCGATGATTTCTATTCATTTTAATGCTGAGTTTCATGGGAGCCCTGAGGAAAACCCGCTTCATCGCCGATGTTCAGCCATTGATATCTCGGCCCCGCAAACTCGCATCGGGATGAAACGTGTCCTGCGAGTAGACGAGAAGCTTCACCAGGGTTTTTTCAACGACGCTGTAGCTCCACTGCTTCTCGAGATAGAGAGTTTCGGTCAGAAATTCCGCAATCTCTGTCCACATTAGAATGGCGCGCCCGTGAACCTCAAGTGGTGCTCAGAAGGCGGAGAGCTGAAAGCTTGGGGCCACCGAAGCAACCGAAGAAGATTTCGATAATTGCTCCACACATCGCCCCTCGAGATTGAGAGGAAGATCATGTCCGGTGCGCGACTGATTTCACCAAGGACTCAAAGCAAATACTCTACGTTTTCACGCTAAACAAGCGGCAGTGTGTAATACTACCAACCCAAAGTTTTTTTATTGAATCGGGGATCGTAGCTGCCTGGACAAGTCTGCTCCTTGCTACGGATGGTTGTCAAGAATAACAACTAGAGAATGTCCTCGGAAGGTGGCAGTTCCTTTGTCCGATTGGGAACGTCGAAGCTTTGAGGCTGACATGCTCAACGACACTCTCAACTCGCGGGGCTCCTGCCAATTCGAATCAAGGACGAAAGCCTGATTGCTGACCTTGTTCCGCCTGTCCGCAGACTTCCCGAGCGGGAAATTCCAATCCCGGTTGGTCACACCGACCAGGATTGCGTTAACCTCCATTATATCGAATCTCGATTGCATCAACTTGAAATTATGAAATTTTCGATTACATGAGATTCCCCGGAATCAGCTCTGGATGATATCAATATTGATGGTTGCGATTCTCGACTATCATAGCGACTATTATATCAACCATTATCGAGAACTATCGTTGGCGTAACCGAGGCTCTTCTGTAACCCCGGATTATTGCCGCTAGAACAAACCGTCCGGGATTCCACAACTTTCCGATGATACTGAGAAGGATGGATTATATTGAACTTTGATGGACGGAAACAATCCGCGAAGATCCAATCTTTTCAGAAAAATCTTCACAGATTTGGGAACCATGTTGATTGCGTAGTGAAAAAATCGCTACGATGATCATTATCATCATCATCATACCCTTGCCCCTACCCCACAGAAAGCTAGGTACGTCCGTGTCTGCGGCTGGGGCCGTGTTCCAGGAGTTTCAACATTCGCGTCCCTCGAGCCAATCAGTGCAGCGAGACGGCAATCGTTCCGCCGAAAGCTGCTCGCTTGTGGACCGAGGGGCCTAGACCGAGTTTTCTAGTTTTCCACCACACGTCACGCGCGTTTCAGAAACCTCTCGCAAGTGTTCTTCAAACCAGCTGCTCATTCTCGTGAACCATCTCCTGACCGTCGCGCGGGAGCGGAACCAAGACGAGAAACGGCTTTGTGGACAGGTTCTTGAGAGACTTCTACCATCTCTCAAACCGGGAGCTATTCAACAGCGACGAGAAAACGCTGTCTGCAGTTCCAAAAGACGGAGTGGTAATTCTTTCCGAGGGGGTCCAAGTCCTTCCCGTTAGGGCTCCCATTCTCGGGATGGGTGTCTCTCCGACTTACTCTCTTTCATGGTTGAGGTCTCTCGAGAGATAGCGCGGTCTCTCCAATACGAGAAATGCTACTCACGTCGCCCATTGTAGAATCCTTCCAAGAAAGATGGCGTTGGTAAGTTTTTAACTCAGCCGCTGGCAACAAGAATTTGTCCGGCGCGCTACAGTGGCCGGTCGACCAACAAACGGACGAGCCCAGCGTGCAAACTCCTAGCGAGACGTCGTAATTCAAGACGCGAATGTTCCCGATGCGGAGCGCGCGCACCTGGAAAGAAACTCGGGAGTCCGGCGGCCCGCCCGGGCCCAGTCACACATCGTGAGGGGAGCGAGCTCTCGACCGAGGCGGTTCCAGCTTAGCTGAACGAGAGACGCGGCATCAGAATGCAACGTTCGAGTTCACTTTTGTCGGCTGCGCTGTTCCCGTTTGTGATCGTTGCACACAAACTCGATCGCGAGAGCCGGGGCCAGACTGAGACAAGAGAAAGCTCCCGCCACTGGCATCTGGCTCCTTTAAGATAGACAGGCGGGGAACGTTTTATGAAGATAAGCCTTGCTCCTGTTTGAACCGTGAAACAGAGGCGAGGATGATTCCCACACATATCTGTGTCGGCTGCGACTTCTCGTCCGCTCGGAAGACTTCGGAGAGCGCGTTTTCGCCAAGGTCCCTCCGATTCTTCTCGTAGAAAGGCTGTAAACGGACACTTTTACTGCGGTGGCAACTAGGGCGAGATAGTGAGGAGTCGGGGGAAAATCGACAGAAGAGCTGCGGAAATCGTGGAAGCGGACCTCTGCAGATCTCTACCGATATTTCGTGGATGCTGCAGGAGTGGATCTGCAATCCAGCAGGCTTTGGTTGCGATTTATATCGCGCTGCGACAATAAACTCGGCTAATCTAAGGGATCCTAGCGGTGGAGAGGGACAACGGTGACTTCTCCCTCTGTGCTTCAATTGCTCTTTACGACGTAGCTTTGCGCCTTTGTCTCGTCATGCAGAAGGAATACCCGGCCTCAGGCAGCTTCGTCCAAACCTCTTCTGACACCAAGGCAACTTATTCTTAATGGTCACGGATGAAAGCGCAAAAACGTAGAAGCGAAGGCGTTGTGAGGACTCTGAATCGAAGTTCGCCTCAGAGAAACTTTTTCCGGTCGAGGCTGAGAGGAACAATCTCCCGCGGATCAGAGAAAGGAAGATTACGCTCAGAATCTCACAATGGGCCTCAGAAGATGCCAGACCCGCGGCCGAGACCGGGAACCAGAGCAGAGGCATGGCGTCAAGCTTCCTAGTGCTCTGAGTCCTGGAGATATCGAGAGGTATCCTGCGGGTCAGCTTGAAGGTATTCGCGGAGGTGAACCATTAAGGGTGCTCCGATCGTCTGACTGGGTGTGCTTGGAAACTTCTCGGGACTCGTTCGACGCGGGTCCTTTCTAGTTCAGTGATGCTCAACCCTTAGCCATGTTGCCCGGAAGGGGGGTAGCGGATTCTTGGAGGTCATCGAGTATTTTCTTGGACCATGTCATGGTATCAGGTTTTCAAAGAAGCCCGTGCGGTTTTCTACTCTGTATCCTGCCATCAGAACCGTATGCGCTTCTTTGACGACCCAACACATATTTAGATATTCACGAACGAGTCGAGAAGAATCCTGTGTAACACATGGAAATCATGAAACTCGGAGCGAGTCCAAAAGTCCTCTTTACTTCAGCATCAAATTGCTCGTGTATTTTATTGGAATTTGTGACGGAGTTCAGCGGCTATGACTTCCCCATTTAGCGTGAGGGGGACCTCGCGCCGAAAAAGGTTGACAACCACTGTGCTAATTGGTTCGGCGTACGAAAAACGCATTAATAGGGAGCATCCCTTTGTTTTCCGGCTGAACCTCTCAGCCAGCCCTCAGAAGTGTCCCGGGATCACCTTTCGGTATTGCTTCAGTAACACTCCCTATCGCCTCGCAAATCCCATTGCGGGCGGTGGGCTTGGGTCTTACGATGGTTCAGATTTAACTCTGATATAAATTGAATCCTCTTTTTACCACAATAGGGAGCATCCAGAAGCGAGTTTGTAGTTGGCCCCCATGAAGTGCTTCACGTTGCCTAGTCTGGATGTCGGAGATGGCGGATGATTGTCTCTCTCAGAACAATCCTCAAGGAGAAGTCTCTCACAATGTGTTCAGCGTCACTTTCCTCGGGAGAAATAGATGGAAGGAATGGACGGGTTGCAGGAGAAAAACACTCACTTCGGCAATGGTCATGGCCGTACCTTATCAGCGTTCCATCACAAGGATAAATCCATCAGATCGTCGTTCTCGCTCTCGATCCAGAGATATATAGACGTTGATGGAAACTGACAAACCCATATTTGATGGCAACATCAGTCTACCGGTTGATCCATGACGGAAACAAAGATGTGTCAGGGAACGGTGCCTCGGAGTTCGTTGTTGCAATAATGAGTTCGACGGAGGAGGGTTCAGAAGCTTCCCTTCGAAATGTTCAACCACGGCCGCTCGTAGGATCGAGGCAACAGGAACGAACATTCATTCAATTCGAGTCCTCTGGATTCGCCGAATTTCCCAAACACGCGAATGTCTTCCTGTTCCTTGAACATCAGTGAGGATCGTTTCCATTCGCACTTTCTCCTCTCGAACGCTCGACTCGAATCGCCCGCGGCCGGTCTGTCGTTGGGTTTCTCGCTCGGCTGACGCTGTCGATCTGAGGGCTCCTGAAGCAGCGCAAGTGCTCTGGGACCCCCACCCCCACGCCCCTCCTGATTGGAGGGAGAGGGCTGCTTTAATTACGTACTCCTCACTTCTCGGACGAAGCAGAGGACAGCCAGCAGAACCCGACTTCGTTCGCCAGGTTTCTCCCCCGGCGTCGGCGAGAAAACGCATCGATTCCATCCTCCCATTCTGTTTTCCTTTGCATCCCTTCTACAATGCCTTCTACCGACTACGTTCAGGTCCGGGAAGCATTGCTACAGCATGTGTGTATGTACAAGGTTCGCTGAGCAACTTTGGAGCACACAATCACGGCACGAATAATCTTGTGGAAGGTGAGAAACTACGAAATCGGTTCAAAACTTGAGTTGTTTTTCGCCCAGGCTACCCTCTTCTGTGTGACGAAAAACTTGGTCTCCGATTTCGGACCATCAGAAACTTTATGAGGCAAACTCACTTTTCACGATTTTTTAACGGTGGCACGTTCCCCTCGGAGTGTGCTATCATCGATGTTTCTACCACAAAGGACTCCCGTTTCCTTCAGGAACACCCGTTCGGGGGCCTCCCCGTACCCCGCAGAAACAAGACGCTTCCCTTACCACCGGGAGCTACGAGGAATTATCCCGCTCGTTATCAGCGCCGACTCGATCCTCCCTCGTGGCGTTATCGCCGTCAATGGAAGAAATCTTATGAATTCCGCCGAGACATCGTTTAGATTGCTCTGAAAATACGACCGGGACCAAGATAACAGCAATTAGAAGATTCGAGACGCCGCAGCTCCCCCGCAGTCGGTTACACCGGCACAGAGTGGTATTATCTGCGCCGCTCGCTGCGTTGAGACGCCCATGCTGAGCTCTCCGATGATGGGAGGTATCGTCACAAAACGAAGTCATCGCTGGAGCCCAAACCATGCAACCAGTTCCGAGTTCAGCCAGGATCAGGAATGCTCCGCCACTCGCTACCACTTCGCGGACACCGAGACCGATTAATTAGCATCGTCACTTATGTCCCGTCAGAGATAACGTGAAGAAGAAGACCCAAATCTCAAGGTCACGAAAAACGTTTCGCTGGAGCAAAAAGATAACCACGCAAGATGGTCAATTGAAATCGTCTCTCCGATCGAACATCGGACGCAATGGCGTCGTAAGCCGGGTATTAGTCGACAGCGTGTCAAGCTGAATTAGCATAGCGCAGCGAGACCGGTTGCCTGTAATGGAGTCGTCCGTCGCCCCATCATTCATAAAACCGACAGAAACCGAGCCGCGAAGAACAGCCGGCCGACAATGTTTTGTTTTCCTCACGAACGAACAACGCCCGCTCCGATTCGGCCCAGATCTGCTCCAGCCAATTCATTAGACATCTCCAGACCAGATAACGAATGGAAAATCACTCCCGGCAGGGTCTGCCGAGTTCCACGACTGGGAATGGTAGCTCGAGTTGCTTGACATCTCACGAAGTTTTTCCCTCCTGAAAATGTGCCCCGTGGGGAAAACGGAGTTTTGTGCTTCTCAGACGACGGAAACCTTCATCGACACTCGGCGGCACTGGGGGCTGAGCATTCCACGAGAAATATTCTGAAGGCTCCCTCAGTTTACTCAGTTCTTATGATATGAGCAGGCCGACTAGCGAGCTGACCGGGCTGTTGCGAGAATGCACGACGTCGAGGCCCCTAGCGTGCAGCTTTCGGGAAGCGCTCTGGTAAAAGAGGGAGCTGTTGTTGGACTTTTAATGAAGCTGATCCGAGTATTAAGAAAACTATCGACTCTTTCTCTCGCGTTCGCTCTTATACTGCTCGCGTGCTCACCCATCTGTCCATGCGTCCATGCGATGACAGACCCTTCTTCTCGGCTGGCATGAACGACCCCGGGATCCGACGGCGTCGGCTCGAGCCCCCCGGTGTCCCCGCAGTCTGACGAATACCCGTGTTTTGCTAATGAACGAACCGGCGGAAAAAGCTTCAGCAGCTGTTGCTAGGGCTTCGCTTTCAGCCCGACTGCTCGTTCGGAGCCCCGTCAGTTGTTTGTCACTTAATGTCATCATCAGCTTGGTCCGTGCGCTCTTCATATCGTGGCTCCACTTCACCTGGTATCATTCCTTCCTGACTGCTTCCTCATCGCGACCAGGCGACTTCGGGCCAAGCTCCGAAGATTCGAGCTCGGGATAAGGTCGAAAAATGTATGCGTATTCAGAGATTCCGGCTTCTTCGAACTCCTGGAATTCTCTGAATCTCTCAGGACATTTTCCCATTTTCCAGAGAGGGGATCCGGCTCCCTCGGAGACTGCGGCGTCAGGGGTGACGAGAGGGGACACTCGCGACTCGCTAGACTCCAGCCTCAGATTGGCTAGGGGAGGGGTGACTCGAAAATAATGACGATCTAAGTGATATTATATCTGTTACCTCTTCCATTAGGGAGCGGGAATGGGGGGCAGACTCCTCTGTGTCTTGCAGGCTTCCTTCCTTTCTCTGTGGGGTGAAGCTTATGAAAAGCAATATTTCACGCTGTTGCTGTATCTATAGTGAGTGGGGAGGGCGCCAGAGTCTATTAAGCGACCGCTTCTATTGACACTGTGTTGCTCTCCGTTAGAAGGTGCTAATATCAGTGGTCAACGAAGCCGCGTCTTTCCAGCCGGCTCCGCTGAGGACTCTCGGTCGGACAGCGGAATTATTATCAGAGTTCGTCCCAGATGGAGATGCACGGCAGGACATTGCAGCGGGAGTCCGGACAACGACCTTCATACATTTTCGAGACATACAGCGGCCCGCTGCCGCTCGCGTCGCTGGAAAATTCGGCGAGAGATGCTTCGTAGAGCAGAGACGGAGCGATGGTGACAGAAAATCTGAAATTCAAATTCGATTCCCCAGTGACCCACACGGCCCACCTAGCAGGAGCGTGTCTGCGATCAATTCCAATTTCAAGGCCCTTCAGAGCTGTCATGCACCTGACAACGCAAGAAGCGAAGCACATGATGCGCAAACGACCAAACAACACCGAGCAGCGTTCTGGCCTCCTCCTTTCTACCTTGCGGCAGTGTAGGACTTATGAGCGTCGCATCTCTCTCCCCACTTGAGCCTGCTCGCCGTCTTGTGGAAGCTGCCACCGAGCTCAAAAGTTCGCCAACCTGGTTCTGGCGCTGTTCGTGCAACCGGAAACTCGGAAACAAAAGAGGAACCGCGGCAATTCGGGACGACGAAATCATCTGAGTACTCTGGACGAAATTCCAGTTGCTTTCCGCGCTCGTAGCCATCACTCGAAAGAAGAAGCCTCATTCCGGCGAAAAGCTGAGCGAGTTCTTAGATATGCATGTATTCGCAAGTCACCGAAGCCATCTGGCAGGAATCCGTTTCTATTGCGGGTCATATCCGATAAGCTTGAGAAAATATGATCGATGAGATTGTTGACCGAATTCTTCGCGCTCGGACACAACTGGGTCGAGGATCCCCCACCTTCAGCACCATCGCAAATCAGCAAAGAAACTGCGCCATGGAACTTTCACAAGGTGAGACCCTGTTATAGCAGTATTGACTCCGTTATCAACTCACATGTTGGCTTCTAGCATAGCTCATGGTTGATGCTCTGTGAGATGTGAAATCTTCGGATCGCTCTGATGGTTTAGGGTCACTGACGGTAGCGTCGAAGGCTGGCTCTGGATTCAATTATAATCTGTCGAGGTCTAGAAGGCGCAGCTCAGTGAGTTATTCGATTCGAATTCCAGAGCGGGGAATCCTGAGTTCGATCGCAAATGAGACGCTTGATGTGCAAATCACAGATCATCCGGGCTTGCACTCATCTGAAGATGGGGAACCGGTACAGCCAGAGAATTGAATTTGTACCGGAATTCGACGCTCACGATTTCAGATGCCTTGGTGCTCCGAGGCCACGACTTGGCCGGTTGGTGGATGCCGGTGTTTATGCTGCCCTTAAATGTCGCGATGATTCTCGATGACAACAACCCAACCAGGATCAGAATCTCGAATATATCTGCGAACTATACCTGATAGGTTTCTGATGAAATTGAGCGATATCGGATCACCCACTCGTTCCGGAACTCATGCTATTCGAACACTTTCTCGTTCAGCGATGGAAAATTTGCCTTCTGTTCCACAGTTCCCTCCCACGGTCCTGTGCGAAGGCAGCGGAGAAAACAGCGCTATTTAGATAACACTGCGCGTCGCTTCTTTTTCTTCCTCTCGAAGTTCTCCCTTCAAACAGCATCTTCCTCTGGGGACCTCTCGAAAGGAACGTTGGCTCAACATCTGCCGGGCTCCAGCTGCAGGAGCAGTTTGCAGAGCGTCTTCTGCAAAACTTTAATCGTGATGTTGCTGTCCTCTGCGTTACGACGACGTCGTTGCCCCGTTGCAACGAAGACCGTTTCAGAGCAGCGGTGAAATTTCCCTCAACGATGCACGGTGTGAGGCGTAAACAACCGAACCCCCGGACGAACAGATGACGGCTCCAACGACGTGTCTTCATTGCTGTTCTGAACTGCTCGTTTGGGCTGCCGAACATGTTCCACAAATCCCCTCGTTCTCGCTTTCCAGGCAGTGCCTCCTTCTCGGAGACAACACCGAGAGAAGTCATTGCGCGGCAACTGCTCGGCAAGCTTCGGCGATGGCTCCGTTAAGAAGAGGCGAAACGAACGCCAGCTGGTCGGCATAACATGGACTCGTTCCGTGGCTTGATTAGCTGGCGATTTGAGGGTCGAGCGGAGTGACGGGAGACCGGCCGGCTCCGCATCCGGAAACCGTTCGGGATTCCGGACGCTGTTCCGCATTCCTGGTGCCCGGAATGACCCGTGCGCCCGGATTCTCGGCCGAAGACTCCGACGGCAAACGGATCCTGAGTCCCAATCAGATAATAATCAACGCTATTATCATGAAACTCTGATTACTGGACCCTGGCCAGATCTGACAGGAATCACAACACCGCATCGGAGTCGGTCGGGCCAGTCGCTAATTCCGGGCAGCTTGGAGCAGTTCTGCCGAACGGAGCGGAAGTAACGACTCGTCGGTCGCAATCGATGTCTCTGAGATTTCGGAAGTTTCTTCAAACCCTCGTTGTTCGATGTTTCTGCTTCTCGCCCTGGCACAATAAAGATTTCCAATATTTTCCTTTTAGCGTTCCTCTTTGCCGGGGGCAAGGTCAGATAGTGTTCGTATCTTTGTTTGTCCCGTTCGAATTGAATACTTCCCTCACCGAACTTGCCTCAGACCGTGGTGCGTCTATTTGCGAAGCCCACGTGAATAACTACGATCGAGTTCGGCCTCCCCATCGATATGATGCTCCGGTTGCGAGATCACGAGACACGTCGATGAGACCTCGGGGAATTCTCCGGGAGTCCCGAGCGTGACCACGTGACATCACGCGTGGAACGTGCGATTTCGAATCGTTTCCGATTCTGGCGTGCTGAAAGCGGCCGCACAAAGCCGACCTCTGGTCGAAGTTGTTCTCGACTCAACGCAGCTGTCCAAGGTCAGCTCCCGTCCCATATACGGCGTTCCAATATTCAAATACGGACTCCTATGCAAATAGCGCGCATCTCGGACCCGCGAACGAGCGCGGAGAGAAAATGCAAAAGCGACGTCTCGCCTTTTCGTCGGCGCGCTCTTTGTCGCCGGCGACGCGGTGTCGTCGTCATCAACGTGGCGTGCCTGGGGTCTGAGCGGACGAATCGTGCTCGGACATTTTAATGTCGGCGCCCCGCTCACCGGAACCGGAAAAGTCTCAATCGAGGCAGGAGATGGCTTCTTGATCGTCTTCTCGACTTTATCGGTCCCGCCGATTTCCGTGAGCGACGCCGCTGTTTTTCATTTATTCGTGTTTCCGCTTCCCCAACCCGTCTTTCCCGAGGTTTGGCCAGACTCGTTCAGACCTTGGAGAGCTATTGTGGAGCCTGAGGTGCCAAGAAGCCCTGATCCTAGCGGCATATTCCCCGGACTCTAGCTCGGGGTTTGATATTCTTTTTGGACTCCGTCGCGGAAGACGCAACCTTTTGAGACCATATCGCAGTGAAGGCTCATGCTGTTGCTGTGCTCCTCGAGGAGGACGCCGCTGGCTGGAGCGTCTCCTGTTCTATTGGCCCTGAGTCAGCAAAAAGTTTCCGAACAACTCAATCAGCGATCTTGGAGCGTACACGACGAAATTCTGAAGCGACCCGGGAGCTGCTGCGAGAGTTTCCATCGACTCGACGTCCTGGGAGCGCGCCTCACTAAATTAGCACTTGAGTGAGTGATCGCTATCCGAGCGGCCCAAAAGTTTCGCGGATTTCTCATATGATGAAGGAGTAGGGGAGCCCGATGCTGATATCGAACACCTCACAAAAACAGAATCAAGAACGCCTCCTTGACTTGGTCCCAGCGACGCCTCACTCCGCCCGGAGAGGAACTTGCTGCCGAGCATTGAGAAAATAGATTGTTCCCTGGTCTCAGGCCGGAAACGAGACCTGGTTGAAGCACTGGAGGCTTGCATTTACCAAAAGTTCCACTTTCGGCCCGATTGATTCGGACTCGTCCCGGGTTAGGAAATTCCTCTTGTGGTTTATCAAAAGGAACAGCCCCAGACGCGGAGCTCGGAAATCCTCGAGGGGCTCTTCAAGGACCCTGAGGAGAATTTAACAGTTATTCAGAAGACGGCGGAGGAGGAGGAGAGGATCTGGGGGAAGAGGGAGATGTTATTATTTTTAGCAGTGGCGATTGAAAATTTACGAGCGTCTCCCTCTAAAAGAGATTCAGCTCTTTTAGAGATCTAGGAGCGTCTACCATGAGTGTGTATGATGGCGCCACCATCGAGGACCATAAACTGAGCGGACGTCCAAGACCAACGACGGAATTCAGGCGGCCAGTGGCGGTGGCTTGGCCGAGCTCTCGATCGCTACGTCTCTCCAATCTTCGATTTCTCCTCCTCCGTTGCGGGGGGATGCGAAGAATTTCCCGCACGACGATCCCGAGTGCGGACTTCGATGCGGGAAAGGTAACCCGAGGAGCGGGAGCCTTCAAGTGATATCGCCTCGTCTGTTGCGAACCGAATGAAAACCGATGTCAGACACGGCCGCCCCGGCTCTTTTCCCGGGCTTCCGACCCTCCCGACGCGGATAAGTTCGGCCTCCGGGATCGTTGGACGAGAGGAAACGGTTCCTTGCACGGTGGAGGTGACGTGTTTGTGTCGGATGTGTCCCGTCTGCTCATTAATGAGTGACGCCTGAGCGGTTTCTATGACTCCTTGGAGGCTAGAACGCGCCTTTCCTCAACTGAGTATGCGAATCGCCCGGGAGCGAGTCCAAAGTTCACAGGGTCGACAGCCGCGGGGCTCGCACCCCACGGAATAGCTCGGCGGCCTGTTCCGCAGCCTCTAAACTCTGCCAACAGGAACAACGGACCCGGGAGAGAATGGGGTCGCGTTCACATCCGCCTCTATGACGACTGGAACTTGAAGCTCCAGGCATAGATCATCAGCCATCCTCGACAAATTGCGGGAACAGGAACGAGTTGATCGATCAAAGATGTTGAGTGGTCCAGTGCACCCATCGAACCGTAGTTGACCTCCCGCCCCGCCCCGAGCCTCGACAAGTCCCTCGGTCCAAAACCTCTGGACTTCGGAGGGCTCCGTGAAACTCCCGTAAAATCCTTGGGCGGCTTCAGAAGGCCATGAGTGGTGAACCCGCGAGTTCCGGAACTCTCGCTGATAGTTCAGATTGCTCGGGCTCCATTCTCATTACGAGAAGGGAGCCGCGGCGTTCAGCGGGTGAGGCGGGTTATTCGAATCTGGCAGCTTCATGAGATCGAACGAGTAGCCGCCGAGCTCAGACAGCAGGCCCTCGTTCGAGCCTGGCAGCCTTTACTACTTCTCCGGCCGCTGTTCCTGCTGCGGCAGATGCTCAGGCAGAGCCTGCAGAAAGTGTGCGCTTGAGGAACGAGAGAAAAAACGCTCGTTCGTACATTCTTAGACTCCGCGAGAAGCATAAATTCGAGCATCCTTAGAACAGCGAACTCGTTAAGTGGGCGTTCTACGTGGAGCTGCTCGATCCTTACGCCCTTATTTGAACACAAGTTTTCAATTGCACCCGAATGCGAGACTGCGCGAACTTCGCGCGGATGCATCCGCGCGGTCGAACGCACCTTCAGGTGGGGAATCGTCACGTCTACGGATTTCTTGCTGATACGATGGATAATATTCCTTCATGTCTGAACGCTACAGTGATCCAGGGCCGAACTGGTTTCAGCTCCGAAGTTCTTCCGAACTGGGTACACGTTAACAAAATAGGGGAAAATCTGACAGAGCGACGAAGCTATCACGACGACGAGCTAAATCGGGACAGACTTACTGTCAAAACTACTCGATTGAACGAAATTTCGGGCATAAGAAAAATTATCCTACGCACAACCGATCGTTGATTTTCGCTGTCGCATAATCCTCCCCACTTTCAGTGAAATTCAGTTTCAGCCGCGCATATCCGGGAGTGGAGTCGCTCGTCAGCTCCGAAAAACTGTCTTCGATTCAGTGGCCTGATAGAGAATGAAAGAATGAATTCCAACGGCAGGAACATTCCCAGAGAAGTCAGCTACGAGCTCATCAATGACCAGGATCAACGATGGGATCAGATGGCTTCGATCGGGAATTCCGTCGAGTCTTAGAATCATTACCGAAAGATTTCGGAAATCCACCATCGACACGAAGCAGCCCGTTGTCTTGTTTCTTCTCGCGTTTAAACCCACCTCGACAGTCCGCAAATTCCGAATCCGTGTGAACGTCTGCTCGGAGTGTGGACGGAAAAGGCACAGGACGCTTGGAATTATTCCTGTCGCCGCTCCCGACTTCTGGCATTCAATGAGTATTGGAGTTGTCGAAGATAATCTTGCCTGATCTAACTCACCGAGCAAGAAGGGCAACGATATTTTTTCCCATCGGAAGTTCAGCCCCGTTGGCACAGTGTTTCGGTTTCCACAGCATGGGTTTGCACCAGTTAGACAGACGGAGAACTCTGTATTCCAGATTCTGAAACCCAAGGAACCGGAACGGCTCGGATAGTCACTTTGAATGATTTTTCCCCCGAAATCGCGTTCGGCTCTCACTAAGGTACGGAAGGCTTTCGCGTCCAGTTGCTCAGCGTCCGACGAGCGGATTCACCCAAATATCTCCGAACCGATTCCCAATGAGCCGAAACGAATGGACTTTCCGTCGGGGTTCTCCGAAGTATGGATCGACTGGTTCCCCGCGGCAGGCCCAACCCATCCAACCGCCGCGCTGTGCCGCGTCGAAGTCTCCGCCGGTGTGAGGGAGCGGACGGATCCTAATATCGAGATTCAGATCGGAAGGCTGCTCGAACGCTACTCGACGAGTCGAACAGAATACAGGGAAGTGGAGCTGCAATGACCGGGAAAAGTTTGGGAAGCAAACACTGAAGGAATCTGATGGGACGAGCTTGTGTTCACTGTCAAGGCGAGCCTTCATGTCCCGCTCAGGTGGCAAACAGTTGAGGTTATTGCTTGTAAAGTAGCGAACTCTCCATAAAGTTCCCATTTTACTGCTAATAAAACACCTCGATCTTTGTTTAATACGCCCGGCTGTTGCCTGTTCAGTTTGTTGTGCGCAACCCGACATTGCACCGAGAAGGCGTGGGCAGTGCGGTCTCCATCTGGCGCCTGCTCAGCGGCGTTGCCGCTCTCTCGACCGAAAGGTCATAGAACGGGCGTCGGATTAGATTTCTTACGAGACTGATCTCAACTTGATCAGTTCTCCATCCGATACAGGCCATGCCTTGACTGAGTGTGTTGAGTGAACCCGGAGAGCAACAGAACATCCGATAGGTCCGGAGTAGGCGGCACGATCTGGAGAGCCTAGAACGTCATACATGGATACTTCTGTTTCTGTGGATCCATGCGAAGAGAACTGCCATCGAGGATCTGTTCTTGACATCGCGTCCCACGAATAACGCCCGCGGAGATCTCTCGACACCAATAATGAAGATGGGATTTTCAGGGCCGTTTTCTGAATCAAGAGCACGTCGGATTGTTCCGAATATATTTTCGAGAATGAGTCCAGCAGGTATTCCGAATATTGGAAGACAATAGTTTGGTGAACAGCATAAGCCCCCGGGCCCTACTCATGACCATCTCAAAGCATTATCGGAGCTGACTCGTCCCAAAAGGGGTGGGGTGGGGAAGACTTCTAGCGAGCCAGATATCGTTTGGTTTTGGTTTTACTGTAAGGCCAGGCTCCCTGTTTCGCGACTCGTATTCATGTTGAAGTCATTAGAATTCAGCCGCATAGATCAATCGTGAAATCCTCTTGCGACCGAGAATGTGATCGGTCGCGATTATCTCGTGTGTAGCGCTAACCATTCCATGCCACGATGCAGCAAGCTGTAGAGGGGTCTAAGATAGTTCGGTCAGCTGGGGAGCGCGACGAGAGCCGTTAAAATGAAACCTTGATCTGAGAACAGCTGATTCCAACGGTTTCCGGACTCGAAATTGTTGCTGCGTAGGTCCGAGCTCGTTGAGGCTCGACCCGGTGCCCCACTCCGAGAGAAGACTCCGATTCGGCTCCTCCCCCTCTCCACACTCCGTGATTGGGCATTGGGACAACCTGTATGATCTGCACCTGGTCGACCGACTTCTTCCACCCTGGAGCGTTGTTGTGTGTCTGTTGGATGCATTCACGGACAGGTGCGTCTCGGCGCAAGCCTCCTCACACGCAAGCCTGGAACTCGCATGGCCAGTTGCGGGCTCGAGTCGAATTTCTGACTAGAGGCAGAGGCAAGAATCTTTCAAACAACATCCATGAGAGCTCGCCGCGAGACCTGCGGCTTGCGAGTTGACAACGAGCGGGTGGGCGGGTCAACAACCAGTCAATCAGCTGATGAATGAACCAGCTGCATCAGTCAAGGTTGCTGTCGGCAGCGTTGACGTCACGCTCGTCGTTTCGTCCTCTTATGGCGCATCCGTGCGTCTGCTAGTCCTGGTCCGTCGTTTGGACCTTGCTGGTCGCTCGTCGACGTGCCCTTGGTGAACGGTTCAGCTCGGAGCGGGCTGTGTGGGTATTCGGCGGTGCGCGCGTCGTTAGCTTCCCATTAGCTGGCTTGTTTCCAGACGGAACATTCTGACTGGCGCAGCTTCACCGCTGCGACCGTTTCTTCTCGAACCACCGAGGCAACAGCACCCTGATGAACGTGGCTTCTAGAAGAACTAACCGATCGGGGGGAGACCTTGGGAGAGGAGGAGAGAGCGGACGAGGGAAGCAAAGCATGAGACTTTAAGAGCAAACGACAAATTATTTCATGTCGTGACTCTCTCCTGCGATCCTGCCGCTCGTACCGAGCTCACCACGGATGATTTCCCACGCACTTCTGCTCAGCTAGCTTCTGGTCAGTAATGGAAACACGCTGTCACGCTGAAACGTCAGTGTTCGGGTTAATCCCACGGTGGACGGCTCGCCCGGAACGATGGAAACACACCGCACTGGTGGAGCCTTCAGCGAAATGAACGCCCCTGTTCCCGGAAATCGCTTTCCACGAACCACCGTTGCCCATTGCCGTTAAAGACGTTGGCCCAGTTCCCTAGAGCGCAGGAGTTTCCTACTCGACTCAGCTCACAGAGGCTGAGACGTTTGAGCCGCACAAGGGCCAGGTGACAAGGGGTGCTCGGCTGAGAGCTTCGAGTACTTCTAAAAACTTGAGGCATTCGCTCCTGCCAACAACGGAGACGCAACACCGAGCGAGAAGGGAATCGTCGAACCTATTATCGAAGGGAGTGCATCAACTCATCACATCGCTCCGAAACTCAAGCGTCCATGGAAGTTCCTGCATCGTCGATCTCCGTTGTCGAGCTCGCCTTTCGCGATGAATCGGTGTGGAGCTTGAGTAGGTGTTGATGTTACTCTGAAACCTCGGGACGACTGCGCAGACCGCTTCCACGGTGGTTTGCTACAAGAATAAGATACTTTTCAGGTTATAATCAGCTGAGCTTTGAACCGGAGCGGATCTAGTCACGAACACCGACCAGGTTCGGCTAGCTATCTGAAAAACTGAGTATCGGCAGCAATGACAACGAGTTCACGCTGCACAAATGTGAGCCGAGATCCTGTGCGGGGAGAATTAGCTCGCTCTAGAACCTAACTGGCAGGAAGCTCAAATGCATCAGCCACAACCGCGATATGAGGAAATTTGCTCCAAGAATCTGAGAAGTAGTGGGTCAAGTTGGCCTGTGAGTCGCGCCTGTGTTAAGCTAAAGCCTCTTTCAGCCTTCCTGGTATTCGACTTATCGGTGGCACTTAAACCTGGAAGAAATCTGACACAAATACGCTCGACGCGCAGTTCCAACACGATTTCTGTCAGGGCAAGTTTTATTAGGCGATTACAGGACTCTCTGTACATAGTGGGCGGAGACTGCGTCTCCGGAAGGGCATTCCTGTCCTGAATAGCGAAGAGATCTTTGCTAACACCGATCCTGATTCCAGGATGAATCTTCATTGAATTCCATCGGCTTCCCGTCACCATCCACCGTATCCATAGCCTCCCTTGAAGTCGTGATGATGGTGGTGATGCTGTTGGATATGATAAACGTTCTTGGGTTGATGGTGCTGTTGTCGATGGTATGAATGCAGCGCCAGACCACCTCCGCCGGCAATGAGAGCGAGTGGTATGCCTTTCTTTAAAGCTTTCTTCAATTTCTTGGCCTCGCCAGGAACACTGCAGAGCACGACAAGGAACGAAGCGAGGAGAATCAGAAGCGTCGATGCTCTCATGTTTGTGTTCCCAACAGGAGTCTGATTGGAAACTTTCCGTTATAATCACTATGGCACGATAGGCACTTTATATATAGATGAGTGGCCCAGTTTGGAGAGGAGGCTAGAACGACTGGAAGTTGAACTCGGGTCCTTCAGACGGCTTCTCTGGCTATAACGAAGTTTTCTGTTGCTCATTGGAGCGGCTCCTCGATTCGTGGCTCCATTTTCGGACAAAAAGAACACTGGGGCATCGGGGCTCAACCTTCGAGCGCTTCCAGTCAACGCGATATAATTTCTGTTTCTGATTTTCGTTCCATCGGATTGAATCTTGTTTGAATGAAATCGGACTGAGCGTTAGCAAGCTCATGGAGGATCTTCAACCAGTTTGGTCGGAATGGATGATAGGATGACTGCCGAACAGTTTTCCGCTCGTGCCTTGCACGAGCGGTTCGGCATGCTTCTCGTTTTACGTCGAAACTCCAAGATCAGCTCTCGTTGGAATGACCCTCCTGATTTCCTCCGATAATTCCAATGCTGGCGTAGGCCAGAAAAATGCTCCTCCTAGAGTTCTGTGGGATACTCCGATGACCACGGTGATCCAACCCCTGGGAATGCATTCGCCCCTATAATCAAACTGCGAAGTTCAAGGGTAAGCGACTACGTTCTTCTGGATTCTTGACTGGAACGAGCAGTTTAGTGGTAGAGCTCCGCTGATCCACAGCAATCGTTTTATATAACAAGTTCGAACTCAAGTAACAGAACACTAACGATGTGAAAAACCCTGATTTTCGAAGCCTGTATTACGGCACATGGACGCCTTCCAAATGGAAGACTGGAACCGCTTCCCACGTCGACAAAGAGAACAACCTGGGTTCAGAATCACAAGATTCTGCCTCCTTGTCGGGAAATCGTGTCGCCTCGAATCAATCGATCAGGATTCGCCGGTAGTCCATGACTTGAGATCGGGAATCCCCCAACTTGAGCCGGAATCCATTGCAACAACACAGCACGAGGGCATCGTCAGGCGCTGAGGTATCGAATGGCGGCGAATGTAAGACATCGACGTTCAAATTTGAGGGAGAAGGGAGTCCGCCTCCACCGTGGATAGACGAGGATGGTCGATTTGTCGCCGCTGTGAAGCGTGTTTGTTTGGTTCGCTCTCCCGGAATCTTCCTGAAGCAACTAGTTGAGGCAGTGCCACATCCACTTGTTTATCACGATAGATCGGTCATCAGTAAGTTGAAAACGCTTCCCGTTTCATACAGCGACGCAAAAACATCGGAAATCCCCCGAATCGAGTGAAAATATCGATCAGATCGGGGAAGTTTTCATACGATCGTCTTGGTCAGAGGAAATCCAATAACTGATCGTCCATGCTTTTCTTCAGTGAAGAATCTTCAGGAGAAACTCATCCAGAAGGAATTACAAGAACAGAGGGAACGTGAAATGGAATGGAAAAAGGTTTGCCCGTTCTGCGGAACAATTTCCAATGAGAGAGGGAGAATATTTGTGTTAGAGGCCGAGGATTATTCCCTCTTCAATTGGCAGTTTAGCTCGAGGACAGTTGAGCGCAAGAGGTATGGCAGCTTTGAATTGGACTACTATTGATTCCTCATTCGACAACTGTTCTGATTCTGAAAGGCGCATTCAATAACGGAGGAATCGAAAATGAAGCCCAAAGCGGTTGACAAGCCTGGAAAGTTGACGGATTCGAGTGAAGATGGAGGTGCGACGATTGTGGAATGCACCGCTTGCGGGCACAAGAACGTTCTGGTGACCTGCCCAGCTTCCCCCACTGATTCTCGTCCTGTTTCCGCCGGAAACAGAGTTCTTTTCCCGCCGCTCATGGAGGTTGCAGGGAGGGTCGAACCCTTCAGAATGTCGTCGTGGATAAAGAACCTAGGTAACCGTGATCGTTGCTGTTTCCGAAGGCTAATCGAACTCCAAGTGGCTCGGATTTCGATGCATTCGATCGATACGCAATGTCTGGATCTAACCCGCGGATCTCGTCCTTGTTCCAGCTGATTCAGCCAGGAACGGGAAGGAAAAAGGCGCGTTGGCAGAGGAAGACCTGCCGAAAGTGAAACAATACTACTGCTAATCGTCCAAGGAGCAGGAGTGGAGAAGCGCCTTCAAGAGGTGGCTGGTCTCTGGATCAGCCTCTCCAGTCTGTTTTATATGTTGCCACGATATGAAACATAGCACAGACATCTTGAAATATTTCTCTCACCGAACGAAGCGTTTCCAGGTAATTAGCAAGGAAACGCATAATTTGAATCTGAGGAACCGACGATGATGCTGACGGAAACCGGCCTGTCTCACCTAGTGATTTACACCATTCATCCTCGAAACTGTGCCATCAGTACGGCTCATGTTCATACGGGGAATACATTATTTCTTGGAAATCCGTCGATTAAAATCATCGGTTGGTTGTGTCACATTCATTCGTACTACCGGTTCCTGACAAAGGATCCAGTCACTCGTGCCTTCAATAAAGTTTCGAGAACGGAAATACGAGATTCCTCCTGAGTCCAGATGCCCGGGAGGGTCGGCGAGAGTGACGGAGCTGGAAGATTGACAACGTACTCCATCCATCCATCAGACCACGCTCATTGTCTGGCTCAGCTCAACCGCACTCTACAGGATAAGACCTATTGAAGATGAAAGTAACGACTTTTGTCACCTGATTTCCCTTCGAATAAGACAGCATTTTCCGTAGTCCGGAATCCGTCGCAGTCTAATCGGCTCGTATTTTGAATTTCCGATTTTGCTGGTCTTATGTTTCAGTGGACGGAGTCCGGACCGACGGAATCGGGGTTGAATCGGCGTGAAATCCCTCAGCAGTCTCCTCCAACGGAAAACCACTTTCCGGACTGGCCGGTCCGAGAGCTCAAATTCCGGACCGAGTGGTCCGCGCCGAATTCCGGACTCCAGAGAATTATGTCTACTTCGAATCAAGCGCTGATACTCGGCGATCTACACAAGAATCCTATGATTCGAGCTCTCCATAGTCCACAGGAACCAATCCTCTACTTGAAAAATACTTTGTGGCACTGCGAAATCAAAACCCATGCGGGATTTCAAAACAATCGTGGCCTTCCAGCTCGTGGGAACCACCACAAGCTTCTTCCGTCGAATAGGCTCTGACCAGTGTTTCAAGGGAAACCTGTTTGGGAGCGAATACCCACCCATTCAAAAAGACTTATCGAACAGAAGCCGTCTGATAATCCGCAGCTAACGAAATTCCCAAAGTCTCACTACCCTCGACAACGAATCATCGAGATTCTGTTGCGCCATCTCCTGAGTCCGTTTGTGGTGATCAGATGCGATTCAAACGACGCAGTGATGTGCGTGAAACACGGGTCGAGGTTGCTGGCTTGTGAGCGTAGCGAGAGGGTGATTCATGCCGAGAATCTACCGTTTCCGGCATATCCAGGTTATCTTCGCCGAAACGATACAGCGAGAGTGCGAATAGGCGGCAAAACTCGAGTCAAAGAATTCCGATGGCTCCTTGTGGTTTGACAGCCTTGAATTTCCCTCTACCGTAACGGCAAACCCCTCTTCGTGATGCGTGGGTCCGTGAGTCACAAGTTTTGGCTTCATGGGGAACGACTTGGAGTCAGAGCCGTGTCGGATAGCTTTTCGGGCGGGGAACAAAGTGAGCACCACATTCGATGAATGGGCTCTTCGATGAACGGAAGGTTGTTCTTCGAGAAGTTAACGTAAGACTTTTCGTCTTCCGCGACACCGGGGCTGCAGGAGGTCTATGATTCGCGCAACGACCAAACTGGATCTGACCGCCTGAAAATGTAGGTGCGAATTATGAATTTGAGCCAAAACCTGGCGTCCGGAAGTGTCCTGACCTCCCAGAGAGCTCCCGGCGCTTCTCGTTCGCGCTGGTCCTCTCTGAAACAGCGCTCATCGAGAAGAGTAAACGTCCAATCTTCCGGATCATCTCGTTTCTTTCTCTTCGAGGTGAGCTTAATTAGTTGTTACCGTTTGCGCCAATCAAGCGACTCGAGGTCAAGTCTCCGAGCGCGTCAACATTCAGAGAGAAACCTTGTTCACAGTTCGTTCCCACATTCGAAGGGGCACACCTTTTCGAGAAGTTTTCGATCGAATCCAAGCTTTTTGGATATTGACGGTTTTCGACGATGTTTGCCGCGCTTTGAACGAAACTTACTCCGAGTCTCGGCCTCCGCTCTCGACGAAGCCAGGACCCGCAACCGAAGCCTCTTGGTTCCCGTCGTTATTCTGGTTCGGAATGGCGAAAGTCGGCGCGCCAATCAAGTTCCGATGGCATTGATTATTCGCATCAGACGATCGCTCGAGCGAGCACCGCAGTTCAGAGCGTTCGATTGAATTCGAGTTGATGCATTTGACGATTTTGCTGCCGAGGCGTAACCACTTGTCTCGTTCTAGTGTTTCGATGTCGATGAACGATGTCATGGTCTGAACTTCCATCGGAATCGCGCCAGTTGCTTCGCTTGGAATCGGGTACGTCAGCCATATCGCGGACACCTGAGAACTTCCCGCGGTCAGGGCTCCTCCCGCGGTCCATCGCAGTCAGAAGCTGAGAGCCGTGGCTCGGGGTGTTGAACCGGCTGCGGAACCCTCAAGGAGGGAGCGAAATTACTTTAAACGCTGGCTGGGCGTCTTCGAGGATTGAATCGAAACAACTCATCCGATGTTGAGCTCGTGAACAGTGCACGTTCCGTTTATACAACATAAACATGTCGACCGATGTCTGCGCGTCTGCTTGAGTGAAAGTGTATGTTTACGGTCGCGCGTCTTCGATCGAGCTACGCCGAACGATTTCACGAGGATCCCTTTCCGGAAACTGAAGCAGAGAGCATCGTCTGGAATTTCGTTCAAAGGCATCGCGTCCTGGAGGTGAGCCTTGTGGCGGTTGATTGTCTACGAAATCCAACCGCTTGCCGAATTTTCCTCCCTCGATCCCTGTCATCAACAGCGCTCAGTTCAAACTTCACTTGCGACAAACTTCGTTGGCCTTGAAGCGTCTTTCGAACCGCTCGTCAGGGATCGTCCCAGCGCCGGCTGGAATTTCATCAAACAAACTCTCCGTCGGTCGTTTACGGCCTTCATGGGGATTGTCGGTGTTCTCTTTGATCCGCCCGATGGCTGGAACTTTCTCGCCGGGTTCTCCGATGGTTCGATTGCCCACGAGCTCATGACATAAAGCAACTTTCTCCAACCCAGATGTACTCCGCGAACCCGCCACCCCCTTCGAAGCGCAGGCCGCGTTCGAAGGAGTCCGTGCGTCGCCGCGAGTGTCGTTTGTCGGACCCCGACCACGCGATCCCCATCCCGCCCCCCGAGCTCCCTCCGACGCCCCCTCCGACGGCCTCGAGCAAACAAGCGCTCCTCACCCCGAACTGCAAAGAATCCGCGAAATTCTCAACAGGATCGGCGGCTTTCAGATCGAAAATACTCAGCTCCACCCCGTATCCGCCGGACAGGGTCGCTCGGAAGTCAACGCCGAGCCGCCGGGCATCGCCGTTCCCGCTGCTGATTCCCACGGAGCTCACCCTGAGCATCGTCAGGGAGAGTCCGCTAACCGCTGTTGAGGAGCTCACGTGTGGAGACCACATCGACGGCAAGGAGGATGCTGTGAGCAGTCCGCCAGTGATCACGGAACGACAGTGCGCAGCTTACGGAACGCCGAGAGGAACGTCTGCTGCTGCTACTGCTGCCACCACAGCCGGTGTCAGTACCGTTGAAGAAATTCTCGAGTCGACAGAACACACAATGGGAGCCTGCACGAGCAAGAAGTCATCCGGCGGTTCCGGCGGAAAATCTGGTCACTCTCCGCCAACTGCGAAGTAAGTCGGCCTGCTGTGAAAACGTGCTTCCTGGATGGGAAGGAGTGAGTTTTCGGGAAGAATGACCGCGGGAAAGTCACTTGCGGGAAGTAATGCGTTCGGGACTCCCTCTTCCAGACCGCAGAAACCGCCGAAGCCCTCTGAACTCGAGACCGACGAAGTCAACGATGAAGATGATCCCGCCGCAATGCCCAAGGTTAGTGTCAGTCAGTTTTCTGGCGGAGGCGGCAGCGGTGGCGGCGGCGGCGATGGCGACTTGAGATCCGCCACCTGCTCGGTAGAGACTGAGAAGCGGGGCGGGCCCGGTCCCAGCCCCGACTCGCCGGTCAGCGCTGGCATCCGAATTCGCCTGGAGCGACTTCGCTCCAAGAGACAGAACATTCTTCGGCGAGTTCGGAGCGAGACCGATGCGTCTAGCCGGTCCGAGATGTCCGGGAAACGTTGGCCTCCCCCGTCGAGCCTCTTGTACCAAGGGCACCGCGTGATTCATGAACATTTCACTGGAGATTGATACCTGCGCTGCGAACGCCGCTGTCTCTCCGGGACTTTTGTTCTAGTTTCGTATTTCATGAGCGATTCCGTGATAAAACACCGATGTCACCGGTGAACGACCGTCCGCGCGGGCAGATGCTGGAGTATTCCATTCGGACATCGGGCGTCAACCCTCATGACTGCTGGCCAGAGTGACGTTCTGATGTCACGATTTCAGCGTTACGAGTGAAGCAGCTGTCAGATAGAGAGACGTTTCCAGAAGGAGTGAGCGGCGAAGAACACCGCACTCGGTGTCGTTCGCTTCCGGCGCGAAACAGCTTCCGCCGTTCGACCAGAAGCATTCCTTTCGGAACGACCTTCCGGTAGCTTCTTAGGGATAAGCTTATCGCGCTGCCCGCTAACCCAACGAAGCTGCTGTACCCGACGGCTTGAGCAGCCAGCAATCCAGTCGGCCGTAATCCGTAATCGCGAGCTCAAACAGAGAGATGAGTCGTAAACAGTAGAAGAAACTACGAACGTGTGTCGAGACTGACAAACGTCTGTTTGTTGATGGCTAGCCGCCCAGTCGGCCTTCGCTCACATTTTCCTTCGGGACGCTCTCGCCATCGGTTCCAGTCAGTGTTTCCCCGCGCCGAACGCCTAGCGTCACGAGCGCGCGCGAGAGAAAAAAAAGCAACCTGCGTTGGAGTCAAGTTACGAAAATAACACTCGAAACGCGCGACGGGTCCACCGGGGAAATCGGCCGTCGGAAGGAGAAAAGAAAACTTCGCCGATAGGCCGGCGGAGCCCGTTTAGTCGGTGACGGAGAGGTGTCTGTCCTCGTTGTAATCTTGTTTTGCTTCTCTCCGAATATTTTCCAGTTCAAACTGAAGCGGGACTCGATCGCCGTGACCAAAGTTCGGCTCTTGAAGACACAGATCCATCAGGAGAACACGATCGGCGAGGAAGAGGAAGACGACGATGACGAGCGAGGTGGGTGCAACAGGCTTTCTACCGCTTCCGTCTCGAATCTCTCGAGCCAGATCGTTTCCGCGGACTCCGATAACTCCCGAGCAGCTCCTCTGATCTCCCTGTGATCCCGTTGTTAGCGTCGGGTACTCTGGACTGACCTCGACACTCGTCGACGGCCACACCTGCCGAGCCTTCCAAGGTTCCCTGGTAGACCGCGTTCTCCCGACTTCCTGTGTCATGATCAAACCGTAGATTCAGCGGAAGTCGGCTAGACCTGAGCGATTCTATGAATGGAGCACTCAACTTGTCTCCGGCGAGTTTTCGTTTCGACCGCGGTGACGCCGCCAGCTGCTCGAGCGAGCAGACTGTTAGCCAGCCAGAGACGGCTGGAAGCTCACCTGCGGGGTCCATCGGACGGGTTCAGTGCGGGAATCACTGATCTCCTGTTCTCGTTGCAGATGATTCGGGGAGAGGAGGAGAGGACCACGTGCACTTCGGCAATCACGTCAGCAAACAGAGTATCCCGAACGACTCCGGCGTCTCCCTCAGCAGTTGCCCCGACAGCGGTATGACCAGAACGAGACCAACTGCTGCGATGTCAGCGGGCTCGGCCACAACGACAACAACCAATCACTTGATATCTGTCTCGTGATCCGTCTGCGTCGGTGAACGATCGAATCATCATCGTCGTTCAGTTCCCGCTTCGTTTATTGTTCTGCGTTATCTACGTTGTCCACCAGCCCGATTGCCCCGTTCGAGCTGACCACTTTGTCCGATACATCGTTGACCATCTGTCCCGCGAACGGTTCCCTGATTCGTCTTCGAGGGTGGCCCTTTTCCAGGTGGCGCCTAGTGCTGACATTCTCCGGACTCGGTTCGTAGGTCGTTGGACTCTGACCAGCTCGTCCCCGAAGTTCCATTTTGTGGAGCTCTGAATCCGAGCACATTCCTGTCTGTGGCGTCTTTCCAGAGTCTCGCGAGGGATCGATTGGATAAGTCAGTTCACTCGCCTTCCTCCTCCTATTGTCGGACTATTCTCTCTCTGACTCTCTGAACTTCGGTTCTCTACAGCTTTCGCGCTCTGCGCTGTTCTAGAGCGATATCCGTCGATGTTTTCTGTGATTTGTTCTTGTCGTCATGGCTCCTCCAATAAATCTTGTACAGATGTATTTGTGATGATTGTCGTCGTTTGTCACATCCAGTTTAGGGCGTTCGTGTTTGGGGGAGGGGGGGGGGGATGCTCGTGCCACATCCAGTTTGAGTGAAGAACGCTCGATAAGTTCTGGCTGAGGTAACACTCGACCGCGAAAGCAGCATCTGTGATTCCCTTCTCCTTCGTCGATTATTCAGATTTGGAGAGCGTCTGCGAGGGAAACCGGAGACAATGGAATCAAGATTTCAGCTCGATAAGGTTCGATGGGAAGCTAGATTGCGACGTCTCGAATGAGATTTCCCTCGCAAGCAACGTCACGATTAGATCACTGAGGTAAGCAGACAGTCTGTGATCATTAGACAAACAGTTCGGTCAACGGCTCCCATTTGATGCCCTTTCTCAGGCTTCCAGAGACAAAACCTCACGCTTCCTCAGATGTTTATTCGTTCTGAGGTCTGCTAGATCTTGCTGACGTCACGACGTCGGACGTCGGCTTTTCCGAGCTTCTGATTGTAGGCTTCTGATCAGAGCTCCGTCGAGATGGAAGTCTTCGGAGAACTAGTTCTTCTGGCGATAACACAGACAGCCGCGGTATTCGATGAAAACTAACAAACGTTCATCAAAATCAGGAAAGAGAGAATCGTCGACGACGACAACCGCAGCTTCGACTTCAAGAGCATCCTCGAAAGAGCAAAACAACTCGTCGGAAATCAAACGGTGGGTGAATGACCGCGTTTACCACTTTCTCCTCCGATGTGGGTTCCGTCCGTCGTCCGCTAACTTCAACCTCGGTCTCCGGTTGTGTCGGGAACGGCCGTTCGTCATGCTGTTCGAGATGATGCGAGCGATCAACAACAAGTGTTCAGTCAACAGAGCAGCTCATGAATGCAGCGCGATGTGGCGCGATCGGGATTGGCAATCACGTTTCTCTTATGCATGCGAATACTGCGCTCAATGATTTGGGGCTCGCTCCATCGCATCCGACCGCGCAGACTCTTTTCATTCTTGTTCCGGTGTCGCCTCTCCAGCCGCTGCCACATGGGCATCGTGCTCGCTACGCTCTCGTGGTCCGTTCAGCGAGTCGCGAGCTCGTTTCAAGATTATGCGAAACCGGCGTAGGCGTCAATGGGTTCTTTACTGTTGAATCGAGACCTCCCCGCGGACGCTCTGTGAGGAGACTCCCGTGACCAACATTTCGCAGGAAACCTCAAGGATCTGCGGAATGAGCTTCTGCTCGAGGTCGTCGCGCGATCGGAATCCTCGGTCGTCGCTTGCGTCTGATCCGCGCGAGTCGTCTCTGCCGAGACGGGCTTCACGCGCATTTGCATTCGTATGGAGTTAGCGTCTTCCCGGTTGGCATAGTAGTTGTGGTGGCCGCAATGACTGTAGTGAAGCATGCGAAAGGTGGTTGCAGCAAGCGTGAGAACACGTGAACGGGCTGCGAACGCATGAATGGCTTCGTCTGATGAATTTTCGACGAGCTGACAACGTCGTTCGTCCTTCTTTGAGCGCGTCTTTGACCTTGCTCGTGAATTTCAGGAAAGCGAACCAAGACGCCCGGACGGAGTTGGTATGAGCCGCAAGGCTTAGTTCGCGGTGTGATTGGAAGACTTGTCCATGTAGTTACTTCTCAGAAGCGGCGGCTCGGAGCGTGACGCTACGTGCGTCACTGTGTCGAGACAGCGACATCGCTCGATCTCAGTACGGGATCAGAACTCCGCGAAGCTACTGTTCAAACCCGATTCTTATTCGTCCCGACTGTTTGCGGAGATCGAACCCTGATTTTACACAACGGCTGGATCCACACGCACAGCTTTCCTGTCCAGGAGCGTGTGGAACGTCAAACATTATCATATTTCAACGCAGAAGAACTACTGACTTCTAAGAGTGATCACGTCACGGCCTGGAGTCGAACTGGTTTGTTTGACTTCAACGTGAAATTTCTCATGTACAGAAACCTACTATCCTCCCCGGGAGCAGTGTACATTTACATTCCGGAAAACGTCGGGAGAGGGAGAGGCATATCTAGCGCACGGAAAACGATTTTCTTAATAAATGCCTCAGCTTTACCATAACTCAACTGCGGTTTTGATTTCTCCATTTTTCGGAACTTCTAGTAATTTGTTGAAGAGAAGAAACGCCATCCCGTATCTCCCACGCTTGCAGCGCTCATTCAGATCCGGATTCTTGAAGAAAATCATCAAAATGGCACAAGTTCCATCATTGCATGACGGCGACATTGGAAACAAGTCAGGGCGACACCTCGATTGGGCTCGAAAATTGGAAACTGTCGCGACGCCGCTGCGTCGATCTCCGCACAAAGTGATAGTGCGCGACTCGCAGCGTGATGAACGAATCGCGCCCCAGGCAAGCGGATGTGGAGCCGGAAACTGTGATCGTCGCCCTCGTTTCGCCATCATTTGGATGATCGTTCGATTCGTTTCTCGGCCTCGGATCGCCGTCGACATCATCACCAAATCATGGCTCCGAGTCATAGAAGCTGCGTCGCCTCACTCTGCGAAAAACTCAATAGACTCCCAATTAAGATCCTCTTGGCAAGAGGCGGCGCCAACGGCTGATATCATCCCTCGTGGGAAGTGACAGCGCATATTCGAAGTCTCACTGTGCCCATCCAGCGAAAACCTTAAACGCAGTGCATCCTCCGCATCGGAGATGAGCTCCAACCGTTTCCCCCTTCGATCCGTGTATACGATTCGACCATTGTTGACAACACGCCCAAAAATGAAAGTAGGTGATGAAAGAAGCTCAACAATAGTGCTACATGGGATGGCACCAGCCTCTCGCAGGATCTCCAACAGGTGTATTGGATCCGGTTTCTGATGGCAGGCAGGGAGCCACCAATCGTTCTGGTCTCGAGAACACCGGCGACCTCCGCGGGACCGTAGGAACGCCCCCCTCGGAACCAATAGCGTACGTAATATGAGGCTGGCGAGGCTATATCCCCTCCCCAAGCCTCGAGACTCATTCTACCCAAGTCGAGTTTTAGTTGGCTTGCGATCCCCCACCTACTCTTTGTGTCGCTACGGCGGTCAGATACTTCCCAGATGGCTCTTGTTGTCTTTAACGCAGAGCCCGGAAGAGAATTCGACTGATTCGAAGTGAGTGATTTTTCGAAATTATTCTATCGATCAGCTGAGACTGATGGATCAGCTGCGATGAGGTTATGTTTTCGCAGGCCCTAGTTCTGACCGGAGAGAGTTGATTCGTTTGACGTCGATGCGCATGGACTCGGACATTACTGTCACCGTTCATGAAGTGCTTGACATTCTCGCATTGAATCTAAGAATGTTGGATCTCGTATTTTGAAATCAGTCGTGAACTGAGCTGGGAAATATGGGCAGTTTCTTCCAGACAAATGAATAGTAGTGCTCTAACAACTCACCCATCGTTATACATACTTCATAAGATAAGAGTCATCTTTCTGCGTCACAGACTCCTCCGAGGAAAAAGAAGGGAGCAAGCTCCCCTCCAAGGATCGTCCGATTGCAATCGTTTGGGCTCCCGAAGCGGAGTGAGACTCGCCTCCACTCCTTGTGGCTGGATACGAGAACTGGAAAATTACCTCATCTCGATCGGCTACAGCCGCTGGCTTCCTCCATCGGCTGCCGTATTCGAGAAGCATTACTCAGGTGTTCAACGCATTTGGAGGATTGACTCGGCTTCGGTATGATCATATGAAGACGATTCCATTCTGCTCCGTAGTCAACCTAATGGCCGAGTGGTCCCCGAAAGACAGGTACGTCTTCGAAGCAGCGCCACCACAATGAAACGCGAACGGCCGTCGCTGACAGCTTACGCGTGCGAAATAGATCCATGAAGGATTCGACTCATTTCGTTGTGGGAAAGCTTGTTGCTGTTCCGAGGAGAGTGATCTGGACCGCGTCGCTCCCACTTCCCACTCGAAACAACGTCAACAAAACGGGTCTACTCTATGGGCGTTTTGTACAAGCCGCCGGAACAGTCGAAAACCTCACCGGTTTTTGTCTGAGGAGCGCCTTGGCGTTCGGGTCCCTGACTGGTTCGCTGGAATCCCGCGTGATCCTTCCCGTACCATGGTAGAATCGAACAAAGGACGATTGCGGCATCAGATTCTGGAAACGCCCAGTGTAATCTAATTACAAACTCCCTTCCCGGCTTCGATCGACCGCGCGCTTGATTTAGTTCGCTCGTTCTGAGACAGCTTGTACTATCCGCGATTGTTACTTCCCCCTCTCTCAACATATTTTAATGTCGTGACAGCAGTGCTAGACTCGGCGAATCCCATGTTCTGAAAGAGCTTCGCACTGAAACAACAGACTACAGGTACCGTCGACAACCTTAATCGCTCCAACGATCGGCGACGAGTTCCTTTAATCCATGGTAATCTGACTAAATGCGCTGCCGCGGCGCTAGGGAATCGCTCGCAGCCATCGAACCAACACTCGAACGGAGAATCCGACGTAGCCATGGAGACCCGAGCGGTGAGTGAACTGACTGTGGCAGAGTTTTGTCGGAAGGCTATCACGACACTGGAGGCGGAATCGGCCGAGTGGTCAGAGCAGCCGAACGGAGAAAGATTTCCACGGAATGCGCGGCTCCTGGAGCAATTTCTGAACGGGGATTCCCTGAGCTGCCGCGGGGCCAGTTTCCAGCGGGAAGTTTTCAAGCTGCCGATTCTCACCGACATTGACGAAAAGTTGCCACTGGAAGGCACGCTCAACCTCATCGGGATGGAGGTCGTCCCGCTGACGGATTCGTCCAACTCTGGCTATGGCCTCATATCTTATCGCGTCAGGAAATGCCTCATCTTGGAGATTGGGAATATATTGGCTTGTTGACACCGTTTCCGCTTCGAGACGACTTGTTTACTTCTGTGAGCGCTGCATTGAGCCATGAACACCTCCGTGAGTTGAGACCTCCATCAGTCGAGCAGCATTCCCTAGGAGGGCTTGGTCAGACTCCTGGGAATGAGTGTTCTCTTTCCGCTTCCAAGTGAAGTTTCCCGAAAGCTCGCATGTCACCCTCCATCGGAGCTGATCTGTCGTTTGGGGCTCTGACCGCTGCCGAAGCAGAATCGGGATTCCGATTCAGAAGATCTTCACCAAGATTCGGGACAGAGCAAGTTATTGAATAAAAAAAATTAATCGCCCTCTTTTGCCTCCCAGGGTCACTCTTCAGCCGGCTATAACGCCTTTCGCAGCAAATCAGAGGTGTATGAACAACTCAATCGTTGGCGGGTGAGTTTTCCAACGGGATCCCTCCATGATTTTCGTTCGATCTCATCGGACTGCACTTATTCGACGCGAATCGAACGCGAGTCACATGTTGTTTTTCAGAGGAGACAGCGCTGCCTGAGCTTCGTCCTCGTCGTCTTATTCCTCATAATTCTGACTTTGGTCGTGTTCTACGTTGTGGCGCTCGGTGAGTACCGGCGGCGAGATGCAGCGGGGCATTTGTGGAATCCGCGTAAGTAGCTCGAACGGAAGATTGCGAGCGGAGGTTGCTCATCGGGAAGCGCCTGATTTTTGATGGCGGCTCTGAGAATCGCTCGTAGAGGATCGCTCATCGATCGAATCGAACGACGGAGGAAAGTCGTCGCACTGCCCTCTCTACCGTTACCATTTGTTCGGAGGCTTCTCCCCGAAACGGACAGTCGCTTGACCGATCGTTTGCTTCTAATGCCCGGATTAGAATGTGTTCCACAAACTTTCTGAAACCTGTCGCGTCCTCCCTCTGGAACACGTTCTCAATCGTTTAAAGTTGGGAAAAGCATGCTCCTCTTTAGCGTCGTGTCCGAGATTTTACAAAAAACCTGGATCGCGGCTTCGTTCAGTAAGTACGAGAGTTCCCTCGGGAGCCGGGGCTCGAGACCTCGGTGACAAGATGATCGCGAATCTCTCGCCTGATCCCGGATGCTGACGTGAACCCCACCTTCGACCTTCAGCGAGAGCTTTCCCAAGCTCCCCGGCGCCAGCTACAACTTTTTGCTACTTCGGATACGATGCCGACGACCACAGCTTAGCCCCGGAGAGCATCAACGGCACACTGTGTGACCACATCATCTTCGGATTCGCAACGATCGAGGACAACAAGCTCGTTCCACGGGGTGAGTTCGTTTCCCGCCGAATCCTCGCCGCCCGGGCTTCATCCCGAGTTTGCCGGACGCAGAAAGCGCTGGAGTGAAAAACGCGATTTCTCTCCACAGAAACAGGGGACGAAATATGGCGACGAACCGTGAAGCTGAAAGAACGTTTTCCGCACTTGTCGGTCATGATCTCCATCGCCGCTCCGGCGGCGAAATTCAGCGCTGTCACTGCGAACGAAACTGCTCTGCAATCGTAGGATCTCGTTGGATTTTTCCGTGTAAAACCTCCTTGATGCTCGACCATGAGATTCAGGGTCATCCTCACCGTTTTTCCCACTCCAGACTCGTGGAATCCGCCGTGCAAGTCATCCAGAAGTACGACTTCGACGGTCTCGACATCGACTGGGAGTTCCCCGCGTGGCACGGGATGCCCGTCGCGGACCAGGACAACTTCATTAGCTTATTGCGAGAGCTGCGAAAGGCTTTCGACGACTCGCACACCGTCGGCGGGAGGAGTCACATTCTCCTCACCACCGCGGTCGCGGCTCCGGTCACCATCGTGGAAACGAGCTACAAAGTTCCTGAAATGGCACTGTGAGATTCAGAAAACGAAAAACGAACGAACGAAGAACCCCTCAGGGCTTCGAGTCTTTAATCGGCATCTGGAGCTATCGACGGGTATCTCAGTTCCGGATGAGTTCCCTCGAAATCAAGAGGAACAAGAGGCAAATTAGGCTCGAATGTTTCTGAGAGCGTGCCACCAGACAACTGTTGAACTGCTCTTCCAGATACCTGGATTATTGCCTTCTCATGGGTTACGACTTCAATCGTTTCGACAAGCTCTTTCCAATAGTTGAATTCAACAGTCCCCTGCATCGACACACAGGACAGGTGGGAATCCTGTCCATGCTGAATATCGCCGAGGCTTCGCAATTCTGGGTGCAGAAAGGTGTGTACTTATCGCGAGAACATCGAGAGATCGCTTCGGCCACCCGGTTCTTTGGGTTGCTCCTCACGGCATAGCGCTCTCGGAAGATGAGCTTGATGCAGCGACGGGGAACTCAACGGAGATCCGAATCTGAGGATAGGGGAGACATTTTGTCTTTTTTGCAGGAATGCCTCCGGAGAAGCTCATCGTTGGGATGCCGTTCTATGGGGTCACATTCAAGCTTGCCGATAGGAAGCTCGTTGACGTCGGTTCTCCTGCAAAAGACGTCGGCATACATGGCGGGTCCCTCGATTTTCCTCAGGTAGTAACCTCGCCGTTTGGACCTAGTTCGTGTCGACTAGCGTGAATGCTCTCGCGGTGAGGCTCAAGGCTGACGCCCGAGCAGTTTCGAAAGCTCCTTGGGGGATTCCTAGAGTCCTCATGTCAAGCGATTTGCGGTGGACTTACCACAAATTGTTATAACTGATCTGATCCAAGTTCGAATTCTTTCCCGGAAGATGTGCACTCTCCTGGAGGAAGACGGCTGGACGGTTGTTTTCCACGAGGAATCGAGAGTGCCGTACGCCTTCCGTGACGACGACTGGATCACGTTCGAAAATCACGAGAGCATAGCTGAGAAAGCTCAATGGGTCCTCGACAACGATTACGCGGGTGAGTCTCTGCGAGCACTCGCTCCGGATCGGCGATTCGGGAGCACCGACGCTGTAATAGGTCCGCTTGACGCGAGGCATTCTGGTTAAGAATTCGAATCAATCACGTGCCACGCCAACAGCGTTTAGACCGTTATCATGGGATGATAGAAAAGAGTCTGAACGGAGACAGTAACTTCCTGATATGCTTAACATCTGAGACGTGATCTAGAATCGGATGAATCTCGTCAGTCTCAAGGCTGCGAGGGGTAGCCGCGCTCGGAATGGCGAGAGGACGGAGAGCAACGGAGTGATGGAATCTCCGATCTTATTTCCTCAAGCACATCTACAGTGGATTGGACGTTCGTAGTATTTACGTTCAACACAAGCATCGTGACTCATGAGTGATATCCCGATTCCAATCGAGTTACCTTGCGAAACATCAATGAGCCGTCCGCATATTTGCCCGTTTTAATCAGAGCGTCTCACGGCTGGGTGAGGAAAATGCCCGATCGTGGGAGCAGCTGAACATACAGGGTGGTCAACTCAAGTCGGGAATTTCCCCGCGCTTCCTTCGAAAAGCCTCGAAAATGCATTCCAAACTGTTACAAAGAACTGCCCATGAAACGTCTTGCGTAAACCGACCAGTTCATATTTGATTTATTTGATACAGCTGAGAATTCCCCACACTCTCTGTAGAAATGGCGGGGATCGGTCCAGAGCTCGAAATCGACGACCGATCGCATCAGAATCACGAAAACCACTGATCCTTGTATGAAATCTCGTCCCGGAATCGATCGCCCCGTAACTCCTCAGGGGAGCAGAAATCGGGAAAATTCCCAATAGCGAAGTAATCTGATTGTAAGTTCGATTCGAAGCACCCGACCATGGAGTTGCCGGGCCATCCGACCACTTTGTTTCGCCCAGAAATTGAGCTCTTTTAGTTTTCCGTTCTGGGAAAGCTTATTCTAGAATCGTACCATTTTTCACCGACTCATGAGATAAATGAGGATAAATAAGGAAGGGCAAGAAAATTAGCGACTCGCGTTGACCACCTTGTAAATGAAGCTTCGCCCCCCCGCTGGAGCAGCAGCCGACCCCACTGCTTCCAGCTCTGGCAGGGACAGACTATGAGCCCTAGACACTCTAGAGCGACCCCCACGCTGTCGAGTTCCCCGAGATCAGACGGCAACTGGATCGCGAGGCGAACCCAGTGCACGACGCATATGCTCTGACGGGTGGTCGTCTTCCATCAGCGTTAGCTCATCAGATATTCATCCGATATTTTAGAACAGTTCCCAGATTCGTGGCGGTCTTCTATTGTGAGTGCATGTTTGAAAATTTTTCTCTCCAATCCCAGGTATCATGACCTTCGATCTCAACTACGATGACGTCAACCAGACATGCAAGACTTCGAGTGCAGCATTCCCTCTTCAAACGATTATCTACCACGCTGTGCAAGCTCACAACGCTGGCGATGATTAAGTTGTTTGAGGGTCGCCGTCCTCCCCTGTTCGAAAAGACGTTCTCGGGACACGACCGGCCGCTCTCATCTTCGATCTGATAATAAATGCTCATTGTGAAAGAGCCTGAGGTTTCGAAAGCACATCTCCATAGAGCGAGGTCGCCAGGGGAATCAGTTGAGCGCCCTGAGAAAGTTGTAAAGATTCGATCTCCACCGATTACGGGTTGACCGCGGCGGCCCAGCAATACGGTAAGTCGAGCCATTCGACACCGATTTCTGGGGGGAGTGCGCGTATCGGGAAACAAATATGGTATCAATTCCTGTTTCCTGGAGCGGCGAAGCCCCGTGCGGTCATCATGCGTAGCTTTGAGGAAGCTTACTGCGCTTCCTCGGAGGGCTCATCTTGAGGATTGCTGAAGCAGAACTTGGCGCTCGGAGTAAACTGTGAATTCAAAAGGTCTTCCGCTGAAAGGAAGGATGGTTCCGGATACATGCGTCCGGTCTTAGTTCCATGTGAGATGCTCCCCCGCACGTAGCCCGGATCCATCAATCAGAATCGGAAAACCGGATAACGAGCCAGCCCGTTCTCGGCCTGAGCGGCTCGGTCCAAAGTGGACCGATTCATCGGTCCATTCTGCATTCTACCGTCCCGCAAGATCTCTCTCGCACCGAACTCTCCGGTCAGAATCTGAGTTGAATGCGGAATGGTAATGAGATTTTCCGCCAAACATTCCCCCATCAGGACTTGTCGCTCCATACCTCGTAGAATTGGAAGCGTTAGAAACCTCGATTTTTTCTTGACCGTTTCTGGTTGCTGTTCCTCGGAAAGAGAATATGTGAGAATGTCCGAAGTATGATTTTTCTCGTTTTTCAGAACGGATAAGCCCGGAAAATCGAGCCAAGAAAAAAGTAAGCCGAAACGGATGAGCCCAAAAGCTTCGTCGATCTGTACCGTTGTGAGACTTTGGAGATGAATGAGCTCTTTGGCATAGATATCCGTCGACTAGAATCGTATTTGGCAGCGCTAAATCAGCCAGCACCACCCAGCCTCGAACGAGGCTCAGAACATCCTGAGAATTAACATGGCGTCGATGCCGGGAAGTACGCTCATCGGGAAGAAGCTGAATGAGGCCGGAGATGATTGCCAATCTGCTACGATATTGCCCCGTTGTAGTCGAAACTTATGATCAGTGGCGAGCCAACGACAACACAGAAGAGTAGCAGCATGTACCGATTGGCCAAATTAAAAATGCTGACCCGATGAAGAGGGAAAAGAGTGCTTCTATGCGAAAAACCGCAGTCCGAACCCGCGAGGCTCAACCGACTCCAGTCAACCGAAAGTCGGCTGGCTCCCTACGTATGATGAATACTCCAAAGGCTTAGGGAAAGGTTTCTCATCAGTTCTAACAATTCGGCCTCGGAAACTTCAAGATTCGCGCTCAGCAGATTTCTTCCTGTAACAGCTAAACCTTGGTGGAGTTCGAACAACCAGGCTGTGAAAATAGCCCGGCGGGGATGCAAGCGAGGTAGAGGTAGTAGGTGGGCTCAGCAAAACGAAGCTCAAATTCCTCGCCGCTTAGCAAGTCCCGACCGCTACGCTGTTGGGGGAGGAGGCTTTCGGGCTCATCCGTTTCGGCTTCATTCTCTTCGGGCGCTATCTGTTCGGGCTCATCCGTTTTGGCTTTGGGTTTTTTCGAGCGCATTTCCTTCGGGTTCATCCGTTTTGGCCTCACTTTCTGCGGGCTTATCCGTTCTGGGCTCCAGGCTATACAACTCTCAGAGCGACTCTGAATGGGATGAGAACGACAGTCGAGGTTCGTTTCCGCAGGGTCCATCTCGTCCTCGGGCGCGAGAGAAAACGAGATTCAGTCGAGAGATCAGCGATTCTCCGCATCCGCTTGATGGACCTGGAATATTGTGGCAAGGCTTCATCTCTCTCCTCATCTCCCTCGTTCCCTACACACCTTGCGCACAGATTTGCTTGCATGTGACATGCATTTGATCTCCACTGACTGCGGTTGTGGCAAGCGAATACAATCCAAACAACATTCCAGGTGTAGTCGTTTTTGGAATAAACCGATCGTATATGGCTTCCTTTAGCTTCATGAAAATATCACCGGGAAGATACGACGAGTCGTCCTCGATCAGAGTTCCACCGTTAAGCAGAGGGGAGTACATTTATGGATTCATTTGCGGTCTCCACGGCCGGTCGTGTGGAATTCTCCAAGAAAACGTTAATGAAGTCTGGCGAATGAGAAACTGCAACCGCCCTGTAGAACGCAATCCGCGAACGATCTGCTGTATTCAGAAAACCAAACATAGTTTCAGCCAATCTAATATCCTCCAATCCTTTGGTCAAATTTTCCTTTTTCTCAAGGAAAGTTGAAAAGTCCAGATGCAAAACGTCGCAACTCCGAATTTATAGAAGTCAAGTTGTCGGTAAGAAATCCATCGAACCGAGTTCCGACAACATTATTTCCTCAGCAAAACAGAAAGTGGAGGGAAACAAGGAGTGGAGGGTTTTCGAGAAAAACGCAAGACACCGTTATCGGAACTCGGTTCGATGAATTTCTGACCGACAACTTGACTTTTAGAACTTCGGAGCTGCGACGTTTCGCATCTTGGCTCTCCGATTCCTGTGAAGAGGCAGTCAAGGTTATGCGGTTCCCTTACAACTGTGTTATACAAGGTGATCCGATTATAAATAGAATTTTTTACTCCTCCATCTCTTGTGTATAACCTCGTGAAAAAATCCCGTTCCGGATTCCTCACAGCTCAGATGGCTGGCGTGCGCTCTTTTTATTCACGGCGACCGGTTGAGAATCGCTCATCTTGGAGTGTCTTAGGAATCACATTATTCCCGGAGCGTTTGTCGTACGTGAATATGAACACTTGGATGAATACAATGCATACATCCTGAGGAATGCATACCTCTGCAGACGCAGAGGTCCACCGTTCATCGAGAATACTCAGAATCTTCGTTCACGTCGATCCTCCTGCTGGAACAGTTTCTGTCCCATGAGATGTCCAGTAGGAGATGATTCAAACTTTGTCCAATTCCGACTGAATCAATGACTCCGGATGTATCTTTGGCCCAGATCAGCGTGAATGTGAGTACACTAACAAAGAGGGAGTCGCACTTCCGATCGAAGAGGAATGCTGGTTTTCAGTCAGATACCCGCAAAATGAAGATTACGTCAAGAGCCCGGACTGTCTCGCTGGTGCGATCGTTTGATCACCGGGTCAGCCTCTTCTGCCAGATGGCTCTAACCCACCAATCGCAACCGCTTGACGATTCCGTTCCGCCAAGCTATCAATCACCTGTCGTTCACGTGTCTCTCTGTTTTTTTTAATGAAGGCTGACTGATCTAACGATTCGTATAGAAGAGACGCAAACTTTGTACTTGATCGGTTGTCTCAGAGAACTGACACCCAAGGAGCGGGTATCGTCATGGGTAAGATAGCGATCCACACGCTTCGACGATAATGGCAACAATGAGCATTGATTTCTTTTACCGGTTATGTACAAGACTAGCCCAGGCTTTGGTATCACAGTAACAGAACTTCTCGAAGAATGTTTCGTGGACACAAGATGAGTAATAATCGTAACGATCGAGACGTTCTGGCAGCCCGATCAGGGAGAACGTTCCGTTGACGACTTTGAACACCGATTCGAACGTCGCCGGGTCAAGGTTCGTCTTTATGGTCATCTTGAAAAACTTGAACTCCGATCGGTCCTGCGGCATTCCCAGCGCGACAATCCGTTGGATTCGAGGATCGGCGAAACGGAGACATTTCCGTTGTACGCCATTGTCTCTGAGAACCTGATTGATCGTTTCAATCGTCTCCTCCGCCATTTGATCCGTAGGTAACGATGTCGACGAGCCCAGGGTCTCCTGAGAGTAACAAGCGCAGTACTGCGGATCGATACCCGCGGTTTCGCAGTTTCTTTGGGGAGCAAATCGGGAACTCATTAGACTTTGGCCGAGCTTGGTAGCCTCCACCCGCTGACCGCGGGAACGAGCGGCGAGATCCATCAGCGTGGCGTGTATGTCGTAGGGGGTCGAGAGGCGATTTCGGTTCTCTTCGAGACGGCTCACATCGTCCGGATTCGTTGTTCGGTAGCTCCGCGGCAGCAGGACGAAAGCAAACGGCAGCAGGTCTTCGAGCGCACCGATGGGAGTTTCTCGAAACGGAGCCATGCGGTAACCATGATCGGCCAACATGAACACAATCGTTTCTTGCGTCAGGCCGGCGCGTTCGAAATCATCGAAGAACTGCGATATGATCGAATCAGCGGTCTTGGCACCGGTTGGGCTGTCGTGCGTGGCCTCGCTCAACCAGATGTAGCTGAAAGTCGGCGACGTGCTCACTTGCTGCACTTGAATCCAATACTTCAGGAGCGTGGTCGACACGTGTTCATCTCCCATACAGCCGCTGTAACCGCCTCGGCGTCTCCGCTCGAAATCCCGAGCCAGGGTGAGAGGACGTGGCCAGTAATCTGTCGGGATGTCCCGGAAACCTCGACGACTCGGGAAGTTGAAGAGCCCGTACCTCATTTGTTCCTCGACGAAAAAAGTCGTGTAGCCCGCATCCGAGAAATTATCCCACACAAAAGGCCCGAAATCCTCGAAATACTCGTTGCGGACGAGGTCCTCGTCGTGACGAAACCTCCTCCCGGTTAGCATCGGTATCTGGTTCGGAGCCGAGTTAGCTCCGACCTTGTTGAAAGCTGTGAGCTCGAACAAGTCCTTGCCGTAGAGGAGTCGAATTTTCTTGGAGGTCTTTGTCATCAGTCTGTGGAACATCGGTCGCGAAACAGCATCCACTCCCAGAACTAAGACATTGAGATTTTTATTTCGAGCAAGATCTTTCTCCAGCGGCGGGGGGCTCTTGGCGTCGACTGAAATGTACTTCGTTCTCGGGGCGATGTCTTTCGCGATGAACAGAGCTTGCTTGTACTTTTCAGATCGCGGTATGTCGCACTCGATCCAGACGTGGGGTTCCTCGAAACAGTGACCCCATTCGAGCTTATGCGGCTCTGTGTAGGAATACAGATTGATCCAAGGGTCTCCGTCGAAGCTCACGTCGATCGTTTGGTAGGTGCATCGTATCCTATCGGGCAGCACACCGTAGTCCACGAGTAGGATGTCGTCGTGGACCACGAGACAAGTTTCGTTGCCGCGGATCTTCGTGGAGAGGAAGTATCTTGCTTGCTGTATGCAAGTCGTTTCATCTCCCACGAACCAATCGCGCATGATGACCTCATTTCTCGGATCGATGTACGGTATCCGGCACCCGGGCAACTCGACCTCAAAACGCCCCTTCCACTTCTCCATTTCTTCCAGCATGCGTTCTGTCTTCTCGAACGAGTGTCTCGAGGTCAGGATGATGGACACGCAGGCGAGTATGATGAGCAGACACGTAACGTTCACAACGACAGCCCGCACACACGTTGAGGGAATCCGACGACGCGGAGCCAGGAAAGAACGTTGGATTTTCATGGCTATCTGAGAACGAACGAAACTTTCCTTCAAGTTCGGCACGGAGCTCCGGGTAAATTCTCAGGTGGCCAATTTCAGAAGTCAAATCCAGCGACCACACAAACTTGTCGAAGTCGAGACAAGATGAGCACCGACTCAATGGTCACGACTCACGTAGCCAGCTGACTTCAGCGAGCTAAATTGGGCTTACACAAATTATCGACGCTAGACCAGACTTCTGTTTTTACAAGCCACCATCGTTGGTGGCATCTGAGTTTGTGAGTTGAGATCAGAGCTGAATGGGAGTCAACGTAGCAGGTTCCAACGAATTTCGGAGCACGCAGCAGCGATTCAGAACTTTAGGCCGAGCAGTCAAGGAGATAGGCGACAAAATCTGGGTCGAGGTCCCGGATTCAGGCAGCTACGGACACTTATCTGGCCACGTTCGATTTTAGCTTCCGGTGCGAGTGCAAATACCCGACTTTCGTTGTCTTCGAGCGGTCACGATAGTATCATCACCCGATCGCAGTCATCTCGATTTCATAACTAATTCGACGCACGCAATTTCCAAAATGCTGAACTGTCATCGACGCCACAACTCGGAATTTGCCCCATCGAAACAAATCGAACTCTCACTGATTTAAGCCCAGGCTAATTCTCGGAAGAATCCTGATGAGCTCCCGAGCCGAATCCTCCATTCCTTTGGTGGCTCTCGCAAACAGGAAGACAGTTGTCGGTGTTTGCTCGAATAGGCAAGGAACTCGGTGAGGACAAGAGGAACTTGCGAGCCTCTTTCTGGTCCAATGGAGCTTGAATCCATGTTCACACCCCTGCGACTTCCGATATCAAGGGAGCGATCCAGCGGAGCCAAGTGACGAGTCTGAGTGTTGGCAGCAGAGGCGGCTATGACTCGGATTTGACGATGTGTTCAATCTCTCAAGGGATCCGAAGGAGTCCGAATGAATAACGCTCATCTGATCAGCTCCAACCGCCAGTCGCCATGGGTGAGGGTGTTCGATGCATCCCATATGGATCAGATGGAACTTGAGCTTCTCTCACTATCGTCGAGAGCGAAAAGCGTTCGGCGCGCATTCGCCGTGACGTCTGTCAGCTCGAAGAGATCGAACAAGCGGCGACAAGCCATCTGAACTTCCTATCTCGGTCTGTTCCAGCATCGCATCCTTCGCAATCGCTCAACGTTTTTACTGGCGTCACCTGACTTTGATGTTCAGTGGTGCCCGTCGCAGGGAAGGAGTTTGTTGGATTCAATTCCTCTCTCCAACCTTAGGTCCATTCGCTCATCCAACTCGAATCACTCTTGGATGAATACGTCGCGGAGCAACCTTCGAGGAGTTTCCTGGAGCTGATCCCACCGTCTCCTAAATTAGGGGACCTGGATTCCAACCGTATTATTTGTTCTCGGTTGATTTTGTGTGAGATTAATGTTATTTTGGCTCTCGTGACTCATGACGGCATTCCCAATCCAGGAAATCTAACTACTTTTCTCACATTCAATCACACCGAGAGCGATAAGCTTTCCAGTCGAAAACGACAACGCAAACCAGGAAAACAAAGTGAACATCAGCCGCACAGCGACGAGAAGCTGGGACACCTTCAAAGAGATCCCGCACGTGAACATTCAATGTCCGTGTGTAGAGAAGCACTCCTAGACGGTGCTGTATCCGGATATTCTCCACAGAAACCCAGATAGTTCGCGACCGGTCGCAGGATACTCCCGGGTCATATGGGGATTGAATCCTCGGACAGGAGCTTCAATATTTCGAGCGTTCATTTGATATGACTCTTCAGACGAGATTTCGCAGACGTGAATTTCCAGGGCTTCTGAATCACACAATATGCGGCGAAGCATCCCTGGAACTATTCAGGTGTCCAATGACTCCGGAGTTCTGCGATCGACCGTAACTCCAAGGCTTCCTCAGCGTGCGGACTAGAAGAGGATATCTCCACTGAGAGAGGATGGTTGCTGAAGTTGATCCCGATTACGAGCGAGCATTTCTTGAACCGCCTCGATGGCACAACCATAGGATTCCCTGGGGATCAGTGGGTGTTCGGGGTGCCGCGGAACCTGACTTATTGGAAAGCGAGGAGGAATTCAGAATTTCGCAATTGCGTCTACTCGTTCGGCTAAGTCGGCGGAAACGCGACGCCTCCCACTTCCGTTACACGCCAGTTCAAGGTTTAAATTATATGCTTTCTCGAGTTTGCCGTTACAATGCCATCGATTTTCGGGCGATCATGGAGGCATCGAGAAGAGAGTTGATATCAAATCCGCAGTCCGCGTGGAATTATTCGGGGGAATTGTCGGCAGCTGCGATTTTCGCATGTTGAATAGTTATGCGGCGCTCCTGCTTCCAGTTCGGAGAGTCATCTTAACCGACGTCATGATTTTTTCGAATGCAGATGAAGGACGCTTTCGGCTCCTTCTAGAGTCTGTTCTAATTCCTGCTTAGCCTGTTGGCTCGATGCGTCGTTACGGTGTCCTCGTCACCTGGAGTACAGCCGGGTCGTTCGAAGACGGGTGCGGGAACGCAATCGAGTACCTCACTGGAGCCTTGCATGATACGTAAAGCTGTGACTCGTCTTTTTGAGGAGCCCAGTTGCTGCTTGAGATTCAGTAGAGCGCTCGGAACGTATTCGCGGAAGATTCAGGAGTAGAGTTCCAGGGTTCTGATGCGGGTACTCTCTGACCTGAAATACCAGTCAGACAGGATTCGCGGACAGTGGAACCGGGTGTCGATCGAAGTGAACGACGCCAGCGAGAACTCAGTCGAGATTCCGAAACAAAGTCTGAGAATAAGCGTCTACGCGGACGACTCCCAAGGGAACAGCATCGGGAGCAATTATTCAAGGGATCGTGCTCCGCTCAAAGCCCTGCAAGGAAAGTCATAAGAGACAAGGAATGGAGCTCGGACGGAATTGCTCTTGTGCTCTGGAACTCAGATCAGAAACGGCTGCAAGAATACCCGTATGATAGCGTTGCTCCGAGTGTAGTTTAGAATCGGAGAGGAGAATTCGAACGACGCAGGAGAGACTTTGTTGCGTCTGCCCAGAGAGTGAAAAACTCAGCATCCTGCTAGGGTACCGATCCTTCGAAGAACGAGATATCCGCTGAACTCCGGGTTTGATGGGTCATTCATCCACGATAGCGGCGCAATGGCGGAGGAGAGTGGATGCCTTAACTAGGAAACTCGTATTCAATGTTCACCCTGCTAGAATCTGGACGAGAAAGACTACTCAAAGTTTTCAACGGGACCCCGGCATGAGCGAGGCAGCCGATGACGCATATCCCCAGTGCCAGAGGAAGACTTCCAAAACGGCTTAAAAGCGTGTCGATGCGGATATCGTTTCCACTGCTCCAATATTCTCTGGGTGCGTGCGACGATCTCTGATCATCTGACATGTTTTCCGTTCTTCTTGTCCGCAAACCTTGGAATCTGCAGGATCGGTGGGATTCCGGGAAGCACGGCTTGTGGAGAAGAAAAATCCACCGCTTCCGGACTTCGCGAGGCTCCTTCACAGCTCAAGCGGGATCGATGGCATGTAGACGGACGCGGCAGCTGGAAATGTTTTGTCGTCGTCATCGTTCCAGAAAATTAGCTGCTCATAAATACTACAGAGGTGTGCGATTCCGAAAAGGAGCCTCACCCATGGGGAGCGTCATTGGTTTCCACCGATCGCATGCGCGAGGCCAGGTGTCGACATTGAAATCCAAACTGTTGAAAACAGTTTCCGTTTCTGTGCCAGCAACACGACGGACTCCACTTGATTATTTCCACACATTGTGTACCGAAACTTTATGAGCGAGCGGGCGGCCGGCGCTTTGATCATCAGACGCGCGATCCACATCGCAGCGGTCGAGTGAAATCATTAAGCAAATCTTGCGTTCAAGTTCAGCCATTCCGGACAGATAGCGCGCGCTCGGAATTCCAGGACGGCACTCTCCGCCGCTTCGGCTGCAACAAACTCAACCAACCAGGAAACCAACCCGTTGGGCACTCATTTAATGTTGTTGAAGACCGAGTGGAATCTTTTAGAGAAGAAACACAATGAGGTCGAAAAGCTCGATGATTGCATGAAACCAGAGACAGGAGTCGACAGATAACCCCGGCGAAAGCGGCAGCTCAAAGTATCCGAATAATGAGCGATCATCTATGATTTGGAGGTGTCTCCTATCCAGGGCTCCTGCGAACACCCTTGATGTGTATTCGGATACCTCGGAAGAACTCGAAGCGGCGCAATGAGACGCACACGCGCCCTCGATGCGATCGCAGGTGATGAGGTACGCGATTAGTGTTACCCAAGATTAGAACGATGCTGATCATGACGGAAGCGATGCTCGAGACGACGAAAACCAATGATAGCGTCGGCGTTGATCAACGCGATCTCGACACCGATGGCTGTGATGCAACGGCGATCTGCTGCTGTAGTTTGCTCAGCATACACAACAGCAGACAAAAACGAACAGGACAGAATACCCGTGGAGGTCGTTGTGGAAAGAGTTCGCTCGGCGAAGAAGCCTACGTCGTGGTCGATGGTGGAAGAAACACTAATGGGCAAGGAGGCAAAACAAGCTTTGCCATTATAAGACCATCGCTGATCATTGAGAGAGAAACGCACGCGTGAAACTGAATGCGAACCCGCACCACACAGAGGTACGTTTTTCTATCGTTCCTCATTAGAACGAATCATTCGTGCTCAGAGAGTCCCTCGTTCGGAGAAGTTACCAAAGGCGTCTCTGCGCGTTTTCGCGAACGAGGGGCGCTGTGAACAATGTTTCGTTCTGAATCCTCGAATTTCCAGCGTTGCGTTCCATCTCGCTTTCGAGCTCCGTTCCATTGTCGAATCTCTGAGAGAAGTTGACGGGGTCGATTCTGTCAGTCGCAAGACCCGACCGTGTGACAAAGAAGATAAGCGGGGCTTTAAGACGTTATCCAGAGCTCCGTGCAGGAACGAGCGCTTGAAGCGCTCGATCGCGCTGTTCGGGCAGCGACCGATTCCTTCTAAGTGGAAGCTAGAAGCTGCTTTTCGTTGGCAATGTGGTATTTTCGCGGATGTTGCGAGGCCCTCATATCGGGGAGGATCCGCGCGCGGTGACATTCGAACCTCGTTGACGAGAAAAGGCCCGGTGCCTATGCTAGTGTGCTCACCTTGAACTTGTACACCGAGGCCGGCGGCCGGTCCGGGCTGTTTTTTCCGGCTCGTGATACCTCAATCGCTCAACGCACTGTTAATTTTCGAGATGATATTTCGTTCCTCGGAAGAGAGTGTTTTCTCGGGAATGGTGAGGCATGACGGACATGCACGCTGGGTCGGGTGAATCGGCGGTGCTCCATGCGTCGGGGAAAGCTGACGACGATCCTCAGACGAATGCATGTCGAGTTTGTCGGTGCGCTCGACCGCCATTCGATCCGATGTCTCTTGAGTCAGTTGTTATTCAATGAGCGCATCCTGTTAGTCAGGTCTCGCATGATCTTCTGGAGCAATGAAAACATGCGATTCTTGGCATCAGCCCACTTCACTGACAAGCGAGACTGACTGTGACGGAGCGTCGTCGCGTGTGGAGTCCTCGCTGCCAGACTGATGAAACGAGCCCGGGCAATGATTGACAAATCTTGAACCGGCTTCTGGGTCGAAACGCGACGGTCGTACGGAAGCCGCGAACGAAGTTCTCGCTGGTTTCAGGTCCTAGGGCTCAACGAGGGAGCCTGCGGATAGCCTTCGATCCGTTTTCAAGAGAAATCCCAACGATCCTCAAAAGTCTCAGTCGATCCGATATTGGAAGGAATGCACAGTTTTCCGTGGAAACACTCAAGGATACATTGTCGGAAATCATTTCCATTTGGGTGTGTCTGGTCGAAATCTCCGTTTTGCAATTCTCGTTCGAGTTGTTTATCAGAATGCTTGCGCTCACGGTGTTGGAGCGATTCGAGCCGACACATGCTCCGCGGGGTGACATCGCTGCTCTGGAAATTGATGCACCAATGTTCTCTCGAGATTCGTTCTTTGGAATTCGTGAGATAGGGCTTCCATGAACTGTATCAACCGGATGTCGGTATTCTCGTTCTGTACCAGTGAGTAGTCGTCCACTCCAAAATTCCCGCAGAGCCGCGGTCGTGTCATTCTGCAGATGGACAGCGTGATGACCTCATTCCGGGAAAAGTCGATACTTTCGTTACCCGCGGGACTATGAATCTTTGCTTCACTCTGGATCGTCGCCGTTGGCCATTCCACCGAAATCCTGCGATGTGCCATTGATGCCGTGATCGCTCACAGGTCGAGGCTCACAAAACTTCTCAGCTGCGGCAGAAACGGAATGAAAACATCCCAAACTTGAAGAATCGACTGAACATGAGAGTGAATAAAAAGAAAAAACTTCTCTTCCCTTCCAGCTCAGAATGACCTCTGCAGTTTCCACTCTGGCTCTTCTGATAACATGGCTCGCCGTCTTCAGCGATGGCTTCCCCGTGCTTGACCAACCCATTTATGAAGCTCCCGGTCTGCCGAAAGTCGACATCTACTATCAAGGAGGAGTCACGTCTCATTTCAACAAGCAGGTCAGTTCTTCCAAAAACTTCTTCCCTCGCTAGAGCAGCGAGCTCGATATACCTGAGAAACTAACGCCGCTAATAAATCCCGCTTGCCTTAGATCGGCTCCACAGAGTGTTTCTTCCCTCGGTGCTCGACGGCCCTCTCCCGGAATGAGACTCGGACCCGAGTCTCAGACGAAGCCGAATTAAAACGCCGTTGAACAGTTAGCGGATTTATTTCACTATACAGTTAAGCGTTCAAAACGCTAACAACAACCGACTGTGGCGTTCTCCCTCGGGCGTTCAAGTCCTGCCAGTTAAAAGTTACAACGCTCGCAACATTCGGTTCGACATCGCTGTTCGAGCTAACACCGAACTTCTATGATAAATTAAGTTTCCTCTAAAACGGACCAGGCGGGAGCCGAAATCTCCCGCCTGTCCGCACGCTCAAGTTATGGCCTCCGGTCACGCGTCTCACTTGTTTCTACGGTAAATCTTATTGACCAACAGTTTAAAAATATCTGAACTCAACGGAGTGTCGGCTCGGTCCAGTTTCTCGACCTCATCTTTGATCACTGCGAATGCTCGGTCTTCGGCTTCGCGGAAGACCTCGTCCATCTTTAGTTGTTTGTAAATCTCCTTCACTTTGATCTCATCCGGTCCACCGCCGCTTCCTTTTCCGTAGAAGCTGAGCAGGAGCTTCCTTTCTTGTGGCTTTGCTATCTGGAGCGCTTTCACGACCAACCAGGAGCATTTCGCATCGACGATATCGGTCCCGACCTTCCCGACGACTTCGGGGTCGCCGTAGCAGTCGAGATAGTCGTCCTGGACTTGGAAGATGTGGCCGATGCGCAGCGCGATCTTTTCGCACTCTTTGTGACTTGCCTCGTCGGAGATGCCTGCGAGGTACATCCCAAGACGGATGGGGAGGGCGAACGAGTAGTATGCAGTCTTGTAGATAACGATGGAATCGTGGGTCTCCTCGGTGAACAAGCCTCCTCTTCGTTCGGAGAGCAGATCGAGAGACTGTCCGGATGCCGTTTGCAGTGTCACTTCGTGGAAAAGCTCCATCATGTCCACGTAGTTGGGATGAGTACGGAAGAAGGTCTTCAGGATATGGTAAATGGCAGCTTCGCAGAGGATTGAGTCGTTGATCGCCATCATGTTGACCCCGTCGACGAGGTACCAGCACTTGCGTCCGCGTCGCATCGAGCTGTTGTCCATGATGTCGTCGCAAATCAAGAAAAACGCCTGGAGCAACTCCACGCACCAGCCGAGGATGGCCGCCTTCTCGAGGCCGTCTGAAGTGATTTCATCTTTCTCCAGGCTCTGATATGCGAGCATAACGGCGACTAGTCGGTTCCGCTTACCCTGGGGAACGTTATATTCTATCACTTTGCGGATCCATTCGGGGAAGTCCTTCAGCCGCTTATCGTGTGCGTTCGAAACGGTTTCCAAAACTTTCTCGAAAGCGAGATCGACGATGGGGTGCGCGCCACTTGTCACTTCGAGGGTGTGGTGCTTCTCCACGTCTGGGAAAAATTCCGCTACCGTCGGTTCCATGGTCGCGAGAGATCTGTCGAGCTCTATCTGCCGTGAGAGCGGCGAACGACGTTTTCTGCTCTTGATGGGAGTTCCGCGCTTCGCCGAATATCGAGATCCACTAGAACACCCGTGAATATTCCGCCTGCGCTGTGCAACAGTACTAGCACGGGGTACACCAGCACCGACTGCAGCTAACACCGATGTTTGCCGCTCACCAACTATGGCTGGAATACCGACGACGAGGTTGCTTCGGTGTCCGGGCCCGGCTGTCCGAGTCAAGTGTGTCAACGAGGAGAGTGAGGAGCCGAAACGTCGGATCGCGTTGAGCATCCCAATATCTCCTCGCCCTCAACCCACAAACCCATTTCAGCCAGCCCGGGCGCTCATTGATCCCACTGGCAGGCACCCACCGCGAAAAACGTCGACACACGAGACAAAATCGGACCTGTGTGTTGGGCCTCCTGGCGTTCGCTCAGCGAAGGATGCGCGGCAAGTTCAGAAAGTTCCACGAGTTGCACCGGCGAGCAGAGTCGAGCGAACCTAAACTGAATCGATGGAGGCGGCGGTCTTGGAACAGACGAATGCTGCTTGTGGTCTATTGCTGCCGCATGGCGACAGTCGACGCCACGAAATATGGGATGACCGTCCTGGAAAGAGAAAGGCTTCCTCAGATGTTGGAGCAACGGACTCGACGGAGTCGACATTCCGAGGGCGCACCTTGGAGTGCCGGATGAGGTCGAAACCCGATATTCGATAAAAGAAAAATATCGTTTGAGACGCGTGCCTTGCGCGCGACTCCTCCGCTATGAGCGGATGTGGCTTGTTTCACTATCGTTTCTTAAAAAGCCGACGGTATTTCGTGCAGTCTATCCTATGAGAAGGATTCACCAAACGGTCAGCAAAAGCGGGGTGCAGCCTCGATGTTGCAACTTGAGCACGGCGTCGGTGGGAAATGAAAGGATGCCATCAGCAGCATTTGAGACGTCGGCACAAACAACTTCGAGACGACAAGCACGCATGTGTGACCAACGTCGCTGGAATCGAGCGATCTTCATGAGAACCGTGGAAATATGCTCGGGCACTCTCGGGAAACTGGAACTCCGAACGACTTGGAGTGTAGTTCCATCTAGGCTAGTCCTCTTATGGCGAAACACGTACTGTATATAATGAAAATTAGCTTGCGTGCGGCTTGATTACGATGTAACTCAGGATGTACTCTCCGAATGGTGGGCAGTTTCTGCGTTGAGCAGATCTTGGAGAGGCTCAAATCCAATACATGATTGACTCCCGCTTCCTGAGGAACCAGTTTCGCGAGAGGTTCATCCGCGACACATTCCTTAACCAAGCAACTCATTTCTCCTTACAGCTTGCTCCGTTGCCGTTCGTCAGTGGCTCTAAAAACAGCTTCAAGAAGTCAGGCGATGACTTCCGAATGATAACTAGCAACGAGATCCAGACTGGGTTTGAAGAAATTCGCGGCTCAGGCAAGCCCAAGGGATGGACCGAAGTTGACTCCAAGCCGGCGCCGAGGTAACTCATGGATTCTAATGAATGTATCAAAACGATTGGATATGTTGTCAAACGCTGGATTCGATCCCAGCTTCGATCTCTCTCAGCCGGTGACGATTCATCACACTCACGTGGTTTGCAGAAATACCCCCCGCGCTTTCGAGAGCTGGGTGGTCTTCGATGGAGACTTCCAGGAGAGTTGAGACTCCCAAGGAACGAACGGAGAATACTTTCTGTACATAGACGACAGACTGAATTTATCTTTGCTGATATTCATCTCCGACTGGAGGATGTGGGAATACCGTTATTTATTCATGCCTGACAATAAATAGGAGTGAACGCTAGCGGAACCGTGCTTTGCATAATCCCCCTTCCCTCTCATGTTCGTCATGCTTGAGTTGACAACCATTCAGGAATCCTAGTAGAATCCACCGGAACGTGCAGGATCCATATTGGTCTGGATTTCATCAATTCGAGTGATAACCAGCTTGCTCCTACCGGAATAGTTGTAACTTAACATTTATTACTCCATCTTATACACATTTCCATGTACAGGCAAATATGACACAGGTTTCCAGGAAAGAAGCGCCGGAATCGGCAGCGCAAAAACAATGATGGTACCTCCTCGAGAAAGCGACCTTCAACGGCCGAGCTTTCTAGCTCCCAGTGCACGCCCTACGCGCGACCTAGACCAGAACTCGAACTGGAGTCATAAAGAAAAGGAGGGAGCTATCGGCGTTCTCTAACAACTGATGAACCGTCGAGAAATCTGAGTCATTTGTGTGGGAGGGGCTAAGTGCTGGGAGCACTCAACAGCGTCTCGCAGCGAGCGACACCGTCGCGCGAGTCCCGTCGCAGTTGAAGACTCCCAGTTCAGCGATCGAGCAGAAACTTCAGTTGGAACATTACTTCACAAAAAAAAATGGGTACCAACGAGTTCATGAGAAAGATTGATCCTACGTTGAAAAATACGTGGCTCGACTATTTTAGAGAATATGTAAACCATGATAAATGAGCGACGAATGTATAATGTATGATTTATGATGAGATGAATGTGGGTGAACTGCTTAGAGGCGTCCAAGAGATCCGAGGCGGCGAGGGGTCAAAGCTTCACCTCAAGTGGTTTTCACCGTGGTGTGGTTCGTCTTGGCCTGTCGCCGCAGAGAGACCCGTCGACCAACGGAGGAACCTTGTGGTGTGGATCCATTGCTCGTGGCTTGGAAATTGTTATTGTTCGGTGTAGACGACATTTGCGGCGGCGAAAATGTGTACACGGTCGGAGAGGCTTCAAAGGACACGCTCTTCTGGGTCGATACGAAGCTCTGGTGTGGTGTCTGCAATGTGGGCAGTACCGATTTAAAAGAAAGAAACCCGGGAAGATAACGCAGTCGTCCGGGGAGACGAGCTCTCAATTCAGCCGAACCTCCAAAATCTCATATATCCTTCAGGATTCGCTCTTTCCACTCTCCACTGCTTCGTTTGGATTTAGTGAGATACTCGAAGCTTATTCCTCCGCCCTTCCTCGTCTTCCACCGTTTTTGAATTTGCACTCCGGCGGAAATTGATTGAAGTTCTGTCTTTTTATCCGCCCGTCAGCACTTGAAACGGAGCCGTCACGACATGCCCTCGGAACTTCGTTATCCCCGTCTTCGTATCCTGCCAGCTATGCTGATTGGTCCAAGCATTACCTCTGGTTCCATGTTACGATAGTTCTCAATCGTGTCCTTCCAGAAGCTCCGTACGCTGTCAATGACGGAAGCACAGTGGCCGCGGATATTCGTTTTCTCTCGAATAGCGACGATGAGCAGGAACACTGAGAACACCAAGCGCTCAATCAACGATGCGCTCTCTGACGCACCCGGAGCTCCGTCCCTCAGGCTGCGGTAATGCCTCAGGGTATTCTTGAACTGCAGAATGAAGAGGTCAGAATATTCGATTCGGCGATCATGACATTCTCCTTCGATCTTTGAGCTCGAAGATGGGGGAACTCTCAGTGGGTATACTGGAAGCGAGATTTGACGGATGGACTCACCGCTTTTTTCATCAAGGGCCATATCAGTTGAACTCTTCCGCGGAAAAGTATCTGATGACCTTCGTTGGGAACTGATGCTAGCCATGTGAGCAGTGTCAGGCCGAGGAAAACCCACGGAACACATCGGGTCCAGGCGGACCACAGGAAAATTATGAGCATTAGGATCTCGAATTCGCTCCGCCATATCTGATACCTTGAAAGAGATCGTCGCTGTTGAGGAGTGATCGCTAAGATCAGGGGATCTTGGGGTGAAAACCTTCCGTAGCTTTCCGCGCGGCTTCACGAACGCCACAAGCACACGACTCGATGTGGGATCTGGAATCGCTCGTTGGAATCACTGTTTTCAGAATCAAATCTCGGACAAGAGGAAATGTCACTTGTATTTCCATTTTTCGACGACACATGGAAGATCCTCTCAAAACGTCCGACATGAACTGCTTGCAACTTGAGCCGACGTCGCCTTCAAGAACACATTGGGCAGGGCCAACTTCGGAAATTTTCCACGTTTCGAGATCCGATTGGTTGGGCTCATAGAAACCGAAACGGAGCCTGTTCACCCTGGCGGGGTCTTAACGGTGGACCAGAGAAATTTCACGTCTCAATAATCGAGCGCCCAGGTGGCGCGGCTTGTCGTTCTCTGCGGGAAACGCGGGCTAACCACCCGGCAGGATCTGCACAACTGTTCACAAGGTCTTCAAAGAAACTCCGATGATCATGGTTCCGGAGCTTTTCGACCGTCGGAGGCGGTTCTCTGAAGCGACAGTGCCGTCCCGTCCCGTCAGATCGGTATCGACCAAGAAAAATTTCACACGCCTTTCATCATGGTGGCAGGCATGGAAGTGCCGGCCGAAGTACTTCTACGAAGCGCGCGAGGCTATTCCTCGTTTGACAGGACATCTTCAACTTTCGATGCCCTCCTCGCTTCGAATCCCAGTCTCAGCAATGAATAGACAGGCGGAGTTCGGATGAAACCGGGATTCTCGGAAGGTGTTCTTCGAAACGCTCACCTTTTATCGTAATCTCGATCAACGTAATATTTGCAAATGCGATCAATGACCCAAAACGCGGCGTATTGACCGCCCAACCGAATGCAGAATTCCATGTCGTCAACAGACGATCTGCCGACTATTGCGGTGTGTTTGTGTACACTTGCAACTTGATAATTCGGCGAAAACTTCAAATAATTCAAACAGAACGCCTGCCTCGGCGGAGAGAGGCACAGTTGGAGCCACAATTTTCCCGATACGGCTGAGCGAGGAGAGGAGCGGGCTCGATGGCGCCAAAACTTGAATTTGGCGCCTCTGTGAATCTCGGTTGCCCACGGGATGCGTACCTCCACCTTGCGTCTTTAGTTTGCCTCCTTCGTGCGGCCTGGATCCGGATCTTGAGCAGGGCTTCACTTGGGAATAAACAACTTCTGTGGAAGGAATTCAGGACAATGACTGACAACTTGGCTGTGTGTGGTGTTTGGGCCTGCTGGCGAGGTCAATAACAAAAACAAACACACGTTCCAAAGCTGCACGTGCGGCACAGGCAGTCATTCCCCGCTTGGATTGCATTCTTGATCGAACCGACCTTCCCGGCAGACAGTCTCCTTGCTCGAGGGCATTGTGTCTGGTTTTGTGGAGTACGCTCGAAGGAAGCTGGGGTCCTTCGATTCATAGTTGACTCGCTGGTGATGGTGTCCGAAATGAAAGGTTCGCGCAAAAGGAAATGTCGTGCCGACGAAGACGTCGGAGAGATGTCTCTCGGCGAATTCATGCAGAAAGGTCTGGGCTCTGATAGTGAAGAGGAAGGAGCGCCGAAGGAAGTGAAGGTAATATTATGGAATTATCGCCACTGTCACCGGAGTTATCTGCCGATCGTGATTCCGAATGGAGTTTCTCCAGCGATGCATTCCCGCGCGCGAGAAGTTCTCTGACTCAAGTTCGACTTTGCAGAAGAGCAAGAAACTGTCGAAAGTTTTGAAGGGCAAAAAAGCCGAGAATGGGATTTCGAAGAAGATGAAAAACGATCAGGAACCGACTATCCAGCCGAAGAAGAAACGTGTCAAGCCTGCGAAAAAGAAAGCGGCTCTCGAAGAGGTAAGCTCTGATGTATGGGGAACGATGACAGAATCAGAGTTCGAGTGAGTATCCGAGCGTCCGATTGGAGTTCTCACTTGTTAAAAAATGCGCAGGCGGAACCGGCGAAGAAAGTAAAAACCAACAAGACTGCCAAAGCCAAAGCCCCATCGCCTGAGCCGGCCTCAGAGGAAGAAAACGTTTCCGGATCGGAAGCAGAGTTCATCGATGACATCGACGACGTTCAATCAGACGATGAGGTAGTCTGATAGTAGATTGATATTTTCCGTTCAGCGACTCGAGTTCACGTTCAGGGGGGACTCAATTTGCAATTCGGATCGCTTCAGATCTTCGTTAAACCTCGGCTGGACGCAGAAACCATGAATGCAGAGGAAGATGGAGACGATTTGGAGGGAATCGAGTTGTCCGACGAAGACGATGACGATATCCCAGATGACAATGTACAAATCCTCACGGAAAAGAGTCTACGGCATCTCCTTCAACAAATGAAGACGAAACCCGACACGAGTCAAGTGAGTTTCGCAACGAGACAGTTTGACCCCGACCACGATAACTCGGGTGCCATGAGGGGCCCGCACTTTTAACCTCCATCGGCTCCAACTTGACACACCCAACGCCACAGGTGAAGCGCTTGACACAAATGTTCACGGGTGCCGTCAGCGAAGCTTCTGGGGACAGAGCCCAAACAAAATACAGCGTCCGCGGTCAGGGGCTCTTCAACGCCGTTGTCCTGGCCTGTTTACAGGATCTCCTGCCTGCTGTTCACAAGGTGAGAGTGAGACCCTGCGAGCTTTGAATAAGTTTGATGATGATTCTGGCGCGATCGATCACTCGATATACGTTGGAGAGTCTCCGGAACGTGCTCTAATTATCAGGTCATGAAGCTTCCGCCTCCTGCAGTCCCGAAAGATGGCTCGAAAATGATCGATCCTGTGAAAGGTAATTTGGTGCGATGAGGGTCCCGACAAGCCAATTTATATACGAGCTTCTTTTGCTGGCGCTCAGAGCGTGCAAATGTCACAACATCTTCCGACGGGATGAAGAAGAAAGAATATCACGCCGAACGTGTGCCTCTTTTAGGACATTGCTGGAAGAAGATCAAGAACCCCATGAGTCTGTACATGATCGACCTCCTGAAACTCTTGGGTTGTATTACGCAGCAAAAACTCCAACTGTCACTTCTCAGACACCTCCTGTTGCTGCTCCCTTTCGTTCGTGCGCGGCCGCAGGTATGAGTTCTCCCAAACGGTGTTTATGTGCCGAAGCCCGATTCTCCAGTTTGTTCGTCACGGCCCCCTCACAGATCAAACTACATGAGAAAACGAGGGCATTTCTGATAACCAGCGGTGGCTCTTCCTTTTTCGATTTGTTTTGTCAGGTTTCCGTAATATTTTTGTGCAAGTCGGGGAGGGATTCTAGCGCCGTCGCGGCGATATTGGCCGAGCGCGTCTTCTTCTAGAACTTACCCGAGGTTTTCAGTGGCCAATTGGGATTGTTTACTACTTCCTTCATCTAATTTTTCATGTCAAACTTCACTATTCCGATGGGAGACCAGAGAGTTCTGATCTGCGTTTCAACGCTGGAACCAATCCGCGATGTTTCGATTTTCGAGGTTGCCACAAAGGCTGATGAATCAAAAGCCACGATTACGGCGAATCTCGGTTTTCTCCACTCGAAAGCTGTAACCATGATTCAGCAACGTCTGCCACGACCGAATGCATTCGATTCAACAATGAGTTCGTATTCACAGGTGGAGAAGAAGGTGCTGAAGTGTCTATCAGGCCTGTGGTCAACGGGCGAAGAAAGCGTTCGTGTCGTTGCGTTCCTGTGTCTGATCCGTCTCGTCCGAGGTGGCGATGACGCAACTTTCCAAGAAGTCCTAAAACAAATGTATCTATCCTATGTATCGAATTGCAAATTCACATCTCCCCAAACCTGGCCCTTGATAAGTTTCATGCGTCGGAGTTTGGTTGAAGCCTATGCTCTGAGGCCCAACATCGCCTACCAGCACTCATTCCTGTACATAAGGTGAGACCCAAGAGCACGTGATTTCTGGAGAAGTCCAAAATTCGAGATCTTCGGTCGAAGGGCTTTTCCGAGTAACCGTTTCCGACCCCCGATACTCCTCAGGCAACTGGCGATCACTCTCAGAACGGCGATGACGATGAAGAAAAAAGATTCCCACAAATCCGTTTATAACTGGCAGTTTGTGCATTCGACACTTCTTTGGTGCCATCTTCTGGCTACTGTACGGACCAAAGCCATGGAACCGTTGATCTATCCAGTTATCCAGGTATTCCGCTCGCGCTTCGAGTTCCTTGCGGTTTTCATGCCTCGATCTACCAACATGCTTCACGAGTTTTGGTGCGCAATCATGGAGTCATTTTTTCGATCGTCCAGGTAGTGACAGGGGTTCTGAATCTGATCCCGAGCGAGAAGTACATCCCACTTCGATTGCACGTCATTCGGGGTGTGATCGAACTATCGACGGAAACAACAACTTTCGTTCCGATTCTGCCCATGCTGGTCTCAACGCTAAAACTCGTTCGTTGGAACCAGAAACCAAAGGTACTTTGAAGAAACTTCTAGTGGGAATATTTGCGAACTCGTAACGTTTGTGTGATGGAGATGGACCCATGATATCTGAGAGACGCGTATTTCTCCCATCCTTCAGGTAGTTTCGATGAAACCCATGAACCTGTCCTGCGCGCTCCGCGTGAGCGACAAACAAGTCAAGGAGAGCGCGTTCAGAGATGCAGTCATAGAATCTTTCCAGGAGATGGCTTTGGGATACCTAGCGGGTGAGTGTATACGCCCTCACGAGGACTGGGCGACAAGAGTGTGTGGCTGAGTTACACGGCCACCTTCCCCGTACTCTCTTCTCATTCGATTTCTGGTCACTCTTCCAGGAATAAGCCACCTGCTATCCTTCCCTGAAGTGGTCGTTGCCTCCTGTATCGAATTGAAGAAGCTCAAGCTCAAAGTTGTCAAGCACCAAACGACGGTAAGGAGTCCTTTGCATTGTTGATATCTTCGTTCCGCGGCGTTGTCTCGTAGTTCGTAGATGCCCGAAACTATTCCATATTGGCGGGACTGAGGGAAGCTCTTAAGTCGCATGTCCTTTCAGATGAAGCAACTATTGGAAAAGATGAATGAAAATTCGAAGTTCATCGAGAACACCAGGGAAAAGGCAGGGTTGGCCCTCAGAGAACTCGAAAAGGTTGCCGCGTTGGAGCTCCAGTTACGGGGTCAGTGTTGAAAGCTTCGGAGGATTGCTGTGATCTTCCCAGCTCCGACCGTCATGCCAGAGCATTCTTTCCTTTCATAATAATTCGTCCTCCACAGGTACCACGCCTCTGTGCGCTTATCTCGAGAAGTTCGAGAAAATCCGCGAGAAGAAAATCCGTGAGGCCAATGAACACGTTCTCGAGAACTACGACAGCGATGAGGATAAGAAAGCCAAGAAAAAATCGAAGAAAGATGCGGAGGCTGAAGGAGAACAAGATGGCGAGGACAACGAACCCACTGACGTAGAAATGGAGCTCGATGGGGAGAATGAGGGATCCGACCCGCGTGGCATCGGGAAGCTCGATTCCGACCTCGACACTGACGAAGAAGGAGACGACGAGGTCGGCTTCGAAGTCGCTGAAGATGACGATGAGGATGACGATGACGAATAAAACGGAGAACCCCGTCCGCATTTTCGCTGTAAAATCTTTGAGAAGTGTGAGGGTTTGTACGTTGTGGTTGCTAAATGAAAACAGTTTGTTCTTTGCTGAACAATGTCACCTCCACGGACGACATCGTACAATTCTTGATGGATCTCATCACGAAGTGCGATCCGTGTGTTCTGCCGACGCTGAGAGAAAATTCGATGGGACAGGACAACGCGGTCGCTCTGTCACGTGTTTAGACCTGTTCCACTCCCCACCGTGGTGAATCAATCGCGAATCCAGCTTGGAAGCATTTCTTTTTATGGAATGGAGCCCGTTCTAGACTCTCCTTGGCTAGTTTGAGGGTCAGACGGGGGCACGTGTCGCGGAAATACACTTCTTTTCGGTTACTACCAGCGCACGGACATCCTCCGGTAAACTGTCATCAGTTGGTTTCGAATGGCTCCGAGCCCACGAGTCCCCAAATCGTGACATCATGCCATATTAGCGCATCTGTTGCTGATACAAATTTAACTAAGATTTCACTCCAAATACAAGTTCCTTCGGCAAATCCTCGAAAAGATGTAAAGTTTCAACAAGCAGTTCGAGGCATCCTGTTCACTCGGACGCTGAGAACAAGACCATTGATTTCAACCGTTCTGAGCGGTGGAGAGGAATAATGCCGATGTCCGAAGATCATATCAGAACATTCGTATCAACTTTCAGCGAATTCTGAAAGGGAGCTCGAGCACTCTCGATTCCACAAAAGCCGCAACTGGATTTCGGAAGCAAGTCACTGATTCACGTCTGATAAAGACTCTCTGGAGCCGCTTAGAGCGGTTAATTGACCGCTCGAGCGAGGGCTCATTGAGAGCTTTCCACGGCTCCTGTCGCGTCGCCAGGCATGGGGTGAAAGTGCTCTAAATTTTTGATGGCTTTCCTTCCACATGTAGATCATTCTCAGGATAGCCTTCGGTGGGGAGAAGAATCACGGCGTAAGAGGGGCGTTGGACCTTCCAATTCCTTCCTCGAAGCTCACGATCATTCCGAGAGTAGACTATGTTTCCATTCCGTTTGCATTCTCTACATGCGAAAGACGGAATGTCACGGTACCTGGAGCACCTTGAGGGTTGAACTCCACTGCTCACATAAATTCTGCGGATGTTGATCGGGAGCGCACCCTCGGGGAAACGTGTTTGATGCCCTGGATCGACATTCGATACTTCCTGCCTCATCGGGCCGAATCCGGTCGCTTTCCGGAGAAGCCGTTGCAGTCTGGCCTCATACCTCGGACAGTTTTCCCTGAACTCGACGGCGGATGGGTTTGACGACACTTGAAAACACGTTGCCTAGTAGCTCCGGAGACTGTGCCGAACCCGACGGTGCTGCTGGATCCAGAACCGCGCTATCATCGGTCAAACACACGCATCGCAAACATGTGTTTTCCCGAGGGTGACTCGCAAGAAACAGAGGCGCGCACCCTGCTACCCTTGAAGCCGACGATGTTTTGGGCAACAACGGCCGTGTCTCGCTCGGCACTTCCTTGCGCATTGACGAGCATCGGTCCCCTGCCCGCTTCGCGTCATCGCCTCGCTATGACGTCCCGGAAAAATTGGACGTCACTCCCAGTGGTTTTCTTCCCTCTTTTTGTCTTTCCGTTCTCTGCGGAAGAACGTGTTTCAACGCGGCTGACAGCAGACAACGGGGGAAGTCCTCCGCACAGAGCGGAGCTCGTCTTGTTCTCTGGCTTGCCGCTGTCGTTAGGAGCTTGGCTCCTTGATCGTCCGTCCCTCTACTCCATCTGTTGTCCTCCCAACCTCGTCGACACGCTTCTCTAAGGGAGAATGCGGCGGCCTCCCTCGATCTTTTTTTGTTGAAAAAAAAGTCGAATTTCGCTCCCGTCCGACCCAACTTTCGGACCCTCTCCTGGCCCCGAGTTTTTCTCGATTTCGGTCCCTAGTCACCACCGGAGTCTGCTCCACTTCTCTCCATCCCTTTTGACTGCGGTGACGATCGAAAAGCCTAAAAAAACGCGAGGTGGATGACTCCAAACATGGGAAAGTTTCTACGCGCGACTCTTCGGCTAAATGTCCTGCCTCTGCGTGGAAGAAATCACTCGAATCTTGATGACCTGAACGAATTTAAGGAGCGCCCGGAAGTCGGAGGCTGCTCCATCGGAGTCTTCGTACCCGAGAATTTCCCTTTCATTTTTCCGGACAGCGTCTTTTCTTCCGAAGTGATGTCCTTACACCGGCAGTGCGTCGGCTGTACGAACTCAGGTAAGTTCCTGGATGTTTCCCCGGGGACAATGATCAGTAATATTATCGCAAATATTATGATATGAATATGATATGGAAAATGCTGATCGGAAACCTCGATAATTCGCACGGCCCGAGGCTCGCAGCTACGGGATCGCATTCTCAGTCGATTCAAGCTCAGCGCGGCAGTGGAGCAACCGCCGCGATCAAAAAGGCTCAAACCCGAGCAAGACGATGCGGTTCCGTTTAACCTCCTGTACGTCATCCAATCGATGACTGAACAGCGAAACGCTCCAGCCTCGAGCCTTTGTCGACATCGACACGCGTCCCACAATTAGGAGCGTTTCCCGCCGGGAGGGAAAGCTGTCGCGAAATTCCAGAGGTGAATCGGAGCTTGGTACATCAGGAAGGAGTCTTCGATTCGGAGAGAGGGATGAATGCTAGCTCGGTGGTTTTTGTTTACCTCCCTCAGAGTTTGTATCACCGGAGTTGTCCCTGACGACGAGCTCCGTGTTTCTCGCTTCATGGAGCCGGGAGGTTTGCCCTCGAGTTTGGAATTCTCGTTTCGACTGTATGCACCCATGAGAGAGCTGAGAAGTGCTAGCGACGTCTCCACACTCGGCAACAAAAACTGTGCCCGAAAACAGTGAGCTCCTTGATCTACTGCAACCCTCACGGCGACTTGGCGCTGTCATAGAGACCGGGCTCGGCGATCCCTGTTTCTGTTTGTGCTGGCACCGGCTGGCGGAACTCTCAACATTCGCGATCCTCGAAATTCACCCGCTGGACCGCCGGATCCGGAATGCTTCTCTCTCGCACGAAGCCAGACCTCGCAGGAACTCACAGCGATGGCGCCTCGTCAATGGCTCTCTCAGCTGACGGAAAAGTGCCGTCGCTGGAGGAGTTTCTCGCTCGCAGAGACTTCAGCGGAGCATTTGCGTTTCTCGAGTTTCAACGCACAACGGGCAAGAGCACTCTCGAGTCCGATCTGTGGGTCGCGTACTGCGCCTTCCACCTCGGCAACTACAAGCAAGCTTCCGAAGAGTATCAGAGAATACTGAAGCGAAAAAACGCCCCAAAGGAGTGTTGGACCTACTTGGCCTGCTGTCAGTTCTATCTGGGCCAATACAGAGAAGCCGAGAAATCGGTCGGCAAGGGCGTGAGCGGTGACTTGCAGAATCGCATCCTCTTCCACCTGGCGCACAAGTTCGGAGACGAACAGAAACTCATGACTCACCACCAGCAACTGCAGGACATTCTCCAGGATCAACTGTCCTTGGCATCGATTCACTACTTGCGTAGTCATTATCAGGAAGCAATCGACGTCTACAAGCGAATCCTCCTCGATAATCGAGAATTCCTCGCGCTGAACGTTTACGTGGCACTCTGTTACTACAAGCTCGACTACTACGACGTTTCTCAGGAGGTTCTCGCGGTTTATTTGCAGCACTACCCTGATTCGGCGACAGCGATTAACCTCAAGGCGTGCAATCACTTCCGTCTGTACAATGGCAAAGCAGCCGAAGCCGAACTCGGCCATCTGCAGGAGTTGGCCTCGCCCTCGTTCTCTTACGCGAAGGACCTGATCCGACACAACATGGTGGTGTTCCGGGGCGGCGAGGGCGCTCTTCAGGTGCTTCCGCCGCTGATAGATATCATCCCCGAAGCGCGGCTGAACCTCGTCATCTACTACCTGAAGCAGGACGACATCCACAGCGCCCACGGTCTCATAAAGGATCTGGAACCGAGCGTCCCGCACGAATACATCCTCAAGGCTGTCGTGAACGCCGCGGTCGGACAGGAACAGGGCGCCTATCTTCTGCAGCGGGAGCATCTCAAAGTGGCGCAGCAGTATTTCCAGCTGGTCGGCGGATCGGCGACTGAGTGCGATACCATTCCGGGCAGACAGTGCATGGCCTCTTGCTTCTTCCTGCTGAAACAGTTCGACGATGTCCTGTTGTATCTGAACTCTATCAAGAGCTACTTTTACAACGACGACACGTTCAACTTCAACTACGCCCAGGCCAAAGCGGCCGCGGGCGCCTACAAAGAAGCCGAGGAGCTTTTCCTGCTGGTCCAGCATGAGAAGATCAAAGCCGACTACGTCTACCAGAGCTGGCTCGTCAGATGCTATATCATGAATAAGAAACCCCACCAGGCCTGGGAACTGTACGAACGGCTACAAGACTCGGCCGAGTCGTTCAGTCTGTTGCAACTCATAGCCAACGACTGCTACCGGATGGGACAGTTCATGACATCTCTTAAAGCGTTCGAGCAGCTGGATTCCATCGACCCGAACCCCGAATACTGGGAAGGAAAACAGGGTGCTGCTCTCGGCACCCTCCAGAAGGTGATCGCCGGCCATGAGCCCAAGGAGTCTCTTTCGGTCGTTTGGCAGATCTTGCGTAAAAGTAACAAACCGCACGCTGAGCCTACTTTGAAAGCTCTGCAAAGCTGGGCCAAAGAGAACAGAGTTTCGCTCTAAACATTAAACAGCTGCTGAGTGTCTTGAGATCAGTACAGGGGTTTCCAAGCGGGACGCCTTTCTTGGCAAAAATGACAAATATGGGAAATGAGGCGGTCGAATGGAGAATGAGGTGTGAGTGAGAGGGTGTTTGGAAATGGGCTCGGTTATCCTGTGGAGAAGGATGCACTCCAATGTTCGTGGTGCTTGAAGTCGACACCCAGCGGAGTCGCACCTTAAAAAGCTTAGCAGTCAATCGATCAGGGTGTTGTGTCGCGAGATCATCGGAAGATCGCCTTTCGGGATCGTTCTCGAAGTCGTCGCCTAGAGACTGTCACGGGCCGACGCGATCACATGCCTGCACCGAAGGATCGTTGAAGCAGCCTGTTTGATTGAATTTCAACCGCGTAAACAATCGACGCTCTCTGGGGACAGCTTTTGTCACAGAATGGTCGCGAGCAGAGCCTAGAGCTCCGAAGGTATCACGGGGATGAGCCCATTCCTACTCGCCGACGACATCGTCGCCAATGGGCGAACAAGCTCTCGGTTAGTCGCAATCATCTGTTTACGACTGGGTTGGGCAATAAAATGGACGCTTCCCCGCATATTTCGTTCTCGCAGCATCGCCTTGGTATGAAGACACGATGTCAACCGACGTACACCGTCACCGTGCTCTCACGGACGACGTTTGCGGGGCATGTCGATGTGTTCTATCGGAGATCATGGGCGATCAGTTCGGCTCTCGCATCATTTCAGTTGCCGGTCTGATATTCAAGAACAACTAGCTGATTGAGATGCCACGAAACGCTCTCCAGCTTTGTGAACCACCGGAGAGAATACAATACCTGCGCGACTTGAAGGCCTCCCCCATCGATCCTCGCGTTTGTTTGAACTCGAGTTTTTACACATGTCTTCCACCCATCTTTCAGTTTCCTCGCCCCTGGCGGAGGAGAACAATCAAGAAACTATGCTTAAGAAGTTGAAAAGGATTCCCAGGACGCTTGGTCACCACCCAGCCTTCAGATTCGCGACCGCCAGGCTCCTGTTTTCAAATGCCTGGGAAGCACGGCTCCCTTTGTTTTTGCAATCATACTTGGGAAGCCCGGCGCAACCGAGGAGCCTGGTTTCCTCGTTCGAACCCGACGGCGATGGAGAAAATGAATTGCGGCTTCGACGAAAACAAGTCTTTGTAATTAGCTAAAGAGCAAGAGCTGTTCCCAGGCGTCTGCAGAAGACAGCTCGAGCTGTTTGATATCAATGACTAGCAGTCGAATCGGCGCGCTCGGTAAGAAACAGTTCGGAACGCAACTGGAAATAATACCTCGACGGACGCTATCGAACGCGGTTCGGTCACGATCGCTTCGGAGAAAAAGAACACCGAGAGCGATCCTGTAACCGTTTTATTGAGCGATAAAAACTCGCACAGAAAAACTCTCTTCGCTGGCCACTTCGCAACGGCTCCAAAGAACTGAGCCCAACGAGCGGAAAAATGACGCCGAATAAAGTCTGAGGTGAAAACTTTGACGTCGCTCTTTGCGTCAAGTCTGATAATTGTTCCATTATGGAAACGGGGAAACCTCGCTGCAGGTCTTACGCGAGAGAAATTCGCTTAGCAGGAACCTGGGGAACAATACGTTTCCTCGAGGGTCTTTCGTTCCCGATCGTTGCGCATATTGAAATTGGATGAGCTCGTTTGAGCCATCGAGATAGGCCGTGGGGGAGGAACCGAGGGAGAACTCTGTCATTATCCTAATAGGATGAGGTTTATTTAACAAATTCGCTCCGGATGAATCACTCCATTCGCATAGAGGAGTTACATAAAGAGCCCTCCCGTCACTTCAATCACGCTTCCCGTCATATAAGAGCTGCTGTCTGAGGCCAAAAACTGTACGACCTGTAATGTTTCAGAAGCCGTCTGTAACATACCGCTAGGAATAATTAGGAATAAACTGGTGCCGATTCGGGAGGGAATTCGAGGGAAACAGTCGCTCTTTGCTTGTTTCCTTTTGCACTGACCTCAGCCACTTCGTCGGGCGTCCCCTTACGTCTCAGTGGGATGTGGCCCTGTAACTTGTCCATCACTTTTTGAGGTACCGTAGCTATCATCGGGGTGTCAATGAAACCGGGTAGAACAGAATTGCACCTGCAGGAGTACAGCATTAATAGGGAGTCGATGTCCTAGAAGTTCCCGCTCTCCCAAGGAAGGGGGTGTTCCGCCCAGCCTGATCCCACCTATTGGAACTAAAACGTGTCTCCCATCCGCCGGCGGCGATGTATTCCGCGACGAACTCACCGTATGTTGAACTTGGCGAGCTCTTGAGCAGCCGATTTCGTGAAACCGACCACGCCGGCCTTTGACGCTGCGTAGTTGGTTTGTCCTACGTTCCCGGTTTTTCCTGTAAGATGGCATGGTCGGACGACTGTCAAGTCGGACGTTGGTCACTGCCAAACTCGCATATCTTTCACGGCTGATGTCCTTACCGATGATTGAGGAGATAGTAACAATCGAACCAGGTATTTGAGCCGAGATCATTTCCTGAGCACCGTGTTTGGTGATCAGGAACGTGCCCTAGAACATTGGGAACATCAAACACGGGGAGAGCGCAGATGAGAAACGAAAGAAGCAAACTCGATCGGATAGAATCGAGAACCCGGGCCAGAAATCATAAATGTCACAACACGAACAACCGGTTCCGAGAAAAACCTTCACTTGCCTTCAAGTTGACATTAACGACTTGATCGAATTGCGTCTCGGACATTTCCAACATGAATCCATCTCGAGTTATCCCCGCGCAATTGACAATAACGTTTGCTGGCCTCGAATGGAATTCCTTGACCTTGGCAAACAGTGAAGCAACCGAGCTCCCGTTCGAAACATCCACTTCAACAGCCGAGTGCTTGCCGTCTGTGGCTAATTTTTTTTCCGAACCGAAAGGTTAATGTTGTGCGACTGATGCGTTTCTCGAATCCTCCATCGATGCGCCGCTTTCCTCAACTCACCTGCTTCTAGACCATCACTCGTTTTTTTGGCGTCGTCGAGGTTCAGGTCTGCCACAACGCATCTGTACCCGCTGCGGGCGAGTGCCTGACACACGGCTCTCCCGATTCCTGAAGCACCCCCGGTGACTACGGCCAGTTTCCCAGTGATCGACATCTAGCGACGCACAAACCGACTTCAGAAAATTTTCCGACTTCCACTCCGGTTAAGTGGCGAAGGAAACCGGGCAATAAATTGCGGTTCCTCCGTAATGACCCAGTGGTCGGCCACCCCAAAGCCCGATCTGAGCTTTCAGCTGGTGGTTCCCGAACGCTGCAAATATCTTGTCGCGGATCGCAGCAGGAGAACCATCGATTGGTCACCCGATAACCGGGGTGATTCGTTTGAAGTCTCGATTCGTCGAAAAAAACAAGTGAACGTCATCTCGATCTATGTGCATTGAGTCGACTGTATGGGCTAGCCGCAGCCAAAGATAAAATCGGAAGGGTGATTATGATCGTAGAAGGTGTCATGCATTCTGCGTCGTTATCGGGGAGAGCACAAGAGATCAGACTGTGTAAATGAAAATAATATCATCTTATCAGCATCCTCTTTGACTTTCAAGTGTTGCCCGATTGCTTTCATGGATTCGGACCGACAGTCGAGGGCGTCGAGCCCTCCTCGAACGAAAATCCAATAGACGTCAACCCTCCGTTGATCTATTTGTGCCAAATTGGATCACCGCGCACCGGACAGAAGTCGAAGAACAACTCACGAAGAAAAGTGCTATTTTCAGTTTCTGTCACGACCTCAACAAATGCAGACTCAAACACTCATTGGGTTCAGGCTGCCGCGGGAATCATGCTTCTTCGTACAGGTTTCCAGGCTTCACTTACAGTTGTGGTTGACAGCTGACTGAAAGTTTCAGTTTCGTGAGATGTGACCGCATCCGGTTCCGTCGCTTAAAGGGCCCTTCTAAGGTGCGGATAAGGGTGCGCGGTTAAGGTCGTGGTCAATGAGTACCCCTAACTCTTTGCTTTCAAGTGATTCAGGAGACTCTTTGCCAGTTCCTCCTCCAGTCGATGGAGCTGTGGCCACGCCCGGGCTAAGAGCCAATGTCACCTGAGAGTACGTTTCGAGCTCGATGGACTGAGTTCCGCACTCTCCAAACGAACGGAAAAGACCATACGCTATCGTTTGAGGACGGCTCCAGCGAGAGCAGGGCTGCAGCTGAAAGTCGGGACCAGGAGGAAAGGAAACGAATTGGCAGCCGTGATTGAAGAGTCGATGGAGAGAGCCAGAGGTAGCTGTTCACATCGAGGCCGGAGTGTAGCCGAGAGCAAAAAAACACCGGTGTGGTGGGAACTAATTTCCGATGACGACTCTTTCAAGGGGTCATCTGGGAGGAGTTCCTGGGAATTCGTTACATGCCCCGGGAATTCATGAGTAAAAGTGGGAGGGGTAGGGGACAGACCCATCTGTTATGCTCCCAATAGCTAAACTATGGAAATCTGTGAACAAATTTCACAGGTTTGTTCCTGTCAGCTCTAAAGCGTGGTTCCCATGATACTGGGTTCGATCTCCGGAGCGCTTCCAGCAGTACCTACCTCCCGTATGCTTCCTTGGAGGTGCTCCGAGCTTTGACCCGCGAGCCCCGCTGCGGGGCCGGGATTTTTGTTCCTGGCAACCGGTTCGTCCGATCCCGGTAGGATACCGCAGCCACTCTCGGAAATGACTCGAGATAATGGGGCTGAGGAGCAGATGGGTTGAGATCGCTCCCGGGGAACCATAGAGGGCAAGTTGCGCGTTGGGTTCACAGAAGAACTCAGCCGAACTCCCCGAATCCTCGGAAGAGAGCATATCAATCCGTGACCCACTTCATGCTCCCTTCACTCGAAGCATTGGGGAAGGATTCTTCCCACGCGGTCGACGCACCGACAGACGATGACCCTCAACTGACTCAAAGATGTTCGGCCAACTGCATGTCGTCGTTGTGAAGTTTATAGAATCCGTCAGCTGGATGAACGAATCGAGCATGCAGAGTGCAAGCAAAGTATGTCGTCTGTTGATTCTCATTGACAATCTCTCAGGAGTATTCTGTTCTATTCTTGGAATATGGTTCAACAACATGGAATATAGTCCCACACTCGGTCGAGGTTGCCTCAACGAAAAGTTTCCTTAACTCGCAAAAACAACCTAGTCGAAAGACTTCACATTTGAGAAGTTTTTCCACATCGTCGATTTCGATACCGACAGTTGTCTCAGAAGCACAACCTTTCCTTCCATATTGATGACATGGTACTACTCCCAACGATGCTGCGATCCGAACGAGTTCCGCTGATTCCAACAATCAGCCACTCTCCGAGTTTCCCCAGAAGCTTTCCGAAGAGCATCCTCTTTCCACGCAACGAGCACTCTATAACATCCGAGTTAAACGGCCACAAGAGTGAATTTTCTGCTCGGGGAGACGGAAATGTCTCTGCGAAATGTTCGAGACCTGTCCGCGGTTTCGAGTATCTAGGAGACAAACCCAACGCCTCCGCCTCCCTCTCTCTTCAAACTTGCTTTTGAAGAGAAAACAAACGCAGCCATCGACCCAATTTATTTTCCAAGCCTCTTGCAGACGAAGTTCCCCAAACAAAGACTCATCAGAATGAAATCGAACAAATGGAGTCAGTTTCTCAAACGCAGCTTTCATATTCCGATTTTACTGAACGTCGCGGACCGAAATTCAATCGAGGCTGGCTCTGGAACTTCATGTGAATGTAGGTGCGTAGAAGTCCTCACAGGACCTTGGGGAACCTCATCCACCAGGGGCACTGGCGCCGGTAAGAATCTTTGTGGCGTAGAATTAGTTGGTAGGAGCTCGGCTCGAATGACGCCTACTACGAGATGTCGCAGTGGAGCGCCTCCATCAGGATGCGAGGCACGTGGAAATGCGAGCGTACATAGGCACGTACGACTTGAGCCGTCCACTCAGACTCGTTCATAATAACACGCGTCGGAAATATCTCGCACATAGGATTCGCCTGCTCGTGACAACTCCAGGATTCTGGAAACCTCCGCCATTTGGATATTGTGACCGGAACAGATGTTCACCACCCGCATCCAGTGGGTAAGAATCCGTGCTATCATCTCCGACCACCATTTTGAACCCCTTCCAAAGAGAAAACGAACGCAATCGATAATGGCTGTTTTATTCCGAGAGGGCGCGACACTGTTCGACGAGTCGTTCAAGAAAATATGGTCAGAGGCAGAAAACTCAACAGTCGCTGATTCACGGTCAGGTTCTGTTGATCTTTATGGGAATGAGACCCTGCTGTGAATTGTTTTCAAGAGCGGGCCTGATCAGCGGTGCGGTGAGGACGAATTTCCCATGGGGACCCAGCTCCGCTTGGAGTCGTTCAATATCCGCGGATTCCGGGACGGTGAAGAGACGACGTACTTCCCGCACTGAATAACTGTTGCTGTCCTCAGACTTCTCCTCGCGACGCGCCTTGAACTCCACGTCCCGACCAGTGATGTTCACTTCGACGTCCTCCGGTCTGAAGAAATCACCGCAGCCGGTGCTGAGTTGACACTCGACTTGATTCTTAGCGGGGTTCACATTGAACTGGGGTCGCGTGCTCGACGCGTAGTCCTCATCGAAGAGCGCATCAAACAGCCGCGATCTTCTCTGCGGGTCGAAGGCGACTCTCGCGACCTGAGGAATCCCAAAGAAGCGGTGGCTGTGAAGGTCCTCTTGCAGCCGGTCCATCTGGTTGTCGAACCAGCCCAAGAGAGACATTTTGGGATGGATCTCTCTGCACTGATCCATCGTCGGGGACCAAAGGGCCAACCTCTGATCGAGGCTCGGACGAGGGCATCGGCACAGTATCCTGTCTACGTCGCACATTTTCCACCGGCACAAGACCTATCACCGTCTCAGAACTTGTTAGGAAAGCTTCTCCTCCGACGGCTGTCAGTGGGCTTCGAGCTCTGGCCCGCGGTATTTGTGACCCTCGTTTCTTATAGGCAACGGCCTCCGCTCATGAGCTGTTCTAGAAGCTTCAAGCTCATGACGTAAGCCCAGAGTCTGACGAGAAAGCTGACCGGCGGAATGAATCACGCTTGTAACAGTGACGAATGGATGAAACGAGAAAACTGGCTGACGTACCTCACCTCTGAGATCAGAGTGCAACTCCGCTTTTTGACCCACTCCATAGCCAGAAGAATTTTCGCCCCCACCCACCCCGTTGTGATTCAACTAGGTAACGCTCTGTTCATCACCCACGCGCGGAAATACGAACGCGCGCGTTACGGCGGTAGATCTGATTCGCACGATCTTTCCCAATCACTTGTTGCTGTTTGGGGATTTCCGACGACTGTGTGACTGAGGGGGGGGGGGGGCAGGAGTTCAATGAGGCCGAACTGAGGGCTTCCATGGTGAGTTGCCTCGAAACGGTGCAGAGGCGAGTGTCCCCAGGAGAGCGAGCGCGTCGAACTGACGAGAACGGATTCGAATCGTCAAGGCGACTCAGAGAACCATCAGAGCAAAACGTGCGAGCGCGTTGGGGACAAATTAGGCAGTCATGCACGAAACATTAGCCCATTGCGAAACACCTATTGGAAATTTTCGTAGTATTTTCAGGCGAATCTTTTAGGCTCCCCGACTGCCCATAGCGTCCTGGGGAGTGAGAGCGAATCGAGGGAGCGGCAGTCCCTCGACTTGGGAACGCCGCAGTGTGCGGTGACCCCGTTCCGTGCGCACGTCAGATTTTTTTTAGAAGCTCAGAAAGATCCCCGCCGTCCCTGTATCGACTCGCCAGTCGAACGCTTTGATTTGACCATAGCATACACCATCGATTTTGGGAAGTCCAGAACACAGGACGTTCTGGTGGGTCACCACGAACCGGCCGCTCGGGATGATATTCGGACTTATGTTGAGCAGGAAAATTCCTGGCAGCCACAGCAGGCTGCATGAACAGATGATTGGTTCATTCCGTACTCGACGACACAAGGCACGATTCGTGGTCATGGCCACCTGGAGCCGCGCTCATCGTCATTTCGACTCGGACGGAGTGAGAACGACGGAAATTGGCTCCGAAAATTCGGTCGGCAAAGCGCTTGGCCACTAATGTTAGCTCTCACCACCGTCGAAGACAAACCGCTAGTTTTTCTACCAATCGTAGACTTGTTTTTTCCCTCGTATCACGTCGGATCCCGCTCCTGGGACAATGGTGGGATCGTTCATCAGAATTCCGTTCTTCGTCAGTCGCTAAGGTCTCCGTTCCACACGCCGCAAGGGCTCACAGCAGCATTTATCCGGAAAAGCCGAGCGCGTCGATCAGCGCGGATTCCGGTTCTGTTCGAAGGACTTCGAGTGAAACACGATCTCGGAAACATATCGTGTTCTTTCCAATATAGGAACGGCACTCCTCTCGTCCAGACCTTCCTGAGAAGAGCCCTTCTGCTGAAAAGAGCACTCTTATTCGAAGCAGCACTTCTATTATTTCTACCGGCTTGGAATCTAACTCACCGTCGAGCTCAAGGTCAGGAAGCGTCGGCAGCTCGTAAGGACGTTGTTCACTTTCGTCGAAGGATGCGCGATGGATTTTCTCTCGGTTCAGAGATCAGAAACCAGTTATTCATTCCGGTTGAGCGTTATCCGAGTATTGAATTGCGACTCGGGTAGGACCTCAACGTGATCCAGGCCGTTCGTTGGCCGTATACCTCTTCACGCGGTCTAGGGAGAGAAATGCATGATGGCAAGGCCAAAGCATAGTCCGGCGGGAGTCGTGGATCCAGTGAAAACCTGTTGTCTCCCCAACTCCGCTCCTCGGCGATGGCCAGACGCTGCTGTCATGCACGGGATGGTTTGCGGGTTACCCTGAGACAATGGGAAGCGAGATCATCGTTCTCATTCCCCTTTCCCACTCCTCTCGGTGGTGCTCTGTTTCGTGTGGTGAGAAGTGTGCCGATGTATCTGCTTTGTTCAATGCTCGCTGCTCGGCCTGCGAGTTTTTGCAAGTTCTTGTCGATCACAAATAGTTCCCGCTGCACCCCGTTCTGAAACGCCTGGACATCAATACGTAAGGGATGATGAAAACTTACGATGGGATGTGGAGGATGCTGTTTCGGAATCCTACTCACCCGCCGGAGAGTGTCCTCTCCTCGACGCGAGGGATCTCGATCAAACTATCCTCTGCCGAATAACGATATTCGGTGGAAAGGAAGGTCCCAAGCCATTCGTGCCAAAGTCTGTGCTCTATTGAATGCATCACATATGAGGGAGGGAGGTTTTTGTATGAAGCCATGTTTACCTATGTTGCTTCCTCGCACGCTGTGCTGGGCAGCCAATATATTCGATGCAATGTAAATTAGCCAAACGCAAAATCGATGCGTCGATAATGGAGAGCGTCGTTCCCGGTCCCCCCAGTCCTGGTTCCCGGTAGCTATTTCGCCAAGCTTCAGAAAGGAGGAACGTGGGGGAACAGCGGCACGTCATTCTGTGTGTCTGTGCGTCGGGCTGCTGACGGGTTTGTGTGCGCGCGAGTGTTATCAGCCGCCGAAGAGCGCTAATGATACTACTATTGGAAAAGTCAGTAGAAGGCCGAAATTCTCTGCTCTACAGTGTAACAGTCAGTTTCCGCTCCAGGCGAGGCGCGTCGTTTCCATCGGTCGAACGGCATCCGCCACGACGCGGCATTCTCTTCCATCCAGGCGAGCGGTGCTCCTGGCGATTTGCACTTTCGCTCGGCCGTGCTCGGCTCCTTCTTTCCCGATTTCCCTCCGGGGGAAATTCCCCACGCTGATTCCTCGCTCCGTCTCGATACCGGACAGGGACCACGCGATGAAGGCCAACAGTTCACTCGAGAAATAAGGGAGGACTGGAGCCCTCGACGGCGGAGTCGCGTATGATCGTACATGAGCCCACCGATCGTGCGCTCGATTTCTCCGGGCGACTGACCGCCGCGTTCTTCATCTCTACGCCGCATCCATCAGAACATTCTCCTGTCATTCCCGGGAAACGCAGCGTTAGCGGCAGACGGCGGAACAAGCGATGGGCAGCAGAGGGGGGGGGGGGCGAGGAATAAAGGGACAACCAATGGAATGAAAGAGAGTACGACAACAGCTATGAGGGAGACGTCCATCGAAGAGTTGAAGGGACTTTGAGGCGACGCCGCGCCTTTCCATTACTCATCGTCGCCACGTCCGAGCGCTAATTAAAAGTTCGTTGTGACCGACATCTCCTGGTCGGCCGGACGGGCATCGTTGTCGAACCATTCAGCGTCCGCTTCCAGATCCCGACCGACGGTCTCCGCCCACACAGTTTGAAGAGAAGTTGAAGGTACATCGTTTACTCGTTCCCTGCCCCCGAATGTTCTCTCTCTCCCTATTTCACCCCGAAGCAACGGCTACTCTTTGCCCCCGGATGATCGCCCCCAATTCTGTAATCGAACGGCGCTTTTGCAGATGGGATCTTGCCATTTCGAAGCTTGTGGTGAACATCACATCGTTCGCCTCTACTTGAAAAATTTCGGCCGCCCGTCGTCACAGAGTCGCGAAGTTCGTTATCGTTGACTGCGCTCGCACGACTGCGATGATTGTCGCAACCAATTATCTTCTGAGTCAACGAGAACGACCTCCCCGAGTAATCCGTCAGAAAGTAAGGGATCCATGACCACGAAATCAATCGACGCTGACTAATTCACGGATTCCGCCGGTCCGGATGGCTTGTGTCAGCCAGACGAATCTATTATCGATCCCCGTCCACAATTAGGTTAATTGGCCGACAGATCGGCCCACAATTTCAGCGACGACGGGAGAACCACAGTAGCCGTAGATGAATTCATGTCGATCAATTACCCTGGATCGATCCGACTTGAAGCTAGACACCGGCGCTGCGTTCGTCGTCGCCGATGTCCTTTCAGTAGTTCAATGAAGACTCCGGGCTCGCCTCCAAAACGAACTGTTTGCTCCGCTCGTTCCGTGCCTCATCGCAGGTTGTCCAGCAACCCGAAATGAGATGCCTTATTATGTCAGCGGCTGCTGCTCCTCTTCCACGTTGTCGCTGTTCCGTTAACCGTCTCCAAGCAGACGACGTCCGAGGAGTTCGTGCTTAGGGGAGGGGTATTCGCAGCCGACGATCATGGGGACCATTGCAATGGCTTACTGAGCATTCGATGCCGAGAGCTCCGATGCGAAGGTATGGCATGTTCATTGACCCGGACCAGCTCGTGCACAGACGCTCACATGCGCAGATAGATAAGCAGAGATGCGGAGAATTTTTCGATCGACTCCGAAACTCTCTGATAATTCCTCCGTCGTGAGGGCGATCTGGAGGTACCGATCCCCATCCGATCGGTGACGCTTGTCTTGTACACAACTCATTCTGCATGCACGATATCCTGTGACAGACCAAACTTGAATTCGTTTCCTAGGGGTAGCCAGTACGGAAAGGCTTGGCTTTCCCTCGCGTTGCGCTGTTACGAATGGAAGCGACCCCTTCCTAGAAGCCAATCATCACTAGCTGGCGTGTACGATTGAGAATGGTTCGGTATTCCGCGCATAATTACCAGATACCCCGGAGATTTGTATGCGATGTACCGGACACTCGCTGCGTAACGGCCATGAACGAAGCCTAGAATCTTATATTTAGTCTGGCTTCATCGCGTCAGCATTTCTTCCTTCCGACATTCCGGCGAATATCGCAGCCCCGGGTGAAGACATTTCCGCACGAAGATTCAACTCAGCTCATTGAGAGATTACGAGAGGGATTGGAATTCTCCCGGGAAAAATCCTTTCAGCATGTTCCAAGTCGGACGGGACCGACGCACAGTCGGAACGAGACCGAAACAGGAGAACAAGAGTCACAACGAGGAAACGACGCTGAGTAGTGTGGATTCCATCAGATTCTCGTCGACGAGTGAGTTCTGTGATGGAGGAGCCCGATTTAGAGGAAACCTGCGCGACTTTGCTCTCTCCACGGTCACGCGGATCGAAGCGTCCGAAATACTCATCGCACACACTTAGAAAGTCGTGCTCAAGATCAACCGAAACGGGTATCGTCGTATGAAGCGAATGCGGAAGAGCAACACTTAGAATGTTTGTAGCCAGCAACCGGAGGACGCTCGGGTGGCGAGAAAACGACTGGCGGGAGGAACGCAACTTTTTCCGGTTTCCACACGGTGTGCGTTTGCCGGTGGAGTGCCGTTCCTGGGCCCGAAGCATACAACCGACGAAGTTTCTCATTTATAGCAGGAAATTGTAAAAGTAACGGAAATCAGGAATTATGCCTTCAGGCGTCGCGGCCCCCTCCATATGGGCGTTTTGATGTCCTACGACTGCAACGAAACTTCTCGAGACGATAGGATCCGGTGTGGCGAGAGAGATTAGTTTGCGCGTTGGTAGAAAAGTGATTCCTCGATATCGAGTTGAAATTGCGTCACGATACCATCCTGCCGGAGCGCAAGCTGAAAGTTCCCAATAGATGCCCTTACTAGGGGAATCGGACCACACGAACATCTTGGTGCCGACGTGAGGCAAGCCCGTCACGTTTGAGTGCTCGCAAGCACTTCATTTTCCGTTAGTTGCCTCTTGATTGAACGAGACGGCGCTCACTGAAATTGTCCCGTTCGAGTTCGAGTGCTGAGAGCGTTTACAGGCACTCCAACCGAGCGCGTTTCGCTGTTGTTTTAATCCTTTGAGCCGCCTAATCTTCGCGTCAGTTTTTATTGTCATGTCTCCTGCGAGGACGAGCCCGAATGAGTTTGGAAACAGCGCAGTGACCGGATCCGACGGAAGCTTTCAAACTCCAGCGGAATATCCAGGTCTTAGATTTGTCTCAGCCCAACGACCCCGCCGCGTGGCCCTGAGCGGCGACTAGATCTTCACGTTCCCACTTGTTGCTTGCCCGACGCCGGGAATTCGAGAGCCGAGAGTGGGAGCCATTTCGGAATAATTAGCCAAAGGTACAGAGAAGATGACGAAGAGACTTCGACAAACAGAGACTCGTGTTCTATCCCCTCTCCCTGCCCCCTCTCGCTCACCCTGTGGACATATCCATTTGGAAACTAGTTTATCCCTCTGCACACAAGGGTCAACAGGCGAGTCGGTCTCGAGCTCGACGAGAACTAACGAGTCATCGCGATGTTCGACTGACGACGAGGAGAGGGAAGCCTTTCAGCTTTTCCAAAGCTGGAAGGGGGGCGTGTGTGCATGTAATACTACCAGAGCTCCAACAGGAGCTCTCATCAATGGATTATTGGTCCTCTCGAGTTACCGCTGCTCCGCCCGAGCGTTTGACGTCAGCGAAGCTCCTGGGTTCCCATGAGACCCAACTAGAGAAAAGAAACAACAGCGGGTTGCTCGACAAACTTGATGACTTCTCGTTCCGATTCCGACAGGAGCAAGTTTGAGCAGGAAGCCGGATCAGAAATGGAGAGGGCGTGGATTGGACAGCGGGGAACACCACGATCCGGTCGGATGGGGGGGGGGGGGGACAGACAAGGCCCCTTTGTGCTGGGATTCTGGACTGGAACAACTAATGCACTCCAGATGCTGCAAATCACACGGGAAGCCACAAAATGTACGACCCGGCACTTTTTCCTCCGAAAGGACGGTAAACCTCATCGGTTGTCGACAGCTGAGTTGACGGAAACAGTGATTGCCGGCTCCAGATGCGAGCGCATCCGAAGAAATGCATTCGTTACCCCAGGCTCGCTAGAGCTCTTGATACCGAATTCTCGGAATTAAATCCCGCCGGCGCGATATCTGCCGGAGGTCCTGATCCTCCTGGTTCCCTTCCTCGGATCTCCTGCTTTTCCACGACTCCAGATCCCCGGAGAGCAGCAAATCGTCGGGTCCGTTGTTGGGGTTGAGGTTGTGCGATGACTTCGAGCGCGTCCCTCCCACAGCTTATCGAGGGCTGGTTTTATAACCGCGGTCGATGGCTCGAGCGAAGTCAGTGATGAATGCGCGATGGCTTTTAGTGAGCACTATGTATACAAGCACAATAAGATGGTCCAGATGATATTCCGAAGAGCAGACCGAAAACGACCCGGTCGTAGATCACTATTTGCGAGGTCCGGCTCCGAGATTAAGTGAGCGCTTACAAGCAGGGCACGTCGCGTCGTCACAGCCTGCGTAAGTTATTTCGTGGGAACAAACGATGCTTCGATTCGCTCCGGAACGATCGGAAACGAAGGGACGGAGCTCTGGTTCATTGACTGTTACGTCGTCCCTTAAATAATTCACGTGAGTTCGGCGTCGTCATTAACGAGCACTCGTCCTCTCGGTAGAGCCTCGTTCCTAGCTCCTGGTGCTAGAGGGCTGCCAGCTCGTGTCCGACGCACGAACTTCCTTGGACATAACCGCGATCTCGAACCTACACGGAAGACGGCCAGGGAGCTCCCTGATTCCGAAACACCAAAGGTGCGGACGTGCGTTCCACAGAGTCTGCCGGTACCCCGACGTCGGAGGAGAGCTGACGACGTTGGTTACGTATGCATTGAAACCAGCCGGAGTTCTGTTCTATCCGGCCTCGCGATCGCTTCGCGGGATTCGGCTTCTCTTCTGTTGGATTCTTTGACAATCTCTCCTACATGAAGAGCAGAGCACATAACAATCGACCACGTTTCGATGTCTCAGATGGAAACATCTTCCAGCCGAAGTCTCCTTCTAGGGAGCCTGACATCGATCAAAACCGGACGCCGCCGGAGACCTCAAAACTCAAACGGTAACAAATGAGAGAGGTCGCGAGCAGATTGACGATATGTTATTTCCCGTCCGCTCAACCACGCTGTCTGTTCGCTATTTCAGACTGCCGAGCGTACGAGCGAGCGAGAGACCCTGCGTCGGCTGTGAAATTTGCATTTGCCGTCTTGACTTGAAAGAAGTAGATTTTGAAGCGACTCAAACATTGCGACGAAATTTGCATCCCACGAGAGAGAGGACCTTCGTGCACGGCTGCTGGGAACAACAATGATGAATGTTACAACTTTGGAATAGAATATTTCTTCTCATTACCGGCGCGCTGTTCGCTTGTAGTCTCTTATTCCCTCAGAATAATACTCGAATTTGCCGACTGCGGCCTCGGGTTGTGACATTCGTCGGCGGACCGCGCACAAAAAGGGCTGAGAACAACGCTCGTTCGGGAGCAGCCTCTTTCAAACAAGAACCTCCTCCGGGTCCCGACGCTCAAAGCAAGAGCTTGCCATCGGTTGGCCGGGATTCCTCCAGGAACTCACCTCAATGGAATGCTCATGAGGAGTGGTCTCCAGCTACTTGCAGAGCACGTGTATTCCAATCATGCTATTCGAACAAGATTTTGAAGCGGACAAAGGGTCATGCTCTGCTATCGGTCGTCATGAAATTCCCTGTCGGAGCCCCAAGACGGGAGTTGCCGATACGGCTGCGAGAACGCCGTTACCCCATCCGATCACATGCGGAACTTCCGCTGGAGGGCAATCGGAGCTCGTGCGGAGTGGAAAAGCGCCCGGGGCGATCACTCACCTGTTATTAGCTGACATAAAATGCCAAGCCTTGAATCGCACTCGGACTTGAGTGACGTATCCGGCGCTCGGCCGCCATCACAAACAGATACTTGTACAAAACACCCAAATCGCTCACCGTAAGCTGCAGGGATGTTGCCCAGCTGTCGCGTACACAACAGCGGTTGGTGCTCAGCGGGAGGCAAGGGCTCATGTGAAGACTTTCGTTCGCTACCTCTTTATTTCGCTATGTTGCTTCTGTGTAGTCAGGAGTGCAATGTTGTCATCAGACCGGACGAGTCCCTCCGTTCCGCCGGGAGCAACGCAAACTCATCGACGCTCAGTTCATTCTGTGCCTTGGCGATCCCATAGACACCCGCGGTGGCACTGGAGGCAGCTTGCCACGGCGAAGTTCTCTTCTGATTCAAGTCACACTGAGGCAATGTCCCGGCTCGTCGGCCCTGATGCGCCCCGGTATTTGGCAGCCCTCCAAACTTTTTCCATGTTTGTTTCTGCGGTGGACAGAAACTATTGGTAACCAGATCTGACAATCGTTTTTTTTTCTGAATCTAGCTCCTTCATTTGACTACAATCAGGCGTGGGCCAATCGTCTCTGCCGTTCGCTTGAGGAGCAAATAGAGGATTGGCGATTCGAGGATGTGATGTCGAGGAGCATCCATCTTAGAAAAATGCCTGGTGTTAACAGAATGCCGCTCTCAACTGAGGAATCGGAGGCCGAATCTCAACGGAGGGAAGGAGACACGAGCCGGGACAAGGAAAATTCGCCGTCAAAAATCGCTCGTTTCCGGTGTTATCGCCGGGAACCGACCATCAGGGCGGGAGTCGAATTTGGACGCAAAAAAAATCGACCGGAAAATGTTTGATCGCTTGAATGAAAGGGAGATACGCAACCAGCGATCTGTGGCAAGCTACCAGTTCTTCGGAACGTCGCAGAACCCTCTTCGGTCAAGTTTCAGCGGTTCCGCGGTATCTGCCCTTGTGGCGACATTTTTATGTTCCTGCTCGCCGGTTCTTCCCAGGTGAGAGCGGGGTGGTGGTGAAACTGGGCTCTTTTTGTTAGATGGACACCCCTCCACATCACACCGAGCGCGCTCAGCTGCGCCGCCCGTGGAAAAGTGGCTGGGACTCGATTTCGGGCTGGGAAGTCACCAAGTTTCGTTAGGTTTCTGGAAGGAAACGAAAAACGACAGAGAGGATTGATTAGCACCAGGTTGTGGTCGACTAATGGTAAGAGAGATTTATTTGGCAGAAAAGAAGTCCCGGTTTACGCCCGCTGGGCTCGGAATACCAGTGAAAAAAAATGGCGGAAAAGCGCTCGACCTGATCTGGTCTCGACACGAAGTTTCTCCATCGCAGCATGGTTGTTGTTGACGGATGTGAATGCGAATCGATGAAGCCAATACATTGTTGCGCTAACAGCCGTGAGCGCGTCATACATGGGAGAGCCAAATGCCAGTTCCGCGAGGTAACGGTCGTCTCCAGCACAGTTTCCGGTATCAGTTCAACAGTCAAACGTACAGGGGCAAGGCTCCTCGGAAATCGGAAACTGCTCAGTCCTCCTGGTCGAGCCGACGGATATCTGGAAAGCTATTGCCGAACAATACGGGAATGGGGCGATCTTGAATTCTCGACGAACCGCGCACCCAATACAGGCATTGTTCCGTCTTCCCGAAGCCATAGCCCCGAATTAATTCATGGTAGCTCCTCTTGGCTCGCAGATCGCAGGATGATAATCTGAATTAGAGCTTGGAAGTTGAGGCAATTTTTCGAAATTATCCCCTCATCGCAATCAATTGATCCCGGGCGATTGATTTCGGAGAATTGCCTAAACTTCCTGGCTTTCATCTTAACCTTGTCGGAAAACAGCTCCGAGTTGAGATCAGTTGCGAGTGTCCGTGCGCCTACTGAACCGATAGACAGCTGTTACGTCAGCGTTGCCGAATCGACAGCGATGGGCGGTCGCTGTTACTGAAAAATGTACGGATACTCACTCCGTCCGAGGAAAGGTGGGGAGGTAGGGGTGACCGAAAGCCATCGCTGGTATTTCCTACGGGACTCGTCGGGAGCTTAACCGCGGTCCAATAGCTCGACTATCTCCCGGCGTCTGATCGAATACAGCCGCGAATAATAGAATAATGGAGAGGAGAACTATCTATCTGACTCGATTACTTGGAAGTAGTCAGTCGGCAATCCGCTCTGAATCGGTTGCGTTTCCGCGTGGTCACATCTGACGAAGAGGATCTTCCAAACGAAGCTCCCGTGTAGCTCCGGTCCGTGAGCTACCGCCGTCTCAGATATCTTCTCTGACACGTTGAACCTACTCCAATTAAGCATCTCTGGCTTCGCGTCCACATCCCCTATAGAGACACAGTCAGAGCGGAGGCGGACAGGACTCATGCCAACGTCAATCGTGCATTCTCCGCATTGCTGCGAAGATCTGTGTAATCGACTGCTAATGAGGAAGGGAGTTGATCGCTGATATTCCCCTCGGTCCTGATAGCAAGTTTCCTCTCGCTTTCTTCCCCGCATCGACTTCGTTCAATCATTAGTAACACCCCGACCAGGATGTTACACAAGTACCTGGTGACTCACTTTTGTGGGAAAACCGCTCCCACCGCGCGGGCTTATCTACTCGGAAGTTGCCGCACAGAGTTGGTACTGGGCGAGAACAACGAGACGCAGAATTGTGATTTCCGCCGACAGGAACAGATAGTACAACCTGATCCGACTCGAGACGTCCGACTTCTCTCACTTTGACGACCATGTCCGATCACCACCGGAATTCATGCGCGAAGCACGTGGAGCTCGATCTCCGTGATTTTCGATGAAAAGCTTGAACGCGTTTGGATTACAGTCACGGAGCAGGTTGAGTGAAACAGTGGCCGAACTCCTTGAGCGCTCGAGCTCGATTAGGGAAGAGTTGCGACGGTTTTTCGAACCGGGAAACGCGACCGATCCGCAGTGATGATTCCATCTTAGGTTTTGGACTTCGGAATCAGAAAGCGCCTCCTTTTTCTCGAGTAGGAAGCCACTTAGCTTTCAAGTCAAGCCGACGGGAAACTTCGAGTGGAGGTGAGCATTGCGACTTTGTCTCGAAGGCTCCGGGCGGAAATTAAAGTAAACACCGCACTTGGTCGGCGTCCCTCGTGGCTTTCGCCATCGTCGCAACCGCAACGACCCCTTGACGAGTTTGGCAACTGACGAAGCCGATTCTTCGAGCTTCGGTGCGCCATACGAGACGACGAGCCGGAATCAACAGTGAAATAATTGGGGTTATCTTCGATCAGGGCTCTTCAAGAATAGGAAGCCAGTTCGATCCTCGTCGCGAATCGATCTAGCTTTGGGGGGTTTCCTTTTGACAACGAGTCCGTTCCCGAACGTCTTCCGTAATGAAAACTTCTATTGCTCGTCTTTTACTGGACCGCGGAAATCCTCCGACGAGTCGAGAGGAGACTTCCATTGGAGAGGGTTTCGTTCGGTCTTCCCAGAAAGACCTCTTGGAAGGCTGATAGCGTAATCAAACGATTCGGGCACCCACTCCTCCTTCGCCTGGCAGAGCTTGTGTGAATGAAACGAAGTCGACCAGCCGGCTATGCCTTTTGCGGGGCCTCGGTCGCTCGCACGCTCGCCTAATTCCTCAGCGCCAGCACGCCGCTAACATAGATGGAAAATCTCAAGCAGGGGAAGAAGCCGTTGCGGAGGCGAGGATCAAAGTCTCCGAAGCGGCTGCGTCGAGCATGTGTAAGACTGCTGCTCGCCTAGTTCATTCCTCTGTTTTTCTCACGACCCCTTCTCCTCTCGAACCTACGTGTCTCTGAGCAGGGAACGAAACGAAGCAGAAAACGAAATTACGATTTACGCCTACAGAATCGCCGGCTAGGCCACTCGGCGCTTCCGACCGAAAGAGGATGAGCGTTTCAAGTCGTCGAGTGAAAATTGAGTTAGAACACCGCCCGGGTCTCGTTGCTCTCCTCCTTCGGCCCTCTTTCCGATTGTTCGTTCTTCTTCACTCCTGCCGTCGTCCTGAATCTGGCTTTTCATTCCTCTCGCAGCACATACGTATGTCACCATAGCTTCCAACGGGAACGGGGGAGGGGCACAAGCAGAAGCGCGACGGCGCGCTTTCTTCTCAAAAATTTACAAAATGACAGACCCTACCAAACGGAGGAAGCGGAGCAAGACAAGCCAATGGAGGATTTCGTTGTTCCTGAAGCTCCGCTGTCGCCATCTGCTCCTCCTTCTCTCTCGCTGCTGCATCGCTGAGAACCCTCGACGAGATTCAGAAGACGTGAGCTATCTCGTCGGAGCTCACTCCAACTTGTCACTAGCGACCTATAATCAAATGTTGAATTGCACGGTGCCCAGTCATTACATCACACGGGGTTGTCGAATCTGCGAGAGGACAATCCGGAGAGCTCCCATCGCGAGAGATGGTATCTTGACCGAACCTCATTGTTTCACAGCTGCCATCAGATCCTAGAAAATTCGAGGTGGCGGTGACGAACGCCTCGTGCGTCAAGTCGCTTCGAACTGTTCGAGTATCTGACCCATCGTTGAATGCGTGCAAACATGAAATGCACGCACGATACTGCTCCGCCACGGCCTTCCCCGCATCGTTGCGACCGGGAGAGGGTTCGGTATGCCCACACTGAGTTCAATGCCAGACTCAGGATCTCAATACGTGCTCCTCGAAATATCATATGAATTCCGGCCCAGAGAAAGGGGATATTGAGGCGCGGTTTCGTGCCTTACAGACGCGTTAGTAACCGGATGAACTAGCTGCGGAAGATTCATATCTCCGCCTTCTTCCTCGCGAGCGAGCGAGAAAGAAGACTGGCCGCCTAATAGGGCGCGTACGTGGTTCCTTATTTCCCCAATATGGAGGCCGTGCGGAATATTAAATCTGCAGCCGGGAATCCCATCTGATTCGACAGAACCAGCTTTGTTCCATAGTCGATCAACCTACGCTCCATCCTCGAATATTTCTCGCATTTGAACAAACCTTCCAGTTCACGGAAAAGCTCAGCGAGCGCCGCGTTTGAGAATGATGAATGCGTCCTTCAAATCCACTTGCACTCCTTCGTCTGACGCCGCTTCCAGGAGGCCAGGCTCGCGGTCGACTCGGGAGCGGCTTCATTTCCAGTGCATTGCTCAACGTGCGCTCTCCGGGTTGTGGAATCTTTTGGGCTGCGTTCTCGGTGGGCCTCACGCGCACACCCACATCGCCCCCTCAATACAGCGATCGCGTGGTGGTCGTATCACTTGCGCTGACCACTGAACCACATCGTTCCCTCCTCTCGGGGCTCTAGTCTGCTTCCGGGTCTCAGACCCCTCCCCGCCCCCACCATTCCTTCACCTGGCTGTCTCCAACCGGGCTCAAATGAGAGCGTTGAATTTTCGAATTCCCACGTCAGATTAAAACGTTGTTGGGTTTTGCGTAGGCCTGGGTCGGGACCGCTACTCCGCATCCGAGAGAACGCAGCTGCGCCGTGGGTTCAATTCCCTGGGAAGATCTGAACGTTTACGTGGCCGCTTCACGTGCCTGCGCGCACCGAATATCCTGTCGGTACACCTTCCTCATAAAAGAGAGCCTGTTCTCATGGAGCCCACTTGTCCATTCACGGAAGGGCAGCCAATCTCCGGACGAAGACGCTAAGCAGACCAAATACTTGAACCTTAGCACGAAACATTCATCACGTCCTAGTGGCCGCAGCATTGATGGGACTTGCTCTGAAGATCATTGATGATCGAGCTTTCCGGTCCCGCAGAGAAATTAACTGACTGTCGGAGTCCCTTCACCTACCTCATGAGTGTTCCCTACATCCACAGTATTCTTCAGTTTCGCGGGTTCCCCGTCTTTCACCGGGCAGAAACGAACGGAAGCTGGGTGAAAATCCGCGAAACGGTAGAGTAAAAACGAGGTTCTTACCGCCAGCGATTGAAAAAAACGTTGTCCGTGAAAAACCGGTGACAACAAGCGAACTATCACGGAGGAGAGCGCACCCAAAGGGAACGGCTAGAAATGCATTCGCGAATTCACTGAAATTTCCCGAAGTGCGTCCACTTCTGAAACGGTAACCCTCCGGTCGAATCCGGACAAGGAATTCATGCCGCACTACCGGGAGGTTCGTGTGGTCAGCTTGACGAGGGATGTACGCTGTGCAAACTGCGAGGGAAATCATTGCGCACGTCGCACCATGTGAGGGTGCGCCGGATTTTCCGAAATATTCTCGCTGTAGGAGCCCATCGGATATTTTTCATGAACAATGGGGTCATTACGTTCAGTCGGAGGTACTCACTCGGTTCCGGTGCAGACTGGATAAAACTATCGTCGAGATTCCAAGGTTTTTGTGATGCTCGATTTTTTTCCTCACAATCACTATGCCGTCCCTTCCCCCCTCGGTCTCCGACTGATAACTTATCCATTCCTCTCTCGCTACGATCGAAAGAGTATCCGTCGCTGTCAATAAAATTCAATCGCTCCATACGACGAGGAAACTCGATCCGGTACCGAGTCTTGGCCCGTCTTCTTATATCTCTTTGTCGGAGTAGAGAGCTCGCTCGAGAAAATCGAGACCCTGCCGTATTCAAATCGATTCGATTCCCGTCATGTCGGGCATCCGTTGCGTGAAGCTTTCAAATCGCTAGCGTATTCCTCCCTTTTTCCGACGATTCCGCTCAAGATGACCACGGTCCCTCGCCCCGGAATTTATTGAAGGACTTCTGCGTCGCGAGTCTCGGAGGAACTCGCGATGAATCGCAGCGACGAGCGAGCCAAACCTGGATGATCTTGATATCCTCTGGAGTGAACTTTTCGGCGCAGTTCGAGTTCTCCGACCCGAATAAGCGACTTTGACTCAGAGATGTCCGGAGAGATGAGCACTCGTCGGGAAAAACGGAGAATCGCACGCAAGGAAAGCCCGACAGGTCTCAGAAGAACGATCTCCGATCGTTACAGCGTCGCCGATTCGTTCGCCGGAGAATATAGCGACGAACAGAGCTTGGCGCATGATAATTTGATTTGGTGGCGGGGCCACCAACAGGCCGACATTCACTCCCTACGAGGCTCCGGGGTGCTCGCATCCCATCGCTCTCGCAACCCGCTGAGTCATCGGCCCCCGAAGACCTCAGAGAGGCTCCGCATGCGAGCTATGCACAAACGGTGTATAGCATGATCCGGTAAAGGCCAAAAAGCTCAGGAGCTCGGCCGTGTGAGAGGACCAGGTGGCCCTGCAGGCACGAGCGAGGCGAGCGGCCGCTCCTGGCTGACTCGCTACCTAGGTCGAGTGGCACGAGGACTAAATGCCTCGCAAGGCCGCGAGCTCGCTCGGAGCAACACGTGATCCGCGGACATTCGAGATACGTGACCGATGGCACGCACTTGTTCGGATCTTGATGAATGTACGTGGCGGCTCTCTCGGGTTCCTGCGTTGCTTGCAGATTGCGGGTCGGTAGCCCTCAAAGCAGTGAATAGGAATTCATGCGAACGACCTCCATGAAGAATCAAATTCTCGACTCGTGACGGGAAGGACATACTCTCGCCTTGAACCTGAAGTGGCCCAAGGAGCTTCACTGGAGGGTCTTTCCAGTTATGTTGCGAGATCGAGCCGCACACCAGCGCCTCACGGGGGAGCCTCGAAGTTCTCATAAATCTCAATCAGCTGGTCCTCGTATTTTTGCAAGAAGGCTGCCTCGCTCGACGAGCTTGACGGTCTTCATTCTTCTTATTTCCCAGAAACGGAGTTCTGGGCAGCAAAGTTGGCAGAGAAACGGAGTCGCGCGGCCACAGCAGATAGGAAACAAAAGGGCGATAGAAGCTCTACGATCAATGTTCCAAGAGTGGTCCGAGGCGAACTGGCCTTCGCAGGGTCTCTGAAGGAAGTTTATCTCGAACTAACATCCCGGAGGATTAGGACCCAAAACATCGTTCTGTTCGATCCTTTTCAAAGCGATGTTGTTGCCGAGGCTCCGGACACGATGGAGGTCCCGAAGAGAACGATGATTCCGAGGCTTGAACTTCTCATCTTGCCTGCAACAAGCGGCTTAATTTTGCGGAGGAAAACTCGCTTCGCTCGTGGATACCGTGATTTCGCAAGCTGTTAGAGCTTCGGTACCTCAGCGGATCGCCCGGAAACGGCGAGAAAGCCGGGGTACCGGACTCCCCCAAATGAGTTTCATCGATATCGGTCAGCCGCAGCATTGTGAACGAAGTTGCGTGAGCTCCCTGCAGAAAGGTCGTTCGTGTGAGAGAACACACAGTCTCCCCACTGGAGCGAGAACGGACATACTGCCCGACACAAATGGCGAGTTAGACCAATTGGCTCCGCTTGTCACCGGGCAACAAAAGTCGTACAAAGGGGAGTTCTCTCTCGCTGAACGCCGGCTCGCGGAGTAGCGTATCCGAACGACTCTTTGTTGCGCTGAGCATTGTGCCTCCAACGCCTACTACCTAAGCGGCTCAGATCTCTGGCTGCGTCCCGATAGTGCGCGCAGGACCAAAAGTGAACAGATCCAGACACCGTTCCAACTCAAATGAGAGCGGACCTTGATCAGGAGAACTAAGGCGAATCTGAAAAAAACACCGGAAGTTCGTCCAATCATCTAATTGGAACTACATGGCCGTAGGATACGTCTGGTACCAAGCACCATTTTGGGAACAGCGTAGTCCATCCACGGAGCTCCGAGGGAAAGTTTTGCATGAAGTCTACAACTGAAACCCTCACGGAGAACTCGCTACATTGCCCAGCCCTCGAGGCGACTCCTGATTTTTAAGGACGAAGGGATCCCAAGAATAGCTGATCTTCAAACTTCTTTTGCATATTTGTCTCAGGTTTCAATTACCATCATTCTCGGAGATATCGCTTCTCTCTCTCGCACAAGTTTCCATCTGGCTCGGAACGGGTACTTGTCTCCCGTTCCATTGCAAGCCAAGAGATGTGTTCCGCTATCGTCAAGGACGGAAACATAAAGGCTAACCTGTTCTGTGACGAGAAAGTTGTTGTTGTTACCCAGGTTGGAATGAATCCCATGAGGGAGCCGATCTGGGGGAGAGGCCGAGCCTATGCAGCGCTCGCAGCAAGACGTCGAGGAAACTCTTGAAATTGATATAACAGGAAGACTAGAGCTGATCCGAAGCGACGATTGATATATTCGGAATGCGCGGATTCCGAGCACTTGCTGATTCACCCCCACCTAGGTGACAACTCTGCGGCCTGCGTGCTCGATACACACGAGAGTAACGCGGGAACTTTTGTGCTAAAGTGGAACCTGAGGTAGCGTCCAAGTTCTAATCGGTCCACTCATGGCAACGCTTGCGGTCGAGTTCCATCGTCCTAGGAAACTGTAGAAGAAGACGCATACATAATAATCGACGGCAGCTTGCATCCGTCGAAACAGACGGAGACACGATTACAGTGAATGGGAAGCGATTCCTCGCGGAAGATGGAACCCAAAACTACGTCGTTCTGGGATTCCCTTCAAACAAAACAGCATCAAGTTTCTGAACTTCTTGTGTGTGAAGCTTCTGGGTTCCTGACAATGCTGTCGCTGGCTATCAGTCGACCCGTCGCTAAAGGCTTAGAAGGCTCCGAGGTCGGCTGAGCTCACCGGGGAAAAAATCGGAGTCCGTTACGATCAGCGGTGTGCGCCCCGGGAGTTCCCGACGGCGCCGCGGTGGACTGGAAATCACGCGGCGGCGACCCCCGCCGCGACCAGCAGTAGCGGACCGAGAGTGTCACGCCGCCCCGAAAAATCAAATCCCTGATAAATTGATGGATCGATTGATTATCAACCATTACCCGATATTGATTGTCAACGATTCCTCAGAATTGAGTGTCAACTAGTCCTCGAAATTGAGTGTCAACCACGCCCCGATCATGTACACTTAGTGATGTGTGAGGAACTTTTTCCGCAGAGTCGAGTGTTGTCAACTCGTTACTTCACCGGCTTTCCGCTTCGAAGTGCTTATCGAAATCTGCTCGAAGAAACGCTTCGGCTAAGCTTTTGACAAGAACTGGGACGCACTCAATGCACACCCGGAACTCTGGACAGACAGAACCCACCCGATAACGCTCGATTATCGCACGAGTTTCGTCAAATTCTCCTGGCTGGAGCAGATACTCCCAAGACCCCGTCTTCATCGACGAATCGTTCAAACTTCCAATTGAGAGCCAGGCAGGATGGGAACCTAACACATTTCCTCTCAAGTTCAGAGAGGAATTCAAAGAAAATATTCGTCGGGTGCACGAAGCTGGAGATCACGCGCCGAAGTATCAATGAAATCGCGAGCAGGAGAGAAGAGAATAAACGTCACAGTGAGTTTCGCTTCTACTGTGATTTGTCTGTGCAACGCTGGGATGCGGATCGAATCTTTGAAGCTTCGCCGTAAAAGCATGCGGCGGCGCGCTGTCGAACTCGGCGCGCCGACGCGTCGCCGAATCCGCGACGGGGCGCACAGCCGTGGTTACGATCTACGACCGTGAACTCTCAGACGAAGGATACGCCGCAGGTATTATTCCAAGTGTCTTTGACTATCTGTCGAGAGCTTGGGATCTGGAAGCTTCCCGCGTGCAAAGCTCTTTCTTCGCAGAAGACGGCTATTCGAGAGACTTGACGGAAGTCAGGCCAGAACCGCAGGGAACGATGCCTCCCAGGCGGAATCGAGAGACTTCAGGAAGACCACCGTAGAATCTTAGGTACCGACGGTGTTCGGGAGCTCTGAATGGTGACCAAAATACTACTTCGGGTCGAGGAGTATCTCGCTTAGCGCAGGAACCCACATGGATGCCATCCGATGGAAGAGGAGCTTGGGCTCGAAAAGTCGTGGCGGGTAGACGCGGCATCGTACCGGTAACTTCCAGCCCAGCGACGGCTGACCATGAGCTTACATGCGAGAAATCCCCCACGCGAACCGAGGTGAAGCACCTTTCATTGAGCACTGGCTGAAATTTCACCTACATTGAGAATTAACTCATTCCGGCAGAACGGAAAAAATCGCGTCAAATCCTGTAACTCGCTCAAAACACTCGCTTCAGTCTGATCGTGACGTCATATCCGAACAGCAAACTCCCGTCTTAGAGACGGATGGACTGCTTCTGATGAGACGTGTCCTACGTTAGAAGATGGGGCACCGGGAAATACCGAGCAGTTGACATATTGATGGAACGACGCCGCGGAACCGCGATTCGAAAAGGCGGCTCCATATTGACGGGTCACATGGGAACGTCACCTGCAAAGCGGTAAGGTATCACTCGAAACTTAGCGTCTTTCGACACTGACCTCGAACGCGGGGTCGGCGCGTAGGCGGTGGGTTCGATCCCTATCGCTGACGCTCCAACGCAGCGGGCGGCGAGCTGAAACTGTGCTCATGGCGGGTTGGAGCGAAACAACGGAGCCGGAGCGAACGGACCTACCGACGGCCGAGACCCGCAACGACTGGGGACGTCGAAAAAGTGGGTGCGGATCTCGCATTTTGTTGAGGACTCAACAATCCCCATCTGCGACGAAAGCCTGTCGCTCCACATTTTTCTTTCATTGTTTCGCCATGAGATGGGGAGTAGCAAAAAAAGGACAATCAGCGAATTCTAGGCAAGAAAATATTAGAAGGATGGTCACTTCTCTTGGGTATAAATGGAGCAGATAGTCCCGGATCATGATTGCCACCTCCTTCTCCCCCCCCCCCCCTTCGGTAGAGGCTGATAGCGTCGAAGCTTAGATTGTCCAGCCAGAGGACCTGACTGCTGACGCAGCGTCATCATTCTCCATCGAGACACTCATAATGGGAGCTCGCGACGTTTGACGTGATACTTTATGATCGTAACGCCCATGAAGGAACGAATAGTCCGAACGAGCGCCATGCGGAGCTGTGAATCCATGAACAACAGCTCCGGCTTGGGTGTTCCTCCCGCTGGATGGTCGTTTGCTCGCTTGTATGTGTGGAGTGCATATCCTAGGGCGGAGTCCGCTCAACAAATCCAACTTCATTCTCGCAATACGTCATCAGCCATTACCCTCTGGCTCGACGTAATTTGTATATCGTGTTCAATGGAGCCCGCCATTCCGTAGTCGGATGTATTCTCCTCCGTAGTTCCGAGGAACTGGATGTTCTCCGTGGAACTCTTCTGAGCCACCAGGGGGGAGGGGGGGGGGTATGGACGGCATTCGACGTATGTTGAATCGGAGGAAATATTTTTTCGACTCCCACCGAGACTGAAGGAGCCGCTGCCTGGCCGGGAGGCGAGCTGTCGCTCCGAAATGTACAAATCAAACAGAACATCCTCGTGTATCGTGTTCACTTGTGCCGTGCTGTGAATGCACTCTATGTAGGGACAACCGAGATGCTCAACGGTTCGACGTGACTCTCTGATTCGGTGGGAGTCCCGATCGACAGCTTTCTTCCCTGGAGAGGTTCAGTCTGGTCTCCGAAGGAGGAGCTCGCGTGGAAGAATCTTCTCGGGTGTCAGACCGCTTGCCCGACCGGTTTGGCTGCAGGCTAGGAACAAGCGAGCTCTCGCAATTCACTGAACCAACCGGTCGGGGCGTCGACCGAGGCGACCGTTGAGAGGCGAACGACTTTTTTTTTCTGTTCCCGCAGCCGAGATGCACCTCTTCCCACAGGGTCGCGTCCGCGGCCTCGGAGGCGATGCCGCGACGATCCGAGCGAGTTCTTGCGCCACAGCTGTCTGCTCTGTTGTCGTCTCTTCGAGGATCGAATGACCAATCCTGTTCCCGCTCCAGGTGATCCTTCTCCTACCCTGAGCCAGCACGGCGTCAGCGGCATCTGATACTCTGCGGCGCGCGACCAGCATTCCGTATTCGAGACTCGTCCCCGTGGCTCTATTCCCATCGTTCGTTCTCCCCCGCGGGATGGGGGAGCTGCGGCTCGTGAACACCAAGTCCCGTTGCCAGCGCCCCAGCCAGAGTTATCATCTAAATGCATCCTTGTCATGGCGTGATGTCTTCCTACCCTGACAGGACGCTCCGCAGGAATTCGACTGCCGCTTGGCGAAGATCCCGCCACGAGCGGCTCGGGCCGAACGTCGGCTCCCATATGCAAATCGAACAAACGAAGTCGTTGCTCGCAGGAGAGACGCCAATCTCGCCGAGGCTTCTCGTGCCGCGAATCAGCTGTTTTTTCACGCAGCGTGTTCGGCAATCGAAGAACCGCAGATCGTGAATCCGGCTCGACCCATTCACCTGGACCGCTCGACGGAAGGTCGGGTCAATAAGGCCTCACGGTTCAGCAGATCCCCTCAGAAATGTTCTCGAAGACCTGTTTTCTGATGCAGATTGCCTCACGGTGTTGCAGTCACAGTTCGGTCGCGTCGGAACCTCAACGGCCGCCGTTTCTCGCACCGGTTGCGTAGGGAAATCAACTGGGGAAGCCGGGAGGTCGTGGGGCTCATCCACGCTGCATCGCTGTGCTCGATCCAGCCAGTGTTCGTCAACGTCCAAAGATGTCCTCGAAGCGCTGAACGCCAGACATCAAAGAGAAATGATCAGGAGCACGATCTCCGCCTTGTCAGGAGCCACACCTCGAGCACATCGAACAGTGTGCTGATGGAGTCGAGATTGCGCTCAAGGTGCTCCTAATGGTCTGACGGCGCGCAGACTAACCGCAGGATACGATCAGAGCAAGAGTGGGTCGGGCAGCACAAGGACCAAGGATAACGGATAAACCACTTCATAAACCACACCCTAGCTGCTCACATGGCCACAGCGTCCTGCATGGCCAGATGGATAGAGGTAGACTTTGACCGCAGTACGACTGGCATTCTGGGACGGTATGGACGGGACGAACTAGCGTTCGGTCGGTCGGTCGGTCGAGGGAGGAGTATGTACACCAAGCAGCCACACCATGCATGAGTCACTGGGAACAAGAAGGGATGATTCGGGCTGGGAGCTGCTACAGTATCCCAGCGCGACACCTCCCGGAGTACCAGCAGGAGGGACACTTAATATCTGAGAGTTCTAATGCCGGGGAAGAGGAACTGCGGAGTCATCACCCCCGTGAACCGAAATTTGGGGCTGGGAAGAACGATCTCGGGAACGATCTGCGGCTCCCGGTACAGATCCGGAAAACCATAGCCGGGGGCAGGCGACAATCGAGGACGATTGTTGAATTTAGGAGACTGAGCTCCGACCGTAAGCCTCGAGGTGTCAAATAGGATTAGGCGGCCAATAGCTCCTTTGTGTAATAAGGTATCGTTGTTCAACAGTCCGTGGGTCTTACTCTGGATAGTTGCATGATTTCTGCGTCCGTGTAGGTGGATATCGTCCGTCTTTCAGCCGCCCCAGAGGAATGGGAAGGGGCGGGAGAAGAAGGGTTCAAGTCCATCAGGCCATAGTTATCTCTGGAACCATTCGTCAGGACGGTCAAAGATTCGATTAAGTCTTGAGCGAACTGGGATCGGTGGACGTTCCTCGCATGAGACGATACTCTGGATTGTTGTTCGTTGAGAAATTAAGTGAGTGCTTCCTTGAATTGAAGAGGTCGTGTTGGATGCGGATCACATCACGATTTTCCTGTCACCATTTCCACCTTCGCTCCCCGAACCCGATCGAGCGATGCGTCAAAGCAGGACCCTACTCGGGCCCAGCAGCCAGCTACCAGGAACCAGCGAATGAAGCGTTCGGGAGGCGTTGCGAAACTCACGACAAATTTCCACGAGCGCGAACGTTTCGCAACCGAGATCGGCGTAGGAATACCGAGTTATCGAATGTGTTTGTTGTTGTCAACGCTCATGTGAGCTCCTAGCTTGAACCGATCGCGTCTTGAGTTGGGTAACTTCCGTGCACATGATTCAATTTTCTGAGGCGTGCCTCCATAAAGTGATCTGGTGTGGCATGCGAAATCGGTGATTCTGCGCCTTTCCGGAGAATCCATCGAACAAGTTGTAGGAGACCGTCTGTTGAACGAGGGAAAAGTAAGTTTTCTTGTTTGATTTCTGAGATGGGGGAGGTCGTGTCGATTCCCCCCACCCTGCTGACCAATCGATCCATGGAGTGCTACTACCTGGAAGTCGAAAAGCCCTGTGCATCCGATATCTGCTGTCCTACCAAGCAGGACTACCGACAACTGCAGCCATTGAAACGGGAGAAAGGCTCTTATGGTTGGATTTCATTCGCCGCGAAATTTGAGCGAATGTGAGAAAGCGTCGAGGTTGTGTACCCGGAGGAATCCGCGACATGCTGTTGCGATATCAATATTGGAGGGATTTCTTCTTTTCGGCAGATGATGTGTAGTTGATTGTACGAGTGAAGCCACACAATAAGCGGCGCAATGTAGGCGGCAGAGCCTCTCCCACTTTAGCATTCGCCGCACTGAGCGGAATCTCGATGAGGATATAGAGAACAATGGTCACGAGCAATCAGGGGGCAGCGATTCAAGCTGGAGTTTGTGCGTTTCTCACTTCCGCCGCGAACATTCAAGCTTCACTCGAAGCCCGAGATTGAGTTTTGGGTGCTGCTCCTCAGTCGACTCATTATCTCAACATGCAGCTTCGAGTTTCCCGGGCATCGAAAACACGAGATATGTTTGTTCTATTTATTTAACAAATATATTTATTCACATTTCTGTTTGTTGATTGGTTTGTGTTTTCCGTTGATGATATCTCTCGTTTTTTCTTCTGTCTTTCCTATTCGACACTTCTCGTCGAGAGTTTGAACCATCCAATCGTTTCATGGGAGAATGAAAAACTGAATCGGCTCATTCGCTCGATCAATGAGTGAGCAACTGAGAGATAAAGCAAAGCTCTATGAACCTTCGGATGAATGTCAGTTCATATTGTACAGACGACCACGACATACGATTCTGCTTCACTGAGCATGACGTTTGGAGAATGGTTCGAAGCAAAAAAGTCCGCTGTTGAGGGAGCGAAGAACGAGAGTGCAGCGAGAAAAATAAACTAACTTCTTCCGTAGATGATTGCGCGGGTCAACTCCGTTGATCCCAAAAGACACAATGCTTCAAAAACTTCCATTCCGAAGCGCTACGGGGAAATTGCTTGCCTCCCTCTGGAGAAGACTAGTAAATCGATGTCGTTCTTCGAGAAGATATGCAACCGACGGAAGCGAGACTCAATGAGGGAGGCTTTCGAGTCCTTCGAGGGAATCGGTTTCGGTGATCAAACGTTGTATCCGATGTCGGACTGGATAGATTCTCCTCCAACAAGCATGCCTCCGCTGAGCGGTTATAAAGACCATAAATGTGAAAGAAGGTTCTTCTAATTACGTCAGTGAGATTGGCGATTGCAAACGTGATAACATCAATAACCACTGTAACAGCGACGCTGGTTGTCAGCAGGCCACAGAAATGCCAGATGTGAAATGTTGCCCCCGCATGCGTCGTCTGAACGCGACATCCCATATTCTCTGAATCCGTCCAAATCCGCTCCCGCCTCCTCCTCATTCAGATGTTATTATTCAGAGTTATCGATAACTCTGGACTTCTCCGTTCCTCCGGGAGGAGGCGTTTCAGCTTCGAACTGCTTCTCTTCATCCGGCAGCGATATCGAGGCAGGTTCTGAATGTCCAGTGAGACCGCGCCTGCTCAATTCGGAACGTTTCAATCTCTCCATCTATGCACCACTCAGCCCGATTAGGTGAAATCACACTTCGCTTTTTACTGTCAGCTTCTTCCAACTCAGCTCCTCGTCTATCCAGGCGTCGCTGTCCTCTGATATGTCTCTCCGATAGCCCTCTACCGAGTTTCACTCGCGCACCGCATCGTTGCTTAATTGATTATTATTCCTCCACGCTTACTCTGTCGCTCTCTCTCAGCTCCGTATATATTGTTTACGAAATGACTCAACAGGTAGTGATGTTGGTGTGACCGTCGGAGGTTCCGAACCGCACGGTTTTCGGTCTTTCTGCGGCTCCACGCATACTTGAAAAATCCATACTTTATTATTTACACGCTCTGTGCATACATCAAATACAGTGCATCACCGGCCCCGACTCCATTCGCTGGTCAACGATCCAACGGGAAACCGGTCACGCATTCATTCTTCCCCAGCAATCGTCGTTGTGGCTGTTTGAATACAGTGCTGAACGAGGTTTGAACGTTGAGAAAAATCTTCCGTGGAGCCTGACTGGTGTTCGGACTTGGGATTCGGGAAGGAATAAGAGCGGAGCGTTCTCCGGAAGCTCGCTCGAAAACAAAAAGAAACCCCCGAGAACGGTTTACTTTGCGTCAGGTAGCTTCGCGATGCCGCTCGCACCACGCCCGGCCTATCGCGGCCTGCCGGAAGATTCGCCGGCCGGGCGCACGAGGAACGTGATGCTGCTACGAAACGACGTCGGAGCACACAGACTAGCGGTGGTTGGCCATTCCTCAGTAGGGCATGAAGCGCACGGAATTTTTATAGAGTGCGCTCTGCTGCAACGTGCGCGATTGCTGGATCCGTCGTATAATTTCCGCCTGCTGAGAAAGACTTTCTGAAGATCCAGCTGCACAGGACGCAGTCGACGAGGGTGCGACCCCGGTCGATGTTCCGTTGGCTGGGTTGGTGACCGTATTCACATTGCCCGCGACGAGCTGCTGAAAAGGGTTCAGGAGAAAAGCTTCCGTGAGCGGGCTTCGTACACGACCGGGCTTTGCGGCGCCATGGCGTCTTCCCCCCCTCCCCCTCTCATCCTAATCTCAAAGAAGCAGCGCAGGAATGAACTCACCGAGTAGCCCTGCGACAATGCCGACAGTCCATTGGCACTTGCTGTGGTAAGATATGGGTCGAGACCGCCGTAGACTGGCGCCTGGGCCGTCGCTTGGGCCACGGCGGCGTAATACATTGCGGCGGGATTTCCAGCCATTGGGCCTTGTGGGTAAGCTCCCAATTGTGCGGCAGGCTGAGCCGCGCACGCCAACTGCGCCGCCGCGTACTGGCGTGCGGCCGAAACACCGTAGGCCGCGGATGCTGCATACGATGCCTTCGTGGAAGAACATGTCCTTTAACAACCATGCCCATCGGGAGCGAAGCTGCGCTCCGTCTCAGTCTGCTTTCGTTTCCTCAGGGGGGGCCGTCTCCACGATTTCGTGGCGGACGGTGATGACCGTCATAATAGAGCACAGGGAGGGATATTTTGGGCAGGGCTCCCTCCCCCCTGGGTGCGCCTGTCCCTCCTGGGCCAAGATTCAACTTACCGGGAGCGCGCCTTGGGCGGCCAGAGCTGCGTTGGCTGCGTAGGTTGCAAGCAACGGGTCCTGATAAACGGCGGTTAGAGCCGCTAATGGGGAAGCTGCGAGGCGGTTAGCCGCTGAAGCCAACGCCAACGATGGTGGCGTTCCCTGACCAGCGATAGACCCCGCCGGTGACAATCTCCGACCCGACAGCACGGCGTTCCCGCTGGCCGCGAGGTTCGTGCCGCCTTGCGCTGCAGCTGCAGCTGCCGCAGCAACTGCGGCCGCCGCTGCAAAAACAATGAAGCCGTCAGTCGCATCGATGGACGAATCGTAACAAAATCGAAATAGAGAACGAACTCGGTTGGAGAGACACAAATATCGGGGATCGATGTCGCACGGAAACCGTAGGCAGAGGCGGAAGGCGAAACAGACAACACTTAACAAGGTAAACAACTTTTCACAAAGTGGATGGAAGAGAGGGATGGAATCCGGGGGACAACGGAAGCTTTCGGATCGTGAAACCAGGTCGACCGCTTCGGTATGGTACTGAGCTGAAAGCTCCGAGTGTTTTTTGTATTTTCCATTCGAGAGTACGCGCTTTGCGAAAACGACCCGTTATCTCCAGGATTTCCGGATGAGAATTAGGGAAGGCAGGGAACGGATGGTGGAATAACAAAGGAGATACTGACTGGAGGCAGCGAGTGAGGCGGCTCGTTTCGTGTGTACCCGAGCAGTGGCATTGTTCACCTGTGGACATTTCAAACGTGTTCCGATTAGAGACAACATTGATGCTGGTTCGCTAGAAAGAATCCTGATGCCCAGATCCACGATGCTCGCACTGTCGGTGTCGTTCGGCTTCATAACAGAAGGTTCAATAGAGCGTTCTCACAGTGTCAGATCACGGGTCAGAGAGGGAGGAAGAAAGGGGGCTTCTCCCGATCAAAACAGGCGCTAAGACGGGTCGCTTTCTTCCTTGAGACATCTCCAACGACTCTTCCCGTGAACGGTTCTCATCAAGACGGACAAAATCATCGTTGACAAATTCAGTTGTCGGCCATCAAGAGTCGTGCAGCTGAGTGCGCTGTGGTCCAACTTCAGCCCGAGGAACAACAGTGAACAAGACAGAAAAGGAGGGAACCAGGGGAGCACAGATCTTTCCAACCATGTTATCACAGCACGGCTTGAATATGGTCGTCTCCGAGTCCGTCCCGATCAGAGCGCGTGTATTGGTCACGCAGGAGAGATTGAAAGAGCAAAACTCAACTAGCTCCATGCAGATCACCATCTAGGACGATACGCTGCTCTCAGTCGTTTCCAATGTCTACAGTTCGGGTTTCGAGCGTCGTGGAACGATCAGGTCACGTAGGGGAAGAAAAAAAGAAGACACGCCCTTCCGACAGCGTGCAATGCGGGGCATCACGATTCAAGTGAAGGAAACGGCAACGTCGCCGGTGCCTGTGTAGAATAATTTGCAAGAATCCTTGGGTTGTGAATTGGACTTGACTATAATAATGACGATATCAGCGGCAGTTATTGGGTGAACATCGCTATTGGTTCGTATTGATTCAACGAACGGCCTGCCAACGCCGACGGTTTCACTAAAATGGTCGAAAGTTGAAACATCGTGATCTTTCGATTCCGGCGGAACTGAGATTATGATCCCCCGTTTTCTCTTCATCATGAGGTTCGCCAAAAATTAGGCTGTTTCAACAGAAAATTGAGCCGTTAGGGCGTTGCAAAGCGGAGATATCGGCCTTGGAAGTTTCGATTTTCAGCCCTCTTGACCACTATGATGAGTGAATGAAAAAGATGGCCTCTTCAAAAGATGCTCTATCTACCCCAAAAACGAGCCAATTCAAGATTCCGCATAGCACATCTTATAGCCGTGGTGAGTACCCACGACCCCGAAAATTCGACCCCGAAACAAATGACCCCGAAAAGAATGATCCCGAAAAAACGACCCCGAAAACAGGGACCCCGAAAACCTCCTCTCCCAACAGGGGAGTGCTTGAAGCCGTTCTAGCGGGACTGAACTTTCGTTTCGTTCGGGTGGCTCTCTCCCGCACAACTAGTCAAAATACATATAGATTGCAGGTTGACGAGCTTCAGTGTTGGACCAGAAAAGTATGGTCAGATCGATCACGAAATCACCTCCTTAGACCCAGAAAAGTATGGTCAGATCGATCCCGGAATCACCTCCTTGGCTTCCAGAAAAAGTGCGGACAAACAGACAAACTGACAAACTTACAGACGAAGCCGATTATATATAGTAAGGATAGCAAACACAGATGAGCTCCAATATTCTTGCTCCCGGATATGAGATCTCCTATCAAAGACTCGATTCTCTGAGACAAAATCCCGATTGATCCCCTGCAGGAAGGAATTCAAGTGTTCTGCCACACGGACCCGAGGATTGATTCCGGGTATGAGCGGAGCATTTTCCTTCAAAACCTAACAGCGCCGAGAGACGAGTAGAGATGGTAATTGAATTCACTCTGTCTTTGGCATTGATCTAGAGCAATCGCTTGCGGTTGAAACATCGTTGAGAGAGTCGAAAGTGGCTCTCCAATGAGACCCAGTGTTATCTGACACTCTACCGACCTCCGTCATCACTCATGTGGAGGAATCCATCTATTTCAACTTGGACGGAGTGAGAGAGCAGGCTAGCAAAACAAAGCAACAGCTCTATCTCGCTAAGGCAGCGTTGACCGCTTCGATTTTGGGAGAGGGTGTTTTCGGGGACCTGGGTTTCGGGTTCTTTGATTTCGGGGTCGTTTGTTTCGGGATCATCGTTTTCGGGGTCATGTGTTTCGGGGTCGAATTTTCGGGGTCCCGGACCATAACCATAGCCGTGATCGAAGCTTCAGAAACATGTCGCATGATTCCATTTTTCGGTCTTGCGAGTCGGGATCACAAACTTCGGTTTCGCTGATTGAGCCGTCACATGGCTGGCACGATTTTCACTATAAACTCTAGAGAGGCTATCTCATGCGGCACCTCAAACTGACTCATTCTGTAGGGAAAATGGAGCATTCTTCGGAAAAGCCCATGATTTTTGCCATCCACTCAACATATTGGTCGGAAGAGGCCTAAAAATCTAAACTTCCGAGTCCGATATCTCCACTTTGCTGCGGCCGAATTGCCTTTTTTTTTCGGAATCAGCTTTATTTTCGACCATTCCGGTAAAACCGTCGTTGTTGGCAGGCTGGTCGTTGAATCAATATCAATTGGCAGAATCTGAAAGCTGACCAAATTCCGCATAGTTTGTCATGTTTCCGCGTCTTGTGAACGCGGAATGATGAGCCGTCAAAGTTTAGGGCTCAGAACTTTTGCACGCACCCAGCATCGAGCATACTGCCGATGTCAACGCTCAACAATGAGTATGTGGGAGCGCGACAGAAAATAAATCTCCCCAAATAGTCCAGACGTTGACCACGAATAGAGGATTCTTCTCGCCATTCGGTTCCCAACGCCGTGGAAACATCGATCCGGAACAGGCCACGGCCTGAACAGAATTTGAGAGGCCGTTGACTCCTGGTCTCTGTTCTGCGCTCTGATGGTCGAGCCGCAGCCTTCTGTAAAAATGCTGAACTGTCCATTGCGCCCTATTCTGGTTCTGACACGCTAGCTCCCGCCCGTGACCTGAATTTCCTCGACACGACTTCATCGTCGTTTATTTAATCTCGCTGGATTCTTTTCATTTCCCTCAGGGTGCACAGGCCAACGTGGTCACCGAGCCGTGTCCACGAAGCTCCTCGGCGAGTTTCGAGCCTCTGCGAAATTCGATTTTCGTTCAGATTCCCACTCTGCTCTCAGACCAGTTGTCGGCAGTGCCCGAACTCCGACACGGCATCGCTGAGCTCGAGAGTGACAACTTCGAGGAGTAATCTCTCGAAAGAGCAACGTTCACCCTGGGGTCTTCGCCATTCCAGGACGGGGAGCTTGACGACAGCGAAAATTATGAAACATTCACCGCGGGGGCTCACGAGGCCTTTAGCATGATGAGGAGCTTTATTCCTCTGGCGTAATTACTCGCAATGCCGCGCAGTTGCGACGACGACGATCTGAGCCTTTATTATCACTCCAAAAAGGCACTGTGTGAAGAGCAATAACGACAACAACTGCAACGACATTGTATCACACATTCAGCAATAATGCTGTTCTCAGTGAGACGATGCAATGGCTAACCAAGATTCAACGTTCATTCGCATGTGTTGCACAAGAACTATCGTTTCCGTCCCAATCAGCGAACGCATCACTCCGACAAGAACGAGTGGGTCCTTTACAGCAAGTCACCAAAAGATCGACAAGAGAAGAGACAGGAGCCAAAACCACGAACGTCTGCCAACACGATCGATAGCAGCAGTGCTAGCAGGAACAGCGGCAGCAGCAACACCACCAACATCAAAGCGATGACCAATCCCATGATCGTTGGAAACTTACGCTCCGAGAAAGAAAGACAATATCTGAGGGTTTTCCTTGTCTGGGGGAATCTTCAAGTTTCGTCCATTCGCATAATCAGAGCTGGCTCAAACGCCTGGAACTGGAGCACCCTGCCTTCGAATGTCAGAAGTTTCGTTTTTCAGCGCCGAGATCCGTCAATCCCGACGGACTCGTTTCGGTTCCATTGAACTTGTTTTTCCCTCAACAAACTCCTCCGTGACCCCAATGATTCCTTCTCTTTCGAGCGAACTCATCTTCAACAGTTGGGCGACCGGGGCCTGGTTGTGAATGGAAAACGGGCAGGAACGGGCCCGCCAAGTCAAAGTATTCGTCGGAACCGATCGGTTTGGATCGGTCAACGGAGAAAACGTTCGGCCGATGCGGACGGAAGATCACTGAGTGAGGAACTTAGAAGACAGGTACAGAGAAATATTGACATGCCGAGCTCTACTCACCTCGATAGTGCGGCCTTCGACCACTACCCCGTTGAGGTTGTCACGGGCATTGTCAGCGTCCGATCCCACTGCGAAGGTGACAAAGCCGAAACCCTTAAATTGACGAAAACTCTTGTGTAGGCACAACAAAAACTCGGTTTCCGCTTCCGAACAAAGCGGCATCGCTCGGAACAAGGCTCCCTTGGACGGTGCCCAGACCTCGGTGCGGAATACTGATCAGGCCGCACGCGGAACGGTCCAGGTTTGGTGGGACTCAATGATCACACAAAACTTTCGGCACAAATCCCGAACTTAGGAGGGGTGGGAATTCGAAGGAGGATGTTTTTCGATCGGAGAATTGCGCGAGAATTCTTCGATGGCCGGTGGCAAACCGAGTCGGTTCAAGAGAGTTGTTCGGAAGTCTTGGTCGTGCCCAGGAGAGGAAGTGAATCGGTGTGCAACCGGGAGCTCGAAAACCCGGCAGCTGGAAAAAAAAATCCAGGGAGCTCGAAAACCCGGCATCTCGAAAACTCTTTCCCCCAAATCGGGTCCGAATTGAACACAACGAACCTTCTGGGTAGAGAGTGGAGAAGCTGATACGAGAAAAGAGTATCACGAGGTTTTCGCGATTGGTACCACACATATCTCCCAGTGCGACTCAGGGAGATCAAGATACAATCGGTATCCAAATCCGCTTGGATGTCCCTCCTAGTATGTTCGCTGTCCTATTCGGGAACTCGAAGGGTCTGCATAGAAGGTCCGTTGGGATCGAACGGAACCTAATTTTAGGGAGAGGGGTTTCGAGCTCCTGGGTTTTCGAGCTCCCGGCCTGTAACCAGTGAATCAGGCTCGAGGGTCAGGGGGCATAGAATCGACGAATTCAGCAATTCATCGGAGCAGCTCACCTTCGATCCTCGTTCGTTGAAGATGATCTCGACGTCGAGAATACACCCATAATCGCCGAACAGGTGGCGAAGGTCGGGTTCCCTGAACCGGAACGGGATGTTTGATACATGAAGACGCTTCGGGCCGTTGAGAGCCTCTAGAGTGGCCTCTGTGAGCTGCTGATTGACTTTGATTTCTTCTTTCGCTCGGACCCTCGTCCGTGGGAGTATTTTTCGAGATGGGTGGTGGCGAATGGTCGTCCGACGTCGTCTGAAAAGAGAGAGAGAGGAGCTGTTGAGATGTGCTTAGTAGGCTCCCACTCTAACCCCGCCGGACTCATTTGAATTTCAAACTGATAAGAGGTTTGTATCGGGTTTTTTCGGATTCCTTTCATTCGTCCACCTCGGAGCCGGAGTGGGCCGGCGTTTCCCGAAATTCATTCGAGTTCTCCGGGGTTCTCCCGGCGGCGCTGCGGAGTTGTCAGATCATGACACTCTGTGTTCGGCAGACGGGCAGTCATGCAACGATGGAATTCGAGAGGAACCTCTCGCTAACAAGTTCTACATTCCAAGGTTTGTTGCCGCATTCTGCCCACGAGCGTCATCAGAGGACGCCGCTGAATTAGCGCGGGAAATGCCAGATGATTATTGAGCATCCGCATTGAAGCACAGATAACCGCAACACCGAGGAGGCGGCTTTGGCATTAAACACCGGATGACGTCCGTCAATTAGGCAGCGAGAGCATCAACGTCGTGTTCGATCGGAAGCTCGGTCGAATCGATGGCCATTAAACTCATTGCTACCAGTTAGTGCTGATCAGCTGGTTCGAAACTCTTCCGTCCCCACGAGGCAGCGCGACGCCATCTAGCGTTCTACCTCTCCTCTCTGGGATCATGTCATGCCCGCAGATTAAAATCTACGAACGATCGAGCCATGACCACGATGAGCGGATCTGAATGGACCAATTCTGAAAGCAATGCCGGGGCTCGTGTTTTTGTCTCATGCTGAGGATCCCTGAGCTTATGCCCCAGCCTCGGACTCCAACCTGTCGACTTCCGAAGCGAGCTGCGTGGGCTATTCGGGAGTTTGTCTCCGAAACATCAGCTGCTGGCCTGCCTTTGCCTTCGCGGGATGTATTGCTGCGGAACGGAACGCAGTGCGGCCGACACTTCGCTCTATATTCAATGTTCCCTAAACAGGCAATCCAGCATCGGAGATGACCTGCAGCAGGATGGACTTTGAGAAAAAAATACTCGATCGCAAGATCTTTTCGGCGCTGAAGAGATTCAGCGCGGAACCATCTCGGCGCGAAATCGTTTCATCCCGCTGGAATCGTGGAGGGCGCCCACCGTTCGACTGCGGCAACGAGAACGGGAGGTTTCGTGGAAGTGGATTTCTCGGAATTTCGGAGTTGGTGGCAACATCGTGTGAATGCGTCACGCCATGTGGAGGGTATATCGAGGCGGAACGTGTGTTTAGCTTTTTGCGGAGAGCCTGAGAGGGCCACTGTCGAAAGAGCTGAACGGATGGGCGAGAATATGAGGAATATCGGCGGCGGAGAGGCCGGCTCGTTCCTGTTGTGGGCCGTGATTCGGTGCCTGGGTAGGGAGCCGGATCCTGCGGCCCGGTCCGATGAACGATATGCAAATATCTTGGACCCCTGATGTTTAGGCTACGCTTCCCCGCTGCTCTGAGCACGCCTCAGTATCCGCGCGGGAAATTTCACTGGAAACGTGAATCTTCACATGCGCGCTCGCTCTGTTCTCGTTCACCCGTGCAGGTACAGCGGTGAATGATTCTCGTCTGTTTGCCATTGTCTCTCATAAAGTTATCCGTCTTTTCCCGCCAATGCTTCCCCCGCAACCAGAGCCGGCTAGGATGGATGATGTTTGGCAAACGAACCTTTTCGCTCATTTAGCAGAGCACTACCTGGTCCTGAGATCTCGGGTTTCTCGTTCTTTCCCTCTCGCTCTGGGATCTGTTTATCTATTTAGTCTCCCCCGAGTTATCAGGATCAGATCAGAAGCAAACAAGCTCAACAAGATGGCGGCCTTCGGGAACGACATCGAGTGTCGAGCTGGCTATCGAGAGGTAGATAGATGGACAGATAGTGAAACCCAGGCAAGAAAGGAGGCAACAGGTGAGCGCAACGTCCGGCAAACCCGACTCATGGGCCGTCGCAGGACTCGCGAGGCGAGAGCGACAACAAAAGGCCCGAGAAGCATCCGCCGCGAAACAATGGAAGACAGTGGCCTCCCTCTTTTCCCCGTAGAGCATCACACACTCATACTACTATGTTGTTCGGTTGCTTGCTCGCTTGCTCGGCCCGCCAGCCAGCCGACCGACCGACCGATCGCTCGGCTGGTTTGCTGGTTAAGCTCAATGGTCGAGTAACTGAGCTGGCCGGCAGGAACAAGACCGGATAACGGAACACTGCGCGACTCGGCGGAACAGCGCAAACTACAGAGAGCTGCAAAGTTCGGGGCGCGCGATTCGCGAACGGCAACGGAGTCTCTTGCATTAGCTCATGATTTCGAGAGAATTCCCGTTATCCCGGAAATCTCTTGAAACTGATGAGCGGCTTCGCCGACCTCTGATCCAGCCAGTTGAGGGGCCGTCCATCATCTCGAAAGCGGGAATCCGTTTGGCTCGAGTTCCGGAAGGTTTCAGTTCTTTGCCAGCACCGAGAACGCCATTCTTTCAGATGAATTACCCTGGAGCAGACCGGGCCTGAAACAGCGTGGCAACCCGTGCTTTAGGTTGCGTGATGCGATGCCGGAATCGCTAGTTCCGAACTCAGTCGTTAGACGTTGTGCGCGGAACACGCCAAATCACGCAGCTCCCTTCCTCCGCCCCAACACCGCCAATTTCGTTGAACTCACCGCGGAATCTTCCGAAGGATCGAACCGAGGAGCGCTCCCAAATCATCTCGTTGATGAAACTCGCAGGGCGCGAGACCGGGACATCCGTTTATTCATCTGCCTGTCCGTTCAGCGTACACAAACTCTACTCTAAATGGTAACATTGTTTCGACAGATTAGCGGGAGGAGCGCAACTTTAATTTCAGCGATGAGTTTTAGCCACGGAAGAGAAGCGGAGAGAAGGCACTTCAGTTTCCAAATATTGGAGACCAATCGTTAGAACTTCCTCCCAAACTAAAGCCTGAAGGATGAGTTAGAGTGGATGTGGAGCGTTCGGATAACGGGCGCTCAGTGACCTTGGGCTTAATCAAATCGATACATTCATTGGCAATCGTGATCAATCAATGTTCAAGTTGGATGAAGCAGAATATAAATGAAGCCGAGCCACGGTCGATATTCCCCGAGCCAAGTCCGAATCTGCCCACCGGTTGCTATCTGAAATTTCCATATTTCAATCGCGATGTTGAGCATGCTGTTCGGACTTCGACGTTGCATTCTCGAGATCGGATGCTTCTGCCTCGAGCGCATTTAGTCCACGCCATCGAGTCGAGATCAACTCCCTTTCTTCTACTCGAACAAACCAGAATATTTTTCGTCAAACACGTCCCCCCGCCTCCGCCTCCCGTCGCGTCTCGAACTCGATGATTTTATCCCTCGGAGGCAGCGCTCGGAAACTAGTTTTTTTTGGCCCACACTCAACACCGAGAGCCGTCACCGGTGAGGCTGGTCGAAGTGTCCTCGGACGTGACGACAGGTGCGATCAGGCGAACGCGTGTTCGGTTGCGTTCAGGGTCCATTTACTTTCTCTACTTTGGGCGACGCGATTTCTGCCCTTGACCCGTGTCGTTGGCAACCGTGCTTACCGGGAAAGCTTCTGCGTCCGTCTCTCACGGAGCCCATCTTCATGGAATCTCCCCCTCTCCCGACAGACAGGTCCGCGGGTACTCTTACCCCGGGTACCCCGAGACTCTCACGCGGGGCGATTCCATGGGAGCAGAATGTACGCAGTAAAGTGAGGCACGCTGAGTATATTTCGGCGGCTCACTGCGAGCTCTTAATACAGTGTGGAATGCGGCTGCTCGTTGACACGCAACGTCTCATTTGTTGTGACATCTCTCGAAGTAAATGCCGCCGTCGACGACGACGACTACAATTTCGTTCGCGGTCGCAAAATGCAATTTCGTTATAAATTAATTTGTGTCACGAAACGGCGGAGGCTTTCTTGAAACGGCGACTGCGAGAGGAGAACAACGCTACTCAGGCGTCTTTCTTGGAAAGTTCCTTTTCGGGCTTGATGTCGGCCATCTCTGGCAAGATTGAAGCCCTGAAGTCGACATAAGAGCCGCCGAGCGAGGGGATCGACCCGCGATGCTGAGTGCGGGATCGCTGGCCCTCTGGTCGCGGCGGAGCGCTTCGACGACTTGGTAGTCGAGTCTCATTTCGTGTTCCGCATACAAATGGCTTCACTAACAACCAACTTTTTGATAATGAAGGAACACTCCGTATTTCCTGGCTTCCCTCCTCTCGAGCACTCCATGAAGCCCCTCAGCGGCGTCGGTGAAACTCCCGCGAGCTCGATGAAGTTTCCTCCGGCACAAACAGCCTGACGACGGATACGCTCAAACTCGTTTGCCTGAACGACGATGTTGGTGAGAGTCGTCCCTCATGGATCCAGGTAGACTGCACGAATCGAGTTCGATGCCGTCGATTCCGTTCACCAGTACCGCCGAATGGCCGATCAATCCGTTAGTCTATGTAGAACTGACCCCTTTCACTTCAAAAGTCTTCACTCCTGAGCCCAATGTAACATCCACCTAATCCGTGCGCCTAATCGATCCAAAACGGTCCTGTTCCGATGTGATCCGATGGAGCGGTTTTGTTCTCGGTTTTTTATTGATGGATGGCTCACCACCCGACCTGCCAAAATGCCATTCCCTCATCATAGTTGATCCTGAAAAAGGGACGAGTGTCCTGCTGGATTCTGCGGCTGTCCTCATCTTCATATGTAAAGTCCCGGTTCTGGTTGTTCATTCGTTCCCCTCTCGCCGACACCCTCCTCCCGTTGACCGTTTTTCGCGCTGTTCAGAATGTCTGGAGAAAAAATTGGAATCATCTCCCAGATGTCGTTTCCTCAGGCACCGGAATGCGCGACGCACGCAGAATAGTCACGATGCTGACAAGATAGAGCGGAGCTGTCGATGGGATGTGCGCTGGGTTCTGCGCCGGGCGATAAATCCGTCTGCGGCTCGATTGTGGGGCCAGACTCCAGTGAAGTAATTAGCGGGAGCAACTGGCTGAAGGAATAGCCAAGAGACCGAAACATAGGAATCGAGTGAGTACCCATGAATGGCTGACGCAAAGGGGGACGAGACCGCCCGGAGCGGTGGGATCCCGGCGCGGGGAAATAAACTTCCGCGAACAAGCTGAACGAGAGAGATGTAATTTATCATTGCGGCAGCGATAGAATACGCGGACGGAGATGTCGCTGAACGGACTTCCATGAAGGGGAACGAGACCACTGCTCTCCGACCCGGCGGTCCCGCCGCACTCCACCACAGGTTCTTTTGTGTTCAACCGGAGCCTCACCATTTGCATTGCAATTGGAGCACGTGGTGATTAATTTGAGGCGCGCTGATTTGAGACGGCGATGCTCATCGCGAGCGTGGAGGCCAACTCGCATTCGATTGAGTCCGTCTCGAAGTGTTATCTCTCGCGGCTAGAGCTCCCTGCCGAGCGCTCTCCTCATCCCATGAACGATTCTGCGATAACCGCAATCCCACCTGTCTGGTCGGAACGCTAAATGTTCACAGCCCGATGCATGATAGTGGAAGATGATACATTTTGATGGATTGTGGCAGTTCCGCGGGACGACATTTTTCATGTTTCTCCACTGCTGGTTGACGACAGCGAGCCGCGGGTCGTTTTTCTCAGAGCTCACACGCAGCCAGTCGGGGAGTGTTCTGTGTCGCGGAACAAGTGATAAAGCTCACCAGCGACTTTCCGGGTCGACGAGGCGGAGCTATCTTATCAGATGATGTCTTCATGTCCGATCCTGACGAACCGATTTCTGGATAGCAACACGAGAGCTAGAGAGCGATTGAGGTACAGACTCGGGACTCGGAGACGACGCTCCGAGAGCTTCCACAAGCAAAGACAGACCGAATTGTAGGCGCATTGTTCAGGGAAGTCCGTCCGAATATGCGGGAACGGGAAGAATGCGAAAGAACTAAACGGACTCTTCTTTCTGTGGGCGGCCCGTTCCGTAGAAACTTGATTAGACTTTTAATGACGACGAATATGACGACGACGAGTCCGCTTTCTCTTGCACCTTAATGAACTAGAGCCGTCTCTCGCACATCCCCCTGCGGCTCGTTTTCCCAACGGCCGCCACGGCAGGAGTGGTAGCAGTTATCCATCTGCTCATCTTCGCGCGCATGGCTCCTTTAGATCCTGGCGAGCTCGACGCGGGAAACTAAAAAACTTCCCACTTCGTCGGCGTGAGAAGGAAAAAACTCATCATCAGCCATCAGCGGCCTTCTCACCGTGTCACGAGTGAACATGAGATATTCACCTAGAGACACACCCTCGCGGGCATATGCCTCACGAACAACGACCGGCCCGCCAGTGAGGCTATCGTGTCTCACACAATCTGTCACGGTGTCTCGGTCTCCGGCTACAGTGTTTTAGTGAGACCGAGGAGTTGGAAGGGGCGGGGAGTCCCACGAAGCGCGAGAATCGAACAGTTGTCTCTTGAACAGACCAAAGTCTCGCGACGAGGGGTGGTGGTGAGCAACGGATGGCCCGTATATTCGCCCGCTCGAAACTTCAGAGCCTTGGAATTCTCTTTCCGTTATGGGGCTGCGCCGCGGATGCGACGCGGTCGTGCCGATAAGCGTCGTCTGCTACGACGTGAGGTGATTCCTGGTGCGCGCTCTTTGACTCGGAGGATTGATACCGAGGAAAGGGTCGAGTCGCGTCGGGAACGAATCCCTCGGTTGCCAAACGACGCTTCCCGGATTTCTTGATGAGATTCGTTCATGGAGCTCCCGGGGAAGTGTACTCGGGCTCTGTTCCAATTCGAACAACAATATATCCAACTCGAATCCACAATATAGATCCACTTTGTTTGAGAGCAGAGGCGGGATAAACCCGCCGGTCTCCCGGGACAGGCTGCTCGGGCATTCAGGTCTACAACTTGTTGATCGCCAGACATGGAGTTCATCGTGCAGAGATGCGTGAGTTGCCAGGCTTTGAGCACATTCGGATCGGAGGCAGCACTTCGAGAGAACAGAGCGCCACAGTTCAAGAAGCTTGAGTGGAACGAACAACTGGTTCTCGGACAGTCCACGCGTTTCGAAGCGGAAGCTTTCCCCGAATATTTGCTTGAAATCCACCCGCGCTCGAGGTGCTCCAACGAACAAGTGTCCGTCGAGGCGACCGAGCGTCAGGGACTTCAGTGAAACAACAAACTTCGCAGGCGTACGAGACGACAGGCGTGACTGCCTGCTTCCTTCATCCGGGCTCGTCACAGCGACTCCTCGAGATCCTCGCCGTCGCTATGTCAGGATAGCGGAGTAGATGCACGCGACTTGAGTGTGTGTTCAAGGGCTCGACAGTTCAACATCGCGTGTTCAACGTAGGTACATAGAGCGAAAGTGGGAATGGGATGAGATCGTCGACCGTCTTGATCGTGTTCGAGCCCGGTGCCTGATCAAAAGTTTCTGGCCGGTTTGTTCCACGGAATAATTCGTATGATGCCTGGTTGATTCGAGATCACTTCTGCATCTTGTTTCGGGCTACTCAAGGGCGTGCTGTATTTTCCGAGCGTTCGAAGCTCAAAGAGGTTTTCTCACCGCTGCCCGATTTCCCCCCTTGTCACTCTGACGTCTTTTCCACTCCGGATGGCAGAAGCCACCTCTTGGTTACGGTGGAGCTGAGAGATCAAGACGGCAGCCGGCGGAAGATACAATTAGCGGGCGAAAATTTCGACACGTCCATCTCAAGCCGTCAGCGATATCGGACTTGGAGGCCGCGGAATTGAGCCAGCTCATCGACTCCGGCAGAGGTCGGAGAGTTCACTCGATGCGGCTCCGATGGGAGAGCGAGTCCACGATGACAAAAAGGTGAACCTGGTGACGGCGTTGGAGCTCGGATAGTGGGGGCGAGAAAGAAAGAGTGTGAGCGAGAGAAGAGAGAGAGCGAGAGAGAGAGAGGGAAAAAAAGGAACAGTTGGGCGTAGGGAGAGGGGGGTAGCGAGAGCGAATAGCAGGAGCTACATCCAGGCTAAACAACGAGGTTCCACAGGGAGATTGAGGAAAACCTCTAGAGAGAAGTCGGTGGACATGAGAAGATCCCATCTGCCTCGGCATATCCGGTTCCAGAGCCAGGAAGAGCGTGCATGCCATGCGATGCGAACACTCGCCTCGGGCATAAGATTTTCATCTGGCTGTTAAGGCTTTAGGAGGTCTAGGCCCCGATACCCGCACTTCCCGTTGTTGTTTCAGATCGTGCGCGAATTATGAAACACGCGCTTCGTCGATCATCGAAGGTCGAGGTCTGCAAGTTCAGCAAAGTTCGACTTGATGCCCAGAGTTTGGCGGCCGTCCCGGATAGAGGTCACCGTGCCATAGTTTCCCACCTTTGTTCGGTTCTCAGGAAAAGTTCGCTGACCCAGGCACAGGAACCTTGGGCTTTTTGGTTATGGTTTCATACGAAGTTCCACATGAACGGTCAGCGGATCCGTCGCGTGATTCACTCGGCGCTGCGGGGGCTCGACAGGAATTCATATCCAGAGCCGACAATATAATCATGAAATATTAATATCGTGTCCCGCATTAACAGCGGAGCCGTCCCGACGGATTTGGCGCTTCCTCCGATGCCCGCCGAGGTTCGGATTGTCGCCGCCGGAGTTGTCAGCGCCCGTTCGCGAGGCTACCTAGGGCTATGATCCAGAAGGGCTCTGGAGCTCGTGCGCGTGAATTCTGATGAGGTTGTGCAACTCGTGCGGCTCTGAGAGTATCCCCCCACACGTCGCACATTCAGAGGCAGCATTCCACATGCTTCTGCACGAGAGTGATCCATCCTCAGGCTCTCCCTCTCACTGGGACGCGGGTGAACAACGAGCCGCAGGGACGTCCCGCAGTAGGACCGGCAGGAGTACCGACGAGCGATTGGTAGTGAAAGTCAAATCCGCGTTGTTCTCTGTTTATCTTCAAATCGGGCTGATTGAAGTTTCCCGAGGCCTCCTGCCTTTGGAGCTGCGGGTTGTCATTGGACCTATGCGGGTGTTCTATTCGCGGCATAAAGCAGCCGGGTCTGCCATCCATCGTTAAACGAGCTGAACCCTCGGGACGGAGGGGGGGGGGGGGGTGGCTTGTTACCGGTACCTATCAGAGAAGTGCGGTGGGCTCCCTCGACCCGACTGGATACCCGTTTCCCGTCCTTCAAACTTACCGAGGGGCGGCACAACACCCGCGGCTACGGGGCCGGATCAATCCCATGGGAGAGAATCTCGAGTCACAAACAAACTCGGAATAAAGATAATATTAGCTCTGTTCGCTCCCCTCCGGAAAGTTACGTCCGCTGCAGAAACTCCCAACTTCCGCTCGATTCATCGCCCTCGTCGAAGCCCTTGTCGAGTTTCCGGTTAGCGGATCGGACTCGCGCCGCGCCATTCCGGCGAGGAACATATGCTCCTCCCCAGGCGCCATATGGGGAAGTTTCCCGATGGCACTTCCATCCGTCTGACGAGGCCTTTCTCGGGTCGCTATCCGAGTTCGTTTCCGTCAACAACGTCTTCCCGACGTGAAGCGCGGCCACAACAGAGCCGCTCTGAGTTAGCCGCGCCGTGGAGTTCATGCCTACCTTGATCCGGGGTGGATCCGGAGGAAAGACCTGATCAGCTGATGTGGTCGATGGGAGGCCTTGGTACAGCGTTGGCTGTGTCGGCATGTTTAGATTTGCCATGACCAGCATGCTGATACTGTCGGCTGTTTCCTTCTGCGCTAGTCTGACGATAATCTCTCCGGGAACGAGACGAAAACACGCCGCCCGTACGCACGACGGCCACCAGCTGTTTCACTCCAGCACTGAGACGGTAGCTGGTGTTCGGAGGAATTTCACTTGTACCGAAACTGATGAATCACTGCGGGGCTCACACCGGTTTTCCCTTTGGCTCACCGAGCGGGGCACATGCGGAACGAGACACTTCCGTATGCGCGCTTTAGGGTTAGGAGGAGTTGGAGGACAACGAGGTTAGAGTCAGCGACTTCCAGCACTCCACATGGCGCTACGGGAACCGACAGGCCACGTGTGAGCTCAGAGCTCAAGGCAAACCGCTCTCTGCACTGCCGCCGCCGCCGCTGAACCGGGAGGGTAAGGGTAGAAAGCGGCCGTCCTGAGAGAGAGGGACCAACGAACGAAAGAAGGAAGGCAGGAGAAAGGAAGGAAGAAAGGGGACCGGACTGCAACCGAGTCGGCCAGTGTCATCGAAGTTGTCCACGGGGCTCGTCGATAGCCGGGAGCCCCAATCATGCGAGCGTTCCTCGGAGCCCGCCGTTTTTCTCCGAGCGATTGTCGTTTTCGTTTTGGACTTTGGGTCGCACTTCCTATCCCGCTGATTCGTTCTTCATCGAATCGGAGAGGTATAATTGTTGCGCGATCGATATGAAACGGAACGGTTTGGGTCCAGGAACCGATAAAAAAATGACGGATCGTCCTCTGTTCAGACTGCGAATCATTAATGTCCAGCACTCGGTGATGATGAATCGTCTCGAATTCAGTTATTTTGCGATTGCTCGATTCCTAGACGATATCCGGGCTGAATGATCCAGCTCCGACGCTGTTGCGACGGCTTCTGTACCGCGGTTGGATGTTCCTTTTTTCATGAATTGTCCACAGGAACAGAGTTTGAGTTTCGGAGCCGCGCCACGGGCGATCGATCGGAAGCACTTTTGACAATGCAAAGCAGGGCAGAAGCTCTCGCTGATGGCATCGTTGGACGCAGCCCACACTGCGATAAGGTTTAATAGTCATAAGGCAGAGAGCGTTGGGAAAGATCGAGAGCGCCCTTGCTCGGTGAGGAAAAACAGGCGACACCGGAACTTCAGAAACCAAGACTTGGATCGGCTGCTCGAGTCACTATTCCGGTCAAAAGCCCCGTTTATTTTCGCCATCGTCTCCTTTCGGGGATGTTGATCGAATTTGTTTCAGGAGCTCCTCGATGAACAAACGCAGCCGCTCACTTGTTCGGGTCCTATCTTTCGTTTTCTATCTGGAGCTCCGAGTCGGGGACAAGGCAAGCTCCCGGGACACAGACCGAAGCTCCGGGTGAGCACCCAAGGAAGAAGAATGAGCCGGGGCTCGATGCGTGATCTTTTGTTGGACTATCCGAAATAGATAGTCACTACAACAGGAATCTCAGAGCGCGTTCACCCTGCCGCCAATCGAAGGTGGGCTCGCGTTTGATCTCCGGGACCGATTGGATCGAGCGACCTGAACAGCATTGCCGAGACCCTCGTCGAAAAATCCAAACGCTCAATACAAACATCGAGGCTCAGCCCCTCCTGCCCACTCTGGGAGGAGATAAACGTCGAGGAGAGACGCTCCTCCACAAACAAACTGCGTCGAGAAATATTTCCCGTCATCCTCTGCTCTCGTCGCTTTGGAGCGCGCTGAGGGATCCGAATCGCATTCGGTGTTACTTTGAAAGTGAGGTTTCGAATGAAATCGAGACTCGAATCTCGAACTCAAACGATCCCTAGCTCCGAGACGATGTTTGATAGGATCTCCGGAGTTGTAGTGCTGCTCGTCGTCGTGAGCGAAGTTCGGCCACAGAGTAACGCTCTCAAAAAAGATTCCCTTGAACCTAAGGCGACGGTAGCGGGCTCACTTGAGACATGAGCGGCTCTTGCCAGAGTTGAAACACACGGCGCAGAAAGTTCCCGTTTCCGGCAACGATTCTCCCTGGTCGTTCCGCCTAACGAAATGATGGAAAGCAACAGACTCACGGTCCTCCAGCGTCAATTATCGCCCTACTTTCGCGGGTTGCTCGTGGCTTCCATCGGAAAGTGTTTCGGATTTGTTTCCATCTCATGGGTGGGAGGCGCACTGTGTCGTTTGTGCTCATTGTGTCAGATTCGATGGTCTCTCCTCCCTCGCATACGTGGAAACCGCAGCTCGAAGCATTCGGCGCCAGCGAATGGACAACGAACCACTCGGTTCACTCGGCACCGTATGACCCGCAGAATAATGGAATCATGGAAGGCAAAACCGGAACTTACTAGGTTATGCGGAACAGACTCCAAAGAGAATCATGCGGCTGGGTCCAAAGACATACCTCGGAGGAAATTCAGCGAGCGCACAATTCGATGTGGCCTCGGGAAGCGTTTCGAGTGTTCGTATATTCTATTTGGATGAAATGCAACTGAGAACTTCTCATCAATGGTTCAGGGCGCATCGAAGGCCGCGGCATTCTTCCATTGAACCAGAGAGAACCCTTGTCACTAGACAGAACGAGCAACAGAACGGGCGCGCGGCTAGAGCAACCGACGCGTCGGGTCAGCAGAGAATCTTGTCCGCTCTTCTATTCGAGAACTGAACATGGTTCCTAAATAATGCTCTTTTGTTCTGCGCTTTTCCGAGTGAACCAGCCTCAGAACCAAGGCGGCAGATACGAGCGGACCGAAACGTCTCACTCTTTCTCCCGCAACCAATGAATGACTTGTTCTCCAGCGGCTTCCCGGCAATGAGCGGTCAGCGATTGTTGGGGAAAACCTTCTGTGATCCTCGGGTAGAGGAGGGAGAACGCAGCAACCCGACGATGAGATCTGAATTCCCAAACTCGTGCTCTCTCTTGCCAACCAAACGCGCGAATAGTACGCTTGAACAGGAAAGTCGGGTCGCACTGTTGTTCCGTATGCTGTCATGACACCAAGGAAGAAGACCGAGAGTGACAGAGAAGCTCGAGGTTACCTGCGTCTGGAACGATGGAATCTTTCGTTTTCTCATTCTGATGACTCGAGTATTTCAGGATTCTCGTTTGATGGACAAAATGAAACTCAAAATTGCGTTCCGATGAATTTGTCCACCGGAGGCGCTTTTGTCCGACGACAGCAGACTCGTTCATGTCGTGCTTCGACGAATGGATGTAGATGCTTCCTCTATCCAATCAAGCCGCTTGCGTCAGGCATGGAAATATTCGAGCGGGCTCGCCAACAAACACTCTCTACCTTCCCATATAAATATCTCACAGTAAGTGACGCTCAAGATGAGCTCAAGCGCGTCGGCTGTGACGAGGTTGATATAACTCTTTTAGTGTATCACAGGTCCTTCCTGCGTGGGGATCAATCATTTCGAGCAACCTACCGAAGGAACACAGGCTTCCCAGACGATCGAGGACGTATGGAGGCATCTCAAGCCTCCCAGGCGAAATTCAGACATACGTTGTTCCTTGGCTCAGATGGTATTCATTTTGCGGTAGTCTCGGGCGTTGTTGAAGCTTTCAGGCGCCGATGTAATGATCTGTCACACTTGCTTGCGAATCATTCTACGACTAGAACAATCGTTCGAATGTGCCAAACGGAGGGAAGGAGGACTCGATCTAGCGGACTCCACAATCATTCCCTATTTCGGTGAATGGGATGGATCCCATCGATACGTGAGGTCGGTATCGAAGGTCATGCTCTCCACGGGAATATGCGTCGAATGTCATCTAGGAATCCAACTCAAACCCCCCTTCGGCTCCGAAGGAACAACGGAACTCACTTACGCCTACATTCTCGCAAAAGGAAGGAATACCACGGCCCTATCACGGTGGCAGAGCAACAAGACTCGCCTGAGGCATAGCCGCCTGGTGAGTTGCTTTTGTAAGTGAAGTTTGAGAGACTTGCAGCGGCTCGACAACGTTATCGATAAACATCGCTGGCTGGACGTTGGCTGGCTAAGCCATTGTTGGCTTGAAATATCGGACCTGCCAGGGCTAGCTCGAGTGAGCGGCAAGACAACGAGCAACGGGCGACCGAGATCGACTCCGGACGACGACAACACTGTAGAATGTGCAAATCAGCATCGTGTCGATCATTGGCATCGGTTGCCGCGTACCGTCCGCTCTCATCGGCAGAATACTCAGTTCCGGGGAACTAATAAAATCCGAAAACAACGACAGCGAAAATACTAATCGTTCACAGATTTGCTTCGGGTGCAGTCGAGCCCGGCCGGCGGTACCTGGTCGGATAATTGATGAAGCCAGAGCTCTGTTCCGCCGAGGAATGGCAGCGTGAGCTGTCATCCCGCGGCATGTGTAATGAAACATTGCGACTTCACCATCCTCATGGCTATTCCACTTTGGCTGGTTGACTGGCCGGCCATTCAGTCCGTTGGGTGGAAAAAGCCAAATTTTATCGGTAGATCTGAGCAGATTGCAGGAAAGAAGCATATTCCTCTCACGGCGTCGAGCGACGTCGGCTGCGTGAAGGGTTCGAGAGGAGGCACGCGTTCTCATCGCTGATGAGTGCATCTACGTGAGTCTCATGCTGATCCGGCGTCCATAGTGGTCGGAGCAGTGATCTAGACTCCGGCCGTGGCGGGCACGACCTCGACTCGATTCAGCCGTGCAGATGGAAGCCGAGAGAAACCTAACCCAAGTCATCGAACTCCACGGAACTCTGCTTGTAGTGGACGGCATTCAATGACCGCAGGCTCTCCAGTCCCTCGGTTCTGTTCCCGAGGCGATGACTGATTTCCATGCTGGAGACTGGATTGGCTAGATAATTCTATTGGCGACGATTTGGGGATACAAATGAGACAGTTTCAGTACAGCGATGCTCGAAGTACGACCCTCGCAAACGAAGTATGTGCTGCTCGTTCGCTGTGATTACGGCGACATTCTCCCAGACCGAGGCCTAGAAAAGTGTGTTTTGATGTAGCTGTTCAAACACGATTTTTCACCCATCAGTGAAACACCGTAATTTCTCCAATCGGCATCTGGAGGTAAAAATCTTGAGTTCCAACCGAGGAGTGAGAATTGAGATCGTCGACATAAGGAAATCCAGAGACAGAGGGAATATGTACTCACAAGTCATGGTTATAACATCAACGCCGAGCTCAGAAGTAATGCGTGTGTCCTCATACACGGATGACCCTTCCAAAAGCAGACGTGTCGACCGGTGCAGTCACGCGCTTGTTTGCGACGTCATGTACTTCCATATCGTTCACCTAACAATGTGCGACCCTCAACAGAATCGGCCCTGGAAAATTTTGACCGCTGCATTTTCTTGGCGACGACGGCGAGGAATCAAACCTGTGGAACTCCCAAAGACCAGCAGTCTTGGGGATGCACAGCGATGATGTTTGAAGTTCCGGCGTCGACTAATTCTATACCTCCCACCTATGCCGAATCAAGTGGACTCATGAGTTGTCCGGAGACTCCGAAATCCGCGACTTTTCGCAGAATTTCCTTTTTCCTACCAATTCCAGCCTTCTATGGCGACACAGTTTTGACGATGAAATTTCGCTGATATTTTTCTTGGAAGTCGGAAAAATTCCCTTTTTTTCAGGGCACCGTGGTATCGAGATTCTCCAGCGAATAACAGAGCATGAGAGCGATCGGCCGAGAAATCGGCGAGGCTCCCCGAAAAAGCTCTTGTGTGTCGGAGCGTGCCGATCAACAGCGGCGCTGCAGAGAGGTCCTCCAGCTGATATGCCGGTGTTTTACGCGATGACAGACGCTCGATAAAGGACCTTCCAGCGCACAGTTTGCTATGTCGGACCAATCAGCTTTGACTTGTGATACTTGTCCCGTTTTCATGATGTTTTCCGGGTCAACTTCGATGGCTCATGCGTTCTGTCGACCCGACGAGAGAACCCAGATTCTCCGAGTCTCTGCCACATCCTAGCTCACTATGACAAAGTTTCGCTGCATAAGAAACATGAGTGAATGCATTTTTTCTGATTATCTGGAACGAATGACTGCCTCTGAGACGGAGACTTTCAAGTTCCGAAAGCCCGGATCCTGCGACACGTGAGTCATGGATAGGATGTTTCGAGCCTTAATGGCTTGCTGAAGCGAGGCTGATGCGTCGACCCTCAGTTCATGTCCGCGCGATGTCTATCGGAACGTGCCTGACTTGTGAAGTTTCAACAGGTCGCCTTTCGCCTAGTTGCTGGAGTCGGAACATGGACGCCCACAGGGTCAGAGTGGGTCTCGAGCTACCAACAGTCGCTCCTCAACAAGTACTCGACCCTGTGAATCTGTGTGGACCGCATTATGGCACAGATGTTCGACACAGAAAAGTTGCGAAGCAAAACACTCGAAGAGAATAGTGTTTCCAGAGCCGGATCGCGTGAAGTCCTCTATAGAGCCTCTTCCAGAAAACAAAACTTCGCGGAAACAGCGTTCTTCAGTCCTGTTCGGAACGTCATAAATCTCTGAGGCCGAGCTGATCCGGCCAGTGTTATGGGAGAGAAACGAAGTGTAAAATCGTGCATCTCGACCCTGGCCGCTCGTGAGAAGATTCAGACTTGTTTAGCCAGGACGAAGCACGCCATTTCACTCTCAGAGCTCTAGCCGCACATCTTCCTGGCTTGCTCGCTCATCAACCACTGCGCAGCCTCGGTTGTTACGAATCTTGTTATTACGTTTGATATCCCTTGACGGAGCTTGGGAGCGTCTTTTTTCGCGAAGAACCGTCGGATCCGAGTTCAATGACCATCTTATGTCTAGTGATGCTCATCTGAGAATTGGTTGGGTCATCGAGTCATGAGAAAACCGCCCTGGGAGTGAGGCCTTGAGCTTCCCGGAAATGCTCGAAATTCTTCTCGGCGAAAGTTCGAATCCCGAGGTTACTTCCAATCCAGTGGAGGGAACTTGACACTCAGCCTGAGCGATGAACTCACGTGGACTTCGACGATATTCAACTCTGATATCACATCCGGAACTCCTCCGATCCGAGTTCCGGGTCCGCGGCAATCGGAGCTACGAGAATCTCTCGCCAGGGCCGATCCGAAATCGTTTCAATCTCGTGTAGACACTCGAGAGCTCCGTCGCAAGTCGGAAACTCCAAGTGTCTAAAATGAAATTCCTTTTTCCCGGAGAGCTTCCACCCGACCAGGCGGGATCGGTGCTGCAAGAAAGTATTCCCAGACTGTTCGAGCCCAAATTCATCGCCGGTTGCGAACTGTGCTAAGCCCCGCGGCGTCAAACTTGTGCATCCACAGCCAACGGCCACGAATCGCCGAATTCCTCAACTAATTGAAATGGGCTCAAACCATGGTAGCTCTTTCGATCTCCCTCGCTCGCCAAACATCGAGCTCGCACATCATGGACGGAGCTTGGAGTGATGTTTCGCTCGAACGGTCACCTTTATTGGATCTTGATGGTTAAATGTAACGATGTCGACGGACTCGTCTCCCTCCGAGGGGCCTGTGGCCACTGGTGGGGCCTCAAGCTTCGCGGCCCCCGAGCGCCAGACTCCGACTCGTGATCGATCTGATCTCCAGAGATGACTCGGTGGTTTCCGCTCCATAAATTAATCGCGCGGCCGTAGACTCCGTCGCATGTTGGCGCACACTGAGCTCAGACCGAGCGCTTGCCAGATGAGGTTCCTGCGGCATGAGCAAAGTCAGAGCTGTCGTTGGCTCGGTGCTGGAAGCGAGCAGCGATCAAACGCGCGTGAGAGTATACGCGGCACGAACATTGAGGCTCTCGATCGAGGCAACTTTTCTCCTGCGGTCATGGGGCGCGGGTCCCGATTCCCGAAAACCCGAAACGTCGAGACCTGTTTCCCTCGTCGAAAGCAGCTGAGACTTCTATGACGAGCACCGAGCCTGACTAGGGAGGCGTATCCGACAGCACCGGCATGCCGATGAGCAGTCAGCCTACGCATAGGGAGAATCAGGAAAATTCCCAATCGATGCTGGGCGTGAGCTCCATCCTGGCAGTCTCCACTTCACATGCATTCTTCATCGTAAGACCGATCGAGACCTTCTCGGAACTTTTGAAGACTGAGGAAATGTCAGAGTCTAGGGAAATAATGAACTGTCGAACCGATTCTGTATTCTATCATTACCGAACCCCTTCAATCAATATGGAGCAACCACCTAAGATAAAGGAGTTCTCATTTTATGGAAGCAATACGGAAAGACCCTCTGGTAATAAATCATTCGGCGGAACGGGTATCCCTATGCGATCCGCCTCGGATGACGCACACGGATCTGGACCAACAGAGGGGGAGATTTCTTTGCTCTAGGGACTGAGATAAATGGGCAGCAGTGGACCGTTATCTCTTTATACCATTACCGATGTAGATTGGAATAACGGCCAATTTTAGCGAATTTGCAACATCATTCGTAAGAATGTATTTGACAGCAAGTCGTTGATGACTTGGGACATGAATGCCCACATATAACAGCCTGCCTGGAGATTGGACGGTTTGGGCACACTCCTAGCGGAGCCAGCCCACGAACGCGACCTCACGAATATGATTTTCTGGGAGAGATGTATAAGATAGACCATCCGGAAACAAGCTGGTGACGCCTCAACACTCGATTATTTACGATGCAATGAACCCTGGATGTGATCGACATGCACATAGACGAGTACAAAGAAATCCTTCGTGGGAATGAGTTCAACCTCATAACTATACAGGTAGGTAGGGGTAAGGGCAAGTTCATCAAAGAAGGTACGAGTAGAGTGGTAGTGTGGAAGAAAGCAGCAAAAATTATATCAGACCAATTGGACACTCGGATCCGATCAGTGGGATTGGCGACATGTGCACTGATAGACACCGTTATAGCTGCAATCACCAAATCCACCAGACTCGTGAATCTTGACACAAAACGAAAATGTTCTCCACTGAACTATGTCACTCGACTGCAAACAGATGGAAGCAAAATCGTGCATGGAGAAAAGCGCGACTTAACGGAGAGGACGTGGTCGTAGCTAGACAACCCTACAAAACGGCTCAGGAGGCATTTCGTACCGAAGTCAAGCGGTCGCTATACATTAGAGCTCGAAACATTCACGATTGAATAATGAGAGCAACCGGGCAAGCCAAATTATATGATCTGAATTACCCTAGAATCTGGGAGATAAGAGGCTACTTGTTTGACTGAGAACATTACTGGATCTTTTTCTCTGTCCACTTGTGTGAATCTCGATGATTTTGCGGAATGAAACAACGCTCCGACCATTACGGAAAAATGCTGAATCTTGATAATTCAATGATGACTTCTAATTCTGGGTATAATTATGGTTGGAAAAATGGTATCTTCCATATCAGATTTGGGGGTTTATGGTCTGCGAATGAGAATTATGTGGGAAAGACCGAGTGAAAAATTGAGGGGGATTCAGGACAGCAGATAAAAGGGGCGAGGGGTCCATCCGATTCGACTCTCTGAAGAGCGGAGTGATGGTATCCGCTGAACCATTTCCGGATCATAATTTAGATCGACACCTACAGATACAAGGGGAGCCAATACATATGATTAAATCCTGAAAGTATTACTCACGGATCGGAAATCGGTCGAAATTTGATATTTATTGCGACATTGGAATAAGGTGATGGATTAGGAGATCGAAAGACTCAAAGCGAGTACGCTCGGAGGTCTGAAGTGTCCAAATCCTTCGGGAAGCCACTGCAATACCACGGCGGACTTACTGCAATTTAGTAATCACCATGCCCAGAAGGCTAAGAAACCTCATCGGAGTTAGACAAAGAGATTCGTGGAGTTGGGCAATGAGCATACCAGCTCCTTAGTTTCCATGACGACCACCAGCAAAATCATGTATTTCGAGAATCAGATAAATTCATGTGTATGGCCCCGAATGGTACTCATAGCCACAGCCTTGCGCTGTGGACAGACCCTCGATAAATAGAGATGCAAATCCGCATTCGTGCCTCTCCTCGTGCTCCAAGACACGTTCCTGTGCCTCACATGAAGCGGATTTCCTTAGAAGTCTGAGAGATTGACAGAACTCCATCTCTTCCGCGCCCCTAACTCTTATGGGGCGAGATTTCGTTGCCGAGACAGAATTGAATCTCCGATACAAACACGGATACGGACGAGATTTCAACTACGATCGTGGACTCCCAAGATCTCTAGGGCGTTCATTAGTTTGTGAAACGAAATTAGTTTATTTTGTGTTCAAGAATACGGGAAACATCAACTACGGTCTCACGCCTCTCAGCTCTGCCCCCAACCTGGATACGCCACTGTGAGCGGTATACGTCACAGAAGTCTGAATGGAGAGACTGATCTTCATGCTGGTCGAGAAACTCACTACCCAACACTCGACCTTTGCCCACATGCCCTCCGCTCATCCGTGGTTTCACGGGACAAGCCCTGTCCGCCTGCGGCTTCTTAATCTGGATCGTTTCGTGATCCTCCGCGCTCGACATGGAAGCAATGGCTGCTGCTCCACTGGGCAGGGGGGGTTTCCGGGATTCCAGGCTTTCGGTATTCCGAGTTCCGGGAGTTTGGTATTCCGAGTTTTCGGTATTCCGAGTGCACACCAGAGAACGCTCTCGAAGTTATCGATGAACCTTTGTTTGCTCTCCGGGAGTTACAGCCAGGACCGCCGCCAAGACTCAGTATCCGGTCTATCACCATGCGGGAGGCAGTGACACGTTGGATGAGAGCAAAAATCGCGGTTTGCTTCGCTGGTGGCCAAGTCGGAGGCCAGGAAGAGCATGAGTGCTGGCATAGATCCTGAGTCGTAGCCAGAGAATGAGGCAGTCTTTGAGCTCCATCCAAAGCAGCCGTTGGCCACCAGGCTTAGCTTCGCATTTCCCTCCAGGAGGTAATGTCTGCGGACGAGGCATGAGTTGACCGTTCGGTTCCCATGCGAGCGAGCGATGGAGGTATTCGGGTCGACGATTGCGGTAGTGAAGCTCGGTTTGGCCTCGTCGGGGAGTCTGGGACGGGCTAGGCAATTGAGAAAAAACTGTCCCCCGAGGGCCAATAACCACGCCTGCATTGGGACCGGTCAGGAAAAGAAGCTTCGGATCACCTCGGAGCGTTCATGGGCCTTTCCACTCGTGAGCATGCGATCCTAGAATCGGTATGTCGAAACCCAAGTTCCGTGCCCCAAGTTCTCAATCCATGTGACTACACTTGCATACATATCCGAGAGTAACAGGCCATGCGTATCGACCGACAGGTACGCAAACAAAGCCGCATTGGAAGCCGGCGTTGCTCATCTGCTTCGAATAAGGACTCCCAGCGCAGCGATGCGATCTCACACGTTTAAAAGACATAGGAGTTTTCATTGGAGCGAACCTCGTTCCGATATCCTATATATAGTGTCCCCGCACCGACACTGCTCCCGAGCGAGTTAGGGGTTAACGAGATAGAAGACAGAAGGGAAGACAGAAGAAAACTTCATTGGCGAGGTTTGTGCTAGGCAAAGTGAGCGTAAGTTCCAATCCAAATAATTGGATTGTCCTCGAGACTGGTTTTACCCGCAAATCGTTCAGAGCGAAAGAGGGCCGGTCGGCGTACGCCAGGTGGGCCGGACGGATGCGAATCTAGCAACTTTAAAACAACTTCTCCATCAGAGATTGCTTCTCGACGCCGACATCGAGACCCGTTCGGCTGCGCACCTCGCGTACCCGCACCTCAGCGCAGTTCGAAGGATCACGTCGCTTAACACTTGATGGATGGATTGTTCGGGATGGATGAATTGGTAGACGACAGCGGGGAGGCAAAAGGGGATGAGCTGGGGACAAGGACTCCCGTTTGTGTTCCTTGCGGCTGCGGTAGAGCTCAGGGGCAAATGCTCTCGATGAAACACGTCGGACTATGTTGTGGCAGCAATAAAACGTTTCGAGACTCTCCGCCGTGCTTTGGGATCCGGGGCAGCATCGCGAATAGAAAACATCCGATGGAAGAAGTCGGACGAGCAAGCTGCTGAGCGTATTCTGGATCTTGATGTTTCCTCTGAGACAGAGTCGATTCACGCAACCTAAGAAGTTGTAAATTATTCAACAACACTTCAGACGCCTGGATGCAGAACCTTCAGGAGAAGCTCTCACCGAGAGCTGCCCGTTCAAATGTACTTGAACGGGTCTGGAACTCTTCAAGTGGTGATGAAGTTTCCGAAAGATGGCTGAATCACTGTCGCCAGAGTGAGCTGTAACGTAGCGAGTGTAGCCCAACCCCATACCGAGCCCACTTGGGGTTCCCATTCCCTCCCATACAGAGATGGGATGAGGAGCAGATCTGTGTGACGACAATCAAAGATCGGCCCCACCTGCACTGAGCCAAGAACAACAGATAACACCCCGAATCAGAACCAGAATCTACATGCGGCCGATGTGGAATGAGCTCGTGGGCCGTTGGGTATCCGACTCACATGCGCATGAGTTCACGTGCGCAGCGTGGCCATACTAAATGCCTCGAGGCCGACAGGCGAGAAATAGAATCGGGATAAAGCCCTATCCGGAGCCATCAGGTAACTGAAGAGTCATCTAAGCATTGTGGCTGTGTTTCTTTTCCCCAGCATGCTCCCATCCGGGATGGATATCTTGAGGATGGCTTGGGCAATCCGCATTCCCGGTTGTTTCCACAAATATTCTAGAGGAACGAACATAATTCCAGGAATTGAACCCGGCCGTTCGTACCGCGATCGCAATCGCAAGGCAAATCTCCCACATCTCGAATCTGCGCGCGGTGTCGAACGCCATCGAGGGGGATTGCGCGTCCATTGGAAGCAAAACTTCCATTTTCCCGGAGTTCAGTGATGTACTGAAAGCGCACTAAGACAGCCACAAGAGACTTCCTCCGAGTTCGGATAAAAAGGGATAGTCAACTCGTTCGGCCTGGCGACGACCCATTGCCTCGAAGTCTGCCCCTATCGTTTCTTGCGAGCTGGAGCGGTTTCTCTCGTGGGTCAGAACGCTCAGAAATTCTCCCCATAGACAATAACAAATCATTTCGCTTACAATGTGATTCAGCCAACTTGCTCTGGATAATGAAACTCCAACCCGCGTATTTCTGAGCATCTTCGTGCTCATTTTCCGTATAAACTGCATGCCTATCCTGGATTTTCATTGCTTATTCTGCACGCCCCACACATTTTGTATTGTGTTGTGGTAATCTTCCGCGGTTTTATCTGGGGAAAGGATTGGGTAGGAGTGGGACGACTCGAATCGATCATGCTGCGGGATCGGAATACAAAGTACCTCCCAGGGGGATACCTGACTAGCAGGAAGGCTTCGAACATCCAGGGGAATGCAAACACGGCTGAAAGAGTCCCGCAATATGTTCTTATAATAAGTTCGTCAGGGCTCCCGTCCCGAGTCCGAGGGCCAGAGTCGACCGAGCTATTCTCCTTTATGTTGTACTTCCACGTCACTAGCCACGAGGAACACCCACGGGGAGGAGTTTTGCATGATGAAACGAATCGCTACGGGTTTTTATAGGAAAGTTTGGAATAATCACGGCCATTCGTGTCTACGCCGGTTATACGTGGGACTTCACCACGGCACAGGCATACAGATGATGTTTTCGTGAGAATGTCAATCCAATTTAGTGGCGGACAATATACCGATTGCTTTTCCAATGGACCCTTTCCAACTCATCCGAATGCTAGCCTGCTCCTCAAGTGAGGCGAGCTTCCAGAGACGCCAGCGAGTATAATTAGTGATTCTAACCCCGGCGCGACTCCGATCCGGCTCAATGCAGGCCTCCCCTCCCTCCCACCAGGGCCCAGCTGAGCCCTATGCAAATTCGGTGCGCGTCTAAATAAGGCTGTATATGAACGGCGTTGCTGACAGGACACTTTTAGGCCACAGTCGCCATCCTTCCCGCCTCGCCGTTTAGTGGTGAGAGCAATTTAGGCGCGGCAGTAAGCGGATCGAGTTGAGAGGGTGAAGAGGAGCGAGCAGGACAAACTACCGAAAAGCCAACATCTGTCGATACGTGGAGCGGCCACTTCCTAGGATGCTTGCCACTGCAGCTGTTTGGCATCTGCTGTTACTCCACCTGCTTGCCCTGAGGCGGTTTCTCCTCTTCTTCTTCTTCTTCTCAAAGCGGAAATGACCGGAACTATCGTGCGTATCTCGTCGAAAGGGAAGTTTCTCCTCGAGGCCGCGACACGACGGAAGAGGCACCCGCGCGAAAAGGGACGTTACGACGAGCGGTATTCAGAGGATCGGGCCGCGAAAACCCCTCTCGCCATCTGAGATCCAGCCTGTCGGCGAAATCCGGGAACTCCGCAGCCGGAAGGGATGGCCTTCTCTGAGATCCCGTGAGTAACATGTGAAATTCTCGTTCCGTTGGAAGCAATACGTGAAGCGAGCTTAACGAAGCTAGAGGATATCCAGACACCGAGCCTCTGGATCGGAACTCAGACATCACTACTCGAAGCCACCCGAGCCCAAGCAGTGAGACGATCGATGTCTCGCCGCACAATTAGACGTCTCAACGGTTTATGATTTTCAGATGATTTTGAGTTTTCACGGTGAGAGCATCACATCCAGAGTAGCGACCAAAAACCTAAGTTCCGATAGGTCTCCTCAAAACAGTCTTGGACCACAGCCAGTATAGCGCTACGGAGTTTCGCCTTCCACAGTCATGATAGGACCCGTCGGGAAATCGCAGATGGGGCCCATCATACCGGTTCAGGGAATAAGCGAGCCCTGCTCACTAATGCAGGGACCTCCTCGGGATTCTGCGACTGCTCGGCTCACAATCGAGCTCATGGAGGGCCAAAGAGCTCCGTGACCTCGGAGGTGCGTCGTCTCGTTGTCAAAGGTGAGGGATCTCGTCGGGAATCGGATTTCCAAGGAGCGGGGCGAACCCGGATTGCCGACCGGGAGAATCGAAGATCGGCTCTGTGTCAGATGAGTCCAATGATATAAAATACGTCGACGAGGACCGAAGAACGGTACTCTTCCGACTGTGCTCCCACACTTTCTCGGAGCCTGCCTTCAACGAGGGGTTCGGCATGCAAATTGAATGCGAATGCATAATTTTCTGATTATATCCCTATTATCTTCAATCTCGGACGTATCGATGTCAAACGCACGCTTGCGACGCATGCCTAAATACCCTCCTTGCTATGGAGATCGCCGTTTCTTTATCTCCGCTCCACTCCTCCATCTGACCTACTAGCTTCCCGCTCGCGCTCAACTCCATTCGAATCGCTCCAGTAGACTACGGGTCGATGGGGATTTCGACACCACACATTTCACGCCATCTGTTGATCTGCTATCGTGGATGATTAGGGAGATTAACTGTGTTTTGGGAGCGTTTGTTCGCGATCGATTTTCCGCTTGATCACATTGCGCTCATCCGCTCATCTGAGGATAGACACCGAACTCCGTTCAGCCACTACTGGGAGCGTCATTGACTCCCGCTGTACTCGTTCGGAAAACGTCGCAGGACAGACATCTCTCCCTCGATTTCGGGGTTTTGCTGGAAAAAGCCTGCGCGGGATCGATTCTTGGGGAAATTTCCCGGGAGCTCCAGGAAGCTTCTGGAAAAAACGCTCGATTCGTTTCGATGGTTCCCGGGGCGACCTGCCGCATTCGAGGCAATATTTGTGGCGGAGCCTCTTCCCAGGACACAGTGTTGAGTTTATCACACCGAATCGATTCCGCATCAGTTGAGGCCAGTTCGAATTTCAGGGAGTTTTAGAAGCGAATAAAAAGTCAGTAATGAAAGCTCGGCGGGTGCCCGATGAAGCCGTCGTCATCGTTCGTGGCTGGCTGGCTCGCTCGTTCAAAGACTGCTCGTCGGAGGAGGGTTCGTGTTCCCGGCTAACAAAAACGGTGCCATGTTGCTACACTATCGGATGTTCGTTCTGCCATGGTCCGAACCTCCCATTCGTCCGCCTGTCTGCCCCTCTCGCTGGCTGTCTCCCATCGTTCCTCGGATGTCCCACAGTTTTCTTCGTTCCATGGTTTGCTCCGAGCGTCATGGCTGCGCTTGGGATCGTTTCGCCCTTCCAGTTCAACGCGCGCATTGAGCCTTAGATGGAGCATGAAAGGAATCGACCGCAGTACCAGCCACGGCATTGAAGGGGAAAAGAAAAGAAAAATCGTCCCACGCCAAACAACGAACTCACGAACGACGCTCGACCGGAGCTGTGGAAATCGCTGCCCCGGTTGGTCGAGCCGAGCTAGCCCAGGATTACACATGAGATTCACACAATAAAGTCACCGCCGGGGAGCAGAGGCTGCTCACGAGGATGGTTTCGAAACAGTGGGGGAGCTGGGAGGAAATCAGGTCCCAGGTTCTTTTTATGAACGACTAGCCGGCCTTCGGCCGACTACGCTGGCCGACCCGTCCCTTGCCTCGGGAGTCTACTGCTGACAGACACACATCGCCTTAAATGTAGTGTCATGAGACCTTCGGGAGTGGCCACCGATTCTCGAAAGGGTTCTGACCTGGAATCGAGGCACTTTCCCCTCTCTTCACTTGGTCAGCATCATGGTCTCGAGAAGTATGGTCAGATTGGTGTCGTAATCACCCCTCCAGATTCGGAGAAGCATGGTCAGATTGGTCCCGGAATCACCCCTCCAGGTCTTGAAAAGTATGCTTAGATTTGTCTCGGAATCACCCCTCCAGAGCTGGAAACTAATGGCCAGATTGGTCTCGGAATCACTCCTCCAGAGTTGGAAACTAATGGCCAGATTGGCACCGGAATCACCCCTCCAGAGTTGAAAACTAATGGCCAGATTGGTCTCGGAATCACCCCTCCAGAGTTGGAAAGTAATGGCCAGATTGGTCTCAGAATCCCCCCTCCAGAGTTGGAAAGTAATGGCCAGATTGGTACCGGAATCACCCCTCCAGAGTTGAAAACTAATGGCAAGATTGGTCTCGGAATCACCCCTCCAGAGTTGGAAAGTGATGGCCAGATTGGTCTCAGAATCCCCCCTCCAGAGTTGGAAAGTAATGGCCAGATTGGTACCGGAATCACCCCTCCAGAGTTGGAAACTAATGGCCAGATTGGCACCGGAATCACCCCTCCAGAGTTGGAAACTAATGGCCAGATTGGTCTCGGAATCACCCCTCCAGAGTTGGAAAGTGATGGCCAGATTGGTCTCAGAATCACCCCTCCAGAGTTGGAAAGTAATGGCCAGATTGGTCCCGGAATCACCCCTCCAGAGTTGGAAAGTAATAGCCGGATTGGTCTCGGAATCACCCCTCCAGAGTTGGAAAGTAATGGCCGGATTGGTCTCGGAATCACCCCTCCAGAGTTGGGAAGTGATGGTCAGATCGGTCCCGGAATCACCCCTCCAGAGTTGGAATGTTATGGCCAGATTGGTCCCGGAATCACCCCTCCAGAGTTGGAAAGTAATAGCCGGATTGGTCTCGGAATCACCCCTCCAGAGTTGGAAAGTAATGGCCGGATTGGTCTTGGAATCACCCCTCCAGAGTTGGGAAGTGATGGCCAGATTGGTCTCGGAATCACCCCTCCAGAGTTGGAAAGTAATGGCCAGATTGATACCGGAATCACCCCTCCAGAGTTGGAAAGTAATTGCCGGATAGGTTCCGGAATCACCCCTCCAGAGTTGGAAAGTAATGGCCAGATTGGTCTCGGAATCACCCCTCCAGAGTTGAAAACTAATGGCCAGATTGGTCTCGGAATCACCCCTCCAGAGTTGGAAAGTAATGGCCAGATTGGTCTCGGAATCACCCCTCCAGAGTTGGAAAGTAATGGCCAGATTGGTCTCGGAATCACCCCTCCAAAGTTGGAAAGTAATGGCCGAATTGGTCTCAGAATCACCCCTCCACAGTTGGAAAGTAATGGCCAGATTGGTCTCAGAATCACCCCTCCAGAGTTGGAAAGTAATGGCCAGATTGGTCTCGCGATCCCCCCCCCAGAGTTGGAAAGTAATGCTCAGATTGCTCCCGGAATCACCCCTCCAGAGTTGGAAAGTAATGGCCAGATTGATACCGGAATCACCCCTCCAGAGTTGGAAACTAATGGCCAGATTGGTCTCGGAATCACCCCTCCAGAGTTGGAAAGTAATGGCCAGATTGGTCTCGGAATAACCCCTCCAGAGTTCGAAAGTAATGGCCAGATTGGTCTCAGAATCCCCCCTCCAGAGTTGGAAAGTAATGGCCAGATTGGTCTCAGAATCCCCCCTCCAGAGTTGGAAAGTAATGGCCAGATAGGTACCGGAATCACCCCTCCAGAGTTGGAAACTAATGGCCAGATTGGCACCGGAATCACCCCTCCAGAGTTGGAAACTAATGGCCAGATTGGTCTCGGAATCACCCCTCCAGAGTTGGAAAGTGATGGCCAGATTGGTCTCAGAATCACCCCTCCAGAGTTGGAAAGTAATGGCCAGATTGGTCTCGGAATCACCCCTCCAGAGTTGGAAAGTAATGGCCAGATTGGTCTCGGAATCACCCCTCCAGAGTTGGAAAGTAATGGCCAAATTGGTCTCGGAATCACCCCTCCAGACTTGGAAAGTGATAGTCAGATTGGTCTCGGAATCAACCCTCCAGAGTTGGAAAGTAATGGCCAGATTGGTACCGGAATCACCCCTCCAGAGTTGGAAATTAATGGCGAGATTGATACCGGAATCACCCTTCCAGAGTTGGAAACTAATGGCCAGATTGGCACCGGAATCACCCCTCCAGAGTTGAAAACTAATGGCAAGATTGGTCTCGGAATCACCCCTCCAGAGTTGGAAAGTAATGGCCAGATTGGTCTCGGAATCACCCCTCCAGAGTTGGAAAGTAATGGCCAGATTGGTCTCGGAATCACCCCTCTAGAGTTGGGAAGTAATGGCCAAATTGGTCTCGGAATCACCCCTCCAGACTTGGAAAGTGATAGTCAGATTGGTCTCGGAATCAACCCTCCAGAGTTGGAAAGTAATGGCCAGATTGGTACCGGAATCACCCCTCCAGAGTTGGAAACTAATGGCGAGATTGATACCGGAATCACCCTTCCAGAGTTGGAAACTAATGGCCAGATTGGCACCGGAATCACCCCTCCAGAGTTGAAAACTAATGGCAAGATTGGTCTCGGAATCACCCCTCCAGAATTGGAAAGTAATGGCCAGATTGGTCTCGGAATCACCCCTCCAGAGTTGGAAAGTAATGGCCAGATTGGTCTCGGAATCACCCCTCCAGACTTGGAAAGTGATAGTCAGATTGGTCTCGGAATCAACCCTCCAGAGTTGGAAAGTAATGGCCAGATTGGTACCGGAATCACCCCTCCAGAGTTGGAAATTAATGGCGAGATTGATACCGGAATCACCCTTCCAGAGTTGGAAACTAATGGCCAGATTGGCACCGGAATCACCCCTCCAGAGTTGAAAACTAATGGCAAGATTGGTCTCGGAATCACCCCTCCAGAGTTGGAAAGTAATGGCCAGATTGGTCTCGGAATCACCCCTCCAGAGTTGGAAAGTAATGGCCAGATTGGTCTCGGAATCACCCCTCTAGAGTTGGGAAGTAATGGCCAAATTGGTCTCGGAATCACCCCTCCAGACTTGGAAAGTGATAGTCAGATTGGTCTCGGAATCAACCCTCCAGAGTTGGAAAGTAATGGCCAGATTGGTACCGGAATCACCCCTCCAGAGTTGGAAACTAATGGCGAGATTGATACCGGAATCACCCTTCCAGAGTTGGAAACTAATGGCCAGATTGGCACCGGAATCACCCCTCCAGAGTTGAAAACTAATGGCAAGATTGGTCTCGGAATCACCCCTCCAGAATTGGAAAGTAATGGCCAGATTGGTCTCGGAATCACCCCTCCAGAGTTGGAAAGTAATGGCCAGATTGGTCTCGGAATCACCCCTCCAGACTTGGAAAGTGATAGTCAGATTGGTCTCGGAATCAACCCTCCAGAGTTGGAAAGTAATGGCCTTATTGGTCTCGAAATCACCCCTCCAGGAATTTTTATGATAGATTTTCATGATAGATGTACAGGAGAGGAGGTGGGGAAGGATATCCGATGACGATGGGATGAGTCTGGCTGGCGTCATAACGGGGCGGTGCACCTTATCGTCAGAATTTGGATGCGGATGACAGTATGGAGGGGGTCAAAGTTGGGGTAAATCGCGAGGGGGGGAGGAGGGGAGGAGGAGGGGGGGAGGGGTGGGTGGCCTATGTCCGTCCCGGAGAGCCGCCCTACATTATGCAGTTTGTTCCAAGTCGATCCGATCAATACCAGAGGAGCCTATTGAGGACATACAAACAAACAAACAAACAAACAAACAAACAAACAAACAAACAGACCCTGGATTTTTATATATATAGATGAGTTCGGGCGCCGGATGCTATTCCAGGACGGACTTCGGATGTCGTTCAGGAACTCGTTGGATCGAGAATATCTGTCGAGGAATTTTTATGATTGTTCTCCGCGCAGGAAGCCCTTCTCCGGAATCTACAACAGAAACCATCGACGGGGACGGTCACTATGGTGAAAGCGGAGCTCTCGGCATTCCCGAACCTCTGAAAACAGGTGAAAGCATCTCTCCCTGTAAGATCCTGATGAGCCCTCTCGTATCGCCACGGAAGTTTCTCAGGTTCCTTCCTCACACATAATTCAATCAATTCTCAACTTGAGATACGATGCATAGTGCTGACAATCGCTCGAATCCGGGGTTTTCCGCGCGACAAAGCGAACCACTCGACACGATGAGTGTCGTACTGAGTCAAGTTCTTCGACACAGCTGAGGCTGGAGTGCTCTCTCGGAATCCACATGGAGCAGCCGACCCTCGAGTGATTCGCGGAGGGGACTCGAGGGGCAAAACGCCTCCCTCCCTATCTTGACCCGATTCTGCGCCCGCCAGGTTACGGCAGAGTCAAGCTTCACCCTCATTGCCTCTCGCGGCCTTCTTCAGCTCCATTCAGCCATTCCGACGTCAATGACAATCAAAATGAACTGTCGGCGACCGGGAGAGACCGGGAATAAACTTGCGGGGTTTTTAGGGTATTGAGCCTAACCTAATGACTTGCGGAATGTACCATCTCCCCACCGTGCAGAGTGGATTATTTATCGGGATCGAGAGAGTGGCCGTATCTCAAGAAACACCGACGGTCACCGCTCTTGCTCACTCCATTCACCCGCGAAGCGACGTGTCGTGAGCAAGGCGTCTCTTTGGGAGCAATTTGTTCCCCATATTCGTTCCCGTGGTGGGAAAAGCGGTGGAAAACCTAGCAAGAACATGAGATTGACTCCGAGTAATCGGAAGACCATGAATCAACGATCTCCAAGAAGGGTCAGATTTTCCCCCGACATACGGATGGCTTTCTCTCAATCCAGAGGTGACCTCAGTTGGTGGGATCTCCACTCCGTCCAATGCGTTTTCAGGTCCCCTCAAAGTGCACTCTTGGGAGCTGCTAGCTCAGGATCTTGAGCTACTTCATGCTCGAGCCGCATTTCTTCTCCGACTCTTGAAAGTAGGTTCTCGAGTGAATCTTTTCTCGCGCCCTAGGCGGAAATGCGGTCTTTCATCGTTCCGACTGCGCAGATATTATTTGGTCTGAGCCTCCCGAAGAGAGCCGAGCAGCACTCAAAACAAAATCGAGGCTCCTCGCGAAAAGGCGAGCGAGAATGAAGTTGCTCTTCATTTGAGTATCTTCCTCGACTCACGCGAAGCAGGAAAACGCTACGCTGTTGCGACAGTACAGATGGAATAGGAAACTCAGTTTGGCCTAATGGTCTCCTCCTGAAATACACGAAAGGCTTTCTCGATTGGAGGCCACGAGTCTTACGAGGCCGACGGCACAAGATGGAGTATGCGGAGGGAGACGGGCTTATCAGTTGCTAAAAACCACGATTTCGCTCACAATCCTCGCGGATAGGGTCACAAGGATCAGGCAGATCCCAGCAATGCCGAGAATGGAGGGGCTCCACCTGCTCGGCTTGGAATTGATTGCCACGTTTCTGGAGTAGGACGAGCCTGCAACGTGTCGACGACGAACCCGAGAGCCAAGAGGCAGACTGGCTGATGTCGTGACTAACGGAGGGAAACTTCATGACGTGGCAATCTGAACAACTTCTCTCGACTCCTCCCACTTCTCGTCAACTGTGCAAGATGAACGAAACGGAAAAACCCCTAATCACTTTCCCTTTCCTGTCAGCGGAGAAGCGGTGCTGCTAGCAGTGGGGAATTCGTTTCTTATTCATCAGCCCACCCAATACTTTGTGCTGAGCAGCTCCGAGCTCGACTAGTAACCTCTAATAGCCGAGTCAGTGTCCAAAGAGTCATAGGTTGGTCAGACCATTTTGAAGGCTTCGTGGAAACCCCACGTTGACATCTTCGCGGTCGACCGCGGTCTCGAAACCACCTCCATGGATCCGGTCGCGGCGCATCGAGTGGGACTCCCGAGCCTGGCTTCGTCCTTGGATTCAGCTGAGAGGAAGCGGCTTGGTGATGATTTCATGTTTGATTCCACCAGAATCCCCGAAATGGTTTCGGTTTCGTCCACCAGGGAAACTGTGACAACAATCTGCGACGAAGTTCTCTTCTCCCGTAATTGCTCGCTGCCTGGTGGAGCGAAAGGAAGACAGTGGGACGTGGAACTCGACACAAGACGGACAACGACCGATTGAACGGGCGGTCGCACTGTACGACGACGAACGAGGTGGGAATACTCTTGGGAGTAGTTGCAGCAAGCCGTACTTGAATCCAAACGAAGAAAAATTTGAGACTCTCCTTTTCCGCCCTGCTGTGGACATTCGCGAGGCGAAAAATGTAGCTTCGATGTTGCATCCTGCTCGAATCAGAAATTTCTTGACACTTCTGTACTGCTACCTGGAGTCCTTCTGCGAGCTTCAGAAGGATCCGCAGCTCTGTTTTGGGACGACGAATCTTGAAATACACGGCACGGCCGATCGCCGAGGGCACTCTATCGAGCATCGAAAGTGTTCGCCATTAGCAAATGAATTTTCCAGGTGCCGACCGCGACTCCCCGCTCGACTTCGTCGGCCTGAGAGCAAAGGATCCGAGGCACGTCGTCCTTGTGCGCCCCGCCGCCTCCATCAGTGAATCGGAACGGCGGAAAAACAGCGATACCTGGCTCCAGGAAGAAAATACAGTTGCGCCGAAGTTTGGTGTGGTGACACCTGGGAGCCCCATGACATGCTTAGACCTCCTCCAGAAAAGCGAAAACGTGAGCGGGGAGACCGAATTTTAGGCGGCGCATTGAACTCCAGAAGGTCCCGACATCTCTCCAGGAAACAACGACTGCCATCCCGACACGGAGGGGATCAGAAGGATGAACAGTCCCGAATAGAATTTTACGACGCAGGAGAGCCCGTAGCGGTCGCTTTGCGCGCGCCAACCTCGAATCTGAGGCACACATGGCACCGATTCTCACCGGGATCGTTCCCTTCGATGAATCGTTCGCGGTTCTCGACGGTGTTTCTATTGGATTTGTTTGATTTATTGTGATTCCCATGCCCTGAGTGGCAGAGTCCCGACGCGAACCCCCTCTTACATTCATGGCTCCGCTTCGGTCTGGCTGAGACTGCAGTGTGATGCGGACCGCTTTGCATCCGTCGAGAGATCGGTGGCAAATTATGGATCTTGCTGCAGATTTTCGCTCACAAGGGATGAGCAGACCATGTGAGTTGCAAATCGCCGTCTGCAAGTCGGTGATGGAGACGATGAACATGTGAATAAAATAGTTGCGATTTTTCCGCGACCGGAAGGATAAAAGTACGACGGCAACGAGACGATTTTGGAACTCGATTCATAACCGCAGAATAAATACCTCATGGTCCTCTGCCCACTTGTAGCGCGTTGGCTGGGTTCAGACAGGGGGCAAATGTAGACGGGGTTCTGTGAGCAGCCATGATACAACGAAGCGCATTGAAATCGATTTGCTGTTCACAATCACCCTTGTTCACATTTGCTCCCGGCTTGCCCTCCAACTTGCCACGCAGCCGACTGTGATTTTGCAGCACCAGCAGCACCAAACTGTGATTTCTGAGCTTGAGTTTTCCTTTCAAAAGTATATCTCACAATCCATCGTTTCATGGATCGTCAGTTCCGAAACCACGCTCTTGGATCGGGCAATGTTTCAGCCGCTCCTGCGACTGGATTCAAGTTTTCGAATCTATACAAGTTGTGGTCCCAACACGTTGCAGTGGATCTCGGGAGCGGGAAGTCCCTTTGACATGCTTTGAACGGGAAACCGACGCCCGTCATTCAATCATTCATCGGAGGATTCAGCTGAGATGGGTTCGACCCTTGCGCACTCTGATTCCAGATTCACTCTCGACACGCGGCATTGTGACGCGCCGGATCTCCCCCCCCCCTTGAGTCACATTCCCCCCAGGAGGACACTATCCAAGTTCAAATCAGAAAACAAAAGCACTCATCCTCTACGGGTCACTATGGTTGCCCAGGCCGAACCGGAATAGGCAGATCGGCTCCTATGATGAACCCCCGTCCTGAAACCGGGTCCTCACGTTACTGCGTCGTTTTTTCGTGACAGGAGGACACCTGAAGTAAAGATTTGAGAACTGAGGCAGCGCTGTCACGTCGGAGACTGTTGAGCTTCCGAATTCGATTCCGAGATATCATGAGTGCGACAGCAGTGTCAGAGATTTACAGCGGGTCTTCGATTGTGTGGTAGAACCGCGCCTGCTTCCTGAGAAGTATGCATGTTATTAACGATGCCATTCTCATTCGTTCAAAGTGATTCGAGTCTTGTCCAAGCTGCACCTAATCGAGCAATGTTCTCCGGCTATTTCCAACCATGCCCCGAAGAATATGCACACGGCCACAGGCTCATTGAGGTAACTCGGTTCTCCTACTCGTTTCCGGCCCCCCGGAGACTCCGAGACTCTCCTAGATCCGGTTCGAGATTGGAGTGCTTGCGAAGGGCTCAGAAAGAACCAAGCGAGCACAACATCCAGCGAGGAATCTTCCAAGTCGTTCATTTCAACTCATTTGAGGACATCCTCGACTTAGATAGGGAACTGACGTGAACCGGTCGTTTTGGTTTCATATCGGGACAGATCCAGTTGATGTGTTTCAATCTTTCTCTCGTCAAAATCGTGGACAAGCGTTGTGAGATCCCTCAGGGTTCGGATGCGTTCCACGACGAAGCTGTCAGACGACGACCCATCCCCGGCGCACTGTTCACAGTATGTTATTCAATGTATGTTCCTCCGGCTGACAATGTGAGACGTGATGCCCTCGTGGAAAGAGTAATAGAATTTTTCTGTTCGAACGACGTGCGCCAAAATATGTTCGAGATTAAGAACACTGTTCGGCGTTAGCACCCCGAAGGAAACCTCAATAATATTTCCATGGTCACATTCATACATGCTCTTGTATCGCGCTCACCTTTTGTGGTCACTTGAGACCGGTCATCGCCCGCGAAACCCGCCGTCCGTGATTTGGGGAAACTTGCAAGCCTTGAAGCTGGTTCTGTACGAAGCTCCATGAACTCGATTCTCCAGCAGCTCCTCTCGAGTTTTCGGTTAGGTCTATGAATTTCCGGTCGATGATTTTTTCCCAGATGTGTGTTGTCCCTTCAAAGTGGAAGGAGGCGTGGTCGACTTCAATAACAGCCGGCCTGCCGAGCCCTCATGTCTCGATTGCCGGGGCTTCCAGCTCGTGGGGCAAGGAGTAACGACTTCCGGATGGGCTTCACCCATCTGTCAAAGTGCATCTGAGGTACAACTGTATTTCGGTGGGAGAGATTCGCCAGGGCATCCTTCGCAAACTTGCGGGAGAATATTCAGCGTTCCTGCTGAAAATTGGGAGGTATTGGAACCAGGTAGTCGAATTTTCGATTCGGCATGCGATCGGCGAGATTTCATGCTTATATACTATGTAGGATCTCGAATCACCCGAAACAAAAATTGAACGTTGGAGCGGTGATCAGGTTTCCAAGGGTGCAAACGTATGACCTAATAATCCTAGCACCGGCTCATATTTCCAGATTGCTATGAAAGTTACTTCTCAAACACAGGAAGATTGGTTCTCATACGATGGATCAGACGGAGCCTGGGAATACTTCGAACCGATGAGCCTCCACGAAACACATCCTCAGAATTTTCGCGCTGTTCCGTTTGCCCGAGCTCGTATTCAATGGCTGATTGTCGTTGAGGTTTGTCACCTACAATATCCAGCCCATTGGGACCGATGTTTGAATAGAGCCATTCACCGTGAATCTGGTCAAAACACAAGTATCTTCTACGTGATCTCGATACAGTCCTCCGTCAGTTTTTGTTGGATGCGCTTCGCCTCGTGCCGTTGCCAAGCGGTAGGGCCTGGAAGCTCAGGCGTCACTCATAAGTAGACATGAGTTTGCGTAGTCCGGGGTACGGGCCGTACCCGAGGTACGGAAAGTACGGAGAATATAATTCAGCATTATTTCTCGCAGTAGTGGACGTACCGAGAGTACAGATTCCTCGGTAAGCACGGGAAGTCTAGATATTACGGAATGAGACTTTCGAGGAAGCAATATTTTAGAAATTTGAGTTTGATGCGGGATACGCAGAGTACGGAAAATATAATTCGGCATCTATTCTCGCAGTAGTAGACGTACCGAGAGTACAGAATCTTCGGAGAGCACGGGAAGTCTAGATATTCAACATACTTCCTGGAATCAATCAGTTATGGCGTTTTCCTGTGAGAACTTCGCCCATGGTTTTGCCTTCGCGTAAAAATCTTCCAACAGGAGCTAGTCAGCGAAACGTTCATCATCCTGGCGCTCTTGCGTGTATCGCCTGGTGTCGCGAGCTTTACTGAAGGCTCGCTCAGCGGGCACGCTTGTTGGTTGAAGTACCTTTAGCGTTTCTGACAGCGATTCCGGCAGAGTGTCGAAGCCCTCTAAGTGAAGTTTGATTATCTTCTGCGGAGAACACGACCACGCATGTCGCTCATCTTCGTCGCGGTCGAGAAAAGCTTCGTATACATCCTGAGTGTCTCGATGTAGCTCGCGTTGCTCCGCGTTGGCCCACAGTGTGGCTGTTTGCCGCTCGGCACGAATTCCCACCGGAGTCCGATGACAATCTCGAATTTCTGCCTCCATGGAAGTGATTTGGCGATTTGGAGCGCTAGAGTTTTGTAGAGCCCTGCACAATATCTGGACTTCCCGCGCCCTCCGAAGATTCTCTACTCTCGGTACGTCTACTACTGCGAGAATAGATGCCGAATTATATTTTCCGTACTTTGCGTATTCAGCATCAAACTCAAATTTCTAAAATATTGCTTCCTCGAAAGTTTCATTCCGTAATATCTAGACTTCCCGTGCTCACCTAGGATTCTGTACTCTCGGTACGTTGTCTACTGCGAGAACTAATGCTGAATTATATTTTGCGTACTTTCCGAACTTTGCGTACCTCCGGTACGGCCCGTACCCCGGACTACGCAAACTCATGTCTACTCATAAGTCGCCATCCATCAATCCATGAACATATGCTTGAGAAGATCGTTGAATAATTTCCGGTCGCGAAGTGGAGAACTTTTCACCCGGTTTACCCTCCACCTCTAGGAAGGGATGGATAGTGTAAGAAAATCGAATCCCGAACTTCGACAATCCATGTTTCGACAACTCGGATCACTCCCCTCTTTAAATCTGCCTAATCCCCTCATGATACCTGTCAAATTAAATCGTGTCACAACACAGGCGACTGTATCTTGGGATTCTCGCTGGTTCCGACATCGACGCTATTTTCCTTTCTTTTTCCACAAGTACAGATACAGCGAACACGGAATCTCTGTCGGAACGGAATGATTTCTCTAGTAGCCTCCTAGAGTTCATGAAGTGCCGTATACTGGGTTGTCCCGGATTCGATTTCTAGCACCTCACTCAGAAACTCCGCATTTCAGAGGAAAAAAAATTCTCCGTTGGCAGTTTGGCGTTCCGTTTCATCAACAGAGGAACACTTCAGAAATACTCGAGGTTTTGAGGCATGGTACCGAAAAACCGTTTCTGTTCTGGGGCTTCTCGCTGAAACCGTCTTGAATAAGGACGTCATTGACTCACACGGTGATTGAATGCAAGAATGTATGTTTCCCATTTTTCTCTCGATGCTGATATCGTGTGGGCCACTTCACCGGGATAGTGAGAAGTTCTGAGGAGAAGTACGAGAAAGGGAATCGAAAATATCGCAATAGAGATCACAGACTCCCTGGACCGATATCTACAGAGCTCTCGAGACGTTCGTGACATGTTTCACCCAGGATGAAAATTCCTCAGAATCAAAGTCACGAAGCTTCAATCAATTTCCTCGAACGCAACAAGTCACAGGAGCCACAGGTTGGACCGCGTCGTTGGCGGTGCTCGAGATCGCTTTCCATGGCGTTCGCCAATGTTCCGTGCTGGCCAGCTCCGCTACATCGGATCCGCCACATCCGAAATCGAACCTCTTCCTGATGAGGAAATTCATTCGTTCCTGTATCTTGAACGATCTGGTGTTTTTTTCATGTCCAACAGAACGATGTCCTGTAGTGATCCATCTAAAATCGGTGCAAGGTTCCCCATTCGGACCCACTTGGGCGTGTAATCCAAGTGTTATGGTTCTCCTGGTGCACAGAAGAAAGTTCAGGATCTCGTGGACGGAACGTTCCTCCCCAACTGGAGGCACCCACATTTCCAGGCGCGAGTCTTCCGCCTTCGTGATGTATCGTATGTATTTCGAATGCGTGGGCGGATTCCCGTTTCCTGAGTGGCTCTTTGAAGTTGAACCTTGAAATCGGGTACATTTTTCGATCGTCCCTGGCGATGATGAAGATGTTTCTCGTTGAACCTCCACCTCAATGGAGCTCGTCCAACTCCCGAGAGCTTTCATAAGTCGTCTTGAAAACGCGCGGGCTATGAACTCGGACTCAGTCTTCCCTCTCTCCGCCTTTGGCATGAGAGAACACAAATCCACACTCGACTGATGAGGGAAGAGGACGCTAGATCGAACTGTCGAGCAGACCGTTGAACGGCATTGTTTTCAATTTCAGCGAGAATCCCGATCCATCAGCTCAGCTAACCTTGAGCCTGTTTATCATCAGTCCAGTCGCCGAATCACCTGGCCTGCACATCCCTGAGAGTTTTCTATTATTCCCTCCATGGCCCAACTTTTGTGACCATAGCGGAAATTTCGTTTATTGCTCATGTCAAGATTTTCGAAAACTTCGAGCATCGCTCCCTTGTCGGAGCTTCTTGACGTCAGCAGCTGCTCAGAGGTTTCGGTGCTCATCACGCGCGGTGCTTGATAACCGTATTTTGACACTCACGTCTTTTCCCTCGACTCCGTTTCCGACTCTAGATCCAGATCTTGTTTTTCAACCATCGACGTGATTTTGATCTTTTGAGGTTTGGTACTGAAAGTATCGGCTGAGGAGCTCACCGAAATTTGAACCCGTGATGGACCAACGCTGCGGAAGGAAACTTTGTGATCTTCAACAATTCTCGGAGCCACGAGGAAGCCCAGAGGGCCTTGAGCGGAATTCTCGACACCTACGTTTTGTCCATGGCGGCTCCGGCCGCGAAGAAATTCGATGCATCCGATGTATCCGACGAGCTCACCCACATTGTTTTCTCCTCCTGGAAAGGAGAAAAGAGCTTCATTGCAGACACGTGTCAAATTTTAGTTTACCTTTTCAGTGAAGCCTTGAGAAGTGAAGACCGCTGAATCGCTATCAGCCGAAGAGGCATCGGATTCGGTGCATGTTGGGCGCTGCCTCCGAACAGTATTATCTTCTATTTTAGCAATCGCACAGTTTGCTGCTCGGCGCCAGTGCTCGGTGACAAGTTTCCGAGCGGGAAACAATGAAGGAACCCATCGCTGATGAGCCTCAGAGTCAGCAGGACCGGCGTTGCAAGCTCGCACAAGCCCGCTGAGGATACGGCGAGATCTTTAACGAGACATCTTCCGCCGGAACAAGTCACTTGGTCACCCGGGTGCTATAAACAACCCATGTTGAGCTTGTCGCTCACGTCGAGCAGCCGCAGTGAAACTTTCAAGGCCAGCAGCAGAAGCAGACTCCGGTGTAAAAGCTGCCGAGAGACAGTTGCTGTGAAGCCCGAACCTCACCTTGCAGTCGTCGTCGTTCGGCTCCGAGCGGAATTCCACGGAAAGTTCGCTTGAAAGAGGGAATATACAGTGACGCAACTCGCGCTTCGCCAGAGCGGCGTCCGATTGGGCCATTGATTCATCGTCATTCTCCTTCATCATTGTTCGTTGTCCAGAGCATCGGTGTGTCTTCCCGGCGAGTTTCCACTTTGTCGTCAACGAGTTTGGGAACAGAAATTCGGGTGACTGTGTCGAGTTCTGAGGAAAACAGCGGCAAGTTTGAATTTCCCCATATGATGGCGCCATAAACTCCTCCTGCGCCTTTCCGAGAATCGTTGATCTGCAGAACGCTGCATCCAGAATGCAGGAACGTCGTTTTTCACTCTCTCAGCAGGTGTCACTTAGATTTCATGATCCCCAAGCGCATCGACCGAGCATATATATCTGGGGCGGATGGGCTCCACCGGAGCGTCACTCGAGGGCGTCTTCCCGAGCTTCGAGCAGAAACTTTGTAAAGCTCCGACGTTCGAACGAATGTCTAAGATCGATGTACTCCACCTTCTTTCCCGAAGTGCCTTTGGTCATATCGTTCGTCGTCGTTTGCCTGCCTGTCCGACCGCCCGCCCTCCCTTCCATCGAAACAGGTCATGGTATCGGCGACCGGCCGCCCGCACAAACGATGAGCTGAAACTCGCTTTTAACGGACGACGTCTTGCTAGACTAATGGTTAGGTGTGTATGTGCGTTTTCCTTCGAAGGTGATCCCGGGTCACGCCACGGGTCCTGTTTGACAGCCGCGACGCAACAGGAACGGGGCACAGCAATGCGTGATGACCCCGCTGACACCTTGTTCCGCAGCCGGCCGGCTTCTCTGGGCCCTATGCACTGCGTTCGAGGCTCGGTCGCATAGACTTGCATGTTCATATACAGAGTGGCTGTTTAAGACCGGGAGTTTGCGAACTTGATTTTGTTTTGAGAAGATCCCGGAGAAGTACAGAGTTGCAACGAGAACGAAATCGGGTCCACTGACCTTGAAAGGGGAATAAGAGGGTAAGGATGAGGAAAAAGCGTCTGCTCGGGCGCACAGCCGGACATTGCGGGACATCGGTGGCTCGCTTCCAGGAAGGAATCGCGACTCTAATGAGCTCACAAACAGATTGCCGAGCTTCTCGCCATCAGCTATAAAAACGTAGAGAAGAGGTGAGATTGGGGAACCGATGCTTCCGCAGCTTCGACAACAGCTTCGGAAACGGGATCTGTCGGGATGGAGGTCTCGAACCTCGATAAGGACCCAGAAACGCGACTCATACTGGGAGTGAGCTCCAATTCGTGTCTTTCTGGATTTGCTGGTCAACGTTAACCGAGCTGTGTGATAGGTGCTGAGGGGATTTCTCCAGTTTTGCACACAGGAAGGCTGCATGGTCAGAAACGAATTTCTCAATCCCGACTCGCAATGGAGAATCATTGCTCAAGAGACAGAAACCGGATCGCCAGATCTGGTTGGAAGCTGCAGTCCTGAGCTTCAGGTTGGAGACACAAATGTGATTTCGTCGACGCGCTGTATGAGAAAAGATGCATTTTCGGGGGTCGGCTTCAGCTTCCTGCAGGTCGACCGATTCCGTGGCATCCGTCCCGTCGAGATTTAAGCCCACAAAGTGGGTGATTCTGGGTTCACAAACTAACAGCTCCTCGGCCAGATCGACCGACCGGTTCCATTCCGATGGCTTAACCAGAAAGGGCCGAACTCGATCGAGCAATACATCAGCTTCTCCGCTGGTGGATTCGTGTCCCCATTCCTTGAAGCTTACGAGGCTCAGGGGGTAGGAATCTTGGTTTGGACCCGTCCCATACCCGAAACCGGCGCAACGGTTCAACGCATCAGAGAGGTCGAAAAATTCGGCGAGCTCCGAATTTTCGGTTCCTTCTGTGTGCCCCTGAAAGCGGAGATATCATCCGTTGGATGATATGCGACATTGAATTCGTCGCCATGCTATTCATGGATTTCAGTTTTTGAACGACGTTCCCGACCTCGGGATTTATAAGCATGCTTCTTCACGCGGTCACCTTTTTTCCTGTTGTTGTGATAGTCAGATTCTTCCTTAGTCCGTAGACGGAAATCCGCGAGCCCAGAATCGTTATCCGATATTCAACGACGAATACTTTGATCTTGGCTGTTCACAACACCTGACTCATTCCCACGCAGTGTTCTCAAACCCTCTTCTTGAAATTGAGCAACGAAAATAAAGCGCCATCACGGCCAACAGTTGCATTCTCACTATAGGAGAGAGAACTTCTGAAAGTTCAGCCACATCGCTTTACTCGACTCATGCAGTACAGCCGCTCTGAGCCATCTCGTTGCATTTATCGACCGGGCGAGGTTTTCGTATTGCGTTTGCTGTGCCGTATTCTCTCGGCCTTAGTAATTTTGGATCCTCTTCTTTGTTGTGAGCGTTCTCGCCCCTGCAGCCCACGCTGGGAGCTTTCAATCGACCGAGTGAAAGCACAGAACAGAAAGGCTGGAACAGGAGGAGCCCCCGGCAAGCGGAAAGAGAAACTCGTTCGTCTTCCGGCCAATTTGGCGCCAGTGAGTTTTGTGCGATCGAATAACTCATGGTTCTGCGAACAGATTCGCACTCCCCACACGTTTCACTGATCGCATGGAGGTCGGAAGAGTTCTGTGGTTTACTTCGTGCGTACAGCGAAACTCGCTCGCATCTGGGTTTCCGGGGTCGCTGCTCGAACGCCGAGTCTATTCTTCAACCTCTTTCACTCCACTGCCACTGGGCGATCGACCATTGGTAGGAGCCGCCAACCAAGAGCTCTGTGAACACAACTCCCGTGCCCGGATACTAGATCCCAGAATCATCCCAGAGGATTTTGATCCTGCGCCGAGCTCATACGTCGTTCGCGATGGACGCGACTTCTATCCAACCACGAAAATATTGTCTTGGCGGAAGGAGGGGAACGGGCGGGCGGGAGAAAACAGTTCGAGGATGGGTTTCGTGGCCGAGTGGGTTGCGGCTATCGTCAACAGCGAGCTTGCCTCTCCGCAGATTCCATTCGTGGATGTCACCTCCAGCCTTGTGCTCAAACAATACCCCGGTTCAGTCACCAGCTCGCTCCCATGCGTCCTTCCGATGTTCTCGCTCGTATCCTTTCTCGATTTCTCGATTGAGCTTCCCTCTTCGCTGTCCGGCGAAGGATTCCCTCCCCAAATAGCAGAGAGTCGGCACAAAGCTCAGGCGTGTCACGAATAGCGGCTCGGCGTCGGACGCAGGTCCTTGTTGGCGACCGAAGGGTCAGCATTCAAATTGCAGTAAAGAGAACCACTGGCTTGTGTCATTAGAACAGCTTTTTAAGCCCTCTTGCCGGTACAAGTTTACGACAGATCCTCGGTAAAAGCCTCACTTATTGCCTCTAAGAGAAGACAAATAACATCGCCTCTGGCGCCCAGAGGTCTCCCGTGGAAACAGTCCAGTCCAAAAAAGGCTTCGAAGCGGAACACACGCTCGGAAAGGGACATTTCCGGCGGTCGCTTCGGAGGTTCTGCGTAACCGTGAGGTTTCGAAGTTTCAGTGGAGGTCTCGGATCCGTTCCTTTGGGAATGAGGTCTCATCGACTCGAGCTGCGGAGCCTTTCGCATATTTGGGCGACTCCGGACGGCTCTTTGAGGATGCCGAAGGAGCCTCTCGAAATCGCTCAAGAGTCTCGAGTGCTTAGCGTTTGTTCGAATTCTATCACTGCGCTGATTGGAACATCCCGAGAGTAGAGAGGAGGTATTCTTATTTTGGTCATGCCTTCAGCAAATCAATTTAGCGATTCTGCTTTATTGAATTTTGAGGAGAAGCTGTGCTCGGCACCATTGCTGAACTCCCTAGTTCCGAGTGAGAGACTCTGCGGAAGATAGAAGAAAGCTGACAAAGTCCTGCCGGAACAATGAATCTAAGGATGAGATATTTATGCACAATCAACAGACCCACTATCCAGCGGACCTGGTTCGGTTCCAACAGAAGTCGTCGAAAAAAATGAGAATCGATGTTTTTCAACATCGCATCGAACAGAAAAATTTGCTCCCTACAACGGGAGGTAATGATTGGGGCCATGAGAGACGTTTACAATGGCACGGGCGAAAAGCAGCGCACGCTCGTGCGTCCAGTCCTCTCTTCGAACCCCACTCTCCACGAAACCTACGAAAAGGGGCTGGAGGCAACAAGTGTTTCGCAAAAACCTCGAACTCTGGGCATATCCGGCTATCGAAACATGAGAGTTCTTTTTTGAGAGGAACAACTCACAGAGGGGATACCCCATGATTCACGGAAAGAGATGTGAGTGCGAAAAAACGAGATATTGACGATGAGGAAGAGATAGAAGAGGAATCTATTCACCATCCAGGAGAATAGAAAATTAAGGACGAGTGTTGGGTTCATACAGATAATACCAACCGGGAAGAAAACAATTTGTCAGGAAGCTGGGTGACATGGGTTTGCCTCATCTTCCTGTCAGTTTCGCGTTCCCGAAAGTATTCTCTCGGCGGGAGCGTGACATCATCATGGTCCACTTTGTGGAAATATCGGAAGGGGCCCGCGTCGAACAAGCGTATCTCGACCTGGAAATACTTCCTCCGACTAATTCATCTTGCTGCATGGTCGTCGGCCGTCAGCCTTTCATCCTGAGCGCTGCTCCTCGCGGCAATGATAATAATGTTTCCGACGTCCGTTGCTCCTTCGTGCTCGTAATTGAAAGCGAAATACGGAGCTCCGCGTTTTCCTGCTCGGGAAAAGCTCTGATGCGCTCCAACTCGAGCAACTGCAGAATGAATCTCGCTGGTAACGACCATCGCTGCCCGCAACTCCCGGATCCTTCCGAGACAGAGCCTTCCATGGGAGCATCCCATAATACTTCACCGTTCCGCAGCGACACACAATCTTGAACGGCTACGAATTCCCGCCGGCGAGCCCGAAGAACCTCTCTCAGCCTCTGCAAATAATTCCCGATGGTTTCCTAATCCAGATTGGTTGTCAGCAACAGGCTGCCTCACTTTTTGTCGTGCAGAACTTGATTTCATCCTCGACATCACAGAAATGGAAGATGCGTGTCCTCCTAACGGATCGATTCTCGCCGACCTCGATGGACACGCCGCCATCCCGACATTGTTCAGGCGAACGCCGGTCCGCGTCCGTCGGCGGCATTCCAGCGTTTGGGCGACATAATGATCCGAAAGTCAGAGCGACCTCCGAACGCGGAGGGTCGGCCCAGGCCCAAGCAGCGCGCTCAGTTGATCGGAATGTCACGGACTGGGACGATCCGCGAGCTCGCTTCCTAATCAAAGTTTTCACCGGAGGATCCAATCGGCAACACACGGAGCTGCACGAACTCGGAAGAACACACTCGATGAGTTCAGCACGTTTCATTAATTAGGCGTAACATATTGAATTTGCCAGCGGACGGATGGACAAACTAACTGACTGACTGCCCTGCTGACGGCCAGACTGTCTGATCAATAGACACGGTCTCCGTCGAATTGAACCTCACCCTCCGGGTCGGACAGACCTCTTGTGGACCTGTGGTGAATTACTCACCTTGACGGCCGGTACTCCCAATGCTCGATTGGGTCTTGCACCATCGTGCGATGATGCATGACTAGAGCAGCGCGTTATTGTAACGTGCAGTGGTCACAGGACTCAGGGTCCGAGCAAGTCGGCCCTGGCGACTAGATGAGTCGCACCAGTACGAGCCAATACTCAATGCTCGAGCAGTCTGGGAAACTTTCAACAGTTCCCTATTCATTTATTCAGAAAACAGGGTGGGTGAACCCGCGAGCCGGGCTCGGCCCGTCAGGGTTCCATTTCTTCGTGCTACGGCGAAGTTGGGCTAACGGAAGGCTCGTGCGCGATGGCTCACGAAAAATTCCACGCTATGAAGACCTGTTCTCCTGAGCTTAAGTATCAGTTTCAGATCAGAAATAGTCGATTATGAGCTCCGCCGTGTGTACGATACGTTATTCCCGAGCGCGCATCGAGCTCGTGGCTCGGGACTCTCCGAGCTGCAGGTTGCTGAAATAGTGATGAGGGACTACCCGCTTCTTCGTTCCGAACAACGCGCGGTGGAACGAGCTCGGCTGGAGAGCGCTAACCGTTCTTGTCAGGTCTTCCGTCCAGATATGAATGAGCCATGGGCGGAACTGCGCACGGGTTTCCCACTGGCGCATCGAGCAACATCGGGCGATGAAAGAGCCAGCGCATCTAAGCGGGAAGGAAGACGAACAGACAACTAGCCAGTCGACCATGGAGGAATTTCGGATCCGAGAGTCTACAAATGGCGGGATCGAGCGGCTTCCCTTTAGAAATGTCTAACTTTGTTCGGGTGAGGGACCGGGTCGGGTTCGTCCTTTGTTGACGTGTCAGAGATATCGTTCCCAGTTATCGTCCTCTGTCCCTGGCCCTCCGGCAGGGGAACGAGAAGATCTGAAATCGATATTGGTATTCGAGGAAAATAACACGCTACGGTGGAAGAGAGTTCCTCCGCTTTCTCGCCTCCGTTCGGCTATCTCGGAGTGTGTAGGATGAGCGAGTTCCAGGAGGTGGATGGGGATGAGAGGGCGAGTGAGCGAAATTGAACTGCGAAGAAGTCGATCCCGATATGTAGTCAGTTGAAATCTAGCAGCCGATCATTTCTCGTGGTTCTGACACCTCTTCCCCCCCCCCCTTCTTCCCCAGTCCTTGCTTCTCTTTTAGGATCGTCTCTCTTGAGCGCGACTCCAGGGAAGATCTCACAAGTACGGCAAGAAACGAACATAAAACCCATCAGGGAGCATCGCAATCGTATCGAGATGCCACAAACGCTGTCGGTGCTTGCGTTTGGCTGGATGTTTGTGCACCTCCCTCGTTAGACTCTGGGCGGTGTCCAACGCTTAGCAAATTAGCTTTTACTCCGCCATGGAGTGGATAGCTGGGGCTCGAGATGGAATACAATGCCCTCGGAACGAGGCACGTTACGTACATGCGTGTATGAACGCGAATGATAACTACACCTGCTCATCACGCAAAGTGGCTAATCCACCAAATCGACGAACTTTGGTCCCGGTGAGGCTATTTTCCTCGATGAACGCCATCTCACACGCAGTAACTCGGCTGTGATCGGACAGACGACTATTGACAAGCACAACGGCTGGGCCCGAGTGCGTAGCAATCACGAGCCACAACCCCTCGTTCGTTCTCTGAATAGAACTCCGGTGTCGTGACGAGGCGGAAGGACTTCGAAAGGAGTTCTGAAAAGATTCGCCGTCTTTGTGCCTCTTTATCTGTGTCAAATTTTCCTCCCTTCCCGCGTCGAACTACCCGAATGATCGTATTCTCAGAGTTCCACTTCAAGGGTCTCTCGGGGAGCCAATCGAGCTCCTCCTCGAGCCAGTGGTTGGCTACGGTGTCGACCGTAGGTATCGGACCCGCGGCTCTTGTTTTGGCTTCCGTCCTCGCTGGTTTCGGCAGCATCAAGCCTCAGCTCTGCCAACGCCCAGCACACGTAAATATGTTCGACTTGTGAACCGAGTGAATAATCATGTCGTATCAGTTTTGTCGTGGACAGATCAGATCCAACCATTGGGCCTGACCGTTCTCACGTTTTGCAAATGTGACTCCTCTTCCCACATGATTCCTATACCGTGGCGTCTGCTAGGCGCGACACCGTAGGCAAAATTTCGGGCTCTGTTCAAGGACCTGAGGTTACTTACGAGCATTGGCGAATCCACTCTGCTGGCCACAGGTTGGGCCATGTTCCCGCTATTCGGCGCCCCTAGGAAAGTCCCAGAAGCTTATCTGGGTCTGCGGAGGCTTATTGCAGTCGCTGGGGAAGCCTCACGTGAGGAATAACAAGTTCGACAGCCGGGCAGCTCCATTCATCGCAATTACCGTAACGCTTCCCGTGCTCTCGTTGAGGTTGAGAAACAAACATCACAGGTTGTATATTCTCCATATCATGGAGTTAGACACTCCTGGTCTCAGCTTTCCGATCAGATGAGAGGTTGTTCTCCTTCTTTCAGAAGCAATGTCGCTTAGAAAGAATATACAAACCGTTCGGCTCGCGCATGCGTTCGATTTGTATAACCATGAGGCGTTGAGTCTCGTTCTTAGAAGGCGGTAGGAGGTTCAATGGGGAATTGTTAGCTTCCATGTTGAACAAGGATTTAGCTGGGAGTCCCAATTTCCGAGTTGGGGTATATATTTATCTCAAAGAGTGAGAACATCCAATTCAACGGAAGTGTCTGTTCGCAACCATGAAATTCACCGATCGCCGGACTGCCTATCATACCGCGATCTGAATTTTGAGGGAGGCTCGCATGGAATCACGCGCCGTTTTCAGCGAGATTCTTGTTTTCCGCCGTGTGCCTATCCCCCTCAGAGCCCGAAGAAGAGGAGATTCTGTGAAGATTTTCGGCTTCCGGATATGTTGTCGAAGCCTGTTTTTCTTTCGAGCGCTGACTGCGTTTGATGCATATTCCATGATCGCGGCGTCGAGATCTCCGGAATCAATTTTTTTCAAGGGGTGTCCCTTCAAAGCCTTCCGGTCCCAGGCAACACGCAGAATTTAGAGAGAGTGCACGGACGGCGATACGCGAGCAGCGTTATGAGATCGTTAAGGCAACCGAACGTTCGTAGAAGAGTCAAAAACGGAATCATACTGCTCCACTTATGAGCTGGGATGAAAATGTTCGCGCTCTTCGAGCGTCAACATGTTCGAATCCTGATAACTTGAAATTTCTGACTTGAGTGTGACCGTGAAGATCTGGGAACGCACGTCGAGAGTTGGTCACTGACTTCAATGGAAAGTTAATTAATCTGTAAGCTCTGAGAGCTCGGAGTTTGAACTGTCCGCGTCGTTTCACGGACTGGAACGACGGCAAGACCGAATCTGGCTAAGCCGCACCAAGGTGATGTCTTCAGAGAGAAGCTTCTCCGAACACCGAGCAGATGGACTCAGACTTGCTAAGTTGTTCGTTGCCGTTCAGTTAATCCATATAAGTTCGAATATAATATCCAATCAATGCGAACCGAGCTGAGCGTGTTGCCGTTCCGATTTACTCTCATGAACCGGAGATGTTATTGGTGAAGTGGCTTTTTCTTTGCTTCAGATCCGCTTCGAGCGGCTCGGAAGTGTTCCGATTTGAGTCGGAGTTGTGAATAAATCACACACCAGAGAGATGTTCCACGAGGTCCATGTCCCATCCGAATATTTATTTCTCCCGGTTCGAATGGCGATCTTCAGTGTTTCGTCGATTTTCGATTCCACGCCGTGGGGCAGTATTTCGAGATGGCCGGCGCTACGTATGGGCCATTACGGAGAGCTGGAATCGGCGACCATGGCTCGAGTGCGATCGAAGCTTCTCTCTCCTCGAGAGTCTGACCCGCGCGTGGAAAGTTGAAGCTGCGGAAAACTTGACCTCGGAGTCCAGCTCTGCAGCGTCCGCCTCGTAACTCGACTCGAGTCAATCCCATCGTCCCACAACTAATCTCAATCATCCCGAAAGTGACTGGGATAGCGTGTTCGGAACCACTACGGATTATCTCTTCAGATGAGTCTCATCGATAGCCTTTCCCTGATGGCTTGAGAACTCCTGCGTCGCTCAGACGCCACTCCCACTGCCCAAACAGGTTTCATCCACCGATCGATGGACAGATTACAGTTGATATCCATTCTTCTCAATCTTTCCGATTCGTGGGAAAATCAGAGAAGTGGGTTTCGCCGGTCATTTGCCCGCTCGGGGTTCTTGATGGTGCCGCCGGCACTCTCTGATCCGGACATGGATTCAAGATTGGAATTTACTGCCGGCACTTCGATCGTCATAAAAAGTTTGAACGCCCGTGTATCGACGGCTATGATACCTCCGGCCTCGATATCCAAGTTCCAAACGGTTGTTGGAAATCTTTCACGTAGCCCCCAGGCGAGACACATCCATACGTGACCCTCGGAGGCGCGTGTTAATCCATTTCCGAAAACTCGACCGTGAGTTCGCTGGAACAGATGAACCGAACACGATCAGCGATAAATGGAGGGACGACTCAGGACGAAGGCCCCGTGATCTGATTGTGTAGTTTGGATACAGCCTCGATCGAGCGGAATGTTCACCTCTGGCTGATCCCAGTTGAGATAGTCATTGGAGAAGGTCGATGATGGATGTGTGAATGTTGGCGAAGAGCAGGAACCAGGGCCAATTCACCTTGCCTGTCCACCCCGGAGCTATTTTGCGACTTGTGAACTTTGGTGGTTCCTCAGGAGTGTGATGACGCGACTCGATCAACTGGGACCTGTTCAAGCGGAATCCAGCATCTGGCTGCACATCTGAGTAAGCTGGAAACCTGTTAGACGCACCTCGACCGATCCTGTCTCAATAGATACGCGATCGAGCGAGAATGCGCATCTCCCTATCTTGCCCATCGGTCAGCCGAATCTTGCACAGCAGTGGACTTCACCATTTCGTGAACGATCGACTGCACGCTTGGTCCATCTTCCTGGTCATTCGACTCATGGGGGGAGGTGCTTCCGTTATCAGGAGTCGAACGAGTGGTTACTGTCCAGGTGTGGGATTGCCAAAACTTCCCGAGCGTTGAGCCGCACATTGGTGCCAAATCCTATATGGCCGAGAAATCCGTGTCTGGGAATTGTGCCCTGAGAAGTGGGCTGATGCTCATCATATCCCAGACCGGTTTTCCTCGAGCTTGACCTCTCACCGACCGCTAGAAGCTGCCGACCCTCGGTGTGCGATACGAAACTGGCTGAGAGAATTGAGTTGGTTGCTCCAATAAAATTGGAGATCCAATAAAATCTGAAATCTTTCCTTCCGAGCTGGGAAGAAGTCCCGGACGCGAAATGGATGCTGTGTACGTCGTAGTGACAGATTGTGAGCCCGCAGTGGATGACGAAAGTGTGACCAACTTGGAGGATTCTAGGAGTTTTCAACGTCTACGTGTTCCGGCATCTGGCAAAACGGAAATATCAATATTCTGATCCGGCAGGGTCAACCGGACTCAGAGGGCACTGATGCGAGAGGTTCCTTGAGTTTTGTTCGCTGATTCTTTCGCTGGTCATGTACTGACAGTGGCTCACTAGGACCGCACATTTTGTTCCGCAAGAGGCGGACATAGTGCGCAGAAGCAGAATTTTATTGATCGTAAAATGAGCATACGCTACTCGAAGAAGATAAAGTTCGTACCCTTAAGTCTCGCTCCGCGAAAAGTGATAGCGGGGTTGCTCCGCTGTCGTTTTGAGAAGCTCTCAAGTCGACACGAATGGATCAATGGATGATTTCCCCCATTCGATTCATTCGCTGACGAGGGAATAAAAAACCAACGCCACTAATATTCAATTGTGAATTAGGAATCGAGTTCCCCGCTGACTTGTGACCAGTAGCGTACCGATGCCGAAAGCCCCCCGTGTGAGTGCGTTTACCGGGAAAATACCAGCTCTCTGTTGCTCACCAACCTTGCCCTACCTGATGGTTTCCCTTTGTGCACATGCATGTAAGTGGTTTGAGAAGTGTGTAAGTGGAATGCATCAACCCATTATCAAGGAGAATGGCAGATTCTGCTGGATTGTGGGGTTTAGACAACTAAGCGCACAAAACAAACTCAAGGCTCATCTGGAATATGTGAGAGGACGGAGGTTCGGAAGGGTTTGGGATTGTGAGTTAGAGGGTAGACATCAGAGGGGAGGGCATTCCGAAGGCGAGATGTGCGAAGGCAGAAGGAAGAGTCAAATTGAGCGGAATGATTGGTGAGTCATTGTCCAGGGTAGGGGTGTAGCTTGGCACCACGTCTGGTTACACGAATGAGGGCCGAAGAGGGAGGAACGAGGGAAGATATCTCAGCTGAACAACTTCCATGAAAGTTGATACTCTTCTTTCAACCTCTTTCGAACCGCATAACTACCTCCCGATCCGGCGATGCAGTTTCCATGTCCCAGAAGCTTCCCATTCCTCCCCGCATCAATAGCTTGATTCAAGTTGAGCAGAGCCTCTTCCTGGAGCAAACCGTTCGTTCCATCGGCTCGATCCGAACTCATCTACGTGAACCTTGAATTCATTTCCCGTTCTGCCGCGGAACGAACTTCCTTGTTTCTGTCAGCTGACGAGAGAATGATCTCACGTCTTCGGAGCCGAGTGAGCTCCGGCAGGTACCGGTGACAGATACGGGGGAGCGGAAGCCGTCGAATCTGCTTCGTCAGACCAGTGTGTCAATCTAGCACGCAGATTCAGACGATGAGTGATCGTTCGTCCGTTACAGGTTAACCTGGGATCGCTTCGTTATGTCGACTTCAGAGTCTTGTGAATAGGCCTGAGAAGTATGAGGGATTCATTGAAGATGCCAGCATGCAAAAATCTTGGCAAATTAGCCCTTATTGGGACTCGGACCCAAGGGCGTCACTGATTTCCCATGGTCTGGGAGATATAGCTACGAGCTCTACGCCACCTCCATGCCTGGCGCGGTGGAAACAATGCGGATGGAGCGACTGGATCTAAACTCTGAGGAATCCGAATCTCCTAATGATTTGCTATGATGCGAGCCGTCGTGGCGTCGCCGGGTGGCGCAGATGGTTTTTGTTTTGGATCCCACTTCCGATACTCGACGACTCAATCCTCAAACTCTTGGTGTCGCAGATGGCGGCTTTTGCTTAGAAAATTGAAGAAGCAGTTGGAGGGCAACGGGTTCTCCACTCGGCTCGAAAGCCGAGCGGTGCCCTGCTGTTGGTTGGCTGCAGATGCAAGCAGCGAATCGCCCGTTTGCTTCCTCCTCTCCTCTACTCTCGCACAATCCAGCGCGGGTGTTCTACGGCTGCGTTAGTAATTTTCTCTCGAGCACAAAAACGAACAACAGAGCCAATCAAGAATTTACACCGAATCGTCTCATCCCAGGCCCCTCAGGGAGCAATTCTTCAGGATGGGAACATCCGCTCCTCAGTATCCCGCCTCAATTCCCTGCTGCCGCGTTCGAGGTTTTCTCAAAATCTCGAGTCCTGCAAACTTTGGCCCCGGAAATCGCGGGACGGAATCGCTTTCGCGACAGTTATCTTCTCAAAGTTCGAGCTCCATCAAAACCGACGCCACTTGCATTGGACCGCGTTGATATGTGCGGGCGACTCGCGGGACAAACGCACGTCTTTCGATGATGCAGATGGCATGCGGTCGACAGTTTGGTTCAGCGAGCCCCCATACGAGTCAGCGGTTGGCTAGTCCCGAACTTTCTGACTTCAGACCTGTCACTACAACGCTGCGTGCATCTTCGTTCGAGCCATGCCACGTTCCGATCGCTGACAGTCGTGTGAGTTCCTCCCCCCACCCTTCGACGGATTTCCCTTCGCGAGTCGCGAATTACCGAGGCCGCGGTTCGCACCTAGGAAACGAAAATCCCGAATCAAGCTTGAGTCGTTCAGCTGAGCCTTGAGGTAGGCGCACGTTTCGCTCTATTTCCCAAACCGATGCGACATTGCAAGCAATCCGAGCCTGAAGCGCTCAGAACGTTTTTCTCCAATTTTTCACAGAGTCTTGTTTGTGGATCGTCACCCGAGAATCCTATTTGGATTGGGAAGAACGCCGGAGTTTTGAGGCTTTGCTATTCATGCGCTCGGCTGACTCGGTTGTCCTCTTCCCTTCTTGTATTCGGAATATTCCCAACATTTGTGGCCGCGGGCAGAGCACGCCACGGCTCCTCCCTGAAAGTTTCCTGGCGTGACCATCCCGTCCATTTTACTGCACCTGTCTGATATTCCTTCCCGTTCTTTCCTTTGATATGAGATGTGTCTGGCGGAGGCGGTAGGCATTGAAACGAAAGTGAGAGAAGAACTTTGATAAGGGCCGATAAGGATGTCGGCGCATCGGTCGGTTCGTCTGCTTGGTGGTGGATCGGCGCTCTTCGAGCCCTGAGGGCGCAAGACCCAAAACGCAAGGAACATAAAGACCAAGAAACGGAAAACCACCGTCACCGCTGGCGCCTTCCTCGCTTCCACAATCACCGATTCCATCGGGAGCGCTAGGAAGGCGTCGGTTACCTCTCCTTTCATCAAACCGCGCCCCCGACTTCGGGATCTTCGCGGTCTGCGTTCCTGCGTCGGATCACATTCGACCCGAGAACCATTCTTGGATCATTTGTCATCGATCAGAAAGAACACGATCATCCGTAGAAGTCCACAAAGGAGCCGGTGAACATCGCAAAGATCCTCACCCGGGCTCGCATTCCGATCAGAAATAATCGATGTGATAAGTCGCCGACTCCCCCAAGCTCGACTCGGCTTTTGTGAAGCGTTGAGGGAGCTTTGATTGAGGCGAGGGCCGCTTTCCAAATGAGGGGATCGGCTTTCAGGACGAGAAAGAACTCCGGGCTGTGTCATTACATGCCGGAAACGAGTGAAAAGCAGGAGAGGAGTACTTGATGTTAAAGCGTGACTTGGAGCAGAGCTCGAGAGCCATCGAACGGGAAGAGCGACGAGAAGCGTGGAAAGGAGAAAAGAGAGAGGGGGACACGATTTAGGAAGCAGAAATTGACGAGAGTGTTCTGTCAAGGGAAATAAGGAAGCATCCTCAGACCAGCGGGCAGCGCTGTTTGCGCCTTGTCAACGCGGGTCACCGGTCCCTGAATGAAACACGATTAGGCGTCGTCAGTGCGCTTGCTCGAGGACTCAACGCGCGATTCAGAAATTCACATCAGAGATATCATGGTTCCTTAATCATAGGAGTATGTTCACTGACGAGAAGAATTCGCCGTGGTCCTGCCGCACCTGATAAAGCTAGAGCCTAAGGCATCTATGATCAGAGATGCAACTTGAACGCCCTCACTCTGGGGGCTCGACTGAGATTCGCATTCTGTATAGAATCCAAGTGTCTCGATTTCCGAGTCCGGCGGAATTATGTCACAATATCTAGAGAGTACAGGAGAGAATGAAGGGATGGATGAGCAATTCATCGAGGGCATTCGACGGCGTATTCTGCGAACTGCAACTTTTCGGTGGTTGCCGTATTTGCTATCGTCCCTCGAGCCCGAATTCCCTCGAGCCCAAATTCCCTCTCCCTCAATTCGAGGCCTGACGGCAGTCTGCGAACCTTCTGTGTTTTTCACGGACCCGGGAGTGTCTTCAACCCGCGATAATACTGCGACTGTGCTGGCGAGAGCTGAATTGGGACTTGGTGCTGAGCAGGCTGCACACTGCTCATCAGCAAGTTGCTCGAGGCTAGCGCATGGCATCGGGTCAGGTTAGGTTTCTACGTTCTTTCCTCTACAATTCAGATATTTGAATGGATCATGCTTGGGAATTTGTTTGAGAGCTTTACCACGGACAGGCCCCAGCCTTGGCACTCTCGAACCCCAATCGTTGAGCCATGAGACTCCTGTGCGGACTTAGAAGCTTCGCTGAGGTTCATGCAGTCTCCCATTTATGGAAAGGGCTCTCGGGCTTGCGGGAAATCGGAATCGAGGGAATTCGGGCTCGGGGTCCGCAACCCCGTATTTCAGGCTATACCTCAGTCAAATAATCCGATTGGAGCGACTTGGCTCTCTTGAAATCGCGTCTTCTCTTAATTAATTTCTGATCAAATTTCGGGAGTTAAAAGACGAAAATGTGCGTCATTTGAAGAGCTCTCGGCCAAAGCTTTTTCCGATCGGATCATATCAGACCGCGATATGGTCAAAACGAGGAGGCAACGGAATTTCGCAGCACCCCGTATTTTCGAAGACGACTGGTGTTGCTTAAACGCCTTACCCGTCCTAACCCAGTTGCCCGAATCCCAGTCATCCGACTCCCAGCTACCCTCTCTCACCGCCAAATCCTCACGCTCTGGAATCTGGACTCTAGAGTCACTACGGATCCCCAGGAGAAGCTGGATACAGACTGGAAGACATACCCACTCCTCTGACTTCGAACGGGAAAGGAGACTGGAACTCTTGGGCGACGTGATTCTCGAGGAAAAGGCAGTTTCGACTGACTTGAACTTCCGAAGCTCTATCGGCGCGCGAATCGCACATAGAGCTTCAGCGCATGAGGATTCAGCGGTGAGAGAGGGTAATTTAGATTCGGGCAATCGTCCTTGCGATTCTCCAATCCGACGGTATGGTGAGTTAATCCTCGAGTTCAGAAACCAACGCCAAAATAGGGAAATGACCCATTTGGACCCGTGCATCCCCCTGGAACGATCCCTGCCATGAGCTGAACCTCGGCCGGTGGACAAGGCAGCTCCGCCCACATGAGAACAAATGTGAAAACTTCCCAGGAGGACCCAGGGGTTCACACTTGCGCCGTCGAATTCCGCGGCTGTGCCGTCGATTCTTTTTCCGTAATTGAGGCATCTATCCGTCAGACGCAATCATGAGTTATGTAGATCGCAAGCTCTATTCTCCGAGGTTTCCGGATGGAGACTCGATGCTGTCGAATCGTCCGAGCTATTTACCCCGAGGAGCAAAATCAACCCCATCCCAGACAAAACTCCGGATTCGCGCCCAAACGGAAGCATAATAGACTCCCTGCACGATAGGAAGAAGGAGGGTGTCCTGTAGGAGAAGGAAACACTCATCTCGTTTCAGGACGTCATCTCAGCAATATGTGAGGTATTTCCGTACCATTATCGGGACGTAGAGTAACGGAAGACTCGAGTGCATTGCAGCAAACAAGGCCTCCTCGCGAACCGTCTCGTGAGAGAGTCGAAACCGGAGCACACGTTTGGACCGTATGACTTCCGATCCTTAAAAATTGGTGCAAATTCGGGATCATTTCAACAAATAAAGTTAAGCCGTGACGGTTCCGATGCTGTGGATGACAAGCGGGCTAATTGAGTACTCCGCGTTTTCGCAACGTTGGGACACCTCTCAACGGCAGGCATCGCGCAGACGTTTCTTGCTGGTGAGGATAATTGCTTCTGTTTAACATAGTGAAATCATTCCCACTCAAGATCCTGTCATATGCCTGAGCATTGGAGCAGCCACGTCCCACGCTGACATGCTCCGGTCGACGCCGCCTCTGGACCTTCTTACGCCATCGTTATCTTTCCGTCGGCGCTATTTCGGTGTGAACGCCCCGAGTCGGATCTTATCCTTCCTGGCCGCGTTTTGTTGGTTCAAGTTGCCGCGGGCATGGCGTTGTAGCGTTTTGTGATGTGTACTCTCCCAACAACGGCGCGAGGGGGGGAGGCTGTGAGCGCAAATCAATCACGTTATCTCTGCGGCGACAACGAGAGGCGCCAAAGCCGAGAAAACGTGCCCACCCATTCCCTCGTCCATCCCTGTCGGTCTGTCGCCTGGCTCGTGGTCGCTTATCTTGATATCCCTCCTGGAGCGAAATTGAGACGTGTCGCCGGAGAGAGTCCTCGCTGTTCCTCTCCGGCTTCCCCACCACCTCACTCTTCCACTGATTACACCTCGCCTCTCCCGAAGCGATGTCTTTTTGACGAAACAACGAGAACCAGCCCCAACCCGGGGAACCCTTACGCTCTCACGTGGGAGGACGGGAGAGCGTCTGTCGCCTGATCAAAGGAAAGGTTAACTCAATGACTATGTGAACCCTGCCAAATAGCAGGAAGTACATCTCTCCAGTCGCGAATTCGGCTCCCGAAAGTTGCTCGCGGAATCCTGAGCATCAAACACTCCATCCCGAGCCGAGCGCCATCAACCGACCCAGAGTCGAGGACGAGATCAGTCCGATCGATTGAGCAATGGGTGATTCTAGATGACTTCCCTGGTATCTGGATCGAACCGAGTCTTCGAACAACGGTGTATCCACGCTCATGCATGGTGCGTCTGTCCTTGAGAAAGACAAGCTATCTCCTATCTTGATGACCACCCGTCTCTGCCGCATTCAATCTGGTGTTAAGAGGGGAATATTAGCAGGAAACAGCAGTTGACGAACGAATCGGAAGCCAATCGAGATCGAGACCGTCAGGTCGAATGAATGTTTCAGATGTAATTGGACAGAGAACACGAGTGACGAAGTTCTCATCTCAAACAGTCCGCAGATGATAAATGTTGTGATCATGAGACAGTGGAAAAATTTCAATCGACGACATTCCTGGAAGCGAGCCGATGCGTTGCCGTGCTTGTCGCGAATTAGATGACGATCCTTCCGTTCGTGGAGTATTACGGACTTCGGTCAACGTTCCACAGGTTGGCAGATCGGAAAGTGTCGGTGACATCAACGCTGAACTGCAGAAGGCAATTGACAGGGTAAACATTAGCAGCGACAGAAACAATCAGCTCCCAAGCCAGAATCTTGTGGAATCTGTTTTTGAGCATCCGAAGTCCGTTTTCCAATGAAAACAGAATGAAGCTGAGCGTATGTGCTTACATTCGATGACTTGGGATCGCCGAACATCCGTCGACAATACCGGGTTCCTGTTCGAATGAGAAGTTCCCGGACAGGAAGAGGTAACTTGTAACAAATGGTGAGTGGGTGGCCGTAGTCGCCATCCCAGGGGACCCCTCATCGTGACAGATACCCGAAGTTTTCTTCTGCGAAGAACGCAACGGGAGAAGCCCGACTGCAAGCGATGATGCCATTAGCTCTTTCCGGACGGGGATAGCTCTCGAGGGCCACAAACGACGAATGCATCTCGTTAGAGCTGTTCGACGGCTCGTTTTCTGCTCTACTCGTGTATTCGGAGTCTATGGTGCTGGCAGACGGGAGCTTCCTCATTTCCATACTGCGGACTGCTGTTCCTAACTACTCACCGCGAACGATCATCACCTGTCAACTCGCCAGCACTGAATTCAAGCAACGGCGCATTTACCGAGGATCTCGGCGTCGGAGAACTCAGGCTCGTCCTGTGCGTCGGGGAATTCTAATCGGGCGGCCGATTCCCGACCCGAGGGCGGAACTCGAGGGCGGTTCCGACTCGCTGCGGAATATAACCCCCCAAGAAAAACACGACGTTGTTTCCTTTGCAGATTTTCAAGGACGGCGGTGACAAACCCACTTCCTCCGCCTCAAACCGAGGAACAGGTCACGCGATTTTCTGAGAACGAATACGAGGACGACGGATTCGGGTACAACAGGGGGAGCCAAGCTCACTGATGCCTCGCTCTGCTGGCCGAGCGAGGCAACTGTCCGACCAGCGAGCCGAGCGACGACAACTTGGCAAACGAGCGCCTCGCTATGCGTGTGCATCACGCGATCCCTGCATGAGTAAACTGCGAGGACAGATGACTTGATCGGACTCGAGTCGCAAAGTTCCGACACCAACAGCGGTGGAATGGTTTCAGATATATTGACTACGACATGCGACGGTCGGCGGCAACCAGATCCCGCCGCTCGGCACGCCGAGGCATAACACCAAAATGCATGAGCATACGCGATGACATCGGTGCTCGGAGAGCCGAGTTTCTGTACTCTTGCGGTAGATCCTCGTCAACAGTCGTTGCGTTTTCCTCACGGGGAGCGAGTGATACTTCAAAGTTTGTTTCTGATGTGGGCTGATGCTCACCGGGTCACGGTCAAGATACAATGAGGATGAGGAGTCTCGGATTTTCCAAGATGCTTCAGCGGGACGGAGTGCCCCGATCCGGCGAGTCACGATTGGTCTTTCTTTCTGGTCTTCTTTTGCCGTTGTTTCCTGGGGACTCCTCCGAGACTGCACTCAAGGAACTCAGGCTCAGCTGGAGTTCCCTGAACCAAAAGAGTTTGCCTGCATGGGAGACGAAGCCGAGCCTCGCGGCTGGACGCGGAAACACCTTATCTCACTCGGGACATTCCAGCGGCCAGGACACGGATTGCTCTTAGAATGCATGGTTTGCTCTCAACGTTGTGGACGGAATAAAGACCGTCAAAGCGGTTTTAAAATCATTATTTCGATGGAAGGAGGTGTCGTGAGGGAACCGGACAGAAACGCTTCATCCTCAGCATCTCCGTGACTCCCTCGCCTCTCCGTTTGAGGATCACTCGATGACACCTAGAGTACCTTCGACTTCTAAGTTCACTCCCTCAACGCTCCATAGTAATCCGCGGCAACGTATGGCGATTCTGGGAGAGGAATCGTGCGTCAATATCATCAATGTGATGAACTGTTCCAGTGTCTGAGTACGCGGCGGTCCCCGACGCTCGATTGGTTTTCCAGCAAGCGGAAACGTCGAGAAATCAAGCGATTTCTGTATTCAGAGAGACAGAGGTTGGAAAGATATCCTGAGGTCAGAGTAGCATGATTGGTGTTAATGGAAACTGAAAGGGGTTCCGAATCTTCCCCACCATGCCGGTCTCTCATGCGATGACGTTCCGAGAGCCCCCTGAAGACGCCAGAGAGGGGACGAGACTAACGATGCATCGGATTTTGTTTGGAGCCAGATTCAATCATTGATTGAGTTCTCCCCGGAACAGCAAAACCGTTAGGAAGCTATTCCTCCGCCATTCCCTGACGGCCTGCTGCTCGAAAGGGGGAGGTAGCGACACAGAAGAGGAGGAGTTCGGCAGACTTCTCATCAATTCTCTCTGAGCCCGCTCGACTCGCGAGCTCGCCCACCACCAGCACAACCGCAACCGACCACCGCTGTCGATGTGCCTTCCCGCCTTCAAGCTCGCTTCTCCTGAACCCCGTTCTGTGCTCACCGTGCTCCGCTATCTCCCAGCCTAGAGCCGCCTTTTTTTCTCTGCTGTTGTAACGGAATCCTCATTCGTTCTTTTTATTCCTGCTGCCATGAGTTCGCATGCCCGGCTGCTCTCGCAGCTACCATGAACTGTGGTTCCGCGAGACCGACGCGATCACGCAGAAGTGAACGTCATTCAGCTGGCTATAGAATACCGATCTCAGCCCGAACGCCTGAATTTATACACGAATCGAAAAATTATCAATGCTGTAGGGTTGCAGCGGGGTGGCGCTTCCGAACACATGTCCACTGAGTTCCAAGTCGACGGGCACACCCAACGAACGAAGCCTTGCCCGCTACAGCTGCATTCAGAATAGACGCAGAGGTCGCGGAGCGCAACCATTGAACGCAATCTAGGCATATGAAAATCGAGGGTTTACATGTTCGTCTTCTATTTCCAATCCATCTATCGGATGGGAATATTACTAGGGGCCTAATGTAGAGGGTGTCGCGGGAGAGGGAAAGGCCCTTCTCCTCCTGAACAGTTGCTGGCCACATCTATCTGTTCATAGGAATCTAGGATCTATTTGCTTCCTCGTCTTCTATGGATCCCCAAGCATGGACTGGATTGACATGAAACTTGCGGCATGATTCAAGCGGGCATTCGGGAGAAATGGGCTGCGCACCCGATTCCCCATCCAAGCTCCTATCCCCTCTTAAGCGGCTGTTAGCCTCATATATTGCGCTTGTATTGTATTGGCACTTTACTCTCTCTTCACTGGGTCAGAAACATGGTTTCGAGAAGTATGGTCAGATTGGTCTCGGAATCACCCCTCCAGACTTGGAAAGTAATGGTCAGATTGGTCCCGGAATCACCCCTCAAGAGTTGGAAAGTAATGGTCAGATTCGTCCCGGAATCGCCCCGTCAGAGTTGAAAAACTATGGTCAGATTGGTCGCGGAATCACCCCTCCAGAGTTGGAAAGTAATGGTCAGATTGGTCTCGGAATCACCCCTCCAGACTTGGAAAAGTATGGTCAGATTGGTCTCGGAATCACCCCTCCAGACTTGGAAAGAAATGCTCAGATTGGTCTCGGAATCACCCCTCCGGAGTTGGAAAGTAATGGTCAGATTGGTCTCGGAATCACCCCTCCGGAGTTGGAAAGAAATGCTCAGATTGGTCTCGGAATCACCCCTCCGGAGTTGGAAAGTAATGGTCAGATTGGTCCCGGAATCACCCCTCCGGAGTTGGAAAGTAATGGTCAGATTGGTCTCGGAATCACCCTTCCAGACTTGGGAAAGTATGGTAAGATTGGTCCCGGAATCACCCCTCCAGAGTTGGAAAGTAATGGTAAGATTGGTCTCGAAATCAATCCCGGATTGACCCGATCACTCTTTTTTCGCCCGGCAATTGAGCTCATTCCGTTTTCCTCCGAGGACGAAAAACTGCTCTCGGAGAGGTTCGAAAAGTGGTCTCCATCATCATACTTTGAACCAGCGATGAATGGGGCGTGAGGAGCTTCCCGAACCTCTCGCATTGCGTGAGCATGCCCGCCCATCAAGATTCAGGACACATGAGAGGCGTCGTTCCTGAGAGAACCGACTGGGGCTACAGGGAAGCCGTTCGACTCTGTCATCGAATTCCACGGACGTTTCCAGAAGATGGTTCCGGGCCGACGGTGATGGTACTACGGCCAACGTATCTCGTTGGCTCCGGCTTATTCCGGAACTGGCTGTTCGAGATCCTCCCGAGGTTGCTCGATCTGTACCACCATATATTTGCGAATATATCGGAAAGTTCGCGGTCAAGGACATTATGTCTCATGATGAAGTTCATATCTCCTTTTGTTATCTGTTTGAAAACACGGGCGACAGTTTCCGGGTGCCCGGACGTAGGTCATCGCATTCACGCACGTGGCGCAGACTTCCCGTGATTGTCGTTGGCAGTATGACCCTCTTCCCGCCCTCGTTCGGGCTCACGTGCTATCACCTGCAACTGCATCACGCAAGTCGACATCATGTTCAGCACGGAGTTCCTCGTGATACGACCGACCGTGTACCAGCTGCGGCGAGTGATCTTGAAATTAAGTAGTGTGGCGTGACGACAGCATTTCTGTATTGGCTTCTGGAAGATTATATAGAGATCTTCATGCGTCAATCAGAGGGATGTGACGGTGGGAGAATCTGCCACGCCGTGTCGATTTTCGCATACATATCGGAGACACATTTTCCAAACGATTTCCGGCTTTCAAGATGTGAGACCCCGATATCACGGACTATCAATCGATGTCCGCAACAGTTCATCGCGCTGCTGTTTTTCCCCAGTCTCGATTCGTTCGAAGACCTCCCATCTTGATTTCAATCTGATACCCATGTTGGCCCAGGCAATGAGTGGATGGATATTGCAGCGCATCACAGGCGCGACGTGTTCCGCATATCATCTTCAGTGTTCGGTCGGAGGGCCGCCGCCACCTCAGCTGTCGTGGGGAAATTGAGCCGCATCGCGTGTTTCCCGGTAGGTACTTTGTACCTGATAACAACTTAATTACAGGCACTGGGCATCTGCTGAAGAGCTGTTGTGAACTCTCTCACCAATGCATTACGTTCGTTGAAAAACCGCCGAAGTCTTCTGAATCGCAAACTCGCTGATTGACTTTATGATCCTCCTCTCACACGGAATGAATACGCAATAATTCACGCTCCTCCATGCGCATCGGTAGCAAAGAGTCGATTTGGCGATGTATCTGACCTCGCCTTCATAATCTCGGTCGCCCGAAGAAGATTGATTCGAGAAAATGAATTCTACTCACGAATATTTTTCATTCCTGTTACAAAGACTGTCAATCGAGGTTCTAAGGGGTAACAGTGCAGCCGTTGTGGGAACGCTCCCGACAGGATCCGACCTGGCCGGCATCGGATAGTGTGGATGCTGTCTATTCATCTATTATTTGAAATAAAGTTCCCGGTGCATTTCCAATCACTTTCCATGGAAAACGTTCGGCCTGCTTTGAGTCCCTCTGAATGTTCAGAAGAGGGTTCTATAGACAGCAGTTTGATTTCCCGACTGCCAGAACACATGCCTGGATTCTCACCCCTGTATGTCAATGCGTGACAATTGAGGCACCGCTAATCTGTTTCTGATAGTCGACGGGCTCCGTTCCGGCCGCGATGGGCTCAAAATATCATTTGTCTTCGTTCGTCCGGCTCTGGATTATGATACCTCTTGTCTCTCTTCCTGCGTCGCTTGATCACGTCGTTGAGCTACCCCTCTCCGCTCGACCGGGGGTTTCAAACTGGAGGGTGGTGGTTGCACATTAGCGCTCACTTCTGCAGGTACCGTTTTCCAACGTACCGCTCGGGGTGATCTATTTGGATGAGGCTGTTCGGCCTAGGCCTAGGATGAGGCCTAGGATACCTAAATAATGACCCCCATGATGACGAGAACAACCATGCAGGAATGGTGAAAAACACGAAACAATGTCCAAAACCTAACGCCGTTAGCAATTCAACCCAAGAGACTTTATCATCCACCTCCAAGACTTTCAAGATGTAAAGGGTACAGCCGAACAAGTGTCGGTTTTGGGCCCCGAGGGAATTCGGAAACCAATCACATGAGGTTATTGCTCTCCCCAAGGAGAACATTTTTCGGAGTTCAGTTCACTTGGAGCTTCTTCCATTCTTTCATATTTCTTGAAAACCGTTGTGACAAGAAAATACCGAAAAAATGCAATGTTTGAAGGCTCGGTTTTCGAGAACGCGAATATATAGAGACTCCAGCTTTGATCCATCAGAAATCTAAGGACCCAACTATTATGCATGAAAATATCAGACCCATCGGAAGAGTCCGATTCATAACGATTGGCAATGCGTCATCCGCGATGGCTCTGATAGGTATCTTGTCTGTTGCGCTACAGCCAATGAGCCGGAGCCCATTGATGGCTCCGTCCTCATTCAGCACTTTAGCGAGATAGGACACTGACTGAGAAAGCTGGTAGGTACCGGCGGAAGAAAAATTCAGATCTCTCTCTGTCAGTTGAGGGAAGTCCGAGATCGAGTCAGATCTCACGGCGTACAATGCCCTCCGCACCCTGCTCCATCCGTTGTCCCCTTCATCTTGTGGCAGCGTTTTCGAGACGTTTCGCCTCTGTTGCATGCTTCCCAGAACCTCGTCGAGCATAGTCTGATCGGATCTGGGGCGCTTACCGGGATTGTCGTCAGGAAGCTCGCGATCTCGAACAGAGCCCCTACCTGGGGAAGGAAGTCATTATCCACTGGATGATCCAGGATGCGGTACTTCTGCTTGATGATGCCATGCACTACTTCCACGGCCCATCGGTTTCCCGATCATAGTGCTAGTTCAGGGCTCGGGCGGATGTCTGGGTGGAGAGCCTGGAAAGCGCCGACCCAGCTGCACATCTGGCAGCGGTCAGGGTCCGCACATGGTTCCGAAACCGAATGAATTCAGTTCAACAGTGAATGTTTCTTAACTGCGGGTTGTGAGTGGGGTTCGCAAAAGCCCGCGGACGAACTATAATTACTGTCAGTATTCTGATAACTATCATCGAACTCCGCTGACTGTCAGTGATGATCGAGATTCCAGAGGCGGGCTCCATTGAGCCCGCAACAAAGCACACAGGTCTGCGGTTTACATGTGCGGGCTTCTTATTGCGGTGACCCGCAAGAATTATAGACCGCGGGCTTGCGGTCCCGGAGATGCGAGCTTTTGTAAACCCTGGTTGTTAGTCGACGCGGCGATGACCCAAATGAACTCCGGGGATTCCGCGATCCCAACAACACATGAGAAATATGCTGGGTATTTCAGCACTGAGCTCAACCTGTAGCGTGATAGGCATGATGCCCACCAGAGAAGTCCGGAAAAGGATTGCCAATTTTCATCATTCGGACTCTCCCGATCGGGCTGGTATTTGCATGTACAAGAGATGGGTCCCGGGTGCACCTGACCTGAATTTTTTCCATCCATCAACTCGCATGGCTCCTTAGTGCTCTGATGACTTGATTCTAGTAATTTTTCTCGCATCTAGGGGAATTTTTCTCATCGGGAAGGAGACCATTCCGTAGAATTTTCACTCAGCTTTCCAATGGATTGGAGCGGTAGTCTCTGTCTCTCCCCGTTGTCAAACGCCGAGTCACATTGCGTTTACCCCCCCCCCCCCCCCCCCCCCCATATAATTGGTTTCCGAATTCCTGCGGGGTCGAAAACCGACCCTCATTCGGCTGTACCCTTTCCGTTTCCCGCTCAACAAGAATGCAGCTCTAGTTGGGACCGATTCGAGCAGAGGAGCGCCCACGCAGAGTTGAGCTATGAACGCGGAGAGCGAAGTTCTGAGAACTTGAATACAACTATAAAAATCAAAGCTCCCGAACCCCACGCCAAACGAAATCCCCGAATTTCGAAACGTCGGGGCGGGTTGGCAAGCCAACGAGTTCGCTGCGTCAGCAAGGATTAGGGGGCGATGAGATCCGGAGAGACTTTTCCCCGGTCAGGGAGCGGCAGACTCGCTTGCGACCAGAAGCCATCCACTTATCAGGGCATAAGCCCGATGATAACGCCATCCGTTATCATCCATCCTGATCCGCCGTTGCGAGCTTTCAAAAATTCACAGCGCATCCCCAAAGTTCATGACGGAAACAGAAGGGGGCTCACCCGCAAGGCTGCATTGCAACGAGCACCCTGGTTTGTACTTTGTTCCGCGAATCGAGGTCACTGAGCTCTACTCATTGTCAGACCTTCATCACGGGAAATTGTCGGACGGAGTGGAGGAACTTTGGCCCATCGTTGGTTTATTTTAGCCAACCAAGTCCGATGTTCGTTCCCGTTCTGCAGAAGAAACCGTCCAAGCAGATCACTGTGGGACCAATAACGCTCACAGCAATTTATAATCGTCACTCACATGTCCAAAGCACTCAATACCACCGGAGCGTCGTAGACCATGCCATAGTGGCGATTGCAAGTAAGGGGACTCATACACTCTTATCGCCAGCCATCGATGATTTCCTCTTAATATCTCCGTTGGCGATACTCCATCACTGCCGCTACCAGCATCCAGCGGCAAATACACGGAGGAGCTACGTGCATATCCAGGTACATATACCCTTGAACAAACAGCAACCGGCCGCATCCACTAAGTATTACAGCCTAAACCCAACAACTTAGTAGCTTTCCTTTTTATATGTGTGCCTCACCTCGATGCGGATGCAGCATGCATATTGCGGCCCCAGCGGAAATCGTTGGGCTTGGGAGGATCGCTCCGCCAATGTTATCGGATATCGACCATAAATTTTGGCAGACTGTGGTAGGCAATCGGGGAATCCTACAGAATCCTACATGCTAAACTTGAATGTGGTTTCGATCGGCGGGGAAACTGAGATGAGAAAGCGCTGGGGAATATTCTGTTATAGAGCTGCAAGCACCATCGAGATGAGGAAAAAGAACGATCAGAGAGGTTCTGAGAGGATAGAAGACCGTCGCTTGTCGTCTGATTTCCTCAGCCCTGCAGAAACGTTTTGATCTTGATGAATCAAAAACGCTTCAGCTTTTTCAGAAGGGCCTCAGATCTACGGTAGAAGCCTTCATTCAATTTTGGCATTCACTCGAACAATCTGGGATTGAGCGCAAGACCGAAACGTGCACCCCCTCGGCACTAAGCACGGAATACGTGGAACAATGCGTCGTTGATCGCTCCCGTCCAACGCATACCTAATCTTTTCGGCAGCAAAAGTGAGCCAGAGAGACACTCCGTTGATGGAGAACGAGCTGTATGAAGGAATGATTCGGATGATCCACAAGTTGTGATTCTGAACTTATTGCTCTCCCAATCAGCATATTGGTATTGGAAAAATGGCCAAAAATGTTCAACGTGATAGTTGCGGACACCGGATAAGCACATGCGGGAACCGGATGTGATTTTGAGCACGACTTTCTTCCTTCATGAGCCAACGTGCGGCTCCTGATGTGACGTGTCGTGCTCTGGAGGAGCTGAAAGCTCGAAATGCGTCTCGCCGGTTACCGTGGACCGATGGTGGCATGCATCCGATGGTGTGGGCCGAGGAACGAGAAACTGGGGTCGAGACGAGATAGACCTAGACTTTCTTTAGGTCGGTATGAATAATTCCGCAAACATTTTCCAGGGAAAACTCGCTCAGGCTGTCACCGAGGCAGAATTTTATTTTGTAAAGTCGACTGAGGACTCTTCACTGACGGAAGGAGTTTGAGGGAATTGTGTTTGGTAGCAACAGACCCCCGACAACACTGAGTGATAGCGAGAACCAAGGCAGATCTATCGGGACCAGATAACTGAGTCCAACTACCCGACGAGCCCCGCTGTTGGGAGCTGCCACTACTGGTGCCCTCATTGGATATTCCGTCAGAAATCGACCAACTTCACTGCTTCGCAGAGTATGAGTTGGATTCCGGAACGAGACCGTGCTATTCCCAACTGTGCTTTCCACAACCTCCAAACATAGAGCTCCCCGGTTCGGTTACCAAAGATCCGATGTTTGAAGGTTCACTCAGGCTCGCCTGTTCCGCCAGCTTTTTGGAGTTCTTTGCTTCATGCTTTCTGATTTGCCAGAGCCCACAGCAAGAACACCAACCTCGGGCCATGTCCTGTATCCTATGCCCCACGCGGTCCTCTGCAAGGGTTCCTCACGCAGCGATTCGGAAAGTGTTCGGCGGCGTCGGACCGAGATAACGGTCGTCGGTCCTGGTCGGAACGTGACGCTGCTGGTTAGTTTCCCTGGTAGACGGAGATAAGAGCAGTAAGCCGTGATGGCGGTCTGGAACAATTTCCCGAATGAGCGGAGGAACCGCGGAGCGGAGAGACCAACGAGCAGAGGAACAAACAAACGAAGAAACAACGTTCCTGCCCGACTCTGTCTACATGCCATCTCTATCAGCGATTTTTGCCCACCGTTGCGAGAGCCGCGAGTCTGGGTTCAGCAGCGTTGAGTTCCTTTCTAGGCTTGAACGATGCGGCGTCGGTAAGGGAAGTCACGGAAGTGATTTCGAATCAGAGCTCTTCGGAGCTGTCGTCGTTGTGTCGCCCGAGCAAACCCGAGACACTTCAGAGAAGTCTACATGTCTTCAGATTCTTATTGCAGAAAAAGTCCTCTCGGGACATCGGGACGCTTGGTTGCTCGCTCGTTTCTTCTCATCGGATGCGCCATGTTAGCGACGAGAAGCGTACAAGCATCGGAAAAACGATGTGTTAGACTCTCCATCTACTGGGGCGCTTTCTCGGCGTCGATGAAGCAAATACCTGCAGGGGTTTGTGAGCGATTGAAAATTACCCACAATTCCCTCAATTGACATGCTCGAGTCCTGTTATAGGAGTCAGAGGGGACGTGGGCGAGCCTTCGCTGCGTCCGAATTTTCGGCGGAATACGTCGGACTTATGGTCAACTCTCGCAGTGTGGTCATTGCAGCATTATTTTCCTCAACTGAAGCTCCCAGAGAACAGCGATCTGCGATTCGAATGGGCAGACTCGACGGATCACCGATCACAGCTGCGGCTTTCCGAACGCCAAACTCATCTTTCCTTAGAGAAATGGAGCAACCATACTTGATTTCGATAATTGTTCGGAGCGCTGAAGTAAACTGCCCCGAACATTTACATACTGATTCCATCAAATTTCAGAATTTATCAGGATGATTCATTTGTGATACTGATTCCATAAAATCTCAGAATATATCCGGATGTTTCATTTGTGATACTGATTCGATCAAATCTCAGAATATATCCGGATGATTCATTTGTGATACTGATTCCATCACATTTCGGAATATATCAGAATGATCCATTTGTGGATCCATTTACACTTTCATACATATCCATTTGTGGAGTATTTTTAGAGTTTTACTTTCTTCACGGGGAAGATCATGGCTGATTCCAAAAGAACAAGGAGTTGTGCGGAAATTTGCTTCACCGTCTTTTCGATTCGGCATTTTCCCAGAGCGGCGCTAGCCTTCTTGTCTTTGACGAGCGGTTTGACGAGCGGCCCCAAATAGTGTGTTTCTGCAGTTGACTGTTAATAATTATTGATGGCGCTCATCTGGAAGGGTGTGACCTTCTACGGCAGAGTGACACAGATTTATCCTTAATCATGAGCGATTTAGTCGTCAGGAGAAACGAACAACATTGTCTGTCAGAGAGGCCTTCCCCCGGGGCCAGGGTTCTGACTTGATTAGATGAAACGTGTATCCGGCAGCTTAACGAAAATTGCTCTTCCGACTCCCATCGATTCTGATTCGCTGACAAGGTCTGCCCGTCGAGCTGTTATTGGCGTACGACTCTTATACCGGGGATCGATCAGGTGACAATGGGGCTCATCCTGATCCTGTCGCTCCGGTTTCATTATTGATGCGCGACTGGATCGATACGATCTTCCCCGCCGTAACGTTCCCAGCACGAATGGCCGTCCGTCCGAATCAGCATGTTGGAGCCGACACAACGCGGTCCGCAAATTCCATCGGAAACTCATGCCTGTCGTATTGTGAAACATGTTCCTCGCTCGACAGGGAACTAGAACTGGCCAGAGCGTGAAATACCTGCGCACTGAGCGATTTGCTCCGAGTTCCGCTCATTATCCGCTATTGCTTCCGCTGCCGATCGTTGAGCTCGGGTGCTACAAAGCCTCGGCGGAGTCCTAGCTGTTTATCGTGTTCGTACATGCAGTTCGTTTCATCATCCGACGAAATATCAGATGAGCGCCCATGCTCGTGGTGTTCGAGCTTCCGAATCGGGCTGCCAAGAATTTCTGAACCCACGACCGCCCAGGGAAGTCGCCGTGAGAGCGGCTCGGTGATTAGGAGATTCCGCTACACATCTTCCGGCTGATCGATCCGGTTGACAAACTTTTGCAACAACATCACTGCCTGAGCTGGATCGATTGGCATCAAGAGCAAGGCCGCCTGGCTCTAGCTTTGTTCAGTACGTGTCACCGAGCCAAACAGCGCATTCGACGTCTGAGAATCATAGGCTGATAGCATCATGTTCGTTGTCGTAACCGATCAATAGCGCATTCGTTTACGAAGGCTACGGAGCTCCAGTGGCCTGGTTTTTCAAGGGAAATCGGTCGGCGAACGGAGGTACATTGAGCGTCCGGGGTACACGAGTACAACACTCACGCAGAATGTTCATCCTCAGGATACGGTTTCAAGTTTCTGTTCTCTTCCAAAGCGGTGGAGTTCAAATAGAGAGGTCTTGAGACAACGCTGCGTCGGACATTGGTCAGAAACTTCTCAGCAGTGAAACTCGTATCAGGACGCTCATGCTTTGGAGAATCTCGAGCCAGAAAGTATACGAGCGCTGAATTCGATTCGCTCGAGAATTCGATCGATCGGCTCTTCATTAGCCATTCGAGGTTTCATTCGCACTGTCTCTGTCTGTTGTGGTTTCCTCAACTAGCACCTACTGGGGTCTGGTTTCTTCGAGAATCTTCTCTGTGTCTTCTGGCATCCTTTTTCGTTCCGGAACCCCAAGCTATTCAGCCTTGTTGATTCGGTCGCACGTGTTGTAATATTTCGCTAATCCAGTGTTAGCACGCTTCCATGCAGTCCAGGGTGCATGTGATTTATCATGAATACTCTTTTCTCGTCTCCTTTTTCGCAACGATTCGGCTCCCGGCGATAGGGTAGCCCCCCCCCCCCCCCCCCCTCTTGCCATTCTTCTGAGACCGGTGGAATGCCTTTCGTCACACCGGTGAACATTCATAATCATTGATCTCAGCCATTCTCTCAGCCAAAATGTGCCGCTACTCCATCTGGTCGCATCGCCAAGTCCACTGGTACCTTTGCCACCGACTCAGCCACGATCCGTATACTAATTGGCATTTATGACCCTTGTAGCGCTCTCGAGTTGCTAGTGCATGCGTTCAATCTTAGCTCCCATCTCGCATCAAGAACGTCTCTCAGAGTCACTCGCATACGTTCTTGCTCGTCTTCCAGACCGCACTTCTGTCGCGGGTGGGACCCATTGTTCTTCCTGGGCGTACTCTCCCCTAGTTTGTTATCATATCCACCTCGCCATCTCTTTCTGCTATCCTAGTTCGTTGCACCTTTCCCCATCCCTTCGTCGATCTCCGCTCAGTCGTATCTTTCCTTCCAGCACTCTGAAAATTTTTGGTGAAATAAGACCCGATCTCGGATCACGGTCGTGATGTACCGTGCTTAAGGTTCATATTGTGCCGTTCCGTGGGTGTGAGAACGAATGCTTTCGGATCACTACTCCTCCAAGTTTCGTGCGAATAACGATTTCCGCCCTTCCAACACGTTCTCTGCCGTTGAAGCCATTGAAATCGACGTGGAGGACCGAGGTTCATGCGATGACCACTCAAGAGTAGAAATATCATTACACGACAACCAAAATTTCATCAGGCGGTCAAAAGCGTTCCAGGGAGGGTCAGTTAACATGTACCACAGTCAGATCACTTGTACTGATTATTTAAAGGGAATATATCAAGGATTCTAATGGAATCTTCGGAACGTCGTTGTTTCGCTGGTGTCGGGTCTGAGGACACGAGCTTTTCCCGATTTCGACAGCCATCTTCCGAGGCGTTCTTGCGCGTGGCGTTGAAGATAGCACGTGAAACGAGTAGTCAAAGGTCACACTGCGAGATTCTGTGGGATCTGGCGGTCTTCAGATTTCCTCCCGATGCCTCGTCAACGACACAGAACGGGCCGAGCCTCGACAGATGGGAACGTAGTAAGCGATCCTGAGGATCAGAGATTGGAAGACAACCGGAAACGAAACTGTCGGCCAACGATGAGCGTGTTGTCCGAGAAGCAGGATGAAAGGAATGTGAGAGAACATCGAATTCGATGTAGATGGCAGCGAGTCAGGATGGAACATTCTCGAATTTCCATCGACAATGATGTTCATCGATTTCCCATTCAAGTCATGCATTTGTTTGAATCCCTACTCAACTTCCGCTCCGACTGCTCCCACCGCACAATAACCATGCCCTTGGCGCAAGACATGGTGAGAAGGCGGTATCGTCGATTATGAAACTCTGTTGCTTCTCGTCGTGCACTCCTAAGTCACCGTTAGATCGAAACGGGAGAGAATTTCCCATGAGGATATTCCTCTGTCGAAGGGTTCCACCAATTGTTTCCCTATATCTATCGTTGAAGGCGGGAAAGGTTGTCGAGCCATTTTCTGCTCCAACTCCACAACGGCCCGGTCCAGTTTATCGGATCTTTTCGCTCTATGTGATCAGAGTACCCTTTTTCCACCGCTGATTCAGACAAGGGGGTGAACCACATTTTCTCGAATTATCGGGCAGCGTCCTCCAGACTCTGGAGGCGAGCTTCCGGGACTGAAAATATAGATTGGTTTTCTCCGGTGGACGGGTAGGCGGGGGGGTAGGCTAAGAAAGTTCCGCTACACGGACTCTTCGGCGGGAGTGTAGTGAGGCGCTGGCAGCTTCCGAGGACCGATGCTCTCGACCGGAAGAGGTGATGAATGAGTGAACTAGTAGTTCGAGATGATTCTTCGGATGGAAGTCGGCTCAGAGCAGGGACCCGCGCTTGTTCAACTCAGACAGGGTTCCGTGAGCTCGTTCGAGGAATTCCGAGGGTGGTCGACGAACTTGAACTTTGGAACTCGAGAAGTTTGTGGTGCCAGCAAGCAGGGATATGGGTCGCTCCGAAGTTCTAGGCGAAACATCTCATACAGATTGAATGAAAGCTTGGGATTGAGTCAACAAGTACATCAAGTCTCCATGGAGCTTGACGAGCATCAGGATGGGATCTGTGACGCTGATTTATCTGTGGACTCCTGTGGAGAGCCCTACACGCAAGGTCACACGAGAAGATCACAACTCCCGTGCAGCGGCGTATCTAGCTCAAGCTGCGCCGCCTCCCTCGTATACGTCACTGCCCTTGTGCCTCCACCGCATCGAACGCAAGTGAACAAAGTGGGTGGGTTATGAGGTAACTTTTTCTTGCGATCAAGAGTACGCCAGAATACAGAACAGATACACGAAAGAACCGTCTGTCCTGTACGGGTACGATCTCAATCAGAGTAACTACATCCTTTCTTGATCCAAATCGCTCTATGATGGAGTTTCTCTGACCACAGTGATATTTGATATCGGGAGGTATTTTTCCTCGTCTTGGTCGTCGTTTGTCGACCATAGAGATCTCAAATGCTTCGAGAACGCGCGGGTTCATGGCAGCCGTTCGTTCATGCGCAGATAATCGCATTTGGCGAGAGCCAGAGCAGAAATAGCAGATAGAACCCGTCCGACGATTTCCGGGGAGCGGTTCTCGCTCGGAATTCCACAGAGATTGGAAAACCTCCCGCTTGCAGTGAGACGGTTAGCGAGGCAAGACACGATCCTACCCAAGAGCGCGGCCGCGGCCAATGAGAAAGAAAAACAACTGCGCGCGCCCGCGCGCCAAAACCGCGTTTTCCCCGGAGTCGAGGCTTCCCAACGCGGGGCAAGAAAATCAAAAACATAGATCCGGTTCCTGTCGAACGGGAGTTCTCAGTCATCTTCCACCGACCCCCCGATGAACTCCGATCCGACAGCCACCGGCTCACCTCTCTCGTCGTCCATGCTTCGGCGGGCGGAGTGAAGCTTCTATAAGATCACTTCGCTCGTTGCTAGTTTGTTGTTTTGAGAGGAGTGGGAAGCCGCCGGAAGCATTTCGTTTTACTCTGCGCCACGGACACCCGTACCAGGACCTGTTCTTGTGTGATTCGCGTGTTGGACGTTTTTGGAAGTGTGTGAACTCCCTGGTTATCCTCACGAGAAGCCCTGTGAACGACACCGGTGTCGGCGCCATGTACAATGGTATCGGGCTCCAGTCGTCTCGCGGCAGCGGCACGAACGGTTACGTTCAACGCAATTTGGGCTTCTCTAATCGGAACCCCCAGCAAATGAAGTACAAGACCGAACGCGATATCGAGAAGCTTGACAGCGAGCTCAAGCAGGGTCCGAGCCAAGAAATCCTCGACCACTACAGACGCCGTAAGATCGAACTCGATCTCGCCGAATACGAGCAAGAACTGTTGGACGCGGGTCTATCGCAGGACGAAATCGAACACAAGGTTAGCCGGTACCGTAAGAAGCTCATCGAGGAAGATGAGCTCCAGTCGACGAAGAAACAGCAGAAGAACCCGGCAGCATTGAAAGACTCTCACGAAATCGCCGAAGCGAACCAGACGAAAAATGACAAGCTGCGTGACGCTCTAGGGATTTCCAACAGTTTCATCGACGGTTCGTCATTCGATCAAAACGCCCGGAGGGAGCGGATGGAGAAAGAGCGGACTGAGCGGGAGCTCCAGAAACAGAAGCGACTCCAAACACTGGTCCCGATGGAGGAGGAGGGTCCCGCCGAACCGGGTCAGAAGGAGATTCTGGACATTTCCTCAACGTCGAAATCAAAGTCGAAAAAGAAGAAAGCCAAGCTGAAAAAACGTAAAGCCTCGAAGAAGAAGGACAAAAAACGAAAGAAGAAGAAGGCCACCGCGAAGTCTAGTTCTTCGTCATCCAGTTCGTCTTCGGACTCTTCTTCGTCAAGCTCGTCGAGTTCGAGCGAGTCGTCCGACTCTTCGGACGACGAGAGCAGCAGCAGTGAGAGCAGCAGTGAAGAGGACAAGAAGAAGAAAAAGAAGAAGAAGCGAAAGTCGAAGAAGCTCAAGAAAGACAAGGCGTCGACCTCGAAGAAGAGGAAGTCGTCACTGAAGTCTGACGCGAAAGATGAAACTTCCAAGAAGCGCTCACTTTCGAGATCGAACGAAGCTGTCAAGGCTCAAGAGGCACCATCTCCCTCAAACCAAAGACATCACAGTAGAAGAGATCGTCCCGGAGGAGAACAACAAGAAGAGAAACGCGAAGCCCGAACACACAAGAAGCCACGACACGATTCCAGCTCAGAAGACGACGGTGAACGAAGGCATGAGAGGAAGAGCAACAATCACGAGACTCGCCACCGTCGACCCAGTGCAGACCGTCGCCGACGAACTCGAGAGGAAGACCAGGATCGGCACGGCGGTAGAACTCGTCAGGACAAAGCTGTAGAAGAATCAAGTTACAGAAATGACAGAAGATCGGACCGTGATCGTTCCCCGCCGCGACCGCGTGCTTATTCGGCAAGAGAACGATCGCCCCCGCCCCAGAAACATCGGAGGAGGGATTCCTCCGAGGGCTCTGAGAGTGATAAAAACCTGAAGGACGGAGGTCCCTCACGACGTCGATCGGATGCTCCAGGAGGCCGATCACCTCCGGTTCCGAAGCGCCGCCGAAGGGACTCTTCCGGTGAAGACAGTGTCAAGGAGTTGAAAAATGGCGAAGACCATCCACGGAAGCTGCCCGAGAAACCTGGCGAACGATCTCCCTCAGCTCCGAGGCGCCCGAGAAGCGATTCCTCCGGCGGCGAGAGTGACAAAGAGCGGAGAGTGAGCCCCGGAGGTGATTCGCGCGAACGTGTCGTGAAACCAACGGAGTCGTCTCCCCCAGCTCCCAGGAACAAAAGAAGGGATTCTTCGAGCAGCGATGGAAGTCAGCAGGAGGGGAAAGTCGAGCGTGACAGCCATGCTCTCAAAGCATCCCCAAGAACCGAGCAAAGACCACTACCGCCCCCAGCGCCCGTGACTCGAAAGAGAGACACTTCCAGTGATGAAAGCGACGACGAACAAAACGTGAGCAACGAGCCCATCGCGCCTCCGGGAACCAGTTCTCCTCACGAGGACCCTGAGAACCGCGGCCAATCACCGACTGTCGCCCGCAGTTCAAACCTCGTTCCTCTCGCATCTCAAGGAACGGTCGCCCCATTGGCTCCACCGAGGCAAGCGCCTAGCGCATCCGAAGAAAGTCCCAAGAAAGTCGTTCCGGGTGAAGATGCCCCGCGTCGTGAAGATTCCGCCAGTCCGCCACCAGTGGTGCCTTGGGCCCAAAAGGATCGCAGCAGGAGCAGGAGTCGTGGCTCGGTCAAGGAAGACCCGAAGAATCAGGTCAAGGACCGGAGCGTTTCTAAAGAGAAATCTAGTGCGATCAGCGCCGATCGCGACGGTCCCCGCCGGGAGCGAAGTCTCTCGCGAGCAAAACGCAGCGTTTCCAGAGATAGACGTAGCTCCTCGAGTCCCAAGAGGAGGAGTCGGAGCGACTCTAGGAGGCGCAGGAGCCCGCCTAGAGGCCGAGGGGCTCGAAGTCCCGACAGGAGAGATCGGAGCAGATCTCGAGACGACAGGAGGAACCGAAGCCGGTCTCGCGATCGGAAAGACCGAAGCAGATCCCGAGACCGAAGGGACCTGCGCAGTCGGTCCCGAGACAGAAGGAATCGAAGCAGATCTCGAGATCGAAGGATCCGCTACAGTCGGTCGCGCGATTGGCGGGACCGCAGTAGATCTCGGGACCGGAGGGATCGCAGTAGGTCCCGTTTGAGGAGGGACCGCAGTCGATCTCGGGATAGGAATCGATACGGGTCCCGGTTTAACAGAGACAGGCGATGGCGGAGTCGTTCTCCTGGTAGACGCTTCCAACCCCAGGGCCGTTACGGGTTCGGCAAACAGCGCTCACCGTACCGCCGTCGATCTCCCGCTCAAAGGAGAAGATCTCCTTTCAAGAAATCGCCCATCCGTTCTCGCTCGCCTGTGAGGCGCACGTCGGTTTCCCCGATCAGGCGCACGTCGGTTTCGCCGGTCCGGAAGACCAACGAGAGTCCTGTGAGGAAATCCAGGGGCGGTGGGTCGATTTCCCCTCCAAGAACTGCTGCGGCTCCCGCGAGGGCGACTTCGATAGCTTCGGACAAGTCTTCTGTTGGAGGCGCGGCCAAAGCCAGGACGAGGAGAGACTCCTCCTCGTCATCGTCTTCTTCTTCTTCTTCAACCTCCAACGATTCCAAGGGCACATCATCCACTGGGAGTTCATCGTCCAGTTCGTCATCCAGTCCATCTCGCAAGAGCTCCAGCGACAAAGAGGGCCAACGCAAGAAACTGGCGGCTGCCAAGAGCTCGCCGTGAAAGGGATAACGAGACGATCGTTCTTCGTTCATGTATTTGAACTGTCCGGATGGGGGATGGCCTGGAAAATAATCGATTTGTTTCTTTAAGCATACCGTAACCCGGAGTAGTTTGTAAATTTATCTTGCTTATAAAAACGTTCATGGCTGTCAGGAGAATGTAAATCCTCTGCCGCAGTATCCTTTGTCGCACGCATACATTAAATTAGAGAATAGCTCAGACTTTTCCGGACACGAATAAAACTTCGGCTGACAACTGAGTCCGCATTCGATGTCACTCGCGTTTTTTGATTCCTCCCGCTGTCTTCACTTCGCCCTCGTTAGTTGATGCAAGTTATGTTGATCGGCTCCTGGCTTGCAGATCGTTCACTCCTCGCTTCCTTGGATCTCAATCTTCTCAGAGCAAACTCCGGCGGAATCGAGACGCACGCTGTCGCGAATCGTCCGTTCCTCCACGCAGAATCTGTTGTGAAGAACGCAGCAAGAAGAGTATCCCGGTCCAGCCGGCTCGGATTGCGGAAGAAATGAGGAGTTTCAATTAATCGCCTACCCTCCATTGCAGAGGAGCTCAGCCCGTGGCAGCGGGTAGGCTTCTATGCCTAGAGGAGTGGCGCCGTGTTCGATCCGTGGGCTCTCTTCCAACCCTCTGAACAACAAAAACAAAGATCGAAGACTCGAACAGCAGCCCTGTGAAACAACAATAATAGTCGAACTTCTTTACAGCCGTGATCATGAATCTATGCGCCTCATTTTCCTGATATGAAGCTGTGACAGTTCGTGGTTGTTTTCTGGATCGAAGATATTTTGATCGAGTTCTTGGCCTCCACTGATTCGGACGATGTCTATTGAGCAAACAGCCTGCGAAGGTGAGTTCCTCTGTGGGATTATCCCGAAGATTCGAGGTGCTTCGCTACCCGATGACTCCGGGAGATTTCGGGTTCACTCTGTGACCTCTTGCAGCCTGTGTACTGCCGTGCTCGGGGTGATGAGAAAATTTTGGGACAATCGCAGCTTGACGAAACTTTATCCTGTGTTCCAGACTTGAAAGCTTTCGAACGCCGTCTCACGGAAATCGTCCAGTTCCTCCAGCCGCCCACAACGCAGTGGCGTGTCGTGCTGGCCGGGGTTTTCATCTGTGCCTTGTTCGGTGAGCCCGCTGTCGGGGACATTCGTGAAGTTTGACGATTCGATGATCCCTCTCGTCGAACCTGGATCATTGTGTTGCGAGGAACGTTCTTCCCTCGAAGAGCTTCCCTCTGTCTGATTTTCGAGGGAGTCGCCGAACTAAACCCCACACTAAGCCCAGTGTTTTCGTCTTCCCCAGGAGCGTATAAATGGGTTTTCGATCCTGAAACATCTCGCGTATCACTCTCGGAATCGCTCTGGATTCATTGGTTTTTCTCGTTGTCTGTGGCTCTTTTGTTGATTCTCTTCCTCTGTGGGGTGCATCGGAGGGTTGTGATGCCTCAAATTATTATCCAGAGAGCACGGACTGTGCTCAGCGAATTCAACCTGAACTGCGACGACACCGGGAGACTGATCCTGAAACCCAGGCCTCAGCAATGATCCCTGGGTGAGCATCGTCTCAGATTATCAACACGACCCTCCCCTAGAATGCGTTCCGGCCTAATGCGCGAGCGTCGGATATCAAGAGCGCGAGGCGGGCGTCTGCGCTGATGAGCGCCACAAAATGGCAATGTCATCAGAACCTCGAGCGGGATACGATATGCAGCTCTCGACGCTCAGGACACTCGAACGACGAAGAGGGAGCTGAGCACAAATAGCCAGAACCAAGGAAGTCATTTCAGTTTGGATCGAACAGTTTTCTCTGTGTCTCCGGTGAGGATGGATGAATGAATAAATGTGTTATTGTTTTCTCGCATCGAGTTTCAGCCGTTTTCAATTTTCGCCTTCCGTTCCGCGTTCTGAGGGAAGGACTCATTGCCTTCATGATTGTAGACCTTCAGCACTTCGTTTCGTTGGTGAGTGTGGATAGATGAGTTCCGCTCCTTGCCCTCAAGGGAACTGTGTGCATCCAGGGCTCAAGTCGTGCACGATAAACGGGAATCTCCATTCAGACGCGCTTCGTTCCAGCTCATGGTGTGATTTTCGGGTTGCAGCTAACAAAGTGGAACTGTCTCTGCATGTGTACCCGTAATCAATGACCGACAAGCTACTTGTGTAATGTAACGGTTCTTTGTCCATCTGCGAAGCATCACGCCCTAAATCTCAATCACAATGAGGTTCATTGTATGTCGATAGCATGTGGATGACGTACTTTAGACAGCCTTCTCATTGCGGATCCCCTGGCCGCTAATCATTGGGTTCGGGGTCACAGGTGGTTGCAGAATTCTTTCTGACTAAGAATTCAGCAAACCGTTGTCGTAGTCCAGGGGCAAAATTTCAACACGTAAGACAGCCAGGCATGCGAACTGGCACACATTGATAGCGGTCGAATATGATAAGCGAGACGCCGGATGCTTCGACGCGGTCTGCGCGGTCGACACTCCTGCGACGCGGCACCGCACGCTCGCCCAGAATAAAGTGCAATTTCGTAAAAAAAAATTGTGACTGCTCGTGATATCCGACGACCCCCTGACGATCACTGACAAACGATAAACTACTGAAAAAACCTTTCCGTTCGACACGGTCTCTCTCTCCTGATTGTGCTGGAGGTTTCATTCAAATACAGATCAGACTCAATCCATTGTGGGTTCTTAATGCAGCCTGTGCTGAACTGGGGAAATCTGCTGGATTGAATACATGCTGAAATAGCATTGTGCCTGGACTGGAGCTCAGCTCCGATTTCCCGAGTCTCCGCGCTAGTGCATTGGTTTCGTTACGCCAGTATACTCTGCAGTGATGTGGAAAGTTTTCTTCCTGCTCAAGCTCTTTATGATCCCATGCGTAAGTTTCCCATACCTCGGGTTATTTCTTTCTTATGCTCTCTCGTCGACGCTTGTCGATCATGGTTAACGGTCCCTCGTGAGCATCGACTATAATGCAATAGTTATTTTCGTGAAACGCGAGGATTCACTGCGGCTTGGTTGACTCTCGTTTCCCCGTTTCAAATGGGAAACCTTCGGTTACCTTCTCTTCTGCAAATCGAAAAAGGATCGTTCCGACAATCGATTCCGTGATCTTGACATCGAGCCTCACGCACGGAGCTCACCTGGGCTTATCGAATCCACTGCAACGTGTTCTAGTGTCTCTATGCTTCTTGATCGTGTACTGGACGACCTTCATGTTCCGTAGTAGACAAAATACAAAGATAGCTCATCGGCTCCATGCGTACCCAGGTTCTGGAAGAGTCTCCCCTCCTCGCCACCTGGAGCAATCAAGCTCCCTCTGATTGAGTTGCTTCCTGTCCCAGAATACAACACAAGCCCGACCACGAAACTTCTCTAATTGGTCCTCTGTTGCCGAACATCAACTATGAATCTCCTTGATTTCCTATAGGAAGCCCAGAACGACCTGTATCCTCGACATCCGGATGAAGTGCTGAGAGAAGTCTCCGAGCCCAGTGCTGCAGCTCTTGCGAGACGGGCTCTCCGAGGTTTATCCATATCTGAGGTCAGTTGACTCAGAGCTTTCATATTTGCTCGACTGCAAACTATTGTTCAGCGAGGCGACCCTCGACATCCGTCCTATGACAAGCTGGAAATTTCCGCAGGTGATAAAGGGTGTCTATCCAACACTTCCAAAGCCCGCGAACAGCCCCACGAGCGTGAGGAGCGAGCCGTCGGTCGAGCGACTTCCCCAGCCGGAGCGTCTTCGAGAAACGTTTGACTTCACTCCTCCGCAGCCCCCAGTCCAAGCAGCGGCCCCGCAAACTGCGACAGCTCCCGAAGTCCGTCTCGTGCGGCTCTCTGCACCGAGCCAAGCATTGAGCTATCGGTCAGATCAGGCCCAAGCTCTTCCTGGGACCCAATCTCAGCAATCTTTCGGAAATCGAGCCACAACTCCCCCTGCTTTCAACAGCAGAACGGTGTTGTATCCAGCTCAGGCTCCCGCAGTGACGCCGAATGTCGTTGATTTGAATGTTTTGCCGGGACGTTTTCAAGGATCGATCCAGAGAGAGCCGGAAAGGCGAATAATCCGCAACAGGCCGGCAGCCAACATCAATGTCGTTCCGGTCCTGCAGACTTCCGCGCGACGTTACGTAGATGGATCCAGTCGATCCCAAGCCAACAACGACGGCGTCAGACCGCGCACAGACTCTAGTGACGACTACTATGAGTCCTACGAATTCGGTTATGAAATTCGCACTCCGGAGGGTAGGTCCGTTCGAATCGAACCCCTGAAAACCATCAGAGAGCCTTCATGGCTGGGGTCGTCAACCCGAGTTCCTAACTCTTACACATATATTCTCCGTTTTAAGGAACTCATTCGCACGAGGAGCGCAAAATTCCGACGGGACAGGTGTTTGGGTCCTATAGTATGGCGCTGGCTGACGGGAGACAACGGCTCGTTACCTACAGCGCGGACGGAGATGGATTCCATCCAACTGTCGAAACCAACGAGCTGGGCACGCTCACGTCGGAGCCAGCGGATGCGAGAATCATCTCGACAGCGACAGTGCCGAACGGTGAAGTGTCTGTGGAGCCCGTAACACCAAGAGGAGCATTCCGAAGAATTCGTAAAATCCGGAAGATCAAGGCAAAGAAAACTGCTACCTGAATAGACTTAGTTAGCCCTGAGACTCGAAACGTGAGAGCTATGTTCCCAGGTGCTCGCTGTTCGGGAACCTCTGGGTGCTGTACATACTGTTTGGCGAGAACGACTTCAGTGTTTGAGCCCCTGTATAATACTGAGCCGAGCGTAAATTATTGAGCGGACTCCTGCTCGGTCGGACTGCCACTATTTATTGAAACCAGGAATGCTGCCGGAGCGTAAACGAGCACTCAACTCATAGGATTCTCAACAGAATAAATTCTAGAACAACGAGACCGACTGCGTCATTCGAATCAATAATCTGATTTTCGTATGCTGCGTGCTCCGCGACCCCGAGGTAGGAACTCCATCATGGGGCGTCCATTACCCATCGATCGCTCGGTCTTGGATATTACGACGACTGTGCTGCTCTTCGACGAAACTGATCGAAGCTGATTACGGATCCCTACTCGATGGCCAAGTAGCATTCCCTCAGCCGGTGAATAACCTTCATAATCACGTCCACGATCCCGTTGAGCAGCTGCACGCTGGTGATACCAATGCAAGCGCCGAGGCTTCCTCCTAGGTATGCGATCACCTTCTCGAACTGGGCGAAGCGAAATTCTTGGAATTTCGTCCAGATAGTTTCAGTGGAGTGGGACATTCGAACCACACTCGGAACGGGGCCTCAGTTCATCTTTGGAGATGAGACCGGAAATCAACTCATGGAACTCACGCTTATCGCCGGATGGTACTCGAGATGTTCAACGCTGCTGGTGGCGAATCTCAAAGCAATTTGGAAGGTCGTCTCCCGATGTCTAGGATCCACGTCTTTCATGAGAGACATCCGGGCCAACCGCAGATCGTACCGCAGCTCGCTGAAACACCCAACGGAGTTCAATCTTCAGCTCCCTATTTTCCTTTTTTTTTTCTTTTGTCAGGTTGCCGAGCTAATGGTGCACCCTGAACTCGTTTTCGAACGGTATGATTAGGATTTTGCGAGTCTCACCGACAGGCTCTTCGGCATGTCCTGTAGCAGTTCACTGACGCCGATGAGTTGGATACGATGTCTCGGCAGTATTCAACACCCCTTTCCACATCGACGCAAATCGGATGCTTCATGTTGGCTATGAACTCGTGTCCGTAAGACACGCACCCGCAAGCTTCCAGCTCGGCGCGGACGAAGCACTCCTGGAGGCAAGACTCCATGCTGTGGATGCCGTTGTAAATCTCCTTGAAAATTTGAACGGCTCGGTCAGAGCACCTCTGCGCGTCGCGATCTCAATGCCCATCTGATCAAAGTTCCAATCTTGATGCCCAACAGGGAACGCACTTGGTGTCCCATCGCACGGTAATCCACGCAGTTTGATTCGTATGGACCTTTGAGACTTTTCACGACCTGTTGCTTCATGGCGATCTCATGACGGAATCCTCGGCGCAGATCGATTTGGATGTTTTCTGTCATCGGTGATATACCCGATTCTAAGACCATGAGAGGGATGCGCTCAGTACGCACGAGCACCATCGTCTCCTTGGGGTTCACCAGCACCGATAGCTCCACTCCTGGAAGGTCACTGCTCCGATTGAATAGGAGTGCTTTACAGATTTGATCGTTTAAGTTAACGCAGCCGCCTTTGGAGTATTCAGCGAACGTTCTTCAGACTCGGGGTTCTCACCATAAGTTGATGGGTCCGCACATTTGAGGGAGACCCCCCTTTTCCGGATGTCTAATGTGTAGCACATCTGAATTGGTCGGCGGAAGGTGCTCATTTGAATGCTGGAAACCGTTCTTGGAACTACGTATGTTTATAAAACGTTGAGCAACCGTTGAGATTGACGCGGGTTGTGAACTTACAAAGGAGCGCAATTGATGAATTCGCGACAATTCGGATCGGATGAGTAAAGCCTGCAGCGGAACAACTCTTCTGGCCTGGGGAACGAATTCTTTAGATCGATAGGAGCTTCTCGGATTCAGATCGACGTTTTGCTCCTGTTGACGGAGGAGAGTTTACGGCTAAGAACAGGGCCGATCTAATCGAGATTGGGTTCAAACCTGTAAGCGGATTGGTTCCGGAGGACGGGTTGAATACTCTGCTGGAAGAAGGCGTACATGACGATCGACTGCAAAAAAATCCCGTTTCGGTCTCTGGTGTACTTTTGATGCTTTAAGTCCAATGTGTTCATGAGCCACTCAAATGAAAACGCGAGACCCGATGATTACCAATGCTTTCTTCGTGCAATTCCGAGGGAGGACCTCACAAAGACGTGTTTTGTTCGTCCTGGAAGCGAAGTCAGGCGTCCAGAAGCCTTTATATTTAAGAGTGTTCACTAATAAAAGAAGTGCTCAATATTACCAAAAATCCACGCAGGTAGTAATGCTGGGATACTCCAGGCCCTGATTCGGTATTTCCTGCTGAGAGACTCGCGTTCTGTACTCCCCATACTGGATGTATAGCTCGGACACCTGTGATGTCAAGGTTTGACTCGAATCTCGCAGGAAAAACTGAGGAGAGTTCACAATTCCATCGAATGTGCCGCCTATTACCTGCAGGTAGACAACCACTGAACACAGAAGATGAAGCACTGCGGTGCTGGGGATTACCGTTTTCGTTCTCATGTGCGACGGAGCTTGACCGGACTCGAACTGTTGGTGATTCTTGATGTGTTATTTCATGCCGCGAAAACGTACCGTTATTGAAATGCGTCCGCGATAATTTATCCCATTAGTAGCCCAGAGCGCTACTTATCGAACCTCTAGTGATTTTCAACGAGGAATGGATTTCGGGATATGATCCAGAGAAACAAACAAATGAACTTGAAGGTTCGGTTCCGATCTCAATAGAGCGAATCGATGCGGAGAATCATCGAATTGTTCCAAGGTTCCTCTCTGATGCTATACACTCGAGGCTTTCATAGAACTCGGATTCTGAAACTCGTCCAGAGTTCCGCGGATCCCCGAAGCCTCTCCAACTTTGCCAGAGAGATTCGAGATGCGAGATTTCACAATCGGAGCCTCAAGTGGAGTGGAGGTGAGCTCTTGCACGAAAATCCAGATTATGTCGGGACTCAGTTGCTCTTCGCGCATGGAGTTTTTGAATTTTGGCGCCCTTCCGCGCCAAAACAGGGGTTCTATTTTCGTTTTCGAAGGAACGTGTGCTGTTTCGCCTGTGGACTGCTGAGGTTGTCTAGCTTCTGTTTGTTATAGTTAGTGTTCCAAATAATTTTTGCTGCTGCGCGCAGTGTCCCACCGTGTCAAGCATTCAAGTACCCTTGCGCTGACTTCCCTTAGCAGCTCCGTGGAGCTCTGCGCTCGAAAGAAATGTCTAACTTCTCCTTCGGCTCAGCGCCGCAGAACCCGAGCAACTTCACGGGATTCGCTTTCAACCAAACGTGAGTTTTGGAAATCCAGTAGCTCCAGAATCCCTCTAGAAGTGGGGCTCGCAGCGACGGTCGTCAGGCGCTAGGGCCTCGTTGTCATTTCTCGCTGCAAATTAACGAGATATTGAGCTCAGCGGCGTCTATGTTGCTGAATCGCGCTGTGCGAGTTGTTCGTCGAAAATCAGTTTCGATTGCCTGATCAATGCGTTGGAGGCACAACTCATAGTTTCCGATAATCAATCGCCACGATTAGATGAGTGGAAGGATCGGCGAGAATTTCGCCAAAGTGGGCGATAAATATTATTCCGTGCGGAACTCATTGCTCAGCTCGCTGTCATCAGCGCTCCGATGAGATGGCTAGCATCTCGGAAGTTTGGTCCCACGAGCCCACCAGTTTCGGACACCTCCGTCGGCTCCGATCGGAACTGAAACCGTGATGATCGTGGAAACTCAATCCGACTTTGACGAGCCGTGTTTCCATTTTCCGCCTCAGCACTCCTGCGGCTCCCGCCTTCGGGCAAGCCGCGACGTCTCCGGCGGCCACAACCTTCTCATTCGGATCCGGAGCTGGTAACTCAACTGCTCCGAACGCGAATCCTTTTGGAACGCCCCAAGCGCCGACGCAGACCACTCCGGGAAAATTCGCGTTTGGTCAAACCACTTCTGCGTTCGGCCAAACCTCCTCGAATCCAGCGTTCGGATCTACTCAACAGCCTGCAACAAGTACTTTCGGTAAAGTCCATAGGCATCTGAGCACAGCTCAGACAAGTGTCAATTGAATCGAGTCTGTACCCACGACGATTTGACTAGAACTCAATATTTATACGCGATCGGCTATTCCTCAGGCGTGCAACAGCCAGCCGGCCAAGGATTGTTCGGCTCAACCTCCACTTTCGGGTCGCCTCAACAAGCCTCAACTTTCGGGACTTTCGGTCAGGCTCCAGTTCAGGCGACAGCAGCAAGTTTCTCCTTCAGCAATGCAGCTCCCTCGACCTCCACCAACGTCTTCGGCTCGACCAACACAACATCAACTTTTGGTAAGAATGAACCTCCGCCGAGAAAATTGCAGCCACGTATCCGATAGCCTCGTCGGAATGTCGTAGTAGTCGCAGCTTCAGAGGAAAACATTATCTCCAACCAACTCTGACCTTCCTCCCCTTCCAGGCAACCAGGCGGCGGCGACATCGGCGAATAACTTCTCATTCGCTCAACCTGCGGCTGCGGCTCAAGCGCCCGCATTCTCGTTCGGTCAGCCTGCGGGCCAGCAGCAAACACCCGCCGCGAGCACGGGCTCAGCCTTCTCAGGTTTTGGCTCCACAGCAGCGCCAGGTTTCGGTCAAGCCACATCCGCAACCCCTTCTATAACGGGTTCGGCTTTCGGAAGCGCCGCTCCCTCCGCCTTCGGTCAGCCGTCCGCCGCAGCCGGCCTTGGTTTCGGTCAGTCAGCTGCAACGACAACACCTGCATTCGGTCAACCAGCTGCAACGACAACACCTTCCTTCGGTCAACCAGCCGCAACTACGGCATCCGCTTTCGGTCAACCAGCTGCAACGACGACATCTGGCTTTGGCCAAGCAGCCACGTCTGCGTTCTCGTTCGGCGCGTCTCAGCCTGCGGGTGGTATCACCTTCGGAGCAGCTGCTGCACCTGCGGCAGCATCGTCATCGACAGCTGCTGGAACCTTCGGAGGCTTCATGCAGCCGGCGACTCAACAGAACGCACCTACAACAGGCTTGGGATTCGGTGAGTCATGAAGGCAGTGGTCAAGTCTTGCTGAGCAACATGAGGAGCGGAATAAGTTCCAGGGTACTATGCGTCAGTCATGAGAGCTTCCGGGCCCTTCTTGATACAGGTCAGGTCGCGAGTACAACTTCTGCAACAACCGCAACGAGCTTTTCCTTCGCTCAACCAACATCTGCTGCAGGAGGGGCTTTCCCTGCAGCAACGCCCAACTTCGCCTTCGGAGCTCCGGCGCCGGCGACGACAACATCGACTGCAACATCAGCGCCTTTTAGTTTCTCCTCCACAAGTGGTCAACCAGCAGCTGCTGCACCAGCTGTGGGGAGCTTCTCTTTCGGGGCTGCGCCATCCGCGACGCCAGCAGTCACAGCACCAGGAGCGCCCACCACAGCTGCTCCCACTATGTTCACGCTGGGTTCAGGCTCAGCTCCGCTTGCAACCACGACTCCTGCCACCAGCACGGGCTTCGGAACGGCGGCAGGATTTTCCTTTGGTACCGTAGCTCCCGCTGCACCACAAGCAACGGCGGCACCTGCAGCGGCTCCGACTGCTCCAACTGCTGCCACTCCGAGCTTGGGGGCTTTCTCATTCGGTGCGCCCGCCACAACTGCAGCCACTACATCGTCAAACGCTGCTGCTGCATTTTCTTTCGGAACAACACCTGCAGCTACGACCGCTCTGTCCACGAATACGACATCTGCTCAACAAACAGCAACCATCACCCCCGCCACGGCGGCTGCGCCATCCACAACAGCCGCTCCTGCTGTTGGATCCTTCAGCTTCGGAGCTTCAACAGCAGGTGAGTTTCGCGCCCGCCGCGTCACGGAAAAAATCAGAAAGCAGCATCGTCTGACAGAGACTCTTTTGTGCAGCCTCCACGGCAACAACGGTTGCACCACCTGCCACGGGCGCGTTCTCGTTCGGAGCTCCAGCACCAAGTGCAGCAGCACCGACAACGACAGCGGCAACGACTGCCGCACCCGCCTCAGGTGAGTCGGGAGGGTTCTCAACATTTCATTGTATCCGATCTGATACAGAGGTCTTGAATGTCTCCAGAGTCTTGGCCGCTCGTCCTGGACCTAGCGGATCAAACGCTTCGCCTCGCTCTCTTACTCAGAATGCGAGTCTGATTTCGTGCGTTCCGAAACTCAACTTCGGACGTGAGAGCGCTAAGAATTAAATTATTTTCTCCCAGGAGCTGCGGCTACATCTGCTGAGGCGACTACGACGACAACTGCGCCCCTGACGTTCTCATTCGGAGCACCTGCTGCAACCTCCGCTCCACCTGCGGCCACATCGACCACCACGTCGACCTCGCAACCTGCGCCCAGCGCAGCGACGACGAGCGCACCTTCAACTACGACCGCAACGACAATGACTTTCGGAGCCGCTGCTTCCACTGCCAGCACCACGACGACCACAACGGCCACGACGGCCACAACCCTCGCAACTCCTGCGTCAACAGAGCCTCCTAGACCAAAGACCGTCAAAGACGAAAAACTGCCCATGGAAATTCAACAGTTGGTCGAAGCTTTCGAGAAACACCTGCAACAACAGAAAACCATACGCGATGAACTCGACAAGAATACTCTGATTCCGGTGGAGAAGTCTCAAGCAGAGATCGACGCACTTCGGCTCGTTGCGGGACGGATCGAGACGACGCTGCAGCGTAATCACGGCTCGTTGTGTAAACTTAAGAACGACACTCTAGAAGAGAGGAACAACTGTGAACTGGCTGTCAAGACCAACCAACTCCGGCTTTCTGGCGGTACCGGGGTGATCGAAGACGGCAAACAGAACGACTACTTCCAGAAAATGGTTCTGCAGTTCCATCAGAGAGTGCGTCTGTACCGTCAACAGATCTTCGAGCTCCAAGGACATTTTGGTAACAGCGCTCAAAACTCGAACAACAACGGCAACATGCACACGGCGAACGATGTTTCTACGATCCTCAAAAAGTCCCACGAGACGTTTGTAACGCTCGCTTCACAAATCTATAATCTCCATGAGCAGGTTTGTATTCATGTCAAGACTCTTCGAACTCCACCCAATTCCCGGAATCGCAAGCGAGCAGTCTTCCTCTGCGAGACGATAGCACTCGCGTTTGGCAGGCAGAGTCCTGAGGAGAGAAGCAGTGCGTTCGAGCGTTTTCGGAATATTTCCGGGAGAACTTCATAGAGGATTATTTTTCGCAGACTTTGCGTGCCGATGAAGACTTCCAGAAACGACGTCGTCAACCTGCAATCACCTCCATCGCTCTAGAGATTCCAACGGCCCGAAAAACGAATTCACCGGCGAGACGGAGTCAACATGAAACGAAATCGATTTCGCCGAGCAGGATGTTCTCCCGGAACAACCAGGTGAGCTCACGGATGAGGAATCTATTTCGAGATACCTTCTGGCGTCTGGAAATTCCGGAATCGTCCTCCTCTCAAATATCTTCTCCCCCTCACCAGGTGGCAAACGCTCTGCACAACATCAGTTTGAGGGCTGGTATAGATTCATCCTTCGATACTGTTCACGCACCAGTTTCATCCTCGGCCAATTCACCATCGGTTGCATCAATTTTCACCCCTCAGCACTCGACAGGCGGCATGGGATTGTTCGGTAATTTCGCAGCGGATTCCTGGAATCCAACACCTTTATTCGAGCTTCCGATTTGATTCCCAAGCTGATGTCATGTCGACATTGTCTGATTCAATCGAGTAGAGAAATTGTCTCGTTATTATTATCAACGTCTGATGAGCTCGATCCTTTCCCACAGGGGGCAGCACGACGATGAATCAGAGCGTTCTCGGGACAGGACCAACGAATCTCTTCGGTGCGAATGCGAGCTTCAACGCGACCCAGTTCGGGAGTCCGATTCAACTCCAGAGTCCACCCGTTGGAAATAAACGCGGAAAACGTTGATAGCTCGCGAACGTTCGTTCGAAAAGCTAGCGATAAAAACTTTGTTTCGGCTTTTTCCAAGAAGCTTGTGTCCAGGGTGTTTTAGCCGCTGTTCATAGCTTCCTCCCGAGGTTTCCCGTCTGTTAGTTCATAAAACAATTCCACTCGATGCGAGTGTTTGAATTCTCCGAACCTGAGTTTTTTTTTCGTTCTTGAAGGGACCGGATAATAGTGGTGCTGGTCCCCGTAGAGCGTGATCGTACGCTCGAAAATCAGGTCTCGATCGAAGTGACTTCCGTACTGCATGTACAGACAGTTAGCGTCTCGGGTGATCGACCCGTCGCCTTCGGAGCAGCAGTTTTCGGCAGCGAACCTGCAATCGCTTACAAGGAGGCAAACGGAGCGCTTCACGTGAATCTTGCGATGAGAGAAGCAATGCGAGAAGTTCCAAAACGGATGAAACGAGGACGTGATGATGTACACAGAAACTGTTCAATATGATTTCAAGAATAACAACTCAACGGAAAGTCAGACCGCAAAACAAGTGTCTTTCTTCAGTCCTCTTCTGATGATGGTGGGCTTAGTGCCCATCCCGGGAGCTCGGTTGTTTCCGATATTCCCTGCTGAAGTTCGTTCCCTTCAGAGGACAACCGCGGGAGATGGAAGATCGTGGTATTTTAAGCATCTCCTGTCATTCTCCTCTAGGATTTGAACCTCCCCAGATGAACGAGATAAACCGAACCAAACAGCTCACACGGTGAGCATTCGCCCTATCATGTGCATTTTCAGAATCCTGAGTAGATGCGTGTGGCAGTTTCCTCGCATATTTCCCAATTGGAAACGCACGAGAAATATTCGAATGCACACACTCAAACGATCCCTCCGCGACAATTTGCGGGGATTCCAAGCCTCTTCGAAGGCTCTGCTGTTATCTACATCATCGTTCCGGTGGTCTTTACTGTTTTGATTATTTGGCACTCGGAAGCCTTTAAAATTGAGGATTCAGCAATGAGCTCAGCGATCGAGGAAGCGTTAGTCGCTGTCAACCCCCTGTGTTCCTGGACATGACCTCAACTCTGGTCATGGGATGGTGGCTTGAGGCGTACGGAGGCCTCCCTCAGAGAAAACCAAACTCCCGTGAGAAGTTTCTCCGAATGGCGAACAGAGAGCTGCATATCCTCCGCTCTAAAGGAGTCTGTCGACGAACCAGCTCGAACCCCGTGACGGTCGTGTTTGATGAACGAAGAATTGATCCTCTTGATAATCCCCCACCTTGTGAGCACTGGGGCGCAAAATTGGCGTCTTCCACAGCAGGATTCGAGCGCGCGCTAGATCAGCAAGCGCTTCAAAATTCCGGTCGCTTTCCTGACGCAGCCATGCCACTGCCGGCAATATGTGCGTCAATCGCTTCCGGGAGTGCCTCAAAAATCGAATCGAGGCTGTGTCGGGAGACCGAAAGTGGAATAGCAACAGGCGTTGACTCTGTATCTCTCGCTTGCGAAAGAAACTCTATTTGAAGTTTCCGACCTACGGCCACCTGGCATAGGAAAAACCTGGGTGAGCAATCCAATTCATCGGAAGCCCAAGGTTCCTCCTGACGGGATCGTCGTGCTACTTCATTCTTGAGCCTTCCCTCAGCTCGACTTGACAGGCATGTATCGTTCGAACCCGCTGCGAAGTCGTCGCCGGCGAGACTCATCGTAGGCGAATCTCCATCGGGATCGCGGGAACGGCGAGATTCGCGAAAACACGACTGCCGGTGCAGATTTCCGCTCTCGAGTTCCTTGGTCCCCGCCTGATCTCTATTCCGAAATCAGACGAGTGAGGGCTTGCGTTGCCTTAGGCGCTTCTCTCCCGTCGTCTCCACCCACTATGAAAACGCTTGCGCTAACAGATATTATGAGTGTGTGATTGGCATGCGTTTCCGATTCCGTTCTTCGTAGGTCATGACGTAGCAACATCTCGTTAACGAAGGGACAACTGGAGAACCAGTTCCGTCCTCCGCATCACAGTCCATCGAAAGTTGCATCACAAGAAGTTATTTATTCAAGATGAATTTGAGAAATATCCCAATGCACCATGAGTAATTTCTGCATCTTGGAATCGTCCCATACAGATTCACGGAAGATACTCGATCTGACTCAAACAGTCTTATTACTTGGTGTGACTGGTTCCGTAGCGTCTGAGGGCGTCTAAAATACCGAACCGATGGACCAACGCGTCAACGGATTAGAACGACCGTGCAGAAATTCGAATTCGACTCCGCCGTTGAAACCGGAGGGGGCGCTGCCTCTTTCGATCTGGAGACCCACAAAGTACTTGAGACCAGAAGTAATGATCTCGAATTCTCTCCTGAGAGGGGTAGCGGGTTTTTCTGCTCGTCATTCGGTCTTCGTCGCAACTATGGCGTCATCGAGCCATTTGCACAAGAGCTTGCGATGTTCTCCGTTCTTGAAAAGATGCAGCCATCGGTTTTGCTCTCCTGAAGTTCCCTGGACGAAAGGATCTCTGTTGTCTTGTCGGAGTTCCGGCATGATTGTTTGTGTCCGTATATGCTCCTCAGTAGTTTAAGTGCTTTGTTGCATTGCACTTCTCTCACGCCTCTGGGCACCTTAAGATAGAGGTCGTTCTCGAGTTCTTGAAAAAGCTGCGCGTTCATCAAAGTGATTTAGGAAAAGTTTCTCTTGCGCTGCTATGCCGAGTTATCGTTCTGATCCCCTCAGCTCGGGATACAGGGCTGTATTGCTTTTCTGCAAAGAAGTCAATTTCTTCCTTCTGAGATTTCCTTCCGGAACCACACGAGCCTTGTAAGGTCCTCTGCCATCTGGGTTTGCCTTGTATTTGAATACTCATTTAGAACCGATAGCTTCGCGCCCAGGCGGATGTCCACCATCGCCTCGAGTTCTTGCTCAACGGCTTTGGTCCGATGGACGCGATCAGGGCCCGCCATTGCTCCGTGTCAAGTCATTGGCGTTTGGCTCTTTGGCTGAAGGGTATAAGTCGCTGCCCTCTCCTTTTCCGATATCCCGCTAAGATAGTTGAAGTTAGCCACGATCCGAAGTCTTTGCGTACGTTTCTTGCTTGCCTCTGGAACAATGCGTATCGAACCTTCTTCGTGGCTTCCATCATCGCTCGAGGCGCTTGCGTACGTGGAATCTGCTGGCCTTGGGGAATCAAGCTTGGAGCCTGTGACCTCGACATCATGATTGGTTTCTGTCACAATTTGTGCTGCTTCTGCAGTATTTTCCGGAGCACATGTCTCTCCACTGCCTTGGTACATTCAGAACCTTGCCTCCTCGTAGAGGCGATCTTGGCAAACCTCACGTCCCTCGACCGCATGATAATTCGTCTAGCTAACGTGAAGAAACGAAAACTAAGATCGTAGTCTGAGTACCCGACGGATATCCTCGAGATTCCGCGGCCATCCAGCTTCCCATCAGGGTTCTTGGTATGCACGTAGCATGGTGTGCCAACGTACATGCTGCTGGTCGACGGCCTTCGCTTGTATATCATCTCGAAAGGCGGCTGTAGAGTATTTTCATCCAACAGGACTGGGTTCAAAACTTGAACGCAGAAAAGGATCGCCTGGTCCCAAAGGAATTTTTATTGTCCAGGCCGGCTCCGATCAACACTGATCGAGCTAAATTAACGAGGGTTCGATTCCCTCTCTCAGCTTTCCCTGTCAAACGGGGTCGTCCTGGAGGTGCGAACATTTGTTCAGCACCGTACTCTTCCAGGATCTTCCCAAACGTTTGATTTCTGAACTCCGTCCCGCTGTCACTGTGCAACCGTTGAATCGATAAATGTCACTCTCCTCCTGGAGATGGCCGACTTTCCGATAGCTCGCTTGCCTCAACGGTGAATGGCTTCGCTTTCTCTATTGACTCTACATTCGGCGTGCAAAGATCCAACGTTATGATGCCCGGCATCTCAGCTTTCGCCTGATCAGGGGGGCTTGTGTACGTGATGCGGCTGAGCTGCTCTTTCAGACATGCGTCACATTGGTCTCCATCATCAATGTACTTGATACCCTGCTGATACAAATATTCAATCACGTACTGCTTATTAACACGGGCGAACTTTCCATGCAGGCTTCTAAGGTTCTGCGTCGGTACACTCAGCGTATTTGCTGAGCCGATAGCGCTCATCACTTGTCTCTCAGACGGAATATCATCTCCTAATCTCATGATTGATTTCTTCAAGATCGCTCTCTGCATCTTGTGTTGATGCGATCTTCGACTCTATCCTCATTCTGCAAGGGTTCCTATCTTGGGTACATGGATCCTCTTATCGTTTCTCGGGATTATGAGGTAATTCCTCTCGAACGCCAGTTGGAAGTCATCATCTTTCAATTGACTCACAGAGAGCAGATTCTTCCGAACGACGAATCCCTGGGAAAAGCATAGAAACTGACTGAGAGAGATATCCACTCCACTGACGCAAGAGTGAGCTCATACGGATATACGAAGTCGCTATCGTGCAGTGGAGTACAGCGCAGTGTACAATGTATTTCCACAGATCTCCAGCCTCCGATGTGGCGTGCGAAGTACAAATATGGCTTGAGAATCATGGAAACCCACGAGCAAAAACTCGCGGGGATCTCCGGTCCTCCGGTATGTGGCCGGTATGTTTCCCGAAAAGCGCGCGCAGCAGAGCAGGCGATGGCACGGTTGACGATTCTCAACCAGTAAATTAACGAACGAGCATCAAGATAAGAATGTTGAAAGCGAAACTTTACTGTGACGAACGACTTTCGGAGTCCCAGCGGAAATATTGACAACTTCAAGCGAGATAGGAGACTTGAACTCTTGGCTAACGGCATTATCGAGGGAAAGGTAGTATTGGTTGAGTTGAAATTCCGAAGTTCTTTCGGCGCGTGGATCGCCACGCACGAGGAGCTTCAACGCATGAGGATTTGGCGGTGGGAGAGAGTGATTTGGATTCGGGTAACTGGGATTTTGGTAAGTGGTACCCGACCGTAGATTCGGGCGCCTCGCATCACCACGAGAAATTCGTCAGTTCGACTCGTATCGTATTTGACATGTGCCGGGAGTCCGACAGCAGTGCTCGCCAAAGCATGAGTTCCGTACTATCGCTTGCCCCTTTGATTAGCGTGATCTCGCTGAGCAAGGGCGCAAAGGGATCCGAAAAACCTGTGTCACCACGGTTGTAACACCTTACTTGTCTTCTGCTTGCTCCATTGCGTCGGTGGCGTGAGCGGGTCTGTTGACCGCAAACAGTGCTGCTGGATGCTTGAGGATGATCGTGGGGGCAATTTCCCTGATGAGGACCATCCAATTCCTTGGATGGTCGTCGGCGGACCGCTCCGTTCTCAATGATTTCCATCAGGCTAGAGACATCTCTACCGCCTCCCGGTCGAACTGGAAAAGCCATGCGAAGAGGCTCCAAGCTATGGGGCAGAGCATTGAGCAGCTGTTCAACTTGAACCTTCTGATCGATCTCGATTCTGGCATCCGCGAGTTCAGCTCCACGGAGCCTATCCAGGTTCTGGTCAGCAGTCTTGCTGCTATTTAACTAGAACTGCATAGACTCCGTGATTGCTGAGCCTTGCCGCAGGGCAGCTCGGACTCCGACCTTGTCTGCAATCTAGGTCCAAATGTCCGTTGCACTGATATACTGAGTTCGTCCATAGAACATTTGAGCAATCAGTTTATCGTTGTTGGCTCTGTCGTGGCGAATCTTGACTCTCTCTTGATCAATTTCTGTGGGCGGTGCGATTGGGGCTGGTTAAATTAAATCGCCTATCACGACGGTTGCCTCACGTCTACGGCTCGTTGTAGGAAAAATGGCATCAGATATTTCCAACTCAAATGATTCTGACCGCACATTCCTAAGGTCACTGGGCATGGAGCAAGCCTTGTATAGCTCGAGTTAGGTCGACTGAGCTCTTTGTCCTGTTCCTATGGCGCAGCAGGTTAATCATACCGCGCAGCCAGTTCATAGTGGTGGGCATCGTCTGCCATGGCATTAGGTTGGTCATTGCAAGCCGGACCGATGCCAGGAGGAAATGTTTTCACTCATACTTACTCAAAGAAACTCTGGAACATCGTGCTGATGACGTGTCGAAGATTCCTTGCACTTGAAAAGATTCAAAATAAAGTTCTCCCTCTGGTTCCGAGTACCCGGCGAGTCGTGAAAACCATTTGTTAGAAAGCGCACCGCGGGCCGATGCCGCTGTATGCTTGGCCGTCCGCGCGAAAAATCACCACTTACGATGCTAGATATGAGAATATGGTGAGGAAAACTGAGCGACCCTTCCCGGCCTAGGACATTTTGGCGCCGGACATTTTGGCGCAACGGACATCTTGGCGCAACGGACATCTTGGCACAAGACATTTCGGCGCACGATGTTTTGGCGCAAGATATTTTGACGCATATTTGGATGAAGCTGCAATGAATTATCCGAACAATGGGGATAGTGTTGTTCAAAGGCTATTGATTCTTCCTTGCGGTGAATCCGACCACCATCCCATTTCCCATTGCCCCAACCGCGAACGGATATCATTCCCCGGGAAGGGTTTCCCGGGGAATGATTCGAGGAAATGGCGTTCCAGGCGTCGGAATGGATCAGGGCATTGTGGGACACGATGATGAGGGAGTCTGCTGCCACACATCCCCAGAGAGCTTGAGTAAACAGCACTGAGATATTCTAGATCCCGGGTCTCGGTATCGCTCAAAGAGACGAGTCAATGATAGGCGGACGGAGGGAAATTTCTCAATATTTTGGACCTCGTTTCGGTAAAAATTCTTCCTCATGGAACACAGTCTTCTAAGATCAATCGTTTCAGGACTATGAATTTTAGTTTTCCGTTGAACGGGGAAGCTGGCCTGGATCACAATTCCTAGGACTCCAGCTATTCATGCTTTGCGATGGATATCTCCCCGAACGCTCTCGCCGTGAAAAGAAAAAACAGGGCACTCGGCCACTTTTCGAATATGAGGTAGGTCAGGCGCACAGCGCCGAAAGATGGACTCCGGGGACTTCAAAGTTCGTTTCAACCGCCGCGGATTTGAACTCGTAGAGCCTGGTTCCACGTCTGTCCTCCGCTAACAAGATAGTCCAATGACTTGGACTCAAAGACAGCCTCAGGCTTGAGGCCTCAGGGCCAGTCAGCGTGGTTTCTCAGGAAATCTGCCTCGGATCTCGGCGACGATAGCCTTTTCGGTCATTTGGAAAACTGTTGTCGGGATCTCGATCCCATCTGACGAAAAGAAGTGGGCTGTGGCTCTTTAGGCGTCTGTCGGAGTCAGAGCGGACCCAGTGCCGTGTTTCACGGAAAATAAGCCGGGATGACGACCCCTTTGGAGGTCAGCCAACTATATGCCGGAACGGTTCCCCACTCCTAGGATTTTCCAAAATATTCCAGACGTTCGAGATTGTCCTAAATAGAGTGCCGGGAATTTGTTGTCCAAGTGTTTGGATCTGGAGTGATGTATTCGTCGAGATTCCAGATAATGAATTGACATGTAAGAAAGTTCCTCCATGTTCCCGAAGGAGGAAAATATCCGAATTCGAAGGTTTCAGCGAACCCCGAAGTTTAGCCGGGATGGAACTGAATCCCAAGACTAATATGAGCCATAGCTTATTTCCTGGACAAAACGTTAGTTTCATTTCCGGACAGGTCACTGAACATGCATTAACGTTCTCCTCAGGAAAACGATGGAATGATACTGCCACAATCAGACCTAGCCGGCCAGCCGTTGCAAGGCTTCGAGTTCCAATGACTTTATGCGTAAAGCCACCGGATGAGTTCGAGCCCTCCCATGTCATTGAGACCCGGCGCGCTTGGTCTCGAGAGATCTCTCTCGCGGGATTGCTTAAGGTAGGCGGTTGGGAATCTTGTTCTCGAACCGGACTCAGAGCACTTCTAGTGGGCCAACTATCAGTCAAGGAACCGCACGTCATAAGGAACTCGCGATGCTCCATGGAAAGAGGTCCTGCCGGGCGGCTCCGCTGTTGCATCGCGATGGAATTTTTTCCGCTGTATGCACAGTAAGTGCGGCGCGGAGTGTTTTGCAGTCGAGGAAACGGTCGGAAAATCATCGCCCAAACAGCTGTCACGAGAGAAGCGGGCAAGCTGAGACTCAGATGGAGACGACTGAGAATGCGACACGGCTCAAACATAGTCATGCCTCTGGGACCGAGCGAACATATTGGAGAATGGTAAGGGAGCGAACACAGTCCATCACGGGGCTGTGGGTGCATGTGGACTATATGGCTGATTGTCACCACGTCCCTCGATAACGAAGATGAAGCAGGGAGAATATCGATATCTTTTCTTCTCGCTCGTCCGCTCAGTCACTCACTCGTTGACTGGCGGACTCGATGCCGCTTGGGGGGGGGGGAGATATCGAGGGAATCGATGATCATCTCAAGTTGCCGCACTACGCCCACCTGAGAAGAATGAGATTGCCAAACCTCTATTCGCTCTCCTCCAGTGACGCCGGATGTCCGCCAACGAGCTACTTGTCAGCAGACCCCGATTGCATTCTTTCTGCGAGTTGGACTTTCTAGAAAGTGAGGATATTATCTCGCTCATCGGGAGCCTCCGGGAGAATGATAGACCCCGCGAGAGCGTCTGACATCCACGCCGATGGATGCTCCTTTCCTATCCCTGTGATGACGATCTATTCAAGGCGGCGATCGATCAATGTCGGTTCCGGCGACCTCTTTCAACTATTCTGCAACACTTATGGCGGCAAAATCCACTGCCGAGCTGAATCATCAAATTCGATGAGAACCTGGGCGAAAGACTTTGAGTTATGAGTTTTCTGCTCCTGGCAAACAGTCCCCGGTGCTTAGCACTGATTCCCCGACACAAACAACGCCTTTGTTCGACACAGACTCACAGACATAGAATCCGAATAAATCATGGTCCTGGAAGTTGCGCTGTTTTGAAGCCTGCGACAGCTCCAAAACGAGGTGGCATGATTATATGGCTCCGAAGTTCGTTCAGCAAGAAAGTTTCGGGGCACGCGCGTGTCTTATGAAGTCGGAAAGAGGTAAGATGGATTCCTTGGGAGCCTCCCGGAGTAACAGCTGTTAATAATAACGTCTGCGAGCGGCGACGCCGTGTGAAGAGAGAATGCACGGAGCCATGACTGTTCTTGGTGGAACCATCTTCAGATGAAGAAGCATCTGTCGGGGAGTTCCAGGAACTGAACGAGCACTCACTGATCCTCTGGCGCTCTCAGCGTTGGGATCTCTGAAAATTCTCCAACGCGAAGAACTCACTTAGCCTGTGTACCTCCACTGATAGCTAGAAGTCAGAATATCGGGGCGAGTCATTCCTCCGCCCGGAAAGAATAAACAGACTTGGGAATTTTGGCATGACGTGCCTGACAGACGTTTTTGCGAGATTCGAGATCGAGATCATCGATAAGTTGTATTCAGAACGAAAGTGGGAACGATTGTTCGGCATCTCAGATGCGTGACGCTGGTGAATGCTTTCGAAGGAGACTGGCAGACATCAGCTGGCTGACCTTCGGTGTCGGGAGAGCACTATACGGCTACCGGAGTTCGGCAGCGAAAACCTTCGTCGCGCGCTGCTGACTCAGGACCACCGCTCTTGGAGACAACTTATTCATAATTGGTCGGATGATAGACTCCAATCGTGGTTTCCCCGACGTGCGCACCCGTCCCTGAGCTACGCGTTTTCTCCCTCGCTTCCTCTTCGAGTGAAAACCCAATCTTTGAGGTATCACTCACGTCCTGGCAGTGAGCATTGGCGCGCGTCTTGAGGATGAGACTTGAATGCCCACGATCTGAATTCTATGGCGCTCCGATGGCCGCGCGAATCCTGACGAGAGAACTTTCTCTCATCTAGAAAACGACGCGGAGCAATCGAGTTTCGAGGGAAACGCGCATCAGTGTAGGTTGGATTCGATATCCCTTCCACTGGAGAGTCAGATCAAACGATACGTGTGGAATTCCTTGAAAGGTCACCTGGATTCGAGGGCTGAGACTATAAATCCGGAAATTTCGGATTCGGATAAATTCGGTGAGTAAAATGAGGGGTGTTCTGGGAATTATTTGATGGACTCGGAACATGCTGGGTCCTTTCTCTCTCGCCGGTCTATTTCTCCCTCCTCATTCGCTCCCGCGACTCGACGAGGTATATCCGCCGTTTCAGAGCCAGCTATGTTAGAAAAAGGAAAGGAGCAAATTCGGAAGCATGATTTCGCTGTCCAAAAGCTTAGGACCATGGTGGGTCGTGGGCCATCCCATAAAATCTGTTTTGCGGAGATGGCGGATAAACAACAATTGTAAACTCTCCATCGATCTTCCTTTCATTTTGCCAATGAACCCTTCATACTGTCACACATGACCGCGCGGCGCTAGGCGGAAGCAAGACTTCATCACGCAAGACACCCGTAGTATGTTTGATACTACGGCCTAATTTTCCTCTTCTCGACGCTACGAAGAGCGTTTCCCTGTTACATTCTTGTTCTTCGATCGATGCATTCTGAGTAGCCGGAAGCCTGCAGATGGAACTCTCCAGCCTCAAGTGCTCGACAGATCCTGAGAACCGAGTCATTAGCTGCCCAGTTGTCATGTCTTGGTCGGAACACAGCCGAACACTCATGAGAATTCAGTGAACATCGAATCGAAATTCGGAAGCTCTCGCAACGAGCAGTATTTCCGTTTTTCGTTCGAATATCAAGAATATGATTCAAATAACAGTGATCTCGGAGACTTCACCCAGTTTTTTTCTTCAAAACTTAATGCCGCGTTATTTTCACATGACTGCTCGCCGTGCTGTTCTACTGGCATGTTTGGGCCTGTAAAGGCGCTAGCGCAGATATCCCTCGCCGGGGACGAATTCCTCGAAGCGAAACGCAACCGAAAAGTTTCAGGAGGTTAGCCCATACTCTCTTGTCGCCACCATCTCAGATAAATGAGTAAAAATACGACCGCTGGGGAGGACTTCTTGTTCCGAAAATGCTACGTGAATTCAGTCCTTCCTGAGAGTCTGAATCAGCCGTCTTTTTTCGATTCGTCTGAAAAATATTGCAACGTGTTTCCCATTCCGGACGTCGTGTTCCGTTTGGGCACTCCAACTCGTCCCGATGTAATTTCTGTAGCGTAAAGCGTCTTTTGGACCGATGGGCACCGAGTGCGATTGGGAAACTTCGAATGCTTATATCTCCGTCATTTCAATAGGTCCAAAGCTTATGAAAATATTTCTGGAATGCAGAGCTTCTCCACAGAGGGTTTGGATACCTCCAAAACAAGCAACCTCGGAGTGAATATTTTCCAACCGTATATCGGACCTAGGCCTCTCTCGTGTAAACACGATGCATCAAACCGAGCGAAAAGAAGCTTTGGGACCACGTTCAGAAAATCGAAAATCGCCATCGATCATAACATTTTTTCCGTGTTCCTCTCATGAATTTGGAGAACTCGATTCACCGACCGCCACCGTGAGGTGGAACAAGACATGTTCAGAGCTGAGTTTTGGCTCTTCCCACGATGGCAAGTGGAGGTCCGGAGACTCTGTTCAAGGGACTCTGCGAACTTGGGATGTCACGCCCTGCGGAAGACAAGTTGAGTGAGCGAGTGGTCACATGCGAACGGCAGCCCCCTCGCTGTCTGGGCCTCAAACGGACAGTCTCAGCCCCGTCTGTGAACTCTTCCAGGTTGACTCATGTTCGACGAATGATCGATGGGTAAATCTTCATAGTATCAGGTTCAAAGTGACGAGACTTCTTTTCTTAGTAATTCGTTCCTACCAGCTGTCATGGCCAGGGGCGTACCCAGCTTTTTTTTTTTGGGAGGGGGGGGAGGGGGCAAGGATGTGATGATGATGCCGATGATGATGATGATGATCATCGTCTCGAGATTTTCATGACGCAATCAACATGGTTTTCAACCCTGTGAGAATTTTCCTGATAAGACCGAATCTTTGTGGAACTTTTTCGTCCATTGAAGTAGAATATAATCCACCCTTCCTAATATTATCGAAGAGTTTTGGGGGGGCCATGGCCCCCTTATCATCCATCATGGCGGTTATCATCCAATCTTAGTTTTTCTCCGCGAGCGGTTACCAGCGATGTGCGGCCATTACTCGACTGATAGCCGCACACCCCGTGGCTTCATCGGTTTTGAGATTCGGATGCCGCACGGAATTAACAATATGCCCACCTCTCCTCCCCAGCGATATAAACAAGAAGCTGTGAGAACTAGCAGTATGAAGGCTCAAAACTGGAGTTTGTGACGAAAGCTAGCCCCTGCTGACAGGAAATTTCGCTCTGCGCTCATCGCTCCCGTGAGGTGAGCTTCTCGACAAGTGAAACGGCGCGGGTGAGCTCAGAGAGATAAGCGCTGCACTCGAATGCAGGGAATTCAACATTAGAATCAGAACAAGGAAATGGGAGAATCACTTTGAGAACAATTCTATATTGGAATCAGATGAGATCACCACTGTATGCGCATCTGTTGATCGTGCTTGGATCATCAACGGGGCTTCTTCAGAAGATTGCTGACTAGAGACCTCAATTTGGCGACGGTCAGGTTCTCGGGCGCCGGGAATCGAGCAGAAAGGACGGCACAGATCTCTCGCGACCGGAGCTCTTCTGGAATCTGCTCCTTGAGACATTCGATGATTTCATGGGTCCACTGTATACGTGGTGCCGATCGGCGCTTGGCGAAACGTCGGCTCCTCTTTGAAAGTTGGAGACGTCGAGTTCTACTCACCAGCTCCGCCTGCTCCACATCTTCATTTGATCCTGCCATCGTATTCGGATTCGTGCTGTTTGCGGAATGCTCGTCGGGGGTTCTGCTCATGATGCACACGGTCTTCTTCTGCCATAATTTTTCCAAGCTCTCTCGTCCTGTCGACTCCATATGCGCGCACCATCTCGACGACTTCATGTTCATTGCAGTGTTGATTGATCAGATGACGGGAGAAACACGGGACGAGCTTTCCGCAGAAATCTCAGAAATGAGCCTTTCTTCTCCTGCTCAGTTTGGCCTCCGAGCTACGATTGTTCAGCGCGAACAATCCGACGGATTCCCCGTTACGGATGAGATCATCGGATCTCTTGGGCATCTTCATAGGATTGGTAATCAGCATAACTCACCCAGATCACAGTCGATGAGTGAAAATTCAAAATATCTGCTCCCGAATGGCTCAACGAATGAGACCACGCATGTTCTGAACGAGTGCTGTGGATCACGTTGTCTTCCTCCACAGACGACGCCGTTTTCGATTGAATAGGTTCAAGTAGAATTATGGATCAAGTGAGCATAGGCGTCAGTTCCCCGTAGATTACTCGAATATGAGAGAAATCGGCTCTTCCGAACCAGCAGACAAGTAATTCCGACTTCGTTTTCACACCCATGATCTCGGAATCGGGTGTGCGGTTATCATTTTTTGTATGCAGCAAATAAGTCCTGTAAGACATGTTAACCGCACCCAGGTGCGGTTATCAAAGGAGTAAGTATTGAAATCCTTGGTTGTGCGGGCAATGTGCGGCTATAATCTAGGAGAGGTAAATATATATATTAGGTAAGTCAAAAAGTTCGTAGCGTTTTTTACCTATTTTTCAAGAGCCGAATTCCTGTACACGAGAGTCTTTTTATTGAATGATATATTGGCCGTTTTGTTCTATGACCTTCGCCCATCGGTCAGGTAAATCGAAGATTCCCTTCTCCCAGAACTTGGTTTCCTTCTTTCCAAAAAACTGATTGAGGTGATTTTTTATACCCTCCAAAGATTCGAATATTTCTCCATCAAGAGAGTTTTGAAGAGACCGGAACAAGTGATAGTCTGACGGTGCAAGGTCGGGACTATAAGCTGGGTGTGGCAGCACATCCCAGTCAAACTCCGCCAATTTCTGCCGAGAGCGCAAACTTACGTGGGGTCTCGCATTATCATGTTGAAAAACGACGCCCCATCTGTTCGCCAATTCTGGGCGCTTTGTTGCTACTGCGGTCTTCAAATCCTCAAGCTGCCTGCAGTAGACTTCGGTGGTGATGGTCTGACCCGGCGGGAGCAGCTCGAAAAACACAACGCCCTTGCAGTCCCACCAACAGCTCAGCATCACTTTTTTTTGATGAATTTCGGGTTTGGGGACGGCTGCGGCCCGTGAACCTTTGGGGACCCAGCTTTTTCTTTGCGTAGCGTTCCTGTAGAGTATCCACTTTTCATCGCCGGTTATCAGTCTCTTCAGAAATGGTTCATTGGCATTCTTCCGGAGAAGAGTGTGGCTTGTATCCACACGTCTTTCGAGCTGGCGATCGGTGAGGTCATGAGGCAGCCAGATATTCCTCTTGTTTGAGAAGCCAGCTTGATGGAGGCGATTCCAAACGGTTCCATGAGAAACTCCCGTCGAGTCTTCAATTTCTTTGATGGTCAGGCCGGGGTTTGAAGTTACCAGGCTAATGATTTCATCGGGTTCCACAACTTGTGGTCGTCCTGATCCGGGCTCATCTTCAAGATTAAAGTTTTCAGCCTTGAAACGGGTAAACCACTTTCTAACCGTAGAACTTTGAAGAGCATTCTCCCCGTAAACTGCAGATATTCTTCGAGTGGTCTTCGCTGCATTCAAGCCTTCGCGGTAGCAGAACAACATTATGTGTCGAAAATGCTGCTTTTGGTCCTCCATCGCAAATTCTTCCTGATTTTACGAACTCGACGATAAAGTCTGAAACGATACACCGGTAGGAACTCTAGAGCCCGCCTAAGAACGTAAACGAACAACCACTGTAGTAGGCGGCTCTTGTGCGGAGCGCGGGAATTTCAAAAATGTCGGATCAAAAACGCTACGAACTTTTTGACTTACCTAATAAATATATGTGTATCCAGGCGGCGGTTTTCCCCCGTTCACACTATCAAGGACGTTCTCCATGATGAGGAGAAAATGCATTCTTGATAAAGTTGATACCTACTTCTAATTGATTCAAGTATATATGATACTAGCCGGCCTTCGGCCGACTACGCTGGCTGGCCCGTCCCTTGCTTCGGGAGTCTACTGCTGACAGACACACCTTGCCCAACATGTGGTGTCATCGGGACACCTTCGGGAGTGGCCACCGATTCTCAATAGGATTCTGATCTGGGATCGAGGCCCTTTTCCCTCTCTTCACTGGGTTATGGCCAGATTGGTTCCAGGACCACTCCTCAAAACTCGGGAAGTGATGGTCAGATTGGAGACGGAATCACCCCTCCAGGTTTTGGAAAGTACGGCCAGATTGGTCTCGTAATCACCCCTCCAGAGTTGGAAAGTAATGGCCTCATTGGTCCCGGAATCACCCCTCCGGAGTTGCAAAGTAATGGCCAGATTGGTCTCGGAATCACTCCTCCAAACTCGGAAAGTAATGGTCAGATTGGAGACGGAATCATCCCTCCAGGTTTTGAAAAGTACGGTCAGATTCGACTCGGAAGCACCCCTCCAGACCCGGAAGAGTATTGTCAGATTGATCCTGGAATCACTCTTCCAGGGTAGGAGAGTAATGGCCAGATTGGTGTCGCAATCACCCCTCCAGAGTTGGAAAGTAATGGCCAGATTGGTCCCAGAATCACCCCTACAGCGTTGGAGAATAATGGCCAGATTGGTCTCGGAATCATCCCTCCAGAGTTGGGAAGTAATGCTCAGATTGGACTCGGAATCACCCCAACAGAGTTGGGAAGTAATGCTCAGACTGGTCCCGGAATCACCCTTCTAGGGTTGGGAAGTAATGCTCAGATTGGTCTCGGAATCACGCCTCCAGAATTGGGAAGTAATGCTCAGACTGGTCCCGGAATCACCCTTATAGGGTTGGGGAGTAATGCTCAGATTGGTCTCGGAATCACGCCTCCAGAATTGGGAAGTAATGCTCAGATTAGTCTCAGAATCACCCCTCCAGAGTTGGAAAGTGATGGCCAGATTGGTCTCGGAATCACCCCTCCAGAGTTCGAAAGTAATGGCCAGATTGGTCCCAGAATCACCCTTCTAGGGTTGGGAAGTAATGCTCAGATTGGACTCGGAATCACCCCTCCAGAGTTGGGAAGTAATGCTCAGACTGGTCCCGGAATCACCCTTATAGGGTTGGGAAGTAATGCTCAGATTGGTCTCGGAATCACGCCTCCAGAATTGGGAAGTAATGCTCAGATTAGTCTCAGAATCACCCCTCCAGAGTTGGAAAGTGATGGCCAGATTGGTCTCGGAATCACCCCTCCAGAGTTCGAAAGTAATGGCCAGATTGGTCCCAGAATCACCCCTCCAGAGTTGGGAAGTAATGGCCAGATTGGTCTCGGAATCACCCCTCCAGAGTTGGAAACTAATGGCCAGATTGGTCCCGTAATCACCCCTCCAGAGTTGGAAAGTAATGGCCAGATTGGTCTCGGAATCACCCCTCCAGAGTTGGAAAGTAATGGCCAGATTGGTCTCGGAATCACCCCTCCAGAGTTGGAAAGTAATGGCCAGATTGGTCTCGGAATCACCCCTCCAGAGTTGGAAAGTAATGGCCAGATTGGTCCCAGAATCACCCCTCCAGAGTTGGAAAGTAATGGCCAGATTGGTCCCGGAATCACCCCCCCAAGAGTTGGAAAGTAATGGCCAGATTGGGCCCGGAATCACCCCTCCAGAGTTGGAAACTAATGGCCAGATTGGTCCCGGAATCACCCCAACAGAGTTGGAAACTAATGGCCAGATTGGTCCCGGAATCACCCCAACAGAGTTGGAAAGTAATGGCCAGATTGGTCTCGGAATCACCCCTCCAGAGTTAGAAAGTTATGGCCAGATTGGTACCGGAATCACCCCTCCAGAGTTAGAACCTGAAGGCCAGATTGGTCTCGTAATCACCCCTCCAGAGTTGGAAACTAATGGCCAGATTGGTCTCGGAATCATCCCTACAGAGTTGGGAAGTAATGGCCAGATTGGTACCGGAATCACCCCTCCAGAGTTAGAATCTGAAGGCCAGATTGGTCTCGTAATCACCCCTCCAGAGTTGGAAACTAATGGCCAGATTGGTCTCGGAATCATCCCTACAGAGTTGGGAAGTAATGGCCTTATTGGTCTCAGAATCACCCCCCCAGATATTTTCATGATAGATTTTTATGATAGACTAGCCGGCCTTCGGCCGACTACGCTGGCCGGCCCGTCCCTTGCTTCGGGAGTCTACTGCTGACAGACACAAATTGCCTTGAATGTAGTGTCATGTGACCTTCGGGAGTGGCCACCGATTCTCGATAAGATTCTGACCTGGAATCGAGGCACTTTCCTCTCTTTTCACTCGTTCAGCATCATGGTTTTGAGAAGTATGGTCAGATTGGTGTCGTAATCACCCCTTCAGATTCGGAGAAGCATGGTCAGATTGGTCCCGGAATCATCCCTCCAGAGTTGGAAAGTAATGGCCAGATTGGCCTCGGAATCACCCCTCCAGAGTTGGAAAGTAATGGCCAGATTGATACCGGAATCAACCCTCCAGAGTAGGAGAGTAATGGCCAGATCGCTCCCAGAATCACCCCTCCAGAGTTGGGAAGTAATGGCCAGATTGGCCTCGGAATCACCCCTCCAGAGTTGGAAAGTAATGGCCAGATTGGTACCGGAATCACCCCTCCAGAGTTGGAAACTAATGGCCAGATTGATACCGGAATCACCCCTCCAGAGTTGGAAACTAATGGCCAGATTGGAACCGGAATCACCCCTCCAGAGTTGAAAACTAATGGCCAGATTGGTCTCGGAATCACCCCTCCAGAGTTGGAAACTAATGGCCAGATTGGCACCGGAATCACCCCTCCAGAGTTGAAAACTAATGGTCAAATTGGCACCGGAATCACCCCTCCAGAGTTGGAAACTAATGGTCAAATTGGCACCGGAATCACCCCTCCAGAGTTGGAAACTAATGGTCGGATTGGTCTCAGAATCACCCCTCCAAACAAAGTTGGAAAGTCATGTCCAGATTGGTCTCGGAATCACCCCTCCAGAGTTGGAAAGTGATGGCCAGATTGGTCTCAGAATCACCCCTCCAGAGTTGGAAAGTCATGGCCAGATTGGTTCCGGAATCACCCCTCCAGGGTTGGAAAGTAATTGCCAGATACGTTCCGGAATCACCCCTCCAGAGTTGGAAAGTAATGGCCAGATTGGTCTCGGAATCATCCCTCGAGAGTTGGGAAGTGATGGCCAGATTGGTCTCGGAATCACCCCTCCAGAGTTGGAAAGTAATGGCCAGATTGATACCGGAATCACCCCTCCAGAGTTGGAAAGTAATTGCCAGATAGGTTCCGGAATCACCCCTCCAGAGTTGGAAAGTAATGGCCAGATTGGTCTCGGAATCACCCCTCGAGAGTTGGGAAGTAATGGCCAGATTGGTCTCGGAATCACCCCTCCAGAGTTGGAAAGTAATGGCCAAATTGGTCTCGGAATCACCCCTCCAGAGTTGGAAAGTAATGGCCAGATTGGTCTCGGAATCACCCCTCCAGACTTGGAAAGTGATAGTCAGATTGGTCTCGGAATCAACCCTCCAGAGTTGGAAAGTAATGGCCAGATTGGTTTCAGAATCACCCCTCCAGAGTTGCAAAGTAATGGCCAGATTGGTACCGGAATCACCCCTCCAGAGTTGGAAACTAATGGTCGGATTGGTCTCGGAATCACCCCTCCAAAGTTGGAAAGTAATGTCCAGAGTGGTCTCGCAATCAGCCCTCCAGAGTTAGAAACTAAAGGCCAGAGTGGTCTCGTAATCACCCCTCCAGAGTTGGAAACTAATGGCCAGATTGGTCTCGGAATCACCCCTCCAGAGTTGGAAAGTAATGGCCAGATTGGTCTCGGAATCACCCCTCCAGAGTTGGGAAGTAATGGCCTTATTGGTCTCGAAATCAGCCCTCCAGAGTTAGAAACTAAAGGCCAGATTGGTCTCGTAATCACCCCTCCAGAGTTGGAAACTAATGGCCAGATTGGTCTCGGAATCACCCCTCCAGAGTTGGAAAGTAATGGCCAGATTGGTCTCGGAATCACCCCTCCAGAGTTGGGAAGTAATGGCCTTATTGGTCTCGAAATCACCCCTCCAGGAATTTTTATGATAGATTTTTATGATGGACTAGCCGGCCTTCGGCCGACTACGCTGGCTGGCCCGTCCCTTGCTTCGGGAGTCTACTGCTGACAGAAACACCTTGCCCAACATGTGGTGTCATCGGGACACCTTCGGGAGTGGCCACCGATTCTCGATAGGATTCTGATCTGGAATCGAGGCACTTTCCTCTCTCTTCACTTGGTCACCATCATGGTCTCGAGAAGTATGGTCAGATTGGTCCCGGAATCACCCCTCCAGGTTTTAAAAAGTGTGTTTAGAGATGTCTCGAGATCACCCCTCCAGACTTGGAAAGTGATAGTCAGATTGCTCTCGGGATCACCTCTCCAGACTTGGAAAAGTATGGTCAGATTGGTCCCGAGATCACTTCTCCAAACTTGGAAAGTAATGTCCAGATTGGTCTCGCAATCACCCCTCCAATGTTGGAAAGTAATGGCCAGATTGGTCCCGGAATCATCCCTCCAGAGTTGGAAAGTAATGGGCAGATTGGTCTCGGAATCACCCCTCCAGAGTTGGGAAATAATGGGCAGATTGGTCTCGGAATCACCCCTCCAAAAATGGAAAGTAATGTCCAGATTGGTCTCGCAGTCACCCCTCTAATGTTGGGAAGTAATGGCCAGATTTGTCCCGGAATCACCCCTCCAGAGTTGGAAAGTTATGGCCAGATTGGTCCCGGAATCACCCCTCCAGAGTTGGAAAGTAATGGCCAGATTGGTCCCGGAATCACCCCTCCAGAGTTGGAAAGTAAAGTAATGGTCGGATTGGTCTCGGAATCACCCCTCCAGAGTTGGAAAGCAATGGCCGGATTGGTCTCGGAATCACCCCTCCAGAGTTGGAAAGTAATGGCCGGATTGGTCTCGGAATCACCCCTCCAGGGTTGGAAAGTAATGGCCAGATTGGTCTCGGAATCACCCCTCCAGAGTTGGAAAGTAATGGCCAGATTGGTCTCGGAATCACCCCTCCAGAGTTGGGAAGTGATGGGCTTATTGGTCTTGGAATCACCCCTCGAGAGTTGGAAAGTAATGGCCAGATTGATCACAGGATCACCCCTCCAGAGTTGAAAAGTAATGGCCAGGTTCGTCTCGTAATCACCCCTCCAGAGTTGGAAAGTAATGGCCAGATTGGTCTCGGAATCACCCCTCTAAAGTTGGAAAGTAATGGCCAGATTGGTCTTGGAGTCACCCCTCCAGAGTTGGAACGTAATGGCCAGATTGGTCTCGCGATCCCCCCCCCAGAGTTGGAAAGTAATGCTCAGATTGCTCCCGGAATCACCCCTCCAGGTTTGGGAAGTAATGCTCAGATTGCTCCCGGAATCATCCCTCCAGAGTTGGAAAGTAATGGCCACATTGGTCTCGGAATCACCCCTCCAGAGTTGGGAAGTGATGGCCAGATTGGTCTCGGAATCACCCCTCCAGAGTTGGAAAGTAATGGCCAGATTGGTCTCAGAATCACCCCTCCAGAGTTCGAAAGTAATGGCCTGATTGGTCTCGGAATCACCCCTCCAGAGTAGGAAAGTAATGGCCAGATTGGTCTCAGAATCACCCCTCCAGAGTTCGAAAGTAATGGCCAGATTGGTCTCGGAATCACCCCTCCAGAGTAGGAAAGTAATGGCCAGATTGGTCTCTGAATCACCCCTCCAGAGTTGGAAAGTAACGGCCAGATTGGTCTCGGAATCACCCCTCCAGAGTTGAAAACTAATGGTCAAATTGGCACCGGAATCTCCCCTCCAGAGTTGGAAACTAATGGTCGGATTGGTCTCAGAATCACCCCTCCAAACAAAGTTGGAAAGTAATGTCCAGATTGGTCTCGGAATCACCCCTCCAGAGTTGGAAAGTAATGGCCAGATTGGTCTCGGAATCACCCCTCCAGAGTTGGAAAGTAATGGCCAGATTGGTCTCGGAATCACCCCTCCAGAGTTGAAAACTAATGGTCAAATTGGCACCGGAATCACCCCTCCAGAGTTGGAAAGTAATGGCCAGATTGATACCGGAAACACCCCTCCAGAGTTGAAAACTAATGGTCAAATTGGCACCGGAATCACCCCTCCAGAGTTGGAAAGTAATGGCCAGATTGATACCGGAATCACCCCTCCAGAGTTGAAAACTAATGGTCAAATTGGCACCGGAATCATCCCTCCAGAGTTGGAAAGTAATGACCAGATTGGTCCCGGAATCACCCCTCCAGAGTTGGAAAGTAATGGCCAGATTGGTCTCGGAATCACCCCTCCAAAGTTGGAAAGTAATGTCCAGATTGGTCTCGCAATCAGCCCTCCAGAGTTAGAAACTAAAGGCCAGATTGGTCTCGTATTTACCCCTCCAGAGTTGGAAACTAATGGCCAGATTGGTCTCGGAATCACCCCTCCAGAGTTGGGAAGTAATGGCCTTATTGGTCTCGAAATCACCCCTCCAGGAATTTTTATGATAGATTTTTATGATAGATGTATAGGAGAGGAGGTGGGGAAGGATATCCGATGACAATGGGATGAGTCTGGCTGGCGTCATAACGGGGCGGTGCACCTTATCGTCAGAATTTGGATGCGGGTGACAGTATGGAGGGGGTCAAAGTTGGGGTGAATCGCGAGGGGGGAAGGAGGAGGGGGGGGGGGAGTGGGTGGCCTATGTCCTTCCCGGTGAGTCGCCCTACATTATGCAGTTTGTTCCAAGTCGATCCGATCAATACCGGAGGAGCCTATTGAGGACAAACAAACAAACAGACAAACAAACAAACAAACAAACAAACAAACAAACAAACAAACAGACCCTGGATTTTTATATATATAGATGTATAGGAGAGGAGGTGGGGAAGGATATCCGATGACGATGGGATGAGTCTGGCTGGCGTCATAACGGGGCGGTGCACCTTATCGTCAGAATTTGGATGCGGATGACTGTATGGAGGGGGTCAAAGTTGGGGTAAATCGCGAGGGGGGGAGGAGGGGAGGAGGAGGGGGGGAGGGGTGGGTGGCCTATGTCCTTCCCGGAGAGCCGCCCTACATTATGCAGTTTGTTCCAAGTCGATCCGATCAATACCGGAGGAGCCTATTGAGGACAAACAAACATACATACATACATACATACATACAAACAAACAGACCCTGGATTTTTATATATATAGATGTCCAGATTGGTCTCGCAATCAGCCCTCCAGAGTTAGAAACTAAAGGCCAGATTGGTCTCGTAATCACCCCTCCAGAGTTGGAAACTAATGGCCAGATTGGTCTCGGAATCACCCCTCCAGAGTTGGAAAGTAATGGCCAGATTGGTCTCGGAATCACCCCTCCAGAGTTGGGAAGTAATGGCCTTATTGGTCTCGAAATCAGCCCTCCAGAGTTAGAAACTAAAGGCCAGATTGGTCTCGTAATCACCCCTCCAGAGTTGGAAACTAATGGCCAGATTGGTCTCGGAATCACCCCTCCAGAGTTGGAAAGTAATGGCCAGATTGGTCTCGGAATCACCCCTCCAGAGTTGGGAAGTAATGGCCTTATTGGTCTCGAAATCACCCCTCCAGGAATTTTTATGATAGATTTTTATGATAGATGTATAGGAGAGGAGGTGGGGAAGGATATCCGATGACGATGGGATGAGTCTGGCTGGCGTCATAACGGGGCGGTGCACCTTATCGTCAGAATTTGGATGCGGATGACTGTATGGAGGGGGTCAAAGTTGGGGTAAATCGCGAGGGGGGGAGGAGGGGAGGAGGAGGGGGGGAGGGGTGGGTGGCCTATGTCCTTCCCGGAGAGCCGCCCTACATTATGCAGTTTGTTCCAAGTCGATCCGATCAATACCGGAGGAGCCTATTGAGGACAAACAAACATACATACATACATACATACATACAAACAAACAGACCCTGGATTTTTATATATATAGATGTATAGGAGAGGGGGTGGGGAAGGATATCCGATGACGATGGGATGAGGCCTAAGAGTCTGGCTGGCGTCATCACGGGGCGGTGCACCCTATCGTCAGAATTTGGATGCGGATGACAGTATGGAGGGGGTCAAAGTTGGGGTAAATCGCGAGGGGGGGAGGAGGAGGGGGGAAGGGGTGGGTGGCCTATGTCCTTCCCGGAGAGCCGCCCCACATTATGCAGTTTGTTCCAAGTCGATCCGATCAATACCGGAGGAGCCTATTGAGGACAAACAAACATACATACATACATACATACATACATACAAACAAACAGACCCTGGATTTTTATATATATAGATTTTTATGATAGATGTATAGGAGAGGGGGTGGGGAAGGATATCCGATGACGATGGGATGAGGCCTAAGAGTCTGGCTGGCGTCATCACGGGGCGGTGCACCCTATCGTCAGAATTTGGATGCGGATGACAGTATGGAGGGGGTCAAAGTTGGGGTAAATCGCGAGGGGGGGAGGAGGAGGGGGGAAGGGGTGGGTGGCCTATGTCCTTCCCGGAGAGCCGCCCTACATTATGCAGTTTGTTCCAAGTCGATCCGATCAATACCGGAGGAGCCTATTGAGGACAAACAAACATACATACATACATACATACATACATACAAACAAACAGACCCTGGATTTTTATATATATACCGTAAACTCTCTAACATTAGGGCGGCCCGTTTATTCTTTCAAATGTTCCAGACCTGCCTGTCTGTTAGAGATTGCCCGTCTATTGGAAGATGCCCGTTTATTTCTTCAAATGTTCCAGACCCGCCTGTCTGTCAGAGACCGCCCGTCTATTGGAAGATGCTCGATTATTTTTTCAGATATTTGAAACCCGCCTGCTTGTTAGAGATCGCCCGTCTTTGGAAGGGGGGCGTCCATCTTTTACTCTATCTTGTATGAATCGATCTTTTCATCTTCTGCGGAATATTCGTATGATTAGATACTGGGAGCCGAATACGTCAGGATATGACTTCCTAGTTGGCATGATCGGAGTTAGCGAGAATTTCTCTAAATCGGGCAATCGCTAGAGGAGCTCGAAAGAATAATATCGGTGTGGTGTGTGGATTTCCATGGCCCACTCTCTTTACTTCGATTCAGTTCCAATGTCTGAGCCATCATTTCGCTCACTTGCGTTACCTTTATCACGAGTTTCAGAGATCAAAAGTTTTCTTTCTTCAAACTAAGTTACACTATTCCTAAAATCTCACGACTCTTTACAAGCTTCAGTTGAAGAGCCCAGATGCAGAACGTGGTAACTCCAAATCTCTAAAAGTCGAGATGTCAGTCAGAAATTTATCAAACCGAATTCCGACAACACTATTTCGCGCTTTTCTCGACAACGCAAGAAACGGGAGGGGAACAAGGAGTGACGAGTTTCCGGTAAAAAAAAAAACGCGAGATAGCGTTGTCGGAAATCGGTTCGATGAATTTCTGACTGATAACTCGACCTTTAGAAATTCGGAGTTACGACGTTTTGCATCTGGGCTTTTCGATTCGTCTAAGTATAAGCGACCAGAGCTCAGAATTCTCAGCTACTCAACGTCGCTTTGAACATCACAATAGTTGAAAACGGCGCTGAGATCATCCTCGTCGAACTCTTGTTCTTCCTGGTCACAAGAAATGATTTGCCCGTTGGCGGAGCGAGCTCCGGCTAGTCGCTGCATTCCAGTCGGGATCGGGCCATCAGGTCGAAAGCAAACTATTTGCTCGTCCTCCGATCCGTCACACGCTGTGGTGATGCCACAATTCTTGAAAGATTTCTCGATTAGACCTTCGGGGAGATCTTTCCATGCATCGGCAATCCATTTCAAATAGGTCTTCATCGGAGGGGCAGCTGGGTTGCCGCCTTTCGTCAGCGGTCTCCCTTCTTCCATCATCCATTCCTCATAGGAGTGGCGAATTTTGGCCTTGAAAGGCGAGTTCCAACTCACGTCAGGCGCTTGGATAAATTTCGTACATCCACCGGGTACTACGGCCGAGTCGAAATGAAGTTCTTTCAAGGTTTTCTTGGTGTGCTCGCTAGTATGTGAACGGAAGCTGTCCCAGATCAGGAGTGTCTTTCCAAACAATGAGGCTCCAAAAACTCTTCGGAGATACATTGATGTCGTGATATCATTCATCCACGTTGTCCCCTCCCAGCAGAGCTCCAGCTCGTTCTTGAATTCGTTGACGATTTGCTTGTCAACACGCTTCCGGTTTAAGAGTACGAAGGGCTTGCATTTTCGGCCGTCTTACCTGGCTGTCAGCATGACTGTTATACGAGCTTTATTGTGCCCAGTGGACAAAACTGGTACATCCTTCGCGCCCCGCTCACTCACCGTGCAACTGTTCGACGAATCGAGAAAAACCGCAGTTTCATCAGCGGCGAAGATATGCTGGTAACGTTCATTCTGCCTTAGCCTCGTTATGTGAAGGATAAAGCTGATGATTTGCCGCTCGTATTCGGACGGCGGTTTCTGGCAAACAGTTGTCGGGCGTCGGTTAGACAAACTATGGCGGTTGAGAAATTTCTCTAGCCAACCGTTACTCGCCCGGAAAGTGTGACCGCCGATGCTTTTCGCAAATCTCCGAATCATTGTGCGAGTCACCCTGAGCTGTTTGGATCGGTTCTCGGTGATGTAAGCCAGAATTCGTCGATCGAGTGCATCATCTTTGACTTTTCGCCCGCCACCTCTTATTCGCTTGCCACTTGGTGTTTGAGTTAGAAGATCCTGTTTTTGCGAGACCCACTGTTGCACGCGACTACGACTCACGCGGAAGGTTCGGGCCGCCTTGCTCTTCGAATTTCGCTCGGCGAACTGGACAACGCTGAGCTTGAAAGACATCGAATAGGACTTTCTGAACTTATCGGCAGCATCAGGTTGTGGCTGGTTCTCCATGTAGGTTCCGAAAGATCGCCCTCGACACAAGCCGTTTTTTCCACTGGGTAGCGGCTCAGTAACTGACTCGGTTTCAGCGTGAGAGTGTCTTTCTTCTAATGGTCCGAATAAAGTGTCTGGTCAACTGGAAGCGCACACACATCGAGAACGAGCAGCATTTTCTCTCGAAGAGACCTGGCACCAACTGACGAACAAACGAACAGAGGGACGGACCGCCAAAACGGCGCGTGTTTCACAAGTTTCCCGTGTTCACGCTGTCGGTCGGTCGCCGAAGAGGGAACAGCACACAGAATCATTTTGAATTTTTAGCGCGCATCCGCTCCAGAGAGGCTGTTTCACGTTTTGTTCTCGTCTATAACAGATTCATTGCGTGTTAGTTACACGGTCTATTTTAGTTACACGGTTGGTTCTCGTCTATCGACTTCGGTTTGACTCCACTCAAGACTTGAAACACGCACGGAGAGTGACTCTCCATTCTTCCGCGCGGTGTCCGACAGCGAATCAGACCAATAGAACTTGCCTAATATTCGAGGAGCGTCCATCCGCATCCTACATGACTGTGAGGAGCCCGTTCATGAGCGATTGCCCACTTATTTCTTCAAATGGTCGATGCCCGCTTGCCTGTTAGAGATCGCCCGTCTATTGGAAGATGCCCGATTATTTTTTCAGATGTTTGAAACCCGCCTGCTTGTTAGAGATCGCCCGTCTATTGGAAGATGCCCGATTATTTTTTCAGATGTTTGAAACCCGCCTGCCTGTTAGAGATCGCCCGTCTGATAGAGCCCGCCCTACTGTTCGAGAGTTTACGGTAGATGTATAGGAGAGGGGGTGGGGAAGGATATCCGATGACGATGGGATGAGGCCTAAGAGTCTGGCTGGCGTCATCACGGGGCGGTGCACCCTATCGTCAGAATTTGGATGCGGATGACAGTATGGAGGGGGTCAAAGTTGGGGTAAATCGCGAGGGGGGGAGGAGGAGGGGGGAAGGGGTGGGTGGCCTATGTCCTTCCCGGAGAGCCGCCCTACATTATGCAGTTTGTTCCAAGTCGATCCGATCAATACCGGAGGAGCCTATTGAGGACAAACAAACATACATACATACATACATACATACAAACAAACAGACCCTGGATTTTTATATATATAGATTTTTATGATAGATGTATAGGAGAGGGGGTGGGGAAGGATATCCGATGACGATGGGATGAGGCCTAAGAGTCTGGCTGGCGTCATCACGGGGCGGTGCACCCTATCGTCAGAATTTGGATGCGGATGACAGTATGGAGGGGGTCAAAGTTGGGGTAAATCGCGAGGGGGGGAGGAGGAGGGGGGAAGGGGTGGGTGGCCTATGTCCTTCCCGGAGAGCCGCCCTACATTATGCAGTTTGTTCCAAGTCGATCCGATCAATACCGGAGGAGCCTATTGAGGACAAACAAACATACATACATACATACATACAAACAAACAGACCCTGGATTTTTATATATATAGATGTATAGGAGAGGGGGTGGGGAAGGATATCCGATGACGATGGGATGAGGCCTAAGAGTCTGGCTGGCGTCATCACGGGGCGGTGCACCCTATCGTCAGAATTTGGATGCGGATGACAGTATGGAGGGGGTCAAAGTTGGGGTAAATCGCGAGGGGGGGAGGAGGAGGGGGGAAGGGGTGGGTGGCCTATGTCCTTCCCGGAGAGCCGCCCTACATTATGCAGTTTGTTCCAAGTCGATCCGATCAATACCGGAGGAGCCTATTGAGGACAAACAAACATACATACATACATACATACAAACAAACAGACCCTGGATTTTTATATATATAGATATATGGGAAATCCACGTTATGAGTTCTAATAAGAACATGCTTGATAAATAAAAACAAGCTCAAGCTCAGCGATACCGAGCGTGAGGGAACGCAAGTCTGAGTAGGGCTCGAAAGTTGGGCTACTGTGCCCCCCTCTCGGATTAGGTCTGCTTCGAGCTCGAAGCGGGTAATGGTCACTAATTTTCTGGTTGATGACCGGGCCTCGAAACGTCTGATAACATCGAGTCCACTTTCCGATTTTTCGAACAGATTCCCCGAAACTTTCTTTCGCTCTCTCCTTTGTCTAGTATTAGAACAGGGAGGGAGCATATTAGGGCACAGCAGTAGCAGGTCTCTGAATACTGCTTGGAACGTGATTGCCCCGAAATTGCCCATTTAGCGGATATTCAAGCTGACTGCTGAGAATAGAACAGGCAGCTCCGAGAGACCGACGGCCTATTCGTCCGAGGATCTGCCGAAACCCCTCCCTCCTCAACTATTCATGTGTGCATGAAGCACATTCACTGCGGGTTGGGAGACCGTGCTCAGTCAGCACAGGTACTCCTCTTCCAGGAGTGTGAAGGTGATGCGTTCGCCTTAAAAATTCAGACATTCTGCGTTTAGTGTTCTGAAGTGTTCCCTACTCTGCCATTCGCTAAGCCTTAGCGGTTCAAACAGAGGGCTTCCCCAAACATTCTTGACTCATTTTCGCTTGCTCCCGGTGAGAATGTTTCTGTAACGAAAGATGTGGAGTCCTCGCCCCTGAACGCAGGAGAGCCTGCTTCGCCGCTTCCATTCAAGCGATTCAGGACTATCAAAAAGTGAGGGACTCTCAATTGGGAGCCGCCGCTCAACGCTCCCCTTCCATCGGTCAGGAATTTCCAGGTACATTGGACCAAGCCCGGGGGTTCCTGGACCGATCAAAGGGGGTGACGAAAGAGATTAACTTCGGTTGGAGCTTGAAGCCTCCATAACTTCAGAGGTCCGACAAACACCAAAGCGGAGGAGAGGAAGGGACCTGGGCTAAAAACTCCGTGTCTCGTGCGAATAGTCCCCGGAGACGGTCGATTCCGGAGCGGCATAAGAGAGTTTGGACGGATTGGATTTGGGACAGAATGCGCGATGGGAACGGAATGCGCGCATGACTCGGAACCTCGAAAAACAATGGAAATGGATTGGACCACAACTAATAGAAATACTTCGGCTAATGCCATTTGAGTCCAGTTCACTGGGCTCGCGTGCTCAGATATATCCGAAGCGTATCGGGTTCGAGTCCTGCTCTAGTACCTTGCGGTCCAGGGCCCAGCGGCGCGCGGCTTGGCATGACAGATGCCTTTCTGGGATACCGGTAGGCATCTTCCCAGGTGGCTCCTGCTCATTCAGGGAATAGAGAGAGGTTATTGGGAGCAAATCCCAAACGGTCGCACTATTCTCACCCCCTGGTCTCGGGACGGCTCAAAAGTCCACAACTTGGCGCCCCTTGGGCAGACATGCGCAAGTTCAGTCCTTACCCGGATCTGCTTTAGAGCTTCTTTTCGACCCCTCTCGAGAAGAATCTGTGGACAAGACAGAAAAGACATCAGCTTAGGTTGACCAGGTCGAGCTTTGAATCCCACTTATGTCAAAAACCTACCCGCTCATTCCGATGCTCAACAAAATTACGGAAGCTGATGGCACCCGGATTATCCATTACCTCGACTAGGGGATGCCCAAGGTGCAAGAACTCATGAGCGAGTTTCTCTCATACGCGATTCAGGTTCTTCGGGGTTCTTCATGGTGATTCTGAGGATATCTGCCTCCCTATCCGTTGAATTCCAGTCGACATTTGGCCATGCGAGAAATTTTGTCTCTCTTGAACCCAGTTTGCACGGGAAGATTCTCGATCGGGATTCCTCCTGACAGGCACCAGCTCTTCAACCCTCAAGCCCCATGGAACTCTCAAAACCCTCTCCGAGTCCGCCTCCGACAGCTCCGCTAGCATCCACTCGAGGGAACTGGCCGTTTTTTTGAGCGATCTACCCACCACTTCGGTACATCGAAATTCCCGCGGCCAGCCTCCGCGGAGAGCTGTTGAGCTTCCTCTCTCAACTGATATCTAAGGGAACCAGACGAATGGGACCTCACCAACGTCATCCGCAGCAGTGACCCGATTCTGCTTTCGATTCGCATCTCTGGTTCTATCGCTCAATCATTCCAATTTGAGAACGTATTTCTCGACGTCGAAGTCGCTGTCATTGAAACGTTACTTCATAGACTCATAATCATTGCTTATTTCAAGTCGGACACCGGGGCGGATCATGGTCGCTGTTATCGTTCTCACGTCACGTTCTTTTTCCATATCCAAGTCTCATACCGGAGAATATTCTCACATGCCTATGAGGAGGGTTTCGATGACGTGTCTTTTCCATCGAGCTCGTCGAGACATTGGAATTCGCCTCTCGAAAGCGGGCTCCTCACATGCGAGTCGGTTATGAAAGGGATCGAGTGCATTCAGACTCAGAACTTGACAAGGATGCCAGGAGCGTTCCGGACATTCAGCGAGGGTCAACAAGGAGTAGGCTGACATGCCGTGCTAGATGGATTCGTGAGCGAGGCGGGGACGAGAACGCACCTCGGCCTCGCTCGAGAATGTCCTTAGTTTGCTGCCAACCCACTCTGATTTCCTTTTATGGAATTCGAAGGGCCTCCAAAGTGGTCTATAAGTCAACTCCGTCCCATGCATACACCATCGTAGACGTTACCCCGCTCTTACTCTCACACGGCGTGAGTTCTCCTGGGCATATTCCTCGTGTGACCAAAATAGTGACAGGATTTCCTCCGGCAGGAGTGGACAGGAATGAGGGAGGAATATTCGCGACGACACTGCCGTCGATGTAACAAGGATCTGATCGAGAATGTGCCACCGTTCCGGCTTATCCATGACCGCTCCGATCGGTTGCGGCTTCGTGTTCTTAGGTTTCCATCACGGCTGGCCAGCGACTCAAACCACGACTCGGACAACGGGATCGCAGCTTTTGGCGTTGCAGCGGAACTCGTCAGCCCACAGTATAATTATTGTGCTATCGGCAGCCGTTGCGGACTTCTAGCCGCAGAAGTCTGCGAGTCAACGTGAATGGAGTATTCTGAGCTGAAAGAGTTGAGCTAGTCTTCGGGAACACCTCCAGAGAGTACCGGCTTTCCTTGAACGCTCCGAGTCAATCTAATTCCAGCAATAAACGTGACCGTCCCTCGACCCTTGTGAGTTGTACCCTGGCAACGTTTCCGACTGACGTCCTCGGAGCTTTTTCCGAAAGGGAAATTCTGAATGGAGATGTATTCCTTCGTAAATTGAACAAGACGAATTTTCCTTCCACTCAGATTGAGTCAGCATTGCTCTCGTCCTCGGGGATCCCTTGAGAAACATATTCGGTCTCTTCCGCTCGACTCTCCAGGCCTGGTTGAGAGCGTGGAGTTGTCCACTAACGGTGAGAATAGCCACAGACGTTCTGATTTCTAAGGGGACGAACTGAGCTCGGCGTGTTCCCGAAGTCGAGTGTGCAGTCCGGAGATGTCTGGAGTCATGCATTTCCCTCATAGGAATTCTAGAACACAGCCATGCATCCGTTCCGAGCAGCTGATGTTTGGAAGATGATAAGGATGTATGAATTCAAATGAAGCCCCGCTCATTGGTATTCCGAGCCAGCTCAGGGCTGGCCGCCGACCACTCTTCCATTCACAGTGGCTTCCCCCGGGCGATACTGACCGAGTACGCGTCTGCGGCTTGACAAGCAGATGCTAATTCTTGAATCAGCCCATACCCTCTCGTATCCGGCTGCTCTGTTGGCCTTTCGAGCAACAGTCGTTGCAAAAAGGAGCGTTTGGTTCGTAGTTGGAACGAAGTAATCGGCGTCCGGGGGGGACGGCGGAGTAACCGGTTCGGTAACCGAATTTGGTTTTAACATGACCGGCATTCCTTTCCGCGATTCTCGGCGGGGGGAGGGGGCTGGGGGCACAGCGAAGATCAAAGGAGCCTCGATCATCTGTACACTCGAGAAACTAATTTCGGAGCCTCGCTCTCCTGTGGTTCGACGTAGAGTTCACTCCCAAACAGAGAGAGGCCACCGCCGACGAATCCGGGGTTCTAAAACATCAGGTCTTTTTCGGAACTCGCGGTCAGGAATTATCCTCAGACGAGATGGCTCATTAAAGTTCATGGACGTCCGTGGGTTGCCTCAGGCTTCCCGTCACGATCACTGCTCGTGACGCCGACCGCAAAAGCCACAGCGTCAGTCATCGGCCACTGCGGTTTTTCCTTTCAGATGTCCTTCAGCCTGCGTTACGATGTACTTTTTTCGATCCACTGCTCTCATATTGAAGCTCACAGAACGGAGCCCACGGATAGATATCTAAGGGAATAGATAGACAGATACATGGTCAGCGAGCCAGAAATGAGTCCGCCTTTCAGAGGATGCAGGAGCGACACGAGAGTGGGAACTGTCAACAAAATGGTCTGACGTATCCAATAAGAGTCGTTCCGAACGTCGCACGCCTCTCACCGCAGCCACCTCCTCCGAGCGTGATCACATCCCGCTCCGCACCTCATTTCTCCCACACACACGACGGACTTTGAGCACCGCGGAGCAGCGATGAATATCGTTGCAGTCCCCCTTGTTATTCAGAAAACGCTCAAATCAGAGATCGGGAGTGCTTGAGCGACTCTTTCGAAGCTCATCTCGAGTTCCCACGACTGCGAGAGGTGAAATTCAAGTCTCTGCAATTTCCTCCAAACTCTCGAAAACCGGACGCTTCCTTGATTCCGAGGGTCTCGGAATGTTCCTCATTCAATCCCGCTCGATGTGGAGTCATCCGAATCGGGATTCATCACTTCAAAATGTTCGGCAGAGGTCGGCGGTCAACTCCCTCGCAATCGTTCCCGAGTACCTTGGCTCAGAGATTCGCTAGGAAGCAGGCTCTGAACAGTTGAGTCTCGGTCGAGTTCGTGCCAGATAAGGACTTTGTCAACACTTCAAGAGGCCCTCGTCAACGCCACCGCAGACGCTGGCTGTCGAGTCAGCGAGTTCGAGGGCTCATGAGCCGAACGGAGGAATTTCTATCGGACACTCCCGAGTCGACGAACTGCACATTCACAGATCCGAATCGAGAATACATCACCAAAGCCGGGATCGGAAAATCCGCTCATAAGTGCAGTTCTCTTTTCCCGTGCAGTACGCTCGACACTGTCCTGCAAGACAGAGACCTTCATTTCCTACTTTGAGGTGAATGCTGCCACATGACGAGAAATTATTATTTGAGATGCTACAACCTAGACTTTTCGAGAGCAGTTGGGCTGTCAACATAACCAACATTGTCCGCAATACGAACTATTCTCTCCGTCCCGTTCCCCGCACTCAGGGTTGGTTTGTGGGCGCATAGCCTTCAGTTCCTCGTGGGACACTTTCATTTTTCATTTTGATTTCATTGAACCGGGAGCGGTCCGATCAGCGCGTTGACCGATCAGCGGGGTGACCGATCAGCACAACAGACGTGGAGCATTCCCTCGGCGTTTCTCATGCTGAGCGATCTAGTGATCAGCTCAGAACTGCGAACGATTGGGTAATTTGCGATTCGCGGGAGGCGGTTCCCATGGAAGGCGAAATCTCGTTACTTCATTGAGTCGCTCCTAAAATATTAATAATAATAATATTAATTAAATATCATATATTATATTAATAATATATAATAATTATATTATACATATATAATTATATATATATAATTATATTTTTTATTATTTTTATTATTATATTAATAATAGTTCTAGATTCCGGTCTACCCGGTCCGTGAAATTAACTCTCCCTAGTTCAGGATGGAGAGTGTCGTCGGGAGATCAATTGAAAATAATGCATATTCCATTGATATGCGGAGAGTATTCAAGAAGAAGACGAAGCGGACACCTCGGACCGGAAGCGATGCCGTCCGTAAGGCCGAGGTTCGAAGATTGCGGGAATCGTCCGAGGGAGGACTCACGATGGCTCTGTTGGGTTCATTAACCGGCTCAAGCAGAATCCATGGAGCAGACGAGCTTGGACCAACGGGATCCGTAGTTTGAGGGGCCTTCCAGCCTGGGAGAGCATGTTCAAGGTAAGGGAACAATCCTCTGACCCGTGTAATATTTCTCGCGAAATTCCCACGCAGTCGCGAAGTCGAAGCAATTCCTACGAAGTTCCAGCTTCGTGAACCTCGCAACACGAGAACATCCCAACAGAATCATGCACTTCCGAGACCCACTTGATGACTCTCCCCAAATTTTGGGGACGTTTCGTTCCAACTGTTCCCTCCGCTGTGGGTCTGATCATCCGACTTGGACTCAAGGTCTGGGAACGAAATCGAGAGACTTGCATGGACATTGCCTTCTTTCAGTTCAATCACCCCGTAACTCCTCGGGGAAGGACCGTTGGGAAAATTTTCCCATAGCGAAAAGTTCTCGTATTGATCCGAATTACTCGACACGGAGTTACCGTAACGATCCGACTTCTTTTTTCTCAAAAACGATTGAGCTTTCCCTCGTTTTTGTCCTGGAAGGAAAGGCCAAATGAGCTGGATTTTCGATTCTCATTTCTGACCGAGTGATGACCGAGAAGAAGAAGCGTTAGGAAATTCCCGACTCAAGTTGACCACCCCGTACATCAACACATTTCGGCTGACCGCAGAAGTTTGCCGCGCCCACCTTCTATTTTGTGATCGCTCACCTCTTCCGCTTCCATATGGGGGAGGAAAATCATAGCATGCTCAAAATACGCAGAATCCAGTCTGCGTGTCATATAAATCCAGTTGAGCTTGTATTGATTTGACGAACGGCCAGCCCCTACCGGAAACTTCATTTGAATGGTCGGACATCGGAATATCACGGTATCGCGCTTCTCAAAGAAGGCATGACCTATTTTCCGGAATGCTTCATCTTTCCCAACAGACGGATCGGGTGGAGGTTCCAACACATCTCATATGATACATTTCTGTCTCTCGACGGTGAATCTTCACATCACGAGTCAAAGTCAAGAAGTTCATTCCCGCCAATCGAACCATGAGCAGGCCATGGGACGGCCCCATGGAAGCAAGGGTGGTACGGTCCATATTCCGGCCCAATCGGAATCCATGAGGCGGGCAAGCTGGAATGAGCTCTCGAGCGAAGTTGCTGTTGATCAGGTCTGGAGCGTAGGACCGCTCCCGCTCAGCTTGGAGAAAGCTCTGATTCGGGTACTCCGAGTCTAGAGATATCGACGAGCAGTCACGCATTTCGAAAATCAAACTCGATGGGCGTTGCGAGCATTCTCCTCAGATAGCCGGTGTGTTTCGACGTCGTACGTATCTACGGGAATGTAAGCCCAGATAATACACTCTCCACGATGGGCTGCGTACGCCGTTTTCGCGAATAGCTGACCATAACTGCGCTTTCGTGCTCAAAGTAGTTTCCGATATCGCCATTACGGCAGCGTTTTGTTCCCACCACGTTCGCAACTGTCATCCAAGATGCGTGTTCCAAACTGCTTCCCCAGCTCGAAGGAAGGGACCGAATGCTCAAAGGATATAAGAACGTCATTGACGAATGACCCTCTGGATCGGTGAGCTGTCGTGACATTGATTGCCGGACGTTGCCGTCAAGTCTACCCATGAGCTCCCCCAGGCACTCCCTCGTCAGGCGAGCGTGCTTCCCATCTGAGAACCAATATTCTGCTCGGAGGCAGCTGATCGTTTCGGCGGCCCCCTAATAAACCGCAACCTAGAACCACGGTTTCGCAGTTGAAAACCCCATATAAATGCAACTCATTCTACTCCTATTCTGTGCGTGCATTATGTCCCGATGTGATTGAAATCTGTTATTTTGCTTGTTTTGCAGTTCCAAATTTCCGCAACGTCAATGATTCTTGCCACAGCCCCGTCCGTCCGATGCAAGGTGTCGCTGCATGAATGCTGGGCAGCAGTTTTTATTCGTGCTGTGAGAATAATATCAACCGTTGGAAGCTGGATGTTGGATCGAGTGTACACATGAGATCCGCATACGGCATAAATACGGATGACCTTTTCCCGGGAATGAGGCCGGAATCGATTCCGAGCCAGTCTTCCGACATCCAGCGGCTAACTCGTTGGCGCCGCCAGCGCTGGGATCATCGAGCATTGCGTTCTACCCCAGACTCCCGGCTGCATACGATGACTATGAAGCTTTCGAGTGGAGAGTCGGATCTCTGGATTCTCCGCAAAGTCATCCCCTCATGAAAAACACCAAAAACGGAACATTCTGTCCGAAATGGGAATGAACAATAACTGGATAAAGATGCTGCAAGATCTATACTCCTCGAATAAAACAAAAATCATAGAAGGGGAACATACATCAGAGTGGGTGGAAACCAGCTCCGGCCTAAAACAGGGCTGCCCCCTCTCCAGCACCTTGTTTATCCTCTACATATCGGAACTCGAAACCAGGCTCACGCAAAGTGGAGCAGGCTCCGAAGTCCGAACAAAAAAATGGAGATGGGATCTGAGGGAAAAAGGTTCTTTCAACATCCCAGGTCTCCTATTTGCCGACGACATAGTCCTGATGGCAAAATCTGCGGGCGAACTGAGGAAGCTACTGTCGATAACGGGCGAATTCGGTACCGAAAGAAAGCTTACCTTCAACCCCGCAAAAAGCGCCATAGTTACATTCTCGAAATCGAACGATGGCGAACACAGCAACCTAGAAATACAAGGACAGCCCCTCCCAGTCGTACACCAGTATAAGTACCTTGGGATCACGCTATCTGATGGCAGAAGATACCTCGACAAACAAGAAGGCATCTGGCAACAACAAGCTACAACTGCCCTCCACAGAATGCACGCCACATCCATGTGGAGCTTCAACAGATTCGAAATCTCAAAAGCCCAATGGAAAGCGACCGCAGTCGCCAAACTCACATACAGTAACTCGGTGACAGTCACGTCGAAGAAACTACAGGACCTACTGGAAAAAACTGAACGTGATGCAGGCCGCTGGGCCCTTGGCATATCAGGCTACAAAGTGGCCAAGGAATTCATACTGGGAGAGCTTGGATGGTCCCTATTCGAAGCAAGGGAAGCACAAAGCAAACTCAGATACATGAAACGCATCCAACACATGCCAGATGAGAGATGGCCAAAATCTCTCCTGAACATGATGGAGATACTCGGAATACAGACTGAACTCTGCACCCGAACGCAGAGATTAAGTCACCTATACGGCTGTGACCAGATCGAGCCACCAACATCGAGTCAAGGAACACCAGCCCTAAACGCATATAACTCACTGATAAAAAAGAGAGTTAAAGAAATGCAGGAGCACGGCTGGAGGCGAGACATGCTTCTAAAAAACAGCCTGAGCCTATACCGCAGGAATAAAACCTCCCCCTGTACAAGGTCTTACCTCTACGGCAATCGAAGAGGGGATGCTCTACTAGCCCTAGCAAGAGCAGGAATGCTGCCAACTAGAGGACTTTCCGAACAACAGGGCAACAACACCTGCCCGAGATGCGGCACGTACGAAGAGACTGTACAACACATAATCTTCGAATGCAATGACGCATACTACACTGACGATGATTTCCTCAAAGCACTAGGTCTCCCAGAGGAAATGCAAGACCCATCACTAGTGTACAAGACAGAGCTTGCCCCCGAAAAGTGGGAAAAGGAGACCAAACGATCTGCGGAAGCACCTGAAATGAAAGGCTGACTCGAACAGAATGTAAACCTGTACATATCTCAATGCGAGTCAAGATCAATAAACCCATACCCATACACACTGTCGCTCCAAACCTCGGCACCTGTTTTCAGTCGTTGCCCAACAACGTTGCTGGAGCTCCAGGCCGCGAGACTTCACAATTTCAAACTTTCACGGAAATTCAATCCACCTGAAGCTGGTTTTTGATTCCGGCAGGCGGCCCTGCTCAGCGAGTGAAATCCCTGATTTCCCTGAGAGCTCGTTCCACCGCAGACTCAGATGTGTGAGATCCAAACTGAACTTCAAATCTGCACATGATTGCGGTTGTACTGCGGGGATTCGCGGTTTTCGCAGTTAATAACCGCAGTCAAAAACCTCTGCAAGACCTAGTAGTACCTGTGAGCTGACAGCGTGGGAAGGGTGAATTGAGTTCGACTTCGATGGACGAAACTGTTCCGCAGAGATCCAGAGTTATCAGGAAAATCTTCACTGGTTTGAAAACTGTGTTTATCGCGTCAAGAAAAAGCTCGCGACGACGATCATCATCATCATCATCATCAGCACTTCGCCGTCTCCTCCTAGAAGGCCCAAACGCGCGGAATCTCAAATTCTTCCTCGCTAGTCGAGTGTTTCGTACGATCAGTATGTAGTCCGCCCTCACTAATTATGATGTTTTGTTCTCAGGGTAAATTACTATCCGAACTCGTGGTGACACAGGCTAGCGCCAGTGGGCGCGTGAAGAGCGCTGGATCGTCTACGTTCGGGATCTCGCCTTGGGCGATCAGGGGAAGACGTTCCTATTTCGTCATTCAAGCTCTCCTCCGTCTTCCTCATCAAGAATAGTTAGCGGCGCGCCCACACTTGGGTCTCGGAACATTTTCCTCCTCAGATGTATGAACCCTGGCCTCTCCGGCGTTTCGTAGGTACACCCGGGAAGATTCGGCTAGGGAATGACCATTCGTGTTCATCAAAGAAATCATACTGGAAAAAAGTTCCAACAAAACCAAGGGCTTTCCTGCTCTCCGTCGTTGTTCAAAAACCCCAAACCTGCGCCGGAACTTCATTCTCTCGACCTTGATAATTTGGTGTTGCGGTATCCTTCATTAGCCACTGAGCAACGGGTTTGCTAGTTTTTCGGAAGTTCTAGATCATAATGAGGTCCGGTGTTCTCGCATTAGATCTGTTCTGGAAGTATGGGGACTTTGGAAAGTTCGATACCACTGTTGTGAACAAAGAGAGCGTATGGGGCGGGCTCGTGTATCAGTCATTTTTTTTGCGAAAATGAAGGCGTCATCCTGTTTCTAGTGACTTGGACATACACGGAAGAGGATGACTGCTCTCCCGCATTTCCATCGAAAACGATTCCATATGGCGTAGTGCTAGGGGGAAATTTCTAAACTTCGGTTCCCGTTCCGGATCATCGTATATTGCCTCGGAAGGATCGATTCGGACTCCGGCGCTTCGTCGCATGGAGAGACTCTATGTATATACCCATCAGAACAATCCGGAGTCAGCACCCAGATATTTCAAACCCAAAAGATTTCATGTAAGGGAATGTGCATTGGGGATAACCGTCATTCCAGAAGTTATCGGCTTTGAATCTCCAAGCTCCCGGGGGTGCGAAGATGGGTACATACTCGTGTGTCAGGCGCAGGAAACAGAGCGAAATCCAGCCAGAACGGCGCGTTCCACGCATCTCCCGGTGGCGGGTTGAGCTGTGGAGTAGAAGGGAAATCCGTGAAGATGGCGACCGAGTCCGTGACGTATGCGTCGCTTTGTCCGCCGTTTCCCGTGTGAACGCGAGTTGCCGGCCATCTGTCGCGCGTGGGAGGGTCGAAAGACACCAGAGAATGTCTGCCGGAGCTATCCGGTCCAAGCAGGACAAACTCAGCATTGCATCGACCTGGGATAGATCTTACGGAAGTCGTCGACAGGCCGAATGTAGCCCGTATCCTTCTGGACGACGAAATCGGCACTTCGTCCTCTATGGGAACGAAATTCCACAGCGAAGTGGAGGACTTGGGGAGCAAACTCCTCGTGTTCTGTACTGCGAACTTCGCGGCGCGTTCTCAGCCCAGGATTCGCATCCTTGCGAGGAACAAGGAATCTTCCTAGGCTCATCACAGACCGGAGTAGGCGGCGGCTAAGAGCCTCGAAACGAGGCTATGCTATCTGGGCTCGGTGGGAAACACTCGCACGTCAAAAAGCTGGGAAAAACCCACGAGCCCTCACACAAAAAATTCTAAACAATAGCAGGTGCCTCCGTACCCCTGAAAGTCCACCGAAGAGAGTTCTGTCACTCTTCGAAAACTGGTTTTTGGTCACGAAGCCCATGTTAAGGTTGCGTTTTCATCTCGTTCCAAATCGAATAGACATTTTCCGGTCGATTTTTACTATCCATCAAAACTCGACTCCCGCCCCGGTGGTCAGTTTCCGACGAGAACACCAGCAAAGAAACGAACGATTCCTCACGGAGACTTATCCATGTATGGGCTCGTTGGTTCTCCCCAGTTGAGAGCGAAATGCTGGTAACATCGGGCACTTCTTGTCGGATGAACCCTTCCACATCATGACGAGCGAGCCCAGCTGAGCCGCGTTGACCACACGAAAGTTTTTTTTTTTCATGGCCCGCCCCTGAAACACCCGATGCTCCTCTTCCGGCCCTCGTTCTGAAAAAATGTGAAAGTTCACGGATCATATTGATTCTGAGTTCTTTCTTATCAACAACTCCACTCTACGGGCGAGATAGCTGATTCAGCCAACCGCCCTCAGCTCTTCTAATGATCGCTCTCCCCCTTCCTCTCATGGTAGCATCCTCGGGGCCGTGTTCGCTCCTGAACTCCTTCCGAACAACGGGGTGCGTTCTGGGAGGCGAAGTCCCTCTCCCGTGTACGCGATGTTCTTCCAGCTTACCCACGTGAAATCCTCCGTTTCCGGGGCTTTCCGATGTTCGCTCCTCGCTCAACAATACTCCTTTCGACCTTGACGTTGCTCCGTCTCTCTTCTTCCGAGATCTACTTCCATGTTTCCCCGCCCCGCCTACTCCATGCTCCATTCCTCTGATCTTCCTCCCGGATCTTCCTTCTCTCTCATTTTTATGAGCCCGGCACCTATCGGTTTCTCTTCTGGCGCTCCGGTGCGACGTATGCCCTCGTTCTGTCCTCCGTCTGTTCCTTTCTTGTTGCCTCAACTCGTCACAAGCTGCCCGCCGGATTTCTGCGCGATCAACTTCAGCGGCGATGTCCACCATCTCATTCTCGAGATCATTCACTCCCTCTTCTTCTGCTATCCGCTTCGGGCTCTCCACTGCGCACCGATCAGACTTCACGAAAACTTTGGAACCTCCACGCTGTTCCTTTAGACCTTTCCCCGATTCTCTCGAATCGCGTGACTTCGTCGAGGAATTCGCCACCGGAATCCATGCGGGCCCGACGAGTACAGCGTCTGATTTTGGTTGTTTTCGCGGCTCCTCCGACAGACTCGACAAGAGCTCCGACAAAGATAGCTGGGAGATGGTGAGAGAGCCATGGCCCGCTACTGGGTCTTGCTTCTTCGGTCCGAACGACTTTCTTGATTCGCTGATCATTGTTCTGACTCCAGATTTTTGCTGAGGATTTTCTGTTGGACCAGCGAGGTTCTTGCTCGACAGAGGCCCTTCCTCAGGAACACCGGCCTCCTTTGTCGCTGCCGAGTTTCTCGGACACTCCATGCGTTTCGCAGAGTCTGGATTACCGCTCGCTCCGAAGAGTCGCATCGATTGTAAAATTCGAGGAGCTTTCCGCTCTTCGAGAGCCTTGACCTTCAATGCCACGTTGCCCAACGGAATCACCTGCTTCGGCTCCGGACGGTTTGTCCGAGTCGAGGGTTGAACGTTTCGTAAGCGTAGACGTGAGGCGGGCAGCTCGGCGACCTTCTGGCTGAGTTTCACAGAGGCGAGAACCTTGGTGGAGTCTCGGTTAACCACATGTCCGGATCCCGCGGTCAACCAACGTTGTCTGATCTCCGGGAGAGCCGACGCGACAGCGACAGCGACCGACCTCGGTGGGTTCCCAATCCTGGGTCGCTCCTCGGTTTCTCGACCGTTCGGTTCAGGAGCTCTGAGCTTGAGCAGTCTGGGTATTCGACTCACTGAGATTCGAACCTTCGGTTTGGGACTCGGACTCTTCGCTGGTGCCGGGGCTTGGAGAGCATCGACAGAATCTCGAAACTCGTCCCCAGGAGCATCCGCCGGTTCCTCCGTGCGGGAATTCGACTGATTCTGTTTTTTGAGTTCCCTATCGCATGCGACGAGGTCCTCTTCGCTGACTTCTTTCCCCCCTCGCTTCGACAATGGAACCTCCCTCTTGAAGTGCACTGATTGTCTCTCTGAGCGAACTGTTACCTCAGAAAGAGAATCTTTCGTCGTGACATTCCCGATGGCCTCAATGATCACCGAACTCTCTGTGAACCCTTTGCTGACCATCGAAGCTTTCCCAAATCGGTTGAGCATTCTTGGCAACAGTGTCGGGATTCTAGACAACTTCAAAGGAGTCGACTCCCCGGCCTCGGTTCGGCTAGTGGCTCGAAGGACAACGCGGCTCCCCGCGCTCGATCCCGCCCCGGCGCCGATCTCAGTTGATGGAGCTGTTCTGGAGTTTCCCGTCAAGTTCGGCCGGCGCGTGTTCGCCGCGAAATTCAAATCGGCTCTGCTGGTTTCGAACTGCCTTCCGCCAATCTCTAACGGAATCGCGTCCTCGACGCGCCACGAACGTCCCTGCGCTTTGATGGCTTCCGACGGCGTTCCGGTATTCGTAGTGGCAGTGACTTTAACAACGGGCACTTTGAGTGATCTCAACAGAAGTGCCCCTTTTTCGCGTGCCACAGCTGCTATTGAGTTTGAACTGGCCGTGAAACTCGCCGCCCTGGACGCGTCCACCTCCGCTACGCTCGCAGAAGCTTCTCTGATCTCGGAACGCAATGCAGACTCCACGCCGGTCTTCTCGGCGCTTGGGGATTTTAGGAGATTCTCAGACACTCCAACGGGAGCGGCATCAGTCTCAGCGGCGGGTGCCGGTGACGCTTTAGACCTCGCTCCGGTTCCCGCAGCTTCAGAAACTGCTGTAGGCGGCGCCGCTCCGTTGGTGATTTCAGATCGAGCTGAAAGTTTTCAGTAGTGATCGCACTGTTAGACGGGAAAGAGACCGATTCGAAACGCTTCACGGTGCGGGTTCCGGCAGTGTCCCGGAAACTTTCTGAAACTTACATGAACGAGCATCTGGAGCGGGAGAGTCCCGTTTGAGGGTTTCATTCATTTTCGATACCGAGCCATCTCCTCCGAGCTCGAGCCGGAAAACTTTCGCGGAAACTCTGGTTCCCTCGGCCAAAACGCTATTCCCCGCCGGCTGCTCTCTCGAAACGTATATCTCGGTCGGTTGAATCCCTCTCCGGTCGCTTACTTTCCTCTGCGCCGTTTGAGTGAGCGTGCGTTCGTCCCCGGGATCTGTTTTGGCTCGCTTCAGCTCACAAAGCGGATCGCGTTTATTCGGATGGTGTTTCGGGCCGCTGCGGTCACTGAATGCCAATTTTTGCTTCCACAGCTCATCGAACCGCGCTTGCGTTGGGTCAACTTTGCGTCCTCCAAGTGCAGGTGCTATGAGCTCGAGCCCGAGGGGCATATTTGCTTGGGCTTCAGTGTGCTTGAAGGCCGCAACGGATTTGGCATCGGGCTCCCGGTCTGTCGTTTCGCTCGACAAGGATGATCCCGTTTTTCTGTCCGCGGCGCCGGACGAATCCCGGGCCGAAAGAATGGATATCGGCCCGCGTCGCATCGGGAGAGAATCCGTAACACTCTGCGCGGCTTCCTTTTGAAATCTCGAGAGAAAGTTGTGCGGACCATGATTCTGCGTGTGACCCTCGGGCGTGGTCGACTCGGACGCGAGCGAGCTGACAGGAAGATCCTCCATGTCCAGCTCCGGCTCGAACTTTGGGAGCCTCGAGCTGCGGTCGGCTGTCAGCGGTTTGAGATGAGATCGTTCCTTCGCATCGAGTCCTCGCGCAGAGATGCGCAACGGCCTCTGATGATCCGATTCCATCTGCGGAACTTGCTCCTTCTCCTCCGAGGTAGGGCCTGTTGAACCACGCTGAGTCATTTTGGGATTAGGATATCGCTTCGCAGGTATTCCATGATTTTCAAGAAAGCTCAAAGCGGAAGGGATCGTTTGCGTCTAGGAACGAATCAGCGAACCTTCATCGGATCTTTCGCTTGAGTTTGGCGGCTCCTCGCGTTTCGGAAATCCGGAGCTGCGTCTCGCGAGGGGAAACCCGGTTGCATCCCCTTCGTTGGCGACTGTATTCCTCAAACTGTCGACGACCTTGAGCGGTGCTCCCGTGTTGGAGGTTGAGGGGTTTTTGAGACGATACGAATGGGTGGAAATAGAGTCCGAACTCATCGTCTCGCTCCCGGTGGTCAGACCTCCCTGATGTTCCATCGACTTACTGCTACTCATGATTACTGGATTGCCATCAAAGTATTGAGAACAACACTTTTGCGGCTGGCAACGGCACGCTGCGTTTGCTTTCGACCTGGTCAGGGACCCTCTACCGTGAGCGATATGAATGATCTATTCGCTTCGCCTCCAGCTCAAAGTGTTGTCGTCAGTTTCACAGCCTCGAAGCGAATGCGATGCTTCTTCCGCCCCCAGGGTTGATGCACCAAAATTTGGGAGATGGATGCATCGTTATTGCCAGAATGAGCAACTCGCGAACCAATCATGTGTGTTGCACAGAGCTTTGTCGGAGCATGCTGCTTGGCACGCAAAGTTACCCAATCGATGATCCGACCAGGGTGTCCTCGTCATGGCCTCCTCTTGACTCCCAGTGACCAATGACACGTCTATCACCATTGACGAGCTCCTCGTTTTCAGCGACCTCAGGATGCCCCGGCTTCCGGCCGACTCTCTTGCGGACTCTATCATAAATCGGGAGCTCTGACATCACCCTCGAGAGGAGCTCAAAGTGTTTCGCTGCAAAACAGCTCGTCAATCCGACCAATCGTCTGAAAACGTTAGCGTGTGGGATCTCATAGAGAAGCACGATTTCTGCCCCCCTTGGGGATGGGGAAATGCTCCCGTTAGGTGAACTTGCCGCCTCCCTGGCCCCATCGGACGGGGGACGCGCTTTTGTGACAGTGCGAGTACGTCCAAGCAAACCATATGTGAGAATTCTGAGCGGTCCCATCAGGAAACTTTTTCGGGAGAGGGGCACATGCATCTTGCACAGGATGAATGAGCTCTTCCGAACGCGAACCATCATCCCAGCCTTATCTGGCGTATCAGGTTGGGTCAGCATCGTTATGGGAACCAGGGTTAAGCGAGTTAGAGGGTCTGAGAAAATGGTGGAGTCGAGGCTGAAACCCGCTGATCCATATCTCAGGGCTTGCTCGACTCTTCTGTATTTTTCCGTGTACTGAGCAGGTTGTTGGGCGGATCCACTCGAGCTGAAGCCGAGGGAACGAGTATACCTTCCATGAGATACCGGATTCCAGAATCGGATGCTCTTCTGATATCGTAGAACAATTGTAACAGTTAGTTTTCTTCGAGCAGAGCGACATATCCCCGTATTTCAAATATGATCTCGCGAGCGGAGGCGTAATCAAGCCCTCTCGTTCCGGGCGGGGAGCCACTATGGGCGTGATCAACGTCGGATATCCGATGAGAATTCCCTCGGAAAGTACCACCTCCGCTTTCTCCTGCTGAATGACTAAGTTCGCAAGTCTTCCATTTGGGATCGAGAATCAGCCCCCGCCCCCCTCGTCGACATGAGAACACTGCATCGTCGTTGACCACAGCAGCTCAGTTGCCGGTCTCTCCCGAGGCAGCTCTCAGCGTTGGCAACAATAATGAGGCCTGCCCGACATCTGCCCGGCGAGCGTGGATTACCTTGTTTGCCGCCTAGCAGAGAGCCTGTGCGGAATAATTGGGCGAACAAACGAATGGCTTGCCGAGCTCGTAGTTCATTTCGGCTCGGAATCTGGGAATTCTGAAAGTCGACTTGACTAGCATCGGATAGCCTTGGGCCGATAGAATGCAGAACGGTTCCAATGACATGAAACACCAAAACTCTCCGAGGCCCAAGTTCTCAAAAAACCACTATCGACCCGGAGGGCTGCCCTAGTTCAAAAGGATGCGAATGTTTACACACTTCCAACGAGCCTCTCGCAAATTAGCGAACGTGATCTGCTGGATCGATTCGCGACGACAGAATTGATGGAGTTCGCGGAGCAGACCGAGCATGAGGCGCCTCAGCGATGACTCCCACGTCCCGTCGAAGTCTCTTGGAGAGGTACCTGTGCAAAGAGCGTCGCCTGAGAGCTTGGGCGGAATCTCTCTCCGGAATTCGTGACATTCTTCGCTGACTTCGTACACAGAGCCTATTGCTTCCGTGTTAGCACATATTTGCCCGCGAGAACCCAAGATATTCGGAACAAAGAGAAATCCACAGGGTTGTGCCTCCAAAACGTGCAATGATCTGAGGTCAATATACCCGTCTGAACTATTCCGAGGCACCAGCATGGGATTTTTGTGTCGATTCCAGCTCGCAGGTGGTGACCTCCGTGAAATTCCGAGCCCGAGCGGAGGCTCCATGGGAAGTGCCGGCGCGAACCTCCTATGATGCGAATGAGAATTGAGTGCAAGCAGGATTATTTTTGAAACCTCATAGAACAAGCGAGGATCGTTGAATCTCTTCCGAAAGACGAGATCGACTCCCAATCCCGTATTTCGTTGAAACGAACACGCGTTCGTCCCCATGCGGTGTGTTCGGTTCGGACTCACTCTCGTCTCGGACGAGGTAACCTCACGCTCAACGAGTCCTGGAATACCACTTCTCCGCGAAACGGACTCCGCGGAGCGAGCTGACTGAACGGCTCTCCCAAGCATCTTTCATTCCGTCACCATGTCTATCTTCAAGGAGTTCGATAAGGCTATTATCGACATTTCAGCGTCGCGAACGAAACTGGCAACAGGCAGAAACATAGGGCATGTCATATTCGCGACCTATTACGGAAGGAGGCACAAGCTCGCGAGTAAACTCGACTCCATGAAGCTGATGTTTCACATTGCAACTAATCGTTCGCAGAGCTGTGGACGGATGGTCGTTGAGAATTCACAGACTCCGATTTCAGAATATATCCGTCATCTACTTCCCCTCGAAGACTGAAGGGTTACTGCCGGAGTCGGTGTCCTGTTCAAGGCAAAAAATCGGAAAATCGGACCGCAACTGGTGATGTTATCGTATACATATTTGCGTCTCTGGGGGAACCCTCTCCTGACTTGCTCATGTCTCCTTTTTTATGGATGATTCGATGTTTTTAGATTATTTCCGCTGTTGCAAAGCTTCGCCATCTTGCTGCATCCTTCATTAACCTTGGACTTTCCCTGGACTGGATTTGATTTGCTGCTTGTATCTGTATTTCTTTTTATTTTGAGCCTGCTCACACCTCGTTGGACAATATTGTGGGTGGTTCATGTCCGTTCTTGTGAGCCGCCCCACGACATGCCGTCGATCGGATCAGTCCCGGGGAGTTCATCGAGGACATACAAACAATGTCTTCATGTCTGAGACTAGATTACCCTCTAAGGTTTTTGCTCTATTTTCTTCTCATCTATTCTCATGTGGATTCTATCGAAGCCCCTGGAGTGCATGGATTATCGTCGATGGCTGCCTCCATTAGCGAGAAGTCCCTCCTCCTCTTTCTGTCGGGTTCGCTGTGATGATTCTGTTCCAACTGCCGACGTTCTTCATGAGCCGATCGCCGACGCAACTGACATCCCTATCACTGTTTGATTGATTAGACGGCTTTGTGATTGCTTCATCGACTAGAAACAAGTATGTATCTATTCGGTCGGGTATTTCAATCTTGACGATGGTGAGGTGCTTTTCTTCTCACGTTGAGATTCTTCGACCTCATTCGCTCGGGATCGGCATGTCCGTACAAGCATTCGCGTGTTACCAGCTGTATCGCTCCTTTTTCCATCGACTCGAAGCAAATAGGGAAATCGCCCTGAGCGATCATAACCTTCTCGAACTAGTCTGCTCGCGCACGAAGAACTGTGTGCAACCACGAAGAGCGCGAAAAACGTTGACGAACTACCTGAAAGCTGCCGAACTGATTGACCAGGATCTGACCACGAGTTCGAAGCGACTTGAAACGTATGCGGACTTCAAAGCTAGTATCCAGGCAGCAATGAGGGAATCAACGAAAACCGTCAAACACTCTCACATGGCCTTGGTTAGTTCACGAAAAATCAGTGAACTGACGAAGACTCGAAAAGAGCTTTGCAGAGAGTGGAGAAAGATTCGGATGGCGAATCAAAACATCAACAGAGAGCGTGGTACGTTAAGCACCACAAACAGTCGTGCCTTCCGCTGTGCTAACGGAATAGACGACTCTGGAAACAGGTCTCCTAGACATGTCCCTCCTGATGAGAGGGAAGCCGAACGGAGATACCGCGCCGCCCAGCGGCAAGTACGGGAAGAAGTGCACAAAGAGATCAAAGCGAGAGATCGCAGAATCTGTGAGGCGATCCTCAGTGCACCAAGACGAAACAGAGCGAGACTGATGTGGCGTTACATAAATCGCATGAAAAGGTCGGACTCGAAACCAGCGAAAGTCGTGGGAAATGATGGAGCCATTGTCCCAAATGAAAGATTAGGTGAACACCTCACTGCAACGGCCCAGAACCTGCTGGTAGCCAGCACAGAGGGTGATACTGAATCAAGTCCCAGAAAATCCGCTGCCTGCCGCAGAGGTGGACAAACAGACATCTCCATTGAGACGACTGAGACTATAGAGATGCTGGGGAAAATCAATGGACGCACTGGTTGCGGACTCGATGATATCCCTGCTAGCATCTTGAAAAGCTTGGGAGAGAAGGGAGTCACCATCCTGACAGACCTGCTAAATAGAATCTTCTCAGGGGAAGAAGAGATCCCAAACGATTGGAAAGAAGGAAAAGTCACCCTCGTGAGTAAGGATTCGTCCAAGAAAGGACATCTCGACACCTTCAGACCGATAACTATCACTCCGGTTCTATATCGACTATTCACGAAAATACTCGCAACGAGGATTCAGAAGTGGATAGAGGACAGAGGGATACTTGGTGAAATCCAGAATGGATTCAGACCGGGAAGGCGTGGAGATGACAATCTGTTCATTATCACGTCAGCCATAGAACTGTCTAGGAAAAAGAAGCAAGGCCTGATTGCCTGCTTCCTCGATTGCTCGCGAGCGTTCGACAAAATCGACAGAGTCAAACTGTGGAAAGTACTGTCTGATGTTGGAATGAATCCAACGTGGATAGACCTGCTGAGGCGATTATACATAGACAACAAAATAAAGCTTGTCTATGATGGAACCGACTCAGACTGGTTGTACACAACTGAAGGTGTGAAACAAGGCTGTCCGCTCAGCAGTATATTATTTTCCATATATATCTCAGAACTAGGAAATCGCCTGATAAAAACCGGGATCGGTTTTGAAATTTGGAGGAAGGGCGACTTCTGGAACGTAACTGAAAAGAGGTACACCAATGTACCAGGTCTGCTCTTCGCCGATGATCTAGTGCTCATGGCAAGAAACGCCGCAGACATTCAAAAGCTCCTACAGGTCGCATCTAAATTTGGGGATGAAATGAAACTGCATTTCAATCCAAAGAAGAGTGCCATCTTGATCTTTTCTCGGCACCAGGTTGGCGACTGCACAGGACTGAAAGTTCAAGGTGAGCCGATACCGGTGGCTGAGGAATACAAATACTTGGGAATAACATTATGTGATGGAACAAACTATCTCAAGAAACAGGAAGATATTTGGATCAACACATCCAAAAAAGCCCTGAACCAGATGCACGCTCAGGTACTCTGGAGCTCTAGCAAATTTGAGCTGTCGAAGACATTCTGGAAAGCAGTGGCTGTTCCCAAACTAACTTATGCTAATTCAGTCACGGTGATGACTAAGAAGACAAGCGACGAGTTAGAGAAGACCCAACGGCGCGCAGCGCGATGGGCACTCGGCATCACAGGGTGGAATGTTGCCAACGAATTCCTTGAGTCCGAACTCAACTGGTCATCCTTCGAAGCGCGGGAGGCCAAGAGTAAACTCAAGTATTTTGCTCGAATCAGTTGCATGGCAGCCACTCGCTGGCCGAGAATGATACTGGACATGCTGAAAGCGCAAAACATTGATACAAAAGCCTGTGCACGGGTGGAAGAGCTCAAAGTCAAGTTCAGATGCGACACATTGCAAATAGAACGAGATGAGACTGGAAGAGCACTCCTCGGCATCTATAATCGTTTACTGAACGAAAAGATCAAAGCCACACAGGACAACGACTGGGTAAACGGGATGGCTAGTAAATCTTCACTCGAATTGTACCGAATGCACAAGGAGTCGAGAACAGCTGCCGTACACATATACGACAATAGTAGGGGGTCCGCACTCCTGGCACTTGCCAGAGCTGGAGGTCTCCCTACGAAGGAGTATCGGTCCCGTTTCTCCGCCAACCCGGAACCGACTTGCAGCAGATGTGGCATCAGCGAGGAAACACTAGGACATGTGATATTCCAATGTAACGATGCACACCACACGACGGAGGACCTCCTAACCAACTTGGGACTGAACAGTGAGATGAATCGATTCGCCGTGGAAGCAACAAAACGACTCCTCGAGAAATGGGAGCGTGAGAACATAGGATCCGCTGAGCTTGCTCGCGCCTGAAGTGAAAGGCTGATGTGCTTATATATTATGCTATGTACACACACAGATCCAAATAAAACCATAACCATAACCATAAATATAGTGGTTGTCCCTGGTACATGAGACGCGTTGCTTTTACCGTGTAGATCTCACTTGTACAGGGTGGTCATTGTAAGTCGGGAATTTTCTTACTCTCTCTTCTTTTGCTCATAAATCGGTGAAAAATTATCCGATTCTGGACTTTTTCCTGCATTCGATAGCTGGAAGGATTGCGCATCTTCTTCCTCTTTTGATTTTTGTGAATCGGTAGGAAACTGAATTTCTCAAAAAACCAGTCGGCAAACTTCTCGCGAATTCGTGTGTGTCAAGGTCGACGCAGGATAGGATGCTACTCAAACGCCCGGCAACTCCAGATTTCTAGCTCAGGATCTGTGAGGAGGACGAAAGATCGTTTCAACCTTGACCTTAAGATCGACCTCCTGACAAGATCGCGTCCTCTTTGCATTTTGGCACCTAACTCCTCAGGGAAGCCGAATTCGGGAAATTTTCCGATGGCAAAAAGTTCTTAGATTGGTCCAAACTACCTGAAAAAGAAGTTTACGGGTCGATCTTTCTCAGAAAATTGAGGAGGCGGGATCTCCGGGGGCAAAAAAAAGTTCTCGGATCGACCCGACAACTCCCTGGTCGGGTAGTCTGGACCAATCCAAGAGCTTCTCGCCATCGAAAATTTTTCCGAATCCGGCTTGCCTGAGGAGTTACGGGCCGAAATGCAAAGAAGAGGCGATCGTGTCAGGAGGTCGATCTTGAGGTCAAGGTTGAAACGATCGTCCGTCCTCCTCACAGATCCTGAGCTAGAAATCTGGAGTTGCCAGGCGTTTGAGCAGCATCCTATCCTGCGTCGACCTTGACACTTACGAATTCGATCGGTCGTCTTCAGAGGTTTGCCGACTGCTCTTCTTAGAAAACTTGAAAAAAAAAGGCAATCTTTGAGCCGATTTGCGAAAAATGCGCCATCCTTCCAGCTATCGAATGCAAAGAGAAGTCCAGAATCGGATAGTTTTCCACCGATTTATGAGCAAAAGAACAGAGAGTAAGAAAATTCCCGACTTACGATGACCACCCTGTACTCCGTGCCGTTCTCTCATCTTCGATGCGTCCACAATGGATCAAGTAGAAACAGTGATTCTCTTCGTAAGAGACAACTAGACGCATCTCTTATCACATTGTCGGAGTTCGAATAATTTTTCGTTTCTGCGCTGCTACTTCTTTCTGGAGCTCTCCTTCAGCTGGACGCTAAGTGGAAGGGTGGGTCCTCTCTGTTGATTTTCCTCACCCGGTTGTAAGTCCCGCGCGGTTGTGGGCTTGGGTGGCTTTCTTCCCGTCTCAGCCCTCAGCTTTGTAGCCCACTCGGGTGAGGTAAGCGAACCAGTTATGGGACAGTGACAGTGTTCGGGGTACTTCGGTTTTCTGGTATTAGGCGCGCGGTGGGGGCAGTTGTGGATTGATGGATGTTTTTGCTTTTCGAGGCTTTAGGTCGTAGTATGGACTCCACGTGGATTCGGGCTCAAATCCGGCCTACGACTCCCCGATTCTCGATATCACCGAAATTGCGAGGTATCCCATGAGAGGTCAGTTTCCCATAACTGGTACGCTTACCCTAATCCCCCTCGACGTTCAGGGTTCTAGTGAATTTCTGACATCTGGCAGCTACATGTTTTATCTTGAGATTGGACCTAGGGATTCGAAATGGTCGAGAGGAGAGTCGACTTTGCTCCAGCAAAGAAGTTTTCCACGGACGGTGAAGAATGTAGCTCAATTGTTGGTCCGCTGGGGAATCTTCAGATTCTACAGGACCAAACAATGCAGTTTTATTGAGCGAATCTGAGAAAGGATCGAGGCATTGTGAGGGAGACTCCCGAATCCAATCGGTAAGTTGAGAATCCGCGATGGTTTTTACGTAACGAGTCCGAGCAGCGACAAACCGGACCCTCTCATGCGACTTCTTGAATTTCGCCGAGATCTGAGGTTCTGAAACAAATCAGCTCATTCGGTCTCAGCAACATTCGCATGACCTGGTTTGATTTGTTCGGTCTCCATCCTTCCTGCCGGAACAGAATCTTTGGCGGCCGATGGCGACACTCTCGACTCGATCGCAGCGCAAACTCGACACCGTGTCTGTGTCGCGAAACCGTGCTCTTCAGTAGTCATCCCTCCAACTGAAATTCCCAATCGTAGTTGGATTCCAATTTCCAGCCGCTTGCAATAGGATAAGTCGTCTTTACAACTAACCTGAGACCAATGAGTGCGATTGAGAACTCGGTCCGGGGAGTGTTATTTTCTCAGGGATTGATTTCACGATCATCGTTGGAAATTCACTAGGGAGTGTGTCTTCGGATTCTCCCGTTCCTTTGGCGACCGCGTTTTTCCCAGCCCCGTGAGCTCTCGGCGGGCATTCCGCGCCGACTCTCCATCCTCCCTCTTTGCATTGGCTTCTATGGAATGAGAAAGGATCCTTGCTGCGTTGCTCCAACTCACTCAGCGATTTCGGTAGATCAGGATGGTGTTTGGGGTTGTTTAGCACGCTGGATTTCTCCTCGAGCAGAACCACCCCCAACTCTATCGGGGCGAACTCGCATCCTCTGAGCGCAGGGGCGAGTAGCTTCTGCTTCAGGCCATCACTGGTCTGAGTCACGGTTTCGATCGTGGATGGGCAAGACTTGCGATCCGAACGCTGATTTCGTGGCTCACTCGAGATGGATGACGAGCAAAGTCTGGAGCCCATCGTACCGAATCTCTGCTCAACGAGTTTCAGGTGAATCTTTCCGTTCTGAACCGAATTTCGTAGTCGAGGAGTGCCATCGGGGGCGACTGGGTGATCGGCTCCTACCGAAGTACTCCCGGTCATTTGAGAGTTCGGACATCGATTCGCATCCGTTTCTCGATCCCATCCAATTTATGCGAATGGCCGCTCGTTTGCATATGAAAACGGACTCCGCGACAATCCTCCGTGAGATACATCGAACAATATTTCATCGGTACAAACCTTTCCGGAGTCTCTCATTCAAGCACACCGCTCTCCCCTGAATAGGTATTCTATCTTTATGCCGCAATGTTCGCTCCGTTGCGATAATTGACGGGTTGCTATTGTTCAGGATGTTCAGCATCGCGTCGACTGTTGCCGAGCCGGAGTTGCGGATCATGCGCGACTCTGAAGACTCGGATTTCGAGCTCCGCGAATTACTCTCTGGGGCTCGACCATGAGGACGTCCTTCCGGAAGATTGCGAGGCATCGCCAATCAGATTCCCCGAGCTCTATTACACGAATCTCGCCTCCAAACCCTGTGAGTTACGTCTCCTGTATTAAGATCAGCGTCATCAGATCTCGAGAGACTCGGACTCGAGGACTCCCTTTGACGCGATGTTCGCCACTTCACGGACACAGTCTAATTACCCTTGAAAATTGGAAACATCGTTATCGCAGTGGGGGAACGCTTGGAAAAAAAAACCTTTTTGGGCCGGAGCTTCCGTTTTTCGAGCTCTCGGGTCCGATTTTCATCAGCAGTATGTTCATCTGGCCTTCTCGAATCGTGATCGGGTGTGGATTGCTTCCGGTGGTGGTTTTGTGTCCGCGATAGAACCCCGCCGGGAAGTTTCAAACGAGGCCCTCAGGATTCTAGAAGTCCTGATGATCGAATTTCCCAGCTGACGAGCCCCATGACTTGATTGGTGCACCAAGATCAGCTCATAAGGCAGTGACCGAGGGAGGAAATCACTTTGAAGGAGAAACTGAATTTTCCATGCGGCTTCAGAACGAGTTCCTGTCATTCTCATGTTCATCTCGATGCAAAAAACCGTGGCAGCAGAAAATATCGGTCGAGTCGTCCCCTCCCTTATGACGGTGCCGTCGTGGGTCGAGGTGCAGAATCATTCCCCGCGCTTCTGATCAGAGCAACGTTCGGTTCTAAAGCAGCCGGTGCGAAGTCCCGGCTGGGGAAGGCGGAATGCTTGAGTAGGGTCAAATCCCCTCGAGCGAGCTGTGAGCTCTGTGAAGAGGCTCTCAGAGAAACGCAGGCGTTTGGAATTCCAAGTCGACGCCCGGACCCCTGCGCACTCGCTTGCTACTAGGAAGACGAATCCCCGAGCATCTGAGAGGAGGAGTGAAGAAATGTAGCTCGCGTAGTAGAGGGACCGAGCACTTGGAGTCCAGTTCCCACCTCACACCTCTTTCTCACACAAAATAGCAATGAGTGATCAATGTTTCACATCAAATGCCAGGTTTCTCGAGCTGTCCCGAGTTCACTGATGGTGTTCGAAAGATTTCTACACAACGATTCAGCTCTTCATAGGAACTCAATCTCTCGAGCCGTGAGAGCGGAAGGTTCGCATCGATACGGAAATGACCTGCGTTCTCCTTTAACGGAGAACGGGAATTCGTAGTCTCGAAAAGATCCGAAGAGTTCAGACTATTGGGCGGTTGCATAAGTCCTAGACCCCTAATTTCAGTCGTTCATGACTCCGCTCCAAGGAGGCGGAGGATTATGAAATACACGGAATGTGCGGAATTCAATTAGCTTTCAAATGCGAAAAGGGGCGTGCTCGCAAGAGCGGTTTTCCTGGAATGGTCGAAAGATCAAAAATATCGAGTTTGACGGTTCCGCTGAAACAAAGATCATGGCCTCCTATTTCACCTTCAGAATGATGCAGTTCATCGCAGGCATCATTGCAGTTCGTCGTTAAATTGAGGGTTTCAAGGGAAAATTCAGCATTCTGGTCGTGGCAAAATGGAGTTATCGACCCGGGAGATTTGATTCATCGGTGATTTTCTGGTGTTTTTTCCTGCCAACCGAATGGTCTCATGGATGGGAGAAGCTGGATGTCCCCTGAAAACGCTCAGAAGCCTCTCGGAAATGTCACTCAAACACCTTTCATCATTGTTCGCCTCGCAAGAAGTGACTCCGTCTGGTCCAGCGAGGGAACGCCTTTCCTTCCCCGTTCCCAGCGTCGCTTCTGGTAGCCTGAACATTTGAGAACGTGACATATTGTTAGAAAGCCAGCAGTTCTCTGCCGAAGTGATCGAACTCAATGTCCCAGAGGGAAGATATGCCAATCGCTCTGTGTTGAAGTGACATTTCCAAGAGGCATCCGAGCGTTTCCGAAAAGATCCAGCTTATCTATGAGACCGTTCAATTGACGAAAAATCATCGAATACACAACAAATGATCAGGTTATGCGGGGCCGATATCCTCGCTCTGCCTTGGCCGAACTCCTCACTTTTTCCGAACCGCCAATTTTTCGTCGAACTTCATGGTCCTGAAGAGAAAACGAGGCGTCAAATTCTCAGTCCCGCCGATTTTCGATCTTCTCAGTGAAATCGTTCATGTGTCATGTCGCGCTTGATTGCGTCTGAGAGCTGAGTGAATCACGCGCATTTCCGACACTTACTGTGTATCATCCGCTTCGTCTGTCAGTTTGCAAGTTTGTAAGTTTGTCCGCACTTTTTTTTACAATATAGGGGGGTGATTCCAGGACCAGTCTGACCATACTTTTCCAAGTCTTTGTTTTCTGGCTGAACCTCTCAGCCAGCCCTCAGAAGTGTCCCGGGATCACCTTCCGGTATTGCTTCAGTAACACTCCCTATCGCCTCGCAAATCCCATTGCGGGCGGTGGGCTTGGGTCTCAAGATGGTTCAGATTCAATTCTGATGCAAATACTGATACTTTTCCAAGTCTGGAGAGGTGATTCCGGGACCAATCTGACCATCCGCGAATCAACGGAACTTCCTGTGATATAGAAACCCGGCGGCGGAACAGCCACCGCACGACGGAGCGAAAACTCACGCGTGCCTCTCCAAGGAAGGGAGGAACTGGCATAGAGTCTCCGTTTCAAGTTGACGTTGCAAACTGTGCCGTCGAACCATACTTTCCCGAATTTGGAGGGGTGATTCCGGGACCAATCTGACCATACTTCTCCGGATCTGGAGGGGTGATTCCGGGACCAATCTGACCACACTTTCCCGAATTTGGAGGGGTGATTCCGGGATCAATCTGACCATACTTCTCCAAATCTGGAGGGATGATTCCGGGACCAATCTGACCATACTTCTCCGGATCTGGAGGGGTGATTCCGGGACCAATCTGACCATAATCGGATCTGAAGGGGTGATTCCAGGACCAATCTGACCATACTCGAATCTGGAGGGGTGATTCCGGGACCAATCTGACCATACTTTCCCGAATTTGGAGGGGTGATTCCGGGACCAATCTGACCATACTTCTCCGGATCTGGAGGGGTGATTCCGGGATCAATCTGACCACACTTTCCCGAATTTGGAGGGGTGATTCCGGGATCAATCTGACCATACTTCTCCAAATCTGGAGGGATGATTCCGGGACCAATCTGACCATACTTCTCCGGATCTGGAGGGGTGATTCCGGGACCAATCTGACCATAATCGGATCTGAAGGGGTGATTCCAGGACCAATCTGACCATACTCGAATCTGGAGGGGTGATTCCGGGACCAATCTGACCATACTTTCCCGAATTTGGAGGGGTGATTCCGGGACCAATCTGACCACACTTTCCCGAATTTGGAGGGGTGATTCCGGGACCAATCTGACCATACTTCTCCAAATCTGGAGGGATGATTCCGGGACCAATCTGACCATACTTCTCCGGATCTGGAGGGGTGATTCCGGGACCAATCTGACCATAATCGGATCTGAAGGGGTGAACCCAGGACCAATCTGACCATACTCGAATCTGGAGGGGTGATTCCGGGACCAATCTTATTGTTTTCCGGCTGAACCTCTCAGCCAGCCCTCAGAAGTGTCCCGGAATCACCTTTCGGTATTGCTTCAGTGACACTCCCTATCGCCTCGCAAATCCCATTGCGGGCGGTGGGCTTGGGTCTTAAGATGGTTCAGATTTAATTCTGATATAAATTAAATCCTCGTTTTACCACATGAGAAATTTGTTGTCCCGGCCGCGGATCGAACCCGCGATTGCTAGCTTAGCGTGGCACCCAAGGCGTTGGTTTATGCCACACGGCCAACGAGCCGGTGGCAATCTGACCATACCTTCCCGAATTCGGAGAGGTGATTCCGGGACCAATCTGACCACACTTTCCCGAATTTGGAGGGGTGATTCCGGGACCAATCTGACCATACTTCTCCAAATCTGGAGGGATGATTCCGGGACCAATCTGACCATACTTCTCCGAATCTGGAGGGATGATATTCACTTCATTTTGAAAGTGAACGCAGTGGTACCTGGTTACGACGCAATTCGCTACAAAGGAATCCCATGTTGACGATCAATGTGCTCATCTTCGTTCGGCCATCCATAGAGTCAATACTGAAAAATCTCGTTGTAACGAAATCAGTTGCAGCAAAAATAACGTCACAACTGTTTTTTCTTTCGCTCTTATCGGCCCATAGCTCTGTAGGATTGGAATCTTCCTTTCTAATGAGAGGGACCGCCAATTTTGTCCCTCAGAAATTGGGTTCTCTGCAAAATTCCATCGAGAAATGGACTTCGTGCGGGCTGGTCAACCTCTCGTGTCTATCGACAATGATTGAGACCCAACTTCAGATGGGAAACTACCTGTTTCTTTCTCCGCAATTTATGTGTTATAATTCACTTGTATGCCCCGACGCAACAGATATGTCTGCTTCTCGACTTGGTGTTGAAAATCGAAACTTTCCGTTCAAACTTATTCTCACGGATTTTTCGTTCTCAGCGGAGCAAACTCTTCGATTCGACTGCTACAGTATAACGAGGTTCCGCAGGAGTTCTGGACCGATTTCAACTAGGAAAGTTCCTATCCGAACTGGCGGCAGTGGCGCACGCCGCGAAGAAAATCGGGACGTATACAGGGTGTTCAGCTCGGTCACAACGATAGGGAGACAAGTAACTGCCTTGCTTCCGGGTCTTTCGTTATTACTTGAATTTTCGTTCAAAATTTTGTTTCGAGCTTAACACATCGGGCTCGGGTCGTCCTTTCGTCTCTTCCTCCCCTGTCACTCAATCCGGCCCACTGGAACTCAAATCACGTCCGATCAACCTCTCGAACTCTACGGGACCCTAAGAGCCAAGCTTCTGCGGATTTCATCGGAATCGGATCAAACAAAGAGATTTGCCGAGCGATTTCATCGATCCCACGCGAGCAACCGGGAAGCCGTTTCCTTCCCGACCGGAATTCGTCTCCGTTAACGACGATGGGTGCATGCCGTCAATCCAGAGGCGGATGTATTCCAGAACCCGGGCTGACTCTCGGGAGCGGAATTTCGCTTCTAAACCGCTCAGCAGCTGAAATCTTCCCTCAGTATCATGTTCAGTCAGGGTGGCAAAAAAGTTGAGAACATTGCTCGCAACAGCACAGCCGCCATCAACCGATGAGAAATTTCGATTGCGGTTTGTGGACTCGTGGAGCTCTTCTTCCTGAGAGGGAATCGCTGTTGATTCACTCAACGGGAGAAAAAATTATAATCCAGTTCGTCTTTCTGAGAGTCAGCTCACCCAGATTAGTATTTCGGATCAGAAAAGAAAGAACGGAAAATTCTGCATCCAGCTCACCTCACGCGAAATGGCGGCATCAACCAGTGGTAAGAACGAAATTCACTCCCCAGATATGAGAACAGTGTCCGAGATTCCGGCCCAGAGAACATTCTCTCACATGAATCGTCTCAGGGAAGGAGCCCGAGTAATGCATCCCGAATCTGCCCAAACCTTGTTGGCGTCTTTCAAGCTCGGTAGAGACTGAATCGGCGGGCGGAGAATCGATGCTAACGTTTACTCCTCTGTTAAAAGCTCGACGAGGCGCGAATTCGTACGAGGGTTCTATTCAAGTCTGAGGTGCATTCCGATTGCCTGACGGGTCCTCGCTGAAACTGAATCTCGTCATTTTGCATTGATTTCATTCGACTTCCTGTCTCCCTTCTCGCCGTCACAGCCAGCTGTGGTAGATGCCTGCCAAACTGAGAAACAAAAAAAATTTGCATCGTCAATCGCATTGCCGGGAGACAGTGGGAAAGAGGAATTTCCGTTCCCCATGGAGACGCCACTTATCCTCCCGTTCAGTTTGCCTGCACCCGCGTGGAATCCACGAAGGATTTGACTAACAATAAGCTCTTTTCGCGGATCTGTGAATCGAGAGAAGGTTGTAGCCGCAGGGGAGGTGTTGTTGTAACCTTTTCACCCGAACCCAAGACGACGCGAGAGAATGGGCTCCGACAGTCCTCAGCCCATTCGGTCTTGAACGCGTTCAGTTTGGCGCCCATTCTCTAAAGAGCGCTTCCACCTTGTAGTAGGCTATACCATCGACGGATAGCAGAAGTTCGGTGCTCCGGGCACCGAACTCGGGGGGCGCTGAATCGTGGTTCTAGTGGTCCTTATTGAAGTGGCCTTAATTAAAATTCGCTTCATTATGATCAAAAGCTCTCCGTCGGTCATCACGGACAATTTTGGACAAACCAGACCTCACCTACCTTGGAGTTTATTGGGCTCATGATTTCGGGGGCCGTCATCAACGCATACGGAGCCGGGATCCGCTTCCCGCCTGAGCCTTTGACTCCGTACTCATGGATATAGGAGTAGATCGACGGGAAAAAGTGCTCCCTCCCCGGCAACCGCTGAGGTGCTGCAAGCTTCTCTTGCGAGCGCCTCAATAGTCTGATTCTCCATCCGAACGCGGGAACATGAGGCGCATGGGTGATTTGAGACGGAGTCGTTCCGATTCGAAGTCCAAATTCAGTGGAAGTCATCGACGTGTGAGAAACCGCTAATGTTCAAAACTCCTTCGCGACGTTCATCCCCGATCGGTGGATTCTTCGAGGGCTTGTGCCCCGTCTAACCGGAGAACACATTGACGCGATTGCAGCTCATCCCAGCGATGAACACCCACGCATGAGAGCGTAAGCAACGGCCCTTATTCTCTGTGGGAGCCCCCTCCTGCCACATCAAAAAAAAAAGGAAAGGAAACCGCGTATGTTCGCTCATCGCCTCGTTCTCTAGAAGACATGACCCCAACGATAACGATTTCGCCTCAAAAGTTCGCAGTTTCCTGGTTTTGTACTCTCCATATATACCAAATACCACCGTCTTGGACCAGAAATCGCGGGGAGGAGGCAAAAGCCTCAGGGAGTCTTGGAGATTCCGGTGGGCGAGAAAAGAGAGTCGCTTCGGGGAAATAGTGTCCCGAATCCTGAAATCTGCAGAGGTTTCAACAATTGTCGGAGATGCGACAGCCATTCTGCGTGGTTCTACGCGTCTTCGAGATCACATAATCACAGAGAGCGCTGTGTGCTGTTAGTTTTAGCACTCACCCCCATCAGGCTACAACTCATAAACATAATGACGTCAGTTGTATCATCCGCAGATGGGCCCTTGGAGATAAGCTCACACGAGCTTCCTACAGTCCAATTCTGTCCTTGTCTTGCGATGATTTCTACGCACTCAAATTCCTGCGTCATGTTATCAAGGAGACATTATTGATTTCTGCAGAGAAATCTTGCCTTCGACACCCCAGCACATCTTCTCTGATATGAACGCTTGCTCTTTCCTCTCAGGAGACGGAACCGTACTAGATTACAGTATTGTCGCCACTCGTATTCAATGATTCCTGACCTGGCGTGGGAAGCGGTGGAAGTTTTCGTGGTGCTGCAAAAGCCAGATACGCCTAAACCTTGACAGAGGGAGAGACCCGTTCCTCCTAACGGGGTGGCGGTAATGGTTTGTGCTCCGTTCAGGGTCACAAGGATTTTTAGCTCGGTGCTGAGCACCGTTAGCTCTCACACCAACGTATGCGTCATTTGAGAGAGCGGCGCTATTTCTCGTCGGTGATCGCTCCTCTGCGTGCTTCAAACGGCGAATCAAAAGTCTCCAACAACAGCGTATTATTGCGGGAAAGCATTCTGAATTTCGATCCACATGAGCGACCCACTAGGCTGAGATTGCTGAAGTTGATTCAGCTAATGATTCGGGCAGAAAAAAATAATAATGTGCTTTTATACTCATTCTGATCGCAGCATACAGGCTGATAACGTCTATCCCGACATCCTTCGTCGGGCCTCGGTCGATAACTCGAGTCTCTGTTCCGGTGAAACCGAAATCCTCTCATAGATTCTACTGAATCGAGAGAAGGTTGGAATCGAATGTTCCAACCGTACAGGAACTGGACAGACTCGAGACCACCTGAGGAATGTACCTGGGGTAGCGGGCGCCGAAGCTGGGGGACACGCAACGGCGTATCTATCTCGAGCCTCGGCCAGGGCAAACCGCCAAAACTGAAATTATGCTGCAGTTGAGCAGACTGCAGAAGTTCGAAACCGTCTGACCTCAGTTTTGCTCTCCCTCAAGATATGGAGACGCAAGTTCGAATTCGTACCCCCTCGGGCCTCTGGGGCAAGTTGCTGCGCCTGAGATGGAGTGAATTTCCATTGCAGTCAAAGAGATTTGCAGAAATTTATCCCTTCCGCGCCACCTATTCCTCTGGCCAGCATCTTCCGGCCAGCAGTGATTTCCTCTCAGCGAACCGAGCAATACATGTATCGCACCTAAGAGCTGTTGGTTTTCAAGTCTCCTCCGAGGCATACATTCGAGAATACATCGAGAGCCTCCGAGAAACTCCCCGGATGGAAGTCTGATTGGGTAGGAAAACTCCGAGGGAAAGAATGTTCCTTCCGTGCACGCCAGGACGATGTGTCAGTTCGTTTCAGGTTCTCCAAAGCAGGCGATGTCTATGGGAGGATCTTGGTCGTGTTGTCACAACAATAAGAGACTTATCGTTGAGCGTTTCCGCTCTCGTAAGTGATCAGAGCTGACTGCCACGAGAGTGGTCGCACAACTTGAACCATACAAGATCACAATGCACTCGGACCCGACATCATTCCACTTTATTCCCATTTTCCAGTTTTTTCGCGAAATGTCTTCCACATTGCACACATGGATTCGCTTCCAGCGACTCCGATATTTCCAAAGTCGAATTGCTACCTTGTTTCTCCGAGTCTAGAGCGTGGGACCCTTCGCTTCGAGGCAGGTTTGTCTCCAACGAGATTCTTCCTCCACTAATTCATCATCTTCGGAGATAATGATGGTGATTGTGAGTAAGCCGTCTTCGAGACTCTGAGAAGGGAGCATGAGAGCGAAGCTTGACGTCTCATGCGTCGCAGGAATGTCCTCTTATCGAGAGATTTCTTGGACTACCCAGAGGGTCCCACACACGAAGCGTTCGCAACCCGAAACGTTCCTCAAGTGATGACTTCTTCATCTGATGAGTCCGTCAAGCCATTGGTTCCTCACCTTGATGTACATTCCACCCTGCGGTGGCAGACCCAGCAATCGATTTGGGCTGGAAACCAGCTCCACTTGTCAGATGCATGCGAGAGAAGGGATACTTTCAAACTCTCGTTGCCTGCAGCGGACGGTCCCAACCGGCGTTTCAAACGACAACTTGTTCGAGCACGGGGGCGACAACCAAAAAGCAACTCGACAAGTCCCTGATAAGATGAGCTCTTCATCTGATAAGTACTGTATACGATAAGTTCTCTATCTGATGAGTACTCTATCTGTAAGACTTTAGCATACTCATCCCACGCGCGGTACCAATCAAACATCATTCGTCCTGTGGAACCATTGAGCGCTCTCTATGAAGATGAATCTGTATGACTTGTCGTAGATAGAGAAAGGGACCAAGATTATGGAGTGCTGAATCGAGATGGATCCGTCAGATCCTCAAAAGAGAGACCAACGAATCGATGGAGCTCGATGTTATCATTCTACGAGCATTATTGTAACGTTCTTTGACTGTGATTCTCTGTGTGAAATTCCGTATTCGTTCGAACTTGAGCAATTTATTCAGCGAATCTGCGCATTTTCGCAGGGTCAGATCGTGAAAATTGATATCGAATATTATGTGACTGACCCGATCCGGCCAATTCTTCCGTGTGTGAACGCGAGTTCCTGAGTTTGGGCACATATTTCAGGCTGATAGTCGGCGTAGCCAAATGATGTCGAGCTACTTTGATCGAAAACGATTTTGGGTCGGTATACGTCATTTGTTGTGGTTCTCCCTACCTATGTCTTTCATGATACATCACAAAACTATAGGTCTAGTCGTCTCCCGAGGCGAAGTGTTTCAGAAAAGGTTCCCTTTTTTTTCGTGTGTGTGACGACTCCCCGGCCCCTTCGACGAGAGCCTGAGAAACTACTCAGTCAACGACGGAGCCCCGGAGTATTCGTCCCAGAACACCACGTTCGAGAAGCGCGCTGGGGCCAAGCCCCCATTCCGAGTCCGTTATTCTCTCCGGCTGTGTGTACTTGATTCCATCGGACGGCTGATCTTGAAGGCCTTCTCTACTTGAAGACTCCAAAGCCTCACAACATTGGACTGATGACTCCATCGAGAGGAACTATCCACCGCTGAGGGCATCAACTCAACACTTGAAGTTCGAAGATAATCAACATGCTCGCACTCAAGTCTTTCGTTGACCGTCTCGATTTTCTCAACGACAAGCTGTCGAGCTCGAAGGCGGGGGATGTTCTGAGCCCAAAGTTCCCCATAGACAATAGAGGCACAAAAGGAGCTTTGCCGACCCACAATCCGTCGACGGGATACAACAGCGTTCTAATAACCTGAGTTTTGGCATCGAACCTTCGTGGAGACAAGCCCCTGCCTTCCATATTCTCGAAAAGTATCAGAACCGGCTTCGGATGGGTTACAGACGTTCACGTTCTTCGAATAGAGATAACCCGATTCACGGAGGCGGTGATTCGGGGATGGATCTCATGTTGCCCTCATCGGGCCATCGTGCGTGACGAGAGAGAACTCCACGAGCGATCACTGAGCCAGGAGCTGGATAAGTTTCTGAATTTCAGGGCACTTGGTAGACTAGTGATATCCGCTGGTACGACGGCGTCACTCCAGACATTGGAGATGGCGACTTTTCGACCGACCGAGAACAACATCCGCCGGGAAATTAGTTGGTAGATGGGAAAGAGAGTGGAAAGGAGCAGTCGAGACAGTCTGGGGAAACCCGGTCCTCCTCAAATCGAGTCGCAGGTGAAAAAGTCGCCGGATAGGATTTCCAATGTGGGCGGATCTCAGAATCCCAGAGCTCTGAAAAAATACAGAAGAGAAGTTTTTCGGGCTCCGAATGTATAATTTCTCTAACTGATAAGACCTTCATATGATGCGTTCTCTCTACAATGAATTCTTTATACGATGAGTCCTTTCTACGATGAGCCCTTCATACGATGAGTCCGATCATCTGATAAGTCTTTTATCTGATAAGCCTTTTGTCTGATAAGTCCTTTATGTGCTGAGTCTTCCATCTGATAATTCCTTCATCTGGTGAGCTCGTTACACGCCGGACAGTTTTTCCAATAGGTCGGCTCGTTGGCCGTGTGGCATAAACCAACGCCTTGGGTGCCACGCTAAGCTAGCAATCGCGGGTTCGATCCCCGGCCGGGACAACAAATTTCTTATGTGGTAAAAAGAGGATTTAATTCATATCAGAATTAAATCTGAACCATCTTAAGACCCAAGCCCACCGCCCGCAATGGGATTTGCGAGGCGATAGGGAGTGTTACTGAAGCAATACCGAAAGGTGAATCCGGGACACTCCTGAGGGCTGGCTGAGGGTTCAGCCGAAAACAGAGGAGTTTTTCCAATAGAACAGGTCCTCCAGACGATGAATCCCTCATACGATGAGTCCCTTGTACCATAACTCCTGTGGACGATGAATCCTTCATACGATGAGTCCTTCATACCATCAATCCTCTAGAGAATGAATCTTCCATACTATGAGTCCTTTACACCACAATTCCTTCATACGATGAAATTTTCATGTGATCAGTCTTCTATCTAATAAGTCCTTCATGTTGGGAGTTCTTCGAGCGCCGGACAGCTTTGTTTCAACCAACGGTTGAACCGGAGAGCAGGAATGCGGTGTTCCGGGCGCGAAAATGGGAGACAGATAAGATTTGCAAATGAATGACTTAAGAAGGACGATGCATGGTCTTCCGGACACCTACGAAAAAACGAGGACACGACTTTTTCAAGGCCATGTTCAAAAATGCTTCGGCACATCGAGATTATTCGATCCAATGGCGGTAACAACTGTCCAAAATTCTCGAGTGCATCCGCCCAAACCCCCCTCAAACTGTAGACTATATGCATACGCTCTAAGCATATACGCTTGCGATATCCAATGCGTGTGTTGGCAACCTTTGGACGTTCAAAGATCGCGTTCGTTGAATCCATTCTCCCTAATGATCGATTATAATCAATCCGTGGTTCCGTTCGTAGTTGTACCATCCGACGAGCGGTTGCTCGTTCGGAATTATGGGATCAGAATTTATCGGGGCAAGCGTCGGTTGTTGTGATGAATAAGTCTCCTACTGTGTTAACTCTCGACGAAGCAATGCAAACCAACTGTTGTTGTAGATTTTCATGCAATCGAATACCATCTCATCGAAGATGCCGCCCTGGGACTTGCACAGGCGGGAAATTTAGTTGTAACTTTTGTAACCGAAGAGGATCTGAGTTCCGTCCCCGCTGTTCTTCCGATTTGATCATTGTCAGTGAACTCTATCCACAGACAGAAGAGTACGGTCGCAGAACAATTCCGGTCCTCTATCTCGTCGGTCTCTTTAAAGTATTTTTCTTCGAAATCAACGCAGCGCAAGAAGCCGCAGACTCTATTGACGATAAGGTTATCGATGTCAATTTTACACATTATCATGTATGGCTGACCAAGAGATAGGGGCAAAGTGGAGGGTCAATTTCCACTAATTGTTCATTTCATTCGGCGAAGTTACGTCCGTGCACTCATTAGTTTGTCTTGTTTAGGCCAATCAATGTGATAATCAATGGCAGTCGAACACCATACTATTGATAGGACTTTCGTGTTGCAGCTGACGACGTCGTCATTTCTGTGAAAGAGACGGACGGCATTCTTCACGTGTTCGTCACACTGTTCTCGTTCACGGAATCGTGACTCGATCAACAGAATTTCTTCGCGAGTGAGGACGTCATCATGCCAGTTTCCAATGGCAGCGTTGAGAGGATCTGATTTTGTTGTCTCATAACCGTTCGGAGAGGTTGGCATCCTGAAGACTGCCGTGGAACAGCTCGGTGGAGTTCTCGTTTCGCTGGTTCGTTAATTGGCAGCATGGATACGGGGGAGCTGTCGTAAGTCTCCGAAGAAGATGATATCCAACCCGAAGAAGGGTTCATTGTCTCCCATGATGATACCATTCAAGCTTTCGTTCGTACTATGGAGTGTTCCCGCACCGGTCATACTTATTTCGTCGATGAAAGGGATGTGCACTTGTTCGAAAGCGTTCAAATATGCTCAACAGGCTCCCCAAGATAACCCGCTGTGTGTGATTGTCGCAGGTACACTGAATGCGCCATCGACGAAGGTTTCCCTTGTCGCAACTGTAGCTTTCCCGGCAGATGCTGCTGCTATGTACGCATTTCGTTGATTCTAAAGTGGTAGAACGAAGCGGCTGCATGTCTGCCTTGGAAGTTTCAATGTGAACGTTTTGCCGTATCCTGCAGCACCAGTGGAGACTGTTCGTAAGGGAGGTAGTTGTGATCCATTATTAGAGCGATACAGCGTTCGATCAGAGCTCTCTGTTCGAAGTTTGTTTAACGCTTCAAATTTCAGTACTCGGATGAGACTAATGTATTGTTTCGGCTCTGACGATGACGGACCCGGATTTCGGAACTTTGATCTGGCGAATGTCATCGTTCCGGGGGTTTGACAGAATCTTCTCTCAATGAATGTAACCTTGAATGGATGTATGTAACCGCGAGGTTGGTGGTGTGTGCTATCTTCATCGTCTCCCCATGGATCATTGCACTTCAAAAGACTATTTTAGAGAGCTTCATAACTGTCGTATTCCATGTATGGTGAGAAGCTTCAGGAATTCGTTATCATCAGAAAGATCAATGACTTCTTTCTCGGAAGGATGGAACAGCGATACCATTGTTCGTTCAAATTTTGTCTGGTTCACTGGGCCGACATATTTCCATCGGAAGATCCGATTTATACGTCTTCGATGATACATGTATTCAATTCGCGTCACTGTTTCTCGCCCCTCTACTAGAGGTAAATTTTGTGGCGATGTCTGCTGGATTGAGATCCGATAGACTCGACAATCGTGATTCAAACTTTCGTTTCAAATTCTGAGTCAAAACATCGGTTCAGTCGGTCGATGAGTTCACTTCGTCCTTCCAAGTACGTTATTTTGGCATGTCATGCGTTATTATGGTACATCGGTTTGGATAAAAACGATCTCCCGAGTGCTCACACTCATTGGTTAACGAAGTAAATACCAAGCTGCTTCTTGTGTAGTCACTTCGACTGCATCCGTCATACAGATGCTCACCTTGCTCACGATTGTCGTTGTAGATTGGACATACAACGATTGCTCTTATCAATGTATCCTACAACATAGGAGGCGCAGCTCAATTCGCTTAGTATGACCTACTAATCCATATTTGCTTCCAGCATGTTCGCTATCCATGGATTGAATGTATTCGTCAAAAAGTCATTGAGTTTTCTCTTGGATGGAAGGATGGGCCTTGATACGTCAAGCCGGAAGCTGTTAGTAATCTGCGCGAACACACCCCGTGCTCTAAGGTTCGAACGCTCATAAGCGGGTGCTTCTGATTTCAAGAACTCAGTCATGTACTATCTCCCATGCCCTCATCTGAACCAAACATCAACACTCCGTTTTATCTCATTCGTGGCATAACGCAAATGAGATTGAAATTGCCAAAATTGAAATCTTCCCTGCTTCGACCGCCATATCAGGGGCCTCTCGCTGCGATGCTTTCGCTTCGATCTTTCCGTTCAACGCCCAACTACACCGCAGTATTAACGCTCAGAGTGATGCGCATTTCTGCGCGAAAAAGGTACCTTTCCCCCAAGATTTTAGGCCAATAGATGATCGCTGCCTCGTGAGAGCGTCAACCAACCGTGAGATTCTAGATTGCGCACTTGCGTCAGTATCGGCGTATACCCGAGTGACTTATTGCATCCGATGAAGCATTTGAAAACCTTCGGGGTGATGTGATGCCCCTCGAGGATGCCACTGTCGCCATTGAGGCACTTGAGGTTTATTGTTTCGCCACCATTGAGCAAGTCGGCCAGCTATGAGACAGGTTGGGACAGCCGATAGGATCCGGTGGAGAGAATCGTTAATTCTCTTCCCGTCATCCCGGGGAAAACGGACACCTCAATAGATGGTATGTGTGTGGATGGTCTCTGCTGCCGGTTCCTGTTAGGACTCAGACGACATCATCAGGGAATAACTGCATTTCCGCAAGGTCAGATCGAAAAAAATCGTTATTGGGTATGGATGCACTACTGCAATGCAGCCAATATTCTCTGAGGGTGAGCTCGGAGTCTGGGCACATCTTTCGCGTGCTGCTCACTGTTGTCAACTGTACATCGGGGCGGCCAAATGAGGTCCAGGCTCTTCGATCGGACATGTTTAGTCTCTGAAGTGGAGAGAACATACGTTCCGGCTCGGTGTATGTCGTCTGCTGTCACCCAACGATCCGTCCATGATTTTTCTCAGAAACAATCTTGAAGGGGAGGCGCTATGGTTCGCAAAAATAGCTGTGACTACGGGAAATATGAAAAATGATCACGAGAGAAAACAGAGGAGGCATGAGGAAAAATTGCGTTCGCGCGCGACCCAGAAGAGCTGGAGACATTCAGCTGGAGTGTTGGGCTCATATACATAATACGCACTCCATAATCTGAGGCTCACCGTCCGGAAGATGCGAGAGGAAAGAAGTCCGAGGATAGGATCGTACCTCAGAGGTGAGACTTGGGAGAGAACACCTATCCAAAAGCGGGATGTGCGAGGGAAGAAGGTAGAGTCATACTGAGCAGCACGATTGCCGAATGATTGGACAGAATGGGGTTGTAGTTTGGCACTACGCTTGGCCAAACGAAAGGGGGACCGAAGGAGGAGGAACGAGGGAAGAGATTCTAGCCGGACATCTTCCGCGGAAGTATCGATAGAACAGATGGAGGTCGGCGACCTTGCGTCGGAGGGGCAAGGCTTCAAGGGAGGAGGACAGGGTCTCGTCACCAACGAGACGGACGGCTTGCTTCTGTATGAAATCGAGGATGGCAAGGGACGTGGGAGCGGCGCTCCCCCAGGCATGCGACCAGTCCTCGAGAGAGGGACGAATTTAGGTTTTGAAGAGCAACAGAAGGTGAGAGGGGAAAATAGCGCTCGGCTTCAAAAAGAAAGCCTCGCTTCTGAGAAGCTGACTTGACCACGGTTGTGATGCGGTGACGCCATGGAGAATTCGGAGGAAGTGACAAGCCTAATATTGGGATGTGACTTGATACATCGCGAAACGTCAGGTCTCGTACGCGGCAGTGGTTTCTTTCATCGTGCACATGTTGATTGTTCTTTTATCGATGCTCATCTCCTATTTGGCCTGCTCTGTACTAGTTTCTTAAAACCTCGTTTGACGCGAGCATCCGATCTGGATTGGAGTGTCACGAAGGCAGAGATCAGAGTGGTATGTGGCTCAGCCCCAGCGATCTTGAAACTTGATGTCAGATGCCGATCATCCACATTCCCCAGAACTATCCTTGTCATGCTCGATGTCCTTTTCCCTTATTGACTCTTGCCTCCTTCCCGACTCTGAACTTTCTGATGGATTTGATGGGAACAAGTTTTCTGATGGGCTCCTCCTCAATCTCTTCAAGTCCGAACCCCATCACTCAGGATCCCCATCCCGTTATGCAGTCGGCTGAACTATTCTTCGCCTGGAGATCGAGCAACGAAATTCCCATTCGTCGGAATTTCCAAACCCAAGATTCTGGATACTGTTTTCCTTCCTCTCAGATATCTATGATGACAAGCTGAACAGTCCCCTCGAATCCCAGACTTCAGTGCAAATGGACAACGCTGCATTCTTCCCTAATTCGATCCCGAACATCCGCAACGTACTCTTACGCTGAGAGCAATGTCATCCATGAATCGTGACACGTTCATGGAAACGAGAGACGAGATAGACTCCCCAACTTCATGACGAGGATCGAGTTTCTGGAAGACAACTGCGTGATTAGGTACACCCGGCTGCCAATAGGGAGTTGGGAAGATAATTTTATAAACAGATTCCTGCGAACGATCGCCGATATCATCCTGTTTTTGACAGCTTCAACCGTTTTCCCTGTCCGTGAAGAGTCTACTCTCCACATACAGCTCCGGTTTGTAGCCTCTTGAAAATTACAATGACATCACCATCGATTGGATTCGCCTGAGGTCTCGAACGCATTTGAAGCGCCGCAATCTGAGTTGATCCCTGCTTTGCAGCAGGCGTCGTTGTGGATTGGAGCTCAGGGCTCGCACATGGTCTTTTGAGGACACCGTTCGCCAGAGGACCTGTTCTTTCCGCAGTCCGCCTTCTTCATCGGACCTCGAGGACAAGCTTCCGTATTCGTCCTTCCCATCAGCGTATAATTCAGCGTAGCCTCCAGTGCAAGCAGTGCCGGAGAGTTTGTCCTGTAGCATCAAGAGATTCTCTTTGCAGAAACCCTTTGGGCCCTCTCCATGACTTCTTCATCATTTCGAAGACGTAGTCTTTGGTTGGCGAGAACGCGATGAACTCTGTCAGCGTTTCAGACATCCTTCTCTGTATCCATGTGCTGCACACGTTCTCACGACAGGATTCTTGCGATGTCCACTGTCGATTGGGCTCAACGTATAGGACTGATTCGCAGCTGGAGCTGGAGAAGTGGGAGAAAGCGAGGAACCTGACGGACCTACGATTCCTCTGGCTTGGTTCAGCCAGAGTGTCACTCCATCGCCAGTGGGGGCTTTTCGTGAGGTCATCAGATCTCCCGTTCGGCACTCGGAGGTTCCAATTGAAGCTGGTTCATTTACCAACTGCTCTGTTTTCGAATCGTTGTTCACAAACGTGGTTCAGAACCCCTCCGAGTGTTACTCTATAGTAAGGTAGTTCGCCGTCGGGAAATTTTCCGCATCCGATCGTCGATTTTGAGCAAAGGTGGGGAAGCTTCCGCCGCATCCAATGAAGTCAGTACGACCTGGATTGGTCCACTCTGGACGTTTCACGGGCACATTGTTCTGGGGAGGTTTGAAATAAAGGCGTTATTCGAGGCTCTCCAGAGAAGCCAATTCTTGACCGATCGACGCAAATGAAACGGGACAAGATGTGCCATCCTTTCAACTATTGACCGAAACTGAAATTCGTTCCCCACCTGTTTATGAGCAAGGGAAAGGCTGGGAGAATTTTCGCGTCACGTTGACCACTCTGTTTACTAGAGTATCGTATACGAGGGACTTATAGTGTAGGAACTTGTGGACCGGGCACTACGAGGAAGAAGTTTTTACAATGCAGCATCGACGACTGTTCGTCACCCGCCTCGCGGTTCGCAACGTTCGCGAGGTGTCCCACAGAGAGACTTGGCAAACTCGAACCGGCTTCGCCTGGGCTCAATGACGAGAGTAGGAGGAACGGGGTTAGGACCCAGAGGAACGCTGTCCTATCAACATTTATTCCGACTCGATGAACTCGACGCAGTCAAAGGCGCCTTGCATGCCCGGGTCCCGGCGGGGCGAAGCGAAATTTCTCCACAAGGATTCCAACGACGGTACCGAGATAGTTATTGAATGAGAGTCAATGGAGAAACGGAAGCTCGAAGTATCCCGTTCCGCGGTTCTGTTCGCTCCATCTACTTTCTCGAAACTTTGACGATTTGTTCAACACGCAGCATCATGGAAATCATTATGTTCAGAAGTTTTCTCTGCTCTCGGTTTTACTTTGGAGCTCCCCGTCGCTCTAGTTCCGCCCGAACGGGATATTTCTATTTCAGAGTATGTTCGAGCCCTATCTGTCAAACTTTCAAAACTATGTTCCGCACCGAGCGGCAGAGCGACGATATCTTGCACGAGACTGACAGCACGGAACTCCGATTCTGGGCACCGAGCTCATCATTGCAGCCTGTATGTTAGGGAAATCGAGGAAAAATATGATTCGGTAGCGGTGGAAGCGCCGGTAGGAACATGCGCTCCAACGCTGCCTCGTTTCCTTCGACTGTGTCCCAGTGTTCGATGGTTCTCGTTGTTCCCGCGCGATTCTTGTCCCCCTGGTAACGTTGCGGTAAAAATGGAGAACGTCAAGGAACGGGTCCATCGATGACAGAACAACGTGGAACTCCATTCGGTATCGTCAACAAACTCTTTCGGAAGATAGCAGTCGCTCGGAGCGGTTTTCCCAGGGACATATCGAGTGCTCAAAGGAGAGTCAGTCAGTGGAAGCTCCTCTTGAGGTGGACGCACGATGATTATTATCCTCTGGCCTCCAAAACCCCCCTCGGAAGTTCTGTGAGTCGCTCTGGGAAGCTGAAACGCATAACGGCGCCCTTACCTCACGTTCGAGAGAGTTCTGGAAAATGCAAGCTACGAAAGCTCGTCGACATCGACTAGTAGGATTTGTTCCGTGCGGGCTCGATTCGCAGATTAGCCAAGTCACAACCAACTCCGTGAAACGCAACGCTTTCGGCCTTGAGCTGTCGTAGGAAAAGCGATTTTCTCTCGGAGATTCGAAAGAAGCGCGACTTCCACGACGAACCACAGCGAGCGGAAAACCTCGAGGACTCCGATCCCACTTTAGCGGAAAGATCCCGCCGTTGGAGGGGCGCGATGAGACGTTTCGAGTTTTCTGCCCGGGTTCGCTCCGAGGATCGCAGCTCCATCGGACAGACTCAGTTCCAGGTCAACAAACAATCCACTTGGACTTCTCTCCTGAATTCACGTGCGAACGTCTTGCTGCCGAGTTTGACAGGAGGTTCAAGCACGTCCGTTGTCTTTCTGTCAGGAGCAAAAAGACAACCGGACCCTCCTCAGCTCGGTTGTCAAGTGGAACGAAGTACATCCGTGTTACTTCGGTTGGGGTCCGGTGGTTGCGAAGGTCCATTATAGCCCTAATTGAGTTACGGGTCCGATAAGCACGTAACAGATGGGGGCGAGCTCTGTCCGCAACTGAGATGGAACTCGGAATAATCTCTCTACTCGCGTCTCCTACCAAAAGTCAGAGGATCTGATTAACCCGGAGATCAGGAAAAAAAATCAGCGAGCTCCGTAGGAGCGGCAAACGAGAGCCAGTGAGCCTCATTTCCAGGCTTGGGATCATGTCTCGACCGAGAGGGTCAGGAGCCGACAGATCCGTGAATGTTTGACCTCTCTTTCTCCTAGATGGATGAGAAGTGGCACTTCCAGAATACATTCGCTTTATTCGCTTGCGAAGGTCTTCCATTCTACTTGCCGCTGCGGGCTGGTTCTCCATCGATTTGATCTAATGAATATCATGTATTTTGTTCGCGGTTTTCAGAGGAGCCGCTCCGTTGCAAACCAAGGATTGCCTCTCCGGCAGGAAGCTATCGGCTTGAGTTCGGAGTTTTTTCGTTGCCCGAAGCACGTGTTCAATCCACACTAACCCCTGTTCAAATACCAGACACCTGAGTACCGTGTTCAATCTTCTGAATCAATGGCTTGTTCCAATTGAGGGCTCCATTGAATTTTCACATTCCAAAGTTACGGAAAATGTTAACTGGCAAGCTCCGTTACAGGGACATACTCTATTTGCCGTATGTGCCGCGTTCAGGACCATCGTTCTGTATTCGTCGTTCTGCGGTCAGGGAGTCGCGACTCTCGTAGCGTTTGAGGAGCTCTATCCAGCGGACTACTCGAGCTCGGGGGAGGCCGGCGTGCGGAACAATGTTAAGATTCCGAGCTCTCAATCCCCATCTCGTTCAGCCTGAACCATACTATTCGTCATAAACCTCTCTAGGAGGGTCATGCTCTACTGAACGGACATGTTTCGCAGGATTGAAGGATGTAGGCGGGCACGCGGACATACTCCAATGCACGGGCTCCTTCCGAAAGAGTGAGAAATAGAGGGGCATGCCTTTCACCTCGAAGAGAGACGGTACCCTTGTTTTTGTTTTATTTCCAAGGGGTATGAAACCATTTCTCACGGGGCTCTTCGGGATCGATTCTCTCCCTCGGCTTCACAAAGAAGAGGTTGTCCATCTGATTGGTTCCTGATACGCGTGATCAAGGGACGCATGGCAAAACTCTGACATCCCTCGGATGACGGACCCCTCAGATGATGACATTGCAGCTGCAGGCCTACAAGCTATGATATAAAACTCGAGAACGTTCCGTTGGAGGAACAAAGAAGCCGTGGAAAAATGATCACGGACCCCCCAAAAGTATGGTCAGGTCGATCCCGGGATCGCCTCCATAGACTACCAAAAGTATGGTCAGATCTATCCCGGAATCACTCCCGCAGAACTCCGAAAGAAAGGTTCTCGGCACTTTTGGCCTTCGGTCCGGAATCCGAATGATATTTGTCAGGTTGGGTTCCCCATCTGAGAAGAAGACTTCGTGTCTATTCCGCGGGCTCCAAGCCGCCATGTTTTTTTTTTAAAGCATGAAACATCTTCTGCACCGATGAGAGTCGATCGGAATCCGGGAACTAAAAATGCTAAAATATCTGTTATCTGAAGGAGTTCAGAGCTCATAAGAAGCTCGCGGATCTCTTTCTACTGCATCCGTCACATTTTCCACAATCAGTTTGAATGCCTTCAAAATGACAAACTTCAAAGTGAATATATCAAGCAACATCCCCGATGTTGACCACTTTCTAGTTCGTGCCATACTTTGCCCCCCTTCAGAGCGAACACCATGCACTAGGTATATAAGAAGAACATTTTGGGGGTCAAGGTGAGGAAGATGAAGAACTGTTTCTGGTCAACCCGAAATCATCGAATTTCATGCTCAAACTCCGGAAGATTTGAAGGTGACAGGCCCCGAGCAGGGGAAAATACTGTTCTGTGCCGTAACACAGGGAACACACAGAGGGTAAACCACAGGGAAGCAACGGCCAGATCGATCCGGGAATCACCCACCCGGATTCCTAAAGTGTGCTCAGATGGATCCCAGAACCTCCCGCCCTGATCCTTCGTTGGCCCTATTGAAGGTCCGGAAGCCTGATTCCGGGATCGATCTGAGCATACTTCTCAGGGTCCGGGCGGGTGATTCCGGGGTCGATTTCAGCATACTTGAGGGGATCCGAGTGGGAGATTCCGGGATCCATCTGGGCATACTTATGGGGGTCCGGGCGGGTGATTCCGGGACCGATCGGATCATGCTTTCGGGAGTCTGGGCGGGTGCTTCCGTGTGTTTTAACGGCTAACAACATGATTTTCTCTCGCTCGGGGCTTGTCACCATCAAATATTTGGTAGTTTAGCATGAAATTCGATAATTTTGGGGTGACCAAAAACAGTTTTTCAGCATTGAGTCCCCAAATATTTTCTCGATATATCTAGCGCTTTGTGTTCGCACTACAGGGGGCATAATATGGCACAAACTCGAAACAAGGTTGACCTCGGGGAAGTCGGTTAGATACATTCACTTTGAAGTTTGTCATTTTGAAGGCATTCAAACTCATCGTGGAAAGAGTCTGATGGATGCAGCAGGGAGCTGGATTCCGGGGCGTTCCAGAACCCACCTTATGAGCTCTACACTCCTCCACACAACGCAGATATGAGAACTTTGAGTTCTGAGTTTGAGCATTCCCGAACGATCGTTCTCATTGGTCCAGAAGATGTTTCATTCTATCAAAAAAAAAGTCGAGGCAGCTTGAAGCCCGCCGCTGGACATAAAGTCTTCGTTTCCGACGGGGAACCCAGCCCAACAGATATCATTCAAATCCCTGACCGAAGGCCAAAAGTGCCGAGGAACTGCCGAGACCCTTCATCTGAGGGGTCCCCTATACGCGTTTATTTGGGGTGACCAAAGCACAATGGTCCATATCGAATGGATTCAGCTCTGTCTGTAAATCTTGTTGCTCGCACTGTGTCCGCTGATCGTGAAACGAAGCGTCTTTGAAACGTAGAGGGCGCCTGTCTCCGTCGAACCACAATTAAGAATCTCCTGTGCGCCCGTCCCGGGAATGTGTTCGTCGCCGCCGATCTCATCGAAGCTAGAGCCTCGCTTGCGTAATGATTCGTGTCAAGTCATCCTCCAGAGCGATCAAAGGACGAAAGTTCCGTTGTACCTAATCCAATGAAGGGCTCTGCTCGATTACCGTCAACAGTCAGATAACGAGGAAAAGCGGTCAGTCTGACCACTAGCTGCTCTTCAATTCCGAACACCAGCCACACACCAAAGCCGATCTGATTGAAACGACGCGTTCATCTCGAGGGAGGGAGCTTCAACTTTGCGACCATGTCGTATTCCGTGTCGGATCCACGAAATCGGCCTGGCTGGGTGTTAGATGCGGCAGGATCTTGCTCTCAGAGGAGGAATATATATCCTGAATCATCAAGCCCCCGGAAGTTAGTTATTTGAGATCAACCCCAACTAGGACGGACAATGGATATGTCTCCCAGAGCTCGGATCGAGATCGACTTGGATCAGTTGTTTTTTTCATCGAAGATCCCGTTTCAATTGGAGGGCAGTGTATGGGTTTTCGTCATCTGATCGCCTCCAGCTCGCATGAATCCCATTGAATCATGCTCCGCTGAACGATTCAAAGCAGCCCATGACCTTACCTGCCCACTCTTGTCGATTGAATGTGATCGCGACAGAAAGGCTGCATTCTGTTGCATTGAATGCGTGTTTTTTTTCCCAGTAGCTTTCGTCTGAGTGGACAATGTGGTGGATGTTAGACGATCTGATTGCGAAGTAGGCAGTCACATGAGCCTGACAGTGACCCTGGACAGCCCCGCGGTGAGCTCGTTGCATACTCGAAATGACGGATCTCAAGTTGCTGGTTCTCAGTATCCAAAGCGTTCTACTTTGCGGACAGTTCACGAACGAAGAGATCGAATCTCAGCACAAAAGCTGTGCCCGAGAGGTGAGACAAGAATTTTCGGAGGAGATGAGATCGCGAACCGTTTTTTTCGGTTTCTGAGCTCGGATCGGTTCTGCAGTTACCTAAACCATTGAAGTCGAGTCAAACGCCGGTTTAACTTCATCCAGTTGAAGGATTGGATTCTAGAGATAGGGCGTAACGTGCGATACGGAAACGGACGAGATTTTAAGAGCAGCTCGAACATTTGTTGTAGATTAACCTGAGCAGCGCTGAGGAACTACGACTCCGTGAGGCCAATCGAAAACATTGGATAACGGGAGCCGAACAGGAGGCATTTCACAGAGCGAAACCTCACGAGCGTCAGGCGATGATCGATAAAAAAGTACGGTTCAGAAAACGGAGAGCTCCTCGAGGAAGGATGACTTCCGAAGGGAGATCATTCACAGCTGCATTTCTTGAACATCACGAGTAATCCTCAATCGAATCCCTGTAACTTTTTTCTCGTTGCTTGTCCCCAGAACAAAGCCGCTGAAGTAGATAGACGGATAGCCTTGGGCGAGAAATTCTATGTGTTCGAGAAGTGCATGATGACGCTGACAGAGAGCGTTGTGGGTAAGGACTGAAACGAGACCGGACTGGAAATAAACAAAGTCAGATGTCCCAGGCTATCACGCTCTCCAGTGGAGAGCTCCAGGCTTCTTGTTGATACGACAATGATAGAGGCGTATCTATCGAATAGCTACACTAGCTCGCGCAGGGTATCGCAACGTCGTGAAAGGTGTAAGAACATCGACCGTCCAGCGGAGGTTCCAACACTCGCGCTCGCCGCCCTAGTTGTTAGAACGGTCCCTCGAAACTTTCGTGCGCCTCGACCTTCATTCTCAACAGAGTTCCATGAATGCTCGCTCCGTTTGTTGGGATTGAACGTGGAACTGCGGACGTGGTTTCTCCGCATTTCGCCCGCGATCGACGCAGATCCACAGGTTTCATGATACTCTGTCTCGCACTGCTTCGAAATAGCCGGGCTTTTTCGGATGATGGAAGAACAGAAGCGTTCCGCTGGAAAGAGGATGAAACGCGACACCGTCTCCCTCGCTCCACGGTGCGGCAGCTGGAATCGTTGCCGGGCTCGGAGGGTATTCCCTGTACTCTCTCCACCTCCAGGAGTTTCTAGCGGGGGAATCCGCTTCATCGATCCCGATCAAAACAATGCGGCATCTGCTCCAGCGCACCTCACCTAAAAACGAACGTCCAAGGGACGCTCGAAGGAAAACCTGTCGAAGCTGTTTGAATATTCATGAAGGCGGTCGCCGACAAAAAACACGAGACCCCGCGATCTGTCTCGTGTCCACCCTCATACTCCGAACATAGATCAAAAAGTTCCACTCTCAGCTTCTCCTGTAACAGCATGATGCTTCGCTCCGAGGGGAAGACGCGCAGATCTCTTACGAAGAGAAGACGACGTGATGATAAAACAGATAGGGACCTGGGCTGAGACGCTCCTAGTGGGACGCTCCGGGGAGTTCAACAGGCGGAGCCTGATTGCCCAGATCGAGAGCCTGATAAAGCCTGCGTCAAGGCGCCTGTTCCCGCCAAAACTCATTGGGCTCGCGACTTACCAATATGGTCGCTGTTGACACGCGGCTCTCGAGTAGGCGTCCATTCGTGGAAGATCAGTCACTACTCAGACGCAGATGCTGTTTGCTTCCGACGGGAACGATTCACGCGACCCAGAAACCGGGAGATCGGATTTGAGAATCGTTCGGCTCGCAGCTCGTCGCACTCAGCAGCGCAGATCCAGCGCCGGTGAAGTGAATCTCGGAGATTCTGATAACGTGCTCCTCCGGACCGATGGCGCTCGAACACGACCTCGTCTGCTCTCCGGCGGGACTCTGGAGTGTTGGAAGGAGTCTCTGCGGTGAGTCGTTCATCGGCTCGCTCCTCCGTCCATGAGTTAGCAGCATCGTGATGTTGCCTGTCTGGTTAACGAGCTCCTCGTTCGCCGTGTCGTTATGGCGGCCGGCTGCCTCGAACAGCCTCTAGATCGTTCGTTGCTGCTCTTCGGCCTTCCGCGTCGCTTTGTCACATCGTCGACGATGGATTCCCACCTACTAAAACGTTTCCGTACCGATTAGGGGGAGACTTCGCCGGATCGGTTGGCCATGCCGTCAAACTGTACTTCCGACAATGCGACCGCCACAAAGGACCTGAGCCCGGTGGAGCAGAAATAGTCCACGTGTGCCTCGTGTAAAGCGGAGATTCTTCCCCTGAAACCCGCGCCTGAACACCGACGTGTTTCCGGCTCTGGCGGAGCTCAGCACAGGGAACATTCTCCAATAAAAACCCACTCGCTGAGAACGACTCACTTTCCCTCGGGAACCGGGAAGGCTCCCGGTTGCCTTCTCTTGCCGAAATCAATCGGGAATTCGGGGAGTCGCAGTTCTGCACGGTCCTGATAGTCGTCTCGAGCTCGGAGCTAAGTCGATTCCTTGGGGCATGATCACTTCTGCAAGCTCCAAACCGTCTAGTCTTAGGAAATCACCTCGGAATCCGGGTCGGAACAATTATTCGAGCGAACGATTCGCTCAACGTGACAATGGTTTGTACGACGGGCCACGGATACCGTGCCATTCGACTCATTGTACTCCAGCGACGAGCGGAACGTGCGGGCCGTCAGCTGGGAGCTTGTCAAATGTTCCCCTGAGAAACAAATGTTTCCGCTCCGAGTCGTCTGCGCTGGGATCGCTTGTTTGGTTTGTGCTACTGTCGCCGCCAGCCATCTCTTGGAAACGTCGTCGAATGCATCTCAGCGTCCGCGCAAACCGGCCAGTCACTGCGCGGCTTCTCGCAGCCGTCACGTGCCAGCCGTTCATGCTCCGAGGAGTGACAGATGGCACGCAGTTGGCTCCGCCGAAGCAGTCCTGACTCGTTCGCTGGCGAGAGCGCGTGAGCAACGGCTCGCAGTTCGCCTCTTAATTTCCATCCTCCGGCCCTACTGCTCATCGAGCTCGTCCCATCCGCTACTGCACGGCCTCTGGCTCCACGGATTCCCGCGAACCCCGTTGTGCGTGCGCGGCAGCGTTCGTTTTTCCGCAGGTATTGGTCGCGTGCGTCGTCGGCACGTCACGCTTATTCCATTGAAACTGACGAGCGGAGAGCATGTCGTTGATCACGCTGACTTGAATAGCCTGTGCAACAAACAGGGTCACGTGTGCCGACGCTACCTTCAGGCAGGAGCAACAAACAAAGCAACGACGTGCGAAGAGCGGGCTCGTCCGACCCCCGAACCAAAACCAATCTGACGGAAGGACAGAGAGGCTCACGGACGGACCTGCGGAGCGCAAGACTGACTGACCTGGGCGACAGCTGCACGTTGCTGTTGAATGAGGGAGGCGTGTAGATGGATTTGTCACATTGACCCAATATTACCGCTGGGAGATTGTGTGGAACTTTCGTTCCCACATTCTCCTCGGGAGCCACTGCTCACAGGGCCTGCCTCGCTCGTGGAGCTGCGGATCCGACGAGGAGGAACAGCGACGGGGAAGTGCCGCGGAAGCCTGCCGAATACTCGGCACCTGTGGTTCGGCCCAGCTCTTATATAAACTATGGCCAACCGGGATTGGCACGATTTTCTGTCCTGGGATGTTCGACGGAAGAGGAGCGGCAAACAATGGATCATCTTCTACCTCAGTTCCCGATGTTTCTCTAATGAACATCTGAAATAAACACTCATGACGTCACTGGAGCGCGCACCGTGGAATGGGATATCCGCAACCTGGTATGTTCACCTACCGGAGAACTTCCTGCGGAATAGGAGCTCTTCTTGTGGAACTCGACCGTTCTGGCGTGCAAATGGAGTCTGGCCCAGCAATCAGTCGAGGGAAGAAGTGCGGTCCGTTGAGGTCTATCTTTAGAACGGAATGATGCCACGATTATGATTGAGTCCAGACTTGCCAGAACGCGAGCACTCAGACTCAATGGTCTCAAAGAGGCAGCTGCTTATGGCAACGAGCACTCTACTCAGGTCGCTGCTGTCGCTCCTGTTCCACCGTTTGAATATCGGACAAGGTTCCAACGATAATCCCGTGCGCGCTGCGCGAGCCCTCGGGCTGACCAAGAGCTCAGAACGAGGCGAGGCAGGTCTTCCATGCGCATGTGAAGCTTGCTACGGTAGAGATCTATAAACAACCAAGGCATCAGCCAGTGCATTTTTAGCGCTCTGTACGCTACCAACTTCACGAGAGCTCTTCCGCACTCCGTACTTGAATGAGACGGGGTCGAAACGCTGCGGGTTGCATCAGTCACGCTGCCCCGTGACAGAACGCTATTTTCACGCGCGCGGTACGCTCATTCCGGGATGGACTCGGTCGGATGTAAAAGACGAATAAAAGGTTCTAGCTGTAAGTAGCGTCTAACTGCAGTGCTGCGCGAATGAAGGCTAAGGGAACAACAACAGAGAGCCGTCGCTGGCAGAGCATAGAGAGGTGAACAACAGGTGACAGACGGACCCCCGCAATGAATTCCTAAACTGTGTGTGGACATGGAAAACTAGGTCCAGGCGGAGGCGGTTGCCGCAGCGTAGGGAGCACGACGCAGCCTCCCGAACACGCCTGGCATGATTTGGGGTTCGATCTGTGCCCTCAGTCGATTCGAACCAACCCAGTAAATCTCCCTTGAAAATGAAATAACTGCACTGCGAATGCTCAAACACTGAAAGAAGGCAAAACTTTCGAGCGTATATCTTTTCATGCGCATCTCGCCTTTGGAATACCCTTCCCGCTCGAGCCTTTCATTTAACGTACAATCCCAAACTCTGAGTCCCACCCTCCCGCTGAATTTTCCATTCTTCTGGGTCGTTGGCAAATGCATTCCCCCATGGCTTTTCTATATATTCCAATTGTGGTTTTCGTTTTTCCCGCACTCGCAGATCCTTCTGTGAATATGGGGTCTACCTCCTGTGAATTGTCCACAAGAAAAAATATTTTTTGAATATAGGCATCGAACACAAAGAAATATGCAGTATCGAACTGAAACTTTGAACGAACGATTTATTGCGGATCGAGAGCCGGGACGAATGTCATCGTCGATTGCAAGGTGCCACAAAGGTCTCTCCAAGATTCTCGTTCAGGAGGTGCTCCAGCATCGAGAGGCTCCTTCCCACGTCGGCGGAGGTTCTCGGCGCGAATCGGAAGCTCGATTGTTCAGCTGGGAGCCGCCCATCTTTTGCGACGCTTTCTCCTCGCGGGAGCACGACTTCACTGAGATCGTGTTGGATCTTTTCGAAATTTTCTTAGTGAACGGAGTGCAACACTTTATCGTACTCAACCCCATCGGGCCAGAGGAGCGTCAAGGCGTTCATTAGAGCCTGCGATATGGTCGAGTTGTTCGTTTTTTTTCCGAACTCTCTGCATGGAGGAGGAAGACCCCGCTTCCCGTCGTTTCCAGAGCTCCCAGCACGATGTGTGCCACGTGGAGCGGCCCGTAACGTCCGTCGCTTCATCGACGGCTATCGAAACGGATTTGTCCTTCATGCAGTTCCGGATAAATTCTAACTTGCTCTAGTTCACGTTTTGCATATGAATCAACCGAAAAGTCGCTCAGCGCGGCATTGGCTGCTTGGGCCATTCTTCGAGGAAGTAAGGCGAAGGGAGGAGGAAGTTCAGCGAGTTCTGCTCTGAATGACAGGTAAGCCTTGCATGGGTCGAGGCTGGATTAGGACTGTTTGCCCGACGCTTCCAAAAAGGGAACTAGCCGCACAACAGAGGATGAGCTCGAATTCTCCTTCTTATCGGTGATGCTTTGTGCGTTGCACGATTGATGTGGTGCGAACACTGAGAATTCGTTGTCGGACGGAATTTCCTGATCGCGAAATCTACACAACACTACTCATTCGCCGGGGGTCGGCACCTGACTTCCGTTTTTCACGGCCGCTTCTGACTAGCCTGGTCAGGCATCACGGTTTCTCTGGGCACTCGAATGCGTATCGACTTACGAGAGGGCTTGACGGAGACGGTTGTGGAATTTCGCCGTTGATTCAATTCGTGGTAGTTCCCGCTTCTCGGAGCTCCCTGGATCGCAAGAGAAGCAACCAAAGTGACCAGTCGAAGTGTCGAAATTCGCTGGAAGAACCAGTCAGAAGCCTGATGTTTTTCATGCATGATTTTTCCATTCCATGTTCACTGATTGGTCGGAGAAACTGACCCATCTTTCGTCGAGAATCTCGGTAGTCATCAGATGGACCAGCTCATGGCGGACATCCGATTGCGAGCTTGCTCAGCGAGGAAAGTTGCTGCTGCGGGATGAAACTAGGAGTTCTGATAGATCGAGTGAACCCCAACAAAACGAGGGACAGGAAGAAAGCATGCGGCTGACTTCGGAGATTTCCCTGGGTTGCTTGTGATGCATCCAGCGAATCTGCCTTTCTACCGTATTCAACGGATTCTCCCGTAATATCCTTCAACCTCGAAACTCCTTCCAAAATCTAACGCATATTAGGGGGTCATCGAACCTCTGTAAAAACGATGAAAGTCTGATAACAATGACGTCGGATTCAAATCACCCATTTCACGAAAAACTATGCTCACTTCGCCAAGATGAATGCATTTCAGGCTGAGACCTCGCGGAATGAGTATTTCTTAAGCCATTGTGCTTGAACATTCGAACTCTACATGTGACAAACTACGGAGGTAACGTTCGGAGTCCACCCGGTGGAGCCCCTTCGAATTCGACTGATCGAATTCGTTACGAGATCAGGTCGTTCAGAACGTCACTTCTGGCGATCGGCTTTATTCGGGAAGATTATTCACTTCGTCAACAGTTTGGCTCAGTTTCGGAGAACTGTCTCAATATCAAACGCGCGTCAAGGGGAACTGCTTGTTTGGTACTCGACTGGACAACAAACTTCGACGCATGGGAACCCACGTCATTGTCAACACACCGGCGAAGAAGCACCCTGCGATCCAGCCTCCGGATCAGGTACAATCGGGTCTCGCCAATTCGGAACGCCCCAGCCCGTAGACTCTCGCTGACTCATAACTTTCCTTCGTTCCCTTGGCGTACTCCGTCAATTGTGAGAGCATGGCCGAGGGTATCGCAATGTACCCATCTTTCGAGGTATCCAGGTTCTTGATCCAGCTCTCGCAGGAATTCTTGGGGTTTTGAAACGCCACAGACGGGAACTCCTCCAGGCCTTGGCTATCAAGCTGAGCCTTCAAAGCATCGACATTCAGCTTTCTCTGCACAACTGGATGATGTAATCTGCTCATTCAGCGCAGGGGGTCCCGCTAAATCGTTGCATCGAGTAATCGGATCATCCGTTCATTCGGATCAGAAGGCGAATTCCAAGCTTCGCTCCATTGCATTCCGCCCTGTTGATCGGATCATTATAGACATTAATCTTGGAATGTTCAAGTTTCCCAAGGGATCCTGCGATGTGGTGTGATAAGCCGACAATCTTGATTTGACGCACTTGAGAAATATTCGTGTGCTCCCGCCAGATCTAATGAGCCGTTCGACGTGTTGGCTGTATGACGCAAACGTTGAGAATTCTCGCATCCTTTCAATCAGAACTTTCCTCCCGGCGCTGCACACGAGAGACTCACACAATCAGGCCATTATCGGAAGCATAACGTTGAATTCAGGCAGCTCCATTGATCTTCAGTGAGCGTCGTTTAATAACAGGAGAGCTGAAATTTTGAATTCATTCGAGCTACGGCCACAGCCATCCGCCCTGATTTCCTAAGATGCCTAAGCGGTTCCCGCATCGTAGGTAATTTCTAAGGATTTGTCAATTTATACCGATATCCAAGCAAGAGCGTCCATCCCCACGGGACCGATGCAGGGATAGAGGACTCGAGAATAATTCGCGCGAGCGCTGTCTCAGAATTTTGGCAAGAAAGCGGAACCCCGCCGCGCGAAGTAACGTGGAAGAGCGAACACGTAATATTGCAGAGAGAAGGAGGGGTGTTATTGTGCGTGTCTTATCGACTCCAGCTGAGTGTTGCGGGTTGATTATCATCAAGCAATCCATTAGCATCCTTTCTAAAAATGATTCATTACAGACCACCATATGGTCAATGTGGTTTGTTTTGTCGGACGGAAAGCTGTTATACATCTTGCAGAGGTTCGGCTCTAGAGCTTGCGGCACACGATTCAGTTGAAGACACGAGTTTTTCGCTCTTGAACCTCGTCGAGTGTTTAGGGTTTGGTCTGGGGAAACTTCCGGATGTTTGCTCATCAGTAGTATGAGACGCAGTGCGTACGAGTTCCGTACATTGAACTCTCTGAGAACGGATTTCGGCAGCATGTGCCCAACATGCGATCCCACCCGAATGAACGGCTTGTCCGAAGCTGTTGCAAATCGGCGATTTTGAGGTTGTATCTGCGTCTCCGAACCTCATAAATCGCTCCACAGCCATAGATTGCAGGGTTTGAGGATGCATCTCGATGGGTCGCTAGTCCGAGGAGCGGCGAGCATCCGTTGAACCGGGCGAGTTTTATCTTCGAGTGTTGGCGGACACCTGCGGGTCCTCCTCACGAATGGGACGATTCAATCCGCCGCTCAACCAAGTGCCGCGTTCCTGTCGGATATGCGATTTGCTGCCGTTTCCTGAGCACCGGCGACGGAACGCATCCTGTGGTCATGCTCGAGTGCATTTCCGGGCCTAGTAACGCGGAAAACACTGACAGGCTCCGAAGAGCTGCGTGAGAATCAATCTTGAAGTCATGTCCCGGAATGATCAAAGCAGACTTTACTGCGTGAAGGCGCTCTGGGCGCCAGAAAAATAAATTGCTCTGAGAATGGCCTGGAGTGTCTGCAGCCGCTGCTGGTTCTTGTCAGAAACACCGAGCGCACACGATGCTCCAGCAAACGGTCTGACACCTCGCAGAGGTTCCGGCGAAAAAAGGTCCAAGCTGTCTAGTCGACCATCGGCTCACCATGGGCCGATCGCAGGATCCAGGATGTTTGTTTGTTTTCGACGCTTTCTTGAAATTCCGTTCTCCGAGGTGCCGCTTAATGTGCCGCCTGAAGGACCCTATTTACATTTAGAAAGGTTGCTCCGCGTAACGCCTCAGTGTAATGAAGTCGAAGAGCCACAGCAGAGCAACTCACTTTTCAATGAGGCTCGCAGCTCTAGGTTCCGGGTCGCGGGGTCGGTGTTAACGACTGAATCCGTGCTCAATCAGTTCCGAGATCGCTAAACGCGTCGGCCCCGTCACTCGGAGCCCCGTTCGCAACGTGCTCAGGATCTGTAGCCGAAGTCGAGATATCCAGCTGATCGGGGAAGGAGGTCGAAAATCTGCTCATTCGGAACGGGATTTGTGAGCGTTCTCATGGGACGTAGGAGATGTTTGAGCTGAATTCGGAATTATTTACTTGTTCTCCCGAACAGACCCGAGCTCCCGCGATGAGGGAACTCCGGGGTAAAAGCGGCCCCGTTGTGGTGTGAATACCGGGACGGAACGGATTTTGTTGAGACCGAGCGCATAACGGTCTCCACGCATTTGAATAATCACGAAACGTGATGCTCTCATTCAAATTGATCAGATGTAGATAAGAAGCAATCACGCTGAATGCCGTTGAGCTCATCGAGTTTCTCTCTTCTAACAGTTGGCATACGTCCGGAACGCGACACACTGATCGATTTCGGTCACGGAAGTTCCCGTTATCAGGATTTTCGTAATTCACGACTCCCCGTTCAATGGACTGATAGATTGAAGTACTTTCTGTACAGCCTCGGAGGTCCCTCTCGGCTTTTCGGAACGACTGGATGACCCGGAGTTGACTGAATCTGGGAGCCCATCCTCCTGACGGAGAGAACGTTTGACGCTTTCATTCACTCGGGAGGGAGATAGAACACAGCGTTTCACTCACAGCAAAGCATAGACTCCGTTGCCGAAAGAGCTCGAAGTCGGAAAACAATGCCGTTCCGAGGCCACGTTGAGATAAGCAACAAAGTGAAAAGGAACACACAGCGTTCGGCTGGAGACTGACTCCAAGGTTTGTGTAGGCGTTCGCCGTTATCTCCGAGCTCGGGTGTTCGGGTGCGGGACGCAGTAGAATCCCATGTTTCATGTCTCCCTCGGGCGAGGAGGCGTTTTCCCACATCGTGGGTAGGAGGGGGGGGGGGGCGAATTCCGTGGGAAAATTTTGCCCACTGATCAATAGAGCCGAAACGATAGTTGAGTGACACCGTCCCATTGTTCGAAAAGCTCGACCTCGACTCTGGTCGAATCCCTGCAGCACGAGCCGACTGCATCGACTCAGTTCGGGCTCCCGCGCCTGGGCCCGATCGATCCTGCGGGAGCTCTCTGCTCTTCTTCAGGCTGGGCCCACTCGGAGCCCGGTCGAGATGAAAACGTTGTCCAATATTCCGTTCAGCTCCAGCCGAGGGTCAAATAGACGGTTAGATCGTTTCGAGCTCCTGGCAGCCGGCTACCATTGAGCAGGAAAGCAGCGCGTCTAATGATTCCTTGACATTTATCACAAAGAGCCATCTTTATCGTTTCGTCGGATCTTCTCGATTAGAAAGCTAGATTCTCTCCGCTCGGCCGACTGAATAGCGCTTGTCAGTCGAGCGGCAGCCTCGATCTTATTTTTCCGACCTTTCGTTTCGGTTTCCTCCTTTGGGCTAATTGCGACAGAGGTTGCGTAGACCCGCTTTCAACGGAAATCGGACCTGGTCGCAGAAAGGGAATCACCGCTACCTCACTGGCAAGTCAATGAATTCGGTGTTTTTCTCTTTCGCAGCCTCAGCTCCATTCATTCTCTGAGAGCCGAAGATTGAAACAGCAAATATTGATACATCCACAGAGAATATTCTCTTTCCTACCAGGCTTCAATTTGTCAAGCGGACACGGGCACATCTCCCGAGTCTGAGCACGATGACGCAAACGCGTGCTGCTTTTCTCCAACGCCTCTCAGGGAAGTTCTCGATGGATTGGATGGAGCGAACGCTAAGTGAATGTGAAAAACACTATCGAGCGCACTGAATTGAAATCCCTTTCCGTTGCGCTGCAGACTCACATTGACAATCCAGTGTTGATTGCTTCGCTCAAGGGTCGGGAAAAGACTAACGGAATTGAAACTTTTTCTGCTCCAGTGATTGCAACAAGTTAAAAAGTAGGGGAATGAGCGCAGGGCTTCGCGATCCGCGAATCCGCACAAGAGAGCTCGGGCTTCATTACAGGGAGGTTCCGAATCGGTGGCGAATCTTGGAGCCTTCAGTAAGCCGGAAGATTCCGAGTCCACGCTTCTCGGCAAGCGTTAGAATAGTGAAGCTCCGTAATTTCCTGCTCGCGAACTGTGGCGAGAGACTTGATCTGCGGCGCTCGCATGCGGGCTCGATACTCGATCTGGATTCGACCTCGACCATGACTTCCGATGCTCTCGCCTGCCGTTGATGGTGCCATCATGAAGGAGCACACACAGTATGTAGGGTGCAGCGCAAACCTGCGATGAACGGGCTCGAATCAAGTACGATAGATAGTGAGGAGGCCATGAGGAGCAGAATATAACTGTGCATGTTGGGAGCATTGTCGCTGTGGACATGTATCTGTGTATGCTCAATAGACTTGAAGACCTCAGATTGTTCTGATCATGGTTCGCGGGAGGCTATACGGTGTATAAATTTAGGGACATAGGAACCCAGAAGTTCTGAAATTCTCTGAGACAAGAAAGCGAACGCGAAGCTCAATGGGAAAGCAGACAAACGAACTGTGAAGGGCTGCGTATGCAAGGGATCCCGGTGCCGGTAACGAACGAATACAAATATTTGGGGATCTACTTGTCGAACTCAAAGATCTACCTGGAAAAGCAGGAATCCATTTGGGAGAGACAGGCCACGCTTTCGTCAAACTGAATGCACGCAACTTCCAGATGGGGCTCCAATGAATCTGAAGTCTCCAGAACACGATGGAAAGTTCCGCAACCAAGTTACGCGAAATTGGTCCTGGCGATAACAGGGGAGCTCCTCGGAGCGCTAGAAAGGAGGCAACTGGAATCCGGTAAATGGGACCTGGGCATCCCTACCACCAGGGTCGTGACCGATTTCATCACTGGTGAACTCAGCTGGTCCTCGTTTGCGAGTCAGGGGAGCTGGTCCTCGTTTGCGAGTCAGGGGAGCATGGACGTCTTAAATTTACAGTTGAGAAAGGGGATTAGGGAAACACAGGAGATCAACTGGAAGCGATATATGTCGCGGAATCGAAGTCTTGAGTTCTACCGGAGAACATGCCTCGGTATGGAATCCTTCCCCTACGGAAATCGAAGAGGCGACGCTCCCCCTGCCCTGGCAAGAGTCGGTAAACCACCGAGACAACGCCGTGGGAGACAGATCGTACTGAATGACAATGAAAACGCAAACGCATTCGCCAACGGTGCCTTAAATATGAAGCTACCGTGAAACACGTGATCTATGACTGCAACGACGCAAACTGCACTGATAGGGATTTTCTCCTCAAAATTGGTCTCCAGGAGGGAATGAGAAACCTCCTCAATCGTGATTCGAACGGATCAAATCATGGGAAACTGCGGAAAGGAGACCTATGATCCGCTGCAAAGCTCCTGACAAGGAAGGAAGAATGATGATAGATGTAACTTCACCACCTCAAACCATGTCTGAAATCAGTGAATACCATACCTAACCCAACGAGAGCAACGCACGCGAAACCTGTTTTTTTCGGTCCTCAAGAATGCTCCAAATTCGGCTCCTTCAATTGTTCAACAAAAGTTCACGAGGAAATCTGAGCTGTTTGTCGGAGGAAATCTGAGCTGTTTGCCGGAGGAAATCCCCACGTGCGTCAAGGGAGTCCTAAAATGCAGGACAAAATGCTGAGCGCGATCGTTTCTGTGATCAACTCTTGGAGTGCGAGCTCCTGATTCTGACCCAAAGGTCGGATTCAGACAGCACCTGAGACCCCTCCACCCCTGTTCTGTCTTGTCCTCTCACAATCTGTAATTCTCGGTCAGAGACAGACCCGCGTCGGAGTCGCAGAGTGGTGGGGGGTTCTCCCTCCTGCAGCTCTCTGTTTTATAGTCGTAGGGCTGTGGAATGAAAAATATCGATTCTCCGAACGCGCGCAAGATGATTGTTGGCTCAGCACCGCTTTTTTCCAGGAGACCTTCAGTTCTCATTTCTCTAACTGCTTCAGAAATCCCCGAGGGTCCCGGTTAGTGTATTTTGCTCCTCGGGTAGACCGGTCTCGGGATCCATTTCAGCAACGGAGCGCTCGTACATTGCAGCAGACTTCGCTTCTTTCCGTGACAGAGCTTCCTTCCATTCAATTCAGTATGTGCCCCCTGTGCGTTTTGAGGCGTTTGGCTTGGGCTCGATTCCTGGAACTGCGTCCACAAAAACGCGTTCGAGGGCTCGTAAGGATCCGAAGAACTCTACACGCGAATATCGGGAGGGCATAACACACGCGACAGCACAGCCTTTAGACAATTGGCTCGGGAATCCAATGGAAACGCTCTCTATTAGCGCCTTTAATGGAGGAACTTTCGGAGTCGTGGAGGAACAAGGTCTCGATGCCTCGAGCTCCGCTTTCGTTGCGTGCTGTGAATAATGCAGCGCGTCTTACACCGCACCGGGATCTCTTCCGAAAGTTGAGTTCGATGCCGTGCTTGCCCGAATAGTTCCTGAGAGGATCCCACAAGCCCTGTGCGTAAAGGTGGCCTGTCGAGGCGCGAAACGAAAAACTCGGTTCTAATCGCTGACGAACTCGACAGCTCATCAAAACCGCCGTCCCATTAGTCTAGAAGCGCGCATCTCCTCGTCGAACATCAAGAGTCCGCCACTGCTGTGCCGGCGATCGGCTTCAGGCGTCACCCCGAATGGTGGAGGGAGCACTTGCCACGGAGTGCTTCAAGAGTTTAGAGCTTATTTCCGAGAGCAAGTTCCCCCGCGTCTTCGGAGCCCTGCTCCCTCTTGCTAGAGCCGAGTCACCAACTGGTCCCTGTGGCAACGTCGTCAGTTTCGGGCTCTGCCCACATCCCTGAGCTTCCTCGAACAGAAACCCTCCTTCCCTCTGCCGGCTCAAGACCTGGACGTGCACCAGGACAGCGAGAAAAAAACACGATGGAGAAGAACAAGATTCATCCACGCGCCCGCACGTGTTTGACTCGAGCATGATGATCGGGGCATTCGTTTCTCTCTTGCAGACATTCCTACCGAGTTGACTTAAGATTTTGTCGCTCTGTCAACCTGGCACCTCTATCCGACCAGAAATGCAGACTTTGCCTGTTGCAAGGCAGCGACATGAAACCGTACGCCTCCCAGTTATTTCCAGTTCGACTCGTACCCAGTATGTATTGGGCCATTGAAGGGTGACGAAAACGGTGAACTACGCATTCAGCTGTATGAAGAAGGAAGACTAAATTGCGAATCTGTGCCCATCGATTATTTCGACTTGTTCACAGTGAGTTCCAATCCAACGCGTTCCGAGGTGTTGCCCGCGACCTCGGCCATTTCGCTGAAAAACTCTTCGTCAAGCTCCTGACATCCCTTCAAAAGTACACCCTCGCTCCTTTCCGCAAGAAACCGCGCTTTCTCGAGCCAACATACCTTGGGACGCTGCTCGTTTTTCATCGATTGTCACTCCGATCGCGCCTTGAGGGCGATTTGTCTTTTTCTGATGATGCTCAATTGCCATGAGATATCAGTGAGGCGTTCTGTTCCACTCCCCTTTCGGTCGCCCTCATGACCAAATTCATGGACGCGCCCCGTATGGATTGCAATCCGTCAACTTGGCAAGGTAAAACCAGCGGCCAAACGGTTTTGGATTGACGCCGTATTCGTTCATATAACTCAGGAGTTGCGACATGATAGCGCGACATATCAGGGAAAAATATGGACAATGGCTGGGGGGAAAAAGTAGAGGGTGGTCATCGTAGCTCGGGACTCTTCTTACCCGTTCTCCTTTTGGTAATTGCTCGGTGTTGGTGAATGATCCGATTCTATATTCATTTTTTTGCGATCAATAGCGCTGGAAGGATGATGCATCCTTTTGTCCCTCATTCGCCTGAATCGGCCGACAACCCAAGGTTCAACCGGATGCAAAAACTGGAGACAGATGAGATTTGTAGATAAATGACTCAGAAACACGGTGAATGGTCTCCGGGACACCTACGAAAAAACGAGGCAAGGATTTTCTGGGGGGAATGTTCCATCCCTCGAGAGTAGAAAATGCTCCAGCACGTCGAGATCTGTGCTGCTAAAAATTTCTCGAGTGCTTCCGCCCAAAACACCTCTCAATTTATTCACGATGACAATGTTAGACAACTTATCTCGAGTGCGCCAGTACGTCGACGTCCGGCCATGGAAGGGTACAGCCAGATAAGGGGGGTTCCAGGCCACGACTCGGATGTTTGGAATTGATTGCTTGAAGAACCTCAATAACGACTCGCGACGGAAAAAGGAGAGAAATTGGTTGCGTTGGACTCTTAGAAGAACAAGGATCTCAGTAGAACTTCGCTCGAGCGATTCCATTGTGGTTGTCATATTTTTTTTTGTTCCTTGTGGACAGAAGCTTCTCCGACTGGAAGCCTGTTTTCCCCGAAATTATCGGTCAACTACCTGGCTTTATAGTGTTTTCTCCCAGCTTCCCAACGCGACAAAGCGCGACTCTCTATTTCATTCAATTTCCGCACAATCGACTTTCCAAGTTTCAGGTATAAACCTCTCTTTTTGAGGGGTTTGTCGTCTCCCTAAGTCTTCTTTCGCGTACCATTCGGACTTGAAAGGCGATCGAAGTTTTCTATATGTGTTAATATGCTCGCTAGGAGTGGGGCATCACGCCAAGCAATCAAATTCGAAAACAGAAGTCGTTCCTGAAACCCCCCCTCCCCTCATCTGGCTGTACCGTTTCGTAAGTAAGGGTGTAAAGGGTCATGAGATCGGTCAGAACTATGTCAGGAAAGTGAATATGGGGATGTGATGACTGAAATAGCTGATGTATGTAACACAGGAGCAATCCTGAATGCTTCTTGAGAATATGATATCGATACACGTTTGTCGACGTTTTGTCGATATCTCCGCATCAGTTCATGGTTCAAGATCAAATTGATCTTGCATGGATCTCATCATCTTTTGTCTTTCGAAGGTGTCCTCGAGGTTCGAATTGAAATCGGCGTTCATGATCAACGGGGTTTCATGTCTTGTACACCAGTGGACAGAGCAAAATCATATTCCTGTAGGAACTCTTTAATGAATTCGAACGATGTTCCTGGATGAATATATAATGTCGCGAGGACAGTCAATTGGTCTCGTAGTAGTATTCTACAGGCACATGTGTAACCATGATTCTCATCGATGAGATTTGGTGTAATTCTGTGGATAACTTGTGCGTGTGCTCCTCTCCGTTCGCAAATAGTAGCAAATAGTGGGGTGTTTCCATCTGTTTCGGGTAACGAGGTTGAAATGATCTGGGATGACGGTTGTGGAGTCATCATTCCGAGTTTCACTGAGACAGAAAACTGTGGATTGCATGTGGACTCTATCGCTTGTGATGTCCAATGTGTGTGTTGGCAAACATCGGACGCCGAACGACAATCGGATCGTGTTCGTTGAATCCATTCTCTCTGATGATCAATTACCTCGGTGATCATCCAGTCGTTGTAGTTCTGTGCGTGGATGTACCATCTTAGGGGCGATTGCTTATTCGGAATGTTGCAATTGGAATTTATCTGAGCAATTGTTGGGTGCTGTGATGAATAAGCCTACGAGCCTTCTAGCTCCCGACAGAGCAACGTGAACCTTCTATTGTTGCAGATTTTCATGGTGATCAAGTACGATCTCATCACAGCAAGCTCAATATCCAGGGAAATCGAGATCGGGCGAGAATCGGGTACATTCGCCTTGAGTAAGTCGAGCATTCTGACATACGTCGCCTCATGCCTGTCTGGCGGCAACGCGAAGCACATTGGAGGAGCAGAGCCGCCGCGGTCTGCCAGGATTACGAAGAGCTGCGAGAATTGCTGCGGCGCGGGGAAAATATTCCGTCAACAAAGATGTTGTCGACGTATCGGTTCCATTGTTTCACGTTTTTGCTCCCGGAGATGAGAATTCGGCTCCCATATCCCCATATCCGAAATCAGCGAGCAAGAAGTTCTCTGAGGTTTCGGGTCTCGTGGGGTCAGTTCGATTCATTGAGTAGTTATCGGGGATAACGATCCATCGCCTGTCCAATGGAACTGCGGGGGCATGTGATTGTTCTTGCGCACTCGGGCCATCATGCGTTCCATGGACTGGGAGCAGGCATACAGCCCTTGGCCGCGCCGATGAGTCCGTTGTTGAATCTTGCCATGAGTATAGCTGGGGATTCCTATGTTTCGACCATTCCTTCTTTCAGATCCGAAGTAGCTATGGTGATTTCTACGACTGCGGGATCCGGAGCGTGTGAATGGTGCCCGGTCGGTTCGACCACTTCGCCGGTTTCAACGTTAGTGTGGAGACGTGCCTTGCACGTGTCTTCACATTGACACCTCCAAAAGTGCAGCCTGCCATCCGTGCCTCTTTTTTGCTTGGGAATACATGAAGCTCTCGAAAGCCACCTTCGGCTTCCCGCGGGTGATCTGTGTCAGGTTGCCCATGGGGTAACACTTGAGGATGTGCTGAGACGTCCTGAAGGACATGATTCGATTGCTTAACAAAGGCTCTTGGAGCCAATCGGCCGAGGTGTTATGGGATAGGGATTGGAGTGAGAGCGCGAGATTCTCTATCGCGGAGATCAGTACTCGTCCGCCCGCATCATTTTCCTCTCTCATACACGGAAGACCTCACGAGGTCATGAGACCAACAGCAATCTAACACACTTCCGACCTGGCGGATGGGAGAGGCAGGCAGCAACTCATCTCGGAGAGAGACCGTGCATTGGATCTGAAGGATGTACTTACGTGGTATCCAAACGAATAGCACAGTAAGACGCTCAATGAGTTCGTGGAGATAACGGCTCCGACTGTTTTTTTTTTCAAATTCCAACTGTGTTCGAACGGCCCATGGGAGAGTATAGGGGCTCCCGAGGCTGGGACGTAGCGGGGGGCATTGGAGGAACTTGGGAACAAATGAATCGGAAAACCTTGAGACTAATCTGAAACCTTCAAGCCCTCATCTGTCACCGGAAAGGATCAGGAAGTATCTCCATTCTATCATCGTCTTCTTTCACGCCAGAAAGCGAATCAGAGAGCCGATCGACAACTTGATACAGATGAGCATTTTATCTGGAATCTCATCTGGGGATGCGTCAACAGCTAAATCTGGCAATCGTTGATCAATTGGGAATCGGAATCAATTTGAAATATGCGGAACTTCGCAGCTGAGCTTTATACGGGGCATATTGCGCGGTGAATTTTTCGTTCGAAAATTCGGGTCTCAACCTGTCCTTCACGGTAGCCGTGGAGCGCCTTTTCTCGTTTGTTTGCTTGGGGAGGGGTGTCTTCTTCATACAGAATGGATTTGAAAACCAACTCGATGACTTCCGAAACAGCTCAGAGCCGAAATATCCAGGGGCCAAAAAGTCCGGGGCGAAGTGTCCGGGACCGGAATCTTATGTACCGACAGTTACCGATAGCTAAGGCCTATTCTACGTCAACATTTTTTATTGAATCTCGAGTCCAAACATCGGTCGAGTCAGTCGAAAGATTCTCTTCGTCGACCACGTGATTCCTGGCGTGTCGTTCGGTACATCGATCAAGCCAGAAACTATTTCCCATCTGCTCACACTCATTGGTTGACGAAGTCAATACCGAGCTGCTTCTTCTGTAGTCATTTCGACCGCATCAAACATTCGGATCCTGGCTCGTTCTAGCGGGTCCGTATAATCTCGATCAGGGTATTCTTCTTGTGATTCGGACACTTGTCGTTGTGGATTGGACATACCACGATTGCTCTTATCGATGTATTCCACATCATGGGAGGCGCAGCTGAATCCGTCAAGTATGAACTGTGAATTCATAGTTGCCTCCAGTATTTTCGTTATCCATGGTTTGAATGTATTCCTCGAAATGTCGTGGCGGAAAGTTATGGCGGAAAGTTATTAGTGACTGTGAATATCCGAGGGATCCATCAAGCCTGTAGAATCCTCTCCAGCGTCTCCAAGTCGGAGCATGGATTCGCATTCGCCAGGTATTCTTCAGAAATCCCGAACGCTCAGCGACTACAATTGATATCACTCCAGAGAGATCGGGTGGGTACGCGTGCCTTATTCAGCATAGTATAGCAGCTGATAATAGAGGTTTTGCATGTACATCGTTCCCTAACAGGGCTCGTATGATTGTGCATCATTCACTCATCAGCCATCTCCCTCTACAGGAATAGATCTGGAGATCGATGAAAATGCACGAGGACTACAATCATTGTTCAAGGTGAGCTCCGAGATCTCGCGGAATCTAGCGCCGATCCAGGAGTGCAAGTTCAACCTGATATCCGAGTGGCCGATGCTGGGAAGGAGTTCTTGCAGAAAGCTCTGGAAACCACGGAACGACGTAACAGTATTATATTTTATACAGCGATGTGACGATATCTCCAACAAGGAACGCAGAAACCTCGGATGATTGAGGCCTTGTAAAGTTATATATATAGTTAGGATATTCGTGGAGACGACATCATTAAAAAAGAAAAGCCTGAGAGCTTCCGGCCCAACCGAGCGAACCGAACATAAGCGTTCCTGCCGTGTCACGGTGACGACAGCCGCGCGCCGTGGGAGAATCTATGGGAATCCCATCTGAGCGTCCGGAAAAAGTTTCCATAATCTCCCAGTAGGCCGCTCCCCGTGTTGTTCTCCGCTTTTATCCAGCGCTGCCTCATGTCTATCAGCAAGTGTGTGTTCGACCTCGTGTCTGAAAGGTCGGATTTCTACGATCCAGTGGCAATTCCAGAGGAGGGAGCGAGAAATCCTTTCACTCGCTGTCTGGCTGAGCTTTCCTTTCGGGGCTGGCCGTCACGCTTTACCCAACAAACGACCGGACCACAGAGCCAGCGACGGACAGACAGATAACGACCGTTGCGTCCGCTCGCCCCATCCATATACATGGCAAGACAAGGAAGTGCAAGAGAGGGATCGAGATAGCGGGTCGTCTCAGCCGTCGACGTCCGTGGGGAAACGGTGCGACCGACCGACTGTCTGCCAGGTAGCCAGCCGACCAAGAGCGAACGCCTGACATGCTATATCGGATTAGGTAAACAAAGGCTTTGTTGCGATGAACGGGGAATGGAGTAGATTCTTCGTCCGGGAGCAACTTCTTTCATCTGGCTCCATGAGACTCTCAATGCAACCTTCAGCAAGACGGGTAGCTTCACGATCTGTCTCGCGGGGCACGATACGAGATGGAATGTTCTTTTGACGTTCCGAGTGGACTGAAACCGAAAATGAAATCGAGCGTGAACGCGGTCTTCACTCGCCGCGGCACTGATTCTCGAGATTTTGAAATGGACCCCGAGATGAAGAGCTATGATTCTGTCGTGGAACCATTCGCCCGAGCGATACCCCCACATCACCCTCGGGACGAGAACCCGGCGGCCAAGTCCCTGTCCTCTCTGGAATTCCCATCGGGTGGGAGAGATCTGGGAATCTGAACCGGGAGAGGAGGGAACAGGGCGCAGATCCCGGAGATCAACCGAATGATCTCCGGGATCTTCGCGTAAGGTTGATCCACCGTCGAGCACGGTCAAACGGTTCCTCGCAAGTACGACAGCTTCGAGTTGTTAACTTTTGCGTGACCCGAACAGCATCAGCTGAAAACGAGGGGAGTTCTCTCGCCTATCTGTGATACCACTCGGAGCGTGCAGGATGTTCGAGTTGATAGAGATTGCGAGGCCAATCTTTCCGATCTCTACAATGACCCAGCAGCCGGATCTCGCTTAGCTGAAAGTCAGAACAGTTTTTTCCCCAGTCCTGTAGGAGCGGCCGCGCTTAGACAGCGCTCATTGTGCGGGTTATCCTCTGTTGCGAGCCAGAATTCGAATGGATTAGGTTTCTCCGACCGTTCGCTAGTGTCCCCCATCTTCCAGCGACCCGACCGTACTTTTCTCCTCAGCCTCGAGGCCAGATCATTCATTCAGTTAGCGTCAGGCTCAACGAACATTCCCGAAGAGGAGCTTTGGCGCTGCCGACGGGCTCGACCTGGATGCGGGGGATTTCGAACTCGCTAAAAACTCTGTCAACCCAGACGGATCAGAGCTGGTTTCGGAGCAGGACGGCGGCGGTAACAGCAAGGCTCCACCTCCTCTTATTGAGCTTGACTAACGAGATTGGAGCTCTACCCGTGTGCCCCGTACACTGATGCGAATGCGCAGGCGATAGTCGTTTTGGTTTTTCACACACCGAAGAACTTCTGTCCCGACTCCGCGCTCAAGGAACGATAGTGAACTCGACGATCCGTATTCCCTATCGTTCCGGGAATGAGATTCCTCCTCTGGGAGAAGCCTCTGGAAACAGTGGATCACACCTGAACTCTTTGCAGAAGCTTATCGGATGTAGTTCGATTTGCTGTAAAGCGGGGCTATGAAGGGGGATGGACGGAGGCGGAGGATTCAAACGAAGTAGCCAATGCGAGATTGGAAGGCATCGATCGAGTAGCGGCAATCTCGCAAAAATCGGAGGGAATCGAGCACGCAAGTGAGCTCACGGCGCTTGGTCTCCTCTCTTGCTTCTGTTTTCCCGCTCGCCACGTTTCCCCCACCTTGGTTCTTCCCCCTTCCTCGTATCCCGATGTTCTTTTCCTCTCTGTCCCTCTCTCCTCCCCCCTGAACTCCTTTCTATCGCGGTTTGTGACCGAGCGCGTCCTCCGGGCTAAAATATTGTAATTCAGATTTATACGCTGCTCCGCGCTCGTGTGGCTTCTTTGCTTGAACGTAATTTACATTCGGAAAAATTCAGGAAATTTCCATCCTCCCTTTGGAATGTTGAAGGAAAGCGTGCACGTTCATCGACGAAGTGCTCTTGGAGACGGATGCGATCTCGAGGCGCTCTAGTGGAGCTGAATGTTCCGAAAACCCAACTGTAATCTGTTCACGCCAAGTTCGCCACCGAATGTTTCCGGGAGCTGAGGCCAGCAGCGCATCGTCTGCCTAGCCCGTTCGTCGTGCGTTCGGATGTTTGGAATCTAATCCGGAAGCAGGGAATCGGGTGCAGCTTGCTCGAACGACATCAGATAGCGAATCCGCACGCGATTCCCCCGGACACGGCGATCGGCGACAAACAGATTGGCCACGCATTAGGGTATTCTCTCGCTGGCTGGCGGCAGTTGACATTCGGGTAGTCGGAGACTCGGATTTGGGAGGAGTGTATTTGTTCTTCGAGGTTGAAGTGTTCGTTCACAGGTCACGTAGGCTCGGGAGGCTCGTTTGGGCCCCTGATTCCGGCGGCGCCGCCGGCAGAACAAGCCTTTTCTTTCTTCGAGTCGCTCACTCATTCTCTGGTTGTTGTAATTAGTGATTGCCTTGCTCTAATTGCTATAAAAGCGACACGCTCGCTTAGTTCACACCGAGTCGGTCGGCGACTGCCGCTCCCACCGACTTTCGGTCCCTCGAACGGGCTCCCACCCCATCCCCGGTGGCCGTTTCGTTCTGCTACGTGACGCTCCGGACAATGCCGAGGATATCCTGCACGACGTCGTCCACTTTCCAGATAGAGATCCGGAAACGACCAACGGTGGATCTTCGACAGTCGGGCCCTCTACGCTCAGAGATTACGACCGAGCTATCGGCAGCGGAGCCACTCCATGATGTTCGATGTTTAGGAGTAGGATCAGATGGATGTGGAGCTACGACCGAACTCAAAGGAGCTGTCGAGCGTGCGGCACCGACCTCACCGAGGTAGTGAACTCTGACGGCGGTTTCTGATTAGCAGAAGACTGGAGGCGGGCTCGGCTAATCCTTCGGGAAGGGAGATCTGTAGGTTTGTGGGAGAGAACACCGCTATCCTCCGAGCAGCTCTCGCGATTTCCATATCGGGGTCGTGGCTGTCTTGCGATTCCCGATTCGACTCGCTCCAGATAGCTTCGCCGAGATAATCCGATATGTATATGTCTTGATTCGATTTGCTTCCAGCTGACTACAGGGAGACTCTTCGGTTGGACATCGAACAGCGGTGTCAGATTCATTCTGCATATCGTCGCCGCCATTGTCGAGTCTTGACCGATTTACTCGGCCGGAAGAAGACAGGATGAGAACTCGCATCGAGTCGAACCTCCTCGATGAGAAGGGCAACTCGACACGGCGAATCGAGCAATCCAATACAAGACCGAGCAGAATATCACGATTCCCCTCGATTTATTTCGGGACCGACTCCCGTGTGATGAGGGCGGTGACGGAAAGCGATCATAAGCGGATTCATCGACCGGGCGACACTCAAGGAGCGACGGAGCGGTCGATTTGATTTTCTTCCAGGTAAATGTGATCCCGTAATAAGGGCATCACAACAGCCGGGTGTGTGCTCGCAGAAGGTCGGAGCGGACCGTAAATCCGAGAATGCTCCCGAGACGAGCAGTCTGTCCAATATCCCATCGAAGAGCGTGTTATCTCGCTGGATTCCACTGACCTCGTTTGCGGAGACCGTGCGAAGCGCCAGTTGGCCGAAGCCACGATGCCATCCGAAGTTTGTCGCTTTGGAGGTCGTCCGAAAAGCGAGCCAGGGAAACTAATAGCATACGAGAGCCATTATCGTATCTCAGAAGTTGCTCCCGGTCTCGCCCTTAAAAAAAGGATGCATCACATGTCCCGCGGCTCGACGGGTGCGGTGGAGCGGGGCGCGCTGCGCTCGAAGAAAAGACGAAGTGGGATATCTTTGAAAGCGTTCACGAGTGGCTGGCCACCGGGGAGACGAGCAGACAAATTGACTCACTTGAAAACCACCTCTACTCGAAAACGAGAAAGCCGTGGGAAGTTTGTCGTCGCGACATCCTCGCTCCTCTCCCGCACACAACCGTCATTGCAACAACAACAACAGCTGCAGCATCTCGGCCGCACCGAGGCTTCGTGTTCCCTGGAAACGATGCCACTTCTGATCCTCAATGAGAGGGGCTCCCTGACCGATCCCAAAGAACCAAGCCCGCAGGTAGAAGGTGACGACGGTAGAGTATTCGAGAAGGAAAGAATCTAGGGAAGCGTCTGTGCTCGCCAGAAAAACTGGTGCTTCTTCGAACAAGGAATGATCCTTTTTCTCCTTTTCGCAGCCGATGGCGAATTGTCTGCGCTTGAACTTCGGCTGCTGTAGCAACAGCTCAATTCATCTTGCAGTCCTTCACACGAGTTGAGGTCTGCAGCAAGGAATTGGAGGGATGCCGTGAGTTCATGCTCACCAACTGGCTTATTCCAGCACGAGGCTCAATTTTTCGGACGGAGCGAGCGGTCGTCGAACAAGCGAAACTACAGGTGCGGATCGGGAGTCTCCCGACGGGAGAGTTCTAGGTTCGGCAAGGATTCGGGTGGGTGCTTGTGATACCGCGATCCTTGTCTGTCTAGCATACAGTGAGCGGTTGAGCTCATTACTTCTTTGGATTCGTCAAAACTACAGCGCTAGAAAACTCCCGCTCATCCGACGGGAACCCGACCCAACAGTTTCGAATCAATTGCAGACCACCGATTCTCGACATCCGATCTTCGAGGCAGAACTACGAGGCAGAAGCTCAAAGACGACTCCACTGTTCGTCAGCCGTAGTTCCGAGTTTGATCCTGGTGGAGAAAGTCAGCTCCTGACTGGGAAGCCATCGCCCACGATGGGAAGCAGCTCGTTTGACTTGCTCGTGATTCATTGATTGGGGTGAAGTAGGCGCTCCTTCTTACTATTCGCCCGTCTCATGGCCGAGGTCTGATTGCGCATGTGAGTTTCCACGGCGGCCCGACTCAGCGGTGGGCAGGGTGTGAGAGGGTGATTGCCAGGTCCGATGCCGACCGCCCTGTCCTGAGGATGGTTTCGGTGGCTCCCATGTTTTTCCCGCGCAGATGCCTGGATACAACTGAAAAAACAAAACGACTCATCAAAACTCGGCCATATGTCCCACCCCCCCAGGCTCAAGTCCTCGTGGAGCGCTACGTTCTGCGCAACGAGAATCGAATCGGGCAGAATCCACGATCATACCACAGTTTCTCCAGTGGAAAGGATGTTTGCGGCATTGGGTGCTCACCCGCCGACTCTTCGAGCTACTGTCACACTGTTCCTGTTGTAATTGTTCGCCAACACGGTGAGTCCTTCCCCCACCCTCGATGTCGATCACGATAGACCTCGCCGATACCGGACGGAAACGTCTACAAGGTCACCACAGGCCCCCAATCAGTCAGGTGGACCGAAGGTCCCGAGCGCTGAGGCCTGTTGGAAAAGTCACGAGATAATTCTCGTGCGCGAAACTGGGTGTTCCGATCACCAGACAAGCAGTAACCATGAGACTGGTTCCCGAGGATAATTTGTACCTATGGCCCCCAGTCGGTGATTTTCAGATCGGGTTCCCTGAGTGATATCCTCGTGATAATTACGGCTATTACGAAACTCCAACTCCACTTCCTGCAAACCTCTGCGTAGGCAATCGAGCCCAAGCCTTCCACTACCGACTCAGGGCAGGAGCAGGAGAGAAGAACTTCCAGAGCTCTTTTTGGACTCGACTACGGTTGGGAAGGTTAGTCTGGCCTCCGAGCTTGTTGCGTTCTTTCCCTTTGTTTTAGCTCTTGATGGGAGGAGTCTCTTTCCTGTCGAGAAACGTCCACTGTGCTCAACTGTGAGGAATCGTCGGCAGGGTTGACAGCTGTCATAGGATGCTCCATCCGCTAGATCAATGTGTTGTGTGGTAGAGACTCTCTCTGATCTCCTCGTGAAACGAAAGAGAATCTGGCTCACACGATTGTAGTACAATCAATCTGGACAGGGAGTTATTTTTCGCACTAGAATTTGATTTTCTCCGGCGATATTTCGTATCCTTTCCGGAACTCCCACTCGTTTGTGGTTGGTGATTTGTTGTTGTTGTTCCTTGGGAGTTGAGACTTACACACGACAGACTGAGATGCGAAGAAGCGGACTGGCATGCTCGAAGATCAGCCGGGCCAGAAGATGGATCGACTTCAGCAAACCTACACTGTGGCCGCGAAACAGTGTCGACGACTCTCCACCGGTGTTGTCCTTGACACCGTGGGCTTTTCGCGTGTCCTTACTGGGGACATCTCATTTCGTCGTCTCGACAACAATCATTCGCTATCTTCAGAATGACGAAGGTCGGAACGGTATTCCCACAAGAAAAAACAACACGTCAGCGCCAAAGTTAAGAAATGAAAATAATGTCCTTGGAGCGAATGAGGGGTCTTGAAGGAAGCGTCGGGTTCTTTGTTGAGTGCAACGGTGACGCTGAAAGAAGTAGCACGTGGGAAAAACTGTGCATTGGGGAGTGGGTGGGTGGGAGAGTGAAGGAAGGAGCAGAATCGGCGAACGCACCGCCGCGAGCAAACATACGGACGTGAGCCAATTCTCAGCTCGATATTCACTCAAATCCAGCTCACGAACCTCATATTGGGGAAAACCCGCTAAAAATACTGCACAGAGGTTGAGATTCAGTGGACGGTATTTTTCTCGCTGAGAACCGTCCTAGGCACGTCAGTTGCAGCACATGACTCTTCAGTCTCGGGTTTCCACGTCACGCTCAATCGTTATCAGGATGCTCTGAAGAATCTGAGATCCAAACTCCGGAGTTTCCCCCCATCGACTGTACTTGAATGTTTCCGTTCTGCTCTCTCTTCTTCTCGGGGCGTTTGAAACCAAGGCCGCTCTTAACTTCGCATGTTTGGGCTGTTTCTCTACGTGATATATTTGTGCCTCCGCGGAAGTTGCTGCGCAGAAGTGAGAGGAGCAGACGAGAACTCAACGGTGGGCCGTTTTTCTCGGGGTATGTGATCCATCGAGAAACACCGTGATCATTGAATTCGGGACGAATTGGTCGAAAAGATTTTCAGCGGAGATGGTCGATGGAAACGCAATTTCCTCAGGTTTCAGAATACGCCCCGGGTAGGGTGGATCTGGCTCTGAAGCTGCTGTGCTCGATCGCTAAATCCGAAGAAGAGTCAGGCTGTGAGGAGATGGCGTTGTCGATAAAGGTTTCAAGTTCTGAGATGCACCGGAAGCGGACGGCTGCGCTCAATCGAATTTCGTTCCCCGCCATGGGTTGCGATCCAATGAAGGCCAACTAACAAAATTGGATTTCTCGAGAATTGCACGGAATCGCGAGGTCCCGGGAATGGGGAGGTTGGGGAATATTGGGAACTGGATTATGGGGATGAGGTTCCGATAAGTTAGGGGAACACGAGTCGTCATTGAGGTGTCCTGTGATTCGGATTATATTCCGCACTTTGTGAGCCAATCCAAACGACGGGGTTCTGGGAACAATGGGTACCTCGGGACGCTCACGATGGAACCGAGGAAGATATTCCCAAAACTTCCACCATTAGCTGCTATCAAGTCGATGTTCAAGTTGAACGACCGAGCGGTCCGTCACGCGTACAAACTGTCCCCAATGTTTGATATCTCCCCGCGGTCAGATAGCGAAAAAACAGATTTGATGAGAACCATTATTTTTCGGCTATCCAAGTCACAGTACGGTCGAGATTGCCAAGAACTGACAAATGAACGTTCCCGAAATTCCCCGACGTCGGTATTCCAGCTCAAGTACTGCACTTATGACTACCTCAGGGGAGTAAGCCATCTCGTGTACGGAAATTCCGCGTAGCTGTCTCTAGCACATCTGTTATCACACTTGGTCGCTCTAAATGCCGCCATAGGTTGAATGTCTCTTTCCGTCTTCGATATGGGGGCTCGACGATGACGGATGGTTTCATCCGCAAGTTCCACTGGTGAAGCCGGAGAACGATGGTCGTTTTTTCGGTTGCCTTCCGATAGGCTTGCCAAAATTACACCTCATTGGTCCGCTACGTTCAAGACGGCATTGAATGGAAGAGAGAGAGAGAGAGAAGGCAAAAGTCAACGAGAGTCTTCGACCCCGTTACAAGTCCTTGTTAAGTCACCGCGGTGGCGCGGTTTCCTGACCCTGAGTCGCCTCCAACACACACCCGGTATCCAGATTGGAGACGACCGTTCTTCCAAGCATAGTTAATTGACATCTCCAAGGTTTTCGAGATGGAATTTTTTCCATTTTTTTGGTCCACCCAGTGGAAACCTGTGATCGACCGAATCGCAACAGATTTTCAGGAATGAGAGAGCCTAAGATAGCTCGTAGTCAGACCTATATCTCTCCGCTCCGTTTCGATGATTGGTTGAGATGACGATGTCGTGCAAACGATTCAATCCCATCACCCAATTCTCGTCGCTCACATTCCCCCGCAGAATCTCCAAGACGGAACGTTGCCGGTGTCTGGGAGTATCGTCCGAGCCCCACCGCTCCCCGAGAGAAACGCAGGAGTTCCTCTACGAATTCTACAAATACTGATCTTAGTGCAATCCGGAGTTCGGAGTCACTTCGGAGGAAACTTTCAATTTTTTCCGAATCTCGAAAAGGACTGGAAGTGATATTCAAACCGATCGGAGCTCGGGAACGATGAGACGTCGCAAAGAGCTAGAAAGTAGTCGACTCCTTCTGGAAAGTGTCTGATACAGTGAATGAGCTCAAAATGGGAGGCGCTTGAACTCATGTGACACACTCACACAACGGCATCGTTTCGTCTCCAATATTCCGTGTCGGGGGAGAAGGTACGCGACGAGGAAAATGTTCGGGTGTTCGGATTGAAACACTCGCACAAACTGAACTCCTGAGCCGATTTTGACAACGCGGAGAAATGCAGCACTGTCAACGACACGTCCAGCGCTCTTCGATTTTTGAGGATCCGTCACGATTTCGCCCAGTCATAGCTTCCACGAGATGAACCATAGAAAATTCCTATCTCAGCTGGGACACCCTGTAGCTCCTTAATGAGCTATCAGGACAACGTAGCGAACATGCTTCGCACACTTCATATCTCTTCGAAATAATGGAACCCGGCGGAGCGTTCTGCTTTCGAAAATACTCGAGTCTGTCATCCGCATTTGTTAACAGGAGCTCCGTCGGCTCTCTCTGGGATCGAATCCACGAGTCCAGAGATCTTATTCCGGTCGACAGACGTTTCGAAATTCCCGCAGCTCGAACATGAGAGGAGTTTCCAGGGCGGTTTTCCCGCAGCACAGTTTGATGAGCTTCGCTCTGTTTGATCTTGTTCGTCTGGATCGAGTCGGCGAGCTCTGCTGCTAATACAGTCACACGAAAAATCGAATCTATTTGCCTTACCTCGACCCAACGGTCGCGGTTGCGTCGGAGAAGTCTCCAGAGCCGACTCTACGCAGTTGAAACTGACCTCACAAGCTCAGTTCTCGGAAGCATTCCTGTATCAAAAGACCCGCTCTGGTTGGGTTTCTTCTTCAAAGTAGCGCACACCGCCGGCTTTGTTCGGAGTAAATATTCCAGTGGAGCAGAAAAACCCGAACTGCGGTCGGTCGCCGTGTGGTCCGAATGTATTCAAAACTACGTGAGTAAAGGTCAGGAACTGCATGTGCTGAGACCCTTGATTTCCCAGATGCTCGAGTACATGGGGCTTTCGGATTGGTTCCGCATGGCAAAGATCATCACTGAGATAGAAGAGAGCGCGCGAAAAGTGCCTTTTCCCTCATAACAGCACATGATATCATACTAACGCGAGGTCAGGTCTCCTGCCGAGTGCTGCGTCAGCCTCTTTGTGTTGATTGGCGTCAGGTTCTCAGTGAGGTCTTGCCAGGCTATCGTTCCGCGGAACCATTCGTGAATTCGAGGCCTATGAGGATGACTCTGGATTCGATCTGGTCATTTTTTTTCCATCCAGTTCTAGCCACAGAACCGCTCTGCAAGACAACGCAACTTCCACGGTGATCCGATCAATCGCGAGTATGTTCATCGAGGGTAAACAGAGAGATCCTCGGTACACGCTTAAGGACACACCAGCCGCCCTTGGGCCGAGTGCACGCGGCCGTCGTGCCGCTGGCTCAGCGCTGGGAGTATCGAGGAGATGATTCTACATGGAAAAGTCTGAAAGGTCGGTCTTATCGCGACAGGCACCTGGAGCATAAGCATCCCATCCTCCGCATGAAGCTGGGTCTCAAGTCCGAGATTCATCGCTTCCTGATCGAATTCTTGTCGACCTATACACAAACTTTGGCCGCTCATCCATCGGTGAGATTTTTCTTTCGAGTTTTCTCAACCGAGGCTGAGCTGTTCTGTATGACCAACGTGTAGAATCGTCGAGAACACGGCAAAACTGGGCATAACAGGAAACTGAACGGGTGAAGCGCCGATTTAGTAGCACATCCAGGGCAGAAGAGGAGCATTCAGCTTGCCCGGAATCGATCTTCAACCACACGGCTCATCTTTCGTCGGAGATGAGGCTGTGTACATAAGGTATCTAATCCACTCTGAGTCGAGTTTTGAAAGCAATGCCCGCATGGTTCGCATTTGGCTTGCCGCTAAGACGCCCACGTAAACACCTTCCTGTATCGAAGTTTTGCTTTGACTGTTGGAGAAGTGTGCTGGCCTCTGAGAGCCGCACGCCGAGGAGAGCGGGAACCGCTGAAAAACAGCAAGCTAGTGATGAGCGGCGCTTGACACGGTTCGAGGCTACGTGCGAAGCCGTGGGCGGCAGTTGTGAAACACCCCCTCCTTCCATCGCAAACTGAGGTCTTTGAGAGGAACACTAGGCTCACAGAGGGCAGCTTCAGGCGAGAACCATCCAACTGGTTTGGGAAAGGTAGCCGCGCAATTGGAGCAAATTCCACACGGACAGCATGATTTTCCCGGGTGCCTATCACGGAGTTCCATCGCGAAGGCGTCAAGTGGAACCTTCGCAACTGGTTACATCTAAGCTGCGAAAATTAATCTCCCGCTTCCCGTATCCTCGAGGAGGTCTGTGCCCTTTCCAAAATAGCCCTCTGCAACATGTCGCTAGTTTTGTGTCGATCCGAATAATGGTCCAGAAGTTCAACGACGGCGAAGGAACATACATGCATGCACACACACAAACAAACGAATCCCCGGTGTTCATATAAATGGATTGTGCGTCTTCCGATTCCACTCGTGATAATGCAACCTGAACAAATTGACGCCAAGATCCATAAGGGTGATCGAAAAACTGCTTTCTTGGAGGTTTCTTCCTGAGACCCATGAGGTGAATCCGATTTCCTTGAGAATTCCGAGTGCAGAACATTCAATGAATGCTACCCCATATGCCTGCCGGCGTCGTCGTGCGAATCTCCCTGAGCAGGTTCGCAGGAGTTCGTTCCTGACCAGATGGGTTGGAAGTTCATCACTTAGCAAGGGAGTCCATGCAGAGAATAATATATTCACGAATCGAATGCTGTCAACACACAATAAGTCCCGCCATAATCACAACTCGTGGCCCTATATGCTCGTCGGATGTTCTCACTGGGAGATTGCACGATCCCGTGAGCTTTTCTTCTCCCCGGTCTAGATGAGAACTATCCGCTCGGAAGACATATATCATGTTTCCCTATGAGACGAAAGCAGCAGAGGTATCCCTCATTTTCAAGAAAAATACGATGAGAGCGACCAACACCAAGCATTTTCAGAATCATGACCAGAGCGACAAAAGCGCGACGTATGAACGCAGGCATCTGATCGAAGAATAGCGGGCAGGGGAACGGGCATTGCGAGAACGAGAAGTGAATGATCAAGGTTGCCCAGGAAGGCCCCCAGAACTTTCAAAAAGTTCCATACGGTTTGGAAGTCCGTTGAGTCTCCTCCACCAAGGTTCGGAAGTCCACTGAGAGCACACAAGGATAGAGGGACATCTCTTTATAGGAAGACGATGAGTGAATGAGCCGTTCCGAGGAAAGAACGGAGGAGTAGAGGGAGGAGAATGGAGGGTGGCCCATGAACTTCCGGAGTACTCTCTCCAACAAGCCAGCGAGTTTGATATCGATCCGATCATCGATGTCGGAGCCTATAAACGACACCCGGAAAGACTGCCATATGATCTATTTAATATGTGGAGAGCAGGAATCTCTCTCGCGGGCTGAATAGCGATGTCAGAGAAGCCCACCACGCGTATCCTTCTTCGTTGACTATGATAATGTGTCGCACAGGCACTTTTCCGGCGGATGAGATATGCAATTTCAGTTCTGGACGGAACACTGATTCTCCTCTTGCCGAGCGACGCATTCGAGATTCAGTCACTTAATCTGTAATGTCAGCCCGACTTCTCAGTGCGGCCCCGCGTTTTCGGGGGTCGTTACAGCTTGTAGACTACCGTATAAACGGAATTCCGGTTGATAATGTTACCCAATAAGCCGAGGGTGTGAAAGTCGATTTCGACCCATCCAGGCGTCCGTCGAAACCCCCCACGTCCTATTCTCGTGTTGAATCCTTCTATACCGAGTAGTCGGTTCCAGTGCCCACCAGATCGGTGCTAGAGTATCTAGATTAGAGTAAGCTGGAGATTCTCATCCAACCGAGCGATTGGACTTTTGACAGAGAATCAGCATCATCAGCAGGATCGATTGGGCTCAAAAGTTCGCTCGAAGAGACTTCTGACAACTTTCAGCGACTTAGTGCGTCGGAGTACGACCCCCAGTGCAAATGAATTACTACTTCGGCAAGGGGAGAATCCGAGTTCTCGGCGGCAGACACGGGCAGACCACGGTGCTTGAGAGGGATAGGGAAAACTTTCCGACTGGAGTGGCAACGTCACCTCCATGTTCGCACCGAGGCCAACAGGAGCAGGTAGAATCAGTCTTTGAAGCGGAGCCGGGGATGTGAAACCTCGACTGACGACGACAACAAGGATACTTCAACCGGTGATTTGATTGCGAGGACTGCGGAAGCGGTGCGAAGGCATTCGGGGATTCTTTGGGCTTCAGCGAGCATAGACTATCTCGCTTGAGGAATCCTGGGCATCGCTCCTCAAAATCCACTGAAAACAAGTTGCTCGCGACTTGCGATAGACAACATGGCCGCGTGCTCGAGTGGCGATCAAATGAGGGCGGGAACCAAACAGGCTCAACGTCGCTCGTGACCCCTGCTCTACCCGCATGACAGCAGAGTGCCTGGGTTGCTGCGAAGGGATGAGGGTACCCTGGAAGACACCGTCCTGTCCCAGTTACCCGAATCCGAATTACTCTCTCTCCCAACGCCAAATCCTCACGCTCTAGAGTCTAGAATCACGTCGGATCTCTGAGAGAAGCATCCACTCCACTGACGCAACAAGGGTGGAACCCATACGAATATACGAAGTCGTCTTCTTCCATTGAAGTACAGCGCAGTGCACAGTGTGTTCCCACAAATCTCTAGCCTCCGATGTGGCGTGCGAAATACAAGTATGGCTTGAGAATCATGGAAACCCACGAGCAAGATCCCGCGGGGACCTGCTAGATCTTCCGGTTTGGGCCGGTTTTCCCGAAAAGCGCGCGCAGCACAACAGGCGATGGCACGGTTGACGATTCTGAACCAGTGGATTAACGAAAGGGTATATAGATGAGAATATTGAAGACGATACCTTACGCTTTGGTAACGTCATTCTCGAGGGACAGCTAGTATTGGTGGAGTTGAACTTCCGAAATTCTATCGGAGCGCGAATCGCCATGCACAAGGAGCTCCAACGCATGAAGATTTAGCCATGGGGGAGTAATTCGGATTCGGGTAACTGGGATTCGAGTAACTGGGACTCGGGTAACTGGTACCCGACCGGAGACGTGGAGCATCGGTGCATTTGACCCAAATGAACGTCACTGGTGAGGACGCGAAAAATGGACTAAAGTTGTGGGTTCCGCGTTGTCGTGCCGACCAGCCAGCCCCGATCCGAATGCAAGGCACTGGAAGGACCGCGGAAGATCACTGCCAGGAGAGGAGCAACTCTCGGGCCTACCACGCCGGGACAGCTCCAGTTTCCCTCGAGCTGTCGTGGAAATCGAATTCCTGTTTCCAGGCACATCACACCCGACTGGTCCCTGGTCTCGTTTGTAAATCCGCTCTCGAAGTAGCTCGAAACTCCAGAACAAACCCGCATCGTGGAGCTCCGCCCACCATCTAACAAAATAACAAAATACTAAAAAAATCAACGTCTTGGATGAACAGGGTAGGATGTAAACGAGTGTCGAGGTGTTGAAACGATGATTCAGCTTGAGAATTAGATCGTCGAATCGGAGCTCTGGTAAGAGCTTCAGGTCAGGCTCGTACGGTTGACGGCGACAGGCCGTTTGAGACCGCAGACACGATCGTGTCCGCCTACCGGATTGGAGCCCGCCTAATATCATAATCGGTTGGTGAAGCGGTGTCGACGAGAAATAGTGTCCGGGGACTTGTGTTCCCCGCAAGCGCAAAGCCGGTGAACGGGCAGATAACAAGGGAGAAGTCGGAGCGGGATAGTGGAAGACTGGAACAAAACTGATCCCTCCTCGTCATTAGACGATCCGCACTATCTATGAAACGAAGCTGAAAAGCGCGGGCGTAACTGAGACTCGGATGTCGACCGCTGGAGGAACTCTCTTCTTCTCTGATATGCCCGGCCCCGTTGATGAGGCCGGGAACTGCGGTGTCATTCTTACTCAAGGAGGGAAGTCCGTGGGAGCCTTCGGGTCATCGCGAGCAAGAGCTCTGCAGCTTCCGCGACGGGACTTCTTTGTGTGACACCGTAAGTGGCAGATACGAATGTTCGCAAAAGCGCCCTTGGTTGTTTCGATCATACTGGCTTGGACATCTGTTCCAGTGTTGGGCGAAATCATAATCATGATTATAATCAGGAACCCGGAATCCTATGATTCTGATCACAATCTTGCCCTGAAATCCTGCGTGCAACGGACTCCTCAGATAACTTTTTCCCGGAGGTCTTCTCCTTGTAGACTTCGGAGTGAAATATGTTCGGACACCAGAGGTCTTGCTCTATTCATGAGGGGATTCCTCTAAAACACCCGAATCTCTGCAACATGTCGAGAGGATCCCATCCCCTCGACGGGTCCTATGGGGCCATACCTTCCCGATCGGCCGTCCGTTTTGAAACCTTCCTCTGTTCTAGTACACTTCCGCCGACGGGCGAAATCTTGATCATGATTATAATCAGTAACTTTAGATACTAATATTATGATCATAATCTTACTCGTGATCACAATCATGCCATAATCATACCCTGAAATCTCGCGTACAGCGGCCACCCCAAATAACCCAGAGAGGGTGGGGGGAACCGCTAAGGCGATCCCGCCCAAGCCGATCACAACAGCAACGAGTTTGGCTAGGCGCCCCATAGGCAAGCCATCAAACGAATGAGAAGTCAACAACGCAGAGATTGAGTATGTGATGCTCTGCATGCAGCGCCGACGGGAGTTCGGAAGCAGTGCCACACGGCTTCTTGCGGGTCGAGTCCCCGGCTCCCACAAGGCAGTTATAGGTGTGTTTTTAGAGGAAACACCTCATAACCAGAGTTAGCCCTCGCACCGCGATCCCTGGTATCCGAATGAATTTCACACCGACTCTATAAAATACCAAAAAAAAAGATAGACCTCGGAGTCATCGCCATTGACCCTAAAAACTATGGTCAGATCGACCCCAGAATCACCTCCGAGGACATCGAAAAGTATTGTAACGTCAGATCGATTCAAAAATCACCTTCAGGGACCCCCAAAAGTTTGGTCAGATCGATGCCCGATTCTTCTCCGTGTACCCTAAAGTCTGGGAGATAAGGGACGACTCTTTCGACCGAAAACAATACTGGAACTTTTGCTTGTATGCACGCATGAGTAAACGATGTAGCATCGTTCTGCCTGTGACGGAAAAATACCAGATCTTGGAAGTTCCATCGATGACTATGAATTCTAGGTACATTCTTGGCATTTTCTCTGAAAATACGCATCCGGCAATGGTTGGCACGTGATTGTGGAGTTTCGGGGCCACTGAGCACGATGTAGTTATCGGTCTTCCTCTATATTTCCGACCTGACGTAGAATTCCCTGAAGAGGCAGATATCATAAGTGTGATCTCGCCGTCGTCATGGGCCTATCTGGGGAACCAGGATTTTGTGGGCGGTTGATCCGTGTTCGGGGATTTTGGGAATCGCTGGGCACGATCCAGGTGTGAGTCTTCCTTGATCTTCCCGACCTGAGGCGAAATTTGTTGAGGAGGCCAGATTCATGATTGTGATCTCGGAGTCGTCATCTGACTTCCTGGAGACTTCCTGGAAGATTCTGGGGGCGGTTCAAAATTGGTCGGATTCCTTTGGATTGGTGATCACGACGCCGGTCTTGGCTCTGTCCGATTACGCATCAACGACGAGTCGATGTCTTAATGATGAAGACCTCTGATGACGTTGACTGCACTCATAAACGAAATCATCTCGCTCACTCTTTCCCTCTTCACAAACACTGCTCGAGTTCCGAGCCACCTAGAAAATTTGTGGAGAACGCAATCGACGCATGATCAACAGGCATGCATGCCATCGCCATACTAGAACGGGCTCGCAAAGACGCGGTTCCAACCCTACACACTCTTCTGTCAGAGTCGTTTGAGTCTCCCGAACATGCCTCCATGGCGCGTAAGACGACGGTGCGAGGTTCTAGCAGACCGGTTGCCGGAATCAGCGGAGGTGATACAAAAAAGAACGGGGAAATGCCTGGTTCGTCCGACCGCAACTAAATCGAACAGTCTGCGCGACTGCTTCATGGATTTGGTGGACTCGAGACGGTATCTCTCCGCGACCCCATGGAAGCCTTGAGGCCGAAGGAGTTTGGTAGTGCTGATTTCAGATGCATTGCCGAGTATCTCACATGTTTGGAAGCCGTCGTCGCTCTTGATGGAAAACAGGGCGAGGGAATCGGCCACAGACCCCTCTTCGATGGCGCTGTCCGACCCTGCAGATATCCTCATGCGGCAGTATTTTCACGACCCGGACATCGAGCCCACCATGCTGCTCCGTTATGGGCCCATGTCAGCCCTCTTGAGGGAATTCAACACGGCACCGGTCTGCTGTTAACCGCTATAGCGGTTATTGATTTGCGGTCATCGGTTAACCGTAGCCGCGGGTATTCAGAAATGCGGTTCTTTGCGAAGCTTACTCAGCACTGACAGGTTCCACCTGAATTGTCCTCATGTGTTGAATGGAGCACAAAAATACAGCTATCCACTTCCACCTTTTTTCTCGATCATCCAACAGCTCGGTATTGCCGTGCTTTCCAGAAAATAAGCTATTCACTGAAAATGGGCCACACCTTGCTTCTCGAACATTTCGGCTACATGAGCCCTACCTCGAATCCAAGCCGTAGTTGGAACTGATCCCAGCTCCCATCGCGCGGGGACAATGGAAGCTTTCCTCGCCACCAGAGGTGAGGATCAGATTATGATACCTGCCGATCGATAAGCCTCGCGAAGATTACTCACGGCATGAAGTGAACGAACACGTAGATAATCGGATGCCGACAAATCTACGCGGCAGCTGCGTCGGACTCGGCTCATCTGAAGCGATGTCACTGGTCAAGGGTGGGAAACTTGTGGGCAAAGCTCTCCAATCAATGTTCGAGCAATGTACCGAGATCAAGTTATCAAGACGAAGCTCACTCGTTCGAAAGGAACTACCATCGCTATGAATGAGAGATTTGAGGCGAGAATCCTCTCTTGAAGGCCACCCAACAAGAAGCCGGAATGGCGTTCTCCACTTCAACAACTTTCTGAGTCATTCTCGAGGAATATGATATAGCTGTTCGATGGTGGAGCCGGGAATTCGTCGTTTCAAAATCTGAAGTCACGAGATTCAGAGTTCCCAGGTGAACATTTATGTTACAGAAACGAATGAAATCCATAGCCCGAAAACGAGACGTTTTAGGTTTTGAGACGAATATAGGCCATGGCTCATTCTCTGGAAACATGGTGGAACCCATGACACTTGCCGGAGTCTATTGCTACAGAATACAACGGCGTCTGATGGCAGACTTCGGCAGCTCCTCATTCGCTTGTGTGCATGCAGACGACAACTCTCTCTGGTTCACGCACCGAGCCGAAGTCGCTCAGAAGTGAGTTCCGCATATCCAGAGGCTTCGGGGGAAGACTTCGGTTGATGTGTCAGTGTTCCCGGAGAGGGCAGCGCAATCTCCTCAAGCCAATGCTGCGGCTCATCTCTGCGCTTGGCCGCCTCTGTTCTTCCAGGTTGGTTGCAAGTTAGGCAAAAATCGGGAGGGAGAACTGCCTGGTCGATCCAGCTTGACCCGGAACTCATATCCTGTCCTGAGCTCACACATGGATCCCATGAGCGTTTCTGCTAGAGAGAATGGAATGAATACTTTTCACTCCAACTCCGTCAATGCTCGTTCCATAAGGAGAAGCCCACATGGGGCTGCCAAATCGGCGCTGGCAGGCGGCCGTTCAGCACCTTTTTCGGACGCACAGGTTGATCCAACCTCGACCACCACCGACGGAAACAGCCACGAACCAGGAGGGCCGATCGAAGCTGCTATCGGTGCTTCATGACACGAACTCAGCACCGCTGGAGCGCGGTACGAGCACCAGCCATAAGGACCGGTTTCCTCAGCGGGGATTGGCTCGAGCTGAATCGGGGGAGCCAATCCTCCTTATTCTGCATGCTTGACTTCTACTGTCTCTCCCCTCATCGTTTCTCCAAAGCTTTTAGAGCTCCCTAGTGGAACAGGATCAGCAGAAGAACGCACTTCACTTTTATCCTGTGCAGAACGAAACATGTTTGTGTTTGATACTTGGTTCAACGGGGGCGCGGCCGAGCATCCAGCGCGCTCGTGAAAAGACGTGTTGCCCTGACGACCATGGTTGCTATGGCGACAGGTTGCAGAGGTCTTGGGCTCGATTCCGAGCCGAAGGTTGAGGAAATTGGTTCGTGGTCGAATTCGCACAGCAACGTGGGCGAGGACATGTGCGCGTTGCCACATGTACAATATAAAACCACAAAGCACCGCGGAGAAGAACTTGGGTGCATGAATCGAGATGTCTGCCTCCACGTGTATTATCACTAAAGCCAGGAATTTGGGTGTTTTTACGAAATGACTCTCTCATTGCAACGTATCAATCCCGAGCGATTGGTGTGATAATTCCGGAAAATCACCCAACCTTCCAGGCTCAAATTGTCACACTCCTCTCGACCTGGATTGGTAGCATGCCATTCTTCTTTCTTCATGAGGAAAGATCATCTGATAGCCACCCCTCTCGGGCATCAGGCCGGACTGCAGAGTTATTATGTCGGTGTACACATCAACGGGGAGCTAGAGGATATCCCGAGCTGTGCCCAACTTTCGAAGAGAACGGAGGACATCCATAGACTGGAGTTGCGTATTTGCGAGAGAATCGGAGCATCATGAGCTCCATATTGGATAAGTAGCCTCCTCCGGAGACATCTCGCTTCCGGTTCATTCGTCGAGCCCGCGATGAAACCGGAGAAACATGCCCAACAATTTCAATCGTATGGTATCGTGTACATCGGACGGTATGCTCGTAGTGCTGTAGCCTATGCTAGTGATTGCAGTAGATCTGACACTTTGCCACGCAAGTAGTCGGTATGAGTGAGCCTTCAGCTGAAGGGAGAATGATGAGGAAATATGTTGTCGGTTCACTATCCTAATGGTTACCGCCTGGAGCCAGGCGGGACGGATGAACATTCTCGTTATTGTTACCGAGTTCTTCTTCCATTCAACTCATCACTATGTGTCTAACAGCAACAAAAAATAGGTTATTATGTTAGCTCGACTTGTTATTGTTCATGGTCAGGCCTAATGTTCAAGAAGGTCATCGTATCCTTACACAACATTACAAGCGGAAGAGTAGAAAAGTTTCTCCGGAAACCGATTGTGGATTACATCGCATCGCAGTTATATGGCCCTTGACTATATGAGCGCTCGACCAATCAACCTCGATTGAATGACCCTCTCGATCTAGGTCGGGTAAATAGACCGCTCTCTCTCACTCATCGTTTCATGCTATCGGGGATCGACTTTTGTCGAGTGCGAGCCATCCAGGCGTTCTGGTATTCAGTCCACAAGGCTTTTCCCCTTGGCAAGTCATTTCCAGAGCTCACCGAACCGGTGCTTCCCTTGGAATATCTCTTAACAACAGTACCTGATTCCGCCCGAGTGCACTGGTACATGACAGAGGAAGGCGAGGATCTGGCTGTTACTGTGATCGTCCGATAACGTGGACGTCGCGTCGCGGGCCCCCATGGATGAGTTGGTAGTTCGGCATCGGGTGGTACAGACGAGGAGTCTTATTTTTTCGGACCAGCAGGGCCATCTCCAACGTACTTCGGAAGCAGTTGCTCTTGCTCGGGCATCCGAAGTATACACGATGAATCGTCGTTCGGAACTGGACGATACTGCGGAAAATATCTCCGGACTCGAGTGCTCGAAGAATTCACTCCCGAGGTGCTCAGTCGTTTGTTCACCGAGTTTCCACCGTGGCACGGAGGGCTGTTGACTCGGTCTATTATCACAGCGAACCCATCTCTCGACACGCTCGAAGGAACCCGCTCCAGAGAGAGCCGAGCTCACACGGTGCGGGCAACAGTCACCTGAATAGCGACACTTCGCCTTGTGACTTGTTTTGTTGTGAAAGGCACGACGCATCCTTGAGCGTACTCAGCGCGCTCAAGTTGACTATGATGAGCTCATTTTTCAAATCTTTCCAAGGCCGCAACTTCCAGAGCAATCACTTGAGCGAAGGTGCTCGTGGAATTCATCAGCTGTCAAGAGCGCAGAGAATCTCCTGAATGAACCCGTGATAAATGGTGGGCGATCGAGGATTATTAATCGATCCTCAGGTCATTATCCAAATGCGAGGCCGGCGAGACAGCGGGTCAGGAGTCTGGGTTTTCCATCGGCAGTTCGACGGGACGGGATGACGCCATCGGCGGCTGAGCGTTCCACCCGGTTGTTCGATCGTGATAAGATAACGATTGTTTGTCCGGAAATCACATCATGAAAAACGGGGATAAAGAATAAGGCCCTATCTCCGCCGCCTTCTCTCGAACGTTCGATCCGGATGTGCAAGCCGTGAACGATCGCGGGCTGCCCAGTCAATTAGAGGGTCTGCCGTGTGATTGACCGCGTCGATCTGAACCGGACCCTATTTCCGGAGTGCAGAACCCCGCTTAAATCATCAACGACGGCTAACCAGCTTTGAGAGTCGGACGTTAGCGAACGGTCTAGCCGCGTTGACTCAATTCAACGCTCTACTCATTCTTGAATCTGGGACTCATCGAATTATTCAGATTTCGCAGATGATTCCGCCAGAATCGCGAGGGACCTCGAATCGAGAACTTTCGATGACTGTTCCCTTCTTTGGGTCGTTAGCAGGAAAGGGAGCCATGTTTTTCGGTGTAACATTTATTGTACAGACGATTGAACTGAAATTCTCAACGACTTTTTTACACTCCTGCTTACGTTAAGTTCAGTATATTTACAACGAGAGGCCCGCATAATTTACATATGTATTCTCTTTATACATCACTGGATGATTCTACATAGAAATGTAAGAAACGTTCACTAGTTTCTTAGTCGTGCTGACGACTCGGGGAAGAATAGGCGTTTCATGTGAGGCCACCTCAACGGCATTCGAGGCTTCCCTTCTCCCCGAAAATGCAAAAAGACTCCGATGCTTGAGCTTGTTTTACTTGTGCGACACTCTCACGTGAGTTGGAGCTCAGAAGCCGATCGCGATCGCAGGGATACTCAGCCTCCTACGACAAGAACCATATTGACGAAACTTTAATCGAACAGAAGTGCTCTGGACCTGGAAGCGTAACGAACATAGCAAACAAATGAACAGTATCACATCACAGCCTGCATTGACCGGAGACAGTTTTTTCATTCATGACGCGATCCGTGATGGTAACGGCGGAAACACGTCCTGCGGAGATTATTTTCTCCATAACTTCCCTCCTATTTCCGAGGGTCGACACTGTCTCCTGGCAGATTACTAAAAATGGTCAGTATTGGCTCCAATACTTGACTCGTATGTACAGTTGTGTACTTTTCAGATCATGGGTACCGTGGCACCTTTGGTTCTTTACTGCATTTAACTCACTCTATCCTCTTCTAGTCCTCTATCTTCGCTCAAAAACCCTTGTTTTCGCTATGAATGATTTTCTCAAGGATCATGGTTCGCCCGCTCTGATTTCGAAGGTTAACATCTGATTTTTCATGGAAAGATTGACGAGTCTCTGCCAGCATAAGCTTTGTGAAAACAGTCATATTTGATTAGCTAGGAAGCTGGAGACCGTGGGCTCTAGCTCGCTCACTAGCGTGAGGATCGGAAATTAAATCCAAATGCGGGCGCATCTGATCCGGCATCTGACTTCTGTCAATATCCGAACTGATATGTTCGCAACAGTTATCACGCGGCCATCACATAAGCATCTATAAAACATTCACGGACAGATATCCGGCGGCCTCCCAAAGGCGCATAGGTTGCTGAATCCTGCGGCTCGAGCATCACGCAGGACGCTTCAAACTTTATTTTGAAGAGGATCTCGTTCTGGAGGAAACCTCGGATCATACTGTTGAATTCTTGAGGCAATGGTTTGCTTTCAGGCTTTTCCCTTGTCACGGTGGAACTAGCTAGCGTTGAAAATCGCGGCATCCACGATCCTAGACCAATGCCTGGATGAGCAACCGGACCATCAAATGCCACTTCTACCTAGCTACCATAACAGTGCGACAAACGCAGTCGTCCGTCAATGTTTCAGCAACAAATCACTAAGGCAGCTCGGAAACTTTGCTCACAACGATGTTTGCACTCCTTGACACTCCTCCAGAACTTGACAGCGGCACCGCTGTGATGGGGGAGGTCGCGGGTCACGGTCTCTCGGGATGTCCCGGAGATCCCGTCATGGTGGGTCCGCCAGCCAGCCCAACTTCCGCCCTCTGTCGATAGGTGGAACGGAACGACCAGGAGACCACATCTTTCGATGTTCCGTAACTTTGGCCCCGGATGGTGTTGGTGTAGAGAAGCCGTCGGCGCCGTTTTCCGCAGCGGCACGTCAAAAGTTGCCAGAACGTTGAACGGAACACCCGATTGAAGACGGTGTAAACGAGAGGATTAACCGTCGACGAGAGATAACCGAGCCACAAGAAACCCGTGCCGACGTAACTCGGGAAAAAATCGTTCCCGAGGGGAACCTGCACTACGTTCAACACGAAGAACGGCGACCAACACACGAAAAACAAGAGGAAAACTACACCGAGCACTTTTGTTGCCCGCCGTTCATTCAAGGCGCGTGCCGTACGTACTGCAAGGATACAAGGGCATGTTTCCGTGCTGGAAGCCGATCCGTTCGCTTTGGCGGAGGTGATTCGCGAAAACGAAGCTCCGAGCGCCGTGTTCCCGTTCGAAGAACAGCCGCCCGAGCTCGCCGCGGCTGGATGCGCCCCGGACGGCGCTTGCGACTGCTCCTGCGGCTCCTGCTGCTGTTGCTGTTGGTTGCCGGTAGTCAAATCCGGAGGTTTGTGCAGTTCGCGCACCGTCAGGAAGTAGATGACAACCATAACGATCATGGGCAGATAGAAGGCGCAGATCGAGCCGAACACCAGGAAGAATTGGTTGTTGATTGCACACGAGTTGTTTGTCGGCCTCACATTGTTGATATCCCTGGCCGCGAGCAGGGGCAGAGGGCAGCTGATCACCGAAGCTAGAAGCCAAACACCGGTGACCCGAGTCAGCACGCTCCGCCGGCTCGTGTACTGAGTGCGCTGTCTAGTTCTCAAAGGATTCCGAATGCCGATGTAACGACCGACGGAAATGCAGCACAGATGCAGGATTGATGCCGAACATCCGAGGACGTCACAGGTGACCCATACGGTGCACACGAAAGTTGAGAAGGGCCAGTAGCCTGCAATGGACAAGATAAAAACTTTTAGGTTCAGAGATTCGAAAAGCATTAGGACCCAAAAAAACGGAGGCGAAGCCAGAAGAGAGGGAGAGGGAAACCCCCGAAGCTTCCAGAAACCGCACATGGTATGATTGAATCGAGGAAAAAAATCAGGTGACAAAGAAGGGATGAGAGGAACAGAGAGAGAGAGAGAGAGGAAGCTGGATGGAAAATCAAAAAAGCGGCAGAGGGAGCGGCCGCCTCAGTCTGTTAGTGTCGCTTTGTGGAGTCGGAGCTGGAGGAGCCGAGTCTAGCTTTTCCTCTAGGGACCGAGCGGTGTTTTATGAGAAGTGTTCGTTGAGCGATAATGTTAGCTGAGATAGTTGTTCGGCACCGCCGCCTCCTCTTCCTCCGACTTCTCACGTCGCGGTTCGCTTCATATCATCGCGAAGGCCAATGCCCAGTCTGCTCGTTCTACCGTGCCTCATCTTCGTTGTCCCGGTCCATGAATCCGGAAATCCTCATTCATCCAAGCTGAATTCAGCCGCCCATTCATTCATTCATTCATCCATCAATCCGTTACTAGGTTCTTCGGCTCCAGTTCGCCGCTTCTCGGCTGGACGTATTCTCTGACGCCGAGCAACACTGCGAGCTGGTCTCTTGCGACCGGCACAGAGTCATTCATCAGCTCGCAGGTTTGGTCGTCCGGTTGTTTGGACGGTTGACATCACGCTGTTCATTCTGACCCGCCTGTATGAACATTCGAATATTTATGAACGACGCAAGCTGCGTTCGCGAGCATCGGGCGGCATCGGCTGCTTTGTGCTCGAATTTTTTTTGTGCCCCCCACGTTTCCGGGTACCATCAGTTTCGAAAAAACCATGAAGCAGAACGCCAGGGGAAACAGAACCTGCGCTAACGGAGGAGGTGATCCCGGCGAACAAACGATTGCAGGTACAGCAGTTTTTTCGAGCTCCCGAAATCCGATTTTAAAACCTCGCTCTACTGCGTGGAACCGCGCGGGAATATCTCGGCCGCAGAACCCCCGGCCTCGGTTGCTATGCATGATGGGGACGCGATCAGGCTTTACCTCTAACGCTGCGCATGCCGCTGAACGCGCTCCCACGGGGAATGATTCACGGCTTCGGAGAACCGGGTTTGGTAACTGTTTGTGGCCGAATACCGGAGCGGAGAGACACGGCGATGATCCCCGCATCAATTGGTGAGCATCATCTTGTTTGTTGCGTTCGTAATCCAATGCTCTTCTGCATCTTCGGTGATCGGCCTTTGAAGGTTTGTTTGACAACTTGTCTGCTTACTCGCCTGGCTGGCTGCTGGCCGACCAGCCTGCTTGGTGGCGTGTTGTCGTTGCTGCTCTGCAAAGGCTACCGCCCTTCGCTCATTTGCTGCTCGTTGCTTCGATGTTCCATGTGATGTACTGGAGAACAAATATTTGTGCTCCATAATAGAGCCCGTCGTCGCCGGCCGTATTCTGTGTGTACCATAAGCCCAATGGTCCCAGGGTTTGTTCCTTCGTCAATGTGCAGCTCTCGCGGCGTGCTTATTGGGACGTATTGTATATTTGCAAGAGTGTGTGCACAAATGGTTAACATGGATATAGTTCGTATACTCGAACACTCCTCTCAGGCCTATGACTTAGTCCTTGGCCAGCGACGAATCCTTCGCCTCTCCTAGTTGCTCTGACCTTCGACGGATGCGCCGATCGGATTCCCTGGGGTTTCGATCGCGTCTCTGGTTCCAGAGGATTACCAGCGAGGAAAACCCTCTCCACCGATAACCGCAGAGGTTTCTCCCGGGTGGTATCGTTTCCGCAGAGCTTGGTACCGATGAATTCTGGAGTTTCTCCTCGTATAGCAAACGGAATCGCAAAGGAATTAGGTGATTGACGTGCAAATGACCAAATTCGGAGAATGCATTCTGTACTCGGCTGAGCCTCTCCCACCCCTGTTCCGCTGAGCTTTCGGCTGAAATCGCCAACTGACTGCCCGATAAACCGATGTCATGAGCTCGCCCGAGGACACCTCTCGGTGCAGGACTCCATCAGAGACACGGCCGGCGCTTCTGAGTTGTTTGATTGTATGGGCGCTCCAATCAAGTATCCAGAGTCTTTGTGAACGACTCCACTGGTGTGGTGTCACGGAAAGGGAGCCGGAGGATGGAACGAGATGGCGTAAACAGGAATTCAAGAGGAGAGCGGCGGAAGGTCTCAGAAGAGAAGCAAGGAATAGGTTATTTCAGCTGGCCGAGTTCCGCGAACCCCATGGAAGATTGCAGTTGTAATGGGATATTCGACTCCGTTTCGGACGCTTTTTGCTCTGGGGCCTTCGCTCCTTCGAAACGCACGGTCCAACTTTCTTCCGCCGGTTCTCCTCACCTTCAGTTTCTGTCCCGCTTCCGCCGATTTTTGAATTCGACCGGCCCTCCCACTCTGAGGACGGGTGATTCCGTCGAGAACCCTCCGAGGAACGAAACCGACGACCAGGGCCGCAGGTGAGCTTGAAGGCTCTGCTATGCATCGCGCTTACAGCTGGGGAGCCTACGGAGGAAGGTTTTCCTGGGGAACTTATGCTTGTCGATGCTGTTCCGGCGGAAAAGCGTGGGCGCGAACTTCCGCACGAGCTCAATGGGCGCGCATGCGCGCGATAACGTGGCCCTCGGTCCTTGCTCGTCTGGGTTTGAGCGTGCGAGAACGGTGGCCGAGCGGCGACGGTCGTTCGCGACCGAATATTGATTCCAAACTTGATGAGTCGACAGCTGAATGGGACACGCCTCATGTCGAAGGCCAAAACCCATCTTTCGTCTCGATGCGCGCACATCCGTTTCCCCCGACGCTCAAAAATCCCGCTGGCACGAAGTAGCTCCGAGAAAGAGAAAACGAGCGGAGCCAAGCACTTGGACAGGGAGCGCGTGAAAGCTCCCGAATCACTGGCTGTTATTTTCCTCTCTCGGAGTGTGGTCGGTGGGATGCCGTCCCTCAGAACGGAAACCGGTCAACGCTTTTGCAAAAGTCCCCATGAAAGTTCCGCGTCGTTGAGATTCGGTTGGATTCCTCTTCTCGGTCAGCAATACTGGCAAACTGCAAAGCCAACATTTTTGTGGGGAGCGCTCGCCCTCGGAGAACCCTCCACGGAACCCCTCCGTCAGGCATCGAATTCCGTCCGGAAAATTCGACATTCATGGACCTTTTCCTCATGCGGGCCCCGTTCAGCCTGCGTGCCCCCAGCCCCTCACCCTGCGCTCATTGGAATCTTTATCTTCATATCTGCGATTCCACTCGAGACCGATGGAACGAACTTTCCGAAGATCGAGTAATTGATCAGAGAGGACATTCCCGTGACTCGGCGATGAGAGACATAGGGAACCGACCGCGGGGGACTTCATTGTAAGTCGAGGTATGCGACGCCGAATCCGATATTCGTGGCGGAGGCGCAGAGCCGGAATCAGACCTGAGGAACTCCGACGGAACTCCAAGAAACTCCTCCGGTGTCGAACGGGGACCGCGGCGAACCTCGGCTAGGGATCGCCGCGGATCTCGGGCACCCAGAGTGTTGTCGTCGTCTCGACTTTGGAGCCGACGATCTTTTTAGTGACTTGCTGCCTTCCTTTGACTCGAAGCTAGAGACGTTCGGACTTCTGACATCGGACTCAAAGTTGGAACAATTACAGTAGAATCTCGTTACGACGAGCCCCGCGGGACCGGTACCGAAATTTCGTTATGACGTCCGGTCGTAACAAGATCCCACTGTATTCGGATTCCAACAGTATTGCACCAGGTGCGTACAGTTGTTTTGTTCCCGTTCGGCCCAGTGTTGTCGGACGCTTCTTCTCAACAAGTCTTGGCCGGACCCAGATCTTCGGATTCCTTGTGATAGGTTCATTTTGGCGATCCGACAGGAGTCGGCGGCGATCCGTCGATGTCGGAATGAGCTGTTGATAATCGGACAGAATCATCATTCGCGCTAGGTTCCGAGAAGACCTGCTCGTCACGATACCTTCTCCCGCCGGGTCAGATCGCAGTCTGAACGACGCCTTCGTTGCTGTGCTGCGTCCGACAGCTTCACTGCTTCCTAGGGAACTCTGGAAGTTCCTCCGAGGATCCTCAGAAGCTCGCTGCAGCTCACTCGTTAATCGAGTTTATGGGAGTTTGCGTTCCCTCCCTCCAGAGCGCTCTCGCGGTGTCAGGAGCAGTTTGGAAATTTCAAATTGAACAGATTCGCAAATCTTGCTGTTATTTTGATCGACGTCTAAACAGGCAAACTTTGTTAGATAGCCTGCTGCCGAAAAACCCCGTAGCTCAGCGTGCGGGGCTCGTGAGTTATATCGCGTGCTCGAAGAACTCTCGCTCGTGTTCGAAGAGCGAAGTTGCTGCTTGCTGAGAGGCGGGCTCACATTTGTAGGAGCTTCCGGAGCCAGGACGGAACTCGACTGAGAAGTTCGTTCATTATCAGTGAGACGTCTCTGGGTCTGTAACAAACTGTCGCTCTGCAGGACGGACCAGACAGTTCGTAGTAAGACGAGATAAAGTTTATGGCGGGCCTTCACATTTCCGCTCCCTGCTCCTGGACAGAAGGCGGGGAACGCAGGAATCGGAACTTGTTCGGCCAGATCGTTGGCGCAACAGAAAAAGCTCGCGGAATATCCTTTTTTTGCTCGAGAAGTTTTCCTGAATGAGCAAACTACTGTTGCTTCGAATGTGATAGGCCTACGAAACCGTCGCCATCCCTTGAACGTTGCTGTCGTTGAACAGAACCGCCCCACGACGTGCTGGTACCCGACCGCTTGCGCAGATATTGGTTTTCGAGTGCTTGCTCGGCCGAAATGCCAACCTCGAATCAGCATCTCATGAGATTGCATCATATTCGAATCAGAGCCGATTTCCGCGACACAGCGAAACACGAGACGAACGTGCTGAGAGCAGCTCGGTTCGCGAAGACGTTTGAAAGCTCTTCCTGGCCGGAAGTAGTCAGTTCTAATATATCTTGGCCGATGATCTCAAATAATAGGCGGCGATCTCCGAGTCGTATTTTGGAGAGACCAGAAAACAACACGCGAAAGTGACCCGAGAGAAGCTCCCAGACCCTGGAATCAGGAAACGAGGGCATCGATCGAGGAAGGAGGTCGAGTTCTGCCTGCGTTGTCCCTTACGTGACGATGTCCATTTTGGAGATGAAAAGTCAATGTGCGTCAGCGTGAAAAATGAGGTTGTTCTGAAGGTCATCCGAGACAGCGATGTGTCCGCGTGGCTTCGAGCCAGCTCTGGAATCAAATAGTGGCGGCTCCGTAACTTTATTTTACTCGCTCTTCGTGGAAACGGAGGACGCAGCTGTGCTGGCGGAGTTCTTCGATTTCGTTCCCGGCATCGCCTCCAGCTGGAGTTCCCTCTCCACACTCTCGGCGGCACTTTCCAAAATCAACCGGATCAACGATTCAGGTAATGGGCTGCGAGTCAGATTATTTCGTCTCCCCAATGCAGAATCGGCTGGCAATGACGACTCAGTACCGATCGACGCTGATCGACCTTCGTGAAAGCGGAGCTAGCTGTTACACTCAACGAGTTTGTTCAGCTGAGTGAGAACACGTGCCTATGCCTATCGTGAACTTGACCGCAGTCTCCAGTATTGGCCTAATGTTCAACATGGATGAGCTGTCCACGAGCAAGGGTTCACCGTCCTCCTCCCTGATGGATTGTTTCCGATATCTTGACACACTGCGTTCGGGACTCGTTCCGTGGACCGTCTTTCTTCTCTGAACCGCACGCTAGATTAGGGAGCGGGCGAGGTGAATCAGCAATCGACGTCGGGCACTGTGGCTGGTTTGTTGGTTACCCGTGGAGCACATTTATATTCGGAGAGTCCACTCACCGGGAGATGAGTCAACGCATGAATATCCGGGGAAGCGTGACCAACCCCGCCATGCGCTCTTGATCACCGCTCCGGGCAGCGAATGGAAATTCAGAGTGAATTATTTGCCATGATCTCGCGGGCCCGTGTCTCACCATTGTCAGTCATTCCGGATGGATAACATCGAGAGAAATAGCAACCGTCGAGTAAATCGCCCGCCGTTACCCGGCATTTGATTCACTGCTCCTCGAAGCGAAATCTCAGTCCGAGGCGCCGAGCTTCGAAGTGCTCGACGCCGGACGAGGTCTGCTATTCACACAATGTCCCCAAATATGGGATGCGAATAGTTCGGATAATTCTAAGGGAAACCTGAATGCAAATTTTGGTCGCCCTCGACCGAACAACTCGCCTGGGTACTGTCGAGGCAACTCGGCTCTGCTCAACGAGGTGGCTGAAAATATTTTCCCGGTCCCCAATGAATTTAGCCAGCTGCTCCCACCCTCCACACGCGAAACCATTCATGAAATATTGGTCCTTTTTTGAGGATGGATGGAATGGCGACACCCTCTAAATTGGGTGGCGAAGAAATTAATGACTTTCGACGTGCTCGACGGATTAGGCAGGACTTCCGCGCGTCGGTCCGTCTCGGCATAAGCTCTCACGGGACGAATTTTCGGTTCATCGGTCACGTGCGAGCCGGATCAGTTCTTCCGAACTGCGTCGTTGGGGTCCCGGACACGACAGAAGTCATGGTAATGGTGCGAGCGCGGGGACGGAAAAAAATGGAGGGCGGCGGGAATCGTAGTCAACGTGGATTTGACAAACGTGGCCCGGCTCGAGAATGCTTGAGCCCGAGTCGTAGCGTTTCCGATTATTTTACACAAACTCTTTCGTACAAAAAAGGTTCTGACTCGCTCACAACGTATCGATGGTGTCCTGATTGGTCGTTTGCAGGCATGTTTCCTCTAGGAGCGCCTCTGGTGTTTTGCGTGCTGCATCTTATTACTACCCTCTTGTGTGTCTTTGCTCAAGGCGAAGGTAAACAAGTGACCTTTCCTCATGACTCCTGCGGTGAGCTTTCCACGCATATTCCTTTCCGACGTAGTCACTTCCTGCGGGCAGGATTTCATGGCATTCTTGGGGTTGGGACCGCGATCTTCTTCTGAGGAAGACGCTCGTATCAGGTCGGTACTTGAGAGTGATTTGCTTTTATTCTGTCGAATCATCGCGATGAGCGCGGGACGCCCTCTGCCCAAGATTTCGCTTGAACCTGCCTCGAAATCGCGCAACAGGTCTGGTGAGCCTCGTCTCGTCGTGGGCCTTGGAACCAGGCGCCCGTGGAACGCGGCCAGATTCTCGTCTTCATTGGAGTTGAGCCTGCCGCCACACCCCCTTTGCGAGAGGGCTCCTCTTCCGATCTGGAGTTCTTCGAGAGCAGTGCCAGATCCGACTTTCAGAGTCTCGACCAGCAGCGTTTATTGGGTTCCGAAGTAACAGCACGCGCTGCGAGCGCTCATGAAATGATGAAATCTCGGGATTGGAAGCTGCCTCACGCTCTCTGCGATCTCGGTAGGCGAATTGGCGTCTGAACTCACACGAGGCACGGGCGCGGCGATCGCGCCATCCATCTCGATTGAGGGAACTCCATGACTGATGATGTGACGTTCTCCGTTCACGCAAGGAAAAAGTTTTGTTACGATCGAGTGGGTTCCGGTTCCGAATGGAAATGCTCGAGAGCCCGCTTTGCAACCCGTTTCGATGTCATGGATCCGGAGAATCTGGAATTTATTTTTCGCCTACATCGAATCAGGGAGTTCGGACGTCGAGATGAGAATACGCTGAGTTGAAATTTCTGTTCTGTTCGAGTGCCGTTTCGCCACGAAGAAAGTTGAAACGCAAAACAGGGCTCTTGAATTTCTCCCGCCTGTCCAGCAAACTTTGCGAACTTTGAAGTGGGAAATTGCAGGTTTCTCAAACATCACACCCAAATGCGAGCCGCGCTGAACTTTCTCGTCGTCCCAACGGGAGCGCACGGAACTGTGGGAAGACGTTTCCCCGTGGCGATTTTCACCCTGATTCATCCGCGAAGGTAACGATAGGGATCCGTCGTGCTTGCTGCAGCTTTAGAGGCTCTCCAGTATCGCTGTCGACTGGAAGAGCTCTATTCTAGGACGAAACTGGAAACAGGCGGAGCTCGAGGCGCGCAGGTCGAAAGAAACGTCTCCGCAACTCCGTTGATCCCTGATCACACTACTAAGCTCCGTGAACCACCGCCGGCGAGATAAAATGTCTCAAGGGGGCCTCCTTGAGGGTCTCCATGGACCACCGGGGGTCTATGTTGATCACGTTGAGATCACTCGTTTAGATTCACATGTTTTCTTGGATGATAGACGTATGTAAGCTCGACAGCTTGACGGAGTCGTCGACGCTAGGAGGTTACACAGAGAAACAGGAGCTGAAAGGATAATCACAACATTCGCGACGGAGGGAGCGCGCGCGATCGAACAGAAGGAGCCCTCCCTCTGGTTAAGCTTGACTCCGCTTCTGCTCTGGCTATCCGCTGTCCTCACCTCCTTAGATGTGTAGAGCGTTACGCAGTGAAGATAGGTGGAAGCTGGGATTGGCAGAGATTGAATGGGAGGACTGTCAATATGACACCGCTTCAAGGGCAGAAGCGGGGATTTAAACTAACCTGGGATGGCCGCAAGGAGGAAAAATAAGGGAGCCAGTCATTAACGGTCATCTCTAGCTCTCCCCCAACTGGGGTGCGCTCGCGATGTCACAGGCAGCTGCTTTGAGAAACGCGTGTTCCCATCCTTGGAACTTGAATGACAACGCCAGGGATCCCTGAAGTGATGACTCCAGAAATTCGAAGTTTCAGACTATCCAGTTACGGTCCCCCGGTAAACCCGTTGAGAATGCATTCCTCTCCCGGGGGCCTATCATCAAGTTTTGGGGACGTCTGATACGTTCATTTTGAATCCACACATCTTGGCTGGCAGTTTTCCGATGTTGACCGAAAGCGCTTCCTCAGAATTCGCCTGTTTTCATTAAGTCATTTGCTGGCCGCCAGAGTGAGTCCGCCATCCTGCTGCATGAGCTTCAGGAACTGAATCCCAAGCCTTAACATCATCGCCTTGTGGGCGACCTTCCTGTTCTCGAATACACAGCGGCTTAGTGAATGCGGGAACGGTTCCGTTTCTCGATGAAAGTCTCCTCGAGTTCATCGAGTCCCTTCGTTACCGACTGCCTGCTCTTGGAATTCACGACCTGTGCCGGATATGCAACGCAACGGTGGTCTTCCATGACGATAATTAAGGTTCGAGGGGTCCTGCAACCCGCGTTGAATCGGAGCTCTATATGCACCGTTGAAATGGAGGCTTTGATGGCGGCTAACGCTTCAAGTCCACTTCTCATGGAGCCATTCAGAATATTCATGTCTTCAACGCTTCCAAGGTAATAACTCCCATTTTTCGTGACTAGCCCACACCCAGCTGCCCGCCCAACCGATTGTACAGCGATTCTCCCGTCGAAATGGGCCCCGGATCAGAGCTTCGGCTCAAATGGAATCCTCCCCGGCTGACTTTGTAATTGACTCTCACTTGCCACACGCAAAGTGGACTCAACTTCCTCCCTCATCTCGGCACTGAAAACGTGTTTCTTGCATCTGCTGGGTTCCCAGCTAAATCGGCCGGAGCTGATCCTACCCGCGAAGTATCGATCGTATCGGAGATCATATTCGGAGCCACCCAGAGGATGTCGCCATGAATAACGAATGATGATAAACATGATACGGAAGGATCGATATGGATACGAATGGACACTGGAATGGGGGAAGGAAGGATGCCGCAGTTCGAACATCCGAGAGACCAGTCGGCACCTCGCGCAGATATACGGCGCTACTGACTTTACGGTTGTGAGACAACGACCCTAGTCTCTATGATGGACTGCCGGAGCGCTCCTAGTTGCGACTCTCTGTAGTCACTTGATGTTATTTGAGGTTATCCCATTCTCCGCAATGGCGCGGTCCGAGAGCCGAGGCGCGGTCGAAGTGCCGTGGGTGATTCGAGCTGATTCCCCGCTAGCCCTCACATCGAACAGAATTCCCGGCGCTGTTCTCCGAAGCTTTGCGGCCACCTGCTTCGGATTCTGGATCCGCCATTGTTCCACGGACAGCTTCTTCTTTCCCAGTAAGAAACATCGGCCTCTCACACGGCTGCGGAGCGCTGAAACTCGACAAACTCCTTGCGAAACGGCTTTCTCCACACGAGTCTCCATGGCCATGGTCGGTTCGAGCTTGGTGTTACCATGCTACCGCTGGTCGGATCATTCATGCGTGCAATGATGATTCACAAACGTGCGCATATTCAATTTGCTGTCGAGAAACGAACTTACGAGCTTCTGACTGCTGCGACCGTCAACCGAGGGGAGCGATCCAACACAGATCTCTAACCCTAGACTCAGAGCAGGCGGCCCGGGCCGTTCTGCGATGCATTCGATTCGGTGAACGGCAATTTACAACAAGCGTTCGCATTTGTTCTGGCGCACAAGCACTTGACTGCACGCCCGAAAGAACGAAACAAGTGGTCCGCACGGATTCTCATAAGACGAGAAGAAGCACAAGTGCCCTGCTGTGACGTCTCAGTTTAGGGTCGATGGATTATCAGCCTAACCCTCACACTGTAGGAAGAAACTCTCATCCGGTTTTATGGCCATCAACTGTGCGGCCGACACGTTGGCAAGTTGAGCACCTTTGTAAATCGAACCCGGCTTCACAACATGCCAGCAACCATCTCAGCTGCTAAGCTGTTGACACGGAGCAGGAGAGTAGGGCTTAGTACGGTCTCACATTGAGATCCACCAGCCTCGCGGGCTGCTCACTGTAGCCTTGAGCAGCTTGAGGAATCGAGCAAATCTCGACTTGCCGACTCAAGATTCAGATTACCCCGTTGTACGAGGGGTAACCCATTTGAAAACTGGCTCGATGCGCACGCCCGCACACGCATGCGCAGTGAAACCGCTGGAACGATGTCGCACTCCTCGGAAACACCGCTTGTTTCGAAAAGCCCCAGAGCTGCATGATGCCTCATCGCACAGAGGTGCTCCGCTTCCTGGAAGCTCCATCACACCCCGCATGTAGCCTTCTGTTGTTGATTGTTGGCATTCATGCATTATGGAGCTGGGGACGGCCAATGATATTGGATTGCCATTCCCCTCCTCCACAATCTTTCTCAGAGCTATCGCGCCTGCTCATGGGAACGGAGTCACAGGCGATTTCCCCCGTGTGGCACATCCTTGCCGTACCCAGAGAGCGTGGTCGCAGCGACGGAACAATTTCCGGCGTCTGTTGAACCGCATCGACATCCATTTATGAAACGCGGCGGCACAAGTTGACAATGGTGGGATTGCCACTCGGACCGAGTCCCCCGGGGAAAAACAGTCCAACTTGGAGGATCGATGGGCTCATCCAGCTTTGCTGCCGTTATTTTCGTATTCCAAGGAAGAAGAGACGACTTCCGTGGTCGATGCGCGCCGGAACTGAGTGCATTCTGAATACAGCTTGGGTTTGATGCAATTTTAGCTCATGACGAGTTTGAAATCCTACCCAGCGAAAGAGCGCTGCGGAATGGTCACAGCTCATATAGACTTTTCGATGTCAACACAAGGAGGTATGTTACTCGTTCTTCGATCTCGAGGGAATCTAGATTCTATCGGCGAGCGGCCGAGGTAGCTCCGGACAGATTTCGAAATTATTCTCTGCCTCTCAAAACCTCAGCATCCGGAAAGATTGGAAGCCTGTATTCTGGAATTCTCATCGGATCCAGGTTCTCCGCAAAGTTGCTCGCGTGTCATCATCGCCTCGGCTAGACCGGTTTGATGGGTTTGTTGCCGAAAATAGCAGTTACCACTCTAGTTCTTTCAAATTGCCCGTCGAGCGTCTCGAGTCCACGGCGCTGATGAACGGCAATGCCCAACGCAACCTGGCGGGCCACCGTCTTCGCTGCTAAGCCATTTTCGCTGAAACAACGACGATGATCCAATTTTGACGACGATTTCCAACGGCCTCAGCCGCTCGCCCTCTCCGCGAGATCCTCTCTAAATATCACTCTCCGCCCAGCGAGCCCCTAGAGCGACTCATTTTTGAGCTAAAAACGCTCCGATGTAGTGTTCGCATGTGGTCGTCGAAACATTTTTATCGCTGTGGTCAGACGAATTGAGAATTGAGTCTGACCAATGTTCCGGAAACCCCATACTCTCAGCATAGGAAAAACTGCCCGCCGATCCCGGGAAACTGTTCCGAGCGGTCCGCCAGCATCAACTTTTCCCGCCTCGAGTATTCTGAGGCTTCGAGAGGATATTGAATGAGAGTGGCGAAAAAAAATCACTCGAAATGTTGTGCGGTGCTCTCATCCAATCAAGCACCGTCAGACTCGGGCGAAATTACAGAAACCCTTAGAAGCAGCAGACACGGCAGAGAGCGAAAGACACACAAATATAGCCCATCGCGCACGCAGCGAGTACATTTACCTTTGATCTCTCGCTGCGACTCGAGCTCTGGTGACGCTTCATCATTCGATCTTAAGGTTCGCCTGAGCTTTTGGGATCCCGACGGAAATACCCATTCGAATATTTCCCGTGATTCAGATCGAACGGGGGAAAAAAGCGATCTCCCCCTCCTGGCGTTCGTCCGGAAACGCGGGAAACTTTGAAACGCGTCGATTACAGATCCAGATACATTCGCGGACCTGAAGAGAGGCGATTACGGCTCTCTCCCCCTACACATAGTCGGCCCAACGAAACAGGAATTTTCGTTGAGGAACGAGTGTAGTAGAGGTACGCAGATGTGCCGATTGCATTTACCGATGATGGACACACGCATGCCAATGGTATCAACAATGGAACATGTCGGCTGGGGCGAGGAGATGTGAATGATTGACCATGCCCCACGTCTGATGTTTGCCAGTGCTCGACAGTGTTGAACCGGAGGGCTTCGAAAACGAAGTTCAACCCCGTTCAACGTGACACCGTGAGTCGTTTCACGCATCACAGCCGTGACCGTCCAAGTGGGCATCTCTCGTTGTCGACAGAATGGGAATGATCCATCAGCGGGCTGTCACTACCGGTGCTAAAGCTGCGAGGGCGGTGGCATCGGAATCAAACAGATCGCGAGTGAGCTCTGACGATGCACCAGTTATTTTCCAGCTTGGAGGGGAAGAGGAAATTTCTTACCGTAAAAAAGTTCGAGCACCCCGAACGGCATCACAGCGAGGCACACCATGAGATCTGCAAGAGCGAGCGATACGAGAAAGAAGTTGGTCACGTTGTGAAGTCGTCTCTCTTGCCACACAGCGATGCACACGAGGCTGTTACCGATAACTCCCGCCAAGGGTATCACAAGGAGCACAAGAGCCAGCCACTGGTGAGTTGGGCTTGTTTCAATGTATTCCCTAGAGACGTCATTCAGTAAACACTGCTGCACCAGCTCATCGGTCACAAGAGTCGGAAATCTGGAAATGTTGCCCTTCCATTCAGCTAAGTAATCACACCAAGCGTCTGAGCCTGGCGGTGGTAAATCTGGGATGTCCATGGAAGCAACAGTCAGCAGTTCCGGCTCTAGCAGAGGGATGAACACTTCACGCAATTTTATAGGATTCCTTCCGGAGCTTCATCGATGATCGATGCCGCTGCCAACGACGTCGACGACGATGATGGGAATGATGATCCGTCGGGTCGTCGGCGCTCCAACTCTGCGCACTCTCGCAGCATGCCGTTGACACGATTCAGAACACACGTCCGACACAATGCCGCACATCTACCCCATAGAGAGCTCACCGAGTCTCTGGGTGCCGGCCCGCGCTGGGCCCACGTGCAGGAGGAAGGGAAGAGTGAGGGAACTTGAGGCTCAAAGGACCGCCCATCCTTGGATGCCTCGAAGCCCCTGAGTGTCAGTCGGTGAAGGAAAATTGCACCAGCGTGGAAGGTTCGGGCAACGTTTGTTTCATTCGTTGAGCGCAGGTAGTCGTGGTGTTCTCCTTCAAGACATTTCCATTTATACTGAGCATGCGGCAGCCAGGGTCACTTCCTACCGATTTTCATAATACGACAGATCAGTCGACATGATAAGAAAGAGGGTAACTGTTCTCGGGCTCCCCGACACGCTCGACAAACATAGCGGTCCATTCAACATTGATTCTGCAGGGCGACGCTCTCAGGTCGGCTGGTTTGTCGGGAGAGACATTTTCTGGCCTTTTGATTCCTCTTCCACCCATCACAAGTATCGAGATTCAATTCCTTCTCGGTTAGAAACTCTGCCCGGGATAAGTCAACAGAATCGGCACCGCCTTCCGCTGGAGTATCGCTTCAGCCTGCAGCAAGACTCTCGTAAATCGCCGGTGCAGTTTATCGAGTGTCGCTCTGAATATCGATCGTGAGGCGCTCAACCTATGATAATGCGATGAGCTCACGATGAACGGCGGAACGATCGTCGGAATTTAGAATTTCTTTCTATCCCCGTTAGTTTGACTACAACTCCTGGATTTCAGCGTAAAACCTGAGGTAACGCTTGATTCTCTCTTATTCCAATTAGCGGACTCGGATTTTTTTGGGATCTGAACGCCGTTTCGGATGGATGAATCGGAGATTGCCTCGAGCAATGTGAGACCTCGGCTCGAGGAGATGTCGGTTCCTTCATTCACCCATCGATCGGGGTCAAATCGTTCTCAATATTGACGGTCATCACTTGTTTCTAGAACGACTATCGTATCATATTCAGCATCCGTATTGCGATTTTGCGATGAATCCGGGTTTCGTTCAACTGCTGGGCTTTCCCGACAAATCAAACCCTCGGGATGCCCGTGTTTGGGAGTGTACCCTAGCAAACAGAGCATGTGCCGACCCAGCGCCCGGGCTTCTGCTTGACAAAGAATGTTTGTTCGATAGAGCATCCCTCGTGCCTGCAGCATGATTCAGAATCACAGCTTTCGACTCCACCTGCTGGCCGACTGACCAAGGTTCGCATCACAAGATTCAAATCAGTCTCGACTCATTCGATTCATTCTGTCCAACAAATGCAAACCAGGTCTTTGGAGTCGAAGAGCGTCTGCTCTGTCATTGTTCAGAAAAGTTATCCAAATAACCTTGAAGGCTGCTCTCTTGCTCTCATGCGACAGGAGTGGGCGCCTAGCACCGAAGGGGAACCAATCGCCTGAGTATGTCTTGCTTGCTCGGCCGTTTCCCAGAGCGGCTCCGTGTATGAACGGAAATGGGACACCCTAGATTTCCTGTGAGGATATTCTCATCACGAGAGCATGAGTGATGCCTTCATTAGGTTGCGCAAGCCATGGAATTCTAGGGGACTTTTTTCGCCACTGATTCCTGACCTGTGCTCTCCATAGACTAGAGGCCGTATCGCTTTGAGTCGAGTTCACGCTCCGCAGGACTGAATGAGGATTGGGAAGGCGTGTTTTGCCAAGAAGGAGATGCATCCCTGCTCGCAACCTCTCGGTTTTGATCTGCTCTCTGAATAGCCAATACAGCGCCCTCACGGGTGGCCTTTAAGTTCGGCCAGTATATTGAACACTCTTCACAACGCTTCTCTAATGAGACTTCGTGAATTACTCAGATCATGAGTTCTCAGATTCGAGTTCTGACGGAACGAGCTGGTTCGGCTCCGAGGAGAACTATCAGTCAGCCGTCTGGCCACAGGAATGATGCTTATCTTTCCGAGATGGAGAGTGAGCGAAGCGAGACTTGTCCAGACAAGATGCTTCGTGTGTTATCGGAGCTCTCATCTTTGTTGAAACGTTTCGGCCACTGGTGACTGAGAGTGACCGCCGCTCTACTCGAAATCTTGTATACATCAAGCATAACGCAGGTCATGACCCTCGTGAGTCCGGGCGCGAATCGGCACGCAGCCTCATCAGTCAACAGCCTCTTGATCATAGTTATGTTGAGCCGCTCACAGAGTGCTCACTTTTAGGTTCACGGTCGAAGATCTATGGAAGCGCATTTGCCTTCGGATCGTTCCCTCGGTTGAAAGCCGAGTGGAGCGCTCCATGGTCAGCAAGGCGCGTCAAAAGAGTAAAATGTTTTTGAGAGATCATCCTCAAAGTTCGGAACGAACTCTTGTGGAAAATGGCTCGACGAATCGTCTCTCTCTTCCGAGGGCACCCGCGAATGAACGAACAATGGTGATGGCTTGTGGGCGGACGGGTGGCAAGAGAAATCCCTTTGTCTCCGCCTCGACATTGAAAAACGCTGTAAAATGCTACTTTCAGACCGAGGAAGAGTTTAATACATCTCGAGTGCAGGGACGGGCTGCCGCGCGAGCTCAAAGACAAAAACTCGATAAACGGAAGAAAGCGTTCGTTACCAAGTCGGTGGTAGCTGTCTAAAAAGCGTTCTGGGGATCGAACTCCGCATCAGAAGCCTAGCGATGAAAGGAGGAAGGGGAGCCCATGGCTCTCCTGCTATTTCCTCGTTAGAGGGCCTCCGTACGATAGGGTCCCACAACTGTTTGATCCAGAACGAGGTTTGTTATCGAACAATCGTGGTCGCCGTCGCGCCCCCGTTCGTTTCATTGAACCTCAAAGGGGGCCTGGATAGTTTCATCGGGGACATGAATAACCTTTCGTAATGTGAAAATGAAACCGCGGGACGCTAACGATGGACATTCGTGGGCTGAACGATGCCATTTGGTCGGCTTCGATTTTTGCGGCAGCAATGTTACCGGTGCGGAGCGGACCGAGTAGTCGCAGGATCGTACACCCCAGAAATGACGGACTGAATTGAATTAGCGTCGAACGTGGCCATGTGGCTCGGCGACTTTTTGACCTTGCCTTCCGGGCCTCTGGACGAACAAGCCGACTGCCGCAACTCGGCTTATTAGGCTTCGGTTCCATTGCCATCAATTTCTCTGGTGGTCATTAGAGATTACCTGAGTTAGATTCGGGCCACATTGAACCGACCCTGCTCGCCTGTCTGCCTTGCTGGAATGTACATCGGAAGATCGATATTCGTCGTTTCGTCTTTCCAGATGCAGTTCACACGAGTCCTCGAGCTTTTTTCAGAGTTTATACCTGACATGAGTGCATCGTGACTGTGGGGTCTAAATTTCCCGAGGTGAATATAGCCTTTTCGGGTCGCGGGAGTGAGGCGACTCGATCACTGCGGACGGAATGCAATGGGGAGCTCCGCTCAAAGTTGAAACCCCATATTTCCAGTCGAAAATGTATGCTCTGCACATTTCGCCATCGAAATTGCGTACCCTGTACATTGCCGAGTCTCACATGCGCACTCCGTACATTTTACGGTTCAAAATGCGTACTCTGTACTTTCCCCAGTCTCACATGCGCACTCTGCACATTTCTCGGTCGGAAATGCGTGCTCTGCACATTTCTCGGTCGGAAACGCGTACTCTGCACATTTTTCGGTCGAAAATGATCTCTACGATTTCGGACGTCGGAAATCTATACTCTACACATCTTTCAGTCACAATACACACCCCGTTAATTCCTCAGTCACAATGAGCAACCTGTTCATTCCTCACTCACAATGCACACCCTGTTCATTCCTCACTCACAATGCACACCCTGTTTATTCCTCAGTCAAAATGCATGCCCTGCACATTTTCAAGTCGAACTGCATGGTCTGCGCATGTTTTGCTCGAGCCATTCTGCACACGTTTTGCTCAAATCAGATGTTCTGCAACATGTTTTGCTCAAATCAGATGTTCTGCACATGTTTCGCTCGAATCAGATGTTCTGCACATGTTTTTATCAAATCAGATGTTCTGCAAATGTTTCGCTCAAATCACATATTCTGCAAATGTTTTGGTCGAATCAGATATTATGCACATGTTTTGCTCGAATCAGAAATTCTGCACTTGTTTTTCTCAAATCATAAAATCTGCACATTTTTTGCTCAAATCAGATATTCTCGACCTACTTGAATCACTCGATTACGCATCATTAATATTGTATACAAATTCAGAACAGAACGCATGAGAGAGGTATAGGCTCCTCTCGCAAGGCACGCATCTGATGAAGGACACATCGTCGCATTGGAAAAACTGGTTCTCGACGATCTGATCGAAGCAAAATTCTCATTCTCATTTCCTGTCTTAGAGGAGCGGCATTTAATCATGCTCCCAAAACATTGCGCGGCGAACCGGTGAAGAGCTAGAGACTAGGGTGATCGTATTCACCATCTCCTAGTGGGTCTACTCGGAAAATGAAAGAGCGTTTTCCCTGTCTTGGACGAACGGAGTCATAAAAAAAACCTCCCCAAGGATACCTGACAAAGCCAAATTTTACGATGCCAGGTACAGTTATCCAGAAAGGTACCGGTGCAGGCGCCGCGCAACAGTCCCCCGGCAGGGTTCTATTGGGCCCTTGGACCATCAAGCTGTGACTGATCTAATAATTGACGCACCGATTGAATGAAACATATAGGTGGCTTGAGGAGCGAACGCTGTGTGCTCGAGTTTCTCGGCTCAAGCGGAAATCAGTCATTATCCGAGCCCTAACTTTCAACCATTCTCTACCACTAAGTTTGTGGCCGCTGTCTGTCTTCCTGGTCTGGTTTCCAGGTGTTGCGTGAAGCTGAGTTTTGGCTCAGAACCACTCCCAGGAGCGGGAAGAGAACGATTATCGCCTTAGGTCGTCGCCCTTCCACCGCGTTCTCCGTGGCCCTGAGCTCTGTTCTGTCGGAGCTCCGCTGTGGTTGTGTGTTACTGCCGCGTACTCTCAGGACTATCGGTCTCGATATGTTTCGGACCAGCAATCCTTGGTTAAACCTAGTTCTGAGTAAGTCCAGCTCGGTCGACGAGCCTCTGTACCAGGATCGTGGTCAGAACTTTATAGGTGCAGCTGGTCGGAGCGTATCCACTGTGGTTATCGGGATCGGTTACTCCCTGTTTGCCTCGAAATGGCGGTATCATGGTACCTTCGCGCCATGCCTCCGGGATATTTAAGCCCTCAGATATACGTCATGTTGTGGGCTCTCAGGTGTTCAAGGTGGATTCGTTGGGGTTTGCGATGGGATAATGAGTGTTTGTTATTGAGTAGTGCCCAAACTCCGATGTGCCAGTGGATGGTAGAGCCTCGGTACACTCCCGAGTCTGAGTGACGACCGTGCGACAGCGGGAGGAAATCTTCTGAAGGAGTGGCGGGCAAACGTGCGGCCCACGGGCCAGATTCTGCGCTTTTTCAAACAACGTCCCGGTCAGAGACATTTCCCGCCACGGACCGCCAGTGTCGCGGCGGGTCATAACGCGCCGGGGGAAGCGGCCCCTGTATAATTCATGAATCGATGGGTTATCAAACATTTCTCGAACTTGATTGTCAACAATTGGGGAGCCCAGATGCGAAGCGTCGTAACTCCAAATTTTTGAAAGTCGAGTTGTCAGCCAGAAATTCATCGAACCGATATTCGATAACGTTATCTTGCGTTTTTTTCTAAAACCGTTTCACTCCTTGTTTCCCTTCATTTTTCGTGTTGCCAAGGAAAGCGCGAAATAATGTTGTTGGAACACGCTTCGATGAATTTCTGACTGACAAAGTCACTTTTAGAAATTTGGTTCGCTCGTCAACCATTCCTCGAACTCGATGGTCAACCATTTCTCGAAATTGCTCGCCAACATCTCCTCTGAAGGGCTCGCCAACCATTCCTCGGAATCCCTCATCGTCCATTCTACGCCCATGTACAACGGGTTACCGATTCCCGCTTCGACGGGGATCTCAAAATCTGCTCGGAGAAACGTTTCGACTAGGCTTTCGACTAACACTGGGATGCTTTTGTTCCCATTCTCTGCACTCATAGAACTCTGGACAGACAGAAGCCACCCGGTATTGCTTGGCTATCACGCGAATGTCCTCGAATTCTCCGGCGGGAGCAGATACTCACAAGACCCCGTCTCCATCAGCACATCGTTCAAACCTTAAACTGAGCCTGAAAGAATTGGAACGTACCACGTTTCCTCCCAAGTTCGGAGAGGAAATCAAGAAAAGAAACGTCTGGTGCTTGCAGCATTCCGAATCCACGGGTATATCTATCGTCCCAACATTCGTTCAACACTCGTCAAGCGAGCTCTGAGAACTTGATTGCTCTACTTGCTGCCTAGAGCCGCATTTCACGCTCCGAAGTATCAATGGAATCAAGAGTTGAGTGGAAAGAGAGAATATGCGTAACGAAGTTTTTCGCTTTCATGTATGAAGCGCCGCCTTGAAAATAATGCGGTTGCGGCGGCGCGCTGACACCATGTTTGAAATGAAACTCGGTCGGGTAAGACCGCCATTATCACCAACCCGGCGAGTTCTGCAGCTGGGGTTAACCCAAGCTAACTCTATCCTCGCGCAGGGGCGGAGAGGCTTTCAGGGCACCCAAAACGCCAACTGCTTGCGGGTTATGAACGATCCAAGTCAGGATGTTCTCACATATGGCCCCATGCAATCGCTCGGAGATTATCCGAGAGAAAGGAATGAATCTTTGATTTCCGCCGTAGATATCTTCTGACCTCGGCGAAAGTCGGTCGCGGCTGTGCTCACGGAGTTCCAGTTTCCAAAATCTTGTAGTCGCCATTGAAGTCGACGCTACTTGCGAGCGGTTGCGGGAGGAGCCTAGTTGGGTTGGCTTCGCAAAGATTCAAAGAAGCGGAAAGGGGTCTATTTGAGAAGCCCGGAAGCCTGCTACTGAGTTCCCGCACTCCCGGCGAACGCGGGTCGGAACGATAGATTCATCGAGCCGCCGGTATGGCTGTGCAAATTGGATGTTCCACTCCACCGTGTCTCGTAGCAACGTCTTGAGAAGCCTAGAGCCGGGCGCGATCGAGGGGTCTTGAAACGACAGGGACGATTATAGCGGAAACAGGAGGGGGAACCCTAAGAAGCTCAGAAGGCTGCAGCGATTCCGACCAGCATGTGGCTTCACGCCTTGGAGCCCAGCTTCAGATGGCGGAGGAATCAATTCTGAAAGACCCCACGAACGCAACAAGGGTCTTGACTTGAGATATTATCGCGAGATTCCCGTTCGAGGCCGCCTTCGGTTCGCTCTCGGTACCCGAGTTCATGTTCCGGTACTCGGATTCGGACTGATCTTCGATCTGCGACACCAGCCTTCTCTAGTCCCTGGAATGTCACAGCTTGAACACTGCAGCAATTTGCGTCAGCTGATTCCACGTTTCAGAAGAGAACAGGGCTTCGCTGGCGACGAACGTCTTCTTCAGAGGATTCTTCAGCTCGCAATTCCTTCAAATTCTCCATGTCTGACAGATATTAATCTGAGCTATTCTTATTCCCGCTTGCGCTCCGCTCGTGCAGAGTGTCGTTTACGCTCCAGAAAGGCCCCGTCGTAGGCCACCGCGAGACAACGCTCCGACCGCGTCGCCCGAAAACAGAGCGTAAAACTCTCTCTCCTCGATAACACCCAGTTCCTGCAGCGAGAGGATTCGCGAACAGTTATACGGACGAAAAACGCCCGAACTCTTGTCTCCGGTCGGAGGGTTATCTCGTTGGCGGGCTCGAGCAGGAGGCAACGAGCGGTTCGTCGCGGCAGAGTCCGTTGTTTGGGATCGACAGCACGTTCGCCTGCTCGTTGGTGTCAGCTTTTCACCGTTCCCCGCAGTTTCATCATGGCCTGCGCCGGAAACGGCGTCGAGGACGCTCGCGAGGATAGAATGAGCTTCTGAAGCGAACGAGAGGTCGCGAATCACCTGCCTTGATCCGAATGGATTCTCTCATTCTAGGCATCTCGCTTTGAGATAGGCGGCAGTGCTCAATCCCAGAGTTCTCTGCCGGTTCACTCTGTGCCCGCTTCAGAAGACAAGCGTCCAGATGTTCTTCCCCTTGAGGTGGCTCGATAACAGCACAGACCGTGGTGGCAGTGCGGTCTTGCATTACACCAACCGGCAATTGTGTTTTGAGAGACTGTCCTCAGAGAGGACGTTCCTGTACGAAGATGAATGGAAGCTTGCACCAGGCCGTAATCTTCCATTCATAACAAGCTCGGCAGCCTGACCGTGTGTGCGACGCAGTGGACTGCCCGTCCTCGACCTCATTCACTCCATCAAGTTCCCTCCTGTGTACCTCGCTCGCGGCTGTTCTTCATCAAAGCTATCTTCTATTCTAGAAGTATCGTCAAGCTTAACGCCTGCTCAGCAACTGCCGTAGCTCCTGACCTCGGAGTTTGATCGCTAAAAACTTGAGAACCAACTGTATGGAGTCGTGAGCGTTTCTCCTATGGAACGAGTGCGGAGTTTCTTGCCCGTCTTAATGCTGTGAGACGGCAATAGTTGTCTCTCTCTCTTGAATAATCCCCGCAACACCGAAGGCGCGTTGTCAAAGGTTGCATCGCCTTCGGCTATGGCGATGACATGAATTCGATTGCTATGACCCGCGACGTTACCTCTGGATACCCTCAAGAGGTTTCCATGTGTTTACGAGCAGGCACTCGACGCGAGAACGAGCGAGTCAGGTGCCGCCAGATGAGCTGCATCCATTGAAATGCGAGCCGCTCTGCATTCCTGAGCACATTTTTTTGAGTCAATCGACGCAGCGTGAGGATGTATTTCTCAGCCCGGGACAGTTCAACGAGGACGAGAACAAATTTCTGCAGTGTTCCACGATTCCGTCTGGCGTTGCTCGAATCGGTAAGTTCTGGAAATCTTTCTGACGTTGTGCCTCGCCCCCGGGGGCTGTGCAAACTCAGTAGCAGACAGTTACAGTGAAGAGCACGCCGCTCTTAGTGGAGCGGAGGTGACAGGCTGATATCACCCGTCACTATGATCTTGAGTTGGGAAGATTTCTCGCGAGTAGACGTCGCGCAGAAAACTCCGTTTCTCCGACGCATCCAGTTGTTTCTGTCGGTGGTCGTCTCGGGGTTCTAGGATGATCGGATGATCTGTGTGCACTCCCGCCGTCCGTCATACAAACAGATGGGAAGAACAGCCACTCCTGGGCATCGAATCAGTGGCGCCATTTCTTTCCACGCTTGCGAGGCCTGAACTCCTGTGGCATGCAATCACAGTTTCGTACATTTGTTCTTCATGCTTGGCTATAAGCCACAGTGAGCGATCATAATCAACGAAACACATCGGTTTAAATCGGCGTCAACATGGAATCCAATCCATGCCATAGGTTCGTTCGCGTGGAAAGAGAGACCAAGAAAACATGACGAACTTCTGTCAGGGAAAGCGCTCTCGGCAGAACGGCGAATTCGACGGCGCGACTCTCCATTGTTCAACTCACCTTCGGTCAACCCTTGTCCGGAAACGGGCTCTCCGGTCTGTTTTTTTTCAGGTGTTCAAGCCGAAGCGATGAGGCAGATTGGTATCATCAATTCGATTCACCGCTGACACACGGAGTGCTTCCGCAGTCGCTTTCCGGTTGTTTTTTTGGATACCCTTCGCTCGGAGAAGCTCTCGGATTGATGATCATCGAGTTTCGCCCGACAAGAGGAACATCGCCAGGTTCATCCACCTGGAACTCATCGTTCTCGCGACACCTGAGGCCGAATATCGTGAATCCCACAATCGAAGTTTATGGGGATGGATCAGTTCTCGGTAACTCTCTTTCAACCATTAATGACAAGAATGATCATTTCCCGGCTCGGGTCTCTGCGCTAATATGCGTTCCGAGCGAACAACTTGTTTTTATGAAGTTCGATGGGAGCGGCCTCCCATGGAACTCCTCCCTCCAGAACGGGTCTATTACGAGGAAAACCCGGAGAGCCTGGGTTGCAAACGCCCTGTATGTGTCGTAGCCCGGTAACGCACCGTGAGCGAAGGCAGTGGGGCGGTCCGCCCCGGACATCGAGGCTACAGCGATGATCCGTCTGTTCGCAAGTTCGAGTTCTCCCTTGCCTGTTTCGTCATGTATACTTCACACGTATGATTATGAAATACATTGTCATTGTCATCACTCAGAATGCGACATGCCGCATGAGCTCACATGGGGCATCAAGCCGAGGGTCCGCCGGGGGCATCGTCGAACGTCGGTACGCCACTGTCGCAGCCATCATGTTATCCTTTCAGAATCCTTACGAGGTTCAACCCCAGCATATGACTCAAAACTCTCACGACCAAACCCGGAGTCTCATACGTGTAATTCCTGCTGCAGGCATGACACGCCCTTTAGTGGACGAGCTAAGAAGGTTGGAGCAATTCAGGACTTGTCCATCATCTCATACTCAAAAACTTGTTATGGGGACTCACGAGGAAGGTTTGGTCGAGTCAAAAGTTCGTGTCCGCGGCTTCTTTGACGGAATTCTGGGTGGACCTCCCTATGAGCCATAGACAATTTCGAAGCCTGAATGACTCAATCATCAAGTGGACAGAGCTTGTCGTAACTATGTGATCGAAAATTTCATCCTTCGTCGGTGGAGGGGGGGGGGGGGTGATGGCAAGCGTGCATTCCAAGGCTCAACGAGAGTTCCGACAAGCTCCCAGATAGAGCTATTGGAGAGGGCTCCATCGCAACTCTGTCTGTCATGTTCAGAACAAAAAAACTGAGCCCACAGCGAGGATAAAAGCTTGTTCTCGTGAGTTTGTGCAGCGAGCAGATCACATGCTTGGTTCCGATCCTATTCGGCCCACACGCCGCTCATCAAGAGTCGCCATCCTTTCTTGAAAGGTTTTGTTCTGAATTCAAGAAGTTCAGACTCCTGAGATTCCCCCGTCATCTCAAAGAACCTCATGAGAAATGTGATGATCACGACTTCTAAACTTTCACCGTCCAGAAACAGCGGATAGTGCTGATTCCGGAGTGCTCCAGAAACGCGCGGAGAAGAGTTGAGGAAAAGCCTGACGCTGGTTCGTGAGAGCGTTTCCTTGAGTTCTCATTGAACATCCGGCAGCCCTTCAGCGCTTTGAGATTTGCGTTGTCCGAATTCATGGGCTGTCTCAAGCACAATCGCACAAAAAGCGACAGGGAGAAAGCGGCTCACGAAAGGAGCAGGAGTTGAGGCCTTTTCGAGCGACAGCGTGGATAGAAACTCAGGGTGATACGCGGGCGCTTCTCCGATGCCATGAGAGCAGATTCCGCCACTTTCGAAATCACGGTCATTTGACATGTCGACGCTTCTCAAAGATACGGCCCACCAATTAGGAGAATTTCAACACCGATGTCCTTTGGCACTGCGCCCGGAGGCATCCACAATGGAACGTGTCACGAGGATCAAGTGTTTCGAATGGGAACAAGAACTCATTTGGTCTTGTCAATGTCAGCTCATTGTCATCAGCGATCCCTGAGCTATGTAGCGTGAACTGCGCCAGGTTGCGCCAAGAGGAGGAGACGCGAGCGCTCGCTTGCTTGCTCGATCAATGCCTGCTTGGCACCAGTGAGGACGATGCTCAGGATACGAGTCAGTAACCACCGAGCTCTCACCCAGCGGCGCTGCGAATCACCGAGAATCCAGATGAGATGGAGAGCAGTTCTTGGGAACGCTCCATAGTCAGGGAACCAATGTGAACTTCTCGAATGGCAGCATCGCTCGATTCCGAAGACGAGCCATTGGCCATGAACTCCGATAGACTCTGATTGGGAGGCGATTTGATTGCACAATGGCATATATCTTTCAGCCAAAAGCCGAATCGGATACGAAGGATTCGCACTTGACGATGCTGCGGGAGGCATCCCGCAAATCGGCAAACAAGAAAACTGCCTGTGTCGCGTTCCTCGTCAGCTGCAGATCACCGAAACCTCCGGACGGACCGCTGGTCGCATCCCTGAACGTGGCAGTGTCATCCACCAGTCTGTACCAGAAGCGGATAACTCTAACAATGAGCTGGCTCCAGCCGAGATAAGAGTAGCAGTCCACATTCTTTCACGAGAAACATTGTGGCACTGCGATCAGCTGGGATTCAACCTTTGCGAGACGTACCTTGCGATGGAAGCGGCTCGTTTTGCTGGGAGGAGCTCTAACCGAGCGCCCGCGGGCGAAAGAGATAAGTAATCGACCCCAGCTCACCTGGCTGTGAAGAACGAAGCCCGAGAGACAAACGGAGCTTGCCGGTAAATCGTGGCGACTATGCTTCGCTTCCGTTCAGGAAATCTGCGGAGACGAAAAAATTTCCGACACCGTTCTTGCCAAGGCCGGAGTCCAATAAAAACCTTCGGAGGAGGGCCTCGCGATACTTAAGGGCGCTACGTTGAATCAAAACAATGCGAGCGCTTTCGAGAAGAGGAAGATTTCCCGCCGAGTCCCCCGCCCCGAGAGCAGCTGCAGGGGCAACGGCGGAAAGTACGGGAAGGCGTCTTCAGTCTGTGAGCAGGTGGGCGTTCTCCGCGCCACGCCGCTCAGTCAGACAAGATGAGATGCAGTCACAATCAAGGCCCTAATTACCATCCTACGCAACACAAACTCGAGCCAAACTAACTCAGCCTTTCTGAATACTCCGGGAGAGTTCACGGTGCAATCGAACCCTCTCAGTCCTGCCATCAGAGGCGCGTGTTGATCCGAAATTAAGGGAAAGGATGGCCGTCTGTTTGCAGAATACTTCAGGTTTAATTTTGCGAACTCAAGCAAAAGAATCAATGTGGACGTAGCCGGAACGAGCGTTCGGGGATATTTCCCATCTTCAGTTCCATGGCAGCTGCCTCTGTGGGTCAGACTTCTGGGATAAATCAAGGTTTGAATGGCTCTTCTTCGATTCCGGCAGGCGAGCGGCGTGGGAGTCCTCACCTAAAGCACCCCATACGTCTCAACCCTGGTCGCAGACGTTGATTGAGTATTCTACGAAGTCCGTTTCCTCATACTGAGTTTTGAGCCTGGAGGTCGCGTTCAATCCATTATTCACGCGACATCCACCCGCAGATATGGAGGTCAAAAACATACAAATGTAGGTTTGACAAGAACCTGGTTGGGATACGGCAAGCTCATTGAACTCCATGGTTTTTAACGGCTGGTCCAAAACGAACGACCCAAACGATGTGGCGGAGTCGCCATACATCAGTAACAGTTTCTAACAATTCCATGTTCAGCACCTGTTTTGTGTGATGACGATACTAGCGACGTTTGAGCAGCTGATATTCTGATCTTTGGCAACGTAATGTTATTGTAACGGTGTACATCAAACCCAGTACTTCCTCCCAACAGATCAAACACGTTCTGCGTAAACAGGCAATCTCGATGAAGTCATGGGTCCTCATTAGAGATAGAGGTTTCAAGGCACTAAAAAACTCGAGAAAATGCAGGCAAAAACTCGAGAAAATGCAGGCAAAAAGGCATTAAAAATACCGGAAAAAGGCACTGAAAATCCACAAAATAGGCATTCAAACATACTGGAACAGCCGGCGAAAATGCGCGGCGAAAACAGGCGGCGAAATGTTGGGAGGGGCGTTAAATCTTCGGAGGAAGGGAGCCATATTAAGATGATGGAGGTGAAAGCTTGAACCTTGCTAATCCTACAGCTCCTCATTGCTTATTGGAGCTATATGAAGCTTTGCATTGTCCGGAGTCAACGGATATCTGCGGTCTGAGAGCAGCGACTGGAAGCGGGAAAACGACCGCTCCACATTCACACTGACCAAAGGGGCAAACTACGACGCGAGATCGGTTGGCGAATAAATCGAGAGCTCAGCGCTCATATCGTTCCCTTGCCTCAGTGTGTTTGGGAATCGCGGAAAGTTGAATTCCTGAAGAGCGAGGACGCGGACAAAAGCGATCCTCGGAGAGAATGAAGCATGCGCTATTTCGAGCAATGGCAAAATGAGCATTATCCAGATATTGTTGTACTTTCCCGGAGATCTGAATTTCGGATTAACAGGCTTGTTCCAAGTATTTCTCGGTCCATAAAATCGAAAAATAGGCAGAACTCTGGACGAAATGTTGAAAAAGGCAAAACAAAGGGATATAGGCAGTTTCAGGCATCAATGGCATTGTGCCTGAAACCCCTATCTCTAGTCCTCATAAACGAGAAGCGGGGACAGCTTGTTTGTGGCGATATCTACTCCAATCATCCTATGATTGTAATCAGAGAATAGAATTCATCCTCGTGAGTCCTCGTCGAGCGGTTAATGACCAAAATTCTTTGCGAAACTTTTTCTCACATTCCCATTTGAATCGCTTTCCTGGGTATGAGTTGTGATCAGTCAAGGGACCGTTTCACTACAGGTGAGCTTCTCTACTGTGTCTGGTTGAGCTAATGTGAGCAATTCTCACGGGTACAAACGCAATAATATTCGGTGGTGAGTGCAACCACAGCCTAGAATTTCGATACCCGGAATAATACCTGCGACATACCCTGCGTCTGAGAGTTACCGGTCGAGCAGACTCCGATTTTTTTCTTCAAACTTCTTCAAAAAACGGCCCGCGGAACGACTCCAATGAACCGATCCAGTTTGTATCGACGTCCTCGGATGCCGCGGCGGATTCCTCACATCCGCTGAAGAAATGGCGAGAGTCGGTCCAGAGCTCAAAATTTACGACCCATCGCATGAATATCACAAAAGTCACTGAGATGTTAGCCAAGGAAATTTTCCGATAGCAAAAGACTCTCAGATTGGTCCAAGAACAAGACTGTGAAGTTCCCGGATCAAACCGTCCGCTTCTTCGCTCGATCACAGGGATAGCTTCCAGAATCGGACCATCTTTCAGATATGACCAAATAGAGGAAGGGAAAGCGAATTCGCGACCTGCGTTGACCATGCTGTACGTACAGATGAGGATAGAAGTACGTATGGATCATGATTGTCATCCCTTCGGCCGCATGTCAGCTGCCAGTGAATATTTTTTGGAGCTTTTTCTCCCTCCAAGACGCATCTCTTCCGTTGTTGGGTCTGGAACTTAGTTGAGAATTGGTGATTTCAGAGTATGTCGAAGTCGACTTCCACTTTTCGTCGACTCCCAACCTCGACAGGCTCGTGAATCCTCGATTCTCAGCGGAGTTGCGATTTTCAAAACGGGTTCGATCCGTCTTCTATCTCCCTCCGATATGCATCCACTAGACTATAGCGCCAAGCCTAGCGCGCGGATCCAGCTCGAACTCGAAAAAAATTCACTTCTTTCCCCCCTCATCTTGGTTCCTCAGCGGAGCCGCGCATGGCTAACTGAGGAGATCGATTTCATGGAGAAAAGCTCATCTTCGAGCCAAGTATCCCAGAACTCGTCAGCTTTCATTCAACTCATCTACCCTGTGCCGATCAAACATTATCGAATAGCGAACGGCATGATGAAGGTATGAATAGCGGATAATTATAATCGATGCAGTGCGTTGTTAGAAAAATCGGTGGACTATAATTTTTCTGGACTTCGTTAAGTTCACGCTGGATCCGCGTGGTAATATGCGCACACTCGGGGAGGGGGGGGGGGGGGATGGGAGACGAATCAAACCCATTTTCCACTCCCGAGGGAACCTCACGATTCCGTTGGGAATTGACGATTTGCGAGTCTGTTGAAGTTGGGAGTCGGAAAGAGCGGAATGTTGACTTCGACCTGCACTCATATCACCGGTTCTCCACCAATTTTTTAATAAAATACGGAACAGATGGGCCTTCGAGGGAGCAATCGAAGAGGGAAAAAGCGCATCTGAAAACTATCCACTAGCGGCTGAGATATGGCCACGAAGGAGGGCGACCACGATCGTCGCTCACCGTACAGCGGATACCCGGTACATCATCAAAAATGGATGGCAAACAGACAAAACTCCGCAGCCGCTGAGAAAATGATAAGATTTCAACATCTCTACCAGAATTTGAAGCCCCTCCACGAAATTTCTTCAATTTTCCGATCCGTCACAACGACTCGCCCGCGATATCCGCGTTTTTTGACCGCGACAAATTTGCAGCCCTACCTATGCTCAGCAACAAGTCACCACACGGGCGAGTTCTCGACTCGGGTCGTCCGTTCTTGCTTCCGGGCCAAGCACCTCCGGATCGAGCTGATATCATCGCCCGCGTCTTGAAGCAAAATTTGAAGTAAGGATGGAAAGGTACGTTCTCGGGTGTACTCCATTCGATGGCGAAAACGCGGACTCCCGTACAGCCTTATCCTGCTTTGGAGATGCACCCTGCGAGCACTCCATTCAACATGTTTCCCGCCCCGGTCTTCGCAAAATATTCCGTTCACGGATTGGCGATCGATTCAAGCCTGAATGGACCTCCGCGGGTCGATATCCTTTCCCATGAATGAAACTTTCGAGGAAGCAAAATTATTCAGAAACGCAGGAGTCAGCTGTGGAAACTGTTTCCTGCACTATCCGTCCTTTCCGTACTCAGCATCAAACTCGAATTTCTGGAAAATACTATTTCGGCACTTTCATTCCCTGATATCTAGACTTCCCGAGAGGCACAGCTCGCAGCTGATCAGCGAGGGAGCAACTGATTCCCTTCGAGTTTCCAGCTTCGAGGAAACAATCGCCGGTAATTTTGTATCTGCGGCCGAGATCGTCTTTGAGCGATCGTTGAGATGAAATCGTTCGGTGGTCACTAGGCTCTGCAACGGTCATTTAACCGCGGCTGGTGACCGCACATATCTCGCGGTTATCAATCGCGATAACCGCATTTAACCGCGATTCCTCGGAGCGTATGAGTTTTGAGCAAGCATCTTGCCTGATGAGCGTACTTAGAAGAACTGAGATCTGAGATCAGGCGCCAGGCATTGGAAAGGAATGATATGCTTGTGTAACTAGTGATATCTTGTGTGATGGCTTCCGTTAACGGAAGTTTGTACACGCTTTCGGAATGAGGACCCGTCCAGCGATTATACCTGGAAATATCACACATCAGCCACAGCCTCTTGACTTCCCCATGAACAAGCCGTTCGAGGACTCTATGAGCGAGCATGGGAGGCGGAGGATTCAATCTTCAAGACCTTTGCACATCCGGTGAGATCAAGGAACCGAGCACAGCGGAAGAAGCTGTTATGTGGGGTGCGCCCGCGTGGGAAGGAACCGATGAACAAATCGTGATGAGGTCCTACAGAAAAATGGGATTTCTCAAGCACTGGTCGGAACCGAGAAGGACGCCCTTTTTGAAGACTGCAAATATGATATCCGGAGCCGGAAGCCGTCACTTGGAGTCAGCGAAAACTGGAAGCGACTCACGAGAGTACCTCGAGGAGTCCCAAGAAAAACTTGAGCATCAGGAAGTCGAATTAACATGGATCATCCCAACACAACGAAGAGAGCTAGTATTTAGGCACGCCACGCTCGTGAAATCGTTTAGAAATCGGCCCCAAATCCACATTTGGGATTTTGCAAGACGACCTTAGCGGAGCGTGGGGGGGGGGGGGGGGGGGGGGGCTGAACTGAATGTGTTTTGAGATCTCGTAGTATCCGCAAATTATTATAGAACCTCTTTTTCAAGAAGAGTGGGGAAGATTCCTGAGAATCATGCCGAGTTTTCTCTCTCAAGTGGAATTTTTCTTCCGAAATTCTGCGAAGGATCTCGAGGAGTTGTGGAATATTCCCTCCGTCTCCGGCAATGGCTCGTTGCAATATGGTCAGGCGTGGAAACGATGGTATCAATTCAGGGTCTGTTCGGAATCATCGTAGATGAACGCAGTTATTTGCGGTTATAACCGTGGTTTTCGGTCCTAATTTCGGGGTTAACCACGATTGCGGTTATGAATTCGCGGTCATCGGCGAGCCGTAGCCGCGGTTATCGGTGAACCGAGGCCGCGGTTATTCCGAATCGCGTTTTTTTGCGAAGCCTGGTGGTCACCGATGATATCACGAGTCGTGGGTAAAAATGGGGATAGATGAGCGGACGGGAAGGGACCACGGCCATACGAGCAAGAAATATCCGCGTCTCACTCTGTTTTCCACAGTTTGTTAGAACCATTGGCTGTAATCTTTCGAAGGCGGACAAGCAGTTTCTGCTTTGAATTCTTGGGGCATGTTGGGCAAATTGGCATAAGCGCGAACTACCGCTGGGAAGATGAGGAACCTCAAATCTCTGAATTGCATGAATGGTCCATCAGATACATTGGTCACGTACACATCCAACACTGAGGGCTATTGCGAGAAGCTGCCTCATCGCTTCCTCATCCCCATGTATATGAATTTCATTAATCGATACTCATCCTGCTTGGGGGTTCAAGGCGATCCCAGAAACTTGCTGAGGGGCCGATTAGGTGGAAAAGTTTAGGAACCTCTGTTCCAGATCATTCTGACCAGAGCGTTTGTTGCCATTGCGTCGCTCATGCCGCTACCAATCGCGGCCAATGTTCGCATATACAGAACCCCGAGAGACGTTTGTGCCATTGGTAGCACTGGAAGCCGATTCCCTTGGGTCGGTGCCACGACAACGCGGCAGCGTTTTGTTTCAAAGACGTAGCGTGACTTTGATCGACGGAGCTAATCTTCTCATGCGTCCTATGCTATGGGAAGAGCGAACACAGTTTTTTCAATTCATCGCCTGCTCCCTCCTATCAATAATTCAATGTCGATCATCTAACTTCTAGGACGCGATGAGTCTCGGAGCCTCAGAGAGGGCACACGAATAGACACGGCATCGATTCCTGCCAGAGACTTGACACTGTGGCGTTCCTCAGAGCTGGCTGCTTGCGGACCAGTTGTCACCAGCGATTCAGATGACCTACCACTGTTGACCCAATGTCCACCACATGAACTCAATTTCCGTATCCCGATACTACACTCTTGAACAACATCTCAACCAAGCCCCTGACTACAGACACTTTTGTTGTCTGAAGATTTCAGGGTCTCGCTTGCTGGCCGGAGGATCCATTTACGAACACCGGGAGTAGAACCATGTAGTGTGAGGCTCATACCCTCGAAAGGAAGCATAGTCACTGCGAGACTCCCCTCGAGACAAGAGCTTGGGCAACTACTCCTCTAGGCGCGCGCAACACGCTGCTGGGAGCTCGGGGAGAACACCGTGAACACTACTTCCACGCAGGCGTGTAACTTACCTTCTTTGACGACTTCGACCTTTCATTCTCTCGAACACTCGATGTTGTTGCGTACTACTGATCGAGCAATTCCTGGCGGGTTCTGGTGCGTGAAGGTTCATCTTTCTCCTCTGAGTCGCACATCACGCATATCCGCGAGGGGACCTTGCCGGCGATGCAGAGGGAATTCTAGGGGTTGGCCTGTCCGAATTCACTGGATACATGGGAATCCAGATGTAAGTGTCGCGTTTGCGGAGGCAGTGTCGCGTGTCTCAGCTGCCGAGGCCTACTACAGAATCCACCAAAAAGTACGCGCAATCAGTATCTACACCGAAGTTAGGGCAATGCTCGACGCACAGTTGTGCGCATAACAGGCGCGCCAGGAGTCGGCGCTGAAGAGGCCCGTCGGTCCGAGTCTTTCTGGCGCGCAGATCGTCTGCGGGCTGAATTCGGTTTGATCTCAGATCGGCATCCATCGTTGAGATCTGAAACCTCCCTCATAGATAGGGTGCATCGTTCTCTCCCCACACGAAACATTCATGAGCTACATATACTTGGAGGTAGCTCCCCCCGAGGAGAGTCGTGCGGCCCTAAGAGACTATGATAAAACGCCTATTCTCTCCGACCCCATTGAGGAACAATTTCATTCCACAAAGCGGAGTCCTAGACCGTCTCTGCCTTTTTCATAGTTACGTGTTGGGCCCATGAGACTCCCACTTTTACCGATGTCGATCGCGCTGAGGGTTGCTTTCGCAGAATTCGGAGGAGAAAGCGTAAACGTTCTCGCTGCTGATTGCAGCGGGGCTTTCTTGTGACGTGGGAGTCGTGAAAAATCATGAGTCGTGAACGGTTTTTGAATGGAGTGTCCGCTTCCGACTGCGGCAGCGTTTGTTCTGTGGGAGACCATCGATGAGAGCCAGAGAATATAGCAATATCAGCCTGAGAGACTGAAAAAGTTGAGAAGAGACAACCCGGTGTGTAGTCTATATGCATATGCGCTCGCCCAAATGAGATTCGCTTTGCCGGGCCTCTAGATGCATGCGACGCAAATCTTCATCGTCGAGGATCTCGATGCAGACAAGTTGGATAGGGGACTCCCCGTCTCACTGGAGAATCCGGCGAGTCCCGTCGACTGCCTGTGTCTTCTCAAAAGTGGAATGTACCGCCTATATTACCTGAGAACCAAGCTTCACTTTAAGAAAATTCCCCTGTTCACGGCGACAGATTCGTTCACCTGAGGGCACTCGTCCACTTGAGACACTTGGAGTCCCAAGCTGCGATGAGCTAGCTGGCGAGACTTTGAGCGGGGCTCAGGTCGACGTCGACATCCTTTTAGTGAGCTGAAGCCGGTTCGCCAAGGGTTGAGACCGGTTGCTTCGGAAACTCACAGCCATAGTGCCCGCCAGCCATCGAGTTAAGCCCGAGCACTAATGGATTCTCTGCTTGTGCAAGGTTGGGGGTTTCTTGCTCCGTGGAAAGTGGCCAGATTCCTTCATATTCCTTTTTCTTCTCTTCCTTTCATCGTTTGCCAGGCCTCTCCGCCTCTACTCACACCTCAACCCTTCTCAACCTGCGCCCTCCGCCGGGTCCCGCCGGCACAACACCGTTCCTGGGTTATTGCCGTCAGCGAACCCCATCCAGCGATCCATGGCGAGACCCGAGCCGATTGTATGATTTCGACTCCGACTGGAGACACTTACGAACAGGAAATGATCACAACGACGCCTCCGGCCAAACACAAACAACAGTTGCTGTCGGATCATCATTCTCCCGAAATATAACGAATCGATCGTCGATCCACAATTGTCTGCGTTTTGCTAGAAGTTAGTGACAAGGATGTTGTTGATTCCAGCTCGAAGTTAAAACAGCCAATCTCCTGAGCTATCCACCTCTACCCTCAGGGATCGGATAGCTTCTCCGAAGGTAGTTCGAAGAGCCCGGAGGCCCCGAGGCTCGAAAAGGGCTTTAAGAATGAAGTCGACTTTACGGGGAAAAGGGGAGGGAAGAGAGGAAAAAGTCTCAAATCAAACTTTTGAGAATGGGGACATTGATTGGGTAGACATGCACTAGGAGAGATACGGTCGCTCTAAACTCCCTGATCCCCAGCTCGGAAGTTCTTCCCCTGGCGGAGGATCAGGTTGTTGAAATTTTCTTCGAAGCGACTCGGATAAAAACTTTGTCCAACCGAAACCAGGTTCGAGATCGAGGCATAAAGTGCAAGGGTGGAGATGTTTGCTCGGGCTGCGACATCAGATAGCGCGGTGTCTTACGCGGTGAATCCGTTCGAGCAAATCTCATTAACAAAGCTTTCACAGCAACGTCAGCGATCCTCTGGCATCGATGATTCGACGGCTTCGTTAAGGAATCAGGGTTCGCTCCTACGGATGTGCTCTTCCAGCTGAATGTTTCGGGATCCAGCACGCTGACGTCATCGTTAGTTTTGGAGGGCGGATTTGCCTCATCTGAGAATTTCACACCTCAGAGCCATTCGAGTCGAGCGGCGTTTCAGGTGGATTTCTCTCTGATCCGCTCTGTGCCGTTGGGGCAATCATTGTCGGGAGAGTTCCAAGCGCCTCTTGAATTCCTTTGTTCCCGATGGTCCGGATATCTCGCAGGGACCCTCCCCCCACATTCTAAATTCTCTCGGGGAGAACCCTCGTACCTGTAAGCATTCGCGATTCGGCGAAAACTCGGACATGGTTTAGTTCGGCGAGGTCACTGAAGCAATGATGCGGATGCGATCCACCAGTGAGGGTCCTAAAATCGGTGGGTCACAAACGTTCCAACTCGCGATGGCTCCCGTGAGGATCTCGTATCGACATAAACCCGTCGGCGTGCTCGTTCCGCCTGGCTTTCGGGATGAGCTGCGCTCACTTAGGGGACATCGGCGAATTTCCGAGACAGTGCCGCGTGGAGTTATCAAAGTCGCCCTCTTTTGATGGACTTTGTCAGTCGAGACGTCGCTCGGACCCGTCAGAAAGTCCAGGTACAGTTTCGGTGATTCGAAGCTCTGTGGAGAGGGAACAAGCTGCCCGATGAAGCGATTGCGCTCCGACCATCACAATCAGAAGAGAACAGAAGGACGCGTCGGCAAGGGAAATAAGAGAAATCGCTTGTACTCGGAAGCGAAGATCTCTTATCAGCGAAATATCCGCTGAATCGTCTCTAGGGAGATGTCCATTGACCTTTCACATCGCTTGCCAAATCCGAATCGGTCCGACAGCGAACATTATTCGATTCCTTTCGCCATTTACTTTCCAATACATTATTCTTCTCTCCCCACATTCGAGTTGTACTCTCTGCTTCGTAAGGACCCGCCGGAGAGAGTTCCTCGGATGCCCTCACAGATCCCGAATCATCACCGTTCAGGACTCAGATCCATATCCTCCAACGATAGACAGTATCCAAGTACGTGGATGTTGATAGCAGAGGCATAATCTGTAGGGAGTTACTGCCTATTCGAAGGAATCGGAAGCTCAGAATACTACTGGATGGCTATTCTTGAAGCTGAGAACTGGGAGCTGTTGGTTCCGGGACGACGTTCCCGCCAGGAACAGAAGCGTGACCAGTGTCAGGCGTTTCTCATGATTTTGGGAGCTCGAGGTTGGAGAGGTTTTCGGAGAATCTTTCGACGGTGATTTTAATCCGCTCCAGACACAACTTGTCAGAGCTCACAGGCTTCATCTGAAAGGAGGAGCATGAGTGATCCCGAGAAGAACCGCACAGAAACTCCAAGCTTCCGTTGTCTTGAGGTCCACCGACAGAGAAAGACCGCAACAGGGCGCTGTGATTCGAGATAATTGATACGCTCGTATGGGAGACATCTGCGAGAAACTAGGGTCCTTTGACGCTTCCAACCTATGCCTTGAGAACCTCCTTGATGGAGAAGGAGTGATCCTCTCCTGATTTTCTAAATCTAGAATTGACTCTCCGGTGATCGCGTCACAGCGCACGAAGAATCTCGGGCAGTAAAGAAGACTCGAGCACGTGAACGACTATTTCAGATATGTCCTGCAAACGCAAGATAGCTTCAGTGAGATTGCTCTCCGCTCAGAATCGCACCCGTCGTCCCTGTCCCCACCGTCTATAACGCGAGGAATTTCACCGCCTTGAAAATGATAGAGTCATGCCGTAGTTGAATTATGAGCCGAAATCCATCTCTAATCCTGACATTACTATCAATCGAGTGAGATCTCGCTGGAATGTTCTCCGATGCGATTGCGGCAAGTGGAGGCAGCAAATCTCTCTTCGAGCCCTGAAGACAAACGGTGCTGTGGAGTCGCTGTGCTGACATGTTTGCGTATTATTTGCGGTGGTCCGCTCCGATTGAAAGTCAAACGAATGAGGGGTTACATGAGACAGGTTGGAGCTGAACTTCTTCGTCGGAAGCTCCAATGCAAAGGTCACTCATGTGTAACGTTCCTTACACGCGGTTGCTGTAACGCCGCAGCGGACCCGGCAACTTTCCAGCGGGTCGGACGGATCTCAGGCATTCGAACACCCGGATTACCACCAAAATTACCAAGCTTCTGAGGCCTCGAGGGCTGTCCTCTTCAAAATTATTCGAACAAAGTTTCGAATAATCCCATGAGAACACGTAATATCTCTTTCAGGAGAGAACACAAGAAGATCTACCGCCAGAAATCCTAATGACATCCATTACCCAGAGCTGTTGGTGAGGTGCGACGGATCAACGTGTGTCACTCGATCCGCGCGACGAGAGGGGGCGAAGTGTCCGCAGGGCCTCGAACATGAAGCATCAGCTTTCCTTCAAGTGTTCCGGGTACCTGAATGTCGGTGAAAATCACCAAATAGAAGGGAGGGCTTCTCTTTGCGGACCTATGGCAGAACTGTTTGCGCGCCTGCTGTTCAGCTTCGTGGAAGGAGTTGGCTGGAGACACTTCGGCCTAGCGTCATTGATGATGGAGCGGATTCACGAGTTCCATGAGTGATCAGACGATGATGGCGGCACTTCGAGCTTGTGCAGAGCGGCAAAAGTTGGTTTCAACATTGCTCTCTCGCCTTTGGCGGCAGCGGAAGAGATGGTTCAGCTGGCTGCAGCTCGTAACGCCTCTCCCGAAGACTTTCACGCGAGGAGAGGGTAAATGATTCTAGTTCTGAACATTGAAAGCATGGAGATGGATGAAATCGCTGGAGAGAATATTCCCGGGAGCCCGCGGCGATGGTCTGCTTTTAATAAACTCGATTCCGAATTTTTCAGTCCCACTTTATCAGTCTCCTTCCTGAACGAATCGAATACAGGGGAATCACATCTCTCAAAATTTCACGGATTGCGCCGCTGGCTTCGCGGGCACTCGTGTATCATCACGACAGGACTACGTCCATTCGACATCGGCAGGTAGCTCTTCCATAATCGATGAATTCGCCAGATTTCTGCGAGTTCTATTCCTTCTTGATTACATCAGCTATGGTGAGCTTCCCACGGGCAACATCACGGGCTTTCTTGGCGTCGATGTCGTACCTGAAAAGCCAAGAGAAGTTCTGGGATATCGTCCGAGGGATACGTCAGGAACCGAGGATCTTCGATCGTCGATTAATTTCGGTTGACGCTCTTTCCAGAGGAACACTACTGTATATCGAGGTTTGAGTTCGGAATCCCGAATGCCCAGGACCCCGACAAGAATAACCGAAATCCCGAATACCCGGAATCCGGGCACCATCTCTACCCTTGAAGAGAGCCTTGGTGGAAGTCAACGAGACTTCTATGCCTAGGAAGGAATCTGATCGAGTAAGAGAGGAAGCTGAAGTTTTAGGCCAAACTATAGAAGCCAAGGATGGGATTAGAGGAGGCGCGATCTGGTGCTCATTCTAAGTATCTCCCAGGGAGGAAACGACCCCCGAACTCATATTTGAATCACTTGTGAACCCCAACTGTACAGAGGAATTCACAGACTTCGCGATCTCAAGCTGTTTCATCTGAAGCCTCGGCTCCCTCTCATACTTTCAAAGTCCCCTTTCGGACTCATCGCTGAACATCTCGAAAAGTCTCGAAGAATTCCACCAAGCTCCTATTTGAGGGGAGAGAAGTTGTCGGGACTCCTGGTATTCGAGATTCTGGGTATTTTTGTCGGGATTCTGGGTATTCGGGATCCCGGCTATGAACTTATATCAACCCTCACTTCTTCATCAAAGCCTGTTTCAGAATTTCGGCTCTGCGCCGAGGACAGCTCTCGTGGAAAGCTTCGGCTCCGATTTCGCCACAACGGAAGCACATAACGAAGCATGCCTGAAAAATCAGATCTTTCCACGTGAGACTCATGAACCATGATCAGACAGGAATCGACAATTCTTGATCATTCGATCCTAAGAGCAGTAGAAGCAGGGGTTCTCCTCGGATCGGCGATCTCCTCCAGATCCAACTCGCGTAACTCGAGGCAGCTCACCTCGCGCGCGTGCGTTTCGTCGGTGCCGCACCTCGCACATATCGGTTTATCGTGGCAGCACTTTTGCGTTATGTGCTTGCCGATTTTCCAGCACGTTCGACATTGCTCCACCAGAATACTGTACTTCTCCTGCAGTTCTTGGTAAAACTGGTTCTCCCTTTCGGTATCTATGGAACAAATGAGCCAAATGGAACAACAAACAGTCGATGAGAAACCGAAAAGGGGGTCCCGATTGGAACTGAGCTGGAAACTTACGAGCCATCATCACTTCAAGTTCGCTCGCGTTTCCCGATGCAAGTTGTGAAGTTTCCGCTTCCGACAGACTTTGTCGGCTCATTTTCGCAACAGGGCACTGGAGATCCGGAACAACAATATACTCCAAAGTCGAATCCGTTGTTCGCGTTGTATTTCGCAACGTACTCTGCTCGACGACACACCGAGAATCTTACTCGTCTCACGTTGCAAGATCTCGCTCCACTCGGAATATGGTGCGCGAGTAAGGCACAGGGTTTATTCCGTCGTCACCCAACTTGAAACAGACTGAATCGCCAATGGCGCCACCACATCGGAAAGAGGAACGCTCCATTTCACAGAATGTTCCATTCCATGCGCGGAATCAACTCTCGAGGGAGAGAGGAGTTTCAGCGACGACAATGAGCTTAAACGAGACGTGCCGTTTCAGGGACCTGTTCTGAGTTTTTTCAACGAACATTTCGCAGCCCGCGCGGAGTCATCGGTTGGTTGAATGAATACTGGCTCACTAGAAAGAGGAGATGAACAAAATAGAACACTCAAAAACTCTCAACTTGTTGCTTTCTCACCGATATCTACCTCTTTGAAATTCAGTCCGAAAAAAAAAGATCACAGCGATTTAATTCCGAGTTTGTGTCAAATACCTCTGAAGGCGGCGATATTTCCCAGCAGAACGCAATGACAGACATCGGGAGAGACGAAGCAACTGAAACTTCTTCCTTGCTCGGCAATCGAATCGTTGAACAAACTCCGAGGCTGCCAGGGTGAGCATCGTGGGCTCACATACGAGTTTGCAGCTCCGTCGAAGAGATAGTTGCCAAATCCCCTACCAAGAATTTTACACCGCTGAAAGTAATCTGATTCCGGACTATCCTGGATTGTGAACGGAGCTACTCCTAGCATGGAATGGTTCAGAGAGCACCGGTTTAGTGAGCGTAGGGTTATGATGATTTTCGCGACTTGGCCAGATGGAATGTAGGTTTTGTGAGTTCGCTCTCTGAACGCCGCAGCGAACTAAATCGAAATGGATTTCCGAAATGAAGGTTGGGAATGACACAAGACGGGCTTGATTTCCCGTGTCCATCTTCGAGAACCGGCTGCATGAGTGATTTCTCAAGAGTGGTCCCACCATGAGAGCCGGGCATCCTGTTGGCCTCGCGAAACAGAACCCCCTGTCGCGGACTATCGAATAAGAAGCCGCTGTCCAAATGGGTAGAATGACGTCGGGGTTCTTTCGCGAGAAAAAACGGCGTCAAGTTCAGCAGCGGCTGCATTTGTGGTTTCATGGTCTCACGTCTTACTCACCGAGTGCCCACCCGCTCCTTAACTGGTGATTCAAACAAGGGAACGAGGACCGATTCCTGGGCGATTGGAGCAGAACACAGCTCTGTTCGGGAGTGCTCGCAGCCGAGTATTGAAAGGTTATGCAGGTGGCCCGGTCGACCATCTTGGACACCACGACGGAGCTAGAGCCCGTCACTGACGCTGACCTCGCAACCCTTTAGGAGAGCCCGCTCGAAGTCATCGGTTGCCTCTTTTTCTAAAAAAGCTCGTTCCCCGCTGTGGCATATCTCGCCCGTTTATGGTTTCTTCGTTCACATAAGTCTTGGCACCATATCATAGGCATTGCCCCGCTCTCGTGTAACACGCGATATGCCTCACTAGAGATTCCCATTCGCCAGCGGACCCTCTCTCCATCCTCCAAGTAGTTCCTTCGTCCCTTCAAACTCTCCAAGGTCCGCTTCTCCCTGGAGTCCTATTCGGTTTTTTCGCCGACACTGGCTTCCCGCACTCCTCGCTAGTATTATGCTCAAACCGATTTGTGCAATACTAGAAGAACGACAGTGCTAACCCCCAAAATTCCAAGTGCTCGATCTCTGAAAAATCTCGTGAGATCTCTCCCGAGATACACTGAAACCAACAACTGTTCCATGATAAACTGAGATCCAGACACTCTTCCGGGATACGCTAGTATCTAGTGAGTCTTCGAATTGACATTCTCCCGTGTCTTCATCTTTACGGCAGGGTCGAATGCTCACTTTTTATCATTTGGCAACTCCCGAAGGATGAGGACTCACGTACACCACTGATTGACCTAGCAGGAAACGCTCGTAGACAAGACCGGGCATTCATTATGAAACAAGTTAGCTGAGGACTACATCTACCCATGCGACTCGATGTTCTGGCTTATGCGTTCAACAATGTCCACGAATCCCTCGCTGTCCAGGAGGTTCTTACTGGGCTTCCGACGTCGGAGCCAATGTGCTCCTCCATCTTGACTCAATCGTGCAAGTTATGGCTCGTGTCTCTCACCCGCTCCCGATTCCTGATTTTTTTCGATACCCAACTGATTCCAGTACCCTGCGAACCACCTCTTTCCGTTACTTCCGAAGGGTATGAACTTTCAACCGAACCCATTGTCGACGTGTCAGGTTCGATGAGCGGACGGTTTGGTGTATCGACTCCAAACCCGTGCTCCTTCAGCCAAATTCAAATTTTGAACGCGATCAGTGCTGCACTTCTGCCGTCGTGATACGAGAGCAAACATCGTTTCCTTCCTGGACTGCCAGTACAATGCAGTTCATCGAATCGGTTGAATCCGCCGAACCGTGGAGCGGCGTCGCTTACCGTGGGGACTGCATAAGTTGCCGTTCTGGACGTGCAGTCGGGAAGCTCCGAAACGGCATTTTACGGAGCCGTGACTTGCCGCTACGGTAAGTCAGGGCGTATCTCTACAACCTACAGTAGAGGTTCTCAATGATTCTTTCTCCATGAATGTATCCCCGATACGACACATTTCTGTCGGAATTCATCAGGCACGGAACTCCGGGCCCGGTTGGATCTAATCGACTGGGTATGGTTTGGAGCTTGTTAATTCACACACTGAGATTCGAGATATCCAGCCTCGTCTGTGACTGTACTAGGGCTCCTGCCAGAGAATGGTTCAGCTGATCACTAAAGGAGGGAGAGCCGAGCTCGACTATCTCTTATTTCCTAGGAATCTACAGAGCGGCTCGGCTGATACACGACAAGCGACGGAATTGTCTGAGTGAACCGCTGTGCTCGAATTTCAAAAATTGTGAATTGACAAGCGTCAACCCATGTGAGGTGATTCGATCCAATTGTTATTCAAGCTCGGTGTGCGACCGATTGGGTCATGAATCATGAATGCGTGATTGCACAGATATATCAGTGGAGGAAGCTCAAAACGCCATTACACGCCGCTCCGACCTCGATGAAGTAACATGTCTAGGAAGAACCCATGTGCTCCTTTCGGGAAAGCCAAGGAATTACAAGTACAGGCATCGACATCGTCTCTTCTCGAAGACTCCGAAGTGAAAGACCTCGAGGAACGAAGAGGAATGGATGTCAGGTTCGAATCCCTCGTAAGAAATCATCTTCGCGACCGATTCTTAATTTCAAACCGAGTAAACCCGAATCTCGAGATAAAACAGGTCGGTCTTCCCTTTGCCATGGCTCAGCCGCTAGTGGATGTTTTTTGGATCTGTTCTTGTTTTCGAAATTCGGTTGAGAATCGTTGATTAGAGAGCACGTCGAAGTTGGGCGTCGAAAGAAGTGGAAAGTCGACTCCGACATGCTCTCAAACCACCACTTCTCAGCCCAATTTCTGAATCAACAACGGAAGAGATGTTTCTGTATACTATTTCTAAGACTTAATATAAAATGGTCGATGCGGAGACAGGCTGGAAGAGGGAAGGAATCGGGGACAACTGGAGAAGACCACTGCCGGAGATTGGAAAGCACTGTAATAATGTCGGACATTGGTTCCTCTGCATGATCGATGCGACTTCACGGCTCCTCAGTCAGAGGAGCATCGGAAGAGTCGAATGTGCGCAGACAGCAGCGACCAGCCGCACTTGGATGAGTTTCTCCCCTGACCGACTGCTCTTGCCGAGACAGCAGCCGTGTTCCGAACGAGCCTGTGGCGTTTTGGCTATTCCTCCCTCGCTTCCAATATCCTCGCTTGCGAACCGTCTGCCGACCGCCTCTGTTTATCCCCACAGACTCCTTCACAGCTACCGCCTACCTTCTCTGCTTCGATCACCGATATTGGGCGACGCGTTCCCGCCATGACAGATACCGGAATACAAAGCCTCAACAGAAATTATGTAAATCCCCGACAGCAAGCTCGGTAGAATGACTTGGCAGGTTTGCTATCCTATGTCTCCTGACCAGGGATCTCAAGAAGAGGCAGTTCTGGTTCCCGTTTGCAATGGCTCTGCGCCTCGAGTTTTGAAGACCGACTATTCTCCCGACCTCGAGGCTTGCCATGTCTTGTCCAAGGGAATCGAAATCGCCCCCGGCGCTGGAAACAATTTTAGAGGAGCACCCATTCTAACCAATCGACTGTCCTCATCACGGAGAGTCATTAGTGGAGGGACCCCACCGATAGCGTTTAAAACCTTGGAAAAAAAAAGTCTGAAACACTTCTGAGTTTCTCGATTTCCCTGGATGGGTCTCGAAGACGAACGAGAGCGCAGCTTCGATCGCTCCTCCCGTTTCATCGCATCAGAGTAGCCCATCGGAGCCGCGAGTGCGAGAGAAAGGAGAAGCTTCGACAAGTGCTCAATTTATCGATGTATATCATCTTGCGGCAGCCTCCGAAATGTTTTCCCATGTTCTTTCGTTGCGCTGGTTCCCTGTTTGCTTGAAGCATCTCGATGTCAGGAACAGCTGTGCTGAGGTGAACACTATTGAGAAAACTGGCCAACCAAACATCAGAACGGACAGAGAACTCACATTTTCTCTCGCCCTCACTCGCTTCCTCTCTGAGAAAAAGCAGCCGGCTTTCCAGAATCACGTCTCTCCCGAGCGATTCATCATCTCGGGAAAAGTTTTCCCATGTAGTGGGAACCGATTCCTCGGCTCCATCCGTTCGCAAGATCCTAACGGGTGAGATTCGTTCTGCGAGCATCAACGACGAAAGGAGAAACAACGACAATGATGGGCTGAGCATGGGGAACGTCTCTCATTACGATTGGAGAGAAGTTTCCCTCTGCGAACGCCCGATGTTACGTTACTCAAGGGCTTCCGGAGGGACAGAGCTGCAGGGAACGCAGCCTCGGGACGACTATGTGATCAGGACGTGTCCCTCACGTCGAGCAGTTCCCACCCTGGATTTCTGGTCCCGAAATTCCAGGATTAAACTCTCGATTGACAAGAGGGTTTCAATGCCAACTAGCCTGACGGTGATTTTCCGTCTTGGAGTATGTATCGGAATAATTCCCTGAGCTCCCCGCCATAGGAGCGAATGTTCATCCGCGACATGAGGTGCTGTTCTCAGTTCCCTCCCCTCAGTCGTTAGCGAAAGACTCGGGTTGGCCGAGCCGCTAAAACGTGGCTTCAACCTTGCTGACGTGAGCTTGAAAGGGCTCCGGCCGAATCACTTATGACCTCCAAGTTTGGCGGCGACAGCGCCGACCAAGGTCGAAAAGTTCCCGACGACGATTCCGCGTGTTGGTGATGAGGTTGCGGCAGTAGTTCCCGACAACTGCTGGAGAGCTGCAATGACGAGCCGGAATCAGTCGACGGAGCTCAACGCCGGCTGTCGGATCCCTTTTCGGGGGCCAGGAAAACGATTTCAGACTCCCCTCGGTCTCTGCATTCATTGTTTGAGTCGGACATCCAAGCCTAGCCCGAAGAGGATGTCATTAATAGCAACCATACCCGAAGTACAAGCGTAGGAACCACAGGCAAGTCAAGTTTTGTGGAGGAGAGCGCGCTGTCCTCACGACTGTTTCGCTGGTCAAACCGTGCTTTAATTTGAGACTGAAGCTCACGAAATGCTCGGGGAAGAACTTCAGACGGCGCTCGGTGGGACGAGATCGGAGACTGGTGAGGGGGTTGGTCTCATCGTTTTCTCTGCTTGGGGATCTGCGGGTTTGAGCTCTGAGCCCCAACAATACACGCCTTGGGACATCGCGCTTCAGAAAGTAAAGTTCGAGGCTCTTCAGCCAGGAGTCAGACACTCCGGGAACCTTTTTGTGCGACGAGAGGCAGTCGCATTCGGCCCAGAAAAGCTTCGACCCGCGATTGGAGATTTTCAGTTCAATCGCTCTTGACCGAACTACGAGATAGTTACAACGACTCTCCAGTTCCGCTGTCGGGGCAATCATCGGGGATGCTCGGAGGACAGCCGAACGCCGCGAGTATCGATAAAAATACTATCGCCGGAAGGTCCAAATACGGAAATAGTCGAACCTGCCTTTGGGCAATCAGAGTTGACCTCTCGCCTCCTTGAAAGGAGGCTGGTCTCTCGACGTTTTTGGAGGACCGAGCGCGACCTGATTTTCCGTTCCTGCAACTCCGCAGACATTGCTGGCGCCTAAATCACTGTGTTCGAAGAATCAGAGGGAACCTACGGAAGCGACGGTTCAGAAAAGTGGATTTCAACGATCAATATTTCGGGCGGGTGTAGCCCCAAAAATTTTATCCGATCATTGCATGCGTCAGACTTTGATTCCAATAAACCGAAACGCTTGCTCCTTGATGACAGAGACGAACGACCACTAGAGCGGAAATCCCCCTGCGGACTTTTCAACACACAAAACTCGGATCGATATTCTCCTCAGTCGGGGAAAACTGAAAAAGTAGCAATCGGCTAACACTAGGCCTTGAGACGAACTGCGGTGTTGATGCGAAGGAGGTCGAACTTTCGGAAGGAGCCGTCTCGCCACTCGCAACCTTGTGGCTGCATTCGCATGCTTTGCGATTATCAAGCGGATTCTTGCTACCGTCAAATCGTCGAACGGATCAGGACTACATTCGCGATCTGTTTGCGATGGTCACGAAAGCGAAGCTGTTGACACGTCGATTGCCAGTCTTAGACCTTGCATGCCCTTCTATCAATACCTGTCGAAAAGGTGATCACTTTAAACTCGCGGTGGAGCGATTGAGCTCGCCCAAATTAAGGATAGCGATTATATCTTGCCGGGCTACTCAGCTTTGAGTTTGAGCAACTCGCCCCAAATGTTTCTCTCAAGGACGACTGCCTGTTCCATTGCAAACGTTTTCTATCTTCGACATGGACTTCGGTCTCACCGTTACTGAGAGGGTAACAAAACCGATCCATTATCGATTTGTCGCAAATTCTGTTGACGAATTTCGCCCGGTCGAATTATCAATAGTTTCTGCTGCTCCCTCCGGCGGTCTGCACAGATATTGGCCCGCTTGCGACGGATCCTGAGACCTCGAGAGGGAAGCCGGATCCGTCAAATACAAAACCAACCTGGGCGCCGCGGCGAAGTTATTTCTTGGAATTTTCCAAGGAAAAAAAAACAGCTCCCGGATCAACCGGAACAGAAGGCCGTTTGATGACTCGTCGAGTCATCAACATTGTTGGACACTCGCTACGGAAAATCGTGGGCCGCTAACGAGGACCACATTGGTCGCCCCTGCTGCGAGTGCCCCGCTCCGGCTGCACTATTGAGATGAGCTCATTAGAGGACATCGTCGGTGGGGACGGTGCCCCCAAGCCGTGAACCGCTACTTGGGATAGCTACGGACCAAAACCGATTCATGAACTCGTATGAATCACAGTCTCAATCGATGTCAGAATCGAGCCTGATTATCGGATCAGTGTCGATTCATGGGTGTCCAGCTCTTCCAATGATGATATGGGATGATTGGCAATGATCTATTTCACAGGCTGACTATTCTACCCCCGCGAGGGTGTGACTCCGCCTCTATGGCTATGAAAAGGAGCTCCAATCATCATCACCGCGTCAGCGGGCACGACGCACGAAGCACCCGGAAAGCTTTTCGATAACGAAACTTCAAGAACACCGCCACCGATCTGCGAGAAATGAAGCGAAGCTCCATCATCTCGGACTCTCCGAGGCTCACCCTCCAAGCTGTATTCAAGGTCAGTGAATCATTCCGCAGTCAATAGAGCTCGACGAGGAACTTGAGAATTTCGCGGAATACATCCCGCGAGTGTCTTCGCGTGATTGCTGCTGCCATCGGGGTGAAGGAAGGCTTTGGCTCACCCGATGCGGGAATTATTCGCAATGCTTGGACTCGTACTGACGGACTAAGCCCTTCGGTGATGGATGGGCTCAACTTGCCGAATGTACGATCTAGTCTCCGAATAGAACCGAAGTAGCGGCTCCTCGAATATACCGCCTGTGATGTTAGTTCTCCGAGTGATTTCGATCTGAACCTGCTCTTTGAGGGGGGGGGGCGAGTGACTATGGAGTGCGAACAGAATTCACGGGAAGGAATTGAGGAAGACTGAACTCTGAACTGGTGTTGGAATCCCCCCTCCTCCTTGTGATCTCCCTCATGCTACCCCACCTGGGGTCGATTGAGCTGCGATCAACCAAAGAGTTCAAACAGTCTTCCCCATGACCCCATCAAGTCTAGTCAGCAGGTTTTCCGAGAAGCTCGTTGGCAATCAGAGGAATCGAGTTATGCGAAGTTTCGAGCACGACGCTCCCTCCTAACTGTTGCTGTACGGCACATTCGCTATCTTCACCGGACGTCTCCGCGGTCGGAAGTGCAAGGGAAATGATGCAGTGATGTTCCTCGACGCCGGACGGTCCGCCCCGGGCATAAGGTCGCTGGGGGCATCAGGATGCCTCTCCATGCCTGTCACATTGAAGTTCCTGAGCTCTTCCAGGTGGATTTTTCCCGGAATCCTCAGAGTGGGGCCGTAGTCCGATGGTTGCATCTGATTTTTCACCCTATTGACGAACCACCATATAACTTTCATCCTCCTTCCTGATCGGGAGGCAACGTCGAGTTCATGTTGTTTCTGCCTCGGACCAGAGATCGAGCCAATGGAGTTGACAAACCTCGCTGTCCTATCTATCGAGATGTCCATCACGGATGAGTTCAACTTCGAGGAGTCAATAAACGATTGGCAGCTCCAGGAGCGAAGCAAATAGCCCTCCAAGAATACGTAATCCAGTTGCGCATATGATATTCCAGTTGCTCACATTGGGGGCAGCTTGCGCAAGTTGTCTCCATTTCTCTGAAGATCTCCACTTCAGATGATCATATTTTATGTTCGAGGATATACAAAGATGGATTCAGTGCGCATAAAACGCATTCAGCTTCTCAGACCGCAAGGAAGAGGGGGGGGGGCATCGAATCCGCCCCGGGCATCATGAAGGCTCGCTACGCTGCTGGCACCAAAGCACTGTTGCAGAGCAGCTTCGATGAGCAGCGTCCTTGAAGGAGGAAACTTAGTTTTCCTCCACAAGGCTTCAGAGATTTTCCAACCGATGAAAGCAGTCGCATGGCTGTTATTCGAATCATGGATATTAATTCACAGTCGAGTGCAGGGATGCGCGGGAATTGACGCCCCGCCTCGTGGTGAGACTTTGTATAACTCGTTGGGGAATGCGGCACCGTGGTAAGATGAAAGTAGCGTGATCGGACCGCGGAGGCTTGGGAGACGGTCCATCTCTGTGCGGGTTAGTAATCACGCTATGACCCCGAATACAACGATTCTCACAAGATATCGACCCCGATTTCACTGATTCCCGACGATGTTATATCAGCGCTGATCACATCGAAACCTCGATTATATCATCGAGTACGTTGTCTTCAGTCGATAAGATGGAAGTTATGAGAGTTACGAACGTCTGAGCCGTCGGAATCAGAGATTCAGTGGTTTTGTTCAAGCTTGTCAGGGGCCAGTTATCTGTTCAGTTTTATCATTGCCACCATTCTTCCTACACCAGTCTGGTACTGTATATTGAATCCACTTCGCCGCGTGGTCAAGAATCTGGTTGATCTGTGTTGGATGACTGCGGAGACTTGGACTTTTTTCACAAAAAAACTCTCGTGTCGGATGAGGATCGGTATTCGAGACCCCTCTAGCAACTATTCAGCGTAAAACGACAGCAATCATAACTCGAGTGCGTGACGATTATGACAGGTTTCGGAGCCATCATGCAGTCTGACTTGGAAAACCTGAATATTTTCAATATCTTCGACCGCTGGGGAGCCTATTGGCGGCTCAAGTTCTGTCCCAACGTCCTTCGTCGCCGACTGCATCTGTTCGGGGCGCTGCCTGGGCGATTGAATCGCTTCCAAATTATAATTCCGAAAGTTGTTCAAAAATGTTGTGAGAGAGTCGGGAGCTCGAGTTCCTCCCTATCCTGCCAATCCCTCTTCCTCTCCACTCTAGGTAGCACGGTAGCCTCCTCTGTGTGGTGCCAGCAACACCCACTCCAAATTCTCGGCCCGCAGAAGTGCTGTTCTGAAGTCGGAATGGAGTCGTCCACCCTGTTGAATGCACATCAAGCCCACTATCTTCATCGGCCAAGACGACGTAGCTCTACGGCTCGAGACTAGCAAAGACCGTCATCAGATTAGGAACACTGTTCAAGGTCGTAACCGTTTTAGGTTCTTCTATCTTTGTGGAGAATGCTCAGATACGGGATGGCATTACAGCGATGGCTTTCGCCGGTCCTCGGGACCAGGCTCGGAAACCTGGCAGGTGACGAAAGAAAGGAATGATGAGGGAAGATTATCACGAACTCAAAGAAAAAGTTATTCAGCTGCGAAAACAAGTGAAACGGTGTAAAATTTATTCTCTTTGGAAGCAGCTCTCCTCTCTTCCCAAATGGAGAGCAACAAGACTTGTGCGGTCGAGATTCCACCACAAGACATTGCACCCGATAACTTTCAGGTGGACACGCTTCGATTCACTAACTCCTCTTGCATTGTTCTGTAGGTAAACCGAGCTCCACTTTATTCAAAGTCCTTGTTCGCGAGAGCTCGCTCGAAAGTTCCAGCTTCTCAAAAAAAATACCCGAAAACTGTCACCTCCGAGTCCCAGTATTCTAATATGATGCGTTCAGCCTCGAAGGCGAAGCACGAGCGAGGCTCCGTGAATTTCAAGGGTCAGCCGATTGCCAAGAGTCATCAGAGGACATCGGCTTGCTCGGACTCTCTGAAATCGAGAGCTCCTCCAACGATTCCAAGACATCGGCTTTGCCACCAACGTCTTCCTGCAAGCAGACGAAGCAGTCAGAAACAGGTGTTCTGTGCACGTAGGCCCTGTGTTCTCGATAATCTCGCAAATGAATGCCCCCCGGATGTTTTGGAAATGATTAAACCTTGAGATCACATCTGCTAATCGTGACGAAATCCCGCGATCCTTTGATTTCGACCCGAAAAGCTGACGGGTTCTCGATTTCAATCAGAACTGTTCCTTGACCGAACCTTGCTGGCCGCAGGTTTCAGGACTTGTGCGTTGTCCGCTTCCACGGCGAATGCCTCCAGCGTCTCTCGGAGCATACGATTCTTCTGGATTTCCTTCTCCAATAGGGAGCTTCGACTCTGGAAGATAAACGCAAGTTCTACGTTTGTAAAAAGAGCTACGCCTCCTCTAGGGGCATTAGCTCTAATAACGCCGAGAAGCCGATCACACATCATCGCGGCGTAACGACAGTCAAGGAGATCCTCACTTGTTCCTGTTGCTTCATCAAAAGCAAACAACTCTCGAGGCATTTCAGCGTTGCTTCAGCTGAGCTCGAGACCTGCTGGAGCCGAGTGCGTAACTCTTGAGAAACGTTTTGGGCTTTGAGGCTGTAGTCGCCGGACTCGAACGAAGTCGCGAGGTAGGTCGTGTGCAGTCTCGCAGTTTCCGAGATTTCGCTCGATAAAATTTGCTGTTGAGCTTGAGCAGTCTGCGCGGAAAACGAACGCTCTTCAGAACGGAAGCTTGACACTTCTAGTGAAGTCACTCGGGTCACTTGTTTGAGTGTGATTCGAAACTCGCTCGAAGGATCGGATTTCTCAACGAGCGGAACGGGACGAGCAAGATTTACCGAGAGAGCGTCTTCGATGCACCCAAGAGTTTGCGGCGAGTTGCGACCACCGGTATCCGGATTTCCCGCGCCGAAATCTATATGATCTCGAAAAGATTTGATCCATCTATTTTTGTCGAGAGCGTTTGCGACCGAAAGCCGCTCGGAGCAACCATCCGACAACACGACACTGAACGCCCGCTCGTCCCGCGGGTCCGGCTGCAATGACGTTGTTTTCCGTTAAGCGTCGTCGAGCAGAAAGGAAGGCATGCTCAAGCTTCAACCCCCCCCCCTGACTGCGGGGAACTCACGACGACAATAGCTTTCTCGAGGTACCGGAAGGTTTTTCTGTTGGTCCCTGTCGATGCGTCAGCCCTGCTCCGGAAGAAGGATAAAACTCCTCTGTCCAAGACCGCCCACAAAGTCTGGTTCCTCATCAGTTTCTTCTTCTGCAAGAGAAAATGGCAGATTGTGCTTTCAGATCACAGGGAGCGTTTCGATGCATTGAGGCCGAGGAAATATGACTTCAACTCACCCGAACCACTGCACCCTCGTAGCGTGAAACGTTCTTCTTTATTTCTTCTATCGGCTCGACCTGAGAACAGAGCACCGAGGGTCAAGTTTCTGGATCGACGCGTAACTGGCTTCGGCTCATAGAATATTTCGTTGTGATCGACATCTTTCCGATTTTCGCCCGACCTACCCCGAGGATGCTCTTCATCTGTTCGGAACGAGCCAGATCGATAGGCCGAATGCCGATACGGTTTCTCAGGTTAGGGTCGGCACCGCACTGTAAGAGTATAATGGCGATGGCCCGGAGGTCTCGGCGCGCTGCCGAGTGTAAAGCTGTGTTCCCTACTACGTCGACGCTATTCACATCAGGGATCGTCCCACAACTAGTGTCCGTCAACTGGAACGAACGGACATTTTTCGATTCGGGAGGGAAAGGAAGCACCACGCGGAAGGAGGGGGACAAATCCCTATAACATGGACGGAACGGGGAGTTTTCGACTGACCATTTGCTGGATCGAGTTGTGATCTCCGTCCTTGACAGCCTGGAAGAATTTCTCCTTCTTCCGTTCCCTGTCGGCGATTTCAGCGGCAGACAATACGTTTCTGATGTAGAGCTGCAAAGTGAGTTCGCTCCTCAGAATCGGATCCACCGCCTGATCCTCGAGCAGATGGACTCACTTGCTGTTCCACAAACCTCGCTAGCGATGCCATGAGCCGTTCTTCCTTCATGATTTTTCACAAAAATTTCTGCGCCCCGAGTCAGAAGGAGCGTCACCAGAGACTCTCGGTTCGTCAGCGCGGCCTGAGTAATCAAGCGGAAACGATTAGCTACGGCTTCCCTTGACCATGTTGGGTCAGTGGAGGTTTCGTCGCATCGGTTCTGGAGGAGAGAACGGGCTCGAGTTACCTTGTGCAGGGGTGTATCGCCCTCCGCGTTTTGCTCAGATGGGTTGGCGCCTCGTTCGAGTAGAACGCGTGTGGCTTGGATGTGCCCAAAGTAAGAAGAAAGGTGGAGAGGCGTCCAGTGCAAGTTCCATTTGTTCTTGCCTGCGTCGGACATGCGCTTGATACTCATTCAGTGGTTCGTACGGATATCCGGTTATCAGTCGAGCAATGGCTCACCTTTACAGTTGACGTTAAGCGTTGGATTTTGCTCGAGGAGTTCTTCGATTTCCTCGTGCTTCCCCGATCTAGCAGCGCGTAGCAACTGCTCCTCTTTGTCGACGTGAGTCGTTTCGTTCTCTGACAAGTCATCGTTATCAGAAGCGGCCATCCCTGCCTTCTGACGGGGGTTCGAGGTGAATTTTCGGAAGAATCTCAAACTCGAAGCTCTGCGACCATGGCTTGCGGACCCTGGAAACTGGGGAAAGCAGTGATGCGTTTCCATTGGCCGAACACCGAGGATCGAGTTTTCTGACAGTACGAGAACCGTACGTGTCTCCGACGATAATGATCTGCTGTCCTTATCCGGCAAAAATCCACTCACTTGTGATCCGCTCGCAGTTTATTACGAAAGTAGCCGCTATTACGTGCGCTTCCGTGGGTTAACTGATCATTCAGAGATGGTTCGCGCGAAGATTGACATCAACTCCGATCGAGGCTCCAGATTCAGTGAAATGACTGTCAGAATGGTTCACTCTCTGTCCACAAGTTTCGGAATCAGCGCAGCCGACGCCGACCTGGCGCTGAGCTCTTTTCGCTTCTCTTCCGAAAACGCGAAACCCGCGGAATCTCAAGATTGACTTCTGACGTTCAAGTCATTGGTTTCACGCTGGTCGTCTGGAACTTGGAACGGGACCCGTCGACTGAGGTACACCCACGGGGAAACTCTCTCTCCCCGTCATCAATAGCGCCAGCTGATTGTGCATCGGACTGGGTGCGAGATCTAGAATCTAGATACACCGACCATCAAAACGTTCGGTTCTCTCGTTCCCTCTCGGATGATCACCACGCTCGAGTCGACACGCTGTTGTCGATCTGGGGTCTGTCTCGGACAAAATCTTTGGTCAATGTTTGGGATATCGTTCGAAGCTTCTTCACGCCGCGCACACACACGAAGTGGTGGACAGAGCTCAGTTTCCCTGGTTGAATTGAAGCAGGATCCGAGGGATCGGACTCGGGGCCATCATGTGGCGACGGTCCATGGTGAGCGCTGTCGGAGTTTTCCGCCGACTCCACAGCGTTTCCGCTGCCGCTGGGAATGCGGCTCTGACCCCGTCGCCGGCAATGCTCAACAGTATCATTCAGGCTCCGCGCATCTCACCTCTGGTAAGAACTATTTGCGAGAGCGCTGTCGAGCATCGGATGGGGTGCAACGCGATCACGCTCAAGAGCGGACCTGAAACACGAGTCTTACAGATCACACCGGCAAAAATCATGCCGCCTTCACACAAAGCTGAAATCGAGCTGCCGTTCCTAATATACAAAGAGATCACTCTCCCGAACGTTGGTATCATTCAAAGCCCTCTTGAAGAACCCGAATCCTCGGTGAGAACCGCCATTCACTGCGAGTCGATGATCCAGGTCCGGAAGCGGAAAATGAAGAAGCACAAGCTCAGGAAGCTCCGGTTAGTCCATACCAGCTTTCAACTGATGTGTCTGAAATGAAAATATTCCTCAAGACGAACTGAGCATTCAGTATCTCAAATCCCACTTCTCTAGCAAACGAATGCGTTTCCTTTGGGCCAAACGGCGTTTCCGACGTGAAAAATTGAAGGAAGTTGCTTTCAAGGTCAGTACACTGTAGCTTGGAAGAGGAGTTCATGAACTCTATCTCAAGCTCAACTCAATAGGGAGGATCCGAGATAATTGTGGTCATAGCAGGAGCAGAATCTATCAATAAACGGGAAAGAGCTGAACGAAAATGAGGCTGTAGCCGTCTGGGGTTTACGAAAGTCTTCATCTTTTCCCGTCAGGCGGAGCTCTTGGCCAAAATCCGAGAGGGCGAAGAGTTCAACGCTGAACTATACGTGAAATCGGTTCTTCGGAAAATTCGAGACCGAGACGCTAATGTCGAAACTCCGGAGCAGAGGCGGGAAAGGTGAGATCTCCCCATCTTCCTTAGCTTCCCGATTCATTAGCAGCAATTTTGAATCGTTCGGACCCTGCTCCAGACCTACATAATCTGAGACCGAAATCGAATTCGTTTCACAGGTTTTTGGATCTGAAACGGAAGTATCGTAGCAATGTTGAATGGATCAAGCCCAAGCTCGACTGAATCGCATCTCAAGGAAGAAGCTTTTGTCGAGCTCACGATTGTAGACCATCTCCCGATAAATTTGTCATGTTCAGCCAACGTCTTCTCCCATAATGGCATCGTTTTTTCAGTTGTAAAGAATGGTTTCCAACGCGAAACTCCTGCTGCTCCTCGAAAGCTTACTTTCCAAATAATCCCAGTACCAAACATGGTTCCTAAATTGAGTCATCTGTGGGTGTCCGTGAAAACTTTCATAATTTATTGATTTTCACCAGCTTCGTTCAGAGGCTATATCCTATAGGAGCCTTCGAAGCTCATTATTGGTGCTCTTTCTTCTGCAAAATCTGTCTCAACCGCCTATTCCAGTCCGCCTCAGGAATTTCGGTCGCCCAAGTAGGTTGGGATGAGAACGGCAATTCGATACTAGCCATGGCGGTTTTAATTTTTTCTATTTGCTCTGAAACAGGTTGAGAATTTTATTAATTGACCTCAAGATCTCGACAGAGTGGGAATAAAAAACATGTGGGGAACTCTTCTTCACGAACCGTCGTCAAGTTTGAGCTCCCGGTTCGAGGCTGGCTTGAGCTCGGCTTCCGTTGGAACCCACTCGTGCGGTGGCTGTGACAAATCCGTCAGATAACCACCGTCACCGATTCGAGGAAACTCTTCTTCTGAGTCCGAATTAGAAGCCTCAAGGCTTTGGGGAAGAAGAACATACCCCGAGTTTTCGACATCTGAACAGCGGTCAGAATGAGTGTTAGAGTGAGGCTTCTGAACGAGGCTCAGAATTCCAGCTCTCGGTCAGGTTGTGAATGAAACAAACGGAAAAGGGAATAAGATGCTCACTGTTTTCATTTTCCTCTGCCTCACTGTCGGTATCCGTGGCAACGTGATCACCGCTGCGAGGTCTCCCTAAAGAGCCCTCATCGGCAGCTTTATTCTCCTCCGAATGAGATTCCACCACCATTATTGCACTCTGTCAACAGCACGACCGACGGACGGAGCAGCTCTCTTTGTACTCCGCCGATTGCTCAAGGATACACTTTTCAGCCACGAAGGATGCCCGGGACGACTCCGACTTTTAGCGTGGTGTTGAAAAAAAACAGATTGCTTGTCGGAATTCCAAATTCCAGGGGATACTTTCTCTACAGAGATTTTTTAAGCGTCATAGAGCCCTGTGCGCGAGAATCAGAGTTGTCACTATGGGAACTGTAAATTTGCTGATCATGGAGTTTGGCTGATTACCCACTGCCGTTCAGTGAAGAGTTCCGCCAGGGAAAGGTGTCAAAGACGAGGGTTATGTCAAAGACGGATAATCAGCTGTCTTGAGCGATGCCCCACTTTCACCAGATGCTCTGTTTTGTTTATGTTGCCTCACCTATGGCGGACGCTAATCCTCGGAACGGTTGAGGACATCTAGTCGCCGAGAGAGCTGCAGCTCATCTGAGAGTACCTGATGAGGCAGCCACCTCGCCGAAAAAAGTTTGAAAACTGGGAACAAGCGCCGGGAAGACATGCCGGGAAGAATAGCGCCAGCGGTGCCGGATTCGTATCTCGAACCACCAGACGGCTGTCTGTTCGGATTCCGTCGCCTAACGGTCGGATCCTTGAAACAAGGGTGAATCTAGTACTCAACATTCGATCTTGTTTGACTTTGATCAAGTTTTTGCCAAAAAATCGGTGGAAATGTCGCACGTCGTGAAACATACCATGGTGAAGGTGAAGCCGGTTATGAGCTCTTCTATGCCAGAGGCCAAGCGACGAGTCCTGAACTTGTACAAAGCTTGGTACCGGGCGATCCCCGCCATCCGTGAGTTTCTTCACTGCCTCTACACCCCGAGCAGTCCTCTTTTCAAATATAGCGGAGATGGGCCCGAAAGCGCTGAAGAGCTTCCGCAATGCTTAGTCACGGGTTATCTGATTTACGGCTAGGAGAGCGCTGATCCTCATTGGTGCGACTCGTTTCTTTCCAGTCAGCAAGTATGACATGCCTGTCTCTCCGAAGGACTGCAAACTCAAACTCCGCGAGATGTTCGACGCCAAGAAAGACGTCCGTGACATCCGAACCATCGACGTGCTGGTTATCAAGGTGAATCCTCTAACCCCCAGGATTTTGCCAGAAGGCCATGCTAGACCCGAGTGCAAATTTGATATTATCTTTCCAGGGTCAGCTGGAGCTCGTGGAAACATTGAAGATGTTCAAGTCCGCGTGTCACGTCATGGCTTTCTTCAAAGACTCACAAGTGGAGAAGCCGAAGGATTTCTTGTCCAATTTCCTGGACGGCCACTAAACTCTATTAGTCTGTAGGTGATTTGAAGTTGGAAGCTTGTTATAAATAAAGTCGACGGTAATTGTACATAAATCGAAACCTTCGTCTTGCATCTCAGCTGTTCGCCACAAAACACTTCCTGCTCAGTTCTTAACTTGAAGGTCAGACATTCACATAATTGAGGAGGAAACGGAACCCTCGTCGCCCCCAAGGGGCCTGATTCATTGGGCTGCGGGATGTCCGGCGCTTTGTTCTTGCTGCCCGTGCGTCAAGCCGCTCCAGTTCGCGAAGTTCCTGCGTCCTATCTGAGCTCTAACCTCGCCGAATGTTCAGAGTTGCGGCGGGAGACGAGGAAACAGCATGGATGGTTCTTGGCAGCTGCGTAGCGGGTAATCGCGTTTCTCGGAGCGGACCCTATTTTCAAAGCCCCGAATTCATGTGATGTTCGTTTGAAATGTTTCTCAGGAGGCAACAATGAAATCTTAATTTCTTCGAACGCCCGCCTCTTGGATGTGTGCACCTGAGAAAATCCACGCTACCAATGCCTCTGTGATGTGCTCTGGAAGCGTAGCTCTTGAACCCCTTGATAATGTTGTCTGGGATGACTTTTCAAGAGCATAACTCAGGTTCACCTTCAAAATCAAGGGCATGAGGGTGCTCCCGATCTGAATAATTTGTCAATCATGTTCCATGCTGGTGTTAGTGATGAACAGAATCTCCTACAGCTGTCCGGAGCACCTCCGGATGTTTGTACCCTAGGATCTCAATGCGCGTGACGGACCTTCGCTTCGCTGTCTTGCTGGGACCTGGCATGCCACATTCTTCTCGGCTCTGAATGGAGTCCGTCGTGAGGCTCTCGACAACGATGTGCGAATTCGTAGTGTCCTTCAATTCGACGTTCTTAGAAGAGGAGCTTCGACAGCTCTTGCGTTTGCTCGAGCACTCATACGACGGCGAGAGGAGACTAGTTGCACAAAAGGTACTCGTACCAGAGAAGTTCATTTCCTCGCTTACTCTACGTGGCAGCCCTTTTTTCACTTACTCATATGAAAAATTGTTTGACTCGTGTTCAAGGTTTGTGCTCACGTGTCCAAACACCACAGAAGCTGCCGATGGATTGTAGCCTGTGGTACGAATGTGTCTGTCAACGATGTTCATCCCGATCATGTAGACGTGGGTCTGTTCGGAATACTGAAACCGCACTCTCTGGCTATTCTGATTATCAAGGGCGCACGGTGCGATGGGTCTGTTGCGTAAGTTTGTTCTCATGAAGTCTGCTGGAGAGCATAGAGACAAATGCTTGACGATCGGACGGCTGATATTTTCTCGAATCGTTCCAGACCGATCTACGGCTGTTTGGCGCTGGCAGAACGGAGTGGGCATTTCGATAGTTTCAATAAGATCCCAAGCAGATTCGCTGCTATCGTTCGTTCCATGATCGTTTCGACGCAAGCCACTTCAGCGGCCATCGCGACTGAAGTCCACGACTATCTTAGGAGGGTTCTTCCTCATGAGAAGTTCGTGGTGGTGGCTGGTCGAATGTTCACGTCCGATCCACACTTGGAGTCTGTGGTGTTCTGGGCGAGATCGGCAGATATTTGGATCATGATCTTCAGACTAGAAGCTCGTACCCCGTTCCAGCATCCTCAAATTGAGATACGAGACGGATCTCTCGATGATCAATGATTCCGGAGGGCTGACTTCTTCAAGTTCGAACCCGGCAATGAACTTCAGGACGTTCTTTTGCTAGGTACGGCTGAGAGAGAGGAGGTGGAGGAGTTGCGCAACCCTACCATTGCGCACTTGCCCGCTCGTGGAGCTTCATGTTCACGGATTTTCAGCCCCTCCTGAAACGACAATTGTGATCGCCTCAAATAATGAGCCAAATAGAACTATCTTCCGCTCCTAACGATAGGATTGATTCTCGCTGAGCATACCATTTGCTATCTTCTCGAAGTTTCCGAAGAGAAGGAGGCATGATGATCGTGAGCCACTCTTCGAATATTCAACAAAATTTTAAGACCCCGAGTTCCACTAAGCGATGCTTGACACGACCCCTGGGTCATGCGATTGACGTTATGAAAAGGCTTATCATTGGGAGATAATTAATGTAGTGTAGTAGCGTTATGCGTACCTAATCGGCGTACCTAACAAGCGACAGGCACTCTTTCAGTCGATGCTCCAGCCTGAATATCACATACCGAGGATTCTTTCCACGGCTCGCACTCGCATCGAGCGATTCCCGGAGAAGATCGCTCTCGCTCCGCACACCGAAGTTGAATCCTATTCCGACAGCTGGATGTCACATCTCATGGAAGAAATCTGTTGGCATGGCTACTGATTGTCGTTTTGCCTAGGTGCAATCGAACAGGAAGAAGGAATTCGTGGTGCTCGGAGTATTAACCATGGACGACGGAGCCTCATAAGTGGAATTGTTCATCGCGAAGAGCTAACAAAAATATAATGGCACTAAAAGGAATGAGAAACAATCAATGAAGCTATCATCCTAGGCGATTCCGTAGGATAGTATGATTCCAGTTTTGCGGTCAGGGCAAATAAAGTTCTATTCGGAGTGTGGGTCGGTCAGTTGCCTCAACTAGCTAGAATCGTACTTCGCGGTTCAGGAACTTGTACTGCCCTCTTGTCGAGCTGAGCTCTTCCCGGGAAAGCAGAGATGGCTTCAAAACTGGAGGAGACAGTTGAGCTTCTGTATGTCAGATCCGTCAGAGAGGGGCGCTCATGAGGATTCCAGATCAAGCAAGTGTTGACCTCGCTGGAATGTTACCCAGAGACGAGGAGTCGAAACCAAGGCATTATTGACCCTCTATCAAAGCGGGCAGACCCCTGTTCTTCCGACCTGCGCAGTCTCTCTCTCTGTGAAATCGGAGAGCAGGAAGGGACTCTATTGTTCCGCCGAGCAGCATTGATACGGTTGGGAAGGCAACACAGAGTCAGATCTCTATTAAGTTGATACATTGAATATTCAATTGCTATTAACTTCGACGTCCAACGAGAGTTCGTCAAAAATGAGGAGCGATCGATGGAGAACACTGAGACGGTTACTTTCGCTTCCCATTCGAGTGGATGAATTTATCATGAAAGGATATGATGAAACTCACGCCCAGGAGAGTGTTCACTTATTTCGTCTCTCGAGGTTCCCCTAAAATGGGTCAGGGAAACCCGAAGTTTCATACGATTTGAGCTTGGGGACGCAACTCGCGAGTCGGCGCTGAGATTGAAATGCCGAGCGGGTGCCAATATACGGTATCTTTATACGAAGCCCAAGATACCGAAGGATACGCGGTCTGCGAGCAGTCCTCTGCAGTGAACATCCGATGCGCAAAAAATCTTCTCAATGATCTGATCGAGTAAAAGATTGGAACCGAGACGTTCGATGATCTCCGCGGGGAAAGTTGAGAATAACGTAATCCTGCATTCGGATTAAACCGGAACCATACCGGGAGCCTTGGTGGGTGAGCCTGAGCAATCTTAACGAGAGGAGAAACGGCGACGGAACGTTCCTTCGAGAAACCTGAATCTTTGCCGAGGCGAGAAAAACAGGAACGCTCTGCTGATTCCTTCGGCGAGCGGTTCCTACGGAACTCGACGCGCAGCATTACACACAGGGACTGAGAGCTTTTTGGAAATGCTCACTCATACTTGAGCCTCCAGCTGTCACTGGGATCTTGTGCCACATGATTTCTCAGCGCTGTGGACAGCCTCGCTATCCAGTGAACCGCTCGCAGTAATGAACATTTCCACATGCGATAGTTTTCACTCAATCGAGGTCTAGCTGTGAATTGAAAACAATCATACTGAGATTGAAATTCCATGCTTTATTGCATTGCGACCAATCGATAGATACGGGTATCTTCTTCGATGTACTACTCTCTCAGCCAGCTATTCTCCAACTGCACAGTTGTAGCTCGTCACTGCAAAATTCTGGTCATAGCAGATGGAATGTTTTCCTTCAGCTCCCGCGTGGAAAATCCAACCTGTTGCGGTCATTGATGTTGAACTCGAAGACCAAAGCTGCATACCTGGAATAATGAAGAGAACAAATTACAGAACGAGATTGGAAGAGGTCTCTGAGAGGGCCGTGGAGCTCAACGTTCCTTGGATTCCAAGCTCATTCCAATGTGTACCGAACGATTCGAAGACTCCGTCAAAGATAGTAACGAAGATAAATTTTGAACCGTTCCGTGTTGTTTTCGCTTGCGAAAGATGTCCATGGACGAGGTACGGCCCAAGAACACTTTGAAACAAGCAAACTCCCTCATACGAGAAAGATTCGTCACTCAGATGCATGTCGTAGCATAAACTTGACTCTCTACTAAAGCTTTCAAGGAGAAGGCACCAAATAGCTCTGTCTTTGTTTTGGCTTGTCTCGAAAATCCCACATCCACGAAGATGAGTGACCAATATACAAGCTTCGCGCAATGACTCAAGTACAAAAGAGAAATCTTTCAGTTCCTGGACTGTTGTCCCTCGTTCCGATGAAGAAGCCACCTGCAGGATGAGCTCCATCTCCAAAGCAAGGCTTCCTCATTTTTGCTCTTTGTGAAAACCCGGGCCCCATCGGCAGTGGTTCCAAGGTTTGTGAAAGGGCGTCGCCGCCGCCTCAAAATCATCAGATGGTCGTGTTGTAGCTAGCATTGTCTTTCCCCACCTTCGCTGCTCGGCTAGAGCTCGGAGACGATTAGGAATATGCTTACTGAACGTTGGGCGCTCCATGACCATCTCGTTCCCGAAGACAACAGGGGCCTCGTTCTCCCTGTCCCACGTTGGGAGTGAAGACAAGCTAGTTTAGGCTGCCTACTCGATCCCGGAGCTCCGCCGACGGCCGAGGCCATCAAGGCAGGCTCCAACGCGTGGTGTTCGGGTTTGCCGCGGAGCGATCGGGGGAAGCGCCCCCCAAGCCGTCCGAGAGTCAGAATGTGGCGGTACAATCAGACACGTTTGGCATGCATAAGACCAAAAGTGTATAAATATACGGCGATTTGGTTTAGCTCAGGTTTCAGATGCTCGCCACAGCATATAAGTGACGAACACTATAAACTGAGCTTCGAGTCCATGGCTCAATTGCAAGGAGACATCAGCACACACTCTATGGCCCGGGGGCTGTGCAGCTTGTAGGAAGCCACGAGTCCAAGCCGAGACTAGCGGTTTAAGCAAACTACGAAATTCGTTTAGCTCCGATAGGAAACGTAAAAGGCCAGCTGTGATCGGGCTCGACACACTCAAGGTTAATCCTTCGGAGCAGCTACTGAGTCTCATGAACAATCATGAGACTCAGTGATGAACTAAAATGTACTCACACTCGGTATTCCGATAGTCAAGCGCGAAACAATCCGGGCTCGTCGGATAGCGGTTCCGTGCGCACCCAGGGCTCGATCCTCCCAGCTCGTTCCTCTCGATGTCATTGGAGGAACGGTTCTCCTACGGTTCGGGCTGCGCACTGAAATCGAACTCCGAGTCAGAAAGTTTTCACATGTCGTTCGACTCAGAGAGGAGGCAGCTCTATTTCGGGAAATATGGTTCGCTGGGAATGCTTCTGTACAACGGAGTGTTCGTCAGAAGCTGTGTTCTGAGAATCGATTGATCCGAGTTCTCAGTCGACAACCCCTCGCGACTTCCTTTGAGCCCCCATGACAGGAAGGCGCAAAATTTACTTCACGACTCCAGTTGTAGGGGCTGTAGTTCTTTCTCCGGAGACCCAAGGGACTCAAGCTTGTGCTGAGAAGCGTACGCTTCAAGGCCGAGAGGAACCGTTGAAGTTATATGATCTCAGACAGTAGTTTAGCTTGCCCTATTGTAAACGGCTCATTGCGAGTCACGTCTACGCTGTAATCGACAAGCTTTCGAAAACTCTGACGAAGCGCGACGAGGGATCCTTTTGGGATGGAACAAACTCAGGGGGAGACAGACATGTTTGAGTATTGCATATCCGAATCAGAGTAAGCTCTGGAACGGTGACATTAACTCCGACTGTTGTTCCTCACACATTGTTCGAACAGACAAATGATGGTCGATGTCCGACTTGGATAGTGAGGCCCGGGTTCGGGACGGGACGAAAAAGACGCGGACCTTCTACGCGGGTTGGTCCGATCACACAATTGGCGATTCATCAGAGTATGAATGTTTGGTGAGCTTAGTCGAAAAATGTTATGCCAACACATTCTGTGGGTCCCACCCCATGTTGTTCGCTTGTTGCAGGCGAACGAGCGAATCGGGGCTCGTCTGCTTTTGTGTCAAGCATAGAATGGAAACGTTCCCTCGAACGTTACGACTCAATAACGGAATCGGAAATCGGATGTATGATGAGCTTAGTCGAACCATGTCATGCCGACATGTTCTGTGGTTCCCACCCCGTATTGTTTGCTTGTTTTAGGCGAACGAGCGACTCGGGGCTAGTTTGCATTTGTGTCAAGCAGTGTCAATACGACCTCGATCGAGGCTTCTCTCATACCGTGCCAGCTATCAATGATTCCGATGACCAGAGCTGTTCGTCGGGACAAAACCCCATCAATTTCGAGCGAAAAACGAGAAGTTTGATCGCCTGTCCCTCGCCGAAGGTGTCTCTCATAAAATCACAGCGACTCACGGATATCATACAAACGAGCTTGAAAAAGGAGACTACTGCGAGTTTCCAGATTCGATTTGTTCCAACTATTTACCCTGAGAACGACAAGAGTCGTGTCAGATCCTGAGTTGAAATGATTTTGGCTTGGAGTGACACGCGGGGAATGCACGTACAGACCTCGTCAAAGCAAGAACACTCTAGCCAGGAATCGTAGTTTCGATCCTAGGAGAGAACAATGGTCGACTCACCTCGAAAATAGATTCAGGAGCGCTTCCCGGTGGATCGAGCGCGTTCGGAGAATCGTGTCTCGTCTCATCTTCAGCTAATCGGGGGCTTATCAGAGGTCGGCCGAATCTGAAACAGAAGTGGAGATGAAGTTGATCGGAGGGTATTTGGCAGGCGCGATCCCAGCGGATCCCTCAGGTTATGTACTTCAGCTGAGTTTTCGTATGTAGCCTGGGGCTTCGTCCGGATGGAGCTGAGGCACCGTCCAGCATTTTAACCGGGCGTCGAAATAATGTACCGACACTGAAAAACGCATCAGCACAAAAAGCACTGCTACGGCCTTGGCGTCGATGAAGAGTTGGAAGAAATCCTTCCTCAGACAAAATACCGGAATCTTTTTCAATGTAGCTAGCATTGTCTTTCCCCACCTTCGCTGCTCGGCTAGAGCTCGGAGACGACTAGGAATATGCTTACTGAGTTCTTGGCACACCAAGCCAGTTTCGGGAGAACTTTCGCTCACCCGAATCGAGCCGGGGCCGAACTCTTCGTGTACCACACTGGGAGCGAGGACGGCTTGATCGAGGCGGCCCACGAGGTCCCGGAACTCTACCGACGACCGAAATCATCAAGGCAGGCTCCAATATGTGGATAATACTGTATTTTTCTCTTCGGACATCATTAGAGCTTCCGAGACGAGATATTATAGCCCATTTTTTTGAGCTGCGTTGAGCGGAAACGGACCGCGATATCGCACCGAGAATGCGACTGCAGGCCTCGTGGCATGCAACTCGTGGTAGCCGCGAGCTCGCCGAATTACGGCGCTCCACAATTTTAGAGGTTCCGCCGAGGGAAAGACGGAATCAGAAGCTCACCTTAATCAGTCGTTAGGAGGGTTATCATCTCTGAGTAGTACATCGCCATGGGAAGCTCTGATCGCAGGCGCGCCCATCGTGCTCAGGGTTCGCAACGGAAAGACCGATGTTGCGTTGAACGACCACGCTGTAGCCGAGGCAGACGCTTGGGAAAGGGTGAATCGGTGAGCGAGATAGGGGAGGAAGAAATGGCTGGATTTCAATTTTGACAAGTATCAATGTCATTCTCCGCGCATGCATCCAACGCGAGGAAAGACGATATTCAAAGTGCACTTTCGTCTTAATGTCCTCGTCCAAATCGACGCATGATGTTCATACTCGAGGAGCCCGCGCGCATTCGAACGGAGAGAACCCCGTGGAGAGAGTAGGTTTTCGGCGCGCATTGTTGAACCTATTGTTTACCAACAGATCCGACTAGACTGATATTCTCAATCCAATGGAATAATCCAACTCGAATCTCGTCACCTCCTTGGATTGTTCACGAGTCCTCGTCTATCTTGATCGTGAGGAATATATTCTCCCGGGTAGCTCCGTGTTTGAGATGTTTCTGAGAGTAAGCGGAAGCTATAAACGAGAATGACGTCCGCCGGATCGAGCCGCGATCAGGACCTTAGCGGTCTGATATCCCATTTGACGGGACTGCGAGGCCAACAACTCCAACGTGAGGTCACGAGAGCCAAAGGTGTATTCCACAGAGTCCGCAGCATCCGACCCCTCCGAAGTGAGTTGGAAGCCAGATTCTGGGAGCAAATCTCCATCTGTCGACAACATGAGCATTACGAACGAGCGGAGCATTTACAAGAAGCCTCTGATGAGGTCCTCACGATTCTGGACAGTCAGCCAACATCCTTCTCGGACACCATTCACTTTCTACTGGAACTTTCACCGAGTCCGTTGGAATTCCAGCAGGTGGAGCGTCGACGCCCTTTCGAAGAAATCATTCAAGAGGTATCGATGCACGATATCATGGTGCTACAGCAGGGCGTGCCGGGAGCTCTCGGAGATTCCGACTCCTGGAGCTCAGCAGATTCCATAGAAGGCGACTGCAAACAATCTGTGGACAGCGGCTTAACAGAGCGAGACTTCTTACCACCTTGCCAGCAACGCATTGTAGACGTTGGACAGCGGGATCTGATCCCATTCTTCACGATCCAGGACGCTAGAACCCGTGTGGCGTTTCAGAAGGTCAAGGGTTACCCTACCGAAAGCGGGCTGAGCAAGGAAGATGCAGGACCCATTGAGAAGTTCCATCAGAAAATGGCTTATCTCCGCAAATGGCTGTCCATGCCGATGCAGGGTAGAAGCTTGACTTTCCAAGCATTCGCGGAGGCAATCTCTGAAGAAGTCAATGCGATTCACAAAGATCTCACTGAAGTTGAAAAAACGCCCGCTCTCACCATGCTGAGTCTTGTGCACCTCCTCCAAGCCCGGATAGAGCGCCCCTTGAAGCTCTGCCATATCTGCGAGACCATCACTCCGCAGCCGGAACCCTGGCTCGAAGCTGTCAGCGTTCTCTCTCATCTCAGCAACGAAACGTTCTTCCTCAAAACTGCCAAGCCCATGCTACGCCAAATCTGCGATCTTGTCGTCAAGGGAGAGTTCCACGATGAGCTGTTATTCGACAAAAGCCCCCAGGGGGACGTCATAGTTCGAGGACCGATTCCGGAGAACATGTTCTTGCACTCCTACTTGAACAGAGTGAAGATGTCCGCTCAGTGCGCTTACCATTACAAAGAAAACACGGGGAAACCTTTGGTGGACGCAGACGCCGACAGAGAAACAGTCGACATAATTAAACGTTTGGATTCATTGCTCAAGAGGAATATTCCGGTGCAGCGCGCTGCCAAGGCGGCGATCTTGCCTCTCTGTAAATTGGTGAACACGGCACTGGTAGACAAGTTGAAGACGGAGTATGACACTTTCACCATACTCCGCCGATTCCAATACCACTCGTTCCTGGTCAGCAACGAAATGCACACCCTCGCCGAGATGGTCTTCGACAAACGATGCGCCAGGGAAGCTGGCGCGATCGAGAGCTGCTTAGAAGATATTGTCGGTCCGGAATGGAAGGTGAAGTCCGTGGAACCTTTCGTTCTCGAGAACCTTCTGCCGTGGCCTCTGACGATCTTCACTTGCTCCGGAGATGACTACATGAAAGTCCGGACGTACATTTTCCGGTTCAAGGAAGCAGTTCACGCCCTTGTTCATATGAACGCCGATGAGTTGGCTCGAGACGAGAAGATATTGCGCTTCAAAATCACCTCTGTTATGGATATCCTCAACCAGCACATCACGATGACAGCGCAGGAATGTATCACGAAGTCTGATTTGGCTTCGGGTCAGGACATCGAGGAGATATCGCGGAAACACAGCAAATGGTTCGAGAAAACCCGGGAGAGGACTCTCATGCATCCCAAAGCAGTTCGGAATACCCTCGACGACCTCGCTCAGTCGTCTCTCCGCTTCGCGCGCGACCGAAATACTTCAGTGATCGAGAAGAAATTCGTCCCGTATCTGGTTTTCTTGATAAAATCCATAAATGAAACATTGCCAGTGCTGGCAGCGAGACTGGCTGCTGCAAAGACTCACTTGTGATTCGACTGAATTTAGTTATTTTTAATAAATCGCCATCGACGTACCCATTCGTCTGACTCTTTCTGTTCCGGTCGGTGAGAAAATATAGGTTTAAAACAACTATAGTTTATTTTAACAGGGATTCATATCACGCCTTGGCCAAGTTCTCGATCGCTCCTAGAACCTGCTCTGCATTGTATCCCGACACACTGACGTGAGCTTCTCGTCCAGCCGCTGGAAATTCAAAATCGAACGATAATTAGGTGCAAATATTTTCGGAGACCGTCCGAGACGTGCTCCCGATGGGTTATTTTTCCCAAGAACAAACACTACACTTCAGTAAGAATATTTCTCCGCGCGACTCACCGTAACGAGCGTAGACTTTGGGTTGAACTCCACTGCACTCTCGGATCAGGATAGGGAATTTCGGGTTGTTCTCTTTGATTGGAACGTAAAATTTTTCAATAAATTCTCTGTAAGCAAGCATATCCAATAATGAGGAGAATTTCACGGGACTTCAGACAGAGATCCCCCCAATCGATGCAGCATCAAGTCGGTTCTGTTCCCCGTCCTCGAGACAGCCTGTGACGGCCAGGATATAGTTTATTCATACTCCTTGGCAGAATGCGAAGGACCGCAACCGTGGCGTCAATGCAATTAACGAGAACTATACTCGCAGCTTTGGAGATATTCGCAACTTTGGAGTTTCAGAGTGATGGTTCTCTCCCTCTCGAGTCTCAGAGGGAACTCGAGAAATAAATAATTGCTGCCCCCCTCGAAGAACATCCATGGCTCTACTCCGACTCCACAAAAGCAACTCCGAGCTAGCCATCCTTGACATTCGTCATCGCCAACAGAGTGCAGCGAGACCCCAAAACACTGATTCCAGCGGAACATATCGCAAACCACAGGCGACTACATGTCACATCGTTCGTCCACAAGCTCACCTAACTCCCCTTGAATCTTCTCCCCGCTGGCACAGATGGAGCCGGAGCTCGCGGAGAGGCGAAACCAGCTTCAGAGCTCTGGCGGCCATCCTCCACGGATATTTTGAGTTGACTTTGCTCCGAATAGGACGCAATGAGGTTGTTGTTTACCCAATGGCTGAGTGGTAAATTTCCACCTGCCCATATGTGCGGTTGAATGAGTTTGATGATCTTTTTTGGGTTTTTGTGCGTTTGTGGCGGGTCTCGGTCCTCAAGGCGTCAAGCGCTCAAAAGCGATCATCGAACTCAGTCATCCGCTCATATTGGCCAGGGGGCAATCAACCAATCAGCCCCGTCATGAAGGAAGAAACGAGGATACTTGCACATCAAGGCACTTGAACAGGCGAAAATGCGCAATTATCCCAAGTTTCCGCACGCCATCACAGCCGATAACGGGAAGGGCAATGTGCTAAATCAGGACCTAGGAACGGCGGGCTGAGTCTTCAGCGGAGACGAATGCGACGTATAGGAGTGAATATGGGGATGGTATATAGCGGACAGGTATGGGGTCGGGAGCGGCAAGAAGTCAGAGCGAGCTGCTGGCTCACGAAAGACAGTGCCGCAGATCCTCAGGAATAAACGATTGGAGATAGCTGAAAACTCCAGGAGCCTCGCGCGATCCGGGTCTCCCTTGATCTCAACTTTATGGCGGCGTGTTTTCGCCTCTCCCAAGTCGGCGGGCGCCTATCTATTACGATCAAACCTCCCATATGACCGGACATGTCCTTCCCCGTCCGTTTGTCCGGTTTTCTTGAGCAACCGAGGAAATGTCCGGTTTTCAGGCTCACAGATCGAGTGGCCAACCATAACTTTGAATGAATTTCCCTATCGAAAAAATCGATGGGTTTCGGGCAACAGAGCGCGAAATGATTCCGGGATTGTAAGGGGATGAGTGAAGAGCGGTTTTCCAGCAACCGGAATATCGATCCTCGCTCTTTATCTGCGGAGCGATGGAGGTAATGCCCTCTGGCGGCCTCGTCGATATGAAACCACCTGAGCCAGTGATTACACGCTGGGGAACATTTCTGAGCACTGCATTCCACCCTCATGAAAATTTTGAGGAAATCAAATTGTTCGTCTCGAAGATAAAAGTGAAATCTGCGGACAGCTCTCGCTGAAACCTCAAGTCGATGACCCGTTCCTTTTCCATGTACAAGAACCTTTTTTCGGACAGGAGACATTTCTGGTCACGATCGAACACAAAGAGGCCCTTATCGATACAGTTTATGCGGACCTACTTTTCGACCAATAGAAAGCCTCTATTTTTTTTTTTTCGTCGACTCCTTGACCGTTCTCAGGCAGAATGTCCGCCGGACAAATGTTCGCTTTTCGCAAAAAAGTCCGGCCATATGGGAGCTCCAATTATGATGCTTCCAATGTAATAGAAGCGGAGCTATACACAGCGCTGTTGTGTTCGGATCCCCGCCGCGCCGTCGCTGCACGAATCTCTCGGCAGCTCGCCGTCGAATCGTTATACGCGAGAACTCTCCGGCTTAGAGGATTCTCTGGAGATTATCGGTATTTCTTCCGTATCATTCCCCGTCTGACTTTAATAACATTCGAAGCGGCTATTTCGGGAGACCGAAGCCGCTGAAACAGCGGTCGCCAGTGGCGTCTTGCCGGCCATTGTAGGAAGGAAACGAGCTCCCGTTGAAATTACAGATAACCGACCCGCATCTCAGTGGGAATATCCGCAGCGATCTCCGCGGTGCATTCCAGGGTTTAGGCTGGATCCGAGGGGGCACCAAGCCTCGCGACGTAGTCGACTTCTAGGCCGAATGAAACACTGAAACAGGGACCAAGAACTCCAGCCAATAAGCAATCAGAGAGACGCTGGAAAAGTCGACGGGCAAGGCGAGGAAGCATTGAGAATCGAATGAGGAGCGGCGTGGAGCTCTGGAGGAGGCAAACAATGGTTGAAGCTGCAACGTGGGACACATACTCGTCTGGGGCTCCTACTCGATTACTCCCGAAACGCCACTTGCACTGAGATATGGCTTGTGAGATTGGTCTCCGAAAGTCGGTGAACTGCAGTAGCTCACGAGGTTAAAATAAAACGATATGCTAGCACTTACGTCGGATCAACGCGGATCCCCAGCCTCCAGCAGCTTTGACACACGAACGCGAATTCGTCTTCCCACGTGTGCCATGTGCATGGATCAATTTTTCGAGATGACAGGTCGAAGCGACATTTCAATGGTGGCTCCGGAAGGCAGCAGCCAGCTTATCTGGCCCGGGATGGCGTTGGAACCGAGAACATCAAGCGCGGGCGCGCTGAACGGTGAGCCGCTCCACCATACGAAATTGAAATCCCTCATAAGAAGGCGGCAAAGAAGTCCTGTTATGACGCGCGGAAACGAGTCTCCCTCCGTGGTGCTTCATAAACCTGATTGCCCAAAATATCCCTCTGAGGTGAGTTGCCGTAACTCTGAGGCCGAAATCAGAACAGGCTCAATCGGAATCCTTGTGAGGGGAGAACGCTCCGAATGAGAATGCTTTCGCATCACACTTCTATCGTTGAAAACTTCGTCCATCAAGGAATATCCGAAGAGGAGGCTTTATGTCGAGTCGCTCGCAGCGTTGAACTTCATGAACGACGTTCCTGTTCCCATAACCCTCAGCACACTTGTAGCTGAAATCTGATTCAGTATACAAAACGCGAATTCTGAAACCTTCCTCAAGTCGACAGGCTCTGATGAGCTCACGCAGTGCAGCGCTCTGCCCTTCGTTATGAAATGACGATCAGACTCCCATGATTGTTCGGCTCCCAGGCGTTCTTCCTTCACACGTTGAGAGTGAGGATTCCTTTTCTCGAACGCATCAACGCTCAACTTCAGGTCTGGCAGGTGTTTGGACGCTTGACGCTCCCTTCCACCTCTTCAGAAGAGCCCGAGAGTGTTTTGCAAGTCATGTTTTGACCACAAAAAACATCTTTGTATCCATGCAGACACTACTGGAACGGAAACTCTGCTGACCCACATCAGTCGACAACATCTGGGTTCGCTCCAGATTGTTCCTCGTCCCAGTCTGATGCCCTGCTTCATTGGAAACTATTGATGACAACAGAGTGAGATTCGTGTTCGTTCCCGTGATCCATATGTGCTCTCAGCCAGCAACAAATCGAACTCCCTCCCGAAGGCTTGGGTGAAATCCTCGTCAGGGAGCGGGAGTGGCCCGCGAAGTGACACCGCCACGGCGAAGAAATTCGCTCTCGCGAGGATCTCCTCCCATTCTAGTTCGTGACAGGGTCAGGACTCGAGCGGTTTTTTGTGCGCGGGGAATCGTCTCCGACGTGTCCGAAATCCCAGTTCGTACAACCACCTCGAGGGGAGCACTGGACGATGCAAACGAGACCTTGAAGGGGAAGGTTGTCCAGAAACTCCCAAAATAGTCCCAATTTTACATATCCATACGTGGACGGATCCGCCTTCCCCTCACATTAACGTCATGGCACACTTCTTCGATGGGAAATTCCAGCTGATCTGTGTCCCTCTCAAGACTGACCACTCGTCGAGTGCGCACACCGGGACTGCGACTCTCGGGGAGGCTCTCTACAGTCTCAACGACTTTGACTTGAACGAGGACTACATTCGCGATAAAAATCGGCGAGTAAAAGAAGCGACTCTTTTTTTTTGATTTTTTTTTTCAGCTAGTCATATGATACGTGCATTCGGAGATTCCAAACGCGTCCGCTGCGCGAATCATAGAATTCGCCGCACACTCACGGCGGATTTCCACAGGGCTGAGGTGGGACAAAAAGTTCCACTACACCGGTGTACTCCCATGAAGATTTACCCGCACCTCATCTATAAGGAAGAGCTCCTCGCCCGCTTAGCGAGAGAGAGAGAGAACGCGGGCGTTGTACTTGAAAATTATGAAACATTCAGAGGAGATCGAAATGGTGAGTATCCCGCAGTTCTCGAACTCGTGGCTACAGTATTGTAAGGTGTTCTCTATAACCACACATTTATCCTCGTGTGTGAGATGCACAACTGCCGGTTTATTTTCCTTTCTCTACCCTCTCACTCGCGCGTCGGCGTGAGGGCAAACCGTCGCACTCTTTTGAATATGATTCGTATCTACTGACAAGTATCCCCGAGACACGAGTCGATCTCAAACAAAGGTTTTGTGGTCGGGGTTTCCATCTCCTTAGTGTGGCCTTGCAGAGGACCGATCCGTCGACGCTGATGTGGAAACTGAGGAAGCGACGAGCTACGACCCCAAGGGTCTAGAAGGCGATGTTGCCACTCGTTGGGGATCCGTCTGCCTACATTTTCAATCGGCAGTGGCGTCTTCCGACGTCATGAATCAGGGACTCTCAAGGATCGGGTCCCATGAATATCTCCGTGGCCCCGGAAAAATTGACGAAAGTCGGGAAACCGCGGAACAGAATCGGGTAAGTTGTGCTCATTGTAAGCACCGGATCGTCCCGATCTAAGAATGTTTCCCGATTGGAGACACTGAGCACAGCCCTCATCGCTCATGAATTATGAAACACGGTGGAGGCCGGTTAACGCAACAAATCCTCCAAGGTAAATTTTGGACTCAATGGTGCTGTTGCAGAGCACGAAAAAAGTCAAAAAAATCAATTTGGTTCGTCTCGGTGTGGTTGGCATCGAGACCACTCTCGAGAACATGCGTAGCGAATTCACACCCGATGCGAGGCCGACGGAGATTGAATTCCGAAGCGATCTCGCAAAGAATCTGTGTGCAAGAAGGACTGTGTGCGAAAGCGAATGAGACCTCCCAGTAGAATGGAAGGTCTCGGCGCACTTCTTGACCCAGGAATAGGCATGAATTTCCGAGACTCGGAAATTAATATTTGACTCGGAAACGGAGATCCATCATCAACGGACGTTTCAAACCCACCGAAATCATTGAAGAAATAGTTTCCGACTTGGGCATGAGAAACAGAGCATATATTGGAGGATTTGATCTCACCCATAAAAGCGAATAAAAGAAAAGCGTCTCAACGGAGCCAATGGCGGACCACAGGTTCATATCCTCCTACAGATGCTCCGTTTCTCATGCCCAAGTCGAAAACTATTTCTCCAAGGATTTCGGTGGGCTGAAAATGCCCGTTGATGATGGATCTCCGTTTCCGAGTCAAATATTAATTTTCGGCTCGGACTTTATATTCCGAGTTCCGAGTCTCGGAAATTCATGCCTCCCCAGGAATCAAGACTATCCCAAACGTCAGGGCAGAAGTTCCCGGGGTAACGTTCCCGAATTCTTGCTCGATGCGATTCGGGATCACACCTCGAATATTGACAACGGCGACGTCGACGTCGTGAGCGTAGCGAGACACGTAGCATCAAGGAGTGCCAACTTGTCTCAAGTGTCACGAAGCAGTTCTCAGTGCGGTAACCTTCCTTGAGGCTCCCACCACGACTAAGTGTCCGGAATGGCGTAGTAAGCGATCGCCATAAAGCCGGCGGAATGGGAGAGGGGTTCCGAAGAACGCCAACTTTCGTCGATTTCGTGCATGCTTGGCTGTACAACTCGCTAGGTACGATCAGGCTGAGCTCGATTCGAATTCTGATGAGGAGTTCTGTTGGGACACACGAGGCCCTCCCTCATTACGAAGAACGGACATAACAGTCCATCATGTCTCGCAACGTACGTCAGCGGCCCATCACGGTACTGCCGCTGAAAGCTCGATTGGAGGCACTCTCTTCCCCCTGTCGCAAAGTTCCAGAGACTCGTTGATGACAATATGTCCTACAAACTGTGGAGAAAACGTTCACGATACAGAATGTCTGATAGTGTTTGTCGCAGAACCCCTCGGTTGGGGTGCATTCCAAGTATTTTCCGCGGAATGAACCTCGATTATTCGCCTTCATCTCGGGGCCAACCGATCGCTTCTATCATTTCATGTCGATTCCAACTTTACGAAAAAGGCGACTGCTTTTTCCTCGCGAATTCAGAGGCCTTGCCAAGCGGCGCGGCAGAGCTCGCTCGGTGTTATGTGAAGGGGTGTTCTATCCGTCAAAAAGTGCCCGATGTCACCAACTTCCCGCTCTCAACCGTAAAGAGCCGACAAGCCAAAACATGAGGAATCGTTCGTTTCTGGTGTTTCGCCGGAAACCGCCCACCGGGGCGGGGGTCGAGTTCGGATTAAAATGAAATTCGACTGCAAAACGTCTAATCGGTGTTATGGGAGAAATATACGCAGCTTTGGCATGCGATTTGTGACCAGGAACCAGTTTTCGAGGAGTTAGGGAGCTCCGCTCCGCTCAAGTTTCAGGGGTTCCGCGGCATCTGACCTTGTGGCTACATTGTTCTGTTCCGGCTCGTTGGTTCTTCCCAGCTGAGAGTGGGATGCTGTTGACACCGGATGTTTTTTGTCAGATGAACACCCCTCCGAACCACCAGAATGTAGGCAAATGAGTCCGCTACATTTGACAAGAAGGAATTTCGAAATCAGCTCACTGGGCTCCGCATAACAGCCGAAATGGAACCGGCGAAAAAATCCCGACCTGATTTGACCACCCTGCGTATTCATACATATAACATTGGAGCATCAGTCATTTCATTTCCCAGCAGATTGGGTGTGAAACACATGTTACCGACCGACTGAATGTAGACACGATCTCGGGTCGCCAAAACGGTCGGGTCGCCAAGGGTTTGGCGAACGAGTCAGCCCGATCGATGCTCCACCGCAACGGCCCGTTGTGAGCCGTGAGTAGACTTCGGAAAAGTACTGAGGTTAAGGACGAGTGTTCTATGAAAACGACCGCCCAGATTTCGGTTCTACCAGCACTCGAGTGTTTCTATGGGCAGTGCAATGACGATAACGAAGCCTCAGAATCATTCGTAAACTTGAAGTATTTTCCTCTAGCATTGAGGTCCCTTTAACCTGAGTACTTTTCCGGAGTCTAGCCGTGAGACTCCGACGAATCCGTACTCAGTGATAAGGTTCGCATGTCTAGTTGAAATCCAGTGTAGGCCTCAGTCAAGAGTCATGAGTTACGGCTGTTCGTTCACGAAGCGACCAAAAGTGAACGAACTTATTTCGTTTCCTGCTTGCTCACCTGAATTGGTTCTTACAGCTCAGACCAAGGACAGCGCAGAGCAGGAACCATGGATCCTGGAGCACGCCAGTGTTCTCCACTTTCGCCCGACCCTGCCGGTGATCTCTCAGAACATTTCGCTCGGATGAGTTGCGATATCACCGAGGAGTTTTCCCCTGGGATGTATCTCAAGCGAAAATATCATGTCGCCGTGATTGAGGGTGAAAACCGATCCGAAGCCCAAGCAATGTGGGCTGCCATCGGGACGAAGCATCCAGCAGCGGTGAATCTCGCAATTGGCCATCTTTTCCAAATTAAAGGGCGGAAAGCGAAAACGACTTCCGATAGAGAAGGGTCGGGAGAAGTGCTGGGAAGTGAAGAGAGATCGCTCCGGGATCTCCTCGGACCCAACTTCATTCCGGTTCGTTTTGAGTGGCCGAAATTCAGGTGGGCTTATGAGTTCTACGATGAGGCAATCGAGGAACCGTCCTTTGCCAACTTCACGACGTTCGTGGCGTGTTTCCTGGCAGGATTCAAGACACGCGGGATGAGCTCTCAGCACAATCAGGTCGGCAGAGTCTTGCGAACCTGCAAAGAACTTTCCGGATACACCGGCCAGATTCCGCCCTGGGCTAATCTCCAATTCTTAACGAGACTCAGCATGAAACCGGGACGGGGTGCAGCGGCGGCTGCCGTTTATCTTCTATCCACTGATCGAAGAGACGAGTATCATGAAGCTCTCACCAAGGGCATCATGAGACCGATTTCGAATCATTTCATGTCTCTATTCTCGAAGTATCAAAACTTCGAAGAACGTTTTAAGGGTCAAATCTCCCGGAGAGATTTCGCCCTTTTGAGCATTCCGAGTGTGGAGGCAGCCGCAAAGGCCATCAATAAGCTCGTGGCCGCGCGAGCCAAAGCTCACGAACTGGACGCGGAGGACGAGTTCTGGACCGCCCGAGCCATCTGTCCCGGAATATTCGAGTACCTCAGTGACCCCGCCGTCAAAGAGGGGGAAACATTGATCTTTTATGCACTCTGTCTCGCAGGCGGTGCATACGGAATGAAGGAATGGTCGAGGTTCCACAGCACCGCGAAAAAGAAGAAGGACATCGATGACGCCCATATGGGAATCGTCAAAACCTGGGTTGAGGATTATGTTCGACAAAGTAGAGGCTAGTAACGGGCCTCGGAGAGGAGGGAGAGCTCCAGGAGACGATTTAGCAAATTCGACCAGCCGTAGAGAACTTGAGCGATGGATGGCTCATCTTCCAAGAGCATACTGATTTCGATGTGAATATCAAATCGGTATATCGCTACCGTATTGAAGCGGCCGCGTTGGTCTCAGGGGTTCCATTCCGGGCCCTATCTCCTGGAATAACGCCTATAAGTGAAGGAGAGGTGAATTTTCGAATCGGGCCAGAGAGCTGGGAGTTTTCGGCGGCACATGGGCTCCCAGAAATGATCAGAACTCGATGTATAGCATAATGAGGAGCACGGAATCATCATTTATCATTGTTACTCACTCTCCTGTGTATAAATTATACAATGAGCATTCATCATGTAGTAGGTTCATTACTACGAAATCAGATTTGTTAGCCGAACTTTTTGCTTGAAAAAAAACCGGCCTCGTAAACCTAGTGTATCATTCAGCAGCATCATATGAGCAGGAGCCGGCAAGAAGTCCTCCCCTCGTCAGCGACCAGTTAACGACAGCGACGTAGCCCTCCTAAGCTTCGTCTGAAACCCTCTGGAGCAGGAAAACCTCCGCCAACGCCCTAGCACACAGAGCTTTCTCTTGGGATGATACGGAACCGCAATCAGTTAAACTAACGGGTTTCCATGCAGTGAATTCCCGACATCTGCCGAGCTCTCTTAGCACCCATAAGCCATTTCGGGATTTCCCCCAAATCACGAAGGAATGCCTCAGTGGACAGTTACATGACTCATATTGTTTCGACGGCAACCAGCTGCTAATAAGGGGATGCTCTAGTTCTCGGACCTTTGCGGATTTGATTTCCTCAGCAAGCTCGGCCGCCTCGCGGCCCATCAATGTCTTACTCCTCATCATGACTAGGAAGGATCCATGGACACATTTCTGAAGCCAGTCGAGTGAAGCTTGCTGTTGCTGAACGCAGGAGATCGTTTGGGGGGTATCCGTCAGCAGGGGTCGCTACTTACCTTTGATTAACTGCCTGGCAGAGAACGCCTGCTCCAAAAAGTTCCAAATGTCCGTACGTTGTTCCAAAATGGACGATCCCTGTTAGCTTAGCTGTTGGGGATATTATGTGGCGGTCTTCACGACCTCGAATAGCGCCTCAAGAAATCTATAGTCGTTGACAGACCCCCAGTGGTCGAAATCGACCCTCCTGAGAACCGCTTCAATGAACTCCAACGAGGTCGCTCAGGGGGTCGAGGAAGCACGAAGTTCGGGAACCACTGGTTCAGAGGCAGACGAGTATACTTGGAAGTGTGAATAAGGCGCCCTCGTCAACGCTCATTGTTAGAGTCGCTGCCAGGTTATTCTCCGGGAAACCTCTCATATCATACTACATTATATTTGAGGAATCGATCTCAGAATCCGGTTGAGAAATCTCATGTTGCAGAACGGAAGCATCGCAAAGCAGTGGGCATACCCTCCCTGCGGGCGTGCGAGGATGAGATCGCCATATGGTTGAAGTACATAGTCCCAAAAACAATTCTGATGAAGCAAACGCGCGATTGATACTGTCTTCATTACTGCGACGGAACTCAGGGGAGGAACAGCATTCATGGAGGAAGCGAGCATGATGGTTTCACAGACGGTCGGAGGGAGGCGTGAAAAAGTTAACGAATCGCTGGTGGAACCCGTGGATTACGGGAGCAAGCTCGAATGGGTTACTTCAGGAGTCGTCAAATTGTGTGTCGCGACACCCCAGGTTGCTGCGGCTGCCAGCAATGTCGGAAAAGTTTGACGGTTCGGAAACCCACATCTCGGTGGTTTGATAGTTCCGCGGAATTGGAGGGCCATCTAGCGCACGTAACTGCATTGGCCGTCTGGTGATAGCTGGAATTCTCGATTTGCGGAATCATTTTTGACAAGCTTGGCTCGTTCTCGAAGAAACCGCGATCGCCGAGGCAGTCTTGAGCCAAGACCTCAGAGCTCGAAATCCATGGGACAGAGGGAAAAGCAAGGGCTGGTCTGCTTCTGATATATTGCAATGGGACGGCCAGTAGTTCCACGGCGTTGTTTTCCGCCAGATTTTAAATGAGGATGCGTCACGAATTCTGTTAGGTTTTGTCAGCACATTCGATTTCCGGGGTGTCGCCGAACATCTCCAAGGTTGCGATCTCCATGACCCACTCGGAAAACAACTCCAAAGCTTCACAAGAATACAATCAAATCGACATAAGGCTCCTCAACAATCTCCGCTGGGGTCCTCCCTGAATTTTGATCAGGATAACTTATTCAAGCATTAGGCCAGAGCCTCCCCGAACGTATTAACAGAGCGTCTCACTCCACAGATTACCCCTGAATCTTCCCAGAACTATGATTAGAACGACTCAGTTTACAACTGTTCCAAGGCAATCTGGAAAGTATGACGAAAACGCCTCACTCTTCAGTGTCCCGCAACAATGCCGAAATATTCATTGAAGCTACCCGCTTGGAAAATATACCGGAACCTGTCGAAGAGTATGAGCATGAGGAGTCCCGACAGAATCGTAATACCGAAACTTCTAGGATCAAGTTATTATAATCCTGAGGAGGATCAATGAGAGTAGGGGTGGAGTATGGATTCAGCAACTGAAACAGATGCCAGATATGGTTTGTGCCTTCATCAATCAGAGATTCGTTCGCCATCGAGAAACCAGAGATGACCGACGCATCGTGGAGTTGAGTCACGCGGGAGAGTACGTTGAACGTTGTCTTCGGTGGACTCGAACAAAGAGTGAAACGCTCTAAGCGCGATGCCGCAGACTTTAGTTCTGGAAATTTCCCCGTCGCTTCGCGTTTCCACTTTCCTTTCTCACTCGTCGCGACTTTTCCGAGTTCGGATCGAAACTTCGACTGCGATGATTCCTCGAGGTGTTCGGAGATCTGTTCACACTATGAGAATTTGATTGCCGGCTCTGCTTCATGGGAATTCGGGCTCTGAACACGTATCGGGTATGGTTCCTACATCTCTTTGGAGTGGTTGTTCGGGTTGAAGTTTGAGCACGGGAAAGTTTGAAAACGGGAAGCAACGAAGAAGTCGTGCAACTGGCAACGGTCGCGGAACAACATTCAGCGAGTTCTCGAGGTGTGCTCCCGCGACCACGGAAGTTCCCCCCCCCCCCCCCCCCCCCCCGGGAAGAATGATCCCGAAACAGGAAATCAAGGACGAAGCTTCTGACCGCTGTGACGCCCAGCTCAATCACCGAACTTTTTCTCTATGACTCGATGATTCGTAGTAATAGCAGACATAGATGAGCTCCGATATCCTTGCCGCCGCACATGAGGTCTCCGATCGGAGAGTCGATTGCCCAAAAAAATACTTATTGACCCCCTGCAGGAAGAATTCAACCGTTCTGTCACACGGACCCGAGGGTTGACTTCGAGTATGATTCGAACATTATCATCCAAAACCTGACAGCGTCGTGTCTCACGACTCGTGAGACGAGTTTAGATGATAATTGAATTCACTCTGTTGTTGGCATCGATCTGAAGCAATCGTTAGCGGCTGGAACATCGTTGAGAGAGACGAATATGGCTCTTCAATGAGTCCCGAGTGTTATCTGTCACTCAACCGACCGCCGTCTTGAGTCATTTGGAGGAATCCATGAATTCCCTCTGAGACGAAGCAAGACAAAAAGCTAGCAAAGGGTTTTGAGACGCTCTTTGTTGAGCAGGGACTCCTTCCCGAGGAACGTCCTATAGACGTTTACGAGGTCATCGACTGCCGCAGATACCTGTGTTGACTCATGGATAGTTCTCCTCATTCTCACGACTCAAGAGGCGACTCTGCGTTGGGGAGTAGAACTCCACGAGACCGCGCTTACGAATCCAGCCAGAGGCTCGCTAGGAAAATCAACCCAAGATTAGCGAGAACCAGCTGCTCCGATTCGATAACTCCGTGCCACATCGAAGGTTTTTCGATACAACACTTACATACAGTGCGCTTCATAATGATAAGCGCACCCCAGATTTCCTCTAAACTATGTAAAGAAAATACGGTTGAGTAGCTCCGACGACGTCTACATCGCGATCTCCTCGCAAAATTAAGACATCCGACCCAAGTGAGGCGCCAACGGTATGGTCTGTGGAATTTTTCTGATGATTCTCAATATTTTTCTGCGTCAAAGAGATAAGAGTTCTCACGAAAACCAGAACCTTCAGTGTATTGGAGCGGCTCATCTGTTCTCGAGGGATGTCAGTCAGTAAGGAATAGGTTTGCCCTCCCCTTTAATCAACAGGAAGATGCGATTTTTCATACTTTCGATTAGATTCTCTGTGACAGAGGGTTCAATTTTATCCCAAGCATCCGGATCGCTAATTCAAGCTGCTGCTTCGAATCGAATCGACGATTTTCGTAGTAAACTTACCTTACGAGTATCCCCCACAAATTTTCGATGGGGTTACAATCCGGTGAACGCGCTAGCCAGTCCAGCAAACGTGTCCGTTCTTTCTTAAACCATGCAATACTACTCTCACTGACGTGGATCGCGGCATCATCTTGTTGGAACCTGAATTAACGATCGCTGTGGAGCCTCAAAAAAGGCACCAGAGAGCCCTGAAGAACCTCTTGATGCTCCTTGCTGTTCTTTTTTGTGGAAGGAAACCCAAGTTCTAATTTTCCGAGAAAACTGAACGCTCCCCAGACCATCAAAGATCCAACTCCGAAATTTCTCCCTGGGAAAAAGTGTTCCTCTCTCCGCAAGTCCTGCCAGTATCCAGTGAGAGCATCGGGACCGTCCAGATTGAACTTTTTCTTATCTCTGAATATCACCTGGGAACGCAAAACGTGTTGACAATCCTCCCTTACAAACTTACAACCTAAAATTGGCGATAGTTTCTGGGATACTTGTAATGCTCCAGTCTGTTGTCATAATCAAGCGCTCGAATTCCATTCTATGTGCTTTGTGATCGATAGTGAGTCGCGCAACTTTGTTCATACTCGAGCGTACGATACGCTCGTCCTGGTTGAGTGAACGCAAAGCGGTGGATGGACAAACATGAAGCCCAAATAGATTTTTGATCTTGCGATATGCCAGAGTAGAGTGAGAAGCACAGTTTAAGACACGACGCCGATCCCTTTCACTCGTTTTCGTTGGCCGACCGGGACTCTTACGCGTCCCGTAAGACTGGGGATCTCTCAAGAACCATCGAATGACGCATTGTTATCGCTTGAGCTTCCTTGACATGTCTCGAACGCTATTTCAACACTCGAGAATGCTTCGATCTTGCCTTCCTCTCTCTCTGACAGTTGTTTCCCTCGTCCCGTTTCTGGCGAACTTCACGGAGCGATATTCGAACACTCGAAAAAGAGGTCCGGTTTTTGCTGAAGCTGCCTTCGGAGGGTCCCGAATCCGCTTCCAGCTCTGTGTTTTTTCCCGTAATTTTCGATTGAATGGGGTGCGCTTATCTTTATGAATCGCACTGTAAGCATACATGCTCCCCTTCCTTAAAAGGGTGAATCCCATTGCATTCGCAGATCACATTTTGCTGTTCTTCTAGGATTGTCTCCGACATTCTCGGGTTGTTCGACGTTGAACCGGGACGAAGTCGTAGTCGGTACGAGTATTCAAGCTGGGAGTGTTTTGCTTCCTCGCATTCGGGAATGAGATGTTGCTCGGACTCCACAACTCCATATTGACCTCACCTCATATCGAGTATCAGGGGAGTTTTATCAGCTCCTGGTATCACATGGACGGCTGCCCTGCGCGTAATCGTTTCAAGACCTCCAGTCCCTTTGAAGTAGCGATACACCCTCAATACGGATCTAGACTCCATATACCGTCGCCATTCGACGGTATATCGAAATGCAATTCCTCCTGCACCCTCGCTTCGAGTTCGTTTTGGGGTTTAGCATGCTAATCGGGCCCCTGGAAGTGATACCGGGGCCGTACAGACCATACTTTTCGAGTCCCATGGAGATGATTCCGAGGTCGATCTTACCGTATCTCTGCGGCCTATGGGGGAGATCGAGTATGCTCATAGAAGCCTCGGAATCAACTTCACGGAACCCGAAAGGTATGAATGAATCGACCGCGACATCACCTCCATAGACCCCAAGGAAAGACAGACTGACGACGTGGAGGACGAACCTCCAACCAAGGATGACGAAGACATTAGACAGGAAAGTCTTACCAAGTGGCAAAACCAATGGGTAACGAGATGAGAAGGAGCCTGGAAGCGGACGTGCGTCTCTGATGCCCGCCAGCAACCCGTACCTACTACACAGCCCAGGTGATGTCGGGACATGAGAATATGCAAACATACCTCAATAGAATATGAAAGGCTGACTCCGACCAATACGACCTCTGCGGTGGAGTACAGATGGACGACGTCACTCACACCGTGCTCTGGTGCCCTACCCTCGCTGCGGTCCGCGGAGACCTGGCGGCACAAAACGTGCCAGAACTGGTCGAGCGGATGCTCCAGAGCGGGGAAGAGACGAACAACATCACGAGAAGGACCAAAGCCATCATCTAGAGGAACAGAAGAAACGAAGGGAAGAATAGTGGAGACTCCGAATGGCAGCAACGCAGGTGGCCAGGTCTGCCGCGCTCGCCGAGCTCGAGATGAAGTCTTGGCAAAGTATACAGGGGGCGAGGCGTAGAGTATGAGCCTTTCCGAGAAGATAACCTCGAAAACCCCCCAGGGTCGGCTGGGTCGAGCTTCCCCACTCTGATAACTACGAAAAAAAGACCTCAGAGAATATACCCAGATCGACCTCGGAATCCCCTCCGTGGGCCCCGAGGAGTATGGTACGATCGACCCCGGAATCACTTCCACGGTATTCGAAAAGTGCACCCCAATCGAGGCGAAATCATCTTCGAAGTATAAGCGCTGACTCAAGGCATGAAACCCATGACCGGGGAAGGGCTGAGCCCGCCCAGACGCCCACAGTTAGCAGCAGCTGAAATAATCATCGGTAGATGCTTGGCGTGTCACATCAGGTGTCCGTCTTCGTCGATTTAACGTCATCCAAGTAGCGTGAACAAGCTGGAAACCACGGCTGGAAATCCATACTCCGTATGAAATCACGATTCGATTTCGGAGGAGAATGAAACTGGCGTAGGAGTATTGCACTTCCACAGCCATCTGCCCCAATCGCCAAGTATTCCCCCACAGGCGAACTTCCGTCGAATGGCGCCGCATTTAGGCAGATCTGGGGTAATGCTTCATGATTCTCGATTTTTTCGTCGTTGTTGTCGTCATCCGAGTGATTTATGTGTAGGAAGAATGCTGAGAAGCTCTTTTGTCCAGATAGCCACGCTGAACGGCTCCGTCCATGTCCAACCATTCCACGAGCAACTCGTTCATTCCTCGCATAACGTCAAGCCTGGACTTGACTGCGAGAACCGGAGATTCCCTAGTTCATAGAGGAACGATGGGGACGGGGGAAAAGTTGGATGACAGAAATCGAGCGCAGCCCGTTGATCAACAGTTCTCGCTACTATTTGCTTCTGTCCAGTATCATGAGGAGTGAGAGCGAAAGCAGTGAAAAAACGTAACAGCTCTTCGGAGCTCTTAGCAGCGAACGATTCCTCTCCGGGGCGTCTTCGTCCATCTTTAATGCTCTCAAAACTAGAAATTTTCGTTTTCCCTTCAACGGAAATGCAGGTCCGGATGCTTCATGCTGACGACTCGTCGGTGTGGGTGAAATCCCTGAGGAATCCACAATGTGTTCACAACTCGGCGAGCCGCCGACACAGCGTCACTTGAACGAAGGTAAACAAAGCTAGCGGCCGTCAGATTCGAGGGAAAGGGCATGTAGAAGACCTACTTCTGAAAGCTCGACCATGAACACTGCGATGTACCATCCTCCCTATAATAGGGTTTAATCATCCATCCGATCATCATCCATCAATCAGCTCATCAGCCACGCGAGAGGGGGACACTGTGCCCTCACTGTCGTTGTTTCGCCCGCCGGAGTCTGTACTGTGCTGAAGAGAGTGAGAGTGTGTGTGAGTGTGTCTCTGTGGTGCCTTCCATCCGTCGGCTTGGGTTAGTCGCCAGCGGACGACGAATTGCAAGTGAGCCGAAGCTACATAAAGTCCACAATCCTTTATCGTCGGTGGGTGCAACCGATCCGAATTTAGTGGCCGTTGCTGTGACGCTCCTGAAATCATCTCATCAAGCCAGCCTTGGTTTCACCCGCTCACACCATGAGCGCCTTGAAACCGGGCAGAAAAGAGCCCAAGATGCGGATTCGTCATTTTCCCGTAAGTCTTTCTCTGTCAGCTGTCCCATACGAATCTACGCAGTTTCAGCGAAGAAACGCGCGACTTCGACGAGAAATCAAGCCTCCTTCCTCCATACGAGCGGTGGGCTTCGAATTCCTACCAAACCAAGGCCATATGAGGTGGGGCACCGAAACGCGACTGTAGCCAACAGCGATGCATACGTGAGGATCTGCTGAGGGATGAACAATCCTTCAGTCCGACGACGTTCGCTCATTCCGTGCTGGTTGTGATCGGCTCGATTTGAGATCCAATCGCATGAGTTCGTGTGCTTAGGAGAAAGATCCAGTTCAGGCCATCGGGAGCGAAATTCTGGTAGCCTCGACAACTGGCTGTGATTCCATTGAAGAACCACAGATGTCGCCAACCGTTCGGTCCCCAGCATTTTGCGAACTCCGGTGAATCGTTTTATAAGATTCCACTGTCCAAGGAACTCTTCGTGCCAATCATGGGACAGCTGAGCGGGCTGCAAAAGGTGCCACCTTGTTTGCTTGCACTCTATGGGAGTTGCAATGTTTTCGTTGCTCACAGCTGAACATGCAAAATGAAAACATAAACATTCCACCTTTAAGAATCTGTGCGATACTCGCGATATTGAATTGAACTTCGTTGCTAGTTGTATGGCAGAATCTCGACTCCGAGGCCCCTACTGATCGTGAAAGCAGCCTGTATCTTCGTGATCCTGTATCTTCATTCGGTTCTCGACGGGCAGTTGGAACTGACCAATCGACGCCCCCCTGGAGGAGCCTCGTCGACATCGAAAACAGTCCTTCCGAACGATTTGATTTGCATTGGTCGACATTCTGCCTCAGCTGCTGATATTCCCTCCGATTTTCAATGAACCGACCCTGATCTTTTTGTTCTAAGTTCTCGATTCATGAACTTCCCGTTCGTTGGGCGCTTGAGTGAGGGTAGCCTGAGTCGAGAATAAATGCCCCCTTTCGTATTGAATTCCCAATGGAACGTCTGAAATGTCCACCTCAATAGATGATGGGGGTTCTAATGCCTGAACTAATCAACTTTCAAAATTCCCAGATGGCGATGGACGAAAACTATGTCGAAGAAATTTGGGGTCTACTCAAGAATGCCATTCAGCAAATTCAGAAGAAAAACAACTATGGCCTCTCGTTCGAGGAACTGTATCGCAACGCGTATACCATGGTTCTGAACAAGCATGGTCAGAGACTTTACGCTGGACTGCGTGAAGTTGTCACGGAACATTTGACGACGAAGGTCCGCGTTGATGTCCTGAATTCACTCAACAATAACTTCTTGCACACGCTGACGAACGCATGGAACGAGCACACCACCAGCATGATGATGATACGTGACATACTGATGTACATGGATAGAGTGAGTATTTGAGCGTTAGGTTTGAAAAACATAAATGTCATGAAGTTGATGTCTCTAGTTTCGTGCGAGGCCTCTTGCGGGGCTGCTCTAAATTTCGTTATCTCACTTGCAGGTTTACACTAAAGAATACAACGAGGAGAACGTGTACAACCTCGGTTTGATTATATTCCGAGATCAAGTTGTCCGTCATGGCTGCATTCGAGATCGACTCCGAGAAACTCTCCTCAGCATGGTTATGAAAGAGAGAAGAGGGGAGGTGGTTGATCGCTCGGCAATTAAAAACGCCTGCCAAATGTTAGTTGTGCTGGGAATCCAGAACAGGAGCGTTTACGAAGAGGACTTCGAAAGACCGTTTATCCAGCAGAGTACTGAATTCTACAGAAGTGAGAGCCAGCGTTTTCTGGCCGACAACAGCGCGTCTTCGTACGTGCTGAAGGTCGAACAAAGAATCCTTGAAGAAAGTCAGCGCGCGAAGCACTATCTCGATGAGAGCACCGAAGAATCCATCGTGAAGGTCGTCGAACACGAACTTATCACAGTTCACATGAAAACTGTTCTGGAAATGGAGAACTCAGGTGTGGTACATATGCTGAAGAACCAGAAGGTGGACGATCTCAATCGGATGTACCTCCTGTTCGCGCGAGTTCCCGAAGGACTCAAGTGTCTTGTTGAGCGCGTGTCGGCTTACCTCCGGGAACAAGGGCGGGCGCTTGTGACCGACGACGCCAAGGGTGACGCGCTCACTTTCGTTCAGAGCCTCCTCGACCTGAAGGATAAGATGGATTTGTTCCTTTTTAGATCGTTCAATGAGGAACGGCTCTTTAAACACATGATCGCAAGCGATTTCGAGAGTTTCCTTAACCTGAACAAGAAATCGCCCGAATATTTATCATTGTTCATCGACGACAAGCTGAAGAAAGGTGTGAAAGGCATGACAGAACAGGACATCGAAAGCGTGCTGGATAAAACGATGGTCCTGTTCCGGTATCTCCAAGAGAAGGATATGTTCGAACGCTATTATAAGCAGCATCTTGCTAAGCGACTTCTCCTTAATAAGAGCGTGTCGGATGATGTGGAGAAAAACATGATATCGAAGCTCAAGACGGAATGCGGGTGTCAATTCACCTCGAAGCTCGAAGGAATGTTCAAGGACATCTCGCTCTCGAACACCATGCACGACGATTTCAAGAAGCACGTGGCCAACAACAACATCCAGTTGCACGGAGTGGAGCTCAGTGTGCGCGTGCTCACCACCGGCTTCTGGCCCACGCAAACGCTGAACTCGAAATGCAACATCCCCTTTGCGGCCATGCAAGCTTTCGAGGGCTTCAAGAAGTTCTATCTCAACAAACACACCGGTCGACAGCTCACGCTGCAGCCGCAGTTGGGCTCTGCTGACCTCAACGCCATTTTCCACGGGCCCCGAAAAGAGGAGGATGATTCCGAAACCCCGGCTGGCGCCAAAGCGGGGGCTCGGAAACACATCCTCACGGTCAGCACCTACCAAATGTGTATTCTGATGCTCTTCAACAAGAAGGAGAAGCTCACATTTGAAGAAATCAAGCAAGAGACCGATATCGCCGAGAAAGACCTCGTTCGAAGCTTGCAGTCACTCTCGCTCGGGAAGCCAACGCAAAGAATCCTCATTAAGAATCCGAAAAACAAAGAATTCCGTGAGTGTTCGTCCCTTCTTTGAAAAATCCCGTAGACACGTGATAATTCCGCGCTCGACGGTTCCCGGATCCTGTACTCGAAATTAATTGAACCTTCTTTCAGTGCCGACGGATGAGATCTCTGTAAACGACTCGTTCTCTTCGAAACTCTACCGCGTGAAGATTCAAGCCGTCACAGCGCGAGGAGAAAGCGAGCCTGAGCGCAACGAAACTCAACGTAAAGTTGACGACGACCGTAAATATGAAATCGAAGCCGCCATCGTCCGAGTGATGAAAGCACGTAAGACGATGCAACATGCGGTTCTGGTGGCCGAAGTGACCGACCAGTTGAAGTCGCGTTTCCAGCCGTCACCGAATCTCATCAAGAAGCGCATCGAAGGTCTTATTGAACGCGAATACCTACAGAGGGCGATTGAAGACCGGTAAGTTTGAATTCGAAGAGCTTTCGGAGTTCCCACGCCCGGGTCTATAGAGGTCTCTGAAAAACATTGCTTGTGGTGTCATTCCGGGGCTGTCCCAAGTACTCACTACCTTCTTTCACATAGCTCAAGAATGATTTACTTCACGGAAGACCTTTATAGTTCTCCTCCCACCACGTCACTTAGAGGCGGCCGCATACCAGTTTCTCAAAGAGTTCAAAGAATGTTTCGACACAGAGTCCGCCGGGCTCACGATCCGGCGATGGACTGAATACAGTCGTAGGACGATTTAAACGAAAGATATAAAGGACGAAATTCAGCAATAAAATTAAACCGACGAAGTCAAAATTACGGAATAAAAGCGGAAAGAGAAACTGAGATGACCCTCAATCAGCACTAGCCAGCGACCAAACGGGATTGAGAGCCTCCCTGCGCGAGCCTCTCTTCATTCCGTGGAATATCTGATCCGCCATGGGAATATTCACGATACAAATCGCAATCTCACCTAATGTTTTCCTTCTCTTCTTTGCAGGAAACTGTATATGTACGTATCATAATTGTATGAATGGAAACTGTAAAGGAAATACTTGGAGAGCCCTCGGGCCCTGATTACAGCCGAACCATCTGATCTTGCCGGTTTGTTTACCGGAATACATCGACCAGTCCGAACAGGAGAACGCAGTTTGTTTTCTCCCTTAGGAATAAAGTCAACAATTTGTAACTCGAGCGAAATCTATTGATACGAGAGTCAGGAAACAATCTTTGGAAGCTGGAATAGAGTTAGAAGTATATTACTGAAAAATTTTCGCCCATGTTCATATGTTTCAAATAAAACTGAGCGATTCCTTTACGGGTTTTATCGTGGAATAGATTGAGATCGTTGTCAGTGGAGGTGGGCTATCTCGTTTTAACCGGAGAAGCAGCTCAGCGGACATATTTCACCGCGACGAGTTCTCCGAATGGGAGATCCTCATGACATTTTTCTTCACAAGAAGTCCTCGTTCAGAGGAGGAACATTCATCCACGGTCTTTCTTTGGCTCGATTTGGGGCTGTCGCAGTAAATCTGAAGTTGCAAGCTTGGAAACGAGATCACTCTTGTTATCTACGTAGAGGCGGTGGCCAAGGAAACGTGAGTGGAGAATGAGGCACATTCGACTTGGGTTCTTGGAAAGACATCTCGATTGTGTGTGGAGTTTCTGATTTTTGAGTTGTTCGAAGCGCTGGACGAAGCTGACGTGGAGCTAAATTCGCATTTTGTGGGTATCCACGAAGTCGTCTGAATCTCTCGACTATTTTCTCCATGCAATTTAGATAGATTTATGATTCGGAACGATGTACCTCGAGATCTGAGTCACAGATTCATCCCTGAGCTGCACATCGCGTGCGACACAAGCTACCTGTTCACACGGTGGTTGCATTCAGGCTCTTTTCGGCTACCCATTTGCTGTGCTGTCCGCGTGGCCTAATGGATAAGGCGTCTGACTTCGAATCAGAAGATTGCAGGTTCGAGTCCTGTCGCGGACGATCTTTTTATCGCATTTTCTTGCCCGAACCATATGGAAGTTCAATCATGTTCTCGGAGTTATCATTCTCGCCGCCTCCCTTTTCGATTCTAGAACGAAAAATATTTGTCTCTCGGAATGATTCAGTGGCGCATGCGCGTGCTTCAGGCGGCGCATCCGGGGCGGTTCTCTCTGCTACCGCCAAGGCAAGAACGCGCTGAGAATCGATGAGGCCCTCTAGGATATCGGCTGTTTTCAGTGTCGGCCTACTGTGTAGGGTCGGAAGCGTAGAAAGTCTGGCGCAATGATTCCAATTCGTGACGCAACGCAAAAGCTCCCTCTAATTGAACAGCTCCAAAGTCTGTTTATTCCTCGTTTCCCTTTACTCATGATGATCATGACGCATGATCCGCTTCTACTCACCGGGGGATCTCTCACAACTGACTATAGTACCCGGCGATGGTGGGAAGAATTTGTTTGGCGACGCGCAGGTCCGGGAAGACGCCCTCATCACCGTATTGGATAATGAAGATGAGGGGTCGCACTGATCAAAATCAATCACGGTTTCACGCCCTCCAGATTTGCGCCCCATAAGCTCTGCGTCCGGGCAACGTGTCCCCTCTGCCGCCCCCCCCCCTGCCTGGATACGCCGCGTATCGATCCTGGAGGAGGACGGAGTCAAGAGCTTCAACATGGCTAAGGTCGTTCGCTGAGCAACCGTCTCTTTCTATCTGTCGATCCTGAACAATGGCAATCTATCGTATTCAGCTGCTTTTCAGGGCTTGCTTTTCGGATGAATATCGCTCCGAGAATAGAGAAATATTCCAGAGTATCAAACTGCCCGAGTAGCGTCACCCCTTTCCAACGGCAAGGGTCGAATTCATGGCTGTTTTCGCCTGCACCCGAAAATTCATAGGGGGGATCCGATATCGATGAGAGTTCTACGACGTGATCAGCAAGATCGATTGAGAAGGTTTCACCCGGGCCCATATTAGTCTAAAACCGTACTATTATCTGTTCTCCTCGAGGACACCAACTGTGTCCTGAGGTCAAGTCAGGGCTTCCGGCTGAGTAGCCCTCCCTGGCACAGTGAGATTCGACTGCCGTCGTATTGCGGTGTTGTATCGGTGATTGGAGACGAGTGGCTTCTCAGTCCTATCAACCCAGCTGACCTCGAAATTGCACATTATTATTAAAGCAGCCGTTGTCATGTAGAAATGCAAATCAGACCAGAGGACGAGACTATGACTTCGTTCCAGATGTCTCCTGCTCTGAGCTGGGAGAAAAGAGAGAATTCTGAAGCTGCACTTCGGTAGAGGCGGCGATAACCCAAATCATGACATTCGGTTCCGCGAAGAATGGAACCGCTGATGAGGATTCGGAGACGCACAGGAACATTCAATCTGATCCGGTGGAGTCTGGAATAACCGTTGACATTGGAGTCCGCGATTCGATCACCGAATTCCCGCAAGAATAGCCCGCGAAAAGGGCTTCCCGGAAAATTGTAGTTTGACGCCACGTGCGCAGTGGTTCTCAAGACCTGGGTGACGGCGAAAGCTCAAATTTTCAGGAATGCGTTTTTCGCATTGTGGGCACGCTCCTGCTGATTTGGGGAAGGTTCGTTGAGACTGGGCACTCAACCGGCTGACCCTCCGAGGGAAACTGAAGTCGGGTCGAGCGTGATTTGACACTAGCTCTGCGAATAGAACTGCTTGCGAAAAGGATCTCTGGCCTGATGTCTACCTGGATCTCAAATCCGTCGAGAACCCAGTCGGATTTTTGCCGACACGAAGCTCAAGTTTTCAGGGTCTGGAAGGGAGACGACTAGGCTTTGCAAATAACCGCATTTCTAAATAACCGCAGTTACGGTTAACCGATAATCGCAAATCCATAACCGCAATAGCGGTTAACGGCAAAATTAGGACTGAAAACCGCGGTTATAACCGCGGTTATATGGAAGCATGCTTCCTGGAAATCTTCCAGGAAGCTTCTCCTCTCCTATCAGGAAGAAGGTGCCATTATGAACAGATACAACGAGATCTCAAAACACATCTCATATAGACTCGTTTGGTACAACTCGACATCGATCAGATGGGGCCGGGGACATTGGTTGAACGTCTCAAGTCACGAAATCTTTGGTAAATTATCCTGATGCCAGAGAGATCATCTTGTGTTGTGAAGCCCCCCGCCCGATGAATGTAGTCAGCAGTTTCGAGTTCAACTCCTCACGATCCGCTGAGGAAGTTTTGCAAACTCTAGAATTGGCGCCGATTTCTGCACGTTTTCACGAGCAAAGAGTGCCCAGAGGAATGCTTCCTTGTTGGGTTGAGATAACTCACGTAGTTCCACGTCCTGATTCTCGAGTTTTTTTTACATTGTGAATCCTCGGGATCGTCTTTCGAGGTGCTTCCAATTTTTGTCTGGCTCCAAATTACTGCTCCCGGCTTCGATATCACCGTTATCGTAATTGAAAAGGGCGTATGTCCTCCGTTCCGACCAGTGCACGAGAGATAGCCGTTTTCAGGTGGGACTTCATCACAATTCTTTTATCGAGGCCTTCCAACGAGGGTGCAACCCACACAATAGCTACTTCCGCTGTGCTCTGTTCCCTGATCCTACCAAACGCGCAAAGCTCTGGAAGATTGAGCCTCCCGCTTCCGATGCTGGCTCATCGATTCCTTGAACATGATGGGGACATGCGTGTACGAACTTCGTTTAACGGGAGTCATCACACAAGATGTCACAGTTCTAGAAGCAATTCATTTCTCTTCGATCGCTCAGCACCTAAGTCCAGATTCCCAGCCAGAGTACGCTCATGAGACGCGACGCTTTCTCGAAAAATCATACGTTTCGGAAAATTGCGATTAAATGCGGTTATAACCGCAATTCGCTCGCGGTTATTGCGATTAAAAACCGCAAAATATTTGCGGTTGTTGCGGTTATTAACCGCGGTTAAATAACCGTTGCAAAGCCTAGAGACGACAACATCATCGAATTTTCGTCAAACTCGACAAACGTTACGCGTCTGGGACTCTGGGCAGCGGGATAAGTCGGAAGATTCTTTCAAATATTCATGCGCTACATTTTTCGTCCAAACACTGATGCTTGACATTCTGTTCTTGCTGCAGACTTCTGAGTCAGCTACGCATAAAGTTCCGAAGTACCTTGTCGATATTTTTGCCATATTTTTGAGAGGGGCCGACCGAGGATACATCTCGGTATATCTTGGAGAACGATTTGGGAGCTCCAGGGGTTTGTGGAAATGATAGAAAGAGTGAAATAACTGGAGAGGACGCGAGGAGTAACGCTTTGCAGAATCACCTAGGGCAGGTTGTCATGCGCCGCTGATCTGAAAATTTTCTTCGGTCCCGAGCTCGGCAGATGCCGAAATTCTACTGAATGGAAACGTCTCAATTCAACTGATGGCTCTCGTATGGCTTAAATGAAGGACTCTGTGCTCTGGGACATGGTTTCTCTGTTCTCCGAGAGTGCTCGTTGCATTCTTCCACTTGACTAACGGGGTGAACCTAACAGTTCCAATTCTCCGTCTCATCGGATCGTCGGCTTCATCGGATCCCGATATACTCCGATCTCGATGATATCCCATAAGATCTTGTCGCACTCTGTTATCTCGACGAGATGAACCGGAAGGTTATACCATATCCTCGCGTAGAAGACCCAATAACCGTCGGGCTCGCGAGTTTTCGCGCACGAGAAAATATCTCTGGCGGGAACAATCCACAATTCCATTGAGAACTCAATACAGATAATCGCATGTCTCACTTCCATTACGCCCATGAATTCAGAGAAGGATTCGAGGACCCATGTTCTCTGAATTTTCCGAGCTCCTGTCGAACCTGCCGATGACGTTCATCTTATCTGATTCGCTCTCAATACTCTTCCCGTGGTGTTATAGGCTAGCGTTTGGCTGATATGGGGGGAATAGCGGAACGTAAAAGCGGGGCTGCGAATTCGTCGTCATCGAAGAACGCCATTGTTGCAGGCGGGTTGCGTAGACGTATCGGGAAAGCGCGATCGAGCTGATCGTTAAGAGTTATGAGATTGTGGGAATGCCGGAGCAAACTCGATCAAAACTGAGAACATGATGTAACGCCTGTGGGGTGTATCATAGGGATGTTATAAGGACCTAGAAATAAGTCAGGCTCAGGCAATGAGAACTGATTTGACTTTGGGTACGACCTGACTCAGGATATGATACAGGATCGAGGGAAGTCCTGACATGAATGAGGAGTTGGGCTAATTCAGCTCGAGTCAAGTGGTTAACGGCGGACCGCCACTCTCCATGAGGATCTCTCGTATCGCCGACAACAACTGGCTTACGTGGCTCTCAGTGGAGTGACGTCGCTTCAAGGCCTTTTCCTCACGAATGCAATCGATGAATTCGTTCCTCCTCATGCGCAAGGTTCCGAGAGTCCAACAATTCGAGAGGTCCGGAACGAATATGCGAGACAAGCAGCTCACCGCCCCCCGTCTCCAGACTTGGAAGAGTAGGCTCAGATTGGTCTCGGCATCATCCCTCCAGTCTTGTAAAAGTATGGTCAGATTGGTCTCGGAATCATCCCTCCAGTCGTTTAAAAGTATGGTCAGATTGGTCTCGGAATCATCCCCCTAGTCTAGTAAAAGTATGGTCAGATTGGTCTCGGAATCATCCCTCCAGTCGTTCAAAAGCATGGTCAGATTGGTCTCGGAATCATCCGCCCAGTCCCGTAAAAGTATGGTCAGATTGGTCTCAGAATCATCCCCCCAGTCTTGTAAAAGTATGGTCAGATTGGTCCCGGAATCGTCCCTCCAGTCGTTTAAAAGTATGGTCAGATTGATCTCGGAATCATCCCCCTAGTCTAGTAAAAGTATGGTCAGATTGGTCTCGGAATCATCCCCCTAGTCTAGTAAAAGTATGGTCAGATTGGTCTCGGAATCATCCCTCCAGTCGTTCAAAAGTATGGTCAGATTGGTCTCGGAATCATCCCCCCAGTCGTTCGAAAGTATGGTCAGATTGGTCTCGGAATCATCCCCCCAGTCCTGTGAAAGTATGGTCAGATTGGTCTCAGAATCATCCCCCCAGTCTTTCAAAAGTATGGTCAGATTGGTCTCGGAATCATCCCCCCAGTCTTGTAAAAATATTGTCAGATTGGTCTCAGAATCATCCCCACAGTCGTTCAAAAGTATGGTCAGATTGGTCTCGGAATCATCCCCCCAGTCTTGTAAAAATATTGTCAGATTGGTCCCGGAATCATCCCTCCAGTCGTTTAAAAGTATGGTCAGATTGGTCTCGGAATCATCCCCCTAGCCTAGTAAAAATATTGTCAGATTGGTCTCAGAATCATCCCCACAGTCGTTCAAAAGTATGGTCAGATTGGTCTCGGAATCATCCCCCCAGTCTTGTAAAAATATTGTCAGATTGGTCCCGGAATCATCCCTCCAGTCGTTCAAAAGTATGGTGAGATTGGTCTCGGAATCATCCCCCTCGTCTAGTAAAAGTATGGTCAGATTGGTCTCGGAATCATCCCCCCAGTCCCGTAAAAGTATGGTCAGATTGGTCTCAGAATCATCCCCCCAGTCTTGTGAAAGTATGGTCAGATTGGTCTCGGAATCATCCCTCCAGTCGTTCAAAAGTATGGTCAGATTGGTCTCGGAATCATCCCCCCAGTCCTGTAAAAGTATGGTCAGATTGGTCTCGGAATCATCCCCCCAGTCTTGTAAAAATATTGTCAGATTGGTCCCGGAATCACCTGTCCAGACTTGGAAGAGTATGGTCAGATTGGTCGCGGAATCACTCCTCCAGGTTTGGAGAACTTAAGTCAGATTAGTCTCGGAATCACCCCTCCAGTCAGTGATTCTCACACGAAAGTCAGCCTCCGATTCCGATCGTACTAGCTCTGAATCAGAGATTTTGGGATTCGAACCCGTAACCGAGATTTTGCGCCGTAACTTGGACTCGTGGATCATTTTTTGTTGAGTTCCCATGCTCCGAGAAGTCGCTTTGTCGTGTTCAACCACAGGGTGTGTCCTCTAAGCTGCAACATTTTTGTGGCCTTCTTGTTTTGAGCTGTATTTCGGCCAAATTTTATCCGATCTGGGATTTTTTTTATCGGAAGCTCCTGAAGAGACGCATCTTTCCGCATTCTTATTTTTGAGGACCAGATCAGTGTCACGTTTTCCAGAGCTTGTCGAAGTTTTCCTCAATTCAATCCATGGCCCCTCCAAGAATCCACCAGGGAATCGCCGATTCTCAATTTCGGAAAATAAAAAACGGAAAGGTTCCTCTCGATCCAAGCTACAAAACGCTCGCGAGAACGCGCAGATCGGTTGCGAACCGGAGGAACGGTATTCAATACGAAATACTACTAAATTGAGCCCTCCAGACCCCCTGCCGACCTCTCCCGTGGAGAACCGCCCGTAACTTCTCGAGGAAGCCGATTCCGAAAATTCCACTGATGGCAAAAGTTTCTTATTTCGAGCCAAACTACCTGAAAACGAAGTACCCGGGTCGATCCGATAACTTTTTTCCACCTCAAAAGTCACTGGGCGCTCATCTCATGTCCCGGACTGAAAACGCGCCGACAACGCGCCCCCCGCAGCAAACGGCTCCTGGTTCGATTGAGAAAACTTTGATTCTATGAGCCTCTACCGAGCTGTTACTCGTCGAAGCCGTCCTGACCCCCGCCGAGTTGTCTTCGCGTTTTCAGTGAGGGACATGAGATGAGCGCCCGGTGACTCGAGAGGTGAAAAAAAAGTTAGCAGATCGACCCGGTTGCTTCGTTTCCGGGTAGTTTGGCTCCAAATACTTTCGCCATCAGTGAAATTTTCGAAATCGGCTTCCTCGAGATGTTACGGGCGGTTCTCCACGGGAGAGGTCGGCAGGGGGTCTGGAGGGCTCGATTTAGGGGTATCTCGTATTGAATACCGTTCCTCCGGTTCGCAACCGATCTGCGCGTTCTCGCGAGAGTTTTGTAGCTGGGATCGAGTGGAACCTTTCCGTTCTTTATTTTCCGAAATTGGTTGAGAATCGGCGATTCCCTGGTAGGTTCTTGTAGGGGTCATGGATTGAATTGAGGAAAACTTCCACAAGCTCTGGAAAATGTGACACTGATCTGGTCCTCAGAAATAAAAATGCGAAAAGATGCGTCTCTTCTAGAGCTTCCGATAAAAAAAAAGGATTCTCAGATCGGATAAAATTTGGCCGAAATACAGCTCAAAACAAGAAGGCCACGAAAATGTTGCAGCTTACAGGACACACACTGTATGTATGATTCAGCGGAGGAGAGCAGCGAGGTCATCATTGTTGTGCCCTGTGATGTGCCGCTTCCTCGCCCCCTCCTCGCTAGCTACGCCACTGCCGGAGGGCAGCAAGGTTACCTCACGTTCTCCCCATTGAAAATCACGATCCCTCCAGGGTTGAAAACCGAATGAGCTTGACAACGAGATTCTGACTTTTTACGCGATTTATGACAACGTGGTTCAGTGCGTACAAATTTCTGAGAGGCTGTGAGACGAGGGTGCCCAATTCGCGCTCCCCCAGCCCAGTAGGACCTGCCCAGGAGGGAGGTCTGCAGCTTAGGTTCTGTCGAGTCTTGTGGGTCTTCAATATCCCACCTCATACGTATACGGGATGACAAAAGTCTCTTGTCGACGTGAGCTGTGTTTTGCTATCCTGCGCCGCAACGTCACCAAGGCCGTTATCAACTTCGTGGAGTTACAAAATCACTCCCGCAAGAATTCAAATGCATCGCTACGCCGAATCGGACTCCGATGGTTCCCGCAGCCCCAGCCGCAGCCACTGCGATCCCATTATAGAGCCCCAAAATATATCCGATGAGGTTGACAATGATGAGTCGGAGAACTCATCACCTGTAGCGTGTCTATAAACCTCCATCACTCCGCCGTAGGCAGAAACGACTTTGAGAGCCACAGTCAGGTACGGTCTCGCTACGGAAAACTGAGCTTGTCTGCAGAATGTTATGCGCGATCATCGTTGGCACACTCCCGCGCATAGGCTGAGATAGCTGAAAAGTTATCAGAAACGGAGTGTGCAAACGGTATTCTCGATGGTTGCTGGAGATCGCGTGCCTAGCGCACCCTCGGTTGAGAGACGCAGGGGTCTGGCCGATGTGAGAGAGACTTACAAGAAGCGAGAATCTTGTTGCGAAATTATGCGCGCACCCCGTTCATCTACTCAACTTCCGAAGGGAGCGTCGATTGGAGCTGATATTTACACAGAGCGTGGGCCGATTGATTAGGGTTTGTTTTCGTTTGCGAAATTCTATTGAGGATCGGTGATTTGAGAGAAGGTCGGAATCGAATTTCCATTTTTTATTTTTTATTCCCAACTCCAAAATGCTCATGAATCTTCTATTCTCAGCGGATTTGAGATTTGTAGAAAACTTCCGATTCGTCTTCCACCCCGCACCAATATGCACTTGCGCGCGCGTATCCAGCGCGAACTCAGAAACTCGAAGAAAATCTGCTTACCAAAGAACATCATAGCAGAGCAATACATCGATGAACCACTGTTCAAGTTTCATCACGCTGTTCGCAAAGCTAGGTTGTTCGATCGGTACAGGGTCGATAAGTTGGAAGAGAAACCACGAAATTCCGGATACTCTGCCCGGAAATGAGCCTCCTCTCTGCCGTGAGAATCCTTGAAGTCTTTGCGAAGAAACCAAACTGAGGGGGAAGCGAAGTGTTAATTTGTTTCGAGTTCGCGCTGGATCCCGCACGCTAATGTGTGCATATTGGAAGGTGTTTGGAAAACAATTGAACCCATTTTGAGAATCGCAAATCTGTTGAGAATGGACGACCAACGGATCTGTTGAAGTTGGGGGTCGAAAAAAAATGGAGAGCCAGCTCCGACATGCACCCGGGTCACCGGATGTCAATCAGATATCGACGGAAAATGCGTATTTTGAAGAGAAATCAAACCCACGAAACATATCCGAAAAATATCCACTAGCGGCTGACTTTTGGCTGAAAGGAGGGCGACCATGATCGTGGCTCAGCTTCAGCGAACACCATGTGTAGCGCGAAGGGAATCGCCGGCGGGAGACATCCCTGACTTAGGCCACTTTGTGTGCATAATCTATCTGGTTAGGTATCATCGAGTTGCTTCAGTAACACTCCATATCGCCTCGCAAATCCCATCGCGGGCGGTGGGCTTGGGTCTTAAGATAGTTCAGATTACCGAAAGGTGATTCCGGGACACTTCTGAGGGCTGGCTGAGAGGTTCAGCCGGAAAACGAAGGTATCATCGAGTTTTATGACGACGTGGCCTTGTGCGTATGAATCTGAATGAATCGATCCGTCTTGATTTCATTGCAAGAGGTTCAAGATTCCCCCAGAGGTGTTTTCTCTCAACTGAATCGGCGACTTTTGCACTGTACAAACAAGAACACATCAGCCCTCCTGATTCTCTCCCGAACAATACGGTGGCCGAGGTCAAAATAAATGAGCCAGCGTATCCTCGTCACCTTAGTCGAAACTATCCACTGAAAGCTTCTTCGTCCTCGATCCATTCTTTGGTTCTAGAACCTGGGATCTTCTCAGAGGTGGAGAGCTAAATGGAAAATACAGTAATCGGCCGGAAAAAGCTGACCTCCCCCTCATTTGACTTGCATCCTTCAATCATCGAATGGCTCACAGAATCGGGGAGCGAGAGGATGAAGCCTGTTGGGATGGATCACTTGCCACTTCGCTCGAATGCCCCCCTTCCGACTGGGTTCCTCCCTCTTTCTCTTGAATGAGTCGCATGCTCTCCGGGAGCCGTACCGATCGAGAGTGATTTCACCCGTCGCTCTGATTCGATTCTCTCCAACTTCACTCGACTCTCTCCGCCCATGGCCGAACTTCGATCTGCACTCGTGATCTTTCGGCGGGTTATCACCCGAGATTTCGGGCTTCCGAAACTGCAGCTCGCCGGCATGAGCGTGATATTCTGCGGCCCCGTGTTAACCGAGGGTTCACCCAGCATTCCGCGATCTCTAGCAATTATCCGGAATTCCGTGCTCGGGCTCTGAGACTGCACCTGATTGTCCGATCTTCGGTCGCAACCTGTCCTGAACCATTTGCCGCGACTTCACTTCCCATTTGGCAGTTTTGACTCCGAGTAGGATGAGGCGGGTGCACTTGAATACGAAACACTTGAGAACAACAGTGGACTCGCGCGCGTTTCGCCCCATCGACGCGAACGAATCGACACTCGCTCACACAGCGGATCGATCACGATGGGACGCGGCACGACGAGTGGATAAAAACACAGGAAGAGTGCTTTCAGCGAAGTTGGTCCAAGTCTGGAGGCCATAGCAGTCCAAATCAGGAGGACGAGGTGTGTGGTGTGTGCTTTCTTGCAACATCCGCAAACTTACGGGTCTAGAGGGAAGGAAAACGAAAATCAAAGTTGTCCGAACGGAATCGACGTCGGATAGTGATCGCTGCTTCCAACAGCCAGCCCTAGTTGACAGAAATCGGCGGGAGTCCTGAATCTCGAGGCTTCAAGATGCACCGCCTGGCGCGCTATTTCGGCCTCTTTGGTGCTAGGATACAGCTAGGGTGCAGACTGCTCCGCGCTTCAAGAAAGAACACCTCTGTGTTCCTGCCTCGTCTCCGTTTGGCCACCCGCGGAGTAGAGAAAACATGGATCGAGACTGGAGAAAGGTAGGTCTGCTCAGGAGGAGTCTGCGGACGAGTCGGGTCAAAGCGTACCGGTTCTAAGTCAATCTTCCCTTCCTAGATCATCGTTTCGATGAGATGGAGCTCAACTCAGACGGACCGGATGGCTCTTCGAGCTATTGGAGGGATTTGCAAAGAGGAACTTCGGCACTTGCTCCGTTGGGCGGGGAAACTGAAACTGCAGTTCGTCTCCAGTAAAATGAGGAGCACTGATTACATCACGCTCATAGAACGCCGTTTTCAAAGAATGTTCTCCAACTATTTCTACTTCCCCTCATGTGGCGGGAACAATGGGCGACTGAGACGAAGTCTCGCGGAGCTCTGTTCAAGGCCGACCCAGGAATCGGTCGCCTGGACATCAGCTCTCGTCAGGTCAGTCGGAGAACGTACCGTCTTCTCATACAGTACGGGGCTGGAGGAATTATCTACTCCCTTCCCGATGGTGACGATGAAGACCAGGTCGAACGTTTCGCAACGAGTACCGGCTCCCCACACCCTAACGGATTCGTCCCCTGACTGCCTTCCCGAGAAAAATCAAGGTTCCTTGAGATATTGTGGCAGTAGTTCTTGTACCCGTTTGAAGCATCTGAGTCGAACTCCCTGTCATCGCTGAAGACCACACTCTCCGATTCCACAATCCTCGACATCCACTAGCGAGCTCGTTTCCTTGTCCTTCGTCGTCAACGGAGCCTTGGCTTGGTTTTTCCTGAGTTGTTTGTGATCTTTACCTTCAAGGTTCGTCTGAATGTTCGCCTTTGCGCTGACAGATCCGAAGAGTGACGCACCAGATCACACTGAAGGATTCGGTTGCTCACATAAATGAAGTTCTTGCGCTTTCGACAATTTGTCAGCTCGGCTTGCTTGTTGTGCTGTTTCTCTTCGCATGACTGGCACTCAACCTCCGATATCGCAACACCACATCTGCTCTTCTCTGATCATTAAAGCTCCAATGTTACCGGACATGTCCTATTCCGTCCGTTTGTCCGGTTTTCTTGAGCAACCGAGGAAATGTCCGGTTTTCAGGCTCACAGATCGAGTGGCCAACCATGACTTTGAATGAATTTCCCCATCGAAAAAATCGATGGGTTTCGGGCAACAGAGCGCGAAATGATTCCGGGATTGTAAGGGGATGAGTGAAGAGCGGTTTTCCAGCAGCCGGAATATCGATCCTCGCTCTTTATCTGCGGAGCGATAGAGGTAATGCCCTCTGGCGGCCTCGTCGATATGAAACCCCCTGAGCCAGTGATTACACGCTGGGCACATTTCTGAGCACCGCATTCCACCCTCAGGAAAATTTTGAGAGAATCAAATTGTTCGTCTCGAAGATAAAAGTGAAACCTGCGGACAGCTCTCGCTGAAAGCCTAAGTCGATGACCCGTTTGTTTTCCATGTACGAGAACCTTTTTTCGGACAGGAGACATAGCTTGTCACGATCGAACACAAAGAGGCCCTTATCGATACAGTTTATGCGGACCTACTTTTCGACGAATAAAAAGCCCGTTACGGTACCTAAGCTAGTCCGATAAAAGGGGTCCTCATTCAACACTCTCAAATGCTCAATTTACCTGGAGAAAGTCCGAAATTTGCATGTCCGCCTCGTTGTCCGGTTTCAGGCAAAATGTCCGCCGGACAAATGTCCGTTTTTTGCAAAAAAAATGTCCGGTCATATGGGAGCTCTACTGATCATCGATTGATTGCTCTTGCACAGAGGCGTGCAGTTGATCGATGTGCATCCGTCCTCGTGGGGTCAAACCTGTATTCCCTGACTCTTATTTGGAGAGTGTCGCGCACAAAGACACCGCGTGGAGATTTCGTCGCTAAGCCAAGGTTTGTCTCAGCATGTCAGCGATATATGTAGCGAGGGAAATCGGCGACATCCCTGACTTAGACCACTTTGTGTGCATGATCTCTCTAATGAGGATCCATCGAGTTTTGTGACAAAGTAGCTCCCCGCGCGTATGGATCTGAGTTATTCGATGCGTGTTGGATTCATCGCAAGAGGTTCAAGATTCTCCTGAAGGTGTTTCCTCTCAATTCGATCGGACGTTTTTCTACGGTTAACGGGAACACAACAATCACTCTCCTGATTCTCTCCCGAAAAATACGATGGCCGAGGTCAGAATAAATGAGTCAGCGTACCCTCGTCGCCTTGGTCTGTAACTATTCTACGCATCACTGAGAGCTCCTTCTTTCTCGATCAATTCTTTGGTTCCAGAGATCAGGATCTTCTCGGCGGTGGAGAACGACATGGAATATACAGTTATGGTCTGGGAAATTCTGATCTCTCCCTCATTTGACTTTGATTCTCCGATCACTGAGCTGCTCGTAGAATCAGGGAGCGAGAGGCTGAATTCTGTTGGAAGCCACTCCGCGTGCATGCCCTCACTCGCGGAGATCACTTCTGTCTGGGGCTATTCCTCCCTCTCTCCCTCAAATGAGTCGCCTGCTTTCCGGAAGCCGTACCGATCGAGGGTGATTTCACCCGTCGCTTTGATTCGATTCTGTTTGACTTCACTCGGCGTTCTTGACCGAGCTTCGATCTGCACTCGGGATATTTCGGTGGGTTATCACCCGAGATTTCCGACTCCGGAAACCGAAGCTCGCCGGCATGAGCGTGGGTTTTGGGTGACCCCGTGTCTCCCCCGACGCGATCAGCGAATATTCTGGCAGAATGAGCTCTCTAGATTGATGCTCGTTCGGGCGAGCCTCGGAATCAAATCGGCTCCGAGAGGGGGTTGACTCGAGCCTCTCCGCCTCAGGTTCCTGAATATTCCTGATGTACCAGGTGTATACCTATGAAACCGGACGATTTTTTCAAAAACGGAAAATTCTCATGTAACAAGACAAAATATTTTATTTCATTCGAAGTATGCTCCTTGATTAGCCACACAACTGGTCCATCTTTCGGGAAGTTTTCGGATTCCTTTGCGAAAGAAGTCTCCTCCCTTGGAGGCGAACCATGAATCGAGCCATTTTCCAATTTCTTCAAATTTAGCGAAGTGCTGGTTGGAAAGTGCGTGCCCGAGGGATGCGAACAAGTGATAGTCCGACGGGGCAAGGTCGGGGGAGTATGGCGGGTGGGGTAGGACCTCCCACTTCAGAGCACCAAGCGTCTCGCGAGTCAGCTTCGCAGTGTGGGCCGGTGCGTTGTCATGGAGCGAAATGACACTCTCGTGTCTCGTCGATGTTTGTCGAACTTCTGAATCTTCCCAAGAGCATGTAGGCGCTTCGAAATCGTCTTCTGAGTCACGCCGAGCTTCACTGCGAGTTCCGACTGGCTTTGGGACTTGTCTTCTGTCAGCAGTTGCTCCAGAGCGTCATCATCGAACTTTTTTTCGGGTCTTCCACGAGGATCGTTGACAATGTTGAAGTCTCCGGCTCTGAACTTCTGATACCACTCATAACACTGTGTCTGGCTCAGGGCATGGTCGCCGAATGCTTCTTTGAGCATTGGATGAGCTCCTGGAGCAGTTTTGCCAAGATGAAAGCAGGTCACCAGGGTTCCCCGCAAAACGGCGTTTTCGGGCACATAGTCACTCATGATCGATAAATCGCCAAATTTTTCCTGGCACGAAGTTCCGCGCTCTATCAAGTGCCTCAAGTAGCAGACTGTTGTAGGTAAACGACGAAAAAAAATTGGCGCGAAATCAAAAACCACAGCCGATGGCAGCGCCCCCGGACGAATCGTCCGGTTTCATAGGTATACACCTGGTAGACCAAATTCTAGTATCCGGAAACCATTGGAATGCGGTAAACTGCGCTTCTCTGGAGAATAATATGTTCGATGGTCTTCGAAAGACTCTAGCACATAGGGTGGGATGACTGGGGGTCTCCCAGAAACGGGGAGTGCACGATACCGGTATCTTCGATGAAGGCCAGAGATCGTGAAAGGCTCAGTGAAACCCTCGGCAGAGAGGGCGGAGGGTCTGGCTGACGGGGAAGAGAGACGAACAAGAAGCGAGAAGCTCCTTCATAAGGGGCTGCTGAGGCTCAGATGGTAATCTTGTAGCATCGATTCGACAAGCTTTAATACTTTCCGGAAATGGACTGTTCTGGAGACGCCTCGGACTGCGGCAGCGACCGTTCTTCGCTATCGCCTTTCGCTGAGGAGTTCATCCCTAGGGAATCCCTACCAACCTCCCCGAATGCTCTCCAGGAGGACTTCGACCTAGGAGGCTCAGGAATTTGTGACACTGCGGAGGACCTCGCAGCCCGGACCGAAGAGATGCTTATCGAGCTCAAAATATTCATCACAAACGTGACGCTGTCACCCGACAGCTTCGAGACCGAGTGCCTGTCCCTGCAAGAAAAACTCGGTCTCTATTTCGTCAACGATGGCAGCCTAGACGAAGTTCTGAGCGTCATCAACGAGTATGAAGCGGCGGTTGCAGGATTCCGCGCTCATGCTCCCAGACTGCGCCAGATCGTCCACTCTTCGGTCCCAACTTATGCCGAACCGCTCGCATTCACATACGCGGACGGGCTAACAGTTTGGATGTACTGTTACTGAAAATGGATGCACTGTTGCGTATATGTTTGAGCTTCAAGCCAGAATAAATTCTCTTGTGATCGCAAGCACCTTTCTGAGGAGTCCTTCCGCAACGGTTCAGAGTTTTCTAGATCCATATGAAACTCGGAATTTCGAAACCACGTCGTAGGTTCGACAAAGGCCTCGGATGCCTCCCGCAAGTCCGAGGCCACACACTCGGAGAGGCATCACGATCTTGATGCAGCTCCTAGGGAGTCTTCTAGTTCTTCCGACACCGCCTTCTCGACAATCAGTTTTGCCAGCTAACCGCATGACCGAATTCCCGTCTGCGATCATCTGGTGATGCCCCCAAAATTATTCTATCAGGGAGAGGAGACAGATCTTCGTGATCATGCTTGAGAGCGACGAGCGGTTGAATGTTCTGGTTCCGGGTGGACTCTGGAAATCGATCCTAAACTCCCACTTGGAGCAGAAGGCCCTGGTCGTCGTCATCGGTGTGGTCTCGCCCGGCACCAGCAACGCCGGCGGGCGGCGAAATCATTTTCTTCTCGTCCACAGACCATAAGGGAAGAGTGAGACGTTCTGCTCGCGAACAGTTCCGTAGACCGTTGTTCGCGCTCTCAAAAATCCGTTCCAAGCGAAAATTTCCGTTTCGCCGTTCCCAACCTGGGACTGAACACGACGGAACCCCCGTGTCTTTGTGCTACGAGGTAGCTGTTTAACGATAGACTTGGCTCAGAATCCGGTTCCTTCGAGCCCCATTTGTTCTTTGAATCGTCTCCGTTCCGGATCACAGCCTCTTCGACCCAGAGCCCCTGTTGGAAGTTCTTTCCTTCCGGAGAGCCCCCCGCTCCTCATCGGATTCCTGAGACAGCCAGCGGATCATGTGTTGTCTGATTGCCTTCAAGTATTTCGGATTCAACAGGTTAGCGGACTTTGGTTGAGGATACATGAATGACGATTCTGCCCGAACTTCCGGCAGGAAGTCCACCCAACCAAACTTTCGGTGACCGCGTACCACTAACTGACATGGAACTGTTCTTCGTCCCATCTATCCGCTGTTGAAGGCATGATCTCGGATAGACAACCCCCTCCCACCAAGAGCAACTTCGCCACAGCGCAGCGGCTCTTGGGTAAGAAGCGGTCCCAATAATGTTAACTCAGATTCTTCAACTCCAGTGGGCATTGATGGAATCACTCACCGCACAGTAACGCCGAAAACAACTCGGTTCTGTTTTTCGAACAACTGCTGCTAGCAGACGGCCGATAGCGAAGTGAGAACCCAAGCACATCGGTCCTGGGAAGATATGGTTTGCTACACGAATTTATTGAGGCTCCATCGACGTGACTGTCATTCATTGAATTTCCGGCCGAAAGGTCAAATAATTCATCGGACTGGCTAGTCAAATTACTTCAGCATCAGACTCGCTTAATTTTGGCAGCTTATCCGCCCCGCCCCCCATTGCCTGATTGAGTCCTTCGTCTTTCTTGAACTTCTTCGATCTGGTTCTGCTCGAAGCCCCAATCTATTTTGGAGTCCATGCTCACTCAATGACACTGACTGGGCTGTTTCTTCTTCCACATCAAAGGTCATAGAGAAGGAATGGTTCAAGATCATCCTGAAAGTTTTCTTCTCTCGATTCGATCGGAAGTGTTTCTACGGCACAAACGAGAACACATAAGCTCTCGTGATTCTCTCCCGAATGATACGATGGCCGAGGTCAAAATAAATGAGCCAGCGTATCCCTGTCGCCTTGCTCTGAAACTTTTTTAAACTTCACTGAGAGCTTCTTATTCCTCGATCCATACTTTGGTTCTAGAGACCAGGAATTCCTCGAAGGTTAGAACAACATGGAAGATACAGTAATCGGCCGGAAAATGCGGACCTCCCCCTCATTTGACATTTATCCTCCAATCGCTGGATGGCTCACAGAATCGGGTAGCGGGAGGATGAATTCTGTTGGGATGGATCACTTGCTTCAAGAGCCGCTTCGCTCGCATGCCCTCATCCGCGAAGATCTCTTCTGACTGGGGCTGTTCCTCCCTCTCTCACTCGAATGAGTCACATGCTTTCCGGGAGCCGTACCGATCGAGGCGGATTTCACCCGTCGGTTTGATTTGATTCTCTTCAACTTCACTCGGCTTTCTTCGACCTTGACCGAACTTCGATCTGCACTCGAGATTTCTGACTACGGAAACCGCAGCTCGTCGGCATGAGCGTGCAATTGTGCGGCCCCGTGTCGCGCCCGACGCGATGCGGATATTCTGGTCGAATGAGCTTTCTAGACTGATCATCGGGATCGAATCGGCTCCGACGGGAGTTGAAACGAGCTTTTCCGCCTCAGGTTCCTGAATATTTCCAATGTAGACCGGAATTGCTCAGAACGGTATTCGGAAACCATCGGAACACAGAAGAAACAACTTCGTAAAACCACGACCTGATGCGGGTTAAACGAGGGTTCACCCAGCATTCCGCGATCTCCAGCAATAATCGGAAATAGCGTTACGATAGACTTCTCGAGCTTCCCTCTTCTGGAACTATCTAGAACACCCAAGAAGTTTCTGGAGGATTGAAAAGGTGATCATTGACCTCAGAATCTTCATCAAGAACGTGACGCTGTCACCGCGAACTTTTGAGACCGAGGCGTTGCCGCTGTTGGGACCGCTCGACCTGTTTCTCGTCAACGGCGGCAGCTCAAATGAAGTTCCGAGTGTCATCGACATGTATGACGTTGCAGATCTGTGCTTGGGCTCTGAGACTGCACCTGATTGTCCAATCTTCGGTCGCAACCTGTCCCCATTTGGCAGTTTTGACTCTGAACGGTGAAAAAGGCGGTTGCACTTGAATACGACACACTTGAGAACAACAGTGGAATGACATGCGCGCGTTTCACTCCATCGACGTGAACGAATCGAGACTCCCTCACACACCCGGTCGATCACGCTGGGACGCGGCACGGAGTGTCGGGGACAGTGCTTTCAGCGAAGTTGGTCGAAGTCTGGAGCCCATAGCGGGCAAAATCAAAGTGGCAAAACCACGCCAGTTCCGGGCACCCGCACAGCTACCACTGGCGGTGTTCGAGGAGGTGTTTTGGTCGGTTTTATGGAGCTCCTCTCCCTTGAGTCCGACACTCCTGAGTTAGCTTCCCAAGGTTAGTGCGTAAAAGCATTTCACCTTCCTCGGAGTCTCCTCGGAGACTTCAAAAAAAAAAAAAAAAAGGGAGGTCTTCTCTGAGTCAAAACCCAGAAATTGGAGGATGGGACTGTGGATCCTGCGATGAGTCGTGCGCGCGCTCGCTTGTCGCCAGTTCCAGAATCTGGGGCGATCTGGGAGGCTCACAGCTAGCGTTCCAACTTGTCTCATGAAAAACGAGTTATTCTCATTTACTCGACAGAGAGATGCGGGGGTATATTGTGGGGTGTCGTAATCACATGCACCTGTCTCAGTTCAGGAGAATTCGATTTAAATCCTCTCGCTTGGAACGAAGGCACGGTCAGCGATATTCTCTAGAGTAAGTGATCGTTCTCCTTCTTGTCAGCCATCTCCTCCTGTCCTATTGCCTCGAGATTCTTGGAGGGGGGTCGTAATCAGCTGCACCGCACTTCATGTGCGATGCTTGTTGGGAGACTCTGGCACACAGGTTGGGATGGCTGAAGAGTTTTCAGAAATGAGGAGTGCACCATAACGGTATTTCCGATGATTGCTGGAAATCGCGGAATTCTGTTTGAACCCTAGGTAGAGAGAGGTGCGAATGAGGTTGACGTGCGCTGAATTGCCAGAAGTTGAGCGGTGGCTTCCCAGAGTCATATGAAACTATGGACTAATTACGACGAGGATGGGGAAGACGAAGTGGGATCCCGTAAGCTAATGTCCGACGCAGGGCCCCGCGACCGTCGCATCGGAATCTGCTTCTTCGGCGGCGACAACCTCTCCGAGCTCAACCGCACCTTCGATCAACGTGCCTCTCGAGACAGCTCGAATAAACCTCGACGTCATAGAGGCGCTACAGCGTGCCATCCAGAAGGCCGTCCGCGAAACGAATGACTTAACGGCTCATTTTTATCCGGAATGGACAACTTTCAATTCGCTACCGTTTTGCGCACCTAACTTGGTCATCCTGGTTGGATAGCTTCGCTGAATCTGGCTGAATATTGGCTGAACCTTGATATGGTTCCGGGGGTCTATATCGGAATTTTTCCGGAACGCTCGGGAGATCTCCCAATTTTTCTCAGGGCGGAGGAACTGGCTGATGAGAAAGAGACGGACGAGGAGCGAGATTCTCTTTTATGAGGGTCTACGTAGGCTCATTAGTGAAACACCAGGCGAAGATCCAGCAAGCTTCACTACTCATCGAAAATGGAGTTTTCTCAAGAGACCTCAGACGGCTGGAGCGACTCTTCTTCGCTATCGCCGTTTGCCGAAGAAAGCATCCTCGGGGAATCGTCGCTCCCCTCCGGATGTGTTCCGAGAGGATTCGACGCAAGAAGCATCAGAGACCTGCGACACTGTGGACGACCTGGAGGTCTGTACCGAAGAGGTGCTCATTGACCTCAGGATTTTCATCACGAACGTGACGCTGCCACCGGGAAGTTTCGAGACCGAGGCGTTGTCCCTGCAAGAAACGCTCGGTCTGTTTTTCTCCAACGGTGGCAGCCCGGATGAAGTTCTGAGTGTAATCGACGAGAATGACGCGGTGCTCGCTAAATCCCGCGCTCATGCTCCGAAACTGCGCCAGATCATCCAATCCTCGGTTCCGATCTATCCTGAACCCTCCGCTCTAACATGCCCGCAAGAGATAGGCCTGTGGATTATTTATTACTTGAAACCCCTCTGTGAATAAATTACGCTACAGTGGACGCTCTTATGATCGTGACCTCAATCCTGAGATCTTAACCTCACAGGAGATAGGATTCTCATTGAGCAGTTCGGCAACCACAACAGCTCATAGCATGTGAGAGTACGAGACGAACAGGGGAACCATTCAATGATGGAAGGAGGGTACTTGAATGATCTGCTGAAAACATCGCCCCCGATACGGAAGGGTATATATTATTATAACTCAACTAGCCGGCCTTCGGCCGACTACGCTGGCTGGCCCGTCCCTTGCTTCGGGAGTCTACTGCTGACAGACACACCTTGCCTAACATGTGGTGTCATCGGGACACCTTCGGGAGTGGCCACCGATTCTCGATAGGATTCTGACCTGGGATCGAGGCCCTTTTCCCTTTCTTCACTGGGTCAGCAATAAGGTTTCGAGAAGTAATGGTCAGATTGGTCTCGGAATCACCCCTCCAGACGTGGAAAAGTATGGTCAGATGGGTCCCAGGACCACTCCTCCAAACTCGGAAAGTAATGGTCAGATTGGAGACGGAATCACCCCTCCGGGTTTGGAAAGTACGGCCAGATTGGTCCCGGAATCACCCCTCCAGAGTTAGAAACTAAACCTATGTTAGGCCTATGTCCTTCCCGGTGAGTCACCCTACATTATGCAGTTTGTTCCAAGTCGATCCGATCAATACCGGAGGAGCCTATTGAGAACAAACAAACAAACAAACAGACCCTGGATTTTTATATATGTAGATTATATAACTTCTGTGATATCCTACTGAGAGCTATATTGATGAATGAAACTGTGAACTAGGGACCAGAACGTTTATTGTAGTTTGCATTTATTCACAGAGAGGTTTCAGTAATAAATAATCCACAGGCCTATCTCTTGCCTATATGCAAGAGCGGAGGGCTCAGGGTAGATCGGAACCGAAGATTGGACGACCTGGCGCAGTTTCTGAGCATGGGCGCGGAATCACCCCTCCAGAGTTGGAAAGTAATGGTCAGATTGGTCTCGGAATCACTCCTGCAGAGTTGGAAAATAATGCTCAGATTGGTCCCGAAATCACCCCTCCAGAGTTGGACAGTAATTCTCAGATTGGTCTCGGAATCACCCCTCCAGAGTTGGAAAATAATGCTCAGATCGGTCCCGGAATAACCCCTCCAGAGTTCGAAAGTAATGCTCAGATTGGTCTCGGAATCACCCCTCCTGAGTTGGAAATCAATGCTCAGATTGGTCTCGGAATCACCTCTCCAGAGTTGGAAAATAATGCTCAGATTGGTCCCGAAATCACCCCTCCAGAGTTGGACAGTAATTCTCAGATCGGTCTCGGAATCACCCCTCCAGAGTTGGAGAATAATGCTCAGATTGGTCCCGGATTCACCCCTCCAGAATTGGACAGTAATTCTCAGATTGGTCTCGGAATCACCCCTCCACAGTTGGAAAGTAATGGTCAGATTGGTCTCGGAATCACTCCTGCAGAGTTGGAAAGTTATGGCCAGATTGATCTCGGAATCACCCCTCCAGAGTTGCAAAGTAATGACCAGATTGGTCTCGGAATCACCCCTCCAGAGTTGGAAAGTAATGGCCAGATTGGTCTCGTAATCACCCCTCCAGAGTTGGAAACTAATGGCCAGATTGGTCTCGGAATCACCCCTCCAGAGTTGGGAAGTTATGGCCTTATTGGTCTCGAAATCACCCCTCCAGAGTTGCAAAGTAATGACCAGATTGGTCTCGGAATCACCCCTCCAGAGTTGGAAAGTAATGGCCAGATTGGTCTCGTAATCACCCCTCCAGAGTTGGAAACTAATGGCCAGATTGGTCTCGGAATCACCCCTCCAGAGTTGGAAAGTAATGGCCAGATTGGTCTCGTAATCACCCCTCCAGAGTTGGAAACTAATGGCCAGATTGGTCTCGGAATCACCCCTCCAGAGTTGGAAACTGATGCCCAGATTGGTCTCGGAATCACCCCTCCAGAGTTGCAAAGTAATGGCCAGATTGGTCTCGGAATCACCCCTCCAGAGTTGGAAAGTAATGGCCAGATTGGTCTCGTAATCACCCCTCCAGAGTTGGAAAGTAATGGCCAGATTGGTCTCGGAATCACCCCTCCAGAGTTGGAAACTAATGGCCAGATTGGCCTCGGAATCACCCCTCCAGAGTTGGAAAGTAATGGCCAGATTGGTCTCAGAATCAACCCTCCAGAGTTGGAAAGTTATGGCCAGATTGATCTCGGAATCACCCCTCCAGAGTTGCAAAGTAATGGCCAGATTGGTCTCGGAATCACCCCTCCAGAGTTGGAAAGTAATGGCCAGATTGGTCTCGTAATCACCCCTCCAGAGTTGGAAACTAATGGCCAGATTGGTCTCGGAATCACCCCTCCAGAGTTGAGAAGTTATGGCCTTATTGGTCTCGAAATCACCCCTCCAGGAATTTTTATTATAGATTTTTATGATAGATGTATAGGAGAGGAGGTGGGGAAGGATAACCGATGACGATGGGATGAGTCTGGCTGGCGTCATAACGGGGCGGTGCACCTTATCGTCAGAATTCGGATGCGGATGACAGTATGGAGGGGGTCAAAGTTGGGGTAAATCGCGAGGGGGGGAGGAGGGGAGGAGGAGGGGGGGAGGGGTGGGTGGCCTATGTCCTTCCCGGAGAGCCGCCCTACATTATGCAGTTTGTTCCAAGTCGATCCGATCAATACCGGAGGAGCCTATTGAGGACAAACAAACAAACAAACAAACAAACAAACAGACCCTGGATTTTTATATATATAGATTACTAGCCGGCCTTCGGCCGACTACGCTGGCCGACCCGTCCCTTGCTTCGGGAGTCTACTGCTGACAGACTTGGAGAAGTATGTTCAGACTGGTCCCGGTTTCACTGCTCCAAACTCGGAAAGTAATGGTCAGATTGGAGACGGAATCACCCCTCCAGGTTTTGGAAAGTACGCTCAGATTCGTCTAGGAAGCACCCCTCCGGACTCAGAAAAGTATTGTCAGATTGGTCCTGGAATCACCCCCCCAGAGTAGGAGAGTAATGGCCAGATCGGTCTCGTAATCACCCCTCCAGAGTTGAAAACTGATGGCCAGATTGGTCTCGGAATCACCCCTCCAGAGTTGGAAAGTGATGGCCAGATTGGTCTCAGAATCCCCCCTCCAGAGTTGGAAAGTAATGGCCAGATTGGTACCGGAGTCACCCCTCCAGCGTTGGAAACTAATGGCCAGATTGATACCGGAATCACCCCTCCAGAGTTGCAAAGTAATGGCCGGATTGGTCTCGGAATCACCCCTCCAGAGTTGGAAAGTAATGGCCAGATTGGTCTCAGAATCACCCCTCCAGACTTGGAAAGTGATAGTCAGATTGGTCCCGTAATCACCCCTCCAGAGTTGGAAACTAATGGCGAGATTGATACCGGAATCACCCCTCCAGAGTTGGAAACTAATGGCCAGATTGGCACCGGAATCACCCCTCCAGAGTTGGAAACTAATGGCCAGATTGGCACCGGAATCACCCCTCCAGAGTTGAAAACTAATGGCCAGATTGGTCTCGGAATCACCCCTCCAGAGTTGGAAAGTAATGGCCAGATTGGTCTCAGAATCCCCCCTCCAGAGTTGGAAAGTAATGGCCAGATCGGTCTCGTAATCACCCCTCCAGAGTTGGAAGCTAATGGCCAGATTGGTCTCGGAATCACCCCTCCAGAGTTGGAAACTAATGGCCAGATTGGTCTCGGAATCACCCCTCCGGAGTTGGAAAGTAATGGCCAGATTGGTCTCGGAATCACACTTCCAGAGTTGGAAACTAATGACCAGATTGGTCTCGGAATCACCCCTCCAGAGCTGGAAACTAATGGCCAGATTGGTCTCGGAATCACCCCTCCAGAGTTGGAAAGTAATGGCCAGATTGGTCTCGGAATCACCCCTCCAGAGTTGGAAAGTAATGGCTAGATTGGTCTCAGAATCACCCCTCCAGACTTGGAAAGTGATAGTCAGAATAATCCCGTAATCACCCCTCCAGAGTTGGAAACTAATGGCGAGATTGATACCGGAATCACCCCTCCAGAGTTGGAAACTAATGACCAGATTGGCACCGGAATCACCCCTCCAGAGTTGGAAACTAATGGCCAGATTGGCACCGGAATCACCCCTCCAGAGTTGAAAACTAATGGCCAGATTGGTCTCGGAATCACCCCTCCAGAGTTGGAAAGTAATGGCCAGATTGGTCTCAGAATCCCCCCTCCAGAGTTGGAAAGTAATGGCCAGATTGGTCTCAGAATCCCCCCTCCAGAGTTGGAAAGTAATGGCCAGATTGGTACCGGAATCACCCCTCCAGCGTTGGAAACTAATGGCCAGATTGATACCGGAATCACCCCTCCAGAGTTGGAAACTAATGGCCAGATTGGCACCGGAATCACCCTTCCAGAGTTGAAAACTAATGGCCAGATTGGCACCGGAATCACACCTCCAGAGTTGGAAACTAATGGCCAGATTGGTCCCGGAATCACCCCTTCAGAGCTGGAAACTAATGGCCAGATTGGTCCCGGAATCCCCCCTCCAGAGTTGGAAAGTAATGGCCAGATAGGTACCGGAATCACCCCTCCAGAGTTGGAAACTAATGGCTAGATTGGCACCGGAATCACCCCTCCAGAGTTGGAAACTAATGGCCAGATTGGTCTCGGAATCACCCCTCCAGAGTTGGAAAGTGATGGCCAGATTGGTCTCAGAATCACCCCTCCAGAGTTGGAAAGTCATGGCCAGATTGGTTCCGGAATCACCCCTCCAGAGTTGGAAAGTAATTGCCAGATACGTTCCGGAATCACCCCTCCAGAGTTGGAAAGTAATGGCCAGATTGGTCTCGGAATCATCCCTCGAGAGTTGGGAAGTAATGGCCAGATTGGTCTCGGAATCACCCCTCCAGAGTTGGAAAGTAATGGCCAGATTGATACCGGAATCACCCCTCCAGAGTTGGAAAGTAATTGCCAGATAGGTTCCGGAATCACCCCTCCAGAGTTGGAAAGTAATGGCCAGATTGGCACTGGAATCACCCCTCGAGAGTTGGGAAGTAATGGCCAGATTGGTCTCGGAATCACCCCTCCAGAGTTGGAAAGTAATGGCCAAATTGGTCTCGGAATCACCCCTCCAGAGTTGGAAAGTAATGGCCAGATTGGTCGCGGAATCACCCCTCCAGACTTGGAAAGTGATAGTCAGATTGGTCTCGGAATCAACCCTCCAGAGTTGGAAAGTGATGGCCAGATTGGTTTCAGAATCACCCCTCCAGGGTTGGAAAGTAATGGCCAGATTGGTACCGGAATCACCCCTCGAGAGTTGGGAAGTAATGGCCAGATTGGTCTCGGAATCACCCCTCCAGAGTTGGAAAGTAATGGCCAAATTGGTCTCGGAATCACCCCTCCAGAGTTGGAAAGTAATGGCCAGATTGGTCTCGGAATCACCCCTCCAGACTTGGAAAGTGATAGTCAGATTGGTCTCGGAATCAACCCTCCAGAGTTGGAAAGTAATGGCCAGATGGGTTTCAGAATCACCCCTCCAGAGTTGGAAAGTAATGGCCAGATTGGTACCGGAGTCACCCCTCCAGAGTTGGAAACTAATGGCGAGATTGATACCGGAATCACCCCTCCAGAGTTGGAAACTAATGGTCAAATTGGCACCGGAATCACCCCTCCAGAGTTGGAAACTAATGGTCGGATTGGTCTCGGAATCACCCCTCCAAAGTTGGAAAGTAATGTCCAGATTGGTCTCGCAATCAGCCCTTCAGAGTTAGAAACTAAAGGCCAGATTGGTCTCGGAATCACCCCTCCAGAGTTGGAAAGTAATGGCCAGATTGGTCTCGGAATCACCCCTCCAGAGTTGGGAAGTAATGGCCTTATTGGTCTCGAAATCACCCCTCCAGGAATTTTTATGATAGATTTTTATGATAGATGTATAGGAGAGGAGCTGGGGAAGGATATCCGATGACGATGGGATGAGTCTGGCTGGCGTCATAACGGGGCGGTGCACCTTATCGTCAGAATTTGGATGCGGATGACACTATGGAGGGGGTCAAAGTTGGGGTAAATCGCGAGGGGGGGAGGAGGGGAGGAGGAGGGGGGGAGGGGTGGGTGGCCTATGTCCTTCCCGGAGAGCCGCCCTACATTATGCAGTTTGTTCCAAGTCGATCCGATCAATACCAGAGGAGCCTATTGAGGACATACAAACAAACAAACAAACAAACAGACCCTGGATTTTTATATATATAGATATAACTTCTGTGATATCCTACTGAGAGCTATATTGATGAATGAAACTGTGAACTAGGGACCAGAACGTTTATTGTAGTTTGCATTTATTCACAGAGAGGTTTCAGTAATAAATAATCCACAGGCCTATCTCTTGCCTATATGCAAGAGCGGAGGGCTCAGGGTAGATCGGAACCGAAGATTGGACGACCTGGCGCAGTTTCTGAGCATGGGCGCGGAATCAAACAACCGCCGCGTCATACTCATCGATGATACTCAAAACTTCATCCGGGCTGCCACCGTTGGAGAAAAACAGACCGAGCGTTTCTTGCAGGGCCAACGCCTCGGTCTCAAACGTTTCCGGTGTCAGCGTCACGTTTGTGATGAGAATCCGGAGGTCAGTGAGTACCTCTCCAGTGCAGACCTCCAGTTCCTCAGCGGTGTTGCAGATGTCTGAACCCCCTTGCGATGAATCCTCTGGCAGCATATCCGAAGAGGAGGGTGACGATGTCCCGGGGATAAACTCTTTGGCGAACGGCGACAGTGACGAAGAGTCGCTCCCGCACTCTGACGCCTCTCGGGAATGCTCCATGTTCGATGAGTAGTGAAACTTGTTGGAACTTCGGCCGGGGACTCACTTCTGAACCTTTGGAGCCCCTTATAAAGGAGATTCTCACTTCTTGTTCGTCTCTCTCTCTCTATCTCGTCGGCCAGCTCCTCCGCCCTCTCTAGTGAGGGCTCACCCAGCATTCCGCGATCTTCGGCAACCATCGAAAATACCGTTATGATAAACTCCTCGAGCCACCGTCTTCTAGCACAATCTCGAAAGATACTAGCTGAAGGAGTTACTAGGTGGTCATGGACATCGAAATCTTCATCGAGAACGTAACGGTGTGACCAGAGACTTCTGAGACCGAGGCGCTGTCACAGCGAGGAAAGCTCGGTCAGTTTGTCGTCTACGGTGGCAGCCCATATGAAATTCTGACTATGGGTGTCAGTGACTTCTCTCTTGTGATTGCGGCCTCATTCCTGAGGAGTTCTTCTGCGCTAGTCATAGTCCGTCCCTGATCTCATTGATACCCTCAATATCCCTTTCGTATCAGGCCCAATCTTTTCAGCAGATCATTTGAGTCGCCTCCTTCCATCGCTCACTGTACGATAGAGTTCCTTCTTTCTATAAGATTGTCGGGTACTCGGAAAATCACTTCGATTAAGCTATCGTGGGGCCTCGGTAACTCAGAGCGGGAGGTCCTCAACCGTGTGGATGCGAGACAGGGACCCTCGTATCAGAGTCTCTCAGAAACTTTCACGCAGACAACCACGATATCCTTCAGATCGATGACTTCACATCAGAGCACAGGGAGTGGTGACAGTCAGGGATGTCGCCTGTCACCAACTGTATTCCTGCTTCGAAGTGCCGGGCTAGGAAAAAGGACGAGGTCGAAATCTCGGACGAGATGTGGCTTCGAGGCGAGATCGCCCCATAGCCAGGACGAACCACGAAGATACCGGGACTGATTGGCGACCGCTGGCCATCAGAATACAACAGATAGAATTGAGGATACGAAATAATTACGATTATCTAAAGATCGAGCTTCGTCTCGGATTCGTGATGAGTTGATGAGTGATCACGCCTATCACCCCTAGAAGAGGGAACTTCTTTGTGAAACAGTTCTCATTGAAGAAAACTCCACCACGCCCCAATTTTTCAACTAGACGCTCCCCACGCCCCACCGCCCCCTCAGGGCCACCGACTGGGGAGCAGGATGAGATGCGCTTTGATTCGCCTCATGAGGAACACAACTTCGTCAGCGAACCGGGGGACTCCTACCGGAATTTCCCCGTGCCCCATGTTGAGAAACACTGCTGTAAACGAAAGCAGAGGAAGCGCTGCAACTGGCGTGCCTTTGTGTTCCTGATGAATTTGAAATTTTCGAAGGCTGAAATGAGAATAGGGCGGTTCCAGCTTTGGAGGATGCAAATATGGCGGCGGCCTTCAGGGATCAGGACACCATCACAGCTTGCCTGGGGAGGATCCGAACAGCTATAGGCTTCAGGGCAGTGACTGGCTACAGAAAGCGTTTGAAGCGCGGGGTCACTCGGAAGATGGGAAGAAAGCCGACTGAGCTGACGAAGAAATCCCTCCTGATACGGAGACGACATATTCATAGCTTCTGTGGTATCTAACTCGAGTCATATGAATCGAGAAAATCCTGAACGATAGTGAAGGTTGCGATCAAACAATATCACCGTTCCAGGACAGCGTTGGCGAAGAGAGCACGCGGGAGAAGAAGCTCCCACAGGAGGTCATTCTAAACGACTTGGTCTATTCCCTGGTTCAACCAAAGAAGGAACTCGTGGACCGTGTATCGACCCGCACATGATCGGGTGATGGATTGTCTCTGCCAGTAATGGTCCTCGCTGAACAGGGCATCTAAGTGAAGTGACTCCTGGGAACAACAGCGGTTCATGCCTCCTTTGACGGGAATCATCCTCTCGCTTCCCGATTTTGGGGACAGTTTCCTGATGGAAGAACCAATTCCGATCAAGCGGGAACTCAGCTTGTACGAGCAGGCGGTTGTCTCTTCCGTTCTATGAATCGGGCGAGAGGGAGGCAGCTCTGGGCGAGATGCAGAATGGTTCCAGACCAGGGCGACGTGAGGATGCTGACTCACTCATTTTGACCTCGGGAATCGAAATATCTATAGGACAGACAGAGGGGCTGATGTGTCTCTTCTTGGGATCCAAATAAGCCTCCGAAAGATTTGAGCGAGCGCTCTGGGACAGTCTTGAACCTCCTGTATGGACCCAAGATGGATCCAGTCAGTCAGGAACTTGTCCGCAGAAAACCTCGTTGTCATGGAACTCGACGAATCCACATCGGAGAGATCGTCATGGAGGGCCTGCAGCGGTGCGCAATTTGTTGCGGCCGATGTAACTTTCGGTAAGTACATTTCTCCGCTTGAGATGTCTGGCCACGAGGGGAAGTGTCAACATTCCTCCTCCGATACCACTCTCCGTTGGTATGAGATTCCTGACGCTTTTCTCGCAATCCTTCCAGTACAAACCCTCGAATCGTTCTCGAGGTGTGTCTCGCTGCCCATCGATCGAGAGAAGGTGTCCACTGCGACATCGTGGCGCTGAATGCACCGGCGATAGATTCCTCCTTGTAGGTGTCGAGAAAAGTCTGCTTGGTATTTGTCCATATTCTTTCGGAAATTCTGAAATGCAAACGATATGTATGCACCACTGGAAGTATGTTCAGATCGACCCCGGAAATTTCCCCTGTGAAACAACTCCTTGGAGTCGGCTGCGACTACATTTAGAACCACTGCCATGGTGACACACTCAAGGAGCGGCTCAAGAGTGCTACATGGGATGGATTTGCTTCCCAGAGAACTATGGCGGACTCTGGAGATATGGTAAAGTCCCTGCGAACCTCATCACCCGGTTCCCGAGCTATTCTCCTTCCAGTTCTTCCGTCTCGCACCAACTTTTGCGCGAATCGATCGAGGCAGCAAAATACGCGGTTCCGTGGGATTTCAAATCTTGTGTACCTGTATTCATAAGAATGCAGGATCTGTTGATTTGTTTAATTTTTTGTTTGTCTTCGACGAACTCCCACGCAACTAATAGGATCGACGTGGAGCCAACGGTGTTTTGTACGCGGCTCACAAGGGGAGACACAGACTGCCCACAACCTTCCCTCCAACCCCTCCCCATCTACCTCCTCTATAACCCTCTGTATAGTATGACCGGCATGGGAATCGTGACAATGAGGCGTACCGATCCGATACCCTACTTTTCCCTGCTTCCAGCATCGATCTGAACATGGTTTCAGAATGTAAGGAGTTTGTTCCAAGGTCGATCTGAATATTCTTTCCAGGGTATATGGCTGTGATTTCGGGGTCGATCTGACCGTACTTCTTTGAGTCCAGAAGGATGATTTCGGATTCAATAAGACCATACTTTTCGGGGTTTATTGAGGTGATTCGGGAGTCGATTGGACCTCTACGAGACACTCCGGGACCCTATACGAGAGCCTCGAAGACCGCCTACGATACCTTCCACGATTGCAACTTGGAAGGATAGATTCACAAACACCCGAAGGAACAGTTCAGTGTCGGATTCGAGAAGCTTATACACGATCCACGAGACGGGCTCCGGAAACATTCGAAGTAACGATTCTACGTCGATCTCGAGTAACTGAAGCGCAAACCACAAGACGAGCTTCCGGCACGCACGATGAAGCAATTCAATTTTGAATTCATGATGCTGCAGCAAAACCCAGGAGGAAGGCTTCACGAACAGCCGATTGACGTTTTCGATCGGCTTCGAAGTTCCATCATTTGCGTCGAAAATTTCTATCAGTGATGAGCAAACTGCAATACAGGAACACAACAACATATACCGATTAGATACGTAATGAGAAGACAATTCTGAGCGGATGCTGACCCAGAAAAAGAGAGAGTGCCTCTATGCATTTGTTCACATGTCATACAAGGATACGAATATCAACGATGAGACCGCACCGGCCCAATATGATGCTAGCGATACTCCTTGGCCTCTACCTTTTCGATAATGACCCACGATACAACGATGACGCATCCCCTCCTTCCTCCCCCTGCTTTCCTCCCCCTCCTATCAGACTATGAGAATTTCAGGGAGGCACACGACTCGAAACGTTAGATGTACGACAGGGATACAAATCCCCGATAATATGGCAGCGAGAGTTCTTGGCCTCTCCCTCTCTAATAATGACACTTGGTACAATACTATAGAACATAGGAGGCGATGTCTGTACGCCATCAGTCGACTTCCAAAGCAAGGAACCGGCCGGTCAGCGTAGTCGGCCAAGGACCGGCTAGCATCTGAAGAACCTGCGCTGTGTCATCTAATAATTTCGTAACAGCCACTCTCATGTGATATCCCGGAGGATTAAATGAGAGCGGAGGTTCAAATATCGCATACAGTCCCAGATCACGCGCTGGACACTCAGCTCTATTCAGGCTCCCCACTCGGAGAGAAGTAACCTGTCCAATAAGCGAGCGTGAGCTCGTTCCCATCGGTGGGAGCGGTGTACCAAGTTATCCCCGAATCATGCGGTTCCCGAAAAACTCAGAGCATGCTGCCTCAGGGTTCATCGCGATGCTACTTTCGGAGAGTCGAAACGGCATCTCTTCCGACAGAGGGAAAACTCCCCCTCCGTCGATGCCTGGCCGAACCAAGTTCCAGGTAAACCAGGTGCGAGGCCGGAACGGGTTCCGAGCCCCGTCAATGGCACCCAAACGATCAGTTTCAGCGAGGCGAAGGGAGGGTATATGGCACAGTGTATGATACCGCGAGGTCACGAGGAATGTCTCACTCCCATGTCATGAGTTGCATGATTCATCTGCATGGTCTTATCCGGGGGCGAATCTTCGTCGATCAACTCTGTCATAGCCTACGTGCCCCGAAGGATTTCTTAAGAGGACCTGCTGGTGTTCTGGGAGATGATTTTGATGAATTCCAGTGTGGGAATGGGTCGAAACCCGAACAGATTCAGAGGTTCGATACCTTCATCATTTCTGTACGCGAGAATTTTTCCTCCATCTCGCAGGATGGAACAGGCGCCACCGCAGCGTTCAGGCTGCGGAAGTGAAGGGAAAAGAAATCTGCTCGGCGGAGATATTCTATTTTTTTTTCTCGAGAATCAGAGAGTCTTCCGATCCCGACCCCCTCGATGGCTTCCTCTTCAATTCTGAGACAGACTCTTGCAGACCCATGGCAGCGGTGGCACGCAGCGAGGTGAGAAACTTCTTTCTTCGCGTGCAAAAACGAGTGAGGCTTCGAAAGCTCACCTGTTTGAGTTCGGATCCTGACACGTTCGAACACAGAGATTACCAAAAAGTCTTGCGTATAAGGGACTACTTTTACAGCCATGAATACACCAGGGATTCACAGCCATCGATAGAATTCTCAAGATCTGGCATTCTTCCGTGAAGACGGAACGTTGAAAAATCGTGAAAAAATTATCGGGATTCACAGGCGTGCTCACAAGCATGAGCTCCAGTCATGTTTTCTGTCGAGAAAGTCGTCCATTATCTCCCAGACTTCGGGTTGTTCGGAATTTCTCGAAGAGCACCAGGGCCCCTTGTGCTTTTTGAGTTGAACGTTTGCAACCCGCAAAACTATAGAAGAATAATTTCACTAGTCATTGCCTCTGAGCGATGGTCGCCGCCACCCTCGGAAATTTCACGGCTCTGTTCAGTGCCGAGTACGAACAAGTTTTCATGTGTGCCGTGAGAATTGCGGGTTGGCTCCGCCGACAGGTCAAATTTCTCGTCGCCGTTGAACTCGACCGAGTGGATAATTTCTTCGAGATCAATTGTTGTCGCACGGGATGTCGAACGCGGCTTGGCCGTGCCCTCGGAATACGGGTCAGTGGATTCGGGGTCCTGTTTGCCGCAGAGCTCCGCCACGACTTGAGTCCCGATATATAACTGCGCACGGAGCGCGCGCGTGCCCCGCTTGTTTGCCGTACCATTTTGCGTTCAACTCCAAGCAGTCAATTGTTGTTCGAGCCTCCCTATTGTCAAGCAGCGGCGCAATTAACGGCGTGTGGAGCTTTATTCGGAACCTGAGAGCCTTCCGCGAGGAGCTCAAAAACTCAATAGGAACGCAATAAATGGAAACCCGCTAGGACTGTGTCTCCTTTGTTCTGCTGAATACAAACTGCGATCCGGAATTTGTTCCGCACGTGGCTGCACGTTCTTTTTACAGAGTGGAACTCGATCGTTCCGACCACGACGCCCCCTGAATGATTCCATCAATTGTCAAAATCCTCCTCCTCAGATATCTCGAGGACGACGCAACCTATCGGATCAGTCACCCCCCGCCCTAGTGGGGAGTGGACGGATGATAAGGAGTGGAACGATTCGACGAAAGCGAGGCTGGGGTGCCTCTAGGGTCCCCGACCGTGACCATGGGAGAACCAAATAGAGGTTTGGACGTCACCATGAGTTTCGTTGTAGTCATAGGTCCAATATTTCCGACAGCGTCTCCAGAGAACGCTGCCAAAGGGAATCTCCTCCTCCGAAGACGACTTTGCTTATGATGATGGCCGGAATTGTGGCACCATTACTCGCAGTCGAGGGTCAGGAGTGTAGAGCATGAGTTCCACGCGCTCGAGTCATTGTTGACGCGATTTCCGTGCACCGAGATGATGGAGCTGATCATTGTGCTTCAGTATCGTTATGAGTAGAGCCTGGAAGTTTGAGTGATTTTTCAAAATTATCCCATCAATCGTCCGGGATCGATTCATTGCGATGAGGGGAAAATTTGGAAAAATCACCCAAACTTCCAGGATCCAGTTATGAGGCATAGTTAAACTCCACAACCGGAAAGTTTTCGAGTGGTCTGCGTAATGTTCGCCTCTAGCGCAGGTCTCTTCTGCTGTCTTAGCAGACAGCCCCACTCTGGGAGCGGCTTCCATGGATTTCGTCCCTTCCGGGCTGATACTGGATCAGATGTCTACGACCTTCTCATGGTAGGCCAGCAGACGATCGCACCGCACGCCACGGAAGTCCGTCACTCGTACACAAGCGGCACGTTTCTCCGATGGAGGGTGAGAACTCAGACAAATATTTCGGCTCACTCTACATTCGCGTAAGGACGAGGAATAAGGCTTCCTATCGAGAGATCTCGCCACTCGTTCCGGACGCGAACGAAACACCGAAGATCTACGCAGAAGAGCGCGGCACAAAGTGAGAACTCTGCCTTTCGAAGGTTTCTGAGGACGTTACACATCTGTATCGTCGCTTTGGAATATCGAACGAGAGCACTCGCGATGGGCTCCGGATGACTGAACAACGGAGAAGCTTCTGCACTCCAATCACAATGCTGACGGATCGTGACATCGACGAGACCGCGCTTGAGCTTGTTTTTCGAGGGCTTGACAAGTATTTCAGAAATATCTATCGAGCTCGGGATAGAGATTTTTGGGGACAACGCGACTCGAGCCGCGGCGGGCTGAGATTCCGTCCGAGGGTTCCTCGATAGACTCCATGGTTCACCCCGCCTTCCCGTTGCTTGGATTCACTAGACGACGTGATCGCGTCATGAATCGGTATACGGGAATGTTGACAGGTGCATCTGATGGTCGCGAGAATATTCGCGCATTCAAACGTAGGTTCATCGACCACCACTCGTCGTGGTTTGCCGTTGGTCAGCTACGGAACAAGTTCCTGGTCAGCATCCACAATGAAGCGGACTGATTGAGAACCTGCCTTGGGCGTTTCCGTCCACGTCGGGTGTTCTTCACCCGATGTCTGTTTGTGTGCCGTCAAGCTCTGCCTGCGTCCCAGAACGCTTCCGGAGCGCTCGCTGTTTCGCGGAAAGCTGCGCCAGCTCGCCGCCCTAACACAAATAGCGTGGAATGGTGCGATGTAGCTCGTGAACACTCTCAGCGTAACTCGCGATAGAGTGATGGCGAGTTCTCCGATAATGCTATCACTACCTTCTGCCTTTGCTTCCAACAGAATCGTTGATTGCGGGCAGGGGGGAGGGGGGGGGGGGGGGGGGAGGATTTTTTGTTCGCGGCAAGAAAAACCCTCATCCGTCATTCTCGAGGAAATAATACCTCCCGGAGCATGCAGTGCCGCTAACGGTCATAGTGGCCGTAGCATACTGTATATCTGCCAGCCGACCTTCGGCCGATTGGAGTCGACAGCGCTACGCGCGGTTGGACTGGGGTCCCTGGCTTAGAGGCCCTTTTCTCTCTCTTCATTTGGTCAACATCATTCCTGAAACCATATTCCGATTCGGTTGATTGTTCAACGTTGTTATTGTCAGATAGACTCGGCAATCATGTCTCGAGACTTCGAAAAGAGCGGTCAGATCGACGCCGAAATCACCTCTTTTGATTCCGGAAAGGATGGTCAGATCGATCCGAGAATAACCTCCATGGTCTGCAAAAAGTATGGTCAAATGCAGCCCGGCATCACTCCTCCAGACTCGGAGAAGTATGGTCAGATTGGTCCATCTCGAGCGGCGTCCAGAGCGAGCAGACCTAGGAGAACGACCGCTGATAATGTGATTGCATGGAATCGCCTACGGAAACTTCACGACGAACGCCGTTTGGAGTCGCGCTTTTGCTGCTGAGGTCGTTGTATAGCTTGCCATTGTGATGGATTGCAGACATAAGATCAAATCCGCAAACTGCTTGCATACTGGGGTCCAACGGAGTCCACGCTGGAGGCAATGCAGTTGAGGACAAAAATGTTGACGTGAAGCTCTTGGATGAGCTTCGTTGTTCAAATACGTTCGGTGCCCAGGCACCAAAAGGACGGAGGGAGGGGGTTTCAAAGGACACACCCCAAAAACAAAACAGTGTCGATGCAGTTTCCGAGAGCACAGTCGCACCCTCATCCCCCCTGTGGCTCGGGTCCCTCATCTGGGTTTCTTCATCGGACCCGAACCGTACGAGAGCCTATCCCGGGATGAGGACACTCCGCGGTCCGTGAAGAACATAGAAGGTTTGAAAACTGCCGTCAAGCCTCAAATTGAGGGGAAGAGCATTCGAGCTCGAGGGGTTCGGACCCGGGGTAATTCGGGCTCGAGAGACTGTACCGATCGTCGGTATGTTGGATAAATTCTGTGAGCTTCTGAGGAGGGTAAAAGTACCAGTTATGGGTTGTTACCAGTTTTGGGCCACCCACTAGTTATGGGCCAAATATTGACCAGTAATGGTCCATCGCCGGATATCGAAGTACTGCTCCAACTGGAGGCTTTTCGTGGGAAGGAAGCGCCTCTCCTTCGTGACGAGGTGAATCGTGGAACGATCTGATGATTTGCTCCCTCCCATCTTCCTCAATCAGAGTGATTACCTCCACTTTGAAAAAAGTGGTCAGGTCGACGCCGTAATCACCTCTTTAGGTTCCGCGACGTACGGTCAGATTCGACCCGGGAATAACCTTCAGAGACTCCAAGGAATATGGTCAGATGGATCCCGGAATCACCCCTCCGGGTTTGGAGAAGTATGGTCAGATTGGTCCTCGAAACACCCCCATATATTCTATGAGGAGTGCGGCCAAACTGACAGACGAAGCGGATTCTATGTAGTAAGGACGTATTCAAAGTCATAGGCGGTTAGCTGATGAGGACCGGAGCTCTCCTTTTATGTCCCCACACGTTCCCGTTGACTCTGCAGTAGACAAGAGATGGTCTCCTTGTGGAAGAGTTCACCGCCCTTGAGGCCCATAACTGGTCAAGGAGTGGCTCATAACTAGTAGGTGGCCCAAAACTGGTAAGTGGCCCATAACTGGTACTTTTACCCTGCTTTTCAGGAAAAAGACGCCTCTCCACCGGGGGATCCTCGAGATCGGCCTTCTCAGTAAGTCACGGCGGATCTCGCTAGGAAATCGAAATCCCGGGGTCGAAGTGTGAATTTCAGGGTTTTCTGGATCGACAGCAATTTTCCGAGCTGTCGCCCGATCCGCACGCTAGTTGGTGCTTATTGAAGGGGGATAGGAGACGGATCGAAAATATTTTGACCGCGGCCATCCGTTGAATATAGACGACAAGCGAGCCTGGAATCGACTGCTCCATGCTATCAACATTCCTTGAGGTCAGTGAGGAACCAGAACGGCAAACGAAGATAGCGGGGTTCGATCGAAGGTGGCGGAAGAGGTCAAGGAGGGCTGAATCCGAGATAGTCGACGAATCAGCGCCGGGAAGTGACGGCAGGATTTTCGTGCGAAAAACCTCCCTGCGTCAGGTCCGGTAAGACATTCAAGGCGTTGTTCATCTGGTAGGGGGAGAGAGGACCCCGACCCGGGCTTCCGGACAACCTCGGGAAGTGAGGATCACATTCCCAGAGCTTCAGGGACTGGATGTTTTGACGTAGACGAGAGGAGTTCTCCTTGATCGGGAGTCAGACACGAGGAGAAATTTACTAATTTTCTCTCCCGGTCAAAGGACGGAATCCAATTTTACCACTCCTCCGCAGAATGTCACACAGAGCGATCTTCAGACTGGAGAGGGAGGATATATACGAGGTCGATCCCGTGCGAGTCGATGTGTGGTCCCGCAATGAGCGTTCCCGGGCATCGACTTGAGTGCAGTGTCCACTCCTTCCATGCAGAGTTTCTCGAGAGTTTTTTTTTGTACTCTCGGCCGCAATGACGAGGAGCAGTGGTCCACTCGGCTGATTGAGTCTGTGGACGAAGGTCATTGTGCAGCTTAAGGGAGCGACAGCCGAGTCGGGAATGGGAAGAACGAGAGTCGGACGCGGGTAGAAACGAATCGGATGCTGGGAATGGATTCGAAGTCTCAGTATAGACACACGAACATGACGGTCGGAACGACGCTTTCTGAGCAACGCATCGCTCGGGGCCACATTGGACGCTTCCTTCGATCGAAGAAGTTCTTCAGGGCCCGGTCTCCATCGTTCGGCATTTCAGCCGTCAAGGCGACGACTCGAACAAAAGGAGCGAGGCCAACGGCGAATAATAAAATAACAATTCAAAGTGCGCTTTTATGGCCACTGGCTTTTTCTGGCCTCGCGTTTGAGCTCGTCGACGACATTTTCCGCTGCAACTGCCACTAACAACATCCGCCATACGAAATCCCCTTCGCGTGAATTCCGTTCCGTCGTTAGAATGCATTCCGTATTTTCTCCCTTGTTCTGCCCTGGCCGATTCCGGCAATGTGAAAAATTCACGCCGACGAGAACATCTGCGCCGTCTGCAGCCGCAGGAGCGAACGATGGGACAAGTTGCTCTCAAGGTTGCTCACGACTTCCGGTGGAAGGAACGCTCTTTCTTCTCCGTGCTGGTCATGGATTCTTCAGAACATCGGAGGAAATTTTCGATTCCGGGCCAGCCCAGCTCCTCTCAGCCCGCACACGAATGATACAGAACGGGATGCAGCGCTCATTGCACGACGAAGATACTGTGTCGCCGACAGCCGCATAACTCTCGTTGTTGTCTCGAATGCACGGAAGCAAGGCCGTAGACGTGCGCTTGTGTCGTCCTTGGCGCCTAATGAGCTGATCTTCTGCATGTAATGGCACGATGAGGTAACGACCGCGGCGAAATCCGTGCCTTAGCACCGCAGCAAAATGGTGGCATTTTTCCGTATAGCGAGTGCACGCTCGCTCGCTCGCTCGCTTACTCGTCGGCCGGGACGTCGGTCTGCCTGCTCCAGCCGGCCGGCCGCCTCGTTGACCCGGTAGCTACGTTGATGGTGGTGTACGTCCCTCAACTGAGCCGTCTCGATTGAACAGTGCCAGGAGCGGCTATCGCCACAACACGTAGCCTGAACTGGTAAGGCAAGCATCATGTAGGCGCACAGATGATACTTAGCGTCGATAAGAGTTGCTATGCATACTCGCAACCCCGTCGAGACTTCGCGACTAATTATCTCTCGTACGCGTAGGTCAACACACTCACTTGGAACCCGTCACCTTCTCCCCGATCAGAGGATACACTCCTCCAGACAGGAGGATTGCAGGGGGGGGGGCATCCCCTTCATTAAGAGAGAATACGGTACATCTGCGTTCTAGGAGCCAGAGGGAAGAACTATGAGCGTTGGTAAGTCCATCGGACGCGAGTCCATAGAATTCGTTCCAGTGCCGTGGCCAAGAGAAATTTCAGCCCTCCAACGTCAGGGATCGCGGAGGCACTCCCCATTGTCAGAAGTCGCCAATATGTCGCCGGAGGCATCTTGCTCCACGCGGCCCCATCAAAAGACGTCGGTCTGCCGCGGGGAGCAAAAGCCATCGACGTCAATGACAAAACTGGTTCGCTCCGTCAGCGCGGCCGTTCTCTGGCACCGCCGACGCCGTTTTTCAATCCCGACCTGGTCCGACCCATCGCAGACTTGGGAGCTGAAGCGTCGCGATCATCAGAAAACATAACGCAGGTTCTCCGAGTGGAATCTGAATTTGCTCCACCCGAAGAGATTTGCTCTTGCAGCCTTCCATTAAACTCGTGCTCCTGACGTTGTCCATTTTTCACTCCTCAACCGTGGCAAGAATGACCTGTCGACAAGAACAATTTCACGCTCCTGAACCCGTTCCTGGTCCTCTGGTCTGGTGGTCCTGCCTGTTACGCTTACCCGAAGTGTGTTCTCCTCTCTATGCTTTGCGTCGCAAATTCAGAAGACCTTCCGATGCTCGGAGAGATTGGAACGGGATTTCTGGAGAGCAGCGACCTCGCCAACTCAGGGTCCCTGCTTCGAACAGCTCGATATGATCGATTAGCGTTTACCAACAAAGTAGACAACTTCCCACGGAATCCAATCATGAATTCTCAGTGGAGACTCGGGCCAGAATCGGAAAATATCTCCCTTATAGGAGAGGAAGGGATCCGAGATTTTTTCAAATCAGGTTCACCAGGCAGTTCCACCTGTTGCTGATTCTGAATTGATAGCCTTGTGCCACCCTCAAACAAATACTCTCTTGATGAAGAGGAGAACGCCCACACGTTCGTTAATCTTCAAGGAGATACTTCTCGGGGGCATCGGGGTCCGGAAAAGAGGAGAACAATTGTTTCAGCGGAGAAACGGCTCGACCGATGCTCCCTGACCTTTAGGCCAGCTAACTGTCGAACATTCACGTTTTGAGAAACAGTTCCCGTTCGATTTCCACCGTCACTACCTGATATTGGGACTGCTGGGATTTCCAAAAATTTCCGAGGAACCGACTCACTTCTGCAGTCCATGGTGCTTGCTATAAGGGGATGTCGGTGGGAATCTCCTTACACGCCATCGAGTGTGGAATGGGGAGGGGGAGGGGGGGGGGGGGGGGTTTCTAGCCCCACCTGGGGCTAGAATCAAGCTTCTTGCGTATCGCTATTGGTCTGTTCTGAGACATATGGGCGTGGTCTCGAGCGCCAGGTCGCAGAATGCTACTCCAGCCCAGCCGACCCCTTCAAGAATTCCTCTGGTGATACCCTCTCACGGCGCACCCGACCAGGGTTCTCGATCGAACTTTATCGGTGTTTGTGATCGGTTCGGAAATTCCACTCAACCTGAACAGCCTGGGAGCTACCAAACAAGGTCTCCATTCCCCCAGTAGATCCAGACCCGACCGGGTTGCTGTGCCGCGCAGGAGAAACAGAGCGTATCCCCCCTAGAAGGAGGCGAGCGAGCTTCTGGTGTTCCTAATGCTAGCAACGATCAACGAGAATTGGATAATGGAATCTCTGCTCTCCGAGAAGCAATTGTGCGCCGTAGATCCTTGAGCGAGTACGCATTATATCAGAGCTCCTACCCGTGGCAATATCCGGGGAGGTTCTCCGTTGATGAATTCATTGGTGCTGCTCCCGCATAAGAGTAGCGAGCGGCTGTTCATCGCTCGTAAAACCAGGACCACCACTACTTCTACCACCACTCAGGACCAAAGATATAAAGGTGAATATCATCACCGCGAGCTCGGGGCATAAAGGTGACGTACCATACTCTCAGCTTCTCTCCAGTGGGTAGTTATTACGGGATGAAGTTTCAAGGGAGCAGAGACACTTGCGCAGCGCAATCTGTCTGGCGCCCGTCTGGTCATCCGATCTCTCGTCCGCGGGTGGGAATCAGAACGATCCAGATGAAGGCGTTCCCTTCCACTGAAAAAGAGGACGAGCGACGTGAGGCCTCCCTGATAGAAATCCATCAGAAATTCTTGCGGGGAGTCCTGCGCGGCGTCATCCCTGAGCATTCTCTCATGAAACCGGAGTACGAGGAGGAAGGCCGACCGCTCTAGGCGGCACTTTCGGGGTATTCAGAGCGTGGCGCTCCGGGATTCCGCGGGTTTTTCCAGCTGTTGGCTCGGTCGGAGCGCTCAGAAGGAGCGGGATCTTCGAGGAGTCCCCTGTCCCCCTCGGACGTCGCTAACTACTGACTCACGACTGCTCACCTCACTCCAATTAATGTCCTCCCATGTAGAATCGAGTCGGATGCTATCGATCTCAGTAATTGACTCTTCGGAGGCATTCGCCTCGACATGCCCCAACACGTCCCGTTGATTCGGTCGAATGTCCTCGTTTTGAGGCTTTCCTTCACGCGAGCTGAACTCCCTGGTCCAGAGTTGGAAACTTCACAGCCCTTCCGCCGCTAAATGATGATTAGTGGAGTTCCCATTCACCCAAACGTGTCCACGTCCGTTGTTATCTGTTTTCGCGCTGTTTCAGAGTAATGCTCGAACAGCGGACGAACGCGGAACGGTTTCGCTTCTGTATCCCGCTGTTGCACCGGGCCCGGAGAGACGGTTTGGTGTGGGAGAACTGTCGATGCATCTTCCGTGCTCCAAATTTGATGAGCCAAAATGCTCAATATTTGTGATCAACCAGCGAATTGAGAATCGACGGACAGTCGCTGCCGGCTTTGATGAATAGGGCCGGTCCACGGGAGGGAGCTCCGAGTTTCCCTCACTCGCTTCGACCCCAATATGTAGTCTGGACAATAGAACTTGAATCAGCGCACGCCAAAAGCAAATGCCCAGGGCTCGTGTCCTGGAGAAAAATCCTTCCGAGAGGACACGCAAAGCACGCTCCGTTCACCGTAAACGCTTCTGCTGTTGATGAGGCCCTATTGAATGGCCTGCTCGAGCACTTTTCAAACCTATCACGATCCGCCATGGGAATCGGAAGCGCCGCAATATCGATGCCTCTTCTAATTGACTCTCCACGCAAGCCAGCATCCGAACCTCGTTTGTGGAATGCCCAGATTTGGACACCCGCTCCGTCTCTAGGGAAGCTGCTCCTTGCGTTATGCAAACCTGCAGTGTTGCCAGGAGGATCGATGATAGCACCAAAGACGCCGATATCTCGTTCAGCGGGAAATACTGAGTTTGCAGGCATGCTCGATCAACCGCGGTAGGTGGGTTCCTTATGCTCATTCCCGATCATCTGAATGCGACGCAAATTGCGATTTCCATTATCATCGAGGGCCTCTTCGATTCACCCGGACGGGATGCTGTGGTCGGCTGTGAGGACCCTCGAAGCAGAGAGTCGAGATTCGCGGAATGATGCATGCGAAACGGACTTCTGCAGCTTGGGAGAAGACCGACTCATACACATACCGGGACCCACACTCGATCATCTCTCACGCACCGATTATTCTCTTTCCTGATGACCTTACCACCAATCCTCGAACGTTCGGAGCTGATCACCTACAAATCGGATTTGATCCCTTGTTGACTTTACCTGACTTGTACCTGACAAAACTTGGTCAACTTCAAAGGCTCATATCTCGGCTCCCGATGCCGTTGGGATCGAAGATGGACGAATACCTTCAAAATCGATGAATTCGAGACCGATGCGAAAATAGATAGCGTCGAGTGCGCACTCTGGAGTTGAGCTGAATCGAGAGATCTCTGAGAGTCGAAGGTTTTGCAAAAAAAATCTAAAAAAAAAGAGGCGCTTTTTTTTCGCCGAAAATATTTTTTCCCTTAGACTCTCCCTCCCCCCCGCTGCTTACTGCGCTCTCAAACTTCTCGGACTCATCAGCCTGCGATCGGATGCCTGCGCGTTTTCGTTCAGGAACTCTCATTCCAGGTCAAGTTCCCATGAGGGCAAATTGTGTCCCTTGTATGAAATCTCTGTTCTAGACTGAAGGCCCCGTTTTGTTCCGGAAGTCAGCAGTCTCCAGTATGCGCTCACAATTTCTAGGTGTAGTTTCCTACATCAACTGCGGTTTCACAACCGACTCCGCAGAACGCCATTGTTGGAGTCCGAAGTTGACGCCAGAACAACTAAACTACGCTCTCGATACCGAAACGTATTGCGTTTGGTCGGCACCGTCGTCTCGGAGCAGTTGATTTTTTTTGATCACATTGAGTGAGATAGCAGTTTTCCATGCGGTTGACTGATGGGAATTATGTCTGGAAGAGCAGAGCAGCGGCTTTTTTTGGGGCTTTTCCCCATCAAAGTTCTTGGAAAAATGCTGCGGAACCCAATCCTGCAGTGGCGATGGAAGGAAAGCGAACGCAGCTTGTGGCGCCGTCTGAAAAAAATCGACTAGGGAAAGGTTGGTGTTGCGGAGCAACGTGATCAGCAGAGTCGAGTTCGAAGGTTCGACGATGTCTCGTCGAGTCGTGACTGCCGACGGCGGATCGAAGATCTTTTCCCTACGCCGTCTAGCCTCACGTGTTCTCCGTTCTTCAAGAAGAAGAGAGCCGCGGCAGAACCGGGTCTCTAGAAATTGAGGAGACATCGACGTTATTTCGTTAGGTTGTCGGTCACAGAGTGTCGAGGCAGTACACTCGAGGATGACACTTATTTTCCCGAGAAGACATTATCCTAGCTACATCCTTCTGCTTTCGTTCTGTCGGAAAGTCTTTCTCGTATCCAGCACTATACTCCGCGCAATAAATTTCTTCCTCGGCGACGCGGTATCTCCTCCTCCTCTCGCCCTCCCTGACTCATCCTAACGGCTACGTTGTCAGCTGATAACAAAGAAAACGAGGTTTCCGATGCGACTTTGAGAGCGCCCGTTCATTCGATCGCTCGGATGGCTCCCTCCGACTGCGTCCGCGTACACACCTGCCTACAGTCCGCTCGTGTTCATTTGCCTAATTCTGCAATATTCGAATCGTAGCAGGGTTCCGTTCTCGAAAAGGAAATCGTCGGCCAGATTTCGAGAGTCAACCTCGATGCAAGCGCGGCACTCGCCCGACGACGGCAGTGCCTGCGGCTTTTCGATCGACCGAATTTCAGTTTCCGAATCGCATGAGGCTGCAAGCCCAGATTGACACACAGAGGGAAATAATTCAGCACTCATACAACAAAGCCAATTCGCTCCCTTGATTGTGTTCCTTCCCGTCATTATTGCGTAGCGTAAATATTTCAGTGGCCGAGGAAGCTGCCAGACGGCCTGGTCATCCGGTCGCGCGCTCTTCTGCGAGCTAGTTTGCTCGCTTGCTTATTCCACCGGCTGTATCTTCCATTCGCCTCCTGAATCTATTGGAGCAAACGCAAGTGATTCGACCTCTGGAATGAGCCAGCGTCTTGTTGCACAGGTGCCTCAATCCAGATGCGGATGGGGATCCCACGCAGTTCAGCGAAGGTGAACCGACGAGGTCAGTGTCTCTCCGCCAACAGCATAATCTGATAATGGCAGGCTCTGTTTCTGACCGACTCGCATCGCTTTGATTGGCACTTCCGCCATCTAGAGGCTCAGCTGAACTAGCGGAGCCTCCTGAAATAGCCTTGGGAGTTTCCAAGGAGAGCACCGCAAGAATATGAGCTCCGAACACATAAAGTGATGTTAATATGCTCAGATACGTAATTATGGACACGATGTTTTCGCTGACCCCGATTTGCCTGAACTCAAATCCTTTGGCGGCGTTCACAGATGATTTTCTCTCCCAGTCTGCGCATCAGGAGTCGACAGGTTGATCCTGATTGGTTTGAGCCTAGCGAGCGTCGCCTACAGCGACCGACGGGACCGGCGGCGACTTCGACGCGGGAGAACCGATCTAGCGAACGGAGATCTGGTAGCACCGGGGAAGAAAACCGGCCTGAAAGGAAAGTGTGAAGGAAACCAGGATAAACAGGAGCTGATCGGCGTCGGAGAGAGAGAGAAAGACGTCCCTCTGCGTAGCCTTCCAACCATCCAGCGAGTCAGTCAGCTTCGAGGAGCGTCGGAGAAGAAGAAGGATTACACTCCGAAAAGCAGCACACACAAAAAAAGCAGTTGAATGACGAAAGTGAACTTTTGATCTGAGCTTGAAGGCTCGACGTCCTCCCTCCGATTTCTTCTCTCCTCCTGGCGACTTCCCCGTCAAGCTGCCTCTCATTCCTCCTGATAGTAAGTGAGCTCTCCTGCCCCAGGACGCATTGAGTGACCGAGGAACTCGTCCGTGAGGGTCTCTGCGCTCAAAAGATTTACATCACAAAGTAGTCTTTTAACGTTTGCTTTCGACTCGGTGATGGCCGCCTTGGGTGACCCCGGTACGTACCGACACTGAGGTCCACAATGCCCCGTCGGAACGAGCTTTCCGAGAGACGTTTACAAACGAGCCCGAGTGTGATCCGGGATTCTATTCACGGCGGGGATCCGGCCCCTGAAAAACTCCTCCAGTTTTCGAATTGTCGGGATTGACCGAACGTGATACTGTGGTAGTTCTCATCGAGAGGCTTTCGGCGGCCGCACCGTGGAAATATCGAAGTTCGTTTCCTCGGCCAGAGGCCAAATGGTTCGATAGAGATCCCATAGTTTTTCGTTCTCAAAGTGGATGGGTCTCTCGCGCAGGCTGAAGCTCCACGTCGCAAGCTAACGAGGCTGAAGGAGTCTCGGAGGGGCTGAATTTAGAACTTTGCGAGCAGAGACCGTCGCGAAGAAGCCGCTCGAGAGCGGTCCAAGGTCGCTCCCATTGCAGCGGATATCTAGTCATTATCGGCGGCTGCGGAGGTGACGTACAACTGTCGAAGTTCGGTGTTCTCGATGGGAGATAGTGAGGATCCTGCTCCGAGGCATTTCGGTTTGAATATCATGTAGCTCGTGTTTGTCCTCACTCTGTCTCCTGATTCGGTGCTGATGAGCTAGAAAAGCGGGAAGGTTTCCTGAGCTGACTCAGGGCGGCACGAGGGTCGTTCGACCCCACGCCCAAAGTGACAGAGGAATCACCTGAACCGCAGACAGGAATCGCCCTCTCTTCCGACAGAGGGGACGCGTATACCCGGATTCCGATGGGCCCATTGCCGAAGGTGAGGTCGATCTTTTGTTCAAGTGTATTCCGGCTGCCGAGCTCTCAGCGATGAAGCTATGCATCCGGCTGGCTCGCAATTATGTCGATGACGTGGAGGAAGAAGCTCACGGGCGTCATACGGAGCTGCGGGTGCCCGCAAGATCCCAATCGAGGTCGTCGAACACAGACAGAAAACTCCCGAGGCCCGCTTCTGACTCCACGACCATGGCGAAACGATGAGCCGTTCAGTGTCCCGCAAAACACCCCTCCGAACTTCAACCACACGCCTGGCTGCGAGCCTGTACACTCGCCAATACGAAAAAAAAACACAAAAAAACTCGCTCTCGGCTCGAAGTCTCCGCCAGGACGTTCGGGAGATCGTCCAAATATACCGCGCGCGAATATGTGAGATCACAAGTTCTTCGTCCTTGAACGTTCTTAGTTCACCCACTGTGGCGGAATCCCGAAGTTTCACGGACATTCGAGGAAGAGTATGAGCCGTCGGAGCTTCGCGACGAGCGAATCCAGGCAACCGTAGAGCTTTCATTTGACACATTTTCTCGAGCATCTGGTGCGGGCAGCTGGGTACGCATGGAATCTTGTTATCTACCTACTCGAAAGCTCTTACGGAATCGAACATCTCGTCCGAGCGGGTATTCAAGTGTGAAGTCTCGTATACGCCCGATAGGTAAGGTTGCGTCTCTGTCAAGACCTGCCAGTAGTGGATTCGTTCGAACTCACATCAGCGCGCCTCTATGATTCCAGCTGGTATTGTGGAGTCGACTTCACGCGAAGAGGGTCATCGTGTTCAGAACTCGAACCTCCGTGAAACCTTTGGAGGTCTTCTGTGGGACTGTGGCTTGAACCTAATGTCCCTTTCTTGGAGAGAGAGAATTCGGGGAATAGTAGGAAAAAATGAAATCGAGACTTCGACAGCCGCCAGTGAACCTCAGCTAATCGGCTCTGACTCCCTCAGGGAGGTCCTCTGGGCTTCTCCTTAAGAGAGCGTCATGAGTCCCGAACTTGGTTCTGTTTCGAATTTCCCTGAAACCTTCACGGTCTCCTGGGAACAACAGAACCTTAATATGCGTCCAGGGATCAGACAGGATTCACCCTAGTTATCCTTCGTTTTTTTTTTCTTAGCTCTCGCAAGAGGCGCAAAGACGGGAATCGGGAGGAGCTCGTATCATGCAGCCGGAGCAATGCTAACGTGATTCAACGTGGCTCATGAGCCAGTGAGACGAGAAGCCATTCAGCTGGATATGCTCTGTCTTGAACAGGGGTCTGTTTTCTGTCTCAACGGCGCAGCGCGGGTCCAAGCGGTTCTCCGGCTGCTGCACCCGAACTCGCACTGCCGCAGTATCCGTTGCCCACTTAACGAACTCTGCGAGACTCGAGGCCCTCATCACACTCGATCAAGCGCTGGATTCCCTTTGGTTTTCTTCCGTCGAGTTTCAAAATGTGTTGCTCCATCTTAGGCGGACTCCAAGGGTTGTTTGCCAGCTCTGGTGGTTATCGGACCTGGACTCAAAAACGGTGAGCAGTTCGTGGGCTACGGATATCGACAGCAATCGTCTTCCCACATACAGGTTTGCCAGGCATGCGGCAGAGGTTGTTCTGGTGCGACAGGGGTCGGTTGCCAGTCATTCGAATCCCAGTTGCCCAAATCCCGGACTTTCGACTCCCAGTCACCGGACACCAAATTACCCTCTCTCACCGCTGAATCCTCACGCGCTGAAGCTCCATGCGCATGGCGACTCGCGCGCATATAGAACTTCAAAATTTCAAGTCAGCCAATCTGCCTCTCCCTCGAGGATGACGAGTTGAATTGCTGTAAGGAGAGGCTGTGAAGTCATATGGGGAATCTCATGTTTTCCATGTGGGTTGAATCGATAACCAAGAGTGCCAGTCTCCGATCCGGCTTGAAGTTCTCAATATTTCTGCTTGGAACATTTTCGCAGTAAACCTCTGCGAGCACTTGGTGCGCCCCTGTCGCATTGATCTTCGAGTTGAACAAGGAGAGCAAATCTTCCCGCGGAATGGGCGTTTCTTGACACAAAGGTTGGCATGTTGAGCGGGATTCGAGTAACTGGGATAGGACGGCAACAGGGAATGGCGATGTACGTGAGTCTGAATCGAGAAAACCGAACGTGGCTGGATATTCCAACCGAGACCCGGTTGTGATGTGCGGCCATCATGAACGCTTCTGCCGATTCCCATCGCAATATTCTGAGCGATTTAAGGGAATAAGAGCGGTGCCGCGCTCCCATAAAGCTCACAAGATTCTAACAGCCGGATGCTCGACGGGTCCCCTGAACGTTATAGATGCACGCCCCCTCTGGAGCAGTTTCCAAATACCGTTAACCCGCCGCCACAGATAGAAAGTATGGTACCGCGCGACGTCGGTGTGAAGACCGAACGCTGGCCTCTGTGGGAAGGACCTGGATCAGATTCCGCGCATGACCGGAATGACGGCGTCCCGAAAAATCACAGTCGGAGCCACAGCACCTCGGTGGACCGAATCTTCTCGTTGAACATTGTTTATCGGGAAGAAATATGGGCTCATAAGATCGTACAGGCCGAATGAATGTCCCGTTCCGCGAATAAATCTTCGCGGTCCCCTGTTGCCTTCCGAGACTCGGGGAAGGTTTCCACTTGCAGCGGACACGCACGTTTTCATATTAGGTACCCACAGGGGAGCAAGATGAAATCCTGGAAAATTCATTCGAAGATGTTTGCGCAGTACTTTCTTAAATCGAGAGGAGCCCTTCCAGGAGTCTGGAGACTTCAATTCGAACCGGGAACTGGATTATTCGATTCATGTCCGATTTCTCGGCACCTGCGTAATTTGATCTCTGCTCGGGAACCGGCTCGCGCGTATCGCTAGCCTTTTTTGTCTATTATTCCGATACGCAGCTCTGCCTCCGGGTTCGGGTCCCCGGGAAGGGCATGGAACTACCGAGTGTAAGCGCTCGAAATAGCGTTGCCCGTACTCCGTACATCCCTCAGGCAGCTGCATCAACTTTCAGAAGCATCACGAGAATCCGTTATTCCATCATGCGAGGTCAATATGCTGAGTTTGTGAGTCAAATGAGTTCGGAGTATGTGCAGACGAAGGAAGTCGCGTCTAAATACGGAACTCCTCAGAACAGAGCTAAGGAAGCCGGTCCGAGTTTATTCGTGGGGTCACGTTCAAACACAGAAAGAACGTGATCTGTTCCCGTCGGCTCCCCCCGTGAGCAACCAATGCATTCAGTGATCGATTTCTGAATCACGGAGATCGAGGAATCATTGTGCTACACCGCTCCCTGGTCGACCTTGTTCGCTCAAAACTTGAATGAGCCAAACTGTGTGGAAAGCGATTCAGTTTCGCTATTCCATTCTGTTCCCCGCCGAGAAGCGATCCATCCTGGCTTACCAGCGAGCACGCATTGTGTTCGACAAACTTCTACTTCCATAGCTCTTAGCCATGGGTTTGTGGGCTGGCCGACAAGAGAATCTCGATCAATAGGAAACGCTGAGTTCCAACCTTCCTCAGCGAGGTTGATGATTCCCGGCAAGGCGGGATCCATAGATAGCTGAAAGGAATGACTCGGCTCACTCAAACTCGTGAAGTTCCGTTTGCCAGTTTAGTGGAGCGCATGTAGGAAGAGCAAACACGCATTTTTTCGCTCCGCTGCTTCCCTGGCTCCTTTGAAACCAGCGGAACGAGGGCTCTAGGAACGAGAAGCAGGACAGGGAAGGAAAACGTGCAACACTGACAAGAAACCTGAAGGAGCTGCTCATTATTCTTCATGAGTAATCCGTCATCAGAATCGATTATCGGCAGTGGCAGCTAGGGCTCGAGTTCGGCTTAGCCATACCTCGCTGAACCGTGTCCAGAACAGGGGACTTGTGCAAACCTCCGGACGACCTTGGAAAAAGATTCAAGCCCTGTGAACGGTTCGTGAGCGAAATCGGGAGACTCGATCAAAGTCACGAAGTCCCGTCCTTCCAGCTTCGAGAAAAAAAGAGGGAAGTTCCAAGTCGGGTCTACTCGCGGTCACGGTTTAGGGAAGGGAAGCACGAGTGCACGGGAATGTCATGAATGCCCGGAGCTGAAAAGCCTTGACCGAGCTGGCCAAGCTTTTGTGGATGGTCCACAAATGAAAGGAATTGAGCTAGCATCTGGATTAAAACTCAGTAGACGATTCCCCCCTGGTTACAATCCCTCCAGCGGTTCATAAATCTTCCTTTGAAGTGTTCTTCACCTCGGACGTTCACACAGTCCTTGGTTAGTGGAAGCTCACTTGGAATCGCCGTGTTGGATTTTTCTCCTGTCCTCGTTTTCAGACCTCGCCGAATAAACTCACCTGCTTCTGACAGAACTATTGTCGCTTGCAATCAGTATATTTCGATGTATCCGAGGGACTTCACAGCTCCGCGTGGGCAAGTACCCTGAAATACCGCAGACAACGAATCTTCTTTTTTCCATTTCCTCTGAGAAAAACGCATCAGATAACGAACTTATCGGATAATGAAACAATCGGATAATGAATTCGTCCGAGACGAGCTCATCACATAGCGAAATCGGCAGATAACGATCTCATCTAACGCGGTTTTTTGAGAAAAAAAAACGGAAAAAAAGGTTCGTTATCTGCGAGATTCTAGGGTAGTTTGCTCGCTTCTGGCCGAATATCGTTGAATGTGGCGTGCACCTGCGTAACAAGGCACTCCGTAGGGTGCACACTCACAGTGCAAGCAACCGATGTAGTCGTCTTCTCGAGAACCTTCCCTCTGCCTACCCGAGCTCATATGGGATGGAGACTTTTTCCGCGGGGCCCTCGCAAGACTGAATAACGACTTCCAAAATACCTGGAAGATTTCCAAAATTCGGAGTAACGTACGGTGCTCAGGAGACCAGAAACTACACTAGCTGAGTCGTCGAATTATCCCGAACCGTCCTATGGCCTGAGATATCGCCTCAAATTGCTGAGCCACAAGATCGATGGATAGCCGGGGAGAAGAATTATGTGAGTCCATCTGTCTGGAACCCCAACTCAAATTCGAACGATCGAGCGGTTCAGCTGAGAATGGAGGCGGAAGTTCAAAGGAACGAACGCGAAGACATTTCAGGGGATCTTCGCAGGCGAACGTCGCACAAAGAATCGGCATCGGTTATTCGAGCACTCATGCACACAACGACGTGACCTCTACAGAAAAGCATATGTAACCCAATTACGTGGTCATCACGTCAACACGTCAACTTGGATCGTCCTCTCGTTTTTCCCGATCCCCATTCTCCCTGAGTCGAAGAGAAGTGCAGGGACACCGGAGCCGTCACGTCCTTGTGCTTCGCCTGTGTCGGCCTACTTGTAATGCACGTTGTGTTATCAACGACGCAAAGCAACGGGTAGCAGAAGCACCAGTAGCAAATGGCGCCAATTTGACTGATCGAATTTTCCAATTAGAGGAATTGGTCCGGGAGGAGAAGAGAGTGAGATTGAGCGAGAGAGCACCGGCCGAGAACAACCAGAGTTGCACAGGAATTTGGGAACGACTTGAGAGGGAGCCTACAAGTGTTTGGATTATTTCCCGGGAAACACAGGAGATAATGGCCGCAGATCAGCCGGTCTCGACAATGTTCCTTCGGAAACAGGTGGATCAACCGGAAGTCGACGATAGAACATGTGGAAACGAGTGGCGGGGGACTGGCGAAACAAAGGGAAAAGGCTGAGCACGAATTCGCGGCCACCGCTGCTCTGCGGGACGGGAACACTGTGGCTGTGTAGTAGCTGATTGGTAGCTGCATTCATTAATCAATGCCACCGCACAAGCGGCGGAGCCATTTCGCGGAAGTGTCTTTTTTGTTGAATATCAGACAACCGGGAAAGTGATCGACTATAACATGCGGCTCGGTTTCTCGCCGTCTGGGGTGGGGAGCCAGAGTGGCACGGAGCACCCATCCGGAGTTCGGAAGGCTACCCAATAGCTCTTCGCCCAGGGTGCCCGCGAAGAAAAAGCCGAGGGGTGGATGATGGAGGAACGGCGGCGGCTGTTGTTCCGTTCAGATGTCGCGGTTCGGAATCGTGGAACAAGTCGCAACGACCTTCAGCCCACTATGAAGCCCGGACCTGTGAACTTCTCGGCGGCTCAACGCGTGTGCAGAGCGGGTCGGACTCTGGCCGCCTTCGCTCCACACTGAATGCGCGCGAATTGGAGCATTTGGTAGAATGTGCTCACGAGGTTGCCTTTAAGCTTCTCGTGCGGCGCTCCGCCATTGATGTGTCTGGAGGCGAACATTCTCGATCCTCAAAATGACCTCGTGCGCGCCGCCACGTGAAATGTCCTCGATGGGAGAGTTGCCGTTTTCTGCATCGACCAGATCTTCAGAAAAAAACAGTTTTTGGTCGTCCCTCGAGAGGTGAGAACCGTTTCACTTGGGAACGCGCTGGGAGTGGGCTCACCTGAGTCAGCTGTTCCGGTCAACCATATGCTGGCGTCGTACTTTTTTCGCGGGCAGCAGGCCCTCCGCTGAATTTCTGCTCTGGAAGGACAACTGGAGCGACACAGCAAGTTCTCATTAAATCTGGGAACTGTCGGGAAGCTTGTTCGGTCGGAGCTGATGGCAAGCTGGTTTGCGGAGGGTGTGTCGGAGGACGTCGGAGGAATTAGGGAGCCTTGCCGGACCGAATTAATGTTTCCTGCAGTCGCCCCTGTCGAAACAACATCCCTAGACGGACGAAAAGCCGTCACTGAGTACGCGCGCCCGCCAGTAGTCGTTCAGCAAATGTTCAGTAAGGCAGCAGCCTTTCTTCCAATGAGTCAGGCATCAAGGAAAAATCGTGTGAACTATTCTCCTGCTTGAGATTACTCCATCGCGGTACAATTTGTGTGCCTACGTTTCGTGTCTTGTTCAAAGTATGATGCCTACGACGTGAACTGAATGCGTCTCCGTCCAACTACCACCATATTCCTCCTCAATCTCCCTCGGTTGCCCTCGGATGGCGTGTCGCCGGGTGGTCGAGACCATCAGGCTGGAGAAGCTCTCTCTCCAGCTCTCATAGACTCATTGTCACCTCTCCTCCCTACGCTCTTGCAGCGACACGCTACAATTTGATTAGGCACAGTTTATGCGCGTACGGAGTTGGTCTTCAACTCCGCCACAGGGAGACGTTGACAGAGACTCTCTCTATTTTCATCTTACGCCTTTTCGGTACCGACTCCCGCTCAGCTGAGTTTCTGGCTCTGTGGGAAAGGGAGGAGCCGATAACCAGAGCTCGCGTGATCCAGGCAAGCTTCCAGGAGAACTCTTGCATCCTGAGCGATTCGGAAACCGGGACTGTCAACGAAGTTTCTCATCAAACTGGCAAGAGTTTATGACGAGGAACAAATCATGTCTTACTTACCACGACTTGTTCCTTCGCCCTCGGCGCGGTCTGTGACGCTGCGTCACATGGGGGCAGTTTTATTGGGCGTGTTGCATTGCGCTTGTAATCGGCTGAACCTAATTATAGATCTGATTGTATGAGGCCTGGCGGGACAGAGTACATCGTTGGGAGAGAACAAGACACCGAGGGAGCGAAGATGTGGGTGAGTTCATGTGACCGAAGGACGCCAGCGATTGGACCCACGACGGAGAATCATTACGAGTTTTTCGAACTTTCTCCTGATCAGTAATTTCGGATTTTCCGCGCCAGCTTCCTCGCGTCTGAACTTCAAGGTTCGCTCGCGGCCTGAGAACTTCAATTCTCAGACGATTCGGGAAGCTGTTTCCGCTCTTCACGCACCTCGGAGCTACCGTTTCATGGGCAGTGGGCGAGGTTTCTGACCGAGTGAGTCAGAAAGTCGGCCTGAGCGTGGATTGAGAGGCACATCGTCTAAAAGACCTGCATGGAGGAGCCAGCTGGCGAGTTCGGGAGCGTTCTTTTGTTCTGCTGTCGTTGATGCCGCCCTCGCCATGACTGCTGCTGTCATTGGCTCTGGACCCGTTGACGCGGTCCCTGCCGCCGCTTGTGTTCGAACGAAGCCTTTCGCTTAAATGGCTTTGCGATAGCGATTCCTATATCGGAACGCGGGAAAGGAGCGTCTTTTATCTCAAGGCTCGTTAGTGACGCTCAACGCCAAGTTGTTCTTCTCCGTCGACGTCGTAGTCGTCGCCGCCGCCACCGCTGTCGTGCTCCTCGAAAGCGGGCCAGCTCGCACTGAAACTTTTCCCCTTCTCAGATTAACATCATTCTCTTTGGGCGAAGAGGCGAACCAACGACCCAACGAACGAAGGGTTCCACGAACAGTGAGCGCCCGGCGAATTCAAACGAAAAACATTCGGAGCCTCGGATCCTGGGTGCTGTCGTCGATTACGAAGTTGCTACTTGAATATCTGTGACAGAAGAGAGCAAACGAATACCCCGAATGGAATTTATTCTTCATCCCCTCGGAAAGAGAATGGTCGAAGTTTAGCGACATAGTTCACATGGAAGAGATATCACAAGCTGCGGGCAGCCGCACGAGAACAGAGGACAACAACTTCGCCGTTGATTTTGGTCCAATGGGGCACTGCTCTTCCATAATAGAACAAGCGATGTTGAATATTGAGTTACTTATGCTCTTGTTTGGAGATCCTTGTCTTCGATGCAGGAAGGTCGCTAGATTTCGCTGCGATACGATAGTCTCGGTTTTGTGAGGGAGTTGTGGAAGCGAACTGCTAATTCAGCGTTTGCGGTGACCGCTCAAATACCGAGGGGGCGTGGTTTACTGGAGCGCCCAGAGATTGAGGTACGAGAATTCGTTTTCGGGACGTAGAAATGGCTCCTGGGAGCCGAAGGAGTAGAAAGTGCATGCCGTCCTCGTTCCATTCTTCTCCTCCTTTTGAACTCAACTTGACTTGAGCCGAGTCCGGACGGGCTCTCGAGCCTCCAGGAGTCACATCTCGACCCGCAAATCGACCTTCTCTTCGTAGATTCGACGGGAAAGAGGTCCAGGAAGCTCCAGTATTCGAGAGCTCATGCCGCTCAAGTGACGCTCAACTCTTCGCTCGAGCGGACATTGGAACGGAATTGGAAGGTCGTGACTTGGACCAAATACTCGCGAATAAACTCGCCTCGAAATCGATGGATGATTAAGCAGGGCCCCACGCTGCACTCTCCGAGCGGTCCAAGTCCCGTTTCAACGGCGCGTTTCTCAGTTCGAGTGGAATGCGTGTCTTATACCTACAGGTCACGGTAGCCTTAGATCCGCTGAAAACTCCCGGTTAATCACTGTCACGTGACAAAATGTCTGAGAGCACTACAGAATGAATAAACCGTAACTTCCGCTACGATGAGCCGATATTTAGATGAAATGATCGTTGAAACTCGGCAAACGATCCCACCCAAACCGCGAATGCAGCGTTTGCGGCTCCACGGTGCCAAGGAGGCAGGACATCCTCTGGGCCCGTTCCCGCACCTTCGCCCTGAAATTCCGGACCTCACTCCTCCGGCAGTCGACCGAAGCTTTCGAATGCAGAAATATTCTCGTTGATGCTGAAAACTGCGGAATTGCTCAAGAAACGCCGTTCATCGTTCGTGGGATTGTCAGGCGCTACGAATAATGTTTTTTTATGATAGAAGGGCACCTCCCTTAGCTGTATGTCCAAGTTCCAGCTTCTCCGTCTTCTCCACCGTCACTGACGTGGCGTAAAGGAAGCACATGGAAATCAACGACTACAGTGCACTGGATTGCATTGGATATATCTTCACTTGATTCGTCAGAGCGCACAGAACATTCCCGATTTCTCGATGATGCCCAAACACGTCAAGTAACGTGAATCCACAGATTCGCCAGCGAAGCTTCTACGCAATACTCGAATCCCGGCTCTGGGCGGGCGCTCCAACCACACCGAGTTAGTTTCACCGCTGCTTAGGCTGGATATTGACATAGTTGTCTATATTAGCCTCAGGGAGCAGTAAATGCGGATCTGCAGGAATTTCTGGAGTCCTGAACGAGCGACCAAGTCGCTGCGGCTCGCGAGAGGAGAAGGAGATAATCATTTTCTCTCCGACAGTTCTGGATGTGACCATTGTCGCTCGCGGATGTGTCAGCAGAGAATCGAGCGCGACTCGTGGTAGTCGGGGCCGATTTCCTTCAGAACATGAATGATTCCCTCTAACTAACTCCGTCAATTCTCCCGCGAATTTTGCGTGGATGGATCGCAGTATCGTTCGACCATGAGCCTGTTCTGTCCTCTGACCCATCCGCTCAAGGCGAATTCAGATCGAATACGCGAGCGTGAATTGTGGAACATGTATGGCGACCGGTTTCCTCGGAATTCGAGGATAGAAGATCAAGGAATCGAGGATTCGGCACGGAGGTCTCCTGGATGTGCTTCTCGAAACCAAGCGGGAAACTTCAGAATATGACTGGCTCCGGTACTTTCCAGCCAGGGGTTCTCAGCCGAGAATGCTTCGCAGGCACCCCGGACTGCGGCAAGCAAAGAGCGGTTTCCTCACAGGCAGGGCTCCTCCGACGTCCTTCAAGTTGCTGCTCGTCCGATTCGTTCTCCTCCGAGCTGTTCCGGGTCGTATCCTCGCTGCTGGTGAGCTCGCCGGCGTGGGGGTTTTTCTGTTGCACGGCAGCGAGTTTGCTGGACTTTGGGCGTGTTGCGTCCTTGTATGCAATTCCTCGCTCCGTATGTACCTATATTGCCGAGTTGGAAGCAACGGCTGGAAGCGATTCTGAACGCCCGTGCAATCGAAAGAGTATGTATATCTGTCCGAGTCGGCTGGCCATCTACTCGCTCGTCCCGCTCTGCGGAGCCGGGGGTGGCGTCGGCAGCGAGTAAAGCTAGCGAGTTCGCTCCGGGTAATTGCCGTAGCAAACGAAGAAGCAATGAGACGGACGATAATGGGCTCGTGGAGGCCAGGACAACACCACTGCAGCAGAGATCAGTAATTGCGGTGACCGCCTCTTTTTCCTCCGAGCGTCCCTCTCCTGGGCGAGTTCCATTGCCCCATCCCTCTTTCTCTGTCTCTCATCCCTTCTAGCTATCTTCATCCTCCTCTCTCAGTCACTGGATGCTCTTTGAGCAGCGACCCACCCGTCATTAGAATTCCTAATCGTTGCCGGGGTCTTGTGGAGCCTGACCTTCAGAGCCATCCGTTATCTGTTGTTGTGACGGTCAGCTTCGCCGTTGACCACGTTAGAACGCTGCCTCGATGCCAACAGACGAGTATACACATTTTATTTAGCCAAATTCCCCCTCGAGCGATAGACGATTTTACTGCGTAGTAACGGCGTCGCATCTAATTTGCTTGTCGAGGCTGTTTGTTGCGACGCATTCCGGAAACCGAAGACCTCGTCGATTCCTCCAACGCTTCTATTCAAGAGCGCGACTTCTCCGGTGTGTAGCGATCGCGTGGGGCTGCCGGAAATCTCTCATTGACGGGTGCTCTTTGATTGTGTCGCACTTGGAGTCTCTTGTTGAGCATCTAAGAGAGAATGGACGTTTCTGCAACGAGCTGAGGGAAAATGTGGTAGACTACAAACTCCTCCTCTGTTTACATGCGTATAAATGGACCCAAGCTCTCGCAGCGTTGACCGACGGACTTCCGAGTTTTCCTCTGCCCTATCGGGAGGTTCATCGAATCTCTCGGGTATTGAGAGTTTCATCATTCCCTCCTTTTGTTTCACATTCGATGGAATATCAATCACAATTATGACGTCCAAATGATTAACTTAAAAGTGAGGGCAGACGTCAGAACCGATATTTTGTGTTTCCCTCTAAAACTGAGCAACCTAGAGGAAACTTCCGATGAACGTGACCCTGGCAGTTCAGTTTCACATCAAATTAGCGTATCAGCTGTCCCGTAAACCATGACTCCCGCGGGATTCGAGGTCGTTCCCGTGTTCACTCGCGGAGCCCTACTCGAGGATCGAATATTATGGAATTCGGAGCAAGAAGTCTCTCAATCAGTCCCTCCGAATACCGGGATGTCATGAGCCCACGTTGGATGTCAGAAAATTCAATGTCTCGGGTAGGCGAGTCCTGTGCAAGAAATTCGCTACGACAGAGCCGAATCGCGCGGAAATTTCAGGCCATCGCTCGGCCATATTTCATGAGCTCACGTGGAAAATCCTCGCCCACGGATGAATCTATTCTGAACCCTCGGAATACAGAAACAGAAAACGAACGGCTTGGAGTGTATAGATCTGGAATATGTACGCTAACCTCCTCGAATATCCCGAGTTGCACCGATCCCTCTCTCCGGATGATGGGGGGCAGTATCCAATGCAGCGTCTAGGTCAGCTACTATACGCGAAGTGCACAGGATCACCGCTTGGTCGAAGGGCATCGCTCGCTCGGATCGTTCTGCCTGGAGCCTGTGGGGTCGGTCAGATAAGTTAATGTGAAGATGAGCACTTGTAATAATACAAGCGACGAAGCAGGAAAAGGGGAGGAGGAAAATCATCAAAAAAGCTGCATCTATCAAGCGGTGCCCTGTGCCGTTGACAGTATAAGTGCTTTGGGCTACGAGCGAGCAAAAAGAACGAGAAAAGAAATATGACCGCAAAGAATGTCTGCACCCCGGTCGGAGCTGGGACGCAAAGGGTAGAGGCGAGGCCTATAATACATATACGAACTGCTTATTATATACGACTAAGCGATTGCTCATTCTTGCTTCACCAGAGCACTGCTATCTGAATGGAATCTGGCGAATGTGTCCCCTCGTTTATCGCATGAAGGTGAATGGCGGCTTATTGAATCGCAGACTCGGGGTCCCTTCGAGTTTGAGGGTCCTCAGGACCTTACGGACGCGGACGTTTGGGCAATCTCTCCACGAGCGGTACCGACATGAGTGCGTCCCAGTTACCAACAGCATTCCCGGAAGAGTTTGGTAGAGCCTTGAATCTTGAAGAAAAAAACAGTTTTTTGCTTTTAGCTCCAACCCAAGTCTTGGTTCAGGCCTCAAGTCTCAAGAATAAGTTCGTGCGACGGCGTTTCCAAGTGTTGCGTGAGCGACCAGCATATCCCAACAGATGTTGCGTTGCCGATTTCGGTCCCCGCATGGAGACAGTCGTGTCGAGTAGACGAGTCACGCGGCGGAATCCAACCTGTTCCGTTATCACGTCCGTACGGAACGTAATTGAGGGTGCGCGAGCGCAACTGGCGAGCTACATGCTCTGGGGTGACGGGTGTTGTATGTGTCAGCGCCAGCAGCAACAGCCGAGATTCCTATACTCGTTGTTCATCTGAAGCGATCACCTCCCTCTTCCGTCCCCGGGTCCCCGGCTCGGGCCCGCCTTCTCCGCGAAGAGCCACGCAGAGTTCGTTGACGTTGTGGACATTCTCAGGGACCACCAGGAGCCTTCTCGCGAGCGCGCGGAAATTCCGCGGAATGACTGTTGATAACGCAATCGATACCGCTCGACCTGAAGTTCACCTTGCAAGAGCTGCGGCTGAGAGAGCTGACTTTTCCTGCGGAGGTCGGGCGAAGAGAAATCAAACGCGGGCCGTCGTTCGACCCCTACAGTCAGGGGGTCATGTTGCCGGAACAGATTTACTCACTGGCGTTGCAGACGTAGAAATCGTCTGCGTCGCTGTAGATGACACAGATATATCAGATAGAGAGGGGGCCGAGAACTTTGGTGACAGTACGATACAAGTAGCAGTCGTGTCCCAGCGCCCGGTTAACAGCTGCTCAGTTCGGTGCGTGGGAGAGCGATTTTTCCTTTTCGTCTTACTCCCAAGGGCCCAGCAGCTGGCGTCCAGCGGAAGCCTGGAACAGATGTCACGGGAAAGGAGGGCAGAATAATTGCATCTCGAACCGTGTCCTCTCAGCCTGGTAAACGCTTCAAACATTGAGATTCTGCCGTGGTTTTCGACGGTCTCCGGTGAGGCGATTCGCATTTCAGGAATGCTCCCCCGGTGACCGTCCGGCCAACCGCGAAGTTTGGGGAAGAACCGCAGGAGCAGGTTGATGCACGGATTCTTTCCAACTAGTGCATTCGGAGTCAATGGTGAGGCGCGGCAGTTGCGGTGAAGGCGGTAAGACGGATGACAGAAGGCTCGGCCAATCGGTGATGGATGAGCGCCGTGTGTTCGACTGTGGAAAAGGAGCTCAGCCCTGTGCGGCTCAGATAATCAGTGAAAGCCCAGTAGATCGTTAGGAGGAATAAGGCCCGGAATCCGATAACGGATCAGGCTCTGGGGGCGAGGAATGCACCCAACTCGCGGCGGGTCTACTAATTTCAACTCCTGTGAAGCTGCATAACATGGAGGCGTAGACAGGCGAAAAAAAGAATCAGATACTTTTTTGTCCTCTTGGAAAGTTCGGCACGTTCAATCCGTCAGGGATGGGGAGATGCGCTTCGATTTCCACGTCTCATGGGTACTCCGCCCGCCTTGCCCCGTCAGAAACTGCTTCGTTTAAGTTCATGTGTCCGGCTCAAATGAGCTGACTCTACGGTTGGGCTCAATCGAACCGTTGTCGACCTTGACGAGAAGTGACCAAATCTATTCCCGTTGAATTCAAATTCCTGGCAGTGCATGATCGGTGAAGGAACTCGAGTAGCCGAAGAAACGGATGAGTCCGACGCCGGGGCCGTTGCGACATCTGGCGCTCCCTTTGACGTTCCTTACGGCCAGGCATTAGCTCCTCGGCGAAGGCTCCGGGGCATCGATTGAGCAGACCGAGTTTCTAACACACTTGGTGTTAGCTTGAAGAGGAAGCCTCATCCCTCACGCTCACCCTCCTTTTTTCCCTGAGTAGGTTCGTTCCATCTAAGACGGCTTCAAAGCTCTCGGTTGTTTCTGTTGCTTGAGGTTCTAACCCTTGGTTTCTGTAGGTGGGTGGGCTCGATGCCCTTGTTCCTCACAGGAGGCTTCGAAACTTTGGAGTTAACTCGAGCAATTCTTCGTTCTTCTGCTTTCTTTCTCGAAAGTTGTTCGAATCGGGCTCAAATTTATTTCCGAGGCCTGCGTTCCTTGTCGGAGCTTCCTTTACGAGTTCAGTGAAAGCCCTGCACTGGAACGTTCTGCTACCGGGGTCAATTTACCAACGTACTCGCCGGTGTTCCTGCTTGCCCGCACGCCGGGCAAGCAGGAGACTCGTTTGCTCCGTAGCCCTGGGTTCCCTAAAAATGTTCTCCACACATGGTTCCCTCAAAATGTTCTCCACACATGGTTCCCTGAGAAAGTGGAGAACGGAGTAAGACGTCGCGTCGTCGTCGTCGTCTTCGACTCCTCTACTTCCTTCCCACCCTTCGGTCGGTTGCTGGAGCAGGGGCCGTCGGAATCTTCGGCACGGAAGAAATGAGGCGTTCTGTTCCCCAGGAATCGCTGGACTGAGACCCGCAGTGGAGCTCGGTTCGCCATTCCTTGATATGGTAAAGGCAGAGCCCATCGATCTGGACAGGTCGTGGATATTAGCCAGAGGCAGCGAGGAGGCATGAACTAATGATCTTATCATGGGTGAATTCCGTGAGTTCGGTCGAGAGTTTTCACACTCGAAACTTCGATTTCCAAACTTGATCGGATGTTCCCCCTTACTCTCCTCTGTACATCCGAATGCAAACTGGCTAAGAAGGCCCGACTGAGGGTCTCAAAGAGGTCTCACTCGTCCAAGGCCGAATCCCAAGTATCGGATCCCAAGATCTATTGACCCGAGTCTAAGTAGCGAGCCCGCCGTCACATAAGAGTTTCAAGTTCGGCACGGTTCACTCATGGACTCAATAGTCCTGCTCGGCTTCTGTTTAGGCAATGAAATGCACGAGTTTTTGGCGTTGCGGCCCGTTCGCATGTGGTTTCACTCCTTAGATTCACGAGTTTTTTTTTTTCGGGCCGAGGAGGGCTCTTGAGCACATCATTTCCCGAAAACGTCTGGTTGCTCCAAATATTGGAATAACTACAGGGTGGTCATCGTGAGTCGGGAACTCACTGACCCTCTCTTCTTTTACTCTAAGCCGATGGAGAATGATCCGATTCTGGATTTTTTCGCGCAATCGATAGCTTGAAGGATGTCGCGTGGTCGGATCGTCCCAGTAAGTTCGTCGTCGGGTATATCTTTTACCATCAAACAATTTTTCGAATTCGGCTCCCCTGAGGAGATACGGGGTGGATGCATCGAAGACGCGTCAAAGTTGGAACTATCGTTCTCCCTTCTTGCAGATCCCGAGCTGAAAATTCGAGACCGAGCCCATCACTCCCGAGTTCGATCTGTTGACTTTAGAAGTCGGTCGATCAGTTTTTCTTTTGGAAAAGTTAAGAAAAGGGAGGCAATCTTTGAGCCGCTCCGTAAGCCGCAGTTGTTCGCCGGTTAACGCGAATAAAGGAGGGAGCGTTGCTCAATCTTCCTTGTTATCGATGGCGAAATCACCGAGTTATCTTTCGTTGAGTAGGGAGCAAAAGGGGAGCGGGTAAGGAAGTCTCTGAGTCACGATGACCATCCTCCATTGCGGCCTGAATTCGTCATTCTTGTCGTAAGATGGAAACCGTCTGCACTCACTCGTCTGATCAGAGTTTTCGGTCACAACGCTTGCGGGAAATGTGTCAGGAGATGCTGAACAAGGTTCCGTTGAAGCATCTGTGCGCAGTCGTTGAAGGAATTTGAGGAGTTCGTGAGGTTTAGAAAACGAGGGATATCGAGAACTGATTTGAACCTATACATGAATACGAAACCTCTGGGGCTCTCCGGGACATGAGCACAGTCTGGCACCTTGTACTGCGCGCTCGAGGGATCGTTCAGTCCGAAGGTATTTCTCCCACTTCCTATTGCCAGTAGTTTCGGATTCCCCGGTTAGGTCGTAGGATTTCTCCAAGCTTGTGAGGTGGATATCGACCCATCGAGACACAACTCGGTGGTAGAATCCTTCGCGACTAGAAACCACTTCAAGAAGCTGATCAGGTGTGTCGTTCGGAGCTCGAGTTTATATGAAGCAGGAGCTCCCAGGGTACGGGTTTCTGTGTCGACCAACGCAGGGTCAACTCCAATTCCAGTCGTGTACATCTCGTCAAATTCGGATTCGACTCATCAACCCGTCGCCCGTGCCGTGCTTCGGCTTCTAGCCGTAAGGTTTGTAGGAAGCAAACGGCACCCTCGGTGCGCAATCCCAGATGGGGTTCGATGAGCCCGCCCGTTGGTCAAGATGTTTCAGATGTCCAACTCCAGCCCTCACAGTAGGACTTGTCTTGTATTGATGCAGTGAGGTGCTGTCACTCATCAACCAGGCCATGTGGAATCATACACTAAACGAGTAATTCTCGTGACATACCGATGAGAATATGATCAGGCCGAGTGGGTCCACGTCATCGATTCGGAGAGCTGCGCGGGGGCTTCAAATGGTATTCTTATGTGTAGACTCTAGAGCACGCTTCTCCTCTCATGCGTAACTGGTTCCTCGTCGGAGCATGCATCCCAGATCAAGTATATCTGCGTGTTTTGTCAGCCCCACGACTTCGCTTGCTCCAGACCTAAACGTGGAGGACTTACCGACATTTGTGCTTTCAAATCACCTCAGGAACCTGAGTTGGGGCCCCGCTACGGATTTTGCATACTTCTCGTATGACTTCTCCTCTCGTTTGTTCCGTGAGACGGCTCACACATGGAAGCAGAGAACCAATTTTTTTATGTTGGTTGTCCCGAAGAGACTTCCATGGAATCGGAGTGGCTCATTTCCGGAACCTCGGAAAGTTTTAGTGTCCAGAACTCACGAAAGGAACCAGCGGGGATGATGCATGCTCTGGTTTTCGATGAGATGAGCGATACCTCTCGTTGTTTCCTTATGATCTACCCACATTGAGAACGTTGCGCACTCCTTTTTTACACTTCGTCGAGTCGATTTCTGCACTCATCGACGGTGGGAGTGTTTACGTGATGATCTGCTCCTTACGGGTAAGTTCCAGCCGAAGGCACCGAGCTCCGTGGTGCCGATATGGACAAACGGTTGGGATTGAGCCCCAGATCGGAGCTTGGTGTGGGGTTCTCGAGCGAAACTCGGGGGTCCATCGGGTGCCCGACCATTGCACCTCGCATGTCTTCGCCGACGGTCAAGTTCTTCGCAGCGGGGGAATCTGCATATTTGCTCCATTCAATGTCATCTAATCTTGGAGAGCATAAATGATGTCATGCGATCTGCTCAAGAGATTGTCCATCGAAGGCTGTTCACGGTGCACCTGGAGCCGCATCAACTCGGGCAGGACTAGTCTCCGGACTGCAGTGAACCTCTATCATCTTTCATTCAACATAGCATCCGTCTCTTCTCCATGTTGCCAACGGGACACATTCACAACTGAGATCCGAACGGGCGCGCCTGGCTCTGGTGTTGAGGTCCTGGAGAGGAATTGCCACTCTAGAAGTTCAGACTGAACTTCTGGCGTCGGGGCGGAGCCCGACGAGGAGTCCCAAGGTCTCTCGACCGACCCTCAGGCCTCCTGGCAACCTCTGCGCTGCGGAACTCGATGCCACACAGAGCTCCCACAGCCACACGATCCGGCAGCCGCCGCTCCAAGACGCGCCAGAACGTTGCGAAGCTCGATGAAGCTCGCACGTTTGTCTGTTCCCGAGTTCAGCTGTTCCTTCCCGCCGGAGTCCGGCGAGTTTTCTGATCGCCGGCTTTCAGAGAGCGTATCAGACGCAGAAGGTGAGATCTCGCAATCAGGGATGCTGGTCTAAGAGCCAACTGTCAGAGAGTATGATACTTTTCGCGGGCAATTTTGCCGACGTACGCGGAGGAATTTCGGGTTGCCGCAAAAATGGCGATGGATTCGACATGCCTTTATGTGACCGGAACTGAAATTCCGCTCCAGTGGATGTCCGACCAAGTTATTTGCTGAATTCATCTTCGAGCTCAAGCCCTCCGTGGAGACAATGCTTCACATTGGACGGCGTTCTCTCGAAAGGTATTTCGTCCAGCCCACGGACGGTCGAACGCCGTCTTCGCGGTCATGAATAGAGCAGCGAATCTATCAGAGCACACGATTAGACGAGAATTCGACTCTTTGCCTGGAATACGCTCACACCTGGATCGCGAAGCTAATACAAGGAACCAGACCTTGTCCGATCGAGTCTACACTCCGTCATCCACCGACAAGAGAAACCGCTTCCGCCTCCGCCGCTGCATTCACTCTTGAAGTGGTTCGAATTCGGTCGCGAATTTCTCTAGCCATTTTACTCTCGGCTGTCTGCCAGAGCCCAGTGGGCGGGTTTCGGATTCTCCTTCTGCCGAACGTGGCTTATTTATTCGACTGAGTTCGGAGCCAACCAATTATCTGTATTGTTTTTCATTTCGTTTCAGTCACAGTTTTACGGAAACTGGCGACTTTTTCCCCTCAAAATTCAGATGGCTCGCAAAGTCTCCACCGAGGGCGCAGCTGAATTCGCTCGGTGTGATGTGGAGGGGGGTTGGGGGTGTCTATCTGACAGAAAGCGCCCGCTGCCACATAGGAAGAATCAACGATCCAAAACATAAAAATGTCGCCACAAGGGATGTCAATGTAGCAGGTGCCGCAGAACCACTGAAACTCGACCTAAGATGGCTCTATAACTTTTCAAAAACTGGTTCCTGGCAACGAATCACATGCTCACTCGACTTTTCTTTCCATCAAAACTCGACTCCCGTTCCGGTGGTTGGTTTCCGGCGAAACCACCAGAAGCCTACCATTTTCCATGGTGACTTCTCCATGTTTTGACCCGTTGGTTCTCTTCGGTTGAGAGCAGGACGCTGGTAACACTGGGCGCTTTTTCGTAAACTTGGGATAGAAATTAAGCAAGGCACGGTATGGGCGGTTGGTTCCAAAGTGTAGTCGAATGAATTAGCTACGTTCAGCGAAAAAAAAAATCCGACATCCGACCTGCGGGCTCTGGATAAAAGCCTCGAGAAAAATGGCATACAAGAGGAAATTTCGGCCCGATTCGACCATCCTGTGGAATCGCATATTCTAGCAGTACGTGCCAAATCTTCGGCAGCCGCCTCTTCTTGCCCTATCAGCGATCCTTGTGGCCTTATTTGGACCTGTGCGGGCAGATAGTTATCAGTGGAGCCGCAAATCCTTCCCGACAAGGAGAATGGAACGCTACCTTCTTATGATTAAAGGTTTCAATTACCAAAGGTCCTTAATAACCCACCTTGCCGTGAAGCGAATCAACTTCGCTGGACGGGACCCCACTGTAATAATTTCTCGGTTGTTTCACCATCAGCCGTCGAGAATTCTACAAGAGGCGCCGATGTCAGTACTTGCGAATATGGCAATGAGTCCGTTCACACCGACAAATATTTCATCTCGATGAAATTTGGTTAAATCGTCCTGGAAACTTATACGACTGCATCGGGGGCGTTCTAAAACCTTTACGAAAAATATTGGCTGCTCAGAGGGAAAATGCTCACCACGCAGCTTGGATGCATGGACATGTGCCACTGCAGATCTTGATTCCACCATAAAACGATTGGATGAGAGGGCTCCATGTACTCCGGTTACTTTCTTGTTAGCACGGCGACACTCGAGAATGTCTATTTAATTCATTGCTAGCAACGAGATCACAAATATGAGAATCCGATGGTGTTCCTGGTGTTGCGTCAGCGAGTTCTGGCTCCGCAACGCGCTTAGTAGCGGACGGTGGCGGTTACTTTCTTGTTATTCTGCATGGAATACGTGGGAAGAAGCGATATCGTCACGAATCCTTGATTCGTTGATAGGTTATTTTGACATCGAGGGGAATCACGACCGGGCGTAGGAGGCAAGGAGCCCAACAAGGGGTCAACGAAGTTCGCATCCGAAATCGGCACCACTCCGGTCGAGCTTAGATGCAGTCGCTTCAGAAGACTTCCCATATTTGAGCTGGTCGCATGCCACTTACGGGCGAAAAAAAATGAGGCACTCATTCTCCAAGCGGCTGACTCGGATTGTAAGAACGAGCGTGATGCATACGGAGTATCGACGACGCAGAGGGGAACGTGTTAATGTTTCATCAGGCCCGAAACCAGCGATGTTGCCCGAAAACTTTCCGAAGATTGCGATCCTCTTGCGCATGTTTGCCACCTTGCAAGAGCCGTCTACCTCTTCCTTATTCGATGAGAGGGGTGAGCATTAGAATCACGGCTCTATATTATGAAACACTCGTAGTTGGATCTAGAACGCTTCGATGCTATTTGCGAGTTGTTTGAGTCATCGGATAATTTATCACAGCTGCGAGATTAGTTAAGCACTTGACGTGGCTTCAGCTATTCAGAAGCGTTGGAGACATACCTAAGATCAGTGATGACTGCAAATAGGTTCAATGGGCTGGCCTTCATTCGGAAGTCGGTTCCGATCCGAACACCCGCCTTCTATCGATGGGAGCTGACGCCCCGGCTCTTGATAGCTGCACATCATGCATTCGGAAACTGCAAAGGAGCAACTGCAAGCTTCAGTTCTCTGATACCTCCCACTATCTTCATGAGAACGTTCATCCGAGGACCCTGCTCTCCCCGAGAACATCGCGAGCACTGTTGAAGCTCAGTAATTCTCGCAGCCGAGATTACTCTACAGACCGCGAATCCTCTGGCGTTGTCCCGGGGCTCAGGAGAGAGCTCATCGGTGTGCTAGTCTCCTATCCAATACTGATTGGCAATAATTCCAGATCTCGGATCTTCCCGATTGGATATTTCCGATCCAATGCGACCGCACTGAGTTTGTCATTTGAATATGCCCACACGCAGCGAATTCCTCGTTTCGTGTAACCAAGGCAGCGCCCTCGACGTCTTGTCGGCCCCTGTCTTATGGATTGTGTCTCAGACAAACCGTATCTGGGAAAACAAATCGTATGTGTGCGCTGCACAACGCATTCTGGAGCTATCACCTTCCGCTTTTCCTGCACGCTCAACATCACCCTCCGAAAGTTTGATCTGCGAGAGACAGCTCCCAGATCGTCTGGGAATCCCTATTGAGGCAACGCGATTTTCCTTCCAGAAGATAGAGCGCCGTCTGGGATGTATGCAAAGTTCGACAATGCAAGTTCGACCGCCCTCCGGAGTCGTTGTTGAAGAACTGTCTGTTTTTCCTCTACCACCACTCATCGCGGCCCTCGTGCCACGAAGATGTTCGCTGATAAGCCCGAATGAAAGCCTTCATGATTGGTGAGATGGGGGATCGCAGACTATCGAGCATGTGATATAATTGAGTGCTCATCCCGCAGCCGACATCTTGAGATGTGGAAATCTGAAGATCCAGGAAAGCAGCTAAGGTCAGCGGTCCCACGGGACCATCGCTTCCCTCCATGCGTGCTGGTGTGGGCTGTTCCTGTGAGACATGCTTTCATCGTTTTTTTTTTGTGAGCGAATATTCAAGCTGAAGCGATGTATATACAATGAACATTGTGACTTGGGAGAGCAGTCAGGAAAATTGAGAAGATAAATAAAAGAAGGTAAATTGTGGCCAAACATCCACTGCGTAGCCGGCCGAACGAAGAGTGGGGATAAACGCTTTGAGAATCCTACCGGTCACTTGAGTTTATTTCCCCCGCTAGGCGCGGAGGAAATTCGGGGAGCACTCGCTTGTGGGAATCCTGGTCTTCTAGAAACATACGGATTTCCTGGATCCTGGTCTTGTTTGAAATATTTCCATGAGGGAATGAATCCTCTGTCTCCTGAAGAACGACGACGGAAAGGAGGAATCCTTTGGGAGCTCCTTCAGTATCTTAGGGGTGAATCGGAACGCGCGCGCTCCTGAATGCGTCCTGGGAGTCGCGAAAGTTCGGACGGCAGTACAGATCTAGAGCCTGTTGAGAACACACCCAGGCGAGTATTCCGCGGCGAACTTCCGAACACGAGGTTTCTCCTTAGAGACCCCTCGCTTCTTTCATTGCATCGATGGAGACAGTTCAGATCGTTGAAATAGAAAACGACGGAGTCCAGCGGAGAGCAGGACGACAACCGAGACAATTTCTCTCCAATCGGGAATGCAGCAGCGGAGATTCGAGCCGAGGACACACTTCCTGAACCTCGAGGAATCGAGCTCTCGCTAGAGTTGGCACAGATGGGGAGCTCCGACCTTTTTCAGCGTCTGCGGAACGCTTTGACCAAGGAAAACTCGGATAATAATTGCTTGAATGCGAGATACATGCTCGCTGATGTTGCAACATCGAACAAAAAGCTTGAGCGAGCCCTCCGGTCGCGCGTGTGATGGCTGGCAACCTCAATTATCTGCCATTGAAGTACACGAACCTCGACTAATTGGAAGTGACGCCAGCCGGCGGCCGGCGTTGTCGGAGAACTTTGTATGAATCGCGCCGTGGCTCTATCAGAAATTCGACATCGTATAAGTACATGTGAGCGTTTTTCCCGTTTTGCTCTCTCTGTCGAATCAACTAACAAAGAGTCTCGGAAGATGCCGCTCAACCTTCAGTTCAGCGCATACCTTGGTGATAATCCTGAAAAAAAAAACGGCATTCTTGGGATTGAGGTCATCCGCGGCTGATTGCGCGGGGATGTGTCGTTATTGTGATGGATCTACAGAAGGCTGGGGTGAAAAAGCCTCATTGCCAGCTCTAAGCGCGAAGCTCTCGGTCGATGGTTCGAACAGCGAGCTCGCCACTTGAAACCATGCGCCCGGCGGAAGATCTTGGAGGAGAGTAAGTCTCGGATGCCCCACCCCCTCTCCGAGCCACACGACAGGGAATACTGACAGTGATCTGAAGCACAGCTCGCCTATTCTCAGTGAAAACACTCTGAAATTCTCTCCGACAAGATCATCATCAAAAATCATTCAAAGTGAGATTCCGACGTCGTTGTTCCACGATTTCGCGGTGAATTTCGCGGTTTCGCGGTAGTTTTCTACGTGAAATATTCCGGAAATCATGAACCTTCAGGGAATTCGGCCCCATATTTTCGTGGTCGTCCCTTTCGATGAGAAGCCAGATTCAGGAAAGGTGTCAGATGTGGGGAGCTCTCGATTTCGCGAATCCGGATTCTGTATACACAGTGTTTTCAAAGACTGTAGGTTCGACGCCCGAAGCGGGACAGACAGGTCTAGAGTCATGCAAGAAGGAAAGCATTTCCTGGCGCCGCGGTCGCCGGAATCCTCAGAGGCAGAACGAGAATAAGAGCAAGCCACATTCATGATCAGAATTTGAAAATGGAATCCAGGGCCTCCCAGAGCATCGAGGGTACCATGGGCCTTTTGCGTGAGATCGTATCGCCATCGCCGAACGTCGTGCGAATCGCCCCCAGTGGAGGACTGAGTCGTCTGTGATAGCCATCTGGTGTGATGTGATATGATGGCGTTTGGCACCAACGCTTCACAAATTCGTTGAAATTGCTCTCTCCGACCAGGAACTCAGTTTTTGAAAGACAAGTTCTTGCTTTCGCGGCTTGACTGTGGACTCCATGCGCCCGCGAACACTTCACGATTATCCGATCACTACTGATCCCGGTCTCGTTGACCTTCCAAGAAATCGCACACTGGAAAGCGTGTCGAGACCAATGCGCCGAAACCCGAATAAATCGGTCATTTATGATGATCTTCGAGGCTGTCAGGCGATCAGAAACTTCAAGTCATGGGCAGTCGAATACAGATTCAAAGAGAACCAAACGTGGATGGAGACTTCTCCCAGGAATTCTCAAACTTTTCGAGAGAGTCAGGACCGAGCCGGCTTGATCCCAGCAGAGTTTGAGGACAAAACTTGAGTTCACGCTGCCGTTTATTCGATTTCGCGAGCGGCGAAATTCCGCAAAATCGCATCGGTTGTCTCCGGAAAAACATCTTCACGACGTGAGAGTTTTCATGTCAACATGCGTATAACAGAGACTATTGTTCAATCTACTTCTACAATATCCTTTGAGCTGGTCTAGGCTCATTTTCATGAATCCGCCATGGGGATACCCTATATACTCACAGGAGATAGACATATATCGGATCGATCGCGGAGCGGTTTGAGACGCGAATCGCTTCGTGTGGCAGTAGTGCGAGATGCCGGTGCTGGAGTGAAAATATCCGTGGGGGAGACGTTTCCAGCACTCTGAGTGAACGGACTTCTTGCAATCGACCCGAACTCCGTATCGAACCCAGGGGAGATAGAACTGCGAGTTAAAAAAAGGTATCTGTTACACTCCCTGAGAGACTTGTACCGAGAATGTTTCCAGATGTGTGCGTGCTCCTAAAAATAGAGGACGCGCTCCCAAGTGAACCTTCAAAGACCGGGAGGCACATGGAATGCGGCTGCGAGTATTGCTTGCGCTGCAAAGTGTACTCCATCGGGGAATCTTTTTTTGGGGAATCGACTACCTCCCTCACAACCGAGCGACGACTGCGAAAGTGCTCAGTTATTGTTATCAGATGAGTTCTATGCCCAGGAACATCCCTGGGCGGCAGTTCTCTCTGCGGACATTGGCAGTCCTGAAGGCAATGGAACTTTGCTCACCATAATTTTACGGTATTCATGAAAGCAGGTATCATCCGGTCTCAGAAATGCTAGCGCACCAAATTATGCGGAAACTGTGGCCTGGAAGCGAAAACTAGGAGCAATTCCATCTCGCTGATGATGCTTTGCCGACGCTAGTAGAACATCTACCAGTGCGCCTCGAGACGACGCACGTTGCGGGACGCTCGCGGAGAGCATTGAACCTAGCCGGATGGGAAGAGGAGAACGAAACAATCCTCATCTATCTTCGAGGACTTCTTCCGCAGGCGTTCAGTCCGACTATTTATAGACGGCTCTTCCAAAGTCGTTCCACGATCGAATAATAATATAGGACACTTCAACGCGCATATTCCGCTCCGGGCGCGCTCGGCGGTCTCCAAGATCCGCCGGTGGTCTTTTTCAGCGTTTCAAACCCAACGGCGTGGAGAATTCATTCCGTTCACGTTACGCAGATGTTCAAATCTCCGTGTGGTCTGACCCGGGAATGGTAATTATACCCGAAATTCGTGGCACCGCTTCGAAAGTTCAAGCAGATAGTTGCTTCAAGAGTCCTTGATCGCCAGGGCGCTTCCTCCTCCCCCTCCAAGTCGCCGAAGTTCCAACCTTCTCCGGAGCGACTCTCGTCGATCCCACTCGTTATTTATTCACGTGCGATCCATCAACATGACAACTGGACTCCGCACTTGGAACAATGCAGCGTTTATAAGAAGATCCGCGACGAAAGTGACAACACGTTCCAAGTGGGCGGAGAGTCTGCACGTGATGATCGCTAATCCACGGGTGGAGGGGCCCGCTTGAGATTTTAATACTCTGCTGTGCAACAGCGATCCCCGGCCAAGGCAGCTGGGCCTTTATTGGCGCGTTAATGTGGCACTGGCGCCCGTTATAACCAGAGAACGGACAAACGTGGAAGCAGGACTGGCCATGAGCGGTGCTGCAAGAAAGAAAAACACTGCCCCTCACACCGACCGGTGATTTGGACTTGATTCTCAAAAAAACTGTAATGTTGTCGTAACCGGGAAGGACAGGCGGAACATCTGAGGCGCTGTTTTTGAAGCAGGCGCCGCTCTCGGAGTTATTTTGCGCCGTTCGGACCGCATGTTTGGATGCGGAAAACCGAGAACGGCCTCGGAGATTGCATGCTCTGTGGAAGGAAAGTAATCTCATGAGCAAGGAATAGGTTCCTCCCTACATAGATATAGGAATAGAAAGAATTGACTCCCTGCTAGAAGCGTCGCAGATATCGCAATGCTCCTCATTCTGACTCGCTATACACGTTCGTATCAGAGTCAGAATTGACAGACTAAGTCAGCTGGTGAGACCTCGAGCTTCTCGAATCTGAATCTGATAGCTTCTTCCCGAATCCGCTCCAGCTATTGAGAGAGAATTCCGCTTGTTTCGCGGGTTTTCTCTCAGTGACTAAGCTGACGTGATGTTGCCGTGGAAGTGTCACGTTGTTCCTGCTCACATCGGTCTTCGCGGCAATTCGTTGGGTCTCAAATGTCTCTCAAAGAATTTGTTAAAATTCACGCTGCGTGAAGCCTGGATTCCGGAGCAGCATGAACCACCAGAGAGGAAAGCTCGGCAAAGAGAATAGGCGGCGAGGCGGTGACGGGAATGTCGGCTTCAGATTTCAAAATGGATTAATCTTGACGAGAGCCATGTCACATTTCATGCAATACGCGGGAAAAGCTCTCCGTGGCAAACAGCTAGCTAGACAGTGTGGTTGGAAGGGGTACGGGTGGTTTTGGGGGAGGGGGAGCAAGCCGATGTGGACGTTGACAGCGCGGATTACCAAGTTCGCAGTCTCGTTGCGTTCGAGTTTTTCCTGGAACTTGTTTTACGTGTGAGCCACGCGACAGACACATGCGACAACTTTCGACGCGGAACTCTGTTTTCGCGAATCAGGCTCCAGACGTGGCGCTTTACTCTGGATTCTCGCTTACACTGCCAAGACACAAAGTTTCATTTCACAGCCTGGGAGCTGCGATGGCTTCCGAGTACGCTCATTTCTTATTTACCGTTTCCGATGCAAAACTTTCCCTCTGTCAGAACTCCGCCGCTTTGGGACGAATGGCTGACGTCCCTTCAGGAACCGAACGGATTTCTGGATCGTCAAGGCAGGGTATGCCGAGCGTCCGAGGAAACAGTGTCCGCAAATAGAGCTTATCCGGGTCAAGGCTTCTTGTGCTGTATTTTCGATTTCTCAATAAGAATTAGTGAAGTTTGTTTCGGGTCCGAGACTACTGGTTCTATCGTGTTTGGTTGAGGACAAACTACGGCAGGAGCTCGTTAAATTTTATGGCATAAGTCTCCATTCCGGTCCGATTCTGTTTGGTGTTGCCGCATTACGGAGAAATCAGAGTTGAAATCACAGAGCAAATGTCGTCGGCAGTTTCTTTCACCGCCTTCGACATTTGCTCCAGACGCGTGAACGAATGGCAGGAATAGCTCGCGACAACGTCATCCCATAATGGGTTTTTTCGAAACCGGTTTTCACGCCTTGATGTCTCGGCCGTCGACCTCCACAAGCTTCGAGTAGGAACAGGTGCACGGAATCGAGCCGACAAACATCCTCAATCGGCCGTCAGCTGCTGTGCTCAGTTTCTGTCCTGACATCGAGGCAGAGCTGATTTTTCAGGTTCCAACTCCGCTAGGCGACCGACGACCGCCTAAGAGGCAGACTGGTTCCCTGATTCTGATCCTTCGCTCGACGGAAAATGACATTCTTTTGTACGCTCAAGCTCACCATACTCGTTCGAAAGAGAAGCTTTTGGAATTCGGCTCTGGGCAGATTGAGGGATTGGAAGCTTTTCTAGAGACGCGGAGTACAATCAGGAATTGCGACGCCTCATTGATTTTAGGTCGCCCGTGACGACTCCTCGAACATAGCAGCTGTGACTCAACTGAGACAAGAGATGTGTTTCGTCTCACTTCCCAATCGAGACACTCAGAACTGCGTACGCCATGGGTATAGAGCGATTTAGAATTCGATCGAGTTCGGGATACAAAGTCTGAACCGACCTCTATCCGTCCACGTCAGGCATGATCAAGCCGCGCTGTTTGGGGCCGGATCTGGGAATTTTCATCGTTCGGATAAGATGCGCAAGTGATGTAAGAGCTCGTCTATGGGAGTCGAAATATGTCATGTGTCCAAACGAAAGAAGGTATGCGAAAGAATCTCTCAGATCTCAGAGTCAAGACCATGGACCCCGATTACCTATGAAACTATGAGTTCATCAGGGAGGAATGGTCGATTGACCCAACGTTTGATTTGATTTGATTCTTCCCTTCTTTCATCCTCAATACCACGGTCACTCGGGGTGAGGTTCGGCTCGAGAACATATTGGAGTTAGGGGATGACACGAATTTACGACCGTTTTGCCGATACTTGTGTCCTCTGCTGCTGAGCAATGAAAGCGTTCGATTCACTCGGTCTTCGAATCCATTCCGCGGTCGATTCTGAATATTGAATGAGTCTGGATATCATCGCGCGCCCTGAATCGGAGAACGGATTCTGAGCTATTGGTGGGGATGCCAAATGCTCTATGCATCACTGACGAACCCGAAGGTCGACTCATCCAGAAATTCGAGGGAAGTTTGAGATAACGACCATGGGGAAGTGCAGCTTCATTTCGCTTTCGGTGTGGCACTCCATCTTTCCGCCGTAGTCGGAGTGTCATGAAGCTTGTCGATTAACAGCCAAATTCCAGACACAGCGCTCGTCGAAACACGGCTCGGAGTCGCTTTCTGGTTTCGGGAGGCCTTGACGTTGATGACGGCGAGGTTCATCGAGTTCCGTGAATCAGGCCGACTCTGTACGATATCACCCGAATGTTAAGCAGACCCTTAACAGAGCTCTCATCGGAAAGTCGGATCAATTTGCGAACTCTTCGTGAGAGCGATCCTACTATGAGGTTGATTCAGTGTCTATTTTGGAGTAACGATCTGGTTCTCTGTGTGGGGTGTTTCGGGAATCAATGGAGCTCTCGAGATTTTTTCCTCGGTGGTTTTGAGGGTGACACCAGTACCCTGAATTCAGAGTCTGGAACACCCAAACACTTGTGCGTGTGTCCCGAGTGAAGAGATCGATCGCTCGAACGGCTGTTCCGCGACCATGGATGCAGTGCACGAGCACGCCGGTGGAAGTCCTTCAGCTCGGCAGGATCACTGTACGTCGACCTCGCATCGGAACGTATTCCGGTGCTTTCAGACCAGGTTGGAGTAGAGCTCTCATGATCACCCGAACTGATTGAAAAATCGCGGCAGAAGAACGGATTCCTCTGAGCTTGTCCAGAAGAGAAGTTCACGGAACTTGATTCCCTCAATGAGGTGCGCGTCACCCCTTCCGAAGTTGTCCTGGGTCACCGGGCCGGAATGGTTCCTGATCCGGCGGATAATCCGCCTCATGCTCCTCGACGTTCCCTCTTATTCACCTGGGAGTGAACAACGGAGAGTCGGCTGCACATGAGAGAGGACCGTCTTAGCAGAACACCCGACAGAGCTTCTCGCGAACGCGACCCGACACATCTAGTTACGATAACGATTTACAGGGCAACGAGCGAGTGGGTGTCACGGCTCCGGGTCTCTGTACTTGCTGTTTATCGATACTCAAAAAGACAAAGGGCTTTCCGCCTAGCGTATTTGTCTTTGAATTGCAAATCAAACACCGATACCCGTGCGATTTCCTGCTCGATCCCTGGGTGGGGTTGGAAAGAATCACAAGCGTTCAGTTCTCTATTCCGTTTGCCGGCAGCGAGTTCAGTCGCAAGCTCAAGGAGAACGGAGCCGATCCGGGACTCGAGAATCGACCACCAATTTACCCCGCGCGCAGTGCGTCCCAGTTGTCCTACGAAAGTCACAAAAGACCTACAATGCAACAAGACTCACAATCGATATGAACAATACGGGCGCGGTTGGGCAAGGAAAAGAACGAAGGCAGATCGACGGAGGGAGACAACAGCAAGTGCAGCAGTATCTACTCGGTGGATATTCGGACAATGGAACGGACTCGGGCTTCGAGACAGGTCGTTTTTCCGCCGTTTGGACACGGAAGCCATGACTCAAATGGCGAATGTATTCGACGGGAGTGATCCGGCGAAGTGCTCTCGTGCAGGAGTCTTCCTTGCCTCTGTCGGCGTTCCCAAGAGGCAGCGATGACATTTAGAAAATATTTCATGGAGACCCAGGAATGGAAGAATGAGATGACGATAGGTACCCTGAAATCTCACAGAAAACGATCGTTCTTCTCTAAAAAAACCCGCATCAGATGAGATCGTTATCTACCGAGTTCGTCATCTGATAAGTTCGTTATCTAAGAACGTCGTTATCTTATGCGACTTTTTTCGGAGGAAAAAAACGGAAAAAGAGGTTTCGCTAACTGCGGGACTTTGGGGTATTCTCAGTCCCTGTAAAACCAGAGCGCATCGGATTGTTTTCGAATGTAGCAATTACCAAGAATCATGTCTTAGAGCACTTTGAACGGGGTATGTCGACCGATCATGAGAGTGAGGAGGATAAATCCTGAGCCCATGTCATTTCGACCCCTTAGAACGACGACCCGCCATTACAGCGTCGACGTGACGACGTAAATGCATTCCGCGAATTTCTTACCATTCGTCAGGAGGTTAATGGTAATGTTGCCGTGATTTTTCCTGTCGCTCCCGTTGTTTCTTGAGCTACCCCTCCTCCTCCGCACTGATGATGACAGGATCGTATACCTAGCTCTTAATCACAAAAGCCGCCGCGATCGCGCTGTTATGAAAGTCACGCTCGAAGCGTTGCCAACTCTCCGACCACTACCTTCCGCTCTGCTGCTGTTCGCGGCGCGACCACAATCGGAAGAGGATTTCCTCACAGGATGGCAGCGATGGGAGGGAGCCTGGCTGGTCCTGACTGCTAAATGTTGTCAGTTTCCGGGTTTTTCCCTTATCACACGACCATCGGGGTTGTAGGCATGTATCGTTCATGCGCGATGCGTGGGGATAGTTCGCTTGCTGTTTGATGGTTTCCAACAGGGGCTCTGGTCAGCCCGGTCGCAGAGCTTGCTCACCGAACAACCACCCCACCTGCAAATGTTTTGCTCGTGGTGGTGGCAGGGACGAGTTTGTGTTATCGCACAAACGATCCGGCCACGCAGTGGTCCAACCGTAGCACTGGCTCTCATTATTTCCCCATTCGACGATGTGAGTTCTCGTCGGACGACATCGTATTTTGGTGTTTTCGCGTTATCGTGCCCCACCACACTTGGTGATACCGCTTTACATCCTGTTATGTGGGCCGCGGCTCGACGGAAGGTCAGCTCCACTCACGGAGTCGGAAGAAACCCGGCTGAAATGGCCGAACATCGTTCACGGAGCGTCACTTCGAAACGGCACTCATGCAAGAGGGGCGCCGTCATGGAAGTGCTAAATATGCCGATGCTGTGTGCCAGGAGAACACGCTGACTTTTTGGATCGATTGAGCCAGCAGTGGCCCACGGGTATGACCCGCATAAAATTTGTGCTCGGGACATCCCGAGCTACTCGACAAAGTTGACCATCCACGTCTTCGCTCCATCTTCATCCTCATGTCGGTTCCGAGGCAATTTCAAAAATCTCCCTTTGATGTAAGTGCCGATGCTGAATCGATCGGTTGCGGAATAAGCGTAAATCAACGCTGACTGAAGCCATCCGCGGCGTTTGCGACCTCGGCCACGTGGCCCCTCAGGTCCCACCCTCGATCAGCAGAAGTCTCAGTTCGTTATGGTTAGGGCCCGATTTCGTTCGCTCCGCAGGAAGCTCCTGGCTCATGTAGAGTTGGGGATGGTGGTCGTCACCGATATTCACAGCCATGATCTCTCAAAAGTTTCCCGAAAATAGCTGCATAAGCACTTGAACAATGTAGGATCGATATTCCGGCAGGATTCACAGCCAGCCCCGGAGGAGAGTGAGCTACGACGCGGTGGAAGACTCATTTTCCCGATCAAATCATGTGGTCGGAACAGTCGATAGCCGCCCGACGGATCGGAGATCATAAATTTGATCTTCCCAGCGCGATCGTCTAGTCGGATATCCCCGCAGTCTGAACTTTGCGGAAGTGTCCGAGGCTGTGCCACTATATAGATACAATAAATTCTCGATAAATAATTAATGGAGATGCACATGGGACAAGCGAGCGACCGCTATTTCCTCTCACCGCGTATTCATGAATCACCGCGGTACTCGATTATCAGATGCATCCATACCGCCAGTGTTCCAGGAGAATGCGAAATATAGGAAACATTCCTTCCCATAAACTCGGGCTCGAGCCTACGGCTTCGTAAAGTGATGTGGCACTTTTGACGGGTAGGAATGGAGCTTTCAGAAATATGGCATTTGATTTTCGTTCCTCCAGCCTTATTTGGCGCAACTGCCGTCACGCACCGGTTTCGAGGGATCGAATCGCACGGAATCGTAAATAGCGGTACATTGAAGAACGGAACTGCTCCCTTTGTGGAAAATTCGGAAGTTGCTGCTGCGACCTCGCGAAATCACAGCCGCTGTCTTTGACGTTTGTTTCTCGCCCCAACTTCCCTGTGAGAGCTCTCTTCCCCCCGGAATGAGCCTCCTGCCAGGATTGCTCGATACGTCTGCTGCGTTGTCGCTGTTGTTCGAGAGATAAAAACTGTTCGGCAATAAGTAACTGATTCGCTGTATCAGTCTTCCAGAGCAGGCGGCGGCTGCTGCTGCTAAAAAAAAAATTCTGACTTAACCAGACGCATTTTTCTCCACCGACTTGGAATCAGAGTCATCATGGTGTTCGTGCCGCTACAGCTGCCTCCAACTGCAACTGCTCTTACGAAATAATTCCGGGGAAACATTCGCTCTTTTCTCTCGGAAAGGCCTAAAAAGAGGTTCAGAACAGCACGGTCTCTGTTGAGTGTTTCGAAGTTTTTTGGTGGAAGGCTCAGAATCGTTCCGGTGAATCACAGCTCATGACAATCGACGATTTATCCCCAACGCCAAGCTTGATGTCTGATATCGTCACGTGTAGCTGAATGTCATCCGGCACGTCGCAAGACCTCCTGGTTGGGACGTTAACTGTGCGAGCTCTCGAATTTTCGCAGTGGACTCAGAAGCTATGTTGTGTCTAAAGCCTGGAAGGAGTATCGGGAGGATATGGGGAGGATAGAAGGAAGACATGAGGGGCATGATCAACCCCCTGCGGATTTCGCAATCACGCACCTACGTCACGTGGCATGGCTTGGGAACCGAGACGAAAACCCGATTGTCAGAATTTCCGTGTTGAACGTCCTCTCTGAACGCGAACCACTGGTGACATATCGCTCCTAGTCGGAATAATTATCGTCGCGAACCATGCTCGGAGCTGGGGCGACTGATTTCACGGATCCAGAGGACGGACGAAAAATAGCTTTGCATACCCCTGGAGAGTGGGAATGTGCCTATTCTCGGAAAACAGCGATTCAGCCGGATCCACTGTGTACCTTTGATTTTCGTCACGGGTGATATGTACATGACCCACGCGACTGCCGGAAAGCTTTCTAGTGTCCCGAGCGGGATCGGAGCAACGATGATCTGCGCCGTCAGCGCGCGATTACTGCTTTAGATACGTTCTCCTTGGCGTCAGTCTCACAGTTGACACGACAAACGGCCGCTGTTAACGAATTCAGCTTCTTTCCGGCGACACCTTCATCATTGCCGCTGAGGAGGTCGACGAGGAAGACGACGTGACGAACAATTAGGAGAGGGGAAAATCCTATCCCAGAGTCGCCGGACGCTCTCTGAGTTTGGTCTCCGTTTGGCAAGTCGCGTCCCTGAGAACGTATCATCGGAATATTTTCTCCACAGTTTCCGTTGCAGGGTGGCCAGAGGGCACAACGATCGCCGAACCCATCAATTATCACCCTGTATCTCTCGTCGGAATGAATTGAGTGTACTCACTAAAATCCTGCGGGAGCGGGAATCGAAAGTGATTCGATGAGTCAATTCAAACTCTGGAAATTTCCGAGATGAATCCCGATGTCCATCCTGCTCTGCTTCGGCGATTTGGATCCGAGCACGCGCCACTCCTACGCCGAAAAGCACCGAGAGCTCTCTTGTATCCTCTTGCGATTCCGGAGGCGACCCTGAGTCGGCTTCTGAGACAGAGAGGAAATAGCGCCATGAAATCACCTCCATCGAGCTCAGACACGGTGATGTCGGAGGTCGCAGCGCCGGGCACGGCATTTGCATGTCAATGGAGTCATTAGTCATTGTGTGTACAGACTATCCCTATCGCTCATATTCGAATATGCCCTCCTCCGCCTTCAAATGGTAATGAGACATCGACGGGATGGAGCGAGTACCCCGTCTTGGCTGGCGGACAACAAATACCTCGACACACTGTTCGAGGTCAAACAGCCGGGGCCAATTGATTCCGAGTCGACCCAAATGAACGCTCACCTTGCTATCCTCCGGCGGCGGCGGCGATACCGGAGGAACACGGGTCGTGTCTCAATCGACCGTATCTCACTTCCTGGGGCACCTACTGCACCGATGGTTTCATTTAGGACCGACCGGGTCTGGCCCCGACTGTGAGGGGAGGCGAGGTGAAAGCATACATGTCCAGCATACATGTTCCTCCAACTACACGTCCCGGCGAATTCTCGAGCCGCCGACGTCATCAGAATCGGAATCACCGAGTTGCAGCGAATGAATTGCTCTCAAAACGGTCCGTCGTTTTTCAAACTCTCGACTCCCACAGCTGAGGAGGCCTTTGGCAACGATGAACCTCTGCATCTTTTTATGGACGCACGCCAACGATTCGGCGGCCTAGTAGCTCATTTTGACATATCTCGACAGCTGCTCCATTTGAGAGGAACGCGTTCCGCGAATCCCGTTATGAGGATGCGCTCTCCCGAGTGCTGACCCACTGAGTCTTTTACTTCGCGCATGAGTTGCGTCTTCGCTTCAGGTGCCGGTTGTTGATTTAAGGTAGAGTTCCCCGTGAAACATGAGCCTCTGAGTGGCCGCCAGTTCGTCCGAACGGGCTTCACCACAACAGGCGGGCGAGCCAGGCGGCTTTGGCGCGGATCCATCCGAGATATCTTCGTAAATCAGAGCGCCTTAAACTTTCGCAGTTTGCTTCCTCGGTTCCTCCTTTCCACTCGGAGGCGTTGGTGTCCTTCTTCGATTCGCCACCATGTCCTCTTGCTCATCGGCTTGGCGCAGCTCGAGGACTGTTTTGCACTTATGTATGGGTCGCTGAGAATGAACGCAAGAAACGAGCCGCGAGGAACTCCGAACGCCTCACTCACTTCCTTCCGAACGAGCTCCAAGACCGTGTTGTGGGGAACCTGCACCAGGGATCGGAGTCCGGACTCCCAACTCCGGCCCCCCTGCGTTCCCGCGAGCGGATCAGTTGTCCACCGTGAATCGATCGGTGATGGTTCATAAGAAAACTCGGTTCAAGAGCGGGATCTGGAGGCAGCTGCTAACCACGCGTGGGCCTCGATCTCGCCCCGATTGCGAACTTTTCTCGAGAAAGACAGTTTTCGTGTGGGCGTCGTTTTGCCGGAGGGCGAGTAGACGGAGCAACAATTCGAAGAGCTTTTGTTATTCTTCGACGCTGCCTAGTTCGCAGATAGACCGTCTGAACGAACGGAGAACTCAAGTCAGAAGCCGCATCCACGAACATGAAGAACTATTGTTGTTCTTATTTATGGAGGAGCATACACGGCGTATGTTCTGTCTGGTCTTTAGAACTCTTCCGAACAGCTCGTTGCTGGGCATCCCGCGACTTTATCCTCCGGCGCTCCGTATCCTTGGACTCATCTCCTCTGTTTGCTGTTTCCTGCTCCTTGACTTTTTCGAATCGTCTCTTTTAACGACCCAGATCTTCGCCATCCCCTTCCTATTCCGAAGTCGCCGATGCTCGTCACCGCATAGGGAACTGAAAGAGATATAACACAGCCGAACCTGAAGAATTCGCGCTTGGGTCGGCGATTCTGGACAGACGTCCTCAACGGGAGAATTCTATCTCTACAGGACGTGGAAAAACTCAACAAATCGCGGGAAAGATCTTCCAAAGCCCAGATTGTGTTGGGGCGGAGAGTTGTTCCGACGCCAACAGACGCATCCGGTTCGAAGACACACCGAGCTATCGATGCCCCAGGAAAACAACTGTTCCATTTCGAAGATTGAAATACAAACCGAGAAGAAGATCGAAGATTCGCACTTCTCGAGATCTGGCAGTGAGATGTCATCGCTGAGTGTGGAAGACGCTGTCGTTTGAAAATCGATTTTTAGCGCGCGAAAAGAGCGAGCCGCCGCGCCAGCTTACGGCAGCGGATCTCCTCCAAGATTTCGCTCGAATCGAGCTTGGGGCTGTGTTCCGAGAGTTAACCTCGTTCTGAAAGTTGCAACTACCGTCTAGGCGCGTTCAACAGACGCAGCACGGATCCTCTCGCGCCCAACATTTCGGGTTGACCTCCATGGCAGTGATGTAGTCAGAGAAGGTAGCCGAGGTTAATTATAAAGTTGCTCATTATGGCAACACTCGCTGGCTCGGACTTTATTCGCAGAGCGATAAGCGTGGCTCGTGATCGATTGAAGATGCAGTGCCGGTCCTATATAGTGTTTCTAGTTATCCTGTCGCCGGGGCTCAGCCCGCTGCAGAGCGGGTGAAACAACCTGCGGATCTGAATCCGCAAGAATCGCCACATTTCTCCGTCCAGAGCCATTTCCGTCCCGGGAAACAACGGCCGTCAGCCACTTTCTCAAGGAATGCGAGATGGGGTGCTGCAACGTGGTCCCAAAGCGCTTCGCCATAGACTCATTCAGGGAGAACGACTTGAGACGACCTTATCCGCGGGATCGCCATCCGGTGACTAGATCCACCGTTGACGAATTCCGTGTCGAGCTGCGTGACATCGAATCCAGTCAAGACCTGGACGAGGATTCTGTGTGCAACGAGTGTGATCCGCCATGCGCCTTGTACCCTGGATCCGAATGTGCATACGTCGACTGGATTGCCTCCCTAGCCAGCTTGTAAATGACAATGAATTTTCATGCCTCTGTTAACTATTCACTAGATTACAAGGCTCTGGCAATGGTCATATCGGGAACGACCAGCTCCCAGGAATCAAACGCCCTCCAGAAACAGCAAACACGCAAACGACAGCTCCTCCACAGCTCGGTTTTGCTGATCATAGGTGTTCTCTCGTATATCTCAAAATACAAGCGCACTAAGACGGTAACGAACGCTTCAATTGAGGTAACTGGCGAGTTGACGCTTCTCCTGATCCTTGCGATGCCGTCATCGTCGGTTTCTGATCGCGATTCTCATGTGCCAGATCTGCGGGAATCCGTTCTCGAGATCGCTATTCTTCGCGGGATTTATGCGCAAATATTGGCAACTGATGACGCTGAGAATTCCCTCCCCAGAGGCGGCGAGATCTCTCGTGATATTCGAGTGCTGACATCTTCAGATTATCATCAATCGTCAGCCGCGGGTTCAGCGGGAGCATCCTCCTCAACGTCTCGAAAAGAAAACATGATCTTCATTATTCCTCACTGGACAGAAGTTTCCCAGAATTTCCCTCCGTAGGACAAACTATGAGCTACCCAATCTTTGAAAGAAAAAACGTGAGCCATGTGGAGAAGCCGCCGCTGCTCGGGATGGTCTACGAGCTGCGGGTGCAGCGAGTTCTCTGAGCCTGACGACGGTTTCCGTCCCAATTGCTCGATCGGAGGTGCGAATGCACAGAGCGATCCCCGGAACGGCGGAGACGTCCGAGAGCCATGCTCCGCGCGATTCACATGAGAAGTTCTCCCAGCTGCGCCCGGCCGTGAATTTCAGGTACATCATGGATCTTCGCGACGCCGGAGTGATTTTGCAGTCCCTTGAACGAATCATGGTGACGGCGTCGCTTCTAGCATTGATAGCAACGAGAGACGTCAGCAAGGTGAACCGGGGCTCGCGTCCCGCCCATCACCAACCCATTCACCCGGAAGCAGAGATTTATGGGACGAATCATTGCGTCGTTTTTGTCCCTCGATTCTGGCAGACGTTCATCCCGCCTTCCCGGCGGGCGATCGTTGCTCCGCTGTCCCGTCGGCAGGGCTCGGGCGCACAACAAACCGCCGGACAGCAACAATGAGAATCGAGCTGGATGAGCCCCAAAAAAAGTGAACCGATCTGAACGTTACGGCAGAAGCACAAAGGTAGCAGCGAAAGTGCGAACAGGAGGAAGGAGGACAAGGCAGAGCGGAGCCGCACGGAAGGAACCATTGCGTCCGATGATCGCTCCCTGGAAGCTCGTCATTCGCTTTTTGTCGGGGAAAATCTTCGAGGCGCTCGAGTTCCGGAGCCGAAATCAACTTTCCGGTCGAGTTGAACGAGGCATCCAGATAATTCCGCGGTAGTTGTGGTTCCTCTCCTCTCACGTGACCGGTTCTCCTCAACCGAGCGAAATGGTTGTCAGCGGCTTGGCCGTCGTCTCCCGCTCGAAGCGTGACTCGAACGAGCCCCGAGGCGTCCCGAGCAGAATGGCAGAAGCAGCATCGCCATCAGGTGGAGTGGCTGTTTTAGCGACGGAGAGCAACCGCAGTATCAGAGCGCAATAAGTACTGGTCGTTGCCCTTATCATCAGTTGTTACATTCGCAGTCACAAGCGCGCATATCGAACCTTGAATGCCTTCAGACCGTATCCAAGCCTTATTGTCGATGCTTTCATCGTCACGAATGCTCAATCGATGCACGCCACTACCCTCTCCAGTACCGACGTTGTTTCGTCGTCGCGTCGTTCGCCGGCGTCGAGCAGATTCCGCGAGGACGGCCCAGTGCCAGCTGCCTCATCGGAGGCTTGGTTTCGTCTCTTCGTGCAGACTCGTTCAGCGGAGTAATTTTACAATTTGAATAATGTTTCTCAGCAACGACATCGCATGCAGAGGGCATGGTGGCAACGACGAGGACGAAAGCGACGACCGAGTTCCCTCGCCCACTGCGAACACTATTTCTAATTAAATATGCGAAACTTAAAAAACCAGCTCTGCGCCCACTGTCTAGCCAAGCGGCAACGGACAGAGGAAGAAGAGCCAGCGAGTCGGTCCGACTCGGGCTTGTCAGCCACCGGGCTCAACTGGAGGCCTCTGCGAGCGCGCATCGAAGAACTGTTGAACGAAGCAAACCAGAATGCCCCTGGGAACTGCACCATAGCCGTCGTCGCAACAAGCGAGCGATCTATCGCCCGCTCGCTCGGAGTCGAACGGTTCTCCGTCATCATTAATGCCATTGACTATGCTCGTATCATCGAGACGCAACGAAAGTTTTGACAAGGCCGGCTCCGCTTCTCAACCGAGCCCGTCATATCTGCGCACCCGCGTGTCCGCTGACTCCAAATAGAATCACCAGATTCAAAGTGCATGTTGGAGAGCTGCGTCGGGTTGCGCATTGCGAGTCGCAATCAGCGACTGATTGATTCAAGGACCCAGGCGGACGACAGGGTGGTTCTCTGTCGCGCAGCTCGGATATCGCCGATTCGACGCGAAAAGCGGTCAGAAGGCAGCGGCTGATTATGAGACTTCGGTAAAACACCAATTCTTCTCAGGTTCGTGAGACAGCTCTCTCAGAGGCGCTTCTGCAAAATCATGATCGGCCGCTTCGCGAACACTGGTTTCCAGCGAGATGGCCATCAGTTATGACAGGAACTCTTCTCCGAACCCGCTTGCTCTTGCGAGCTCGGATAGTGTGCACCGATATCGGCTCAAAGAGTGCACTTCAAGTATTCGCCCCCGCCCCCCCCTCCCCCAGCTTCCGCGTCCTCCGAGGTCAAAATGAGTAGCTTACCATACAAGGGCGCAGGTCTTGTCGGAAATGGACACCGCACACACCGATCGGCAAGTGTCAATCAATGCAACAGATCAGACTTCCGTTGACTGGTCTCTCCCGAGCACATTGTTTCGCATGCATCCCCTCTCAGGTTGAGCCCTTGATGGCTTCCCTCAGCCAACTGAGATTCCATGCTGCTCAAGGTTCTCGTTGTATTCTGCGAGATGTTTCCGTGAATCCTGTTCGAACCAGGTACATCTGGACAATTCCGCTGCAGCTCTGTCCTCCGGCAGGGAGCCGAAGCGTAGCATTCAGGGTATCAACAACAGCGCACGAAGACCTAGAGAAGTACGCTCACTTGCTCCATTTTCAGAAGAAACTCACTCAGAAAAGGATTCCACCACCAAAGTAATGTAAAACGACGTCTGGCACACGGGAAAAACGGTGGCCGCTCAGGACCTTACGACATTGTCATCTCCACGCCTGTCAGTTAGTGCGTTCGTCAGGATCAACCCATGCTCCCGGAGCCAGTTTTCTCGAGTGGTTTCAGGAACTTACAGGAGACAAAATTCGCGGTATCATCGGTCGTCCCCAGATAAGCGTTTGGTGACAAGGAGAAACGACGCAGAACGACCGACATCAAGGAAAAATTG